>OW052227.1:35678200-36928200 GCA_932527175.1 Operophtera brumata | reverse complement strand
AGAAGAATCATGATAACTTTGGAAACTTTAGAAAACCTCATAGGTCACGTCCACCTAGGACGCACCCTATGTGGCATTGCACTGCGCCCGCCACCCTGAGACATATAGATGAAAAGTCTCATGTGCCTGTAATCCACCGGCAACCCTACTCCTCAAACCGGAACACAGCAATGCGATCACGTTGGGAAGTATTTTAAGCTTGAAGTTGTCAGCGTTTTTTTTTTTTTTTGCTAAGACAGTTTTTTTTTTTAAACTATTATAGATCCTCGTTTGAGCGCGATCTCATCTGTTAGTAAGTGTTGATGCGGCCGACGTTGCATGGAGCACAAAAGGTCTAGAAGGCACTTATTCACTCTAGCCTTGAAGATACCCATATTATAGTTTTCAGGAAAGACAGACGACGGCAACTTATTCCATTCCTTAGCCGTTTGCATTACAAAGGTGGAATCGAAACACTTAGTGAGAATTGCGGGTATACTGATGAGGTAAGGATGGTACTAAGCTGTGCGCCTGCTTATCGTGTGATGAAAAGGTGGGGTCAGATCATGAAGCTCCTGGGCACATTCCCCGAAATGTAGATAGATAGATAGATAGATAGAAAATTCTTTATTGCACAAGACAAAAAGCAGTACATAGGCGAACTTAATGCTAATTAGCATTTTCTTCCAGCTAACCTTTGTGTAATGTAGAGTGGGTGGTAGTGCTATTAAAATTAATTATAGGTTGAGATTAAATGATAAACATAACTAAATACCTACTCTAAATAACTAGCTACATAAATACCTAACATAATATAATATATATAAATAATTCAATAAATAACATAAGCTCAATTTTGATGGACATTTTGCAATGACAAAAAGTATTGGTACAGTTTGTAACCTTTAAAGAAGATCGAAAGGCATGCGACTTTACGGCGGTGCTCGTGACTTTGGATGCTAGTCTCCGCCTGATGTTGCTCTCCTAGCCTGAAAGCACTGCATTTGATGAGTCTAAGGCAGCAAGCCGGTGTATAGCAGCATGCCTTTTACATGATGACATCTAAATAACATCTTTAGGACAAATCATTTTCTCTCGTGTTCCTCCGTAAGTGCCTGTTTTTAAGCTGGTAACAAAATATATAATGCCCAAAGGCTAGTTAATGATATTCAAGAAACGCTTCCTTATAATTCACTCATTTCACAAAGAAATATCTCCGACCTAGGAATAAAGAGAGCCAGCCTCCAGTCTAATAACTTTTCCAAAAAACAAGGCGCAATTTACTTCATTCCGTCAGTCGTCAGTCCTGAGTCCTGTTTGCGAGGGCAATTTGAATAATTCTCAATTTTAATAAATTCGCCGAGACATTTAAATTTTTCCCTCCCGTCACGACCCTAGAACAAAGAGTACAGCTGGCTCACTTCAATCAAAGTGTACAATCGCATTCAGTGTAGCCTATTCAACAGCCCACTTAGAAAAGCGTCCGTCCAGGTAAAAAACCGAAAATTTTATCATTGTATTGTTTCAATACAATGAGGGCTTTTCATTTTCGAATAATAAAAAAGTAGTTTGATTTTGCTCGATAGATGGCGCTGACTCAAATGTGGTTTCCAAAATTAGCAAATGCATTGTCTGTACTTTTGTGTGATAGTAACAAAATACCACGAAAATATATCACGACGTTATAACTTTTGAAACTATCATGGTTATCACTACGTTGTTGACTTTGACATCTCACTTTATTTTGACAGTTAAGTACAGAGCTGGCGCCATCTATTTTCAAATGTTTAAGCATGATGTGAAACGGCCGTGAAAACCCCTCATTGAAAAGCCTTGTGTTAGCTACCTATTGGCTATTTTCTATGCACAATGTACTGTATTGCACTGTAATATTAACTTACTCGTACTATCAATTACTATTTACTTTGAGGTATTTCCTTACCATCTCGAACGCATTGCAGTCTCATTTCTTTGAGGTATTTGCTTACCATCTCGAACGCATTGCAGTCTCATTTCTTTGAGGTATTTGCTTACCATCTCGAACGCATTGCAGTCTCATTTCTTTGAGGTATTTGCTTACCATCTCGAACGCATTGCAGTCTCATTTCTTTGAGGTATTTGCTTACCATCTCGAACGCATTGCAGTCTCATTTCTTTGAGGTATTTGCTTACCATCTCGAACGCATTGCAGTCTCATTTCTTTGAGGTATTTGCTTACCATCTCGAACGCATTGCAGTCTCATTTCTTTATCATCTCAACACATTTGTGCAAAACTTTGTATCAGTATACTTAGCTCTTATCTTCAAGCTAAAACTAAGGGGCAGAAATTATAATCATACATACATAGACTCACGCCTCTTTCCCCGAATGGGTAGGCAGAGTCTCAAAGGGCCTCTTTTCACAGTGGGTTGCTCCATCGTGGGAAATATAATCAGATGGTAAATATGTTTTTCATCCCATCTATTCGAAAAGGACGACTGGGTTCGCCTTTAAGTGCACCCAACGGTGGTGTTTTCTATGAGAAACTTTTAGCGGGCAGTAATGAGTTTTCCGGCGCACTTATTAAGTTCCTAATTCAAAAAGTGCGCAGCAAAGATAATTGCGGCGCACTTATTGAATTTGGAACCAGCGCCACGCAAATATTGTTTGAATAAATACTGGCTGCTACGACGGCACAAAACCCAAAACAAAAAAACACACAAAAAACACAAAACACAAAAAAAAAAAGAAAATCACAAAACACAAAAACACAAAAAAACACAAAAAACACAAAAAACAAAAAAAAACACAAAAATTAAAAAAAAATACATAACACAAAAAACACAAAACACAAAAAAAAACACAAAAAACACAAAAATACCACAAAAAACATAAAACACAAAAAAAAAACACAAAAAATACATAACACACAAAAACACAAAAAAGCACAAAACACAAAAAAACACCCAAAAAAAAACACAAATACACAAACACAACAAAAAAAAACACAAAAACACAAAAACACAAAAAAACAACCATTTGTTTTATTAAATAATAATATTACAATAACATATGAGGCGCCTTTTATTTTCTCATAGTGGGTGATGAAAAGCAGAGTGTATCACACGGGCGCAACATATATTTTTGGCTCGGGCGACGTACTTTTAATCCCTCGCTACGTTCAGGATTCTACTAAAGAATCCCTCGCTACGCTCGGGATTCTACTCTAGAATCCCTCACTTCGCTCTGGATTCAAAAAAGCGCCCTCGCCGTAAAAATATTATGTTGCTCCCTTATGATACAATCTACTATTTCTTACTGATCAGAAAAAGGCAAAAGTTACAACTGGCATTAGTTACTGGGAAAAGCTCGTGAAGTATTTCGGGTTGGTTATGAAGTTATATTAAAGGATGTAATTTTGGTAAAATTGAGACAATTGTTTGTGGATAGTTGATTGTGGTTAAAAATGTATTGATTGAAATTGGAATTTACATAATAAACGGCCATAATTGCTTTATTTTCCTTGATCTAGCTGACCAGTTTTCACTTTGCCCCCGTCAAAACTGTGGGGCTGTCCCGGGTAAATTCCGGATTCCTTTGCTTTACAGCCGAGATGTCCCAGGGTGATAACTCTTTGACGTGCAACTTAATATTTCACCAAGAAAGAGATTTTGTGATTCGTCAAGACTCCCGAGATGTTTCGGGTTTGTTTTAAGTTACGGAAGGATGTGGTTTAGGTAAAATGGAGACAAAAGTTTGTAACTAAATAGTAGATAGATCAAATATCTAGTTAGAAACGCCAAACTCCTAAAATCTATTCAAGTTATATATACCTACTTATTAGTTTCTTAAGACCAAGATGTTTTATGTACACATATATATTTAAAATTCTTTGATTTTGTTTTGTTCATAATTATGTGCTATCAATAATTTATTTACAGTCCAAATATCTCTTCTTGTTCGGTCAATAATGTATGAACTTTTCGTACTCAAAATGTTGTCACTATGCACTTTACTCATTGTTCATTATAATACCTGAGTTAGCTGTGGTTGCCTTTAAAGAGTGAGCACAGGGAACGCATCCAATTGGTTGATTATCTTTTTAACCCCCGACGCAAAAACCACGGGGTGTTATAAGTTTGACGTGTCTGGGTGTGTGTGTGTGTGTCTGTGTGTGTGTGTGTCTGTGTGTCGCATCGTAGTGACCGAACGGATGAAACGTTTTTTTTTTTTTTAACTTGTTAATTTGTCGGTTGTGTTCTTAGCTATGTTTGATCGAAATCGGTTCAGCCGTTTCATTGCGTTAAGGGTATTTGATATCATGATAACTAAATAAAAACAATTTATTCTACCCTTTTCCACCATTCCCACTTATGGAGCTGAAACATGGTCATTTATAAATGAGCACATGTATACTATAAGAGTTGCTCAAAGCGAGTCATGCTAGGTACCCACCTCCTGGACCGTATACCAACCGTCGAGATCCGACGCTGAACTAAGGTCGAGGATGTAGGTATACGGATTGCAAGGCTCAAGTGGAGATGGGCGGGACACTTGACAAGACGGGAGGATTACTGATAGACCAAAGTCACAGAATGGAGGCCGAGAGATATGCGGCGGACTCGAGGCAGACCACCTGCCCGATGGTCAGACGACATTGTGCAGGCAGTAGGACAGCGATTAATCCGGCTGGTACAAGATCGGCAGGAGTGGCGTTATAGAGAAGAGGCCTTTACTCAGCAGTGGGTGTTACCAGCTGCATAGATAGAGAGATAGATTACTTTCTTGTGTTGGTTTCTTACACTTTGGTTAGGTCTATACTAAGTTTAAACCTAAAAATAGAAACCTCCGTCTTCCCCGTAGAGTCGTAAATGCCAACTAAGGGACTTCATTCACCTTCCAAGCGTGGTGATTATGGCAAACCCCCCCCCCCCCCCCCCCCCCCCCACCCTATAGCTTTTTCTGGAGGAGGCCTTGACCAACAGTTGACGTCTAACGGCTGATGAAAATAATACTAGGTACTCCATATTTTGTCCAAAATTTCAAATCGATATTTAACCGAAGTTATTAAGCTTATATGATACTAGTATCCACCCGCGGCTTCGCTCGCGTTTTATCGGGATAAAAAGTAGCCTTTAGCTCAATCCGGGTCCATCTGTACCTATGGTAAATTTCTTCAAAATCAATTCAGCCGTTTCAACCTGATTGAGTAACGAACATCCATCGTAACTTTGACATTTATGATATTAGTGGGATGAAGCCATCATTATTGGCACACATCACATCGGTCGACGTCTTCTGCTGTATATAGGCCTATTTTAAAGTAGCATGCTATATCTGGGATCTGGGTCCCGTTTGAAACAAAACTCACTACCTACTTACTATACATATAAAGGGAATGTCAATATCAGAGACAAGAACGTAGATTTGTTAAGTTTTCCAAGAATATTCCCGAGTCGCAGTAGAATAACATCACGTGAATTGAAGTTACATTATTGGACGGAGGGTTTCGAAAATGAACTCGCATCTAAGCTATGACAGACGAACAAAGTTATCAGGACGTATTTACCCGCTAGTGGAGCTCATACAAAGGCGACTGCTAAATAAAATCCGTATTTATTTACGTATTTCACGGGCCCGTTAACTCGAAAGCCTGCTCCCGGAAGGAAGGGAGCGTTTGAAGCGATTTATCTTCACGCAGACGCCGCTGGGGGCTGGGCGCCTTGAGAAGGTACGGAGGTAGAGTTGTGCTGGAAGGTACATGAAAAATACACGCCTAGGTATATTGTGCTACGTATATGTCTAAACAAAAAAATACAAAAGAAACTACAAACCGGGCAACGCAAAAGAGGAATGCTCCCCTATCGATGGACCAAAGACATTATAGAGGTCACAGGAAGGCGGTGGATGGAGGCAGCTCTAGACCGTTCGTCGTGACATTCTATGGGGGAGGAATATGTCAAGCAGTGCACTTCTGTAGGCTGATGTCTAAGAAAACGTGTTAGCCAGTGGGAGGTGCCCCGGTTCTCAACATCTGATTCGAAGGTACGTGTAGGGCATTCATCAATAGATTTTGCACTCTTTATATGCGCAACGGTGAAGGAAAGCTTCAAGAGGAAACTGACATGTCCTACAACCAAAAATTCAAAGGAATGTGCCATCGGTGAGTCTTACAAAAAGCGTGGAGGATTAAAGTTGTCTTTATAGTTCTTAACCCAAAGCATAGAACAGCTATACCTAAAGGGTGCCAGTGGCACCTTATTACTAACCTACGCCGTCTGTCTGTCTATCCGGATTCTGTCACAGGGGTATATCTCGGCAGCCAGATGAAATTTTCTGCCAATAATATACGTAATGCAAATAAAATACTAATCGTTAAGGAGGTCCTGACACAAAGAGTTCTCCAGCCAAAGAATAGCGATACTAATCTTCAAGTGGCGACATCTGTGTAGTTTTGACTTGCATAAACTTCGGAACCCTACACTATGCATGGTTCAAATGGAGAGTGCCAGCCTGGATTATTTCAAGTTTTTATGTACTGATTAAAATGTCTCAGAAGGCCATGTACCTACTAGCTAGGTGGTACTGTAATCTACTCGTGTTTGTAAGGTAATTCCTGCCGCTAACATAGTTGATAACAGTAGAAAACAGTAAATCAACTGAGAAATAGATAAGCACCTGGAATAAGATGTTGTGTAAAGTGCGTCTCCTAAACTTGTCCCTTCCAGTTCGATCCTCCCCCCCTCACGTTGTCACATCTGCGCATCGGCCGCGAACAAGAGAGAACAACTCGAATGCTTTGTAACCTCCGCGCGAGATTAATGGTCCTGCAATAGAAATGTTTTTTCAACTAGGTTACAGTCGGGGTGAACGACTGGTCACAGGTACGAAGATCACACACGTTGAATTATCAGACGATCGATAAACTGATAAATAACGTCTCAAGATCAATCGTCACGGCGGCAGTTCTCTGCGACGATTTTATTTCTGCAGTGAATATCTCCAGGTTGATTATGGAACTAAGTAGGCTGTGTCTACTACAAATTCCTACAAATTAAATGGGAGGGTGTGACGTTTCCCCCTCCTTACCTAGTATCGGTCTAGATACCATCTAGACCCTAGTGGAGCAATTGAACGTTCCTCCCCTCTCTCTCTCTCAGTAGACTGCTGACCTTAGCTCACCAGAACAGAGCTGGTCATGAATTGGCCTGAACAGAACGGTTTACTTACAACTTGCTTTTTAGCTTAGAATAGAAACGGATATATATATATTTCTCTGTATTTGGACCAGTCTGGTATTACTTGAAATTGATATGTTTAAGGCAGTGTGTGTGTCCGCTAGTCATGTGTTTAGTAACAAGGGTCAATTCTGTCCGGATTGAGTCTTTTGAGTCCGTAATTGGTTTTGTGAATTGTTGATCTTTATAAAAAACCCATCCTTCTAGAGATTAGAACCGGACTTCTGCTGTATATGCACTCTAACGAAAGTCTATGAACCTTTGAGAGCTAGATCGATCAATATCGGGCCCCCAGGGTTCTAGACTTGACTTTTATGGATACTTGCTGGTGATTATCGAGCTGTACCTCAGCCAGGTTTCTATGGACCGCTATCAGTTCTGTGTGATCGACTCCTCCGCCTGATGACCTCTATGGTGAACGGTTCGACATGGCACCAGGTCCTAAGTCAGCATCTGTGGATTCTTCAGGACAAGCTTGTTCCTGGTCCTATGCGTGGTTAAGACAACTCGTGTCTGCAGTAGCTGATCTTGATGTTGTTGTAAAACGGAGGCCTCCTATATTAGATCGCTTAGATATTTATATAGCGCTTGTAACCACCTTCGCTTATAGCGGGAATTCGTTGTGCAAACAATCAGAGCCTATTTAAGGATTAAATATATTGTTAATTAATTAGCATATTCATGACTTACGTTCAGCATCTGCTCTCTCGGGATCCAGGCTAAAATTACTTATTCTTAGCTGTTGTATGCACTATCTGAGTGCTAAATGTATTTGATAAGCCTGCCTAAGTATTTAGGGTTTTATCTGAGCAAAATCAAACCGTGTGATATTAAATTCAGTATTGGAATATTTTAATCATTCAAGCACACACACACAAATCAATGAAATACAGTAAGACGAGTCAATCCCGCATACAGGTTTGGCTTGTAGGGAATTAAATCTAAGACAAGCCTCTATATTGCATTATTAAAATGCGGTTAATAATACCACCACTGGTGCGATATGTTAGTTATCTTTCATAATACCTAGCATTACGCGAAATAGCTAACATATCCAGCTTTCCCTCAACTGAAAACAGATTACTCGCCTCAGGTAACTAAGGACACCAATATGCCATTAATTACCCTACCACTACCAACCGGATTTTACTGGTGGGAGAATCTTTAGCGTTAAGTAGCTATTTTTGCTACGGCCCTCAATAAATTAGGCTCTGAACAAAAGGACACGTCTTTATAGACGAAATCTGCAATATAGAGGTATATATATGTCTGAAATACACGCACAAATTGAGATATATTACTAACCCAAATGATCTGATCACATTTTTATATGGAGGTTAATCAGGGCACATATATGATGCCAATATTTACTGAGATTTAATAGGTCATTAGGTCATTTGGATTTCAGATTTGGACAGTAAAACTTAGCTTTTTAATGTTCTTGAAGGCTAGCCACTTGATTCTATTATTATAAACACTGTCTTCTCTGAGACTTAAACACTTCTTTAGTTACGACCCCGTCAGACGACACTGATTTCTAATACACTCCACCGTGCTTAGCGAAACTAAACTTCCTCCTTCCGCAGTTCAAAACTCAATGAATTCGCGCTCCCCGTCGCAACCCTATTCCTTCATTCTCACGGCATTTCCTCTTCGTAGCGTAACACGCCCCACTGCTGTTACGCCATTGGTCCATTGTACATCTTCTGGGTGACACGTGATTGGTACATCTTGTCGTCACCATTGCGTAAGAGACGCAACTTTTCGCGCCAAATTCAAACTCAGCGTGCGGGCTTGCAAGCCTCGCATGATGTCGCTCCGCTTTTTGGCGCCAACTGTCGCGTTCGCGCGCATTTCAGGTTGAGATATAGTCCATTGTTTCAATCTCGGTCTCCCAACATGAAAAACAAAGTACAGTGTATGTGTATCCGCAGATTTCAGTGTCCATTCGCTGAAACGCTACACAAATTAGACTCATATCTAGTTATAACTGAAATGCAGCATCTAGTTATTTCCTAGGTTCGTAAGGTGTTATTCGATAAGTGATCTAGTCATGTCTAGACGTCTCCTTTCATGACGAAATAACTTATCTCAACTAATTACTCGAGATTTCTACAGATCAGTTATAACCAAGGTACCAAAATTCCCCAAGCACACGCATTTTATGCAAGGAAGGTTTTTTTCTCCATCACCCATTGTCAGGACATCTGCTTGCCCCATCTGTGACTGTGAAGAAATCCTAAAACCATTGTCGCTCATCCAAGGATCCTAAAATAACAGCTTTCTATATTGGACACATAGAATTTTAATATCCTGGGAACTTTAAATTCTATTGAATATACAGGAAGCAATCAACTCCCTTTGTTTCACTTCAGACAATAAGAAACGAAATCTTGCTGTGATATAAAAAAAAATATTAAACAGATGTTTTGGGACACGGGTCCATCACAAGGGCAATTATGGATGTTATATTGGTTACTTTTTATAGATAGAAGTTCCAAAATTCTTCAATTTTAGACTTTTCCTTGTATTTGCTACAGGCATACCAAATTTCGGGCATTATGTAATTGCTAAAAGTACCCTGGAGGTTTAGTTTTTTACAATTTAATTATTCCAAATATCTCAAATACTACATAGTCTATAAAATAATTAAAAACAGTTTTGATGTCCAAGCAAAGTGATTTCATATGATTGATCTATCTGTCTCACTTTTGTATTTTTTACCTCCTCTTGGTCCCCAATATCTCAATGAACCCCCGACCGATACAGCTCATAACACTACCTATATAAATTGTACTAATACTATCTAGCCTTCTACCAAATTTCGTGAAGATCGGATTAACGGTTCGGAAGTTATCCGAGGACAAACAAACATGAAGGTTTTGACTTGTAGTTATTTTTTAGTTACAAGCTAACTAGAGCCACCAGGATCGAAAAGTTTTTTTTTTCAGGTGTTCGTCAGGTACACAGTTATAATCGGGTATAGGTTTTGTTTTGAAACAAACAACAGAGAAACACTATAGACAGTTGAAGCGTGATTTACCGGAAGTTGACGTTACTTGCGGGAGTCTCTTAAATTATTTAAACCTCTCCGAATATTTCCTGCAAAACATTTTATTTATTTACCAATACAACCTTCATTTTGTCAGAATGAGTGCTATCACAAGTCGCACCGCCATCTCTTATACGACTTACATTATGTCCGTGGAACATCAGGCCGGTGTCACCTTTTCATAAAAAATACCCACCTTCCTTCCATTAGGGGTCTTTACAAAAAATGCCCAGGGTTTTTGACGTGAATACGTGTTAGCAGTTTGATTTTAGGATAGATTGTCAAATAGAAAATGGTATTTTTTTAATAGTTAATTCGTAGCAATTACATAGCAGGTATTTAAATACCACCACCACCACCAACCAACTTAAGTGGTTCAACAAAATTCTTCTTATCTTTTTTCTTTGAAAATTTTCTTCGAGCGATCCTTTCGAAAATTTTAAGTGTTCAAAGAAACGTTTATGAAGGCCTTAAATTACAATAAATGTTATTTGCACATTCATTTTTAATATGTTTAATTAGAATAATAGATATAGAGGCCTAGTATTGGTATAACTTTATAATTTCTAGGCTTACAAGACGTAATCTCGTCAAAATTAGATTTTCTTTCTTCGTCCCCCATAAGTTAGTACCATGTGCTTCCCAGTCCGGGGCCGGGCCGGTAGACGTTTGAAAATACTTTATGGAGGCGACGATTTGTCTGCGCGTCGTTTTACAGTGCGGAAGCAATATTTCATTATTTTGTTTTTCTTGCTAAGATACTATTGGGGCGACTCAGAACAGAGAACATAGAATTTTCTAGATGCCATAATATTGACTTTCTATACAGCGAACCTATCAGCCATGATACTAGGATGTTTGTTAGATTCATAAGTAGTTCATAAGAAGTGGTTTCGTAGATGATTCGTAGCATAGTATGTATTTTGGCGAAGGAAGAGAGGTCTGAGTCTAATTGCAGGATGCAGCGTTTGTATGTATGTTTGTAAGTTTGTGTGTTTGTCCGACGATAGCTGCAGAACCGTTGATCCTATCTTAATTACACTTGGTAAGCAGATTATGTAAACATAGATTATTGCACGTAAAAAAGAAGTACAAAGGCGAACTTAATAGCATTTTCTTCCAGATAACCTTGATGTATACATAGTTTTTAAGTTTGAACATGAGCTTGATCGGTACATGGTATTTTGAGCTACAGAAGTCCAAGGGTTGGTACTCAACCCATACCAATTTATTGATAAACGATACATCGCGAACTCACGTCAGGGCGAACTACTAGTTAAGTTTTTCTAGGCATTCGTTATCGAAACTTTGTGATAACTTTTCCTTATCTTATTCTTCACTACACTTCCCAAACAGTTCAAATACCATAGTCCCGACAATTAGTAACAGTAGACCCCGAAAGCCGGACATTACTAAGTGGAGGCTTCCCGCAACGTTTTGAGTCTCATACGATTACAGGAGACAAAACGGCGTTTCTCAGAGAAATATCACCCAGAATTGTATTCGGGGGTCACAGCGTGAGCGTGATATGGGAATAAACGAGATGGGAACGGTTTCATCTTACAACTATAACGAGTACAACCAACAGCATCCATGGGACGGCCAGAACGGTTGCTGGCGGATTCCCGCTTCAGGACAAAGAAGATGGGCAACTCGCCATACATTTTTTGAGCCAATTTTTAAGGCTAACGTAACGTACAATTGAGATACTTTTGGTTATTGATAATATTATGTTAAGATAATGAAAAAGCCAATTTAATTTCTTGCGTAGAAGTTGTGGGAAAGTAATGGTGCTTGTTGCGTTTTGTTTCACGCAAATGCAATGAGTTGATTTATCTAATTATCTAGAAATACAACTTTTGCTTCCCATCTTCTAAAAATATACAAGTTCTTAAGAAAAATTGGACAAAAAACAACATTTAAAATCGCACTAATTACTTCCACGAAGGTTCATTTATTTTTGACCTGGGTATGGTTGCCCACCTCCTTTGCATGATCTGCAAATCTTAGTTCCGGGTCGGGGTGTTATGGTAACATGGTACTCGTAGTTCTTGATACCCACGACACAGGAAATTCTAGTGTGAGATCAGGACTATGTTATGTGACTGGTGGGTGTACCTATATGCAATAGCAGCAAAATTATTGCAAAACGAATGTCAAATCAGGACATTATTTATGTATATAATTTCTTTTTTAAAGTTGTTCGTTGGTAAGGGCATCGCATAAGAACATCTGGACCAATTTGGCTATTACTTTTTTTTAAATGTTTGTACTAGTGCGAATAAGGTTTTTACAGAAAGAAAATAGAAAAAGTGATATGAATAAGTTGAAAATTCATGTAAAACTTGTTTTTTCTATGGAATTTATGTGTGAACTGAAGATGACGTATTTTTGATGATATTTTGTGTATCGATGGGTGGGGGGAGGGGTGAAGAGGAGGGTGTCCGAAGCAGCTGGCAAAAGGCTAGTATGTAATAAATATGAAAGATCTGAGATAAGTAAAACCACCGTGGTGATTGTTTATTGAGCTGGGAGAAGCGATCTAAGATTTGTTTTGTATATAGTTCGTAGTTAGTTTTTATTTCTTTTATTGTCATTTTACGGTTATTATGTCACTGCGGCCATGTATATATGTCTACTGTGCACGCCATTTAACATAATTGGCTTACGGCCTACCTGGTGTAAAGTGGTCACCGTCACTTATAGACGTCGGCAACACCGGGGGTATTGCCGATGCCTACCCTGAAGGAATTATCATGATCGTATTCCCCTGTTTTCACCTCCAAAAATGGAAAGCGTTAAACCTTGTTTAAAGTATTTATATAAAATATGAAGGACTTTATCTATGCCTGCGTGTTTTCCTTTTATTTGTTTTTAATGTTTATTTAATTAGTTTATGAATATCAAAAGGTAGGAGCATGGCAGTAGAATATATAAATTGTATGGTAAAACATATTTGCTCTAGTGTTATTACCCAGGGAGGAAACAGGGGAATTAGATTGTATGCAATAAACACTGCCCGCATTTCCTATACTCTGACATCAGCCTACGGTAGCAACTTTATACTATCGTCCGTTAGAATCGTGTGAGCCCCACCCTTGCTCCAGTCGGACATCAGTAACGGGATTCCCGGGACACGTATGGATGTGCCCTGAATCCCGCAGATGCACCGGACAAACGAATGTATGGACGTATGTTCGGATTGTCCGGATTACAGCTAACTCTTGTTTATTTCGCTATTTATACGATAAGTGGGGTGGAGGTGAAATATTGATTTCGATCGGAATCACCCAATTTATAGATGGCTATTCGTATTTGTGACGACATTTATAGATTCACTAACATGTATTCACACTATTGCTTCCAGCTAACTCTAGTTATAGGCGTACGAAAGACACGCAGACAACGATTATAATATGAATTTGGAATTAGACATTATTTGGATAAAATATGCTATGAATTCCTCAGCTTTGCTTAATCCATATTCAGTGAATCACCCTATAATCCAACTTCCTACTAATATCATATATATCTTTGTTACGATGTTTGGATATTTGTATGTTTGTTACTCAATCAGGCCGAAATGGCTGAACCAATTGCGATGAAATTTGGTACAAAGATAGATTATGGCCTGGATTGACTGGTAGAAAGCATTAGCCGAGTCAGTTGTGGGAAGCAATGGCGGCGATGAGCTCACCACTCGTCACGTCTATATTCCCACGATTGTACAACCCACTGTGAAAAGAGGCCCATTGAGGCTTTGCCTACCCTTTCGGGGAAAAAGGCGTGTGTCTATGTATGTATGTATGCTACAAAGGCTTCGCTCGCTGGGTCAACTATGACCTGGATTGTGCTATAGGCTACTTTATATATCGGTGAAACGAGAGTGAATTTGCAGGCGGACGCTAGTGGCACACAAAAATACATTCCTGTTTCTGATGTTATTCGTCATCATTTGAGCAAATCACAATGTGAGTGGAGACGGTATTATGTATATACGCAGTATACGCACCAATTGAATCACATTGAGACATGTACTACATCGGTACGGTAGATAATATCTACTTCTCCAGAAGTAATCAGACGGGTATCAATTCGTCAAAGCAATTCCTTTTACTTGAAGACGTATTAAATTCATATTCTGCGGGGTTTATGGGCCGTGATGTGCCTAAATTCGGGGACAAATAGGAAATACTCCAAATGTCTGGCGCAAATACGTTGAGAATATAAGCTAGAAAACTAAAAAGCCGTTTTACTGTGTCAAAATGATTTTTTCATTAAGGTTTATCATCTTCTTAGAGCTCATTCACACGAGGACGATTCGTGTTTTTTGACGAGTCGTCTTTTTTGACGATTCGTTTTTTTTTAGACGGCGGCAATGCTGTTTGAATGCCCATGTTCACAGGAATCACGAATTCGTAATTTTTCACGATTCGTGACCCGTGTGAACATGGGCATACAAACAGCATTGCCGCCGTCTAAAAAAACGACTCGTCAAAAAACACGAATCGTCCTCGTGTGAATGAGCTCTCCATCTGTACTTTTTTATATGATGGCCATATAAGGATTAGCAAGTCAATGGAGTTGAATCATAAAAAAACTTTTTTTAAATGTAAATAAAATCGTTTAAAAAATGCTATCGCCATGTCTCGGAACATTTTAAGTGCCTTAAAAGTCCTGTGAAGTCTGATTACAATATATGTAATTCTTCATAATTCCACTTCATTAGAACGATTACAATATTCATAATATTCATAATATTCACAATTATGTATCGGCTTGCAGCCCAGGCTGTGAACTGGTAGTGCTTTCTGCAAACAGCCCATATATAAATAAATAAATAAATAATGCTGAACAGTTCACACAACATTATCTAGTCCCAAGCTAAGCAGAGCTTGTCTTATGGGTACTAGATAACTGATATACTTAATATAATACATTACATAGATAGCAATTTTTTATTATACATAGAAAATATCCAGAACACCCTTAACAAATATCTGCAGATCGTACAAATATTTGTTCCGAGGCAGGAATCAAACCCGCAACCTCCTGCGTCGCAGGCGAATCTTCGCCCGCCGCGCCACAGAGGTCGCCAAATATGGCTGTGTACAGTGAACCTTTTATATAACATTTAATAAAAAACAAGACTGCAATGATTTTAAAGAGTTAGGGGTTGTGGGGTTGGGGGATTAGGGTTGAGGAGTGGAGGAGTTGGCTGCTTTTCATCCCGACTCTACCCGTGCGAAGCTGGGGCGAGACGCTAGTAGTAAATATAGCTAAAATAATGATGGGGGGTTTTGTTTTGAAAGCTTGTATTTACGAGGTGGCTGTTTCTTAGCTAGGTCACAGATAACATAATACTAGGCTCAACTGCTAGGTTTGATGTATATAGTTACGATAAACGTTGCTTTTTTCGAGATGAAACTTAATTTATATTCTGAGAATAAGCTTGTATATTCATGAAAAGCAATCTAACTTTTCATCTTAACCAAATATTTATTTCGTACAAAGGTCAGGGTCAAGCAATAAGCTGGGCGTGCTAGAAAATTAAAATGTACTGTGATGCGTTGCATTTTTCTCTGTCCTATGCATGCGATGAATTCCAATGTAGCCAAAATTGCATTTTATAAATTAACTGCAGTAATTAATTTACCATTGTATCGAACAATGATTAAAAAGCATAAATTTTAGATAAAATAGTAACATATACGGCCGCGCTTCAATTTAAGCAGAATAAATCTCAGATAAAGCCCAACACAAAATTGCACGTTTCTGTTCAATGTTATGAAATCATGCACATGTATTACAACAAATTGTTTTTAAATTTCCTTTATGTATTTCTGGGTTCTAGATGCATAATCAATATAAATAAAATCGTAACTGACTGACTGACTCACTGACTGACTAACAGACTATCAACAGGATGTGTTTGCGGATGGTGATCCTGTCGGAGTGCATGGGGTTCTGCAAAGTGAATGTGTGAGAGGGATGACTGACATTTTGACATATATCTATTGCTTGTTTGTATTGTTATTATTTAGGTTTTATTATTATTATTATTTATTTTTGTCATTTTATTTGATTTTTTTTTTTTTTTTTTTTTGCTTAACTTAGTATGGTTTGTTTTTTGATTGGATTGTGTTGTTGTTTATTTTTATTATTATTTTCTCTGTGTTAATCTTTTATGTATATGTATTATGTTAAAATAAGTGTGTATAAATTATAAATTAGTGTAACTGGCCCAGCCCGTACTAGTTGTATAAATAAATAAAAACAGACCTGTGGAAGGGTACATTCCTTTTGTGGTATCTTGATACGCAAGAGGTGCTGGTTCAAATCCCGCTGCGGGACAAAAGTATTTATGTTCTGCAAATAATTATTCCGAGTAGGACGCTGTGGTACCATGGTACGTATTTACTAATTATCACGAAAGGGCATTCTAGTGTTGGATCAGGATTATTTAGCGACTGTTGGGTGTTTTTTTTACAATAAGCTTAGCAATTATGTACATTTCAGATACCTAGTATTTTTTTTGTGTGTCCTGTGTGCACACGTATTTCGTAGTTACTTCGGTGTGTTCCTATAAATATGTACTTATACCTACTTGAGAACATATTAAGTGAGGTGAAACGAATGCTGTAAAACAATATGAGAGATTTCCGAGAAAGCTTCGCACGAATTTGGTTTATTGGTTAAAATTCCAAGAAAGCCTATACCGGTACGAATGCCTATACATAATACGCCTACACGTAAATTATATTCCTTTTTCACTTTCATTCCGCTCCTAATTGTTAGCTGAAACTCAGCTCGAAGATAGTATTATTTTATCTGTGACAGATAAAATAATACTATACTGGTAGCTCGAAGTTATCTGTGACATCCAAATAATTATTTTTTGTGATGGTAGTTTTTTTTTTCAGGGTTGAGTTTGATTCACAAACACAAATAAGATAAAAAAAAAAAATACCCATTGGAGAAATGCTGGGGACGTAAACGAAAATGAGATGATATGGGTAAAATTGTTTGTATAGTACTGTATAGTGTTCAATTTAGTAAGAACTGACATCCTATAGTATTATACCGTTACAAATACTGTGCTGACGTCGCCATTCGCGCGTGCTATGATATGATCCCAATCTGCTACTCCGAGACTGCCACGTGACTTACACCAGATGACGTCACTATCCAGTTGCCACTTTATTGCAACAAGAACAGAATTACGGAAATAAATTATTTAATTATTAAAAAAACTAAAAATTATTCTAATATAATGAAACAATCAACTTAGTGTTTTAACGTATGTTTTCTTGTAAAAATCTCGTGGTTTTACCGGATCCGTACAGGTATTAATATAAGAGAGTCGGGGAGATAGATTAAACTCTACTGGTAGCACAGAGACGGGCTGTCTCAATTGATGACGACACGATTACGTAGACTGATGTTTCCCACGTGACCATCGTTTCTCGGCATATAGCATACCTGGCGAAGTATTTATTATACCACGCGCAGCGCGAAATCATCGCAATTTTGGCTCAAACCAAGCGCAAAATAAAGGCCGTTTAAGTATCTGAAAATATCGGGAGAAATCAAACAATATAAATCGTTAGACTGTGAACATCAGACAGATCCTCTTCGCATCACTCACGCTTCAAATATTCGTAATGAAATGTTTCCCTCAGGGAAGACTACGTAAATGTAGGTACGTAATTTGTAAAGTACTTCACAAATTAACTACCTACCTATATTTATACCGATTCAAAGAAGGATCGAGGTAGCTTAGATACTTAGATCATTCGTCATTATCAGCCGTAAGACGTCCGCTGTTGGACGGAGCCCCCCCATAGAATGCAATAGGGGGATTTCCCATAATGACCACGCTTGGCAGGCGGATTGGTGATCGCAGTATTGGTGTTGAGTACTTTAGCGATGCTGCTTCCCATCCTGCCCACCTTGGTGTAATCACTTAATCAGCTTTCACGACATCCAAGGGAGGAGATGGGGGAATACCTATATTCTGAAGCCGGAAACACCACGGCTACGTATTTTTTTTTCGATAATAGGTAGGCATTTATTGTACAATTTTTAAGGTAGGTACCGTACCCAAAGTATACTAATGAACTATGCCTACTTAGGCTACGCCACTGTCCATCCATCTGTCATTCGTCCGTCTGTGTGCATTCTCTCACAGGGGTATATCTCGGTGGCCTTAAGAGTGTAGTCTAAATTTTCACGCCCTAAGCAAATAATGAAAATCCTATGATAATAATCTTCGACCAAAGTATTTTACTTTCGTCGAAGATAATAATATATTTGTTGAACAATATCTTTTTCAAAACATGCTTTTATAAAATTAGTAATCGGAATTGTGAGCTGATGAGCTGATCAAAGTAAGTAAATTATCGAGGTGTTCCGTTTTCCACCTTCTGTCTCCAGCTCACTGGTTCATTATATTGTATTGTCCACGGAACTGGCTGAATTTCAGCTCAATCGGATATCGGGGAGTGCTTAAAAATCTGATCACCAGATTTGACCCCACAGACAGACAGTTCCGTTTTCCACCATCAAAGCAGCTCACTGTCACTATAAAATTGTATTGTCAACGGAACTTGAAAGGAAAAACTTCAGCTCAATCGATAGAACTGGGTTGCAACATTTGTCCCAAGCAAACATACTAACAAACTAACTGGTGAAATTAAATAAAAACTTGTAGATATTTGGTGTTCCGTAGTGAAAACTGTGACTCGAAAACGGAACCATACACTACATATTTACCCCTTACGCATGGTCATTTTATGTCATATTGGTCGCACAATTTGAACTCAGTAAGATGAAAGTAATATACTGTAGGATTTCGTGGTATGGGTATTTCGTAGTGTAATTATTCGTGGTAGCGTTATTTCGTTGAATCGTTATTAAAATTGGATTAATTATGTGGCGGCAAAGCGTTACCAACTCGTCAACTTCATCATCCACCCACATACGAATACATCTGGTAAATCTATTTTCAAATTCACAAAACGTCTTCCTTAGTGTTTTCACGGAAACTTTGAAAATTCCCACATATTGGTAAATCAAACCTCAAATCATTTCTTATTTCCCAACATCCGATTCCGGGAAGGTAACAAAATCAATACACATCGTCTAACCGGAATATCGGAACCGCATTCATAAAGAAAGCAGGTTGCCGTTGATTAGTTATTCCCTTTTAGGGTTCCGTACCCAAAGGGTAAAAAAGGACCCACTCATATGGGTTTGATGAAAAAAAAAAACGAGTTCAGTTCTTAGTATGGGGAACCCCTCAATTTATTGTTTTTTTTTTTCTATTTTTGTGTGAATGCGGTTCACAGAATACATCTACTTACCAAGTTTCAACAGCATAGCTCTTATAGTTTCTGAAAAAAGTGGCTGTAACATACACGGAAAGACAGACAGACATACAGACAGACATGACGAATCCATAAGGGATCCGTAATTTTGTTACGGAACCCTAAAAACACACTAAAACGAATTATATAAAAATGAAGACGTTTCTTTCAAAAATGGCAGATTGAAGTCCTGCCGCTGATTATCCACCGGCGTGGCAATGGGCAGACACACTGCCTTTTTATCACGCTAGGTGGCGCATAATCGCTGGTGTTGTTTCGTAGCCAAACAAAAGTAAACCAATGTTAAAAAAAACTGTAAAAAGTGTCAAATATTAATGGATAATTTTAGTAAATAAACATTAAATAATAGTCTGGTATGAAACATGCCTCTGTGTAGTGCATCTCAGTGTAAAAATAAAGTTACACACCGTTTTCCTTCTGATGAGAAAAAGACAAGACCACTAAATGTCAAGCACCAGCGATTGTGGCGCCATCTGAGATTAGTTTTGCCTGTGGCTCCCCATTACAGCTATATACAAACTCGCGCACTTTGTCTAAATAGTGTCTTGTAAGCCTGTAAAGTCGCCAGTCAGTGACAACCTGCTTTCTACGTAACTCCAGCTGCCTAGCTCGTGCGAGTAAAAAGACATGGGAATATTTGTGAGCGAAGCTCCGTCGGCCACGCATACTGCCCCAATGTATAAACTGATGGTGTTTGACCAACTGATCAAACTAATACAAATAGGTAGGTATGTATTCAATTCGAGCTATCTGAAGACTGTTGCAAACGATCTAAAGGTAGCTCAACTGATCCAAATCCAAATCAACAGAACCAGGCGGAAGCATCCATAAGATGCTGGCTGCATTACCACGCTGAATGGGATTACTAATTCGTTGAGCCAGATAAGAGCCAGCTATCGGATCACTCGTGTCTGATCATGTCCAAAGGAACTAACCTTCGGCTGCTCTATATCTTACATTCTCCCTATACGGGGAAACTTTGCAGTTATCCAAACCTGGACAATATTCAAGGTTTCGTTTCGTTTTGTATGAGGTAGTGCTGGCCTCTGGTGTCGGAGTTTGTCAAGCCGCCCGAGGGCCTCTGACATGGCTTATCGACTGCAATTAATCAATAACAGCCGGGACCGACACAGCTTAACGTGCCCTCCGAAGCACAGAGCGATGGAAATCCGCACATAACTTAGAAAAGTCATTGGTGCGGAGCCTAGGACCGAACATCGGGTCCAAGGTGGTTTAGTTAAATGACGAGAGGTGTACCTATATTTACAGTGGTAAACCACACTTATAGGGAATCCTAAGATTTTTATAATCTCCCAAGGAGACGATCCCTGCGTTGGATTCTCGCCCGGTTTGTAATTATTGGCATAGTATAAAAATCTTAGGATTCCTCTTATGTAGGCCCGCTAATGAAAGTCACAAGTGCCAATTTTCGGATGTTTGTTACTCAATCACGCTGAAATGGCTGAAGCAATTTCAATGAAATTTGGTACTTACATAGATAGACATAAATGGATATAGATAGATTATAACCAAGATTGAATTGTTGTCTACATTTAATCCCGGTAAAACGCAAGCGCAGCCCACCCAACACCCCGCCGTCCTTCCAACACCCCGCCGTCCTTCCAACACCCCGCCGTCCTTCCAACACCCCGCCGTCCTTCCAACACCCCGCCGTCCTTCCAACACCCCGCCGTCCTTCCAACACCCCGCCGTCCTTCCAACACCCCGCCGTCCTTCCAACACCCCGCCGTCCTTCCTCTTACAATCTCTTTGTGAATTATTGACCAACACCCCGCCGTCCTTCCTCTTACAATCTCTTTGTGAATTATTGACCAACACCCCGCCGTCCTTCCTCTTACAATCTCTTTGTGAATTATTGACCAATACCTAGATAAATCCTTGTTGTTTTATGAGTCTACGACCAGCAAAAAATCACGATTATAACAATTTAAAATATTTCTACCACCAGAACTATGGGTTTTCATTATAATTCCTATTGTTCTGGTGGTATTATTATTTAAACCAGGTGATAATTTAAATCGTGATAGGGCTTAGCTGGCTCCATCATAATGGAACCCCTCCAGAATCCGCTGCCTTGCGCCATCCCCGCCACAATGAGATTATGGCGAGGTTCCGCCATGTCCAGGGCACTGAGCAATCTAATTTTTCACTCACCTACGTAGGATTACAGTTTTTACTCCGATATTTAGTTTAGTAGCCAGGGGATAGCCAGTGGACGCTGTATCGATGATGGCAATATCGCGCCCTCTCTCGTACTAACGGAACAACACTGTGATGAGCAGTATTCCTCGCTCCATTCACTAGGATCCATAGGATCCATATATACAGAAATATACATACAATTTGTTAAAGTGGCAAAGTACTACTACTAGTACTACTAGTAGTGGTGGTAGTAGGTGGCTACTAGAGCTTTGTGAAAGAGTTCGTCCGGAGAAGTACTACCACCGAACCTATTTCTGCCGCAAAGCAGTAGTGTTCGCATAGCTATGTTCCGGTTTGAAGGGAGGTACCGGTGAAATTACAGGCACATGAGACAATCGAAAAAATTCGGTAGATAAAATCAGTTTAAATAAATAAATAAATACTACTAAACAGTTCACACAACATTATTTAGCCCGAAGCTAAGCAGAGATTGTGTTATGGGTACTGACTGATATACTTAATACAATATATTACATAGATAGATATTTTTTATTATATATAGAAAATACCTAGAACACCCTGAACAAATATCTGCAGATCGCACAAATATTTGTTCCGAGGCGGGAATCGAACCCGCAACCTCCTGCGTCGCAGGCGAACGTTCGCCCGCCGCGCTACAGAGGTCGCCATCGTTTATCGACTTAGTCCGTTTACTTATTCGCCCTATATCAGAGTAATGTCCAAAGAAAATTATTATCTATCTGACTATTCAAATCAGATGCTAAAACAATACACACGTCCCCTTTTATTAGTCTGTAAAATAAAAATCCCATGTTATTTATTCGGCCTCATCCATACGAAATCAGTCCTAAACACATCGTCAATGCATCCCACGTCTCTCTCCAAATTCAAACACAATATATGACACTATGAGTATATAAATCTCGTTCGGCCAATAATAACATCGGCCAGCTAATGGGAAAACATTCTAGGAATGTTAACAATTATTTTTGTTCACTTAGTAGGTAAACAAGGCTAGTAAAAATAATGCTAAAGTAGATTATTTATTTATTTTGCATGAAAAACAAACAGCTTATTCATCCAGAGAGGAATAGTGGAAGTGTATCATAGAGTTTTACTCATGGAAAGGGAGTTAATATATTAGAAAAATGATAAAACCTACTTACTATACATAGTATTAAGTTAAAAGTAAAAATCTAGCAAGATACATAATATAGTTTTTGCAATTATAACTTTCGAGAACTATCATTTATTTTATTAACCCCCGACGCAAAAACGACGGGGTGTTATAATTTTGACGTGTCTGTGTGTGTGTGTGTGTGTGAGTGTGTCAGTCTGTCGCCTCATAGAACAGACTTCGTTTTTTTTTGTTTGAAAGGTGAATTTGTCGGGAGTGTTCTTAGCTATGTTTGATCAAAATCGGTTCAACCGTTTCATAGCGTTGAGGGTTTTTTTTAATTTTTACAAAATTAATTACTTGTTAATTATAAAAACAGCTTTTTTTCACTTACCGCTTATATCGGTGCACGCACCGACAGGTTTTGACTCAACTTTCGAGTCTTTGTCCTGAAACCTGATTAACTGTACCTGATAAATTCCCGTTCTTATAAATTTAATACGTACATAGTTCTTCATTTTATCGGAGAACATTTTTGCCGGTATACAAATATTCTTGCCACTGAGTGCTAAAAAAAACCGTGTTTCCCTAAAATATTGTTTTTGCCTTACAATGTTTTCCCATTTAGTGCCCGATAAAATAGTACAGATCTTTCAGTAGATTAAATAAGTCGGATTTATCGCGTGACCCGAATACATAGCGGATAAATAGTTCGCGGCGAGGCAAGAATACGAAATACCAGTTCGCACATCGAGCGGACCACGAAGAGTGCCCACTTTACTACCTAATACAGCGGATAAATAGCTTACAGGTGGAGGGGACGGAAAAAACAGATAAAATATGATATATATTTTTTATACTACCTAGGTAGGTAGCAAACAAGCATACGGCCCAACTATTGGAAAGCGGTTACCGTAGCCTATGGACGCCTGCAATACTAGAGGCATCACACGCGTGTTGCCGACCCTTTAACAATTTTCAAACACCCCTTTGGAAGAACCCCCATACTGTAGTCGCTTGGGAGAACGTCAGAAGGGAGATCACTCCACAACCTGAGTGTTCGCGGGGGGAAGTTTCTCTGAAACCGCACAGTCCGGGACCACCCGGGCTCTAAGATGTGGATAAATCCACTGCCGATGACGGGCGGTGCGGTGAAAAAAGGAAAGAAACCAAGAAAAAAACCAATTCCTCGGAACAAAACCCATTATACAAAAGGAAATCAGTTAATTACTTAATTAATTAATTAATTTTGTACCCTCGACTTAAAGAAGCGAGTTATAACTTTGAGGCCCTAGTGTCTCTGTATGTCTATCTGCCTGTATGTATGTATGTATTTTTGTTTGTACCCACGTAGCTGTGGAATGGCCCCATGTTGGCTATCAAGCTGGTAATCGCTTTCGATTACCAGTTTTATAGGCAATAGGGGGGGCAGGTGCGCTGATTTACATTCGGTTTTATTTTGTATGAAAGATGGTGTTTGTTACATGACATGTTTTCCTCCCGCAGACTCCAGGCTCTGATGATGACCAGCACAGAATGATAAATAAATAAATAAATAATGCTGGACAGTTCACGCAACGTTATCTAGCCCCAAGCTAAGCAGAGCTTGTGTTAAGGGTACTAGATAACTGATTTTCTTAACTACAATACATTACATAGATATTTTTTATTATACATAGAAAATTCCCAGAACACCCTGAACAAATATCTGCAGATCGTACAAATATTTGTTCCAAGGTGGAATCGAACCCGCTACCTCCTGCGTGCAATAGTGTGCAACGGTATGTTTCCCCAAGAGTTCCGTTTCTTAATTTTTAGCGAATGCTGAAAAGCGTTGGTTGTTTTTAAACTACTACGGAGCCTGCAATGCTCTAAGAGTAAACCAAACCACAAATGCAGGCTGTATATTATATCGGTTCTGGTTGAAAGTGTCAAACGGCAGTCCATGAAGTTATTACCTATAACTTCATGCGGCAGTCCAACAGTTGTTGTCGCCGGCTAGGCTGTATCTGGAGTTAAGCTGCTATATACTTCTGGTTGAAAGTGTCAAACGGCAGTCCATGAAGTTATTACCTATAACTTCATGCGGCAGTCCAACAGTTGTTGTCGCCGGCTAGGCTGTATCTGGAGTTAAGCTGCTATATACTTCTGGTTGAATGTGTCAAACGGCAGTCCATGAAGTTATTACCTATAACTTCATGCGGCAGTCCAACAGTTGTTGTCGCCGGCTAGGCTGTATCTGGAGTTAAGCTGCTATATACTTCTGGTTGAAAGTGTCAAACGGCAGTCCATGAAGTTATTACCTATAACTTCATGCGGCAGTCCAACAGTTGTTGTCGCCGGCTAGGCTGTATCTGGAGTTAAGCTGCTATATACTTCTGGTTGAAAGTGTCAAACGGCAGTCCATGAAGTTATTACCTATAACTTCATGCGGCAGTCCAACAGTTGTTGTCGCCGGCTAGGCTGTATCTGGAGTTAAGCTGCTATATACTTCTGGTTGAAAGTGTCAAACGGCAGTCCATGAAGTTATTACCTATAACTTCATGCGGCAGTCCAACAGTTGTTGTCGCCGGCTAGGCTGTATCTGGAGTTAAGCTGCTATATACTTCTGGTTGAAAGTGTCAAACGGCAGTCCATGAAGTTATTACCTATAACTTCATGCGGCAGTCCAACAGTTGTTGTCGCCGGCTAGGCTGTATCTGGAGTTAAGCTGCTATATACTTCTGGTTGAAAGTGTCAAACGGCAGTCCATGAAGTTATTACCTATAACTTCATGCGGCAGTCCAACAGTTGTTGTCGCCGGCTAGGCTGTATCTGGAGTTAAGCTGCTATATACTTCTGGTTGAAAGTGTCAAACGGCAGTCCATGAAGTTATTACCTATAACTTCATGCGGCAGTCCAACAGTTGTTGTCGCCGGCTAGGCTGTATCTGGAGTTAAGCTTCTATATACTTCTGGTTGAAAGTGTCAAACGGCAGTCCATGAAGTTATTACCTATAACTTCATGCGGCAGTCCAACAGTTGTTGTCGCCGGCTAGGCTGTATCTGGAGTTAAGCTTCTATATACTTCTGGTTGAAAGTGTCAAACGGCAGTCCATGAAGTTATTACCTATAACTTCATGCGGCAGTCCAACAGTTGTTGTCGCCGGCTAGGCTGTATCTGGAGTTAAGCTTCTATCTACTCCTGGTTGAAAGTGTCAAACGGCAGTCCATGAAGTTATTACCTATAACTTCATGCGGCAGTCCAACAGTTGTTGTCGCCGGCTAGGCTGTATCTGGAGTTAAGCTGCTATATACTTCTGGTTGAAAGTGTCAAACGGCAGTCCATGAAGTTATTACCTATAACTTCATGCGGCAGTCCAACAGTTGTTGTCGCCGGCTAGGCTGTATCTGGAGTTAAGCTGCTATATACTTCTGGTTGAAAGTGTCAAACGGCAGTCCATGAAGTTATTACCTATAACTTCATGCGGCAGTCCAACAGTTGTTGTCGCCGGCTAGGCTGTATCTGGAGTTAAGCTTCTATATACTTCTGGTTGAAAGTGTCAAACGGCAGTCCATGAAGTTATTACCTATAACTTCATGCGGCAGTCCAACAGTTGTTGTCGCCGGCTAGGCTGTATCTGGAGTTAAGCTTCTATATACTTCTGGTTGAAAGTGTCAAACGGCAGTCCATGAAGTTATTACCTATAACTTCATGCGGCAGTCCAACAGTTGTTGTCGCCGGCTAGGCTGTATCTGGAGTTAAGCTTCTATATACTTCTGGTTGAAAGTGTCAAACGGCAGTCCATGAAGTTATTACCTATAACTTCATGCGGCAGTCCAACAGTTGTTGTCGCCGGCTAGGCTGTATCTGGAGTTATGCTGCTATATACTCTGTGGTTTGTCCGCTACATGTTCGCAGAGTCAAAGAGAGAGCGAGAAAAATTAAATTAGTATGTCTTTGTTCGCCAACTCCGAACTTTCGGATAAGATAATAAATACTTCTCGTGAGAGCTTGTTTATATTATATAGTTGCTTGTATTTTAATAAGATTTTTGAATAATTTGCTTATATTTTCGTGTTCTTGTTGACAATCGTTTTGGGGTTAATGCACGTCGGTGAGAGGTTGCTTAAGTCCATAGGTTGCTTACACTTTTTAAAATGAGATGGTTTTATATGTTTTGTCAAGATACTGACGACCTCTGTGGCGGGGCGGGCGAACGTTCGCCTGCGACGCCGGAGATTGCCGGTTCGATTCCCGCCTCGGAACAAATATTTGTACGATATGCAGATATTTGTTCAGGGTGTTCTGGGTATTTTCTATGTATAATAAAAAATATCTATCTATGTTATTATATTGTATTAAGTATATCAGTTATCTAGTACCCATAACACAAGCTCTGCTTAGCTTGGGGCTAGATAATGTTGTGTAAACTGTCCAGCATTATTTATTATTTATTTATTTTATTATATTTATGCAAGAAATACAGACATTTCATGCAGAGGCTTCAATCTGCCATTTTAGAAAGAAACGTCGTTATTTTTAATGTGTTATTCGAGTTATTTCGTGTAATTTTGGTAACATTTTAACCGGTGTCACTTGGATAAATAGCACTTCAATAAATGGATAATAGATAAATAGATAGGTGTAGTTACATTTAAGAGTATTGCGTGTCTTTTCTAAATGGTGTATTTTTCCCTGTAAAAACTCGGTATTTCTGCCATCACTTAAACTGGGTTATGACTTGACGGAGACTTTTGACTACTTGACTATAAAAAATATAATTATATCACTTGACATTGGCGAAATTGTTTGGAACACACCTTTAGAAGCCATTATAAGAAGAGAAGAAGAAGACATTGCATGCATAATACAGGATAATTTAAGTTAGCTTCAGTCCTGTCGCAATTCACATAATTATTTTGAGCTTCACAAAACTGGAAGTTACCAAACTGTCTGCCCTTGATGTGCCACAACATGAACCGATAACTGTATTTAATATTCTCACAAAAATACAAAGATCAAAGTAGCATTAAAAACAAAAGTCTCGGTCATCGAAGCACTAAAAATACATCCCCTAAGCCAGGTGTCGCAAACCGTCGGAAAACATATTCCGATCGTATAAAATTCGCCGGCAAAGTTTTTATTCGCACGAAGGCAGGTGATTGTGACACTAAACATTTTTTATAGTGTACTCGTGGCGGGGCTCGTAAATCAGGGAGCAGTTTACAGCGGGGCTTGTAAACCGAAGGTTTATGAGCCCTGTCGTTATAATCGTGGATTTGGGTGATAATGGAAATGGTTTGGGCAATATTTGGAATTTTCTTACAATTACGGGCTTTGTAGGCCCAACATCCCCCTGAGATTTATGAATACAAGCAAAAAAAACTGGTTTATGACTTCATTATTTTGACACTCTTTTATAGGTTCCTTGGAGCATGCAGACATTGATTCACTTCACACATCTCTAGTCTGCGTGCTTCTTCGTAGAATAGAGTACTTATTGTATATTTTTTTAAATAACTTAAATAACACTATGTAAATAAACGCAAAATTAACAACGTAAACAGATATTTATTGGTTTTTTTACAGACTAAGATACTAATCTTTCTTTCTTTCTTTCTTTCTTTCTAACACACTTTTATAAAAAGTTTGATTACAAACTTAGACATACTAAGGTTATCTAACTGCGCTACGCTGCTACGATTACCTATCTACGAACAACGTTGCTACGCTACGAACTTCGCTGACACGAGTTTGTACGAACTCAGTCAGGTCAGACCCTGTGATATGGGAGCGGTACGGGAGGGGTGATTTCGTCTCTGAAATTATCAGATAACATGTGACATAATGTAAACGAAAACACCCCTCCCGTACCGCTCCCATACCTCAGGGACTGACTCAGTTAAGCGCTAGACCTCTAGTTTCTACGAACTACGTTGTTACGATTATTTATGAACTAACCTTTTGCCAGCGGTTTCGCAAGCATGTTTTTGGGGTAAAAAGCAGCCTACCCTCCCCCTGCCACCCTCCCCTAGCGTCCATCCACTCACCAAAAATCATCAAAATTCACTCATCCGTTACGGAGTTGAGTGGAACTACACATAACGTGAGCTACGAGTGGAAGCTATTAAATAACTCCGTTGAGGCTTTACTCCACCGGCCGTCATCACGCCTGGCCAGGTGTCCTGCCTAGCTCCACTTAAGGTTTATCGCTCTTACTTTAGGTATGACTTTCGTCCGACGACGGATCTCAGTGTTCCGGACTGCGGACGGAATGCCAAGCATAGCTCGCTCCATTGCCCGTTGTGCAACCCGTACTCGCTGTCTCTTACAGTCTCCTTAGTAAGCGTCTATGTCGTCCATGCTATCGCTAACTACTCAGCTACGAATATCTATAAAATACGTTGCTACGAGTATATACTATCTAATTTGCTACGAGCATCTACGAACTTCACTGATACGAGTTTTTACGAACTACGCTGCTACAAGTATCTACCAAATACATTGCTACGATCATCGGCGGGTTCATCAGTTCCTTCCATTATTTCATCATCCGTTACATTATCACTGGACACAGCGCCCATACGACCATAGGTGCTCGTAGCAAATCACCACTCCAGCATCGTGTTAACATGAGTATGGTCCTCGGTTGATGTATCGCCTAGTTTTGTTAATTCTAGACTTACTGTTAAGACGATATGTTAAAATTTTGGAGTCGTTGCGTTACATACTCACTCAGTAACAGTAAAGTTTACAAACTTGTACATAAATTACTTGAAGATGTAATCTAAATAAATCATAGACAAGAAACACGATTGGTGAAACTTTTCTCGATATCTTTATTTTTTGAAATATTAACCTTAAATGTTTATATTATTCAGTAGGTAAACACATTACTTAGATTAAATAGATAATTATTTTTTTATGATGTCAGCGAATATGAATAACTGGCAAGATATCGTGAGGCGAGCAACATCAACCCCTAATAACAGTACCTACAAGCCTACAACATGACGACCACGACCGCTCTGTCAAGAGTGCAACGACTGAGAAGAAGTAAGATGATATACGAACTAGTAAAAGCGTTGTATCGTCGTCTTCATTGATTGAACGGCAACACTTGGAATCTTACTTCAAATCAGAGTCAAGGCTTCGCATAGACCATCGATATAATATACTACTATATTATATCGATGGCATAGACGGATGAATGTAGTCCATCTTCCTAGTGATAGACGTAATTTAATCTATAGACACAGGCATTAGTATGTGTGCGCTAAAACGAGATACCTTCGTGCGCCATCACCCGCCTCTCGAAGCAACGCCATTTTATAACAAGAAATTACTGTATTTTTATCCATTTACCAAGAACATAGGCTGTAGGGTACCCAACTAAATAAATCGTGTAACAAACAAGATATATATTTTATCCATTTACCAAGAACATAGGCTGTAGGGTACCCAACTAAATAAATCGTGTAACAAACATGATATATATTTTATCCATTTACCAAGAACATAGGCTGTAGGGTACCCAACTAAATAAATCGTGTAACAAACATGATATATATTTTATCCATTTACCAAGAACATAGGCTGTAGGGTACCCAACTAAATAAATCGTGTAACAAACATGATATATATTTTATCCATTTACCAAGAACATAGGCTGTAGGGTACCCAACTAAATAAATCGTGTAACAAACATGATATATATTTTATCCATTTACCAAGAACATAGGCTGTAGGGTACCCAACTAAATAAATCGTGTAACAAACATGATATATATTTTATCCATTTACCAAGAACATAGGCTGTAGGGTACCCAACTAAATAAATCGTGTAACAAACATGATATATATTTTATCCATTTACCAAGAACATAGGCTGTAAGGTACCCAACTAAATAAATCGTGTAACAAACATGATATATATTTTATCCATTTACCAAGAACATAGGCTGTAGGGTACCCAACTAAATAAATCGTGTAACAAACATGATATATATTTTATCCATTTACCAAGAACATAGGCTGTAGGGTACCCAACTAAATAAATCGTGTAACAAACATGATATATATTTTATCCATTTACCAAGAACATAGGCTGTAGGGTACCCAACTAAATAAATCGTGTAACAAACATGATATATATTTTATCCATTTACCAAGAACATAGGCTGTAGGGTACCCAACTAAATAAATCGTGTAACAAACATGATATATATTTTATCCATTTACCAAGAACATAGGCTGTAGGGTACCCAACTAAATAAATCGTGTAACAAACATGATATATATTTTATCCATTTACCAAGAACATAGGCTGTAGGGTACCCAACTAAATAAATCGTGTAACAAACATGATATATATTTTATCCATTTACCAAGAACATAGGCTGTAGGGTACCCAACTAAATAAATCGTGTAACAAACATGATATATATTTTATCCATTTACCAAGAACATAGGCTGTAGGGTACCCAACTAAATAAATCGTGTAACAAACATGATATATATTTTTTTAGTAATAGAGCTTTTTTGTCCTGGAAAGTATTACCTCCATACCTATTTCTGTCTCAAACATCGAGCATTGTACGGAGGCCTTCAATGCTCTAAGGTCTCAAAGCAGTAGTGCCCGCATTGCTCTGTTCTGGTTTGAAGGGTACGTACGGGTGCCGGCGGAATTACAGGCACATGAGACTTTTCATCTTTGTGTCTCAGTGTGGTGGGCGCAGTGCAATACCACATAGGGTGCGTCCTAGGTGGACGTTACGCATTGTTAAAGGCAGAGGTTACCGCTTAACATCAGGTGGGCCATCTGCTTGTTCCCGCAATACAGTAGCTAACAAAAACATCTCTCATTTTAACATATGCTCATTCATATTCTACAAAAGGTGAAAGCAGGCTAACTAGACTCCGGCCTACTCTTGATTTCCGAGAATGAACGGGCCGCCTATCGCCGCCTCGACTGGGCTCATTTATTTACCAACTGAATGAAAACAGCCGAAAAAACCAATATAATAAAGGAAGCGGAAGCCCGCTTAAGTTTCTTCCTGTGCGATGAAAACGATGTATTGGATTTACAGGAATTTCCTTTAGCCGAGACAGGGCCGGATTAAGGGGGCCAAGATACAACAAAAATTGGCGTCACTCGCATTATACCGAGATACTATGCAATCTTTATCTTAATTCAGGTTATAATCTGCCTGCGTGCCAAATTTAATCGAAATTAGTTAAATTACGTGTATACTATTAGTAGGACAGGATTTTTATGAAGAGACACACACAAATAAAGCTTTTCATCATCATCATCATCATCAGCCTATATCAGTCCACTACTGGACATAGGCCTCTCCCAATGCGCGCCATTTAGACCGATTTCCAGCTCTACCTATCCACTTTCTACCAGCCGCCTTACGCAGATCATCGCTCCACCTAGCCAGGGGGCGCCCCACACTACGTTCACCAAGACGTGGTCTCCACTCTACAACACGTTTACCCCAGCGGTTGCCGGTTCTACGGCATATATGCCCAGCCCATTTGCATTTCAGCTTGCTAATTATCTGAGCTAAAAATAAAGCTATTACCGACAACATAATTAATTTGTCGCTTTGCTGACGTTTCGAGACTGAATTCAAAAGCCTCTTCATCATGAGCACCGCCCGCGACACCGCCGCATTCGCCGGTCCACCGTCGAACGCGGTGACGGGCGGTGCTCATGATGAAGAGGCTTCTGAATTCAACATAATTAATGTAAAAGAAAATGGTACCAATATGACGATATTCCAATTTTAGAGTTTTATAAATATTTTGCACATAAACGTGATACAAGGACAGGTGAAAATACAATGGTTGGCGTCACTCGCTCGCCTCCAGTCCCCGTATACCTAATATCTGCCCCCCCCCCCCCCCCCCCCCCCCCCCCCCATTACGTGCCACTAATTCATTATATATATTTAAATTTAAGCTAAAAAATAAACTATTATTTATCCAAAAAAGTTCCTAGGAAACTAATATCTGCCTATGTCATGTTCTCTATAATGTGTATATTTATAACCAATTATATTATTATGTTACATTTCTATTACTTTATTAGCATGCTATTCTAACTCAAAATGGCACCCTTACACCTTCTACCAAATTTACTTATATTTTTCCATACCTAATATAATATGTGTATTTTATTATCCATTCTCACTCAGTTGTTTCTTATGTATTGTTTATTTGTTTACCTGTAGACTGTTACTCGTAACGCGACGTCGCGTCACCCAGTCTAGGTTCAGGCTGAAAACCAGCGTCGATATCGTCCTCGGTCGGTATCATTAAGCTGAGGCTGGACCTGTATAGCCGCACACGTAGGGAAGGACCAATTTTACCCATTCCATTACGAAGGGTCTAGTTTTATGTTTATGTTAAAAACCCTATGGGTATTATTTTTTTGTGTTTTATTCTTTTTTCTATGTAATATTTCTTTGTTTTTTTGTTTACATGCTATTATTATTTTTTATTTGTTATTTCTCTAAGTGTGTGTGCTACAAATAAATCTTTCTTTCTTTCTTTTCTTTCTTTCTATTAGGTTATTATTACGTAATCTATCTATCTATCTATTGGTTAGGGAGTATCATCCACGATTTTTTTTACCTGATAATAACTTAGTACTTTCCTGACTCTAGCAACCAACGAATACTTACATGCAAACCTCAAATTTCTTATCAGATTAGCAATTGCAAGCATCTCGTAGGTAATCTTCATGATCGTGTCAATCAGAGACATCAGTGACTACAGAGTGCCACTATGCCACTTCTATGCCCCAAAAGTTTCTGCTTAAATCCGGGTCTGGTCTCAAGGGAAAATAATGTTTTTGTACGTAAGTAAATAGATACATTATAGTGGTATTGCCTTGCAGGGCGGGACGGGAAATGGGACACGGAAGTTATGAACTGGCGGTCGCCTTCGAATTGCTTTGAGAAATTAAGTAAATTAATTTTGCAAAACTTGAAATGGAGGAAATATGGGGTAATGAAACCAGCCTGAATATAACCAAATGAATTATCTATTTATGTAGTTTATCATTATCTATATATGTGTCCGGAATATAACAAGATCCGCAAGTTTATAGGAAATTTATAAACTTTCAACCTAACCTAACCTAACCTAACCTATTTATAAATTTCCTAGGAAATTTATAAACTTGCGGATCTTGTTATTTTCCGGTGACATATATATATACTATAAGTAAAGATATTTACAACATGATTCCTATAGATTCTTTCAGATTTCGGTGGTAGAGGCTTATTTTTGATTAGCAATTAGAGATTGAGCATATTTAAAAAGAGCAAAGTAGGCACGCAGTTCAAAATCACTACCTACCTTAAATCAGCGACTGATAGCGGGCAAGGTTGAGTGTTGGGAAGTTATTAGTAGAAAATACTAGACCCTTACGAGGAGAAAATTCGGTAAATTATACTCCGTTCGCCCATATTTGGTAAATACGTTAGTACGAAAGAGCAACCACAGCGTCACAAAATGTTAATTTGACGACATCAGGCTGCAGGGTCTGATGATGACCAGCAAATGATGAATAGGGCAACGAGTACAACGATTTCAATGCGGTTTCATTTGTATGAAAACTGGGCGTAAACTGAAAATAATCACGGGTTTTAAATTTTTATAAATATAGCTATAAGTACCTACTGGTGCGTCAATTTGCGGCGGGCGATAGGTATTTTGAACGGGTTCTAGGTACTTACCTGTCTACATTTGCATGATTTGGGAAAATTATACGAAGCAACCTAATCCTCTTCCCAGAACCAACGTGAAATGGATCTTCCGGGAATTTTCAGTTAGGGCCGATGTCCGTTTACCTCTACGATCATAATTCAGTTACGTGGAAAGCGTTATGGAAATCCAACCCAGGCTTTGTAGTACTTATTTGATGTCAAAAACTTTGGTAAACCTATACTTACCTTGTTATAAACGCTTATTCCGGGCTCAACTCCGATTGCAAAAATAATAGTAGCCACCTAGGACGGCAATGTTAGTATGTAAATCCATATCTGTTGTTTTATCACAAAGGGAATTTGACTGTGAAATTTGAACATCATTATCCTGGTAATTTCAATTAATAAAATACTTTTGACTTTGACCACAGAATAAATATTAGTGCCTAAGGTCCCTGGTGTTACGTAGCAGGTAAATATTATTGAATCTGTGTCCACCGTTGAACAACACATAGATGTGTAACAGTGTGATGTGACTCAACGGGAATGTGCCTATCTGCGCCGGTAGGTAGGTAGGTGGATGACAATGAAGGAGCACCACATCAATCAAGCGAGGTCCATCCATCATGGGAGTCCGGTCACCGAATATCTGGCTTTCAAGAAATATAGCTATTGAAGTTTCAATATGGTTTCAAGGTGGACGGAGAGACAGAGATTATAATTATATTGGTTTGCTACTCAGATAGGTACCTACGTATCTACTAATTTAGTGGTTTCGAGTCCCGGCTTAAACTGACTTTTAAGCCACTGACTACAACTGACTTTTTTAATATCCTATGCAGTTTTACTGACTTTAAAAAATGATAGGAAAGTCTTCATTATGCAAAGCTTCCTAAATTCAATAGTTAAAGTAGGTATCTACTTGTCTTCAATGGCCGTGGGACACACTGTATACTTACATAGAGCAGGGGTGCTCCCAATGCTGAAGTTATGAGCAAAGTTCCAAGATTTACATTTTAAATGTAAAATTATGTGGCAATAGTGTGGCACTTAGTATGCAAAATATACCCGCTAAATGGCAGCCAGCCCGCAACAGCTAATGAACAGCGCTGCAAGCTGATTGACTATAAAAACAGTTGGAAGTTGAAAGCGGTTGTGCAGACGGTGTGCAGCACCAGAAGCGCTGATTGCGGCACATCGTTGCAACTCCCAATTGGTTCGGAATCGTTTGGGAATCTAGTTGAAAAAGTTTGGCCGAAGTGAACGAGTTCGAAGTTGCTTGTTCGTGTCAACAGAGGCTCTACTTTACCTTACTTACCCGAGTAGGTACTTAGTCTGAGTTCTGCAACTCTGGTGGTTACACTAACATTTTTTCGTGAGCGTGCCTACGTCACGTTTCTACGTAGGTATGTGTTCCAAACTTAACACAGAAGAGATTTTTTGAGAGATGGATTGTAAGCCGGAACAGCTCCTCTAGCCGCTAAAGTTTAGCGGACCGTTTTGGAAAATAATTTTGGCTAAAGGCCGGTTCACACTTTGATTAGTGCGAGGGCGACTGCTTAGTGTTTAGTGCATATTATGTCATAGTTGGATCATACAATCAGCTGTTCTACAAAACCGCAAGCTGTAACACAGCTAAACGACGTTCAGCTTGATTGTTACTGCGTAGGTAAAGGTCACACATGCTTAAAAAACCTAACAACCTACCGAGGGTAAATATTCCCCAGGAAGGTTATTAAGTTTGTTTGTTAAACTAGGTATTTAGTTTATCCTTTAGACCTAACAAAATATTACTTAGGTTCGTTCAGCTGTTTTACGTAGCGGGGCTGTTTTGTAAAACAGCTAGCGGTTTTATTAAACCCGTGACACACACAAAACGTGTAGGTACTGCGAGTGGTGTCCAATACTGTTTAGTACTAATCACTAAGCACCTGCACTAATAACTCGCACTCGCACTTGCTAATCAAAGTGTGAACCGGCCTACTCGCACGGTGAAGCCTGTCAGTGTCAACTCAAGGTGACTGCGGTCAAGCGGATCGCACTGAACTTATGAAACCGGCCAAGTTTTTCTGTATCTACGAAAATCGGGATCCTCTTGTCTATGCGATAAAATCACCTCAACGTATCTCAGATCAACTGAGACATAGGCCTCTGATATAGTCACAGATACTAGATACCTACCTATAGGTACATAGTTTTACACGGAAAGGCCAGTCTGCCTGCCGGCTAGCATCTTCGATCCGAAATAAGTTTAGTTACATACCGTACCTACCTACTAGTACTTATCCTACCTAGATAGGTACGTACCTACCTATGTATAGCGAGCTACGTAAAGTACGATAAGTAAGTAGGTTTCAAGTAGGTAGCAGCAGAGCGAAAAATTCATGCAGCATTATCCTGTCGTCGGAAGAAATTGCTATTAGCGATAAGGCCGCCCGTTGCAGTTGCACATAGGAAAATAAACTTACCTAGTTGACCGAGCGAGCGAAGCGAACTAAGTCCTTGCAACAACAGGCATAATGTGATTTCATTTGTCCGGGGTGTATGTGTATACCTATGTATGTGTGTTGGTACTCGTTTACAGATCATATTTTTTAACCAATCTTGACTAAACTTGATATCTATGCCATTATAAAATTTCATAGTATTCTTTTGTCGTTGGCAATTTTTTATTGGAGTGGTAATTCCCCCATAAAGGGGGGAAGTTTGCTACGGCGCCTTTTCCCAAACGATTTTGATAAGTAATAAATGACAGAAGCATTCGATACTTATATGAGTAAAATCGGTCCAAGAGGTCAAGATATTACAGAATGAGTTATTTTTTCAGGGCTTGAGTGCCTAGGTGGCAAAGTCTGAAACTGAGTTATCGAAAAGAGGACCATTGAGGCTCTGCCTACCCTTTCGGGGAAAAAGGCGTGTGTCTATGTATGTATGTATGAGTTATCGAAAAGTGATGTTTGGAGATACTTACGGGCTCGATTTTCATAATAGCTAAGTTCTGCATGATTTTTTTTAGTTTTTTCGTAAACGGAAGAGTTTTTAAAAAAGAATTTGCCTTCTTGGGTTCTTTGTTTGATTATTATGGATCGACATGATGCATAGTTTTTGGGTAGGTTCTAATATTTATTCTGTGGTTATATACAAGTTTGAGCTTGCGACGTCTACTGTTCGCAGAAATGCTAGTTTTATAGTGAGGTTTTGGTTGCCTACGGTAGGTACATAAGCCTTGTCTTTTGAAATGCAAGTAGGTACTTACCTAGATAGGTACTTACCTAGATAGGTACTTACCTAGATAGGTACTTACCTAGATAGGTACTTACCTAGATAGGTACCTACCTAGATAGGTACTTACCTAGATAGGTACTTACCTAGATAGGTACTTACCTAGATAGGTACTTACCTAGATAGGTACGTAGAAAGATGTTGAGTATAAATTACTTAGGTACCTACCTATGTTAATGTCTGTAATCAAATTATATTTACCTGTAATAAAATCGACTATGAAGGAGCAAGGGACATTTCCTTGTAGGTAGGTACTATACCTACTTTCTACCTGCTTTGCATATAAAAATGTTTATTCAGCAACGTATGGATAAATCATAATAACTCTTGTCTCTATAATTCTCCTCCCTCCACGGTAGGTAGGTACCTACCACCGTTATCTTTCATCTCCTTATGTAAGTGTACGTAGGTACCTACTATGTAGTAGGTATGTAGGTAGGTACAGTTACTATATTTGGTTGAAGGATATTTCCCTGTTTTTTAATATCGCGATCCCCCCTCCCTCCTTCCACTCTGTCTTCGCTCTAAGGTAGATAAGAAATACCTACAGAATCAATTTCCCGAGACCCAAGGGATTACCACTTTCACAACCTACGTCCCCTTTTTAAATTAAAAACATAAAACTGAAGCTTTTTTGTCTTAATTTTATATTTTGTCACGAAAATATGGACTTGTTGGTAAGATTCGTTGTTTATTGTACCTACCTAGGCTTGTACTGTTATTTATTCTGTGGTATAGGTACGATTTGTGCGTCCTGGCTGCTACCTAGCTTACTTTAAGAAATGTGTTAGGTATTATTGGAAAAAAGTTTTATCGTGAGTCGTGGGAAGCAATGGCGGCAATGAGATCACCACTGAAATACCACTCAAGGCTGTATCCGACTGGGGCGATGCCAATCTAATCAAGTTCAACGCCTCTAAAACGCAGGCTTGTCTCTTCTCGGCGAAAAAAAGTTCCTGTATTCCGAGATGTACCTGTAGCTATAGGAGAAAACCTCGAGCTCTTAGGTGTTTCGCTCACGCCTTCTCTCAACTTTGACTCCTACATCGAGTCTAAGGCAAAAACAGCTGCCATGAAGCTATAGGCATCCTGAATAAGGTAAAGCGTTACTTCACACCAGGACAGCTTCTCAGTTTATATAAGGCACAAGTCCGGGCTGGTATGGAGTACTGCTGCCATGTTTGGGATGGCTCGGCCAAATACCAGCTTGCTGCCATGGACTCGATCGAACGTAGAGCTTTCCAGGCTTATATGTGACCAACATTATGGCGAGACTAAGATCCAGAGTCTCGAGCACCGTCGTAAGGTTGCATACCTTTCGATCTTCTATAGGTTACATTTCGGGGAATGCTCCCAGGAACAGCACGATCTGATCCCACCATCTCCTTTTCATCGAGAGAGAGGTTGAGTCGCTTCTAACTATTTTGAAGTGATCTTTAGTCTAATACTAGTTGTATGCTTTACATTATCTTGTAGCCAAGCAATTTGCCCCTTTCTGTAATATCTGATCTGATTGCCCTGTGTTTTGTCTACTCGCTCTTCCCATTGTAGCTGTTCATTCGAAAGCATTTGAATCCTAGATTTCAAAAGTCATTGAAATACAAAGCTAGATACTTAAATTCTAGGCGTGTTTTTGAATGTATTGTCCTTGAATTGAATTGACATATTGAATCAAAGCATCTTAATCATCTTAACATTCATGCACAACATTCTTACAAAAACACATTCACTCATACACACATTCACTAACACACACACACACACACCTACACACACACACACACACACACTCTAACACACACACATACACACACACATAAACTCTAACACACACACACATACACACTCAAATTCACGCATAGGTAGGTATACCTACCTTCTTGCCTGCATCTTTCACACTTCAACTATTATGTTTAATGTATATTAAATCCTTTTGCATAAAGATGCATAAGTGCTGTTAGTATGACAAGTTATTTTAAGATAATTTAGTCCTAAGTCAACGAGTAGGTATCTTACCTACTTGTTTTTATCCTTTGTGGAACCCACCGTTGTGGTCAATATTTCTAGTGTATGTATTCAAAATGTAAAACAAGTAATTCTTAAATAACATAATATATGAGTATACACATCTAACTGCTAAGAAATAATAGTGTCTACCTACTAGTCAAGTACTTATACATAACACTACTTTTCTTTTGTTCTTTGCATTGGTGGGTGTCTAAGTGAGAGGCACACTGCCCGACGAGATACAGTCTCAAACTAGTTCGGAGGGTAGGGGTTTTTCGAACTTGTCACCTTTCATAATTCATTACAGGCTTTATCAATCTGTTCTTGCAGCTTGATAATGCCTAGGTACTTAATACCCAATGTTGTAAACTTTCTTTTGTTAGCATGTACCTATTGACCATAATTTAATTTTGTAGTTCTAGTGTAACCTATGTATAAGCAATAAATTATTTTTACTTTTTACTTTACTTTATACCTAGGACGAGCAGGCGTACGTCTCAGTACCATCCTTACCTCATTAGTATACCTTCTATTCGCACAAAACATTTCAGTTCTACCTTTATAATGCGAACTGCTAAGGATTGGAATACACTACCGTCATCTGTCTTTCCTGAAAATTATAATCTGGGTCTCTTCAAGGCCAGAGTGAATAGGTGCCTTCTAGACCTTTGTGCTCCATCTTTGGCCACATCGTTACTTACCAACAGGTGAGATCGTGGTCAAACAAAGGTCGTGAACGCAAAAGTGGCCCATTGAGGCTCTGCCTACCCTTACAGGGAAATGGCGTGTTTCTATGTATGTATGCACAAACTGTGCTAATATTTATTCTGTGCCTAGGTCCTTATACCTAATGTTTTTTTTTTTTTTGTAGATATAGTATGTATATGCATGTATAAATTTATATATAAGTATTATATTTTATCAAGTTATGATATTACTTTAGTTACTTTTTAGTTGTATATTTTAATAATATAAATTGTATAAATACTTAGGTACCTATATTAATTGGTGTAGCCATAGTTTAAATTTATAAATTAGGTAGTCATTTGTTATATTGATTTATTTTTAATTTAAGAGATTGTATTGCAGGTTTTATGCCACCGTTCTATGTCGTGCAAATAATTCCAGTCCAGGTAAAAATTTAGAATCGTTTGGCAGGAGGAGGAGGATGGGAGGGGTTGGGGGGAGGGGTACCCCCTCACCCCTGGTACCACTCCCATAACAAGGTAACTTATAGTTTTCGAGAAAAAAATAAAGAAAATTTTGAGGTTAAGTATGATATTTTGGTAAGTTTAGAATCGTTTTGCAGGGGGAGGAGGAGACAAGGGGGGAGGGGGGATGGGTACCCCGTCACCCCTGGTACCACTCCTATGATATTTTAAATGTCGGACTCCGGTATGTGCTCCCGCCAGTACTCTCGCGAGGTCGCCCTTGAGTGTTGCTTCACCCACTCGACCTTTGCTACGCTACGCCTCCACTCAAGATCTCCTACGCGAGCTACTGGCTCCGCGTTTTTATATACACTCTAGGGGCGTGACGCACAATACCACGTGGAGTCTGGGTGCTCCGTCTCGGGTCTGCCACTCTTTTCGGACCTAACCTACTCTTGTCGGGGTGCTGTGTCGAGTCACAAAGTCGGTGAACAATAAAAAAAGATGTTTTCATTTTTCATTTATTAAATCCACAATTTACAACATTAATTAATTCCTCAAAAGGTTCTCTCTTATTTCTTTCACCATCTCTTCTCCACAGATACTCATAAATTAAATCATTAATATTAGTATGATTATTGTAATTGTCTTATAGAAAAATAGTTTGATGACACACCACTGTGACTAAATTCTCTGAGTACGAGTGCCATCCTCGGCCACAAAAGGGTTGTTTGAGTCACTGTGATTCACCTTTCCATGGATAAAACCATGGCCTTCCAGACAATCAAAGGCACGCCAGAAGTCAGTGTGTATGGTGGTGCCCTCAGCCACATGTTTTTTTATCAAGGGCACCAGAACTTCAGCGGAACGGACATTGTCTTTGCAGACTTCCAGGCGAAGATCCTCGCTCTGATCCTGGATCATCCCAAGGATCCAATGACCTTCAACACGACGACCTTGAAAGAAGAAAAGACGGATTTAGTTTGGATGCATGTGCCTTGTAAATAAATACATGTTTTTTAAATTTGTTTTACCGTACCTTTATTATATTTCCGTTTCCCGAACTTACTTTCATCGATTTGGGCTACTTTGCCGGGACCTCCAATTTTCCCGGTGACTGTTTGCTTATTTTTTTGATAACTACAACTGCCTCTCTACAATAATTAAACCAGTCATTGATTGTTGCTCTAGAAAGGCAGTGTTCTATTCTGAGAAATCCTGTTTTATTGTCCTGTCATAGCTCAGTTTATCGGAGTAGGCATACATTAAATAAATGACAATGTAATTTTAATATTGCTGAACCAAGTGCTTTACCTCGGCGGATTATTCCACCGTCATTGGTTTTTTGTGATAGTTACACATTTTTTGACGCGGTATCATACCCCTTTCCTCTGCAAAAGCAACAACCTGCTCACGAGTGCCCAGTTTGCGATAGACTCTAACGAGATTCCACATTCCGCGCACTTCCTCCACATAGAGATGACGCTTAGCTGGTGGTTCGTCCTCTACCGGAGAGCGACGGCTGAGGTTCCATCATGGTAGCGAAGGTCGATCGTGTAGGCAGTAAATCGAAGTCCGGAATATTACATCACAGAATAAATATTAGTACAAGTAATTACATGCACAAGTCTCAGTTGATTAGGCAGAAAATCGGTGTCCAGTGTACAAGCGTAGGTCAATCACGAAGGCAAACAATCAAAGTCCAGAAGATAAGGCAGTCGTTGAAGAAATCCACAATGTAAAAGTTTTTTTACAGGTAAAAAGCTAAAAAGTCGTTGAAGAAACCCACAACACAAACCACAGGAGTCCACAGACAGACTTACTCCTTCTGATTCTGACTGAGGATTACCCAAAATATTAGTCGCCCCGATGTACTTGCGCCGTAGACTATATAGCACGGGAAGTTGCGGGAACCGTCATTCTACCAATTAGCAATCGCGAAAATAAATCTTGCTCTGTTATTGGTTGGTTAATCGATTTGATGGTTTTTTTAATCGGGCGGGGTTAATAACATCGCGGCCGGCCTCTTGCGCGCCATCTATTAACGCCACCTTGAAACGCTTTTTTTACATTCCGTTTCAACGATTTCTATTTTGCAAAAAATTCTGTATTATTTATCTTTAAAAGTACATGTTCCCTGGAAAAGAGGGCCGAGGGTGGAATTTCTTGCACCCTCCCTGCAAGTGGGCGAAGACTCCCGTAACAACCGACACTTCCAATTCAAAAATTTCATTTTTTTTTCTCGAAAACTATAAGTTACCTTGTTATGGGACTGGTACCAGGGGCGAAGGGGTACCCCTCCCCTTCCTCTCCCCCCACTCCCATCCTACTCCTCCTGCCAAACGATTCTAAATCCAACCCAAACTTGAACTTGAAACTTGAAAATATTGGGGTAACGAAGGTGTGCGGTCAGCAAGATGGGGTCAGCACAACTTTTTAGGAGCTGGCCGCCCTGCTTGGCCTCCTTAACCATTCCTTAACATTCGGACCGATTTTTTTTAATTCTGTGCACTGACATCTTCTGTGCATACTCGCTCGCTCACTCGCTACATCCATGCTACAGACCGTTCAGCGCATGGACTTAGTACTAAGTCCATGGTTCAGCGTAAGATGGCACCTGCCATGGAGTATTTGTTGGCACTATTCCCTGCTATATTCATGGCAGTGGACACAGACTAAGAGTATAACTTAGGTGCCATCTTACGGCGAACGGTCTGTAGTAAGTGAACACTCCACAGTAGCCACAACGAAAAGAAGAAAAAGAAAAACACTTGTCCAACCAAATGTCCTTTTTGTCTGAGTGACCAAATGTCCACGAAATAGCTGCTTGCTTGCTTTGATACTATTGCTTGAATTGCTTGAATTTGGTTTGGTTAATCTATAACGTCATGATACGTAAAGATCTGTGGTTTGCTTATATCATTTATTTTTGTTATTGTTCACTATTTTTTATTGATTGATTGATTTTCTTTCCTTATTCATGGATGGAAGAGAGGAATCAAATCAAGGCTATTAATTATTTACTAGTAGGTACACAATGAGAGTCCAATCCAGTTAGGTATATAATATATATATTTGTCAACCTATAGATAAAAGTAGGTTTGTCGGTCGGTCTAGAAGAACTTGAGAATTGAGATCAACATGGACTTATTTATGTTTAGTCGATCAGAATTCAGAATGCCTTCTTCAATGTGTAGAGTTTGTTTGTGTAGCAATAAAAGATTGCATCACATTGAAAACACCCATCTGCAAGAAACATATGAGAAAATTACAGGAACCAAGGTTTGTGCATCCATAATTCTTTATTAATAGTGATAACCTACTGTTTAATAAACTGTAAGTAGTACCTATTTTGTAATGTCCTATGCAACGTCTGAATCAATTTATCTTTACACATTACACAAAAAAGCAGGTTCGCAGTTAGGCTGGGTACTAAACCGATACGCCACTAACTCAGTCGGTGGCGAACAGTTTGCCTAACAGGGATGCAGACTTATGTTCCTAAAAAAAAATGAGTGATGAAAGATAACTTTAGCCCTCGCACAAGCGCTTCAAACATTTGATTAATGTGCATCAGCAACTGTCACTCAATAAAATTGCAATCAAACTGTTTCAGCTGAGCTCTGCAGACGGCATACCCACTACGATATGCTACATTTGCAACTCGCAATTTCAAAGATGCCTGAGATTCTTTGACATGTGTCAGAGATCAGAAACAATCTGCAGAGGACTATTCCACAGTGGCTTTGAGGTATGGCGCATGCATATTGTAACTCTTGAATTAATAACACAACTGCAATGCTGGCAACATAACAACATTTGTTATTACAAAGTCGCAACTTAGTATAACAGAATTATCTGGCTACCTTTCAACAAAACTCTTCATATTTTCTTGTTTTGATTTGAATGAGCAAAGCTAGTTCTCCGAGTCAACTTGGGCGAATCAATGTTTGTATGCTTGTCCGAGGATAACTTCCAAACCATTAATCCAATCTACATGAAATTTGGTAGGTTGGTAGTATTGATGGATTTTGTAGGTAAAGTTGTGAGCTAAATCAATCAGGGGTTTGATGGGAAAATGGGGTCAATCATAGATGGTCTCTAGTAAGACAATCAGGTCAAGTGGGGTGTCAATATGATAGGGCTCTGTCTGTTAGGACATTTTAAAATGATTTTTAAGACTAAGCAAAAACGTTTGCTTGTAGCTTTTGTGTCACAACTACCCCCTGTAGTCAGTCAGTCAGTCAGTGTAACAGTCCAAAATCAAGAAGAATCAAAATGAAGAATTTAGGGAAAAACCAATACAACATCTGTTGTTGACCTCCCATTTACTAGAATTTGAATTACTTTGTAGTTCAGTTAAATTGAAAATTTTAGAGGAAAAACATGTTGGTACGGATACAAAAGGTCACTGCATAGTTTTTTTTTTTAGTTTTTTTCATAAAATCTTATGATTTGATTTGGTTCATTACTTTTAGTAAATTATTCCTGATGAGAAATAGAGTCAATTGAGCCCAACAGTTATCTGCGTGCCTTACCACGTAACTATACCACTTTTCAAAAACCCAAAAATGCTATTTTATTTTTCTTTAAAATTCACCTAATGTTTCAAGAGCAAACCTCTCTGAGTACAACAGAAAAAGTAATTACCCTGAGAGTTCCATTTTTTTTTTTTTTTATTTATTTATAATACACAGGCAGCTCTTGGAGCTGATGCGTGTATATCTTAGTCCTTATCAGTGCACTTTAAATGTTTGTCCAGTCTATTTTTGAAAGAATTCACTGAGGGGGCACTGATCACTGAGTCTGGTAGCCGGTTCCAAGTGCGCATGACGCAATTAGGCAATATGTGCATCCTCGGATTGCTGGTACTTGGCCCGCGTTGCAGCTTCAGCGAGTGTCCTCTGAGTCCTATATTATTGTTCATGGTATATAGTGTCTGTGATAGATCTGGTATACTGTAGTGGTTGTTTAGGATCTTGTAGGTCTCTATTAGGTCTCCACGCTCTCTACGTTGCTGAAGGGTAGTTAATCCAAGTTCGTGAAGTCGTTCCTCATATGTAAGTGCTTTAAGACTAGGCACCATTTTCGTAGCCCTACGCTGTACTCGTTCGAGAAGGTTAATATATTTTTTGAAGTACGGGCTCCAAATCTGGAATGCATATTCTAATCCTCTACTCCAATATGTTCAACTATCTAAAGGTCTCAGATATGCCTTGTACAGTTTAATAAACAACTCCATGTTAATGCATGTGAAAGCCTTCCTTATTATGTACATTATAGAGTTTGCTCTTATCACAATCGCCACTAGTCGCCAAAGTTTTCTTACGTCGCGCGTACTGTTGGTCGTTATAACGGCTAATTTATAGCTACTATAACAAGTGAGGTATCATTTTCGGATAAATAAAAGATGGCAAATCATTTTCTGAAACAAAAAAACTTCTTTACATACATAAAAATTGAATTCTTACCAAAAACCTAAAATTTTATGAACAATTTTTTTTTACCAGTGACTATAAATTTCGAACGAGTACAGATATCGGTTTAAAAAAAATATGATTAGAAAGCCACATTCATGCAAATTTCAAAAATATAAGTTTTTTTGGAATTACTTATGGCAAAAATTTGGAATAAAATATTTTATACAGCGCGGCAGAGCACCGCACTAACTTTTATTGTGGCATTGCAGCCTGCCACCCTGAGAAATAAAAATGAAAAAGTCTGTACCTGTAATTGAAGACATGGATACATGCACTGACTTGCTGAGTGGTGCTGTTGCATATAATTCACATGTCAACAATAGTCAATTTCTGCATCATCCTTATTGGCATGTAAAAGTACATTTATAGAAATTCTTGATTATTTTCAGGTAACACAGGAGACACTTGCTAAGCATAGCCTAGGATGGATACACAACTTGTCAGTGACAGCTGTGAAGTCAACTTCTATATATGATGACATAAACAGTGAAGGTATTCATATTCTTCTGAAAGAAGAAGATACTTCAGAAGATGAATCATTTTTACGGACGGACTTGAAAACATTTGTTGAAGATATCAAAACAGAAGGCAGTTTATTTCATGATGAGTTGGAAATAAAAGGGAGTAATATTAATCCTGTTAAAAATACTCATGACAAGAATTTATTTAACTCCTGTGAAGTATGCAGTAAAACATTTGATACTCAAATTAAGCTAGAGAAACATATGCAAATTCATAGTGGAGAAAAGCCATATACCTGCAATATTTGTAACAAAACATTATCTCGAAGCCATTCTTTGGAAAGACACATGAAAATTCACACCAGAGAAAAACCATTGAACTGCAATTTATGTGATAAAAAGTTCGCTCGAAAAGATCGTTTGAAGCAACACATGCAGATGCACACTGGAGTAAAGCCATATAACTGCAATTTGTGCAATAAATCATTTGCTCTAAAAAATCTCTTAAAAATACATGTTAAAATACACAGCGGGGACAAACTGCATACCTGTGATGTATGCAACAGGTCATTTGCTCAAAGCACTACTTTGAAAAATCATGTAAGAATACACACTGGAGAAAAACCACATTCTTGCGACATATGTAATTTATCTTTCGGTCGAAAGCATTCTTTGAAAACTCATATGCGAACTCACACTGGAGAAAAGCCATACACATGCAACACATGTAGTAAAAGCTTTGCTTTTAAAAGGGATCTAGTAACTCACATTCAAAGACACACTGGAGAAAAACCTATTATTTGCAAAGTTTGTAATAAATCATTCGCTGTACAGGACGGCTTGAGATCACACATGAGGATCCACACTGGACACAAGCCGTTTATCTGCAGTGCATGCGGTAAATCATTTATTGACAACAGTCAGTTGACAGTACACATGAGGGTACATTCTGGAGAACGGCCACATACCTGCAACATATGTAATAAATCATTTACTCAAACCTCGGCCTTGAAAAGTCACATCCGGACACACACTGGAGAAAAGCCATATAGCTGCAACATTTGCAATAAATCGTTTAAGCATAGCAGTTCTTTGAGCTATCACACACAGCTGCACACTGGTGAAAAGCCATACACATGCCACATATGCAGTAGATTATTCACTCTTAAACCTCTTTTAAGGAAACACATGGCAACCCATACTAATGAAAAGCCGCATATTTGCAACATATGTAATAAATCATTTAATCGAAGCACTTGTTTAAAAAATCACATTAAAATACACACTGGAGAAAGACCATACACATGCAATGTATGCGGTAAATCGTACACTCAAAATGCTACTTTGACACAACATATGAGAATACACACTGGAGAAAAACCCCATTCCTGCAATATTTGCAATAAGTCATTTACCGAAAAAACTACTTTAAAAACTCACCTAAGGACACACACTGGATAGCTATAGAAATAGCCAAGTGTGAGTCGGACACTCACAAGGAGCGAGGGTTCAGTAGGTAGGTACTCTCAGTTCAGGGTTTCAGTTCTCTGAGGGGGACTCAGTACCATGAGAAAGTTCTTGTGGCTCATCTTTTTCAGTTCCATAAAGAACCAAAATTATTCTTCTTCTATTGTGTCAAACGGTTTACCTTTTTTTTTGTTTAAACTATTTTAGAGTAAAAAGTAGCCACTTCTACATAGGGCACGGTAACGCAGTGTCCTAGGCTGGCTAATTCTTTCAACACAATGATTACCTACAATCCCAAAATTATTGGAGCAGGGGCTTAGTACGAGAATTTATACTATTCGAAACTATATGAAGTTTCGTTTCCTTTCATACATTTACTTGCAGCGCCCCTAGCGGAAATGAGGAGAAAACTAAGGACGCTGTCAGTAAGGAAACGAAACTTCAAATAGTTTTGAATACTATCAAATTCTCGTACTAAGCCCCCAGAACTTTAGAGGTCCTTTTTTGTGGTTACTTCTTTGTCCCACCTACAAACAGCCTGAGCGGACTAAACTACAAGTTATTAACATAGTGTTTTGTTTTGTGTTAACTATAATCTCAGCATAAACATGAAGTTTTTAACGTCGCTATCAATGGGGAGACACTGCTTATTTATCACGCTAGGTGGCGCATAATCGCTGGTGTTGTTACGTAGCCAAACAAATGTCAATCAATGTTAAAAGAAAAACTGTCAAAAGTGGCCAGTATTTTATTAGTTATGTCAAAAATGGATAATTTTAGTATGAGAAATAGACAAGACCACTAAATGTCAAGCACCAGCGATGGTGGCGCCATCTGAGATTAGTTTTGCCTGTGGCTCCCCATTAATACAAGTAAATGAATATTCTTGCATTTTTTGTAGTTTGATTCCCGGCTCAAATAGCTAAGCTTCTTAAAGTATTCAAGACGACCCCTGTAGCGCGGCGGGCGAAGGTTCGCCTGCGACGCAGGAGGTTGCGGGTTCGATTCACTCCTCGGAACAAATATTTGTACGAGCTGCAGATAATTGTTCAGGGTGTTCTGGGTATTTTCTATGCATAGTAAAAAATATATATCTATGTATTGTAGTATTAATTCTCTATATACAGAGTAGGGCAAATTTTTGGCCCCACCCTGTATATATATCAATTATCTAGTACCCATAACACAAGCTCTGCTTAGCTTGGGGCTAGATAATGTTGTGTTGAACTGTCCAGCATTATTATTATTTTTAAATTAAAAAAATATTTCCTTTGAGTAAAATTTGTTAAGTACTTTTTTTTGGCTTGTGTTTAAACACCACCCAAAAAGTACTAAACGGTTACCAAAATGGATAAATGGTCACCAAATTACGTTTCAAAAATATTATGAAATAAATCCTTTTTTTCGTATTATTTACTGCCATAAAAATATATGAACGCCTTTAAAATACACTTTAGACTAAGTAAATATTATATATTTAACCTAACCTAACAGAATATGGTGACCGCTTATCCATCGTAATTTGGTGACTAGTCATCCATTTAGGTAACCGTTTAGTACTTTTTGGGCGGTGTTTATTTTATTTTATTATAAATATTTTTGGTGACTGTCTAAATTATACCCCTTTTGTACTCCATGTCCCGTTCGTTTATTTCATACTGTACCTATACCTATACCTTTATTTATTTATTTTTATTTATAGGTACCTAATAAAGATGCCTAGGTACCTACTTGATTGTTGTGTATTAAATTGTTATTTGATTTAAGTACCTATGATTTCTTCTCTATGGGGTGGATGGTAAACTGAGATTAGGTTTTTTTTTGGAAGGATATTTTGAGAAAACCCCGTCGTTTTTGCGTCGGGGGTTAAAAACAAATTAACATTAGCATTAATTTCAAAGATGTTCGTAAGTATGGTTTATTCCATCCAGTCCTACCAGTAGTTCGATAGTCGAACTGTTTGGATGTTTTTTTTCCAAATTGTTATACTGACGGATCGAACTATTTGGAAACAAGGATTTTATTCCAAATAGATTTACTAACTCCGAAGTACAGTCATCGATTTACGTAGTAGCAAATATATTTTTAGAACATTAAAACATCAAAACATCTGTAAACCTTTCCCGCTTATTATAATATTAGTAAGATTTTACCTGCAGTATAACTGAACCAACGCATCTGCTAATTTTGCTTGAAGCACATTTCCAGATAGCTGTACTATTTTAATATGTGTTGTTTTTGTAATATTGGTGTCCTGCATATAGCAGCACCGTACCAGGACATCACCACTCGCTCAAGGTCGCGCGATATATACCTACAGCCCCGCCGTCCCTCACTCGGGACAAGTGACAGTCGGTTGTCGGACGCACGCCTGAGCGCTCGCGCAACACGTTTCCCGCGCAAATATTTCGTCGCGTACATAGTGTGTTGTATATGGATGCAATAGTCAAAAAACAAATAAAGAATTATCATTCTTTGCATTGCCGAAGGACGAAGAAATTTAAGTTATTTGATTGATGTAGGTACATTAGTTATTTTCTGTAGGTACATATCGAAGTAATGCCTTTCATAGGTGTGATTTCTTGTGCATACAGCATAGATTTCAAAGATCTAGGTTGTAATATAGGTACCTATAAGTAATTACTTGAACTTAGGTACCTACCTACTAACCGATCTACTTACGTGCTTAATTAGACTACTTCTGCATCGCTCTAAATTAGCAGTAGAAGAGCTTTTTTGTGAAAGAGTTCGTCCGGCGAAGTACCTACTACCACCATACCTATTTCTGCCGCAAAGCAGTAGTACTCGCATCCGCATTGGATCCGGATCCGGAAATTAGAATCTCGAAATATTACACTGTGTTTTGTCTCTTTCTTGTCATTATCAATGCTCATAAGCAACATAAAATTAAAAAATAAAATAAATAAATAATGCTGGACAGTTCACACAACATTATCTAGCCCCGAGCTAAGCAGAGCTTGTGTTATGGGTACTAGATAACTGATATACTTAATACAATATTATACATAGATAGATATTTTTTATTATACATAGAAAATACCCAGAACACCCTGAACCGATCTGACCCGATATCTGCGATCGCACAAATATTTGTTCCGAGGCGGGAATCGAACCCGCAACCTCCTGCGTCGAAGACCAAGCTTCGCCCGCCGCGCCACAGGGGTCGTCAACATATCGCCCTGACCCCAACCTTAGGCGTTCACCCCATATTTGGGGCGGGAAGGCAGCTGGCCCTCCGCGTGTCCCCCTGATTAGCAGAGGGCACACTGAGAGGGCCGGTCAGAGGTGCCCGATGGGCGAGGTGGAGTACACTTGTTTGCGACTGGCGGCACATTCGATCCATCGAGCGTGACGTCACTCGCAACGGGGAGGAACTGCCCTCGTCATTACCCAGGCAGAGTGGCTCCCTACTATGCCTGGATGATGAGACAGCAGGGAAGGGCTGTTTGTTCCCTTGTTTGACTTTGGGTTAATCCAAACTCAAATGTGGGAATAAACGGTGAAAAGGTAGTTTGCCCTCTCTACCTTCCGGGCGTAGCTGGTACCCTGCCGAGCTATGTTCGGAAGATAGATGATGGCCAGGTAGGAAGTGACATCTCTTTCTCTTGCCACGATGACACGAGCGCGTTTTCGTGGTGGAGGAGAGATATGTCACTGGGCTCGCGTGGTGGTCGGAGTGAGGGCTCTGGCCACCCTCCTACGAGCCCTTGGACGGTGGCATCACAGAGTGGTCCCTGTGCTGCCACAATTGGAGGGAGTGTTTGTGGTTGGCTTTTTGGCCAACCACGGGATGGGCCCTGTTGGGCGTCGCGCGAGATGGGCACCGGTGTGTTCCGTTGGAGATCCCGGAGCCCATTGACATGCGCAGATGATGGCCACCGGGGTGTTTTAGTGAGTCCACGAGTCCGTGAACCTCACATAACCGTATTGCACCCTCAATGCAATACGGTATCTGGTAGCAAATTTCCAACTCGACAAAAGAGTTGTCCGAGGATCCTGAGTTGGTTGAAGAAATAGGTAACTGAATTATTATTATAGGTAAGTAATGCAAAAGACAAAACACTTAGTAACTATTCTGAAGATAATTCTAGTTTTATAGACTAGTCTAAGCTAACGTTCCTGAACAACCATTATAGGTATGTTTGTAAGGTCAAATCTTGCAAGCTGAAATAGAACCATACGAACATACATTAAGCTTAAATTTTGCATAGGTAGGTCAACCTATGGAAAATTTACCTGTCAATTTCCGATGACAATACAATATTATGGTGACAGCAAACAGGTCTGATGATGGTGACACGGACCAACGGAACTCCTCGATGGATAATCACCACACGGTTCCTATCACTAATTTTATAAAAGCTTTAAGTATGTTGTATTATTGACTACCTATTACAATGTTTCATTGATTTTATGTAAACCGTTTCTCAAGCTCTTTCATCATGCGGACAGCAAAGGCCTGGAACTCTCTTCCGGCTTCTTTATTCCCTTTATCATACAACTTGGGCATCTTCAAACGAAGAGTTAATAGGCTTCTTCTAGGCGAGCTTGCTTAAATAGGCCTCATCGTCGCTTCCCATCAGGTGAGAATGGTGAGATGTAACCAACAGCAAGCCTATTTTATATTTTAAAAAAAATGAATGCACGGCCTATATAAGTAATCTTTATTTAATACAAGCAGCGCCCCGCGGTTTCACCCGCGTAAGTCGCGATCCCGTGGGAATATCGGGATAAAAATGTGCCTTTGTGTTATCCCGGGAGTCCAGTTATCTCCATTCCAAATTTCATCCAAATCCTTCCAGTAGTTTTTACGTGAAAGAGTAACAAAGATACATCCTTACAAACTTTCGCGTTTATAATATTAATAGGATTTTAAATAGGTCAGTGCAGCCTGGTTTCTACAGTCATGGAAATAGTGATAAAGCCCAGAAATGTAGATGTGCAAGCATTCGCACGGTGCAGTGTGTACACCACAAGCTCTCTCAGGCATTAGGTCTTAGGTTCTCTAGAACAAAATCGATCAATATTTATGTAGGTACTAGCCCATTTTAAATTTTTTGATTGCTAGAGCAATATCGAAATGAAACAAATTAGGGTAGATATAAGTAAGTAGCCGTTAAGTTTTAAATACTATTTAATTCGGATTCTGCCAAAAGTCTTTTAGCTCTGTTTAAGTGCAGAAGCTCTTCGGCGGCTTCTCTTTCTATTCTAGCCTTTTTTGATGTCTCCTCCGCTGCTTCTCTTTCTATTCTAGCCTTTTTTGATGTCTCCTCCGCTGCTTCTCTTTCTATTCTAGCCTTTTTTGATGTCTCCTCCGCTGCTTCTCTTTCTATTCTAGCCTTTTTGTACGTCTCCTCCGCTGCCTTGGCTACCCATTCTTTTTCAACTACCAACAATTTATGAATTTGTTCATCTCTTTCAGAGTTTTTTATATGTTTTGCTCGTCGAAGAGCGAACTCTTCCTCGATGAAATGGCTGCGTACATTCTTTTTTGCACCTAAAACAATAAAAATTACACATTTAAAACTGATGTTAAATTAATTCCTAAAAAAAGTGGCGCCATCTCACGGTTCACACCGCGCAAGTCCAAGGAACGATTTAAAAAAATGACTTTGCTTGTTTCGTTAAAAAATACGCTAGTTAACTTAGTTGATAGTTGCCATACTTACTCCCGCCTAAACCGGTACAAGCATGTTCCGGGGCGTTCTGTCCGATCCTCCCAACCTGGCAACAGCCCAAGCCGAGGTTCGTACCTAAGTGGTGCCCTTGTGCTCGTTGCCCAAAACCTAACTTTGCAGGTTGAGCGCCATCTGCGCTCACCAAAAGCCCGGTAAAGCAGTCATGGCCCCAGGCGGTCAACTGCATATAAATCCTTCCGAAAAAAAAAAAAAAAAAAAAAAATAATGCCATACTTAATTGACGGTATTAATTGACCGTAACAGGTCCAAAATATATTCCTTCAACTCTACACCATAGGTTGGTTACAACTGTGCATTAAAAAAATACCAGATATCTTATAGCCATTGAAAATACTATTTTTTAGACCATGAAATGGATAGGGACCCCTAAAGCATTTATGACATATTGAGAATTTTCATTCTAAAATAGTGGTTCGCCCCGAACTGAAAAATCGCTAATATACACGCGCCCACTTTCTTTACCTTACTAACAGTCTTCAAAAAACACGGTTCCCACCTCGAGATCATTCTCTACAGGGTATCTTAAAAACGCCTACAATAAAATCTTTCTAACAGATTCCTTTAATATGACACCCCACTTGACCTAATTGCCTCACTTTTATTGTAGGTACAAAACGCCTAAAATAAAATCCTCCTATCAGAGCCCTTTCATATGACACCCCACTTGACCTAATGGGGAGCCACAGGCAAAACTAATCTCAGATGGCACCACCATCGCTGGTGCTATTTTTGTACTAAAATTATCCATTGATATTTGTCAATTTTGTCAGTTTTTTTTTTAACATTGATAGACCTTTGTTTGGCTATGAAACAACACCAGCGATTATGCGCCTAGCGTGATAAATAAGCAGTGTGTCTCCCCATTGCCTCACTTTTATTGTAGGTACAAAACGCCTAAAATAAAATCTTCCTAACAGAGCCCTTTCTTATGACACCTCTCTTTTTTTATAGTTGAGTTGTTTGTGGTTGAGATACCGGGGTCGATGAGGGGATACCCTATTCGACCCCGGTATCTCAACCCCTCAACTGATTTAAGAATTGAACAAATGCTATCTACCCACCTACCAAATTTTTCATGAAGATCAGAGTAACGGTTCGGAAGCTATCAACATATTTTTTTATTTATACTTATACAACTATCAATTACCATAGTGCTCTGTCCAAAATATGGGTACCTCATACCTCTTTGACCTGTAGTTCTGCTCGTATCTTCATCACTTTGTGGTGTTTTCGGGAGGGGTGGTGGTTGTGATGGTAGTTCTGTACCTACGTAATAAAAATAAGAAATAAATAATTAATCTGCCTTGGGTTATTTTGCTTACATTTGTCGTGCTGCTGGCTTGTTTAGGAATTAGTTATCGCTGGAAGAAAGCCTTATCCGAGTCAGTTGTGGGAATGCACTGGCGGCGATGGGCTCACCACTGGTCGTGTGATGCAACCCATGCTGAAATGAAATGACACAGTTTTAAATACGAAAACACGAGGCCCATTGAGTGCGACCTATTATTTATTTGACCTGTAAATGTAGGTATTTATTTACCAATAAATTGATTATTCTGATTATACTGGTTTATCCATTCGGAGGCGTTGCCGTATGTGGGATATCGTGTCTATGTATGAAACAATGGGCGCTTTCAAAATGGACGATCACGACACGACACGATATCGCGACGTTGTCGTCGACGATACCAGGGGACAGCCCGAAACGGCTGTGAACGCGTGGTCCGACAGCATAGTCCGCTCGATCGGACGACGTATTTTTTTTTCCTATTGGTCTATGCACCACACCACACACACGACCGCAGCACTTCGGGTAAATACAGCAAAACAAGTGCGGCGCACAACAGATGTGTGAGCCGCGGTGTGTCACCCCGTCCTCTACCCTCCTTCACCCCGCACCGTTACTGCTTTCACACTGTCAACAAAATCGTCGACGACACGGTGCGGGTTGGAGGAGAGTAGCGGGCGGGGTGACGCGCCGCAGTACACGCCACATCCATTTATGTGCGCCTCACTTTGTTTGCCGCCGTATTTACCCGAAGTGCAGCGGTCGTGTGTGTGGTGTTGTGCATCTTTTCCCCCTGGTATCGTTGGTGGACGATATCGTGTCGTATCGCGTCGCTGTCGTCCAATGTGAAAGCGCCCGACGGTTGTCTCATAAATATAGGTAGCTGAAGGGATAGGCATGCTCATGGGCCTCTAACTATGTAATTAAATTTCACCATGTGTTGCATCACTACTATTGTTTCATAAGTTTGTTAGTAGTAGAGCTTTTTTGTGAAAGAGTTCGTCCGGGGAAGTACTACCACCATACCTAATTCTGTCGCAAAGCAGTAGTGCTCGCATTACTTTGTTCCGGTTTGAAGGGTATGGGGTCCCAGTGAAATTACAGGCACATGAGACTCCATCTTTATGTCTCACGGTGACGAGCGCAGTGCAGTGCCACATAGGTCACGTACTGGTACTAGGTGGACGTGACCTATGTCATAATGCACTGTTCTTAGGCAGAGGGTACCGCTTAACATCAGGTGGGCCATCTGGTTCTCCCGTCATCTAAAGGTGTATGTAAAAAATAAAAAAGTAGGTACCTACATAGAAACGGACCATACATACATACGGAACTACATAGAAGTGGGAAAATAGAGGTCTTCCCCCCGTCTCCCTGTAATTTTAATTTTGTTGTCAATTATTTATTCTGTGCAGTGTTCGTAGACACGTTGATATGATTTTGTTTTACTGTTTTTCTAGTTTTCCCACCGATAGGGCAGGGGCTGCCCCTCCTCCCCGAACTCTAAAATGGTGTTCAATATCTATAGCCAACCCTAAAATAATCTAAAATCAGAGAAAAGTCATCATATCTACACAACCTCCAGAAGACCACGGGGCGGTGTCACTAACAACGCTGAACTCAACATCAGTTTGTTTTAGAAGAGCCTCGACTATGAAGGATTCTTGGTTACCCGGCTGAGGCTGATCATCAGGTCTGTATGTACCTCCACCTGTTCTCATTTTTTCTCGTTTTTCTATAGTCAACATGGCTTTCTGGCGGGTTTTTAAATTGTCCCAGCATTTTTTAAGCTGGCTTTCGGTGCGCTAGAATCCACAAATAGAAATACATTTATCTGTTCAGTGAGGAATTGAATCGTAGGTTGTAAGTACCTATTTTATTCAATAAATGGCATTACCTTTGCATTTGTTTCACTAAAGTTGAATTCTTCGGTAAGGCGATTCCAAGCTAGCTTTTTTGCGTGTGAATTGCCCATGCTCGTAGTCATTTTGTGTAAATTGTGCTTTACAACTAGTGCTTGCAAACAAATTTTCTCTGCATCACTAAAAAACTGCCTCGAGCTTGAAGACAACATTGTTTATTGTAAATTGTGTAATACTCCACTTAGTAGTAAACTATAAAGGCAAGACAAATACAAAGAATAAGCAAAAATAAAACAATGCAAACAGAACAGTTTATTTATTTATTGACGACACTTTTTTTTTTTTGCGCTTTGGGCTGGTCTAGTACAGTACAGGCAAAGAGGATACATTAACTACACTACATACAATACAGGCAATGCAATCCCAAAGACAGACCTAAAGACTCGTTCACCGTAAAATGGCACCTGCTGCGTTATACTCCTAGTCTGTGTACGTATGCCATGGACTTATATACTACTCAAAGGGACTCAGTGGCGGTCCCGGGGGGGGGGTCACGGGGGTCATGACCCCCCCCCCCCAAAACCATACACGACAACTTGAAAAATCTCCTAAAACTTGACGGTTACGAACATTTCAAACAAATTACTCTCTGCCAAAAATATTCAAAACAACGTTATAAAAAGTAGGTAATCCAACATTTTGAAAAATGTGCTGAATGACACCGGTGCAAAACAAAATTTAAAAAGTCCGCGAAATCGGGCGGCCTCCTACGACCGACAACAACTTAGCAAAGCAAAGCTATGCCTCGTTTCAGTGAGGAAGGATAATGAGATTAGCACCTATGTATGTTTGTATGGATGAACCTTCAGAACTCTTCTTATTCTTCTTCTCTTTTTGGCAACTCCGAGCAATTACGCCAATGGCTAGTAATATTATTATTTCTTCTTTACGAAAAAACATCGAAGCTATAAAGGATGTTATATGTTCTAATAATGGATATCTTTATAACTGCACTCTCCTCGAGCTAAAAAACAGATTTTTTCGCGGCTCGCTCCGCCCGCCGTTATATGTTCTCCTGACACCTGATCTGATAATAGCTACCTAATAGCTAGCTGAGCTAATCTTTACTACAGCACTGCCCTCGAGCTAAAAAAACAGCATTTTTCGCGGCTCGCTCTGCTTGCCGTTATATGTTCTCCTGATAGCTATCTTTATTACAGCACAGTCCTCGAGCTAAAAAAACAGCATTTACGCGGCTCGCTCCGCTCGCCGTTATATGTTCTCCTGATAGCTATTTTTATTACAGCACTGTCCTCGAGCTAAAAAACAGCATTTTTCGCGGCTTGCTCCGCTCGCCGTTACATGATCTACTACTTCATATCTTTTTACTGCACTCTCCTCGAGCTAAAAAACAGATTTTTTCACGCCTCGTTTCGCTCGTCGTTACATGTTCTCCTGATAACTATCTTTATTACAGCACTGTTCTCGAGCTAAAAAAACAGCATTTTTCGCGTTAAATACTCTACAACTTCATATCTTTTTACTGCACTCTACTCGAGCTAAAAAAACTGATTTTTTCGCGGCTCGCTCCACTCACCGTTATATGTTCTCCTGATAGCTATCTTTATTACAGCACTGTCCTCGAGCTAAAAAAACAGTATTTTTCATGGCTAGCTCCGCTCGCCGTTACATGCTCTACTACTTCATATCGTTTTACTGCACTCTCCTCGAGCTAAAAAAACAGAATTTTACGCGGCTCGCTCCGCTCCCCGTTATATGTTCTGTTAATAGCTTTATTTATTACTGCACTCTCCTCGAGCTAAAAATAAGCACTGAATTATTAGATCGCGATCGATCAAGGTAGCTTTGGAACAATTAAGTTTTATAAGACGATTCAAAATGATCCTTGTGATTTCAATGAATGGAGTACCTATTTTGACTTTTATAGTAGAGCCAAGATGACCCCCCCCCCCCCCCCCCCCCAAAATCTTGAGCTGCAACCGCGCCTGAAGGTACTGCGCACTGCTATGACAAGAAACGAGCCGAGCGAGAGGCACCATTCTTAGTAAGTTGTCTCGTTCTAATTGTGTAACTACATTTTTATTGGCAAAATTATGGACAATTTTGATTAACATTTGACAACCCGATGCAGCAACAGCTTCAACAGTGTACTTAGCTGAACCGCGCACAAGCAATCAAGGAAGAAGAAGACATTACATGCTTAGGGTGTTAATTCTTAACAATCTGAACTCACATTTTTTTTATCACCAGCGATACTACATTATACATCAATCACTGCAAACCCTGAGGCTCTGATGATGACCAAAAACGTGTTAATGAATCTATGCTATCGATCACTTTAACTAGAAGGTTGTAATATAAACTCGGTTAGATCTAGTATATTGAGTTCATGAGTAGTGTTAGACTTGGTAAATAAAAAACAGTATAACAAATAATTATTGTTATAAATGTGGTACAGTTAAAAGCACTTATAGAGAGCTATATACTTTGGAATTGTGAGAGGCCCCGCGGGCGATAATGCGCAGCACAAACCAGAGCTTAGCTAGGAATTTAGCTCTACTAGAGGTCTCATAACTTTTTAACAGTGAAAGCATACTTTGTGATGTTCTCGGATATTTTTCAAAGGCACTTCCTTGAGCCACTGTTGTTTCATAACTGTGTTCTTTGGTAAGCTAAAAACATAAAAAATAAGCATTATCTGACGAACAACAAATACCGTGGTCACCCTTTTCGTTTCAGATATAATACTTTCGAAACAAAATGAGACCCTATCAAACCACTAATTTACATATTTTTCTATCATATTCTCAGAACCAATCCTATTAATATACAAATAATGTAGAAAACATTTATAGAAAATATCATATTTTCTATAAATGTTTTCTACATTATTTGATTTTTTCTATAAATGTTTTCTACATTTATAATAACATTAAAAGTGAGCCAGTCGAATGTAAAAACTTTAATAAGACGATTTTACCTAATGCGATGCTTACCTATGAAATGAAAAGCCACATCCGGGGAATGATTCATTTGAACAACCAAGAACAGAACACATGAAAACCATTTATCGAAAAATTATTGCGAATATTCATCTCAGTTTGCATAAATTCAATTTTTCGCCGTTTTACATTAGACATACTTATGTAATTTTTTAGTGCTACCATTATTGGAGATATATCGTTACCGTGAATTTGGGATTATTTTGGGGTAGTCCGTAAATGGATATCACAGCAAATTTTTAAAATATTGGACACATTTAATCGAAAACATTCACTATTATTTGAGGCATTAGTGTACATACATTTAGTTATTCTATTTTGGACTATAGAAGTCTCTGAAGTCTAAGTTAAAAAGTATAATAAAAGTAATAAGAGCACCAACAGTGATGTCAATACTAGAAAGTGACAACGTACTAAGAATGGTGCCTCTCGCTCGGCTCGTTTCTTCTCATAGCAGCACGCGGTCCCTTTGGGTAGTAAGTCCATAACGTGTGCAAACCATAGAAAAATAAATACTCCATGGCAGGTACCACCTTATCCTACGGGGCACGTTCGTCTATCGTAGGCTAGGAAGATGTACTACATTCATGATCGTAGGCACTATAGGCGTCATGGACGTACTACGTCCATGATAGGCGTAGACCATGGAGGTATAATAGGCGTAGACAGAGTTTATCTGTCTACGATCGTAGGCATTTTTTTAAACGGCTTCCTTAGAGCTAGCGATGTTACGAGTTGATTTTATTCCAACTCTGATAACTCGAGTTGACTCGGCCTCTAACTCGAATCGCAACTCGAGTTGACTCGACTCGCATCAACCGGATCGGCGAGTCGAGTCGAATGCACCGTATTCATGATTCCATGTTATTTATAGTCATTATAAATAAGTATTACGATGTTATGCGAGTACCTTGCGGGGTTTATTACCGATGGTATTTATTTACCCAATTTTTACTTAATTGCGAAAATACAATAAAATGTTCACTTTAAAAAACCCCAAACTTGGTAAAAACCAAATCCTAACGTACGCCAGTGCAGTGCAGGCAGTCGCCACAATCACTAGTTTTCCGGACTCCTAGTAATTTTGGCAGTTTATTAATTATTAATTAATAATTATTATTAATTATTATCAATTTAAGTTTATTCTCTTATTCACTTTTACGCATTAAATATACTTGCTTTCTCTCTCAAACCTTGCTCGAGCGCCGACGGCGGCCCGAACCGACCCGAGGTGTGCCGACGGTGACCGGCGAGGCGACGGAATACGAATCAAAACAAAATGAATATTCGTAGTAGAGTCGAGTTTCGGTTTCGAGTTGGCGAATCGCTGACTCGCGACCTCGCGTGCACTCGCATTCGCATAGCTCGCATTCGTTATCCGCATTCTAGTAGTTAGGTAGGTAAGCGAGCAACTCGACTCGCCCATCGCTACTTAGAGCATTTCAGCCATTGCAGGCATATGGCTTCTTACGGATATTGTCACAATTTTACTAATGATAAATATTTGTTTGAGAATACTTTAGTTGGTTGGAGGCAGGAAGTTATAAAAATTAAATATATTTTTTAACACACTTGCTCATAAAGTTGCTCTAAGCACATAGTGACACCTGTTAGCTGTAATCAAACTGTCTTTTTCATTGCTATTATTATGCGTAGCATCCTAGTCAGTGTTGTCGTTTTGGCATTTTTAGTGCTAAATCTAGCATATTTCTTGATCATTTAGCATAGAAAAATTGCATTTAGCATATTGCATGTTTTTGGCATTTTATGGACCTTTTATTCAAAAAAGAAGTTCTGAAGGTCCAGAGACAATATTTTTTGCTCTAAATGTAGATTTTATTTATAATTAGTATGTCAACTCTCTCGAAAATACAGGGAGTTCCTGAAATTGAGGAATTGTATGGCACTACGTACTCTAAACTCCATTCTACACGTTAGATATGACCCTAAAAGATCAGGCAAATCTTGCCATTCGTATAACGTACCTAGCCATGAAGTACTTAAACGCTGGAGTCACGCGATGTCGCTTGTATGTTAAACAGATTATAGGAGTTAAAGCGAAACTTGTGATGCCGTTGAGTATGGAAGCTGAAGGTGGCCTTTCAACATCACAAGCCCAACCAAAACCAGACGAGCATGACGATGTATTATACATATACAAAATTGTTTGATTCTGAGGATTAAATTAATTTAAAAAAATAACTACAAATAAGAAATAAGATAATAATAAAGAGTAAATAAGATACGTACAAACATAGGCTACTGTAACCCTGGAAGATTGTGCCCACGCTGTTGAAACTGAGGGCACAGCTAGTTGAGATTAAAATTTGGGTTTTGGCATTTTATTAAGCATTCTCAAAAGTTATTTAGCATTATCTGAACCAAGTTTCAGCATTTTCTCGAAATAGAAAACGGCAACACTGATCCTAGTAGTCTATGTTTACCAGGGAGTTATAGAGACAGTTGAACATTTGCATAGTGTGTAGGTATTTCTGTTTTATTATTATTTTCTTCACTAGTGTGTTGAAAAACGTCGTATGATACACGCGTGTATTGATGATTACCGTCCTCGGCTCTCATAAGACCCTCACCTCAATGGCTCGGGTCTCAATGGCGCCTCAGCGGTAATCACCATTATTACACTAGTACCATGTACTAATGTACTATTATAGTCGTCGTTGTTGAGTCTCCGTCAAGTCATAACCCAGTTTAACGCATTGGGTGGAGTGTATTGTGCATTGCTCGATGTTTAGCTCCTGGATACATTTGTTTTTAGTGTAGAGCATTACAGCCTCTGTACCGGAGCATTTGTTACTCAATCACGCCGTAACAGCTCAACCGATTTTGATGAAATTTCGTCGACAGAGATATAATTTTCGCCATGGACGTAAAAAAGCGATTATATTTATTATTACAACATCATCGTTGCTTAAAACTATATTCCTTATAATTATAGTAGTAGATAGGTAGTGGCACCTAATCACAGGTTTGTTTTGATTACCTACATGCATGCCTTATGGCCATGCATATACAAACCTAGGTAGGTACCTATCTACATGTCCATGAACCATAATTAAGCAGAATTATACGAGCAGAGGTATCAAGACGGCCACCTGCCGACTAGGTACCTGTAAGTAGGTACCTACTCCAAACTAGTAAGGCTTTTTAGTTCATAAATTATGTGTAAATAAACACATAATATAGGTACACACAATAGACTAAAAAACATGCAGTCTGGGAAGATACCTACCTGCTTTTGTGCTTGATTCATGCAGTTCATCTTCATCATGAATCAAGGATCATCAGCTGCCGCCACAGTCCTGTCGGTCCATGAACAGCTAAGGAACAGCTTGTGACTTGGTTCGCCCTCGAGCGGTCGTAGGTATTTAGTGCTATGACAAAATACAAAGTGCTACAATAGGTAGGTACCTAACCTAACCTAACCATAAATTAAACTTTTGAAAATATTTGTTTTTTCTGAAAGTTTACCTCAAATAGGTGCCGAAACGGCTAAATGCATTTCAATGAAGATTTTAGGGATTAAAAGAGGATTTTTAATTTTTATTTTCGTGTATTTTCCATTTAGATCTCTTGCAGGGTTTAGACTTTAGAGGATATGAACGTACTGCGCGTACCTACGACATAAAAAAGAGTAGGTTCAATCACAATCATACAATCATTTTTCAGAGGTCTAGCGACTATGATGAACATGAGAAATGGTCTTGATAGATAGACACAAAATGTAATCCTATCCTTCAGTGATTATACAAAACCTTAGAGCATTACAGGCCTCCGTACAAAACGTACCTACTACATTTTGAGGTAGGTACAGAAGTTCTGTAGGTACTCACTTCAAAATATAGTACCTACCTATCTACATTTTGTACATAACTACTGTAACAGAACCCTAAAAATTAATGCAGGTAAAAGCAAATATAAGTACGTAAATGTGAATAATATTTACAACAATGAAGGTAAAAAAAATCGTGATAGATAGAGAACTATAGTTGCACGGTGCAACTATAGTTCTCTATCTATCACGAATTTTTTTGAAGAAGAAAAGAAGAGGCAATATAGTTGCATCTTGCACCTATTTTGCCTCTTCTTTTGCACAGTAAGCCTGTTACCTATTTTAAGCTGTGCAGACCTTTTTTGGTCATAATTTTGTAAATGTTAAACTTAAATATATTTTATAAATCGCTGTTGGTTTACCAAAATAAATAAATAAAAATAAAATAAAGTACATATACCTACTTTAAACGTACTGTGTCTTTAGCATGTACTCTCTTATTATGAGTTGTCAAACTACTATTTTGTGTGAAGGATTTACCACACACATTGCAGGTATATGGCTTTCCTTCTGTGTGAATTCGCATGTGTTGTGTCAAAATACAATTTTGAGTGTATGATTTGCCGCATACATTGCATGCGTATGGCTTATCTCCAGTGTGCAATCTCATGTGATGGCTCAAGCTGCCGCTTTTATTAAATGACCTGTTGCATATGTCGCAGGTGTAAGGCTTTTCTCCAGTGTGTACCTGCATGTGACGTCTTAATTTACTTTTTTCACTAAATGATCTATCGCATATATTACAGCTGTATGGTTTCTCCCCAGTGTGAACTCGCATGTGAATTTTCAAAGAATTTTTATGACTGAACGGTTTATTACATGTGTTACAGTTATATGGCTTTTCACCAGTGTGTATTTTCATATGATTTCTCAATGCACCACTTTGACTAAATGGCTTATTGCATATGTTACAGGTGTGTGGCTTTTCTCCAGTGTGTGTTCTCATATGAAGTTTCAATTGAATATTTTGATAAAATGATTTATTGCATATATTGCAGATATATGGCTTTTCTCCAGTGTGAATAATTATGTGTTGTTTCAAAGATGAGTTGGTAATGAATGGTTTACCACATACATTGCAGATAAATGACTTGTCTCCACTGTGAATTATCATATGTTGCACAAGATCATTTTTTACGGCAAACGATTTTTTACATATTTCGCATTTATGTGGCCTTTCTCCAGTATGGGTTGTGATGTGTCTGATTAAACCTGCTTTTATAGTAAAGATTTTATTGCATAGGTTGCAAGAATATCCAATTTCTCTATTGTGGGTTCTCATGTGAAGGTCCAAGGTATATTTTCGAGCAAATGACTGATTACATCTGCTGCAGGAATATGGCTTTTCTCCCGTATGTCTTTGCATGTGTCTTTTCAAAGTCGTGCTCTGTGTAAATGATTTATTGCAAATGTCACAGGTATGAGACTTTACTCCTGAATGAATTAACATGTGTACTCTCAAACCATTTCTGAGGCTGAATGTTTTATTGCATATTTTGCAGTTATATATCTTTTGTCTAGTATGAACTCTCATTCTTCGTTCTAGTTTTATTTTATTATTTTTATTGCTCACATCGCAAGAATTAGACAAATTATTGTCATTGTTAATGTTCACAGCAATCTCTTTTACTTTCTCTCTTTTCACTTCGAGTGAGCTGGTACGGATCTTCACATCTTCAACAAATGTTTTTGTGTCAATTTTAATAGCTAATTGTTCAGCGGTCTCTTCTTTCACAGATACAATAATACTTTCATAGTTTGAGTCATCGATTATAGACATACACTTTACTGCAGTCGCTGACAGGTTGTGCATCCATCCAAGTTTTTGCTTAACAAGCGTCTCCTGTGTCACCTATAAATAATAAACCTGTTATATTAATATTGTTCCCCCTACTCTAGGGGCGTAACGCACAAGACCACGTGGAGTCGTGGTGCTTCGCGTCGGTTCTGTCAAAAAGTTAAAAGTCGAAAATATTTTATTCATAGAAATCACAAGGATCATTTATCGTCTTAAAAACTAATTCTACTCATGTCGAAGTGCCCTGCGTCGATTCTGTAACTGGAATCAAATTGGGTGAAGCGACACTCATTGGCAACCGCGCGCGAGTACTGGCGAAAGATCATCCCTCAGCGGTTAATATTTAGTTCTCCACTGTAACCTCAAAGGAACAGACAAGGGTACACAGGAAAACAAGGGATACCAGGGTCCAACACTTCCAAATATAACATTATACTTAACCTTAACATTTTCTTTACTTTTTTCTCAAAAACTAAACGCGTTCTAGTTAGGGGAGTGGTACCGTGGGGGGGGGGTGGTACCCCGAAAACTTTTGAACATAGGTCTTGTGGAAAAATAATTTCCAAAAAATTTAAACCCCTGGTATAATAATAAATAAATAATAAATAATGCTCAACTATTCACACAACATTATCTAGCCCCAAGCTAAGCAGAGCTAGTGTTATGGGTACTAGATAACTGATATAGGTACTTAATACAATACATTACATAGATAGATATTTTTTATTAAACATAGAAAATACCCAGAACACCCTGAACAAATATCCGCATATTGCACAAATATTAGTACCGAAGCGGGAATCGAACCCGCAACATCCTGCGTCGCAGTCGAACCTTAGCCCGCCGCGCCACAGAGGTCGTCATGAATGTTATGAGGACCAAGCTTAGACTAAATCGGGATTTGAATAAATAGTTTTTATGTTTCACTATAAAGCTTACCTGAAGGTCTTTGTGGAAAAGATCTCTGCAGATTTTTTCAGATTTCTGACACATGTTGAAGAATCGCAGACATCTCTGCAACAGTGAGTTGCAAATGTAGCACATTGTAGTGGGTCTGCCATCTTCTGCATTCAGCTGAAACAGTTTGACTGTTAGTAAGTTACAATACCGTATGCAGGTACAACATTGTAACGTACCTTCATATAATAAAAACCGGCCAAGTGCGAGTCGGACTCGCGCACGAAGGGTTCCATACCGTTATCTATAAAAAAGTGTAAAAACGTGTTTTTTTTTGCTTGGGAGACCCCTTATAAATTAATTTTTGTTTTTTAGTATTTTTTGTTAGCGGCAACATAAATACATCATCTTTAACAATTTCAACTGTCTAACTATCTCGGTTCATGAGATACAGCCTGGTGACAGAGGGACAGACAGACAGACAGACGGACAGCTGAGCCTTAGTAATAGGGTCCCGTATTTACCCTTTGGATACGGAACCCTAAAAATAGAGAAATTTCGTTCAGTGAATATACAATAAGTAGGTACTCACCACAGTTCCTGTAAATCTCTCGTATGTTTCTGGAAGATAGGTGTTTTCGATGGGATGCATTTTCCTATTGCTACACAAACAAACTCTACAGACCAACGACGTCATTCTAATTTCAAGCCAGATAGAATTTTAATTTTAAACTCTACGAGGAGGATTAGAGCTCTCTTTTAGATTCTCTAACTAATATTATATTATTATTTGTTATTGTTCTATAGCTTCGTCTCAGACCTTTGCACAAACCATACTGTGTTCCCCGGTATGTATTGTTGTTGTTTGTAGGCACAAACTACTAGGATGCTACTTCGGTCCAGCAGTATCACATAACATGGGAGCAGTCTGCAGTATCCCTTTTTCGTTTGTTGGCTTTGTTGGGTCCAGCTGCTGCTTGTACGAGCTTGTACTATTATTTAGGTATTCTATATATTGTAGTTTTTGGGTATTCTATGGTTCAGCCTCGGTCGGGTTACTCAGATTATTTTAGACTTAGTAATGAGTAAATCTCAAGAAGCTTGAATTTGGTAAGTCTAGAAAATTTTACCTACAAAACGACTCTACTCACAACACCACAGTATTCCTAAAATTATTAGTTCTGTTCTGCCTGCCTTTTTTTTTTCTTTATATTTGGCGCCGCACGGCTTTTGCATTTGCCATTTTCAAATATCTGTATTTTTATTTTCTCTATATTTTAATTTCAATATATTTTGCAACGTTACACTCCTTCCAAGTCGTCAAAGTCACAGTCGAGTCATGTTTTAGTAAAACCACAGATAAAAGAATACTATACTAGTAGTAAAACGGTGGGCAATTTTACTAAAACTTTGGTAGTCAATTTCACTAATTTCAAAATTCACTTCCATTTCATTTCACTACACTTGTGCTTCTTAAACGAGCTACATTCGTTAAAATGCCACCAAAATAACACAAAATAACTCAAGAAAACACTAGGAAAAGAAATAAAATAAAAGTAGACAACGTCTCTTTTCGAAAGTGGCGGGAAGAGGGTCCTCCTAATTTTCGAGCTTTCTCCTTCTTCTTCTTGTTGTAGTTCCACTCTCCAGCACTAGGGGGCGCTTAGATCAGGCAGCATGTTCACCAGTAGTGCGCGCGCATTTGTCATCATTGGCGTCCTGATTTTCAGCGAGTAACGTTTTTTATTATTCGATTATAAAACATATCTTAGTTATAAAACGCTGTTAGCGTTCGTTTGAGTTTAAAATAAATAAATTGTAGGGTTGTAGTTTCGAATGCAATGTCGAATGATAGTAGTGACGAGATTAATGCGCGTGATCGGGATTCGCCCCCTTCTTCGAAAATGGTGGTAGCGGTAACGAAGGGAATAAAAGGCGCAAACGTAAGCGTAACGCAGTCGACAAGCACAAGGTGAAAAGATCACGCAGGATCGGTAAGGTACTCGATCGCCTTACCGAACAAGTAAGTGGTATCGAAAATTACTTATCGAACCTTGCCTTCCCGCCTATGGGTTGGATATAACGGATATAATCTGCCGGATTATAACGGCACTCCATGTGAACCGGAGGTACAAACTGAGGAGCCCGTCGAGCCGGCCCTTATATTTGATTTTGAACTGGCTACAAACAGTTATTGATTACCTCAGTCTGGCTTCAGTTATTTTTACCTGCAATGGCACCCATTGAATTTCCCAATTTTAATTAACCTGGTTATTCCCCCATATGTATTAATTTAAACCGGTAAAATAGCAAGAAATCGTAAAGTCACTTTCTCGGCGCCTCCTTAGTGACGTAATAGCAAAACATGAAAATGGCGGCAGGAGATGTCTGTTCAGTAAATTGTAAAATTTGAACTAATTACTAAAGCTACCATAAAACTGGGACTACCAATAGAATCTTGATGAAATTTCCTATAGGAATCTTGTAATCACAAGTTGTAATCTAATTAGAACTTTTGACATTCTTGATGGAAAATTACGATCGGTTACGAAAACCGACCTCTTGTAACCTAATTGCTTGATATTTGAAAGTGGAATAATATTTCACTGTATTGTCTTCATTATGAACTAGTATAATACATCCTGTATCAGAATGATTAGTTAGTTTTACTCCGCTAGAGCTAAAATTATTAGCATAGTAGCAAATAAAATCGAAGGTCAATGTCAATGACCTTCCGCTAGTAAATATATTTTTGTGTATTATTTATTCGTACTGAGACCTCTTTTAGCCTGAAATGATAGCGTTTCTAATTAGAATATATATCAAACTATGTAGTTTGATAGCATTTCACTAACCTTCTTGTTGTTTTAGCACAAAACAACAACATTTTTCACTTCAAGTCGCCAATAGGAAGCACTTTGTTTACACTCACAATACACATATTCACAAAACGTATTTCTAAAAGATATTGCTCATTACACATTCGATAAATGTTGAATAACAATATTCAGGCAAAAAAACACCACTTTATCATCACAAAGCCAAATAAACATCATCTTCATTTCGCGAAAATACCATACAAACTGATGTTTACACTAGTGACGTGCCCTGCCGGCCGACGACTATCGATAAATTGTACGGCCAAGAGCGAGTCAGCCGCGCGCCACGCTGTCTCAGGGCGGCGCGCGGCATAACGGCGGAATAACTCATGATGTACCATGAGCTTGAGTATATATATCTTTAGCTTGGATATATTTATTTTTAGGTACCTAGTTTTACCAAATATATATCTATAAGTACTACTGTGAATTTACTACCATTAGCCGTCGCCGCGACGTCCAATAGATCGTGATATCAAATCTCGGGCGCACACTAATGGATTTTCATTTTGCATAGCCATCTTCATCATCATCAGCCTGTAGAAGTCTCCCCATAGTATGTCACGATGGTTTTGGCCCGCCTCCACTCACCTGACTACTGTGAATTTGCTACTTCTGTACTAGGACTAGTAAGGCCGTGACATCAATTCTGAGGTCGTGGGTTCAAATCCCGGTCAAATGCATTTTTCCTAGTAGCATAGCCATCTTCATCATCATCAGCCTGTAGAAGTCTCCCCATAGTATGTCACGATGGTTTTGGCCCGCCTCCACTCACCTGACAACTGTGAATTTGCTACTTCTGTACTAGGACTAGTAAGGCCGTGACATCAATTCTGAGGTCGTGGGTTCAAATCCCGGTCAAATGCATTTTTCCTAGTAGCATAGCCATCTTCATCATCATCAGCCTGTAGAAGTCTCCCCATAGTATGTCACGATGGTTTTGGCCCGCCTCCACTCACCTGACTACTGTGAATTTGCTACTTCTGTACTAGGACTAGTAAGGCCGTGACATCAATTCTGAGGTCGTGGGTTCAAATCCCGGTCAAATGCATTTTTCCTAGTAGCATAGCCATCTTCATCATCATCAGCCTGTAGAAGTCTCCCCATAGTATGTCACGATGGTTTTGGCCCGCCTCCACTCACCTGACTACTGTGAATTTGCTACTTCTGTACTAGGACTAGTAAGGCCGTGACATCAATTCTGAGGTCGTGGGTTCAAATCCCGGTCAAATGCATTTTTCCTAGTAGCATAGCCATCTTCATCATCATCAGCCTGTAGAAGTCTCCCCATAGTATGTCACGATGGTTTTGGCCCGCCTCCACTCACCTGACAACTGTGAATTTGCTACTTCTGTACTAGGACTAGTAAGGCCGTGACATCAATTCTGAGGTCGTGGGTTCAAATCCCGGTCAAATGCATTTTTCCTAGTAGCATAGCCATCTTCATCATCATCAGCCTGTAGAAGTCTCCCCATAGTATGTCACGATGGTTTTGGCCCGCCTCCACTCACCTGACTACTGTGAATTTGCTACTTCTGTACTAGGACTAGTAAGGCCGTGACATCAATTCTGAGGTCGTGGGTTCAAATCCCGGTCAAATGCATTTTTCCTAGTAGCATAGCCATCTTCATCATCATCAGCCTGTAGAAGTCTCCCCATAGTATGTCACGATGGTTTTGGCCCGCCTCCACTCACCTGACTACTGTGAATTTGCTACTTCTGTACGCAGAAGCTCTTACGGACTTATTTTACCTGTATTTGTCCTACGAAATAGACCTATAACGGAAATACAGAAAGGTAGGTCGAAATAAAACGTCATTTTTTATAAATGTTGTATTCAATATGTAACAGTAAAATTACGACACTAAAAATTACGACTAAACATTCTAAATACAAACATACATACACGCAACAGTTATAAACATAGTCCTGATCTAGGTCACACTAGGAAATTTAGTGCGAGGAGAATGATAGACTTATCCATTATCACATATATATTAGAAGAATTTTCAACATGTTACATTTTGAAGACACAAAAATTACGAATAAACATTCTAAATACAAACATACATACACGCAACAGTTATAAACATAGTCCTGATCTAGGTCACACTAGGAAATTTAGTGCGAGGAGAATGATAGACTTATCCATTATCACATATATATTAGAAGAATTTTCAACATGTTACATTTTGAAGACACAAAAATTACGAATAAACATTCTAAATACAAACATACATACACGCAACAGTTATAAACATAGTCCTGATCTAGGTCACACTAGGAAATTTAGTGCGAGGAGAATGATAGACTTATCCATTATCACATATATATTAGAAGAATTTTCAACATGTTACATTTTGAAGACACAAAAATTACGAATAAACATTCTAAATACAAACATACATACACGCAACAGTTATAAACATAGTCCTGATCTAGGTCGCACTAGGAAATTTAGTGCGAGGAGAATGATAGACTTATCCATTATCACATATATATTAGAAGAATTTTCAACATGTTACATTTTGAAGACACAAAAATTACGAATAAACATTCTAAATACAAACATACATACACGCAACAGTTATAAACATAGTCCTGATCTAGGTCGCACTAGGAAATTTAGTGCGAGGAGAATGATAGACTTATCCATTATCACATATATGTTAGAAGAATTTTCAACATGTTACATTTTGAAGACACAAAAATTACGAATAAACATTCTAAATACAAACATACATACACGCAACAGTTATAAACATAGTCCTGATCTAGGTCACACTAGGAAATTTAGTGCGAGGAGAATGATAGACTTATCCATTATCACATATATGTTAGAAGAATTTTCAACATGTTACATTTTGAAGACACAAAAATTACGAATAAACATTCTAAATACAAACATACATACACGCAACAGTTATAAACATAGTCCTGATCTAGGTCACACTAGGAAATTTAGTGCGAGGAGAATGATAGACTTATCCATTATCACATATATGTTAGAAGAATTTTCAACATGTTACATTTTGAAGACACAAAAATTACGAATAAACATTCTAAATACAAACATACATACACGCAACAGTTATAAACATAGTCCTGATCTAGGTCACACTAGGAAATTTAGTGCGAGGAGAATGATAGACTTATCCATTATCACATATATGTTAGAAGAATTTTCAACATGTTACATTTTGAAGACACAAAAATTACGAATAAACATTCTAAATACAAACATACATACACGCAACAGTTATAAACATAGTCCTGATCTAGGTCACACTAGGAAATTTAGTGCGAGGAGAATGATAGACTTATCCATTATCACATATATGTTAGAAGAATTTTCAACATGTTACATTTTGAAGACACAAAAATTACGAATAAACATTCTAAATACAAACATACATACACGCAACAGTTATAAACATAGTCCTGATCTAGGTCACACTAGGAAATTTAGTGCGAGGAGAATGATAGACTTATCCATTATCACATATATGTTAGAAGAATTTTCAACATGTTACATTTTGAAGACACAAAAATTACGAATAAACATTCTAAATACAAACATACATACACGCAACAGTTATAAACATAGTCCTGATCTAGGTCGCACTAGGAAATTTAGTGCGAGGAGAATGATAGACTTATCCATTATCACACATATGTTAGAATAATTATAGAAGTTATATCTTCTATCTGTATGTTATATCTAAGCTGATGCTTCGCTTGCTCGGTTACAGTTACAGTTTCACAAATTGTAGTTCAGGGTAAGTAGGGGTAAGTACGGGTAGGTAGGAGAATAACGTAAAGTTCCTGCATTTTACTGCAGGTATAGCTAGAAAGTTTTGCTAGTAGATACATAGTCACTCTACACAAAAACAGTTACAGTTTCACAAATTGTATTTACAATGGGTAGTTTTACGGTCAAAGAAACATCTTCCAGACAACCTCTAAATACACATCAGAAATATACGATCAGAATAACACACAATATACATGTAATTATGTAGGTACATAAATACATAATCATCTTCATTCATTTACCCACACATTCATTCTTCACTGCATTTACTATAATTATGAACCCCAAAATGTTATATCTAAGCTGATGCTTCGCTTGCTCGGTTACAGTTACAGTTTCACAAATTGTAGTTCAGAGTAAGTAGGGGTAAGTACGGGTAGGTAGGAGAATAACGTAAAGTTCCTGCATTTTACTGCAGGTATAGCTAGAAAGTTTTGCTAGTAGATACATAGTCACTCTACACAAAAACAGTTACAGTTTCACAAATTGTAGTTCAGAGTAAGCAGGGGTAAGTACGGGTAGGTAGGAGAATAACGTAAAGTTCCTGCATTTTACTGCAGGTATAGCTAGAAAGTTTTGCTAGTAGATACATAGTCACTCTACACAAAAACAGTTACAGTTTCACAAATTGTATTTACAATGGGTAGTTTTACGGTCAAAGAAACATCTTCCAGACAACCTCTAAATACACATCAGAAATATACGATCAGAATAACACACAATATACATGTAATTATGTAGGTACATAAATACATAATCATCTTCATTCATTTACCCACACATTCATTCTTCACTGCATTTACTATAATTATGAACCCCAAAATCTACCTTCTCATTCACTCATTTTATCCACGCAATTAGTATAAGACTGGCGTCCACAAGATCCATACTACGCCATGCCTAATATCATATAATATATGAGAAATATAGAAGCAAAAACGGCAGAGTTATTATGGGCATCCGTAATAACTTAGCTGTTCTCATTGCTATCCTCGCATATACATACGCTACGCCAAATGCAAATTACGCCAACTGCAGTTACGCCGAAAGGAAGCTACGCTAAATGCCAAAGACAGTATGAAAAGGTAACTTATCACACGGCTATCAAAACGTCGAATATGATTATTTATTTATTTATTTATTTTTTATTTTTTATGTATTATTTATTTATTTATTTAGTCGGATATGATTATTTATTTATTTATTTATTTATTATTTATTTATTTATTTTTTATTATTGACCAGGCACGGAAACAAACGGTGAAAGAAAACATTGTGCGGAACCGATAGTAAATCATCAATCAGAAGACGTACACTGCTGTGCATAAGCCCCTAGTTGTATGTATGCATTTTCGCAAAAAAAAAAAGAATAAATCTGTGTGTCAAAGCAGAAAGCGTGTAGCAGAAAATGCGATAGATAAAAAGATGTCTCGATAAACATCACACTCTAATCTAATGTAAAGTGTGAAATTTCTCGAAACATCCTTCTAAACACAAAGCCACATCACACTTTTTGCAAATATACACGGTCTTTTTCCTTCGTTTTTCGCGGACAATGCACCACATACAATTTTTTCGACCAAACGAAGTATGACCTTCGTAAAGTTGGTCTCCGGAAACGGGGGCACGCGCCAGGAAATGGTCCCTGCCAATTAGGCGCCCGACTGGCAAATCAGCGCCACGGTTGGAGTGCTGCTGTATCCTATGTGGATGCGGCACTCCAGGCAAATGATTGGTGATTATGGCTTCCGCCAATTCGATGCGGGTAGCCAGATGTTTTTTTACGTTGTTCGTGGGATCAGAAGAGCGGTCAACAAGGATCCGACTATTATTTATTGACACATTGAGCATCCTCTTGAACATCTTTTTGTACCATTTTTTGTTCCTTTTGCGTTCCACCAGGTAAGGTTCAAGCATTTGATCCTTTCTATCGATACCGCCCATGGAAACGTTGTATGCTGCTATAACAGCGGGTTTGTGGTGTTGTGGCTTACCAGGCTTAGCAGGGAAGTTGACAGACTCGGTCCCGTGGAACGTCGAGATAGTCAACAACGGTCTTTTGTCGTGGTAAGCCATAACAACTACGTCCCCAGAGTGCCGCGCAACACATGTTCCCTGTGGTAGTGTTACCAGCTGTATGAGCGGAGGTAAATCTGAGCGATTTCTACGCAACGTACCTACGCAATCCGTCTTGTTTCTTTTCAGATACCTGGCCAAAACAGGAGAATTAAACCAGCTATCCATGAATAGCCGGTGTCCCTTGTTGAGAAGTGGTATCATCAACCGTGCTACAATTTGAGTGCTTTTCAGAACTCCTAATCCTGAAGGACTGTCTTTCCCTGTGTATATTTCGAATGACCACAGGTAACCTGTGCTCGATTCGCAGAGTTCAAAAGTTTTGATGCCGAATCTTGCAGCCTTAGTTCGAATGAACTGCCTAAACGATAAGTTGCCTTTCCATAAAGTCAAGGACTCGTCGATTGCTATGTTTTGGCCCAGAGTGTAAGCCTCCTTGAACTTTCGGTTCAGGTGCTCAACCAATGGGCCAAGACAAAACAATTTCGATGAGCCCGGAGTACGCTGTGAATTATCGGCAAAGTGAAGGGCTCTATTCAGAATCCAGTAACGCGACTGCGATAACAGGGTCCTGAATATGCCGGTTTTCAGAAGTGCTCGGTTGGAGTAACACGAAGTAATTGTTGGCATTCGGATGATTGCGAGCGTCATCCAGAATGCAAATAATATTAGGATCTCGTGCACGTTGGTATCGTACCAATCCCTTGCAAATCGTACTGAGATTGTCGATATTTCTGTAGCATATCTGTTGGTTTCCCGAACAATATGCTCCAGAATATCGTCGTCCCAGTACTGCCTGAAAGCTCCGTACAGAGACGAGACATTTTGGGTGGGGCCAGGGTTTTCCGGCTGGAATTCCTCCGGCTGGCCACTAAATGTGGCCATGGGTGACCATTGGAATTCCCCGTTTCGTTTTTAGCCTTAGTTCCACTTCCATGCCCTTAGTCCATCTTCCTAGGGTACGTACGAGTTACATAAATAAAAACAGATAGATATATGCTTGTCTCATTCCAACACATGAATACATTCATATAAAAGAATGAGACTGGTATAATTGATACCGCCTTAGCCTTAGTTCCATGCCTTTAGTCCATCTTCCTAAGCAGGTAACAAAAACACAGCGGAAAACACAGCTGCCGGAAAAGTTTTTGATATTCTTCCCCATTACGAAAAAGAGATATTACGCATCCGGTACGGATGAGGGATGCGGTGTACTACTATACAATCCGAGGGATGCGGCTAGGAAGATGTACTACAACATTCATGGGATGCGGAGGCCTGAGGCCGTAGAGCCAGAACGCCTGAGGCCTGTGCAATGCTTTTCTATATATAACAAATTTCTCTATGGTCTCTAGCGTCTAGCCTGTATACAGCCTGTATTGTACCGTGAACGTAGACAGAGTTTTGGCAGTAATATTCCGCGCATCGCATTCTATCGTGTTGCAACTAAAAAAAAACTTGTGCCTTGCTAGGGTGCATTCAATGGGTACACTCCAAGGATGTAGTTGTTTTTTAACCACGCTCTGAGGCTCTGAACGACTTGGATTGACACGTAATGTCAATGTCATTGTCAATTTTTGATGTATACAAGCGCTTTCTTCACCCAGTGCTGCCACTTTAGCTCTTTTAGAGATGAATTCAGCTCTATTTCAACATTGTCAGCTCCACTTTTTTCCAAAGAAGTTAGTTAAATAGTATGAATGAATGAACGACTTCCAAAGAAGTTAATAAATAGTATGAATGAATGAACGACAAAACCAAAGCCTAAAGTTGTTATTGTTGCTTTGTAGCCAAGTAGAATGATTTGTTAAATCCCATAACTTTTGCTAATGAAACTCAGAAACACGGTTTTATTTAGTGATTCCATGAGTTCTTTACAATCACTTATTAAGTACCCTTTTAGATCTAAAACGTTCTACCCTAGCATACTAGAAGCTAGACTCAAACTTTTTTGCTGTATTTCTCATGGCTTTAACGTTAATTTTGCATGGATACCAAGTCATTGCGGTATAATAGGCAATGAGCAAGCAGATAAACTAGCTAATGAGGGTGTGAAATGAGGAGACCTTTTTCCGTACAAAAACTTTTCGCAAGATCTTGTTGCACTGCCCAAAGTTTATCTCAAAGAATCTTGGGATCATTCCAGCAACGTTAACCCATCTTGCGTCGGTGGAGATGATTTTGGAGATGTTAATCATATATTTTTTTCCTGCAGTAACTACGACCATCTAAATTTTTATAATACTCATACTCATACTCATTTATTCGCCGTAGGAACTTAAGAGAACACTTGGTTATGTCAAATTTTATAGTTTATACACATTATTTGTGTTATACACACAAATTCAAGAGAGCCATAAATAAACAGACAAGCATAGGGAAGCTATAGTTAAACTAACACAACAATTATCAGTTTTAAAACATTATTATTTAAACCTATGGGTGTCAGGGGCTGCTGTAAACGGGCATTGTCAATACTAAATATAAAATAATATACCTAATTGTCTGCTATCTAGGAGCAATGTCAAATAATAAATAATCAAAAATCTAGAAATTATGTCTTTGTTAGCTGCTGTACAGAGGCATTGTCAGATTCCCAATAAAAAAAAATTGATTGATTTACCATGTCAACTAAAATAGAACAATAAAAACACTGAAATTAAATAAAGAAAACAAAAGGAATAAAAAAAAAAAAATACCTCATGCAATACAATCGTCATCCAGGGCTTCCTGCAAACTTTTACATATCAAAATTTTCTTCATCTTTCTCATAAATAATCCACAACTTAAATCCCTCAAATCTTTAGGTAGTTTGTTGAAAAGTTTTACACCATTGCAGATGTAGCTCTTGGATACTTTAGATAACCTACACATTGGGTGCTGAATGTTGCCACCATATCTAGTATTATAATTATGAAATTCTCCCAAAGTCGGCATATCACTTTTTGTTTTTTTTACATATTTAAGACATTGTAAAATGTATGCTCCACTAAAGGTTGTAATATTTAATTTGCTGAAGGCGTTACGGCAAGTGTCCCTAGTTCTTAGTCCTAAAATGTACCGAACTGCTCGTTTTTGGAGTCTAAAAATTCTGAGTGTTTCCGCTGCATTTCCCCAAACTAGGAGGCCATTATGTAAGTCAGGAGGTAAGTCATTAAACTATGGAAGTATGCAAAATACACTGATTTGGCAGCAAACACACCACAAAGTTCCTTAACTTTTTTTATGGCATAGCATGCAGAGCTTAATCTGCTGGCAAGTCCATCGATATGCTCTTTCCACGTTAGTCTAGTATCCAGTTTTATGCCAAGAAATGTAATAGCGTTAACAGGCTTTATTGGCAGGGCGCTTAAGAACGGTAATGTCAGTATGTTTGTAGCCAGAGAGAAATGTATGAGATTGGTTTTACCTAAATTCAATAACAGATTATTACATTCAAACCATTTCGTTAGTTTGTCAACTACGTGGTTAATTTTGGAAACAATGTCATTCTTTTTGTCACAATTTATAATCAAGGAAATGTCATCAGCAAACATATAAATGTTAATATCGTCATCTCTGATACAGGTACTAATGTCATTTATGTAAAGTAAATAGAAAAGAAGACCTAGAATGGAACCCTGTGGTACGCCATATCTGATACATTCCTCACTAGATACTGTCCCATTAATGTCCACTACTTGTTTTCTGGATGAAAGATAAGAGCGACAAAGAAGCAGATCAATGTCTTTAATGCCATAAAGTTCAAGTTTGGCCAAGAGGATAACATGACTGACACAGTCAAAGGCTTTGGAAAGGTCACAAAATATTCCCCACGTTTTGAACTTTGAGTTTAGTGAGCTATGAATGTTTTTCATGATGTCAGCAATTGCGTCTGTTGTCGATCTGCATTTATAAACCCATATCGCTTGTCACTGAGTATTTTGTGTTCCTGTATGTACTTTTCAAGCCTATTAAACATAAGTTTTTCCAGAATTTTACTAAAGATTGGCAGTAACGATATTGGTCTATAATTCTGTGCGTCATGATTATCCCCCTTCTTGTGGAGTGGAATGATCTTGGCAAGTTTTAGTAAATCAGGAAAATTTCCCTGTAGGAATGATTCATTAATGACTCCTGTGAGAGTAACAGTTATCTCACTTGCAATAGACTTGATGATTTTAGAAGACAGGCCCCAGTAGTCAGTCGATGTCTTCGACTTCATGCCCAAAATTATTTTATAAATTTCAAACTCGCTAGCTTGGTAAAAGATATTGCTATTTTGTTTCACTTCTATCTGATTTTCCATTACAAAAGTAACAGCATAAGACTTTGACATATGCAAGTCCTTTTCCAAATGACGGGTGGAATCTTCAGGTATATTCACAAAAAAGTTGTTGAAATAGTTAGCTACTGCTTTCTCATCTCGACTTATGTATCCGTTCGGTAGGCGTATTCCGATTGAATCGGGTATATTGTCTACTGATTTACCTGTTACTTCTTTAATTATACTCCACGAAGTTTTTATTATATTATTAGAATTGAGTATCCTGTCTCTGAGCGAGTTTTTCTTGGCTATGAGAGAAACTTGCTTAAAAATTTTACTGTAACTTTTTACGTAATTTCTTAGCCTATCGTTTTCGTATGTCTGCAAAAGATCATACATTACAAAAAGTTTCTCACGGGATATAAGGATCCCTTTTGTAACCCAGTCAGCTCCTCTTTTTGTAAGACATATCATTTTTTTATTAGTTAAGGGCAAGATACTGTTTACTTGAGCCATAATTGCTTTGAAGAAGACAGTAAAGCTTTGTCTTTCATGCATGGCAGGCAAGTAGTCAAGTGCATGTTTCAGTTGTTCAATCCTATTCTTTGTCAATATCCTACGTTTCGTTACTCGTGTAACATATTTAATATTCCGTAATTCACTTTCAAATTTTGCTATTTGTGCTCTGTGGTCAGATTTAATGAATTGATTTCATTCCATGTTCCACTTCCTTCTAGTATTGAGTTTCTTCTAGTATTGTTTCTTCTTCTTTGAGTTGAATTCTAGTTCTTCTTGCATCCTTAGATCCTTTATTTGTTGCAATAATATAAAAACTCAATTAATTTATTCCCACCAATCCTCATATTATTATTTACAGTCGAATCCACTCTCCTGATCCTTTTTTTCCCATTTCCGCGTTTTGTAAAATATAATGTTTCCCTAATTTTTACTTCAAAAATCAACAAATTAAAAATGGCAAATGCACAAGCCGTGCGGCGCCAAAAAAACCTGCATTATTTATTTAGCTCCTATTTACTAAATAAATAAAAATTATAAATAATAATATTAACAATTAGCCTTATTTTTAACTCTTTTTCCCCTATTCTTGTTCATATTTTTTTCTTTCATAATAATATAATTTTTAGATCTCATGAAGTAGAGTTAAGACTGTTATTTTCATCAGTAATAGAAAAAAAACTCACGAGGCCGTCAAAGTAAGTTTTCTAACCAAAATTTTCCATTATCGCTGAAAGCATAGCATGTGTATTTATATTTTACCAATAAATACAAAAAAAACTTGAAACATTTTGAAAATTTTCTGGTACATTTGGCACAGAACCCTGAATGCACGTGATCCGACGTGCACTTGACAGTTTTTTTTTACCCTTTTCTAAAGGCTAATGATAGTAACAAAGATCCTTCCAGCCTTGATAGGTACCTACTGACAAAACCTACCCTTGATATTTCAAGGAAAAAAAATATTGGCGATGTTTGCAACATCATCATCAGCCTATATAAACCGCTACTGGACATCTAAACATATCTGTAATTTCATCAATATCGGTTCAGCTGTTACGGCCTGATTGATTAACAAAGTCTTAGAGCATTTAATAGCAAAGTAATCCAGGAGCTGATAACAAGTCCTGTTTCACTTTATAAAAAAACCCTCTCGTGGAAAATGGAACTTTCGCAGTTACTTTATTACTCGTTGGGCTTACATAAAATATTTCTCCATCTACGGATGGAACAGGATTTTTTGGGGGGGAAGGTTGGGATTGACTTGACTTTTACAGCAATCTTACGTCAAAATCGTATCAACCGAACACCAAAACGGTGGTTGTTCAGTTAGGGTCACATGACTCTAACCGAACGCTCTAACCGAGCCTCCGAACGGATGGCGACCGACAAGCACACGATTTGACATTGACAGACGTCAGAGTTGTCAGAGGTGGTTGTTCGGTTAGGTCCACGTGACTCTAACCGAGCCTGTGAACGGAACAACCGTACACTCTGGCAGGGCATCACCACTCGCTCAAGGTCGCGTGTTATTAGCCTACAGCTAGACCGTTCCTTACACGGAACAAGTGACAGTGGGTTGTCGGACGCATGGCTGAGTGCTCGCGCAACACGTTTCCCGCGCAAAATGACGTCGCGTGCATATTGTGCTGTAAGTGGATGCATTAGTCAAAGAGTTATCATTTTTTGCATTGCCGAAGGACGAAGAAAGGTAAGTTATTTGATTGATGTACATTAGTTATTTTCTGTAGGTACGTATCGAAGTTATGCCTTTTAAAGGCGTTATTTCATGTGCATACAGCATAAATTTAAAAGATCTAGGTTGGAATATATGAGTAATTACTTGAATTTAGGTACCTACCTACTTACCGATCTACTTACGTGCTTAATTAGACTACTTCTGAATCCCTCTAAATTAGTAGTAGAAGAGCTTTTTTGTGAAAGAGTTCGTCCGGGGAAGTACCTACCTACTACCACCATACCTATTCCTGCCGCAAAGCCGAAATAACTCGAAAAAACACATTAAAATGTAATAAAATAAAAATGACGACGTTTCTTTTAAAAATGGCAGATTTCAACCACTTAGGTATTTCCTCGAAATCTGAGTCACTGTCACTATCGGTGTCAGAGCAACTGTCTAAATTGACAATAAAAGGCTGATCTAAATATCTGTCTTTTTGACGATATTCCCCTACAATTTTGTGCACGTGTGCACAATATTTTGTCATTCCGAGGCATTAATAGTAGGTACTGAACGCTTTGGTTACTAGTTGCGCCATATTTTCATTTTTGTGCTCCATGTTTACGTCCGCTACTTTCCTTTTCATGGACCTCCATATCATCGCTATGGGTTTTAGGTCACAGTGATAATAATACAATAACCCAACACAGGATAATACAATATAAAATATACAACGATTTCGGGAATTTAGTTAATCTGGTATCACTGATCTGTAGCGACTGACACTAACAGATAAGTGACGTTTTCAATAGTTTCACTTTTTGCCGTTCTACACTACAATAACTTGTTAGCAGTATACGACGATTGCTACTTGCTTGACGACGAAAATCAAAACAAAATGTCTTCTGTGTGTAGAATTTGTTTGTGCAGCAATATTAAAATGCATCACATTGAAAACACGTACCCTCGAGAAACATACGAGAGATTTACAGGAACCAAGGTACCTACGTATCATAACATTGTTTCATTCACTGTATAATTTCATTGTTAGTGTTTGTTATTTTTGACCAGGTACTAACAAGTATTATTATTTCTATTCTAACAGTCAAACTGTTTCAGCTAAGCGCAGAAGATGGCAGACCTACTACAATATGCTACATTTGCAACTCACAGTTTCGGAGATGTCTGAGATTCTTTGACTTGTGTCAGAAATCTGATAAAATCTGCAGAGATCTATTTCACATGGACCATCAGGTAGGGATGATTGATCATTAGAATGGTTATACAATGTACCAGTATGCTGTCTTGGGGAGCAAGTTGCACAGGCATTTAGAACAGGTCTTTATATTTATGTCTCAGGGCGGCGGGCGCAGTGCAATGTCACATAGGGTATGTCCTAGGTGGACGTGACCTATGAGGCAATGCATTGTTAAACATCAGGCAGGTGGGCCATCTGCTTGTTCTGTCATATACACTGTTCAAAAAGAAAGGTCAGAACTGCCTGTAGGTACCTACTAATTAAATAATACTCCCACTCTTATAGCGATTCAGTTAAAAATCAGTGAGGTTTTTGCAAATTATTGGTTGTATGCTGACATTCCTCATTGTTTGAAGTGGATAATTAAATAATGGAGTTTCTAATTAAAGCTGTCAAGTGTTATTGTGGCATCAGCTGGGTAACTGATATAACTTCGAAAACTCTGTAGGTATAACACTTTTAAATTAGTGTTCTAGTCGAATTAGGTATATTAATGATGAAGAAAGTTTGTTCCAGAAAAACACTTGTACATTTGTCCGAGTGGTTTTCATGACCATGGTCAGAGATCTCTATTTGTTTAAGGAAAAACTGTGATTTAAATTTCACCATTTTTATGTTGAGACCTGACTTTGAGCATAAAACATCAGCTATTACTAATAGGTACTTAATTTTCTCTGCCTATTGATAACAAGCAAAGGCTCAGGAATCAACAGTCTATATTTGTATCTAACAGTTTTATTAATTGCAGTTAACACAGGAGATGCTTGCTAAGCACAACCTTGGATGGATACACAACCTGGCAGAGACTGCAGTTAAGTTAATGTCTGTAATCGATGACTCAAACTATGAAAGTATTATTGTAAATATGAAAGAAGAGATCCCTGAAGAATTACCAATTGAAAATGAATCTAAAATGTTTGTTGAAGATGTGAAAATAGATAACAGCTCACTTGAAGTGAAAATAGAGAGAGTTACTAACAATATCAATGACAATAATTTGTCTAACTCCTGTGAAGTAAACAGTAAAAAAAACAAAATAAATCTGGAGAAAAATATGGGCATTCATGCTGGACAAAACCCATATACATGCGAATTATGCAATAAAACTTTCAGTCTAAGAAATTATTTGAGAGTACACATGTTAATTCATTCAGGAGTTAAGACACATACCTGCAACATTTGCAATAAGTCATTTACACAGAGCACCACTATGAAAAGACACATGCGAAGTCATACGGGAGAAAAGCCATATTCCTGCAGCAGATGTAATCAGTCATTCACTCGAAAATATACTTTGGACCTTCACATGAGAACCCACAATAGTGAAATTGGATATTCCTGCAACATATGCAATAAAACATTTACTGTAAAAGCAGGTTTAATCAGACACATGACAAAACATACTGGAGAAAGACCACATGTTTGCGAAATATGTAAAAAATCATTTGGTGTACAAAATGATTTGGTGAAACACATGATAATTCACAGTGGAGAGAAGCCATTTATCTGCAATGTATGCGGTAAACCATTCATTAGCCACTCCGCATTGAAACAACACTTGATAAGTCACACTGCTGAAAAACCATATACCTGCAGTACATGCAATAAATCATTTCATGAAAAGGCTAGATTAAAACGTCACATGCAAACACACACTGGAGAAAAGCCACACTCCTGTAAAATATGCAATAACCTATTCACTCAAAGTGGTGCATTAAGAAGTCATATGAAATATATACACTCTGGAGAAAAGCCATATATCTGCAACACATGTAATAAACCATTCAGTCATAAAAATTCTTTGAAAATTCACATACGCTGTCACACTGGAGAGAAACCATACAGCTGCAATATATGTGATAGATCATTTAGTGAAAAAAGTAAATTAAAACGTCATATGCAAGTACACACTGGTGAAAAGCCTTACACCTGCGACATATGCAACAGGTCATTTAATCAAATGAGCAGCTTGAGCCATCACATGAGATTGCACACCGGAGAAAAGCCATACGCATGCAATAAATGCAGTAAATCATACACTCAAAAATGTACTTTGACACGACATATGAGACTTCACACAGAAGGAAAGCCATTTAACTGCAATTTATGTGATAAATCATTCAGTCAAAATAGTATTTTGATAAGACATATGGGAATTCACGTTAAAGACGAGCCAAACTAGATATTTATCTATGGACGCGTTCAAAAAACACGTGATTGTACATAGTTTAAAAAGACGCTTGGCGTGTTCTTTTTGAGTTTCAGCTCCACCGGCCTAATAATAAACCCCTCCTCCTCCCGTGAATTTCGTAGGGATTACGCCAGGGTATTCCACGGGATGGGCAGCAGCACCAATCCGCCTGCCAAGTGTGTTGATTATGGCAAACAAGAATTTACGAATGAATTGACGAAGCCTCCTCCATAAAATGCAATGGTATTTTACATAATCACCACGCTTGGCAGGCGGATAGGTGACTGCAGCATTGGTGTGTTGAGTACTCATCCATTGATGAGTACCTACTGTGCCAATTGTGTATGTATATTGATAACCTTCGGCTACGGAATCGTAATACCGCGTTAACACGCGTGGCGTGCAGCCCGGCATGCAGTCTGGCGCGCGGTGGTCCAAGCAAGCGGTTCACACGCATGGCCAACACAGCTGAATCGATCTCATGGCGGTCTACCTATTTCTATTGGAAAATATAAATAAATGATTGACGTCGAGTAGAAAAGAGAAGATGAGTTCGTAGAAGGTGGTGGATGATAAAAATACAAAGAAATCGCCACGAAGTCGCATGTAATACTAACTGACCGCAGCATATGTCTTCTCACACGCCGGCGAAGCCGGCGTGGGGGATGCAGTACCAGGCTTTGCGCCCTTTCCTGCGGCGTTCATCCGCCCCCAGTAACAACTGAGGGGTCATTTGGTCGGCTCCTCGGAGCCTTCGGGTGAGCCCGCTATATACCAAAAGAGAGCCGGTCGAGAGACCGGCGTCTACCCTGTGCGGGGAGGTAAGTTGAGAGAGGAGGGGTAAGGGGAAGGGGGAGAATGGAAGAGGATGCGTCTTCATTCGCATCCAGAGCTTGGTTAGCCTCTTGTTCTGGTTCCGCCTCTTGGCCGCTGTCCGGGACCAGCTCACGAGGATAGGGCTTAGAATGTCCTGCTATTCGGTCGTACGAGGGCGCCAGCTCCCGCAGGTGCGGGTAGGTGGAGTGCTTCACACGGCTAAACATGCCTTTGGCCAGTCGGCCGATGAAGTCGTCGAGACTTTCCATCTTCAGGTCCCGCTGAATTGTGGCATTCCTTACGAACCATGGCGCGTCCGCTATGGTCCGTAAACACAAGTTCTGCTGCCTCCGCAGGGCAACTCGATGGCTTTCTGCCACTAGAGCATACCAAGCGGGGGCAGCGTATTTAACTAACTGACCGCGCGCGTGTGAACAGGCATATGAGCACATGCACATTCATCCTTTGAAGTGTGTCGAAAAACCGACAGTCGCCTAGTCGGCCCGATCGGCGCATTCACGAGCACGAACACGGGCGCGTGCACAAACAGCCTGTTCACACGCTTGCGCCCGTTGAATGTAGCTTTGAACGCATGCGTGTAAACGTACCATAATATCTAGCCAAGTGCAACTATATAGACGAATATTATTAATTTTGATTTCATTGATAGTAGCCAGGTAGGAATAGCATAATTAAGCATGTTTGTATCTACTCGCTATAAGTCTATGGTATAGGTACGCTTTTACTATCCCACTTATACTATAGGGTAGAATATTTAAGTAGGTATTCAATATACAAATAAATCGAACTCCCTTCTTAACCGTGGTCCGGTTGTGTAGTCCGGCCAGCCGGACCGTGGAAAATTTCTTTTTTCGATTGTCCGGTGGCGATACTGTTTGGTTGGTTGTACATCTGTACACTGTACCTTGGTCCGGTAATATCGCCACCGAACAATCGAAAAATACAAATTTTCCATAGTCCGGCTGGCGAACAAATCCCCCGTTAAATTGTCTCGACGCCTAAACGACACAATACATATAAATATGTCTCCATCTATCTATTGATTTAAAATTAATACAACCAACGCAATGCGATTTGATAAACAGTAAAGTCAGATCACTGTCAATATTGATGTTGACGGTTGAGGTTGACATGATCTACACTGATTTTGAAAAAGCGTTTGATCGTGTTGATCACGTCATCCTGATTCGCAAGCTTAATGAACTTGGCATACAGGGTGATCTCTTACGCTGGGTCAAATCTTATATCAGCAATAGAATGCAGGCAGTTGTTATAGGTGGAGCAAGATCTGACTTCATATCTATACCTTCGGGTGTCCCACAAGGATCTTTGCTTGGACTTCTTCTTTACCTGGCTTACTTGTATGACATTGGTTCCTGCTTCAGGCATGCGAATGTTTCATTATTCGCTGACGATAAAAAAGTCTACTATAACGTTCGATCAGTTGATGATTGCATACGACTGCAGGAGGACATCAGTTAATGAATGCATGCGACTGCAGGAGGACTTAGATAGGCTTACCGTTTATTATCTGAATAACCGAATTGGCGTTAACGTGAGTAAATGCATGCATATTTGTTTTACGCGAAGTAGCAACCCTATATATTATGATTATAAGCTTAGCAACTACTCAATTGATAAAACGCAATGCGTCTGAGACTTAGATGTACTTCTAGATCATATTCTGATAGTAACAAAGCCTTTTACAAACATTGCTTGCTTAAAAGTACTTTATTATGCTTACATACGTAGTGTGCTGGAATACTGCAGCTCCGTCTGGAACCCACAGTATGTCACTTATGACCACGCTATAGCGTGGTCATGAAAGCGGCTGGCGTGGCTGTAGCGAGGTGGTGTGATTCTATAGAATCGATATAAAGGAAGTTTGTAAAACACTTAAACTTCAGTAAAAATTCAATTCAGACCAGCTGTGGTGCATCACACCGTGAGCACGAACTGATGTCACTACGTGGCAGAAGAATTATGCAGGATATGTCATTGTTGCATGATGTATGTTCTGGCATCATGGACTTTACCTATGTAACTGATATTCCTTATCCGGCTTTCCTGCCGTTTTTTTTGTTGACCTTGCATGCGTACCTACCTGCTTTTTAAACGAACTGTATACAAAATGTGGATTTAAATTGGTTTCAGAATAGCATGTAGTGTATAGCTTATAACTAACTATAAGATAAATGTAAATCCTGGATTAATAAATTAAAAAAAATATGAATGTTTCGTGTTTTATCTTTGAATAATTATACATACTTCACTACAAGTGACAGTCGAGCAAAAAGATTACATTCTGCATTTATTACAAGTGGTTAAGATTTTCAATGGTCCGGTTGACCGGACAGCTGAAATGTTATTTCTTTCCTTGGTGCGGTTAACCGTATCACAGAAAAAATAATTTTTCCACAGTCCGGCTGGCCGGACTACACAACCGGACCACGGTTAAGAAGGGATCGAACTAGGAATCAATCTCATTTAGGCTGGCAACGGACGGATGACGGAATATCGATCGATATTCCGTAACCAGATCTAGTTACGGTTGTGTGATCATTTGAGACCATATAGACCCTAATAGACGCTCTTACGTATTAAGAATGAGAATTAATTAATAACTATTATTGAGTTAAGATAATCCTATAGACTTAGTTCTTGATAAAATAACCACCTATCAAAAAGGAGTTGTGTCCCTAGTTATTAGGAATTGTAAAATTATATATTAATCCTACCACCTACTTTAGGTATACCTACTAATAAACTATTAGATAAAGTACTGAATTTTATTTTACATAGACCATAAAGTAGTAACAGCATTGTTCCAATCCTCACCTACGTCGCACAGACCAAAGTGGCTAAGGCTATAACAGAGTGGACGCCTCTGAACGGAAAACTATCTCGTTGCAGACCGCGGCGAAGATGGAGAGATGAAGGATTGATCCACATTGGCCCAAAATAGAGAGGGCTGGAGAGAAGGAAGGGAGGCCTTTGCCCTGCAGTGGGACACCACAGGCTCTTATTAATAAGTGTTAGTCAACCCGGATACTGCATCAAGTAACCTTCAAAGACATCTGGCCTTAATTGAAGAATGGTTCACCAAATGGCGCATCAAGGTCAATAAAGATAAGTCTGTTCATGTAACTTACACACTTAGAAGAAAGACCTGTCCACCCGTCCTACTCTATAATGAACAAGTACCCCAAGCTGAAGATGCAAAATACCTGGGAATGCATCTGGATCGTCGCCTAACCTGGCGAAAACATATCTGGACCAAACGGAAACAACTCGACTACAAAATTCGTAGCATGTACTGGCTCGTCGGGCGCAAATCCCAACTCACAAACAACAGCAAAATGTCGGTAACCAATTTGGACCTACGGCATTCCGTTATGGGGCTCTGCAAGCCTTAGTAACATCGAAATACTGGAAAGATTTCAAAGCAAGACCATCCGAAATATGCTAAATATACCTCCGCATATGAGTAACAAGTATGTGTACATGGATATCAAACTGAAAACAGTAAAACAAGAAATAGAATCCTACAGCAAAAACTATCAACTAAGACTAGATAGTCATAGGAACGAACTTGCTGCTCAGTTACAAGGAACGGGCAGCCTTACATTTTCAAGACTGAAAAGACACAGTATACCAAGTCTAGTGGAAAGATTCACAGAGAAAGATTGAGAGATGACTCACTGGACTTATCTTTCTCCATTCAACACAAAAAACGGATCAAATCGGACAGCAAATTGGATTATTGTTATTAAAACAGATTGCCAAGAAGCAGAATACATAATAATAATAAAAAAAAAAAAAAAAAAGTGTTAGTCAACTCATAGTGCAATCTACAGTAGGTACATATATGTATACCTACTCGTATATTGCATTCTTTGGTCTCAATTTTATTGAGAAAACTCAATCCATAAAGTGAATAAATAAAACAAGTATTCTAGTGCTTGATTTTATGAACTACAATTTTATAACAGCTAAGCCTTGTACTTATCAGTATGTTTATAATTGATCTTCTTATCGATGCCCAGGAGTTGCCTGATGATGAACTCCGGCAGCCGCTTGTGTCTCCAGCGGGTGGGGAGGGGCGTGTGGTTCGCCTTCTCGAGCTTTCCACGGACGTAGTCCTCAGCTGAGAACTCATTGGCCGCTTTGACCATAGCAAGGAGCTCGCTTTGGAAGATCTTCTCTTTGGTCAGGCGACGACGCTGCTTTACCTGGAATAAATTATCAAATAAATTAAATAATGTACACTTCAATTTTTTAACCCCCCGGCTAAAGAGGGGTGATATTACAGAGTAGTTCCTGTTTGTGTTGTAAATTTTTAATGTAACACTGTAAATAGTCAGGGTTTTTTATAAAACTAAATGTAGGAAATTGAGGTATTTATATTATTTTCATAATTAGGTACTTATTTTAAACAGAATAATAGGACCAAGAAAAAAAAAATAAGGTACGTACCTGTTTAGTTGCAGCTTTGTTAGATATTATGTGTAAAAATAAAATAATAATTAAAATATCTCTACAGCTAGCAATAGCAATAGCAATAGCTCTTTTATAGATAAGCTCTACCTTATCTATAAAAGTAATAATAAAAAAAGCGGCCAAGTGCGAGCAGGACTCGCCCATGATGGGTTCCGTAGCAGCAAGTTACATAATATAAAAGTTCTTGGATGGATTACGATTTATGACGTATTAAAAAAAAACTACTTACTAGATCTCGTTCAAACCAATTTTGAGTAAAAGTTTACATGGTAATGTACATCATATATTTTTTTAATTTTTATCATTCTCTTATTTTAGAAGTTACGGGGGGGACACACTTTTTACCACTTTGGAAGTGTCCCTCGCGCAAACTATTCAGTTTAGAAAAAAATGATATTAGAAACCTCAATATCGTTTTTGAAGACCTATCCATAGATACACCACACGTATGGGTATGATGGAAAAAAGTTTTTTGAGTTTTAGTTCTAAGTATGGGGAACCCCAAAACTAAAAATCTACTTACTAGATCTCGTTCAAACCAATTTTGAGTGAAAGTTTACATGGTAATGTACATCATATATTTTTTTTAGATTTATCATTCGCTTATTTTAGAAGTTACGGGGGGGGGGGACACTTTTTACCACTTTGGAAGTTTCCCTAACGCAAACTATTGAGTTTAGAAAAAAAAAATACTAGAAACCTCAATATCATTTTTAAAGACCTATCCATAGACACCCCACACGTATGGGTATGATGAAAAAAAGTTTTTTGAGTTTCAGTTCTAAGTATGGGGAACCCCAACAATTTATTGTTTTTTTTTCTATTTTTGTTTGAAAATCTTTTTGCGGTTCACATAGTACATCTACTTACCAAGTTTCAACAGCATAGCTCTTATAGTTTCGGAAAAAAGTGGCTGTGACATACTCGGACAGACAGACAGACATGACGAATCCATAAGGGTTCCGTATTTTTTTTTACGGAACCCTAATAAAGGGGATTTAATGTCAAGAACTATTCTACTATAGCATAATAGCATATAATTTGGATGCAGCTGCACGGAGCTTATAGGGTATGTCAGTATTGTAGCAAGTGGAAACCTGGGGTCTATGTCTCTACAACTGAGGGCCTTGTAGCTGATGGCGAAAGAACCACCGCGGTGGAAGGATTCCGTGCGCCTAGCAAAGGCTTCTTTCATGTATACGGGTTTCCTCTCACCTCGATATAAGAGCATGTAGGCACAGAATATATAATAGCACAAGTAATGTAGGTTTAGAAGCTGGGTACGTACCCGCGCCCAGCGATGTCGCATCTTCTTCCACAGCTTCCGGCGCTGATGTTTCTTCATCTTACGCTTCCGGATCACGATCAGCCGAGCTGCCTGCAATTATTGTTCAATTTTTTGTAAGAAATGACGTATTTTATTCAAGTCAGGACTTCAACAATGCGGATTCTGATGATGTAAGTTTCTCTCCAAAATAGTGGCAGAACAGTTTTTTTTTGCTGTGTTGAGTTAGCATGGTGCATCATAATCCACGCCTTTATCTTTAGATTAGACTAACCTTCTTACGTGTGGAATTGCGATCAAAAGCAGTCTCTCTTGAGCCTAAACACGGCCGGTCTACTATTAACCATCAAGGAGTTCCGTTTTCCACCTTACATCTGCATTATCAGATCAGCTCAATGTCACCATCATATTGTATTGTCATTGGAACTTGACACGTATGCCAAATTTCAGCTCAATCAATCGAGGTTATGTAGCTGGTTCAAACATCAGTTTCAAGATTTGTCCCCCATTTAAGGGTTTTTTTTTTCTATTTTTTGTTTGGACTTTTGTTGATTGTCGACAATGTAAATTACAAACTTGCCTCTCTCAAGTCCCTCATAAAATTTACTGAGACAGCACATATATGGACCGGTAGAGCATGTTGGCTGCATCTGATGTGTGTGCAGACAACATGCTCTGGTTCAGACCCACATTAAGCTGGATAACATTTTCAAACTGATAAATTTGCTCTCTCATAGATGCACTCCGAAGAAAGTCCATTAAAAGGTGGTACACATCAACAACCACTTTCCTCATAAAATATTTGAAACTATTTAATGGCATATGTCCGGAGCGCAGTCTATGGGCGGCTGCGATGAATTTCCTATTCAATCGAATGTTGGCAAACCATGGTATATGAAGCGGCAAACTTAGCATAGTTCGGTACTAAACGCCTTTCTCTCGAGAGGCAATATCAAAGTATGCCTTCCACTTAGATCTTATACATCTCTTATTTATGTAATATTTCTGAATATTCAGGTTTTATAAACACTTCCGTACCATTTCGTATTTCCTCTTTGGCTAGTGTATCTGCCACCTCATTACCACGTAAGCCAACGTGTGATGGGATCGATTGCAATCCCCTCCCCCTTTGAGACATCAGCACCAGGACTTTATTTAATGTTGTGTAAGCAATCGATGCACCTCTGAGGTCAGAGGCACATCAAGCTGTTAAATAAAATCTTGTAAAAAGGAAGCGGGTCATGCTAGTGCAAAGGTAGGTAAGTTATAAGTTCAAATATATAATGTTACCTGAATTTCCTCATTTTTTTGTGAAGGTAGGCCCACCTCCTGGCGCTGCCACTCGTTCTCCAGCAGCGGTAGGATTGAGCGCGGGTTCACAATCGGCACGTATCTGATGGGATCCTGCTGTATTTTGCCTACTATTGCTTTTTCACCAATCTCTACGAGAATACCCCTCGGCGAGAAAACTGGTGTTCGCAGTGGCGATATTTCTGTTCTAACTACATTAAGATGGCTTGGTGCACATTCTTTGGCAGTTTGTAATGCAGTTTTGATGTTGATGAACCGGAGATCTGAAACCAATATAGTTAAAATCGTTGCGTTTATACCCACAGCCTAAACCGAAGTCCTAGAGACCTGAAATTTGGAGGGGTAACTAGGTGCATTCCTAGGTACTAGCGAAATTCAACGCCTAAGGGGAGTTGAAGTTTTGTATTTGTACAAACTCCATGCGAACGAAGTCACGGGCAATCCACTAGTGTTTCCATAACCTCAAATGTTTATGCTTACATTTAGCAGTGTTGAGCAGGGAGTTCATCATTTTGATGTTTTATGAGTTCAGTTTTACATAATTTATGTACTGAAATAAAACTATTTGATTAACGTTTATTTAGAAGAATAAATAAGCACTTTTCTTCCTAAAATGTATATTTAGTTATCTCACTGTTTTTTTTTTTTTTTTTTAAATTAGTTTTGGCATTTGTGACTAGGTCCTTTTGCCATGTCACGTCATGTCCATCCATCCAATACTGTCAAAGTGTTGCCAGATGACCGTCTCGCGTTCCTCCATATCTTACCAGAAATCCCCCGAAAATTAAAGTTAAATAAATAAATTAATAAAATAAATAATGCTGGACAGTTCACACAACATTATCTAGCCCCAAGCTAAGCAGTTATGTGTTATGGGTACTAAGATAACTGATATACTCAGTACAATATATTACATTACATAGATAGATATTTTTTATTATACATAGAAAATACCCAGAACACCCTGAACAAATATCTGCGATCGCACAAATATTTGTTCCGAGGCAGGAATCGAACCCGCAACCTCCTGCGTCACAGGCCTAGCTTCGCCCGCCGCGCCACAGAGGTCATCCGAAGTTCTGAAGAAAAAAACCCCCAAAAAGACCAAAACATTAACAAGTACAATTTTATACCATAAAACTAGCTTCTACCCGCGACTTCGTCCGTGTCGTAACATAATCCCAAAGGAACATAAAAAAAATCCAGGATAAAAAATATCCTATGTGTTAACCCAGATAATAAGCTATATAATATGTGTGCCAAATTTCATCCAAATCCGTTCAGTAACATCAGATCTCTAGGATTTGCAGTTTAGGCTGTGCCATAGAATAAATAATACCTAGTACAAGTAGCTGTCCGTTGATAGTCAGTCACCCACAAATTTTATATAAGTTATTACTAGCGGCCCGCTCACGACTTCGTTCGCGTGGTCAGTGTTGTCACATACAATTTTGTCAAAATGGTAGAACAGGATGCAAAAATTGGTAGAAATAGGTAGAATTTGAAATGAAAAATAGGTAATTCCACCAATCAAGTTTAAGTACATTTTTAATGATGTTTATACATCAGTTCAGTGTCAAATTGACAATGTCAAGCAAGCGTCAGTCAGTTGTGACAGATGTCATTGTCACTGTCAATGCCATTGTCTCTCCGTAGCTCTATACTCTGGGGTGCGTTCAATGGGTACACTCCAAGGGTGTAGTTGTTTTTTTAACCACGCTCTGAGGCTCTGAACGACTTGGATTGACACGGAATGTCAATGCCACTGTAAATTTTTGATGTAAACAAACGCTTTTTCACCCGGTGTTGCCAATTTAGCTCTTTCAGAGCTAAATTCAGCTCTATTTCAACATTGTCAGCTCCACTTTTTTTCAAAGAAGTTAGTAGATAGTATGAATGAATGAACGGCAAACCCAAAGCCTTATTAATATTGTATCTGTGTAGTGAATTAGAATGATTTGTTGAATCTTATTACCTGCATTGTTTATTTAGCTCCTCTTTACTAAAACAATTAGCCTTATTTGAACTCTTTTTTTCCAATTGGCTTTTCATTTATTTTTTCATGTGGTTTATCATTTTTTTAGATCTCATGAAGTAGAGTTTATTTTTATTTTCAATAGTTATAGAAAATAAAGCCGCCAAAGTCAGTTTTTTTCCAAAATTTTGTAAATATGGTACTTGTTATGTATTTAGATCGATATAACTACTAACACTCTATTGTACCTACACCAAGAATTAAACGTAATATAAAAAAAAACAGTAAAATGTGCGGCATTATCGCTGAAAGCATATTTAAGTGTGTATTTATATTTTACCAATATATACAAAAAACTTTCGAAACATTTCGAGAATTTTCTGGTACATTTGGTACGGAACCCTGAATGCGTGTGATCCGACGTGCACTTGACAACAAAGATCCTTCCAGCCTTGATAGGTACTGACAAATTTGACAAAAGCTAGCCTTGATATTTCACAGAAAAAATATTGGCAATGTTTGCAACATCATCATCAATCAGCGAACATAAACCGCTACTGGACATCTGAACATATCTGTGGATGTAATTTCATTCATATCGGTACAGCGTGATTGATTAACTAAGTCTTAGAGCATTTAATAGCAAAGTAATTCAGGAGCTGATAACAAGTCCTGTTTCACTTTATAAAAAAATCCTCTCGTGGAATCTGGAACTCTCGCAGTTACTATATTACTTGTTGGGCTTACATAAAATATTTCTCCATCTATGGATGGAACAGGATTTTTGGGAAGAGGGTGGGATCGACTTGACTTTGACAGCAATCTAACGTCAAAATCGTAACAACCGAACACCTACCCAAAACGGTGGTCGTTCAGTTAGGGTCACGTGACGCTAACCGAACGCTCTAACCGAGCCTCCGAACGGAACAACCCATACGCTTTGGTGACAAGCACATGATTTGACTTTGACAGACGTCAGAATTGTCAGAGGTGGTTGCTCGGTTAGGGTCACGTGACGCTAACCGAACGCTCTAACCGAGCCTGTGAACGGAACAACCGTACGCTCTGGTGAAAACCAACACTCAGAGTGTACCCACTGAACGCACCCGCTGTACCTCATCATTCACTTATTTCACTTAACGCGTTCCGTTTTAAGTGCTAACAGGCTAAATTCGATAGTAAGTAAGTAACGTTTCGTTACACACGTGGAGAATTGTTTACAATCGTAATATTTTCAAAAATAGATAGATTTGAGGCCGAGGGTGGTAGATAGGTAGATTAGAGGTAAAATAGGTAATCTACTAAAAAATTGGTAGATGTGACAAGTGTGACAGCACTGGTCCCGGCAGTGGTCCTACTATAGCGCCACTTACCGGGTCCAGTTGTGAATTTAAACCATCCATTTAACTCAAACACACTTGTTCATGCCTTTTTTAGGAGTTCAGTGACACACGTTCAGAAGAATTCATTATCAAGATAGGTATTGATTATAAAATTGAAAAAAATAAACAGAATTTTTCCGGGCTCGCTCCACCACAGAATAAATATTAGTACAAGTGCTCCACTCCGACTTTTCTTGTTAGGGTTCCGTATCCAAAGGGTAAAACGGGACCCTATTACTAAGGCCCCGCTGTCCGTAGGTAGGTACCTACTACGTCTGGGACCGTTGTACCTATCTAAAGAACCGTGATAGTTAGTAAGACAGTAGAAATTTTCACAGGTGATGTAGGTACCTATTTCTGTTACCGCTACCTACAAAAAAACAGAATAAAATGAATCTAAAGGAAGCTCCCATTACAAAAAAACGTGATTTTTGCCGTTTTTATAGATAATGGTACGGAACCCTTCGTGCGCGAGTCCGACTCGCACTTGTTCGGCTTTTAAATATGAAGACAAACGATCAACATTGTTAGGTACCTACGTAGGTACTTACCTAACTATGATTGCCTATCTAAACAATGCGATTAAAATAAAAATAGAACTGAAAATACACCATTTCAATTCGTTAGTAGGTAGGTACCTATCTATCTAAGAGAAAGAAGACGATACCTACAAAATGCTTAGATAAATCCAGGCCTCCGTAGGGTCGGTTCGCTAGTTTACGGCCTCTTAGTGGACTTGGCAACTTTAAACGGTCAGAAAAAAATAATGTTACTGTTGATAATCTGTACTGATAATGTATTTTGATAGATAAAATATTGTAGTTTCTGATTTCAAAACTGTTTGACGCGAAGTGATCTTAGTTTTTTTTATAATAAATTTTAATCCCAAAAATGACCAAAACGCTAGTTTTCGGCCACAAATTTCAGTATTCGGCCACATGGTATTTAGTTTTCGTAATGGATAAAAAAGTAAGACGGAGCTATTATAGTTACATTAAAAACTCGTTTTTTCGTAAAAATGTTTTTAGGTCTCACCATAAAAACTATAAAAATAAACAAAATCAAGTTTGACTTTGTTTTTTTTTATAATTTAATTTGAAATGTCCTGTAAGGTAGAAGTTTAGGTACTCATATCACTTCTCTGTCTTATAATTTTTAAGTCTTTAAATTTAAATCCTTTTATTACTTATACATTTTTCTTTTTAATTCTTTTTTCTTTACTGTTGAAATAGTAATTACAGTTTTTTAAATTGTTAACAACCACAAGTCTTGCATCATCAACAATGGTTTTAACAATAGTTATCATGTATTATATTTTCTCGATCAGTGTATGCAATTTAATGAATTATATAGTAATCACAGCCTTTAATTCAAATAACTAATGACCTTTCAAGTCATAAAATAACAATAAAATTGATTACTTAACAGTCTTTTACGTTTATGGTTATCATCAAAATATCATCTTATTTTTTTTCTTACTCTTATATATGAAATCATATTAATTATAAGTAGCAGTCACTAATTTCGAATAGTTATAAGCATTTTAAACATTAAAAACACATTGATAATTTGACGTTATCACTATTTTTTTTTTTTAAAGATGGCCATTATTTAACATTTACATGAAGCTTTAACAATTAGGTACCTACATTCAATCTTTTTAACCACCCCAATTGAAAATATAATCACTAAAAACTAAAACAAATGAATTAATTAGGAATCAATATTGCATGGATTGCATTAGAAAGGCTTATCTTGTAGGGTTAGTTGTTTGAGTCCTAAAAAATTTGTAAATTTAAATGATACTATTTAGTGCAGAAATCACATCTTGTATTCCTTTCTGCATTTTCTTCTGTGTGGCTTATTAAAATATCATCACACCGGTACTTTATTCTTTCGTTTTCTTTATTGATTTTTTACTTTTGTCTCCTTTTTTTTTTGTTTTGTATGTCGTGTTGAAACTTCTGCTTTCAACTGCTTATCTGATCTTTTTCCAATCTCTTCAATTTTGACTTCCTTGTCTTTGTTTACGCACTTCTATCCTTTATGTTGTCTTTTTTTTATCTTTAGGCTTTTTGGCATGTTTCAAGACGAAATTGCTGCTGGCGTACGTATATTAATAGTTTTCCTTCGGGGATCCGGTATAAATAAGTATTTATTAAAAGCCTCTCTATATTCCATAATTGATTCTGGCATTTTGCTTGTTATTTAATAAGGTGTGTTATAGTTTGTGTCAGAGTCAGCGTATTGCTCCGAGTTACTATAGCGTCACTGTGTATGCAGGAATGCGGCTACTAGTAACTCTTTGTTTGAATTTGATGGTGAAATTATGTTGTCTTTATAAGTCGGGATTTCATGAAATTTGAAAGGTTCTTCTATTATGGATAGATTTGGTGGTAGAAAATCAGCAAACTTAATCGGCTAGTCTTGATTTGTTTGACTTTGTGTAATGCTAATGCATAGTGTTAAAGTTTTAAGTTTTTGGGATATTCCGCTCAATTTATTTCATTTCCGCTCAGATTCTTCTCAATTTCTGGTTGTTTTTTCATCCTCGACTAATAGAGATGTCAACAAATTAATTTTGGAGTTTTTCCTGTCTTTCGAACATGTTTCTTACAGAACATCGTCATTTTGGATTTCCGAAGTCCTTTTCTCGAGTTTTTTTCATCTTCTTTAGAATCACAGAGATGTTTATGTTTTTTATAGCCAGAGTTGGTTTTAAATGTTAAAAAACTTTCTTTTGTGAAACGAAATCTACGTTCGTTATTTCGGGTTTTTCTCAGTTTAATTTAAACTGAGAAAACTAGTAAATCTTTGTTTGAATTTGATGGTGATATTATGTTGTCTTTATAAGTCGGGATGAAATTTGAAAGGTTTTTCTATTATGGATAGATTTGGTGGTAGAAAATCAGCAAACTTAATCGGCTAGTCTTGATTTGTTTGACTTTGTGTAATGCTAATGCATAGTGTCAAAGTTTTAAGTTTTTGGGATATTCCGCTCAATTTATTTCATTTCCGCTCAGATTCTTCTCAATTTCTGGTTGTTTTTTCATCCTCAACTAATAGAGATGTCAACAAATTAATTTTGGATTTTTTCCTATCTTTCGAACATGTTTCTTACAGAACATCGTCATTTTGGATTTCAGAAGTCTTTTTCTCGAGTTTTTTTATCTTCTCTAGAATCACAGGCATGTTTATGTTTTTTATAGCCAGAGTTGGTTTTAAATGTTAAAAAACTTTCTTTTGTGAAACGAAATCTACGTTCGTTATTTCGGGTTTTTCTCAGTTTAAATTCTCCAGTGTGTTTTGGAGACATTTAGTATAATCCACTGCATACTATGAATTTAATTTGATTAATGTTTTGCGGTATAAGTGTTTTATTGTATCCTGGAACAGTGCACAAAAATTTGTCTTTGCGATAGATCTATGTATTTATGTAGGTACTGACTTTGTTAAAAACTATATTTGATAATTTAATATTATTAGTTGAAACCTGAAGAAAAAAAACTATTAATATAGAAATTATACTTAGAAAATCAATCTAGAACACTTATTATAATTTATGCCTATTTGGCTTAAAATTGTGGCCGAAAACTGAATGACGCTATTCAGTTTCCGGCCACAACTTTTCCATACAAATTCAGGTAGGCCGAAAACTGAGTTACAATTTTATTTCTGTTTTAGTTTCCGGCCATCAATAAAATGGCCAACTTTGATTCATCGCTATTTATTCATACTGATGTACTTTGGTGGCCGAAAACTAATAAGCTAATCCATCACATGGCTCATAATCGGAAACAGAAGAGAATTTCGATATATGCGTAGCCAAATAAAAGAAAGAGACAATTGTATTATAGGCTGTGTTATGCTAGTTTTCGGCCACTAGGCCGAGAACTAAACATTTTGGAAATTTTCGATGCTACTTTCCGGCCACCTTAATTATCGTAGTTTTAAATCAAATATTGCAATAAACATAGTGGTAATATGTTAATAAGTCATTTCTATAGTCAATTAAATGCACATCAACATCATTTACTTACAAAAACATTAAAAAAATACCTTGGAGTGAAACGCATGTCACTAATTTTTTCGTACAATTACGCATGCGGTGACAGGTTCGATGCTGGCGTCAAACTGATAAATTCACTAAAAATTACTAGTGAAGGTTATTTAGCCGAAAAAAAAACCAGATGTCATGCAACTATTTCTAGATGAATTGATCATACTTTCGCACAAAAAAATTGCTAGGAATCGCTATTATCTCCATTTTACTATAGAGACTTCGCCAAAAGGCCGAAAACTAAAGGCGGCCGGCTAACTAGCGAATTGACCCTACCCGGAAAATGGCATCTTTTCACTCCTATATTCTTTATTTAAATCGTACCTAGGTAGATACTTATTACTTATTTGACTTTGCTTTTACTTGATGTTGCCTTTGACACAGAATAAATAATATAGGTAGGTACTTAAGTACCATGGTTTAATTTTACAATTTCACCGTAAGATTTCATGAAGATGCCATGGAGTAGGTGCCTACCTACCTATTTATTTTTTGCAGGGGACACAGAATAGGAGTATAACTATTTGTACTAATATTTATTCGGTGGTTATACCACCGAATAAATATTTACAGGGGGACTTTTAACGGTGAACAGTCTGTAAAGCTGATCATGGTAGGTAGTAGGTATGCTCGCTCACCACACTGACTTTCATGATAGGGTAATAAAGTCAACGTAGGTCAAGTACCTACGTAGGTACTTAGGTAGGTACCTACTTGTTTACTCTACATTGCAACGCATTGGATTATGTTAGTTAAAAAGTATACCTACATTTATTTACGGAAAGAGTAATACAACTACTTATAGACAATTAAAAAAAGACGTATAAAACAGTTTATTTATTTATTTATTTTATTTTATTTTATTTTATTAATCCAGGATTTACAGTTATCTTATAGTTACTTATAAGCTATACACTATATGCTATTCTGAAACCAATTTAAATCCACATTATGTACACAGTTCGTTTAAAAAGAAGGTAGGTACGCATGCAAGGTCAACAAAAAACAAAAACGGCAGGAAAGCCGGATAAGGTATATATCAGTTACATAGGCAAATTAAGTAAATTAAGTTAAGTACCTACATTAATTGAGCCAGTTGATTTCAGTTGAGCTATCTAGGTACCTACCTGAAGAACGCTGCTAACGATCTAAAGGTAGCTCAACTGATCAAAACAAATCACTATTAGACGGAAGCGGCTGTACTAATATTTATTCTGTGGAAGCGGCCTTAAAAAAGATAATAAGTAAATAAATAGATAATTTAAATTTTAATGATATCATCCAACATTTCCATACCTAGGTACCTACTTACCGTGGATTGGTGATAAAAACCGATTATTATTGATAGGAAGTTTAGGAAGTCATTCCACGTAGAATCATTTTATCTGTCACTTCATCACTTCACTACGTAGGTAGGTACCTACATAGGTATTATAAAACAAAGTTCCTGCCCGCGTCTATCTGTCAGTCTGTATAAACGCTATAAACCCATCGACGTAAATAAAATGAATGGACGGGCCTTAGGGAACGATAGTTTTGAAGCTTCTAAACAGACCTAGCTAGTAGACTTCGCTTCAGTTTCAGTCAGTCTTTGTCACGGCAACGAGTGACAGCTATGCTGAAAAATACCAAAATTAGATACCTTGGTGATACAATGCCTTCCTGTGCTTTTCTGCAAGTGCAAACAACACAAGAAATACAAATAAAGCTTCAGGCATCGCATTTCATTCGTAAGTAAAGGTTTTGTAATATAATTTTCATCAATTGATAAAAAACTTATAAATCGTCGTGTAGTAGGAAAACTACATAAGTAACACATTTTGCGAAATCGACTTTATTGCATGGTTATGATGGCCCATACATGTCGATGGACACGTCTTGCTCTAGAGGACGAGCGACAAGGAGGACGCCCCAGGACATTATCTCAATGTTCCCCACTCTGAATGAAAGTTAACAGACACAAGTTTATACTCGTAGATAGTTTTGATTTTAGTCGACATACCTTTTTCTTTTTGATACTTAGAATTATTGTGTTCCACAAATTGATTTCATTTTGTTGATTTTATAAGCATTAGTCGTATGATAAGTTTGTTATGTCACTTACTTTGAATTTATAAGTCTGCTAAAATAATGTAGGTGTTTCAGTAGTTTTCTAATATTCAGTCTTGATACAAAGAAATGATTATGAAGACGACCTCTGTGGCGCGGCAGGCGAACGTTCGCCTGCGACGCAGGAGGTTGCGGGTTCGATTCCCGCCTCGGAACAAATACTTGTGCGATTGAAAAAACTCATTGTGCAAAAGTCTTAAAACTGCACTCTGCAAATTCTTAAATACTGGATTTTTTATACATTTATGTTTCCGTACGATTTTTATGATATTTTCTTAGTTTATTGAGTGACGAAAAATATATTTTTCACAAATTGTCAATCAATTGTCAATCAATTCGTGAAAAATACCTGAAGACCTTAGGTGGACTTGCTTTTCTATTGATTTATATTGTGTATGTTTGAGAGCTGAAAAATAGATACGTAACTACATAAAACAGAAGGAAACCATGTATTTTTGTAAAAGTTTCTTTCAATTATTGCATTTTTTTTCGGCGATTTTTTGTACTATAAACCTACTGAAATAACTTTAGAAAACACATTGCATCCGTTAAAGTATTAAGTATTAAAAAAATACAGTTTTTAAGAAGTTCAATAATTTAATTTCACCTAGTTTATTTACAAGACCGCCAGGAGTGGCGCTATAGAGAAGAGGCCTTTACTCAGCAGTGGCTGGATAGATAGATAGATAGATATATAGTTTATTTGTTGACCGCACCCTAAATCCGAATTGTCTTATTTTTCACGGACGTTTTGTATGGGTAAGGCCAGTCCATTTATTTTACTTTGGTCGAAGTATAAACCGAGCTATAAACTCAAAAACTACTGAACGGATTTTCATACGGTTTTCACCATTGGACGGAGTTATTCATGAGGAAGGTTTTTATGCAGGTAAATATGACGGTGATAAAAGTGTCGCGTGAACCAATTGAGCAATAAGTAGGTACCTACCTAGTACCTACCTAGTTGATAACAATGTAGGTAGGTACCTATTGCGGATTTATTTCTCCTCTATAGATCTACTTATAAAATTGTAGCAACGAGTATTGTTTATTCTGTGGCGACGCTCAGTATCTAATTTGGAACCACACGGAATAACGAAAACTGAATTGCGAGTCGAAATGTCGTTTTTGTATGCAGAACATGATAAGCGCCCCTAGCGGACTTGTTGAAAGACCTACATAAAAACAAAATTAAGAGTGTGGGTGGATACTGGGGGAGGGAGAGGGTAGGAGGTAGGAGAGGGGGGAGTGGGAGTGCAGGAGTTAGGATAGTCCCCATAGAGGACGAGACTGCTTTTTATCCCGAAACCATACGTGCGAAGCCGCGTGGAATAGGTCACTAGACTATCGCTAGACATAAAATAATGGAGAGTCATGCATTCGCACCGTAGGTAGGTACTTATATTCGTTATCCCTATCATATCTATTAGAAACTACAACTCAATCGTTACAGTAAATAAATAATAACAAAACGATGACAAATAAAGATACCTACCTAGATACCTAGGTACCTACTAGGTAAAGGTTCTTGTGATATAAACACATGAACGAGTAGGAGCACCACAGTCTCGTCTTGAACGCGGCACAGTCAATATGTTGCTGGTACTCGCGGGCATCGTGGTGGCCAGCCTGCTGCTGTGGTGGCAGCTGCAGTGGAGACGGCTGAGGAACTACTGGGCGGAGCGAGGAGTGCCGCATGAACCCCCTCATCCGATACTGGGCAGCCTCACGTTCCTGCAGAGAGAAAATCCAGTAAGTTTTATAATAATTTTACAAATGTTTTTTTTTGACAACGTCTGTGGCGCGTTTGGCGAAGGTTCGCCGGCGACGCATGAGGTTGCGGGTTCGATTCCCGCCTCGGAACAAATATTTGTACGAACATGGTACCACAACACCTAGACCGGAACAATTATCCGCAGATCATGCAAACATTTGTCCCGCAGCGGAAATCGAACCAGCATCTCTCACGTCTCAGCCGGCTACTCACCTGCCGCGCCATAAGTACCTATCTACATAAGGCTCAGGCGCAAAACGTTCACTTCTACTAATGTACACCGCACTATATCTCAATATGACCAGTTCGTAAAACGTCCACTTCTCCTAATGTACACCGCAGTTTTTCTCAATATGACCACTTCGCAAAACGTACACTTCTACTAATGTACACCGCAGTTTTTCTCAATATGACCACTTCGCAAAACGTACACTTCTACTAATGTACACCGCAGTTTTTCTCAATATGACCACTTCGCAAAACGTCCACTTCTCCTAATGTACACCGCAGTTTTTCTCAATATGACCACTTCGCAAAACGTACACTTCTACTAATGTACACCGCAGTTTTTCTCAATATGACCACTTCGCAAAACGTACACTTCTACTAATGTACACCGCACTTTTTCACAATATGACCACTTTGAAAAACGACCACTTCTCCTAATGAAGGTACACCGCACTTTTTCTCAATATGACCACTTCGCAAAACGTCCACTTCTCATAATGTACACCGCAGTTTTTCTCAATATGACCACTTCGCAAAACGTCCACTTCTCCTAATGTACACCGCAGTTTTTCTCAATATGACCACTTCGCAAAACGTCCACTTCTACTAATGTACACCGCACTTTTTCACAATATGACCACTTTGAAAAACGACCACTTCTCCTAATGAAGGTACACCGCACTTTTTCTCAATATGACCACTTCGCAAAACGTCCACTTCTCCTAATGTACATCGCAGTTTTTCTCAATATGATCACTTCGCAAAACGGCCACTTCGCAAAATGTACACTATAGGTACGTTTTCTCAAAATGTACACTGGATTTTTCGCAAAATGTACACTTCATCCGATATTACATAGGCTGATGTTTTTCTTGCTGACCAAATATTAAAAAAAAAAAAAAAAAAAAAACGCCCAATTACGAGTCGGACTAGCGCACGAAGGGTTCCCGTACCATTATCTATAAAAACGGCAAAAAAAAACACGTTTGTTGTATGGGATTAAATATTTTTTTTTATTCTGATTTTTAGTATTTGTTGTTATAGCGCGGCGGCAACAGAAATACATCATCTGTGAATTTCAACTGTCTAACTATCACGGTTCATGAGAGCCTGGTGACAGACGGGTCCCGTACCCTTTGGGTACGGAACCCTAAAAATACCATCGATGTGAAATGTATTTTTGCAGGCACTATGGATGCGCAGAATGTACAACAAGTTCCGGAGCCCGTACGTCGGTATCTGGGTGTTCTGGCGGCCGGGCCTCATCATCAACTCGCCCGAGCTGGCGCGGAGGGTGCTGGTGAAGGACGCCGATAACTTCCGGAACCGGCACCTTGGCTCCGGGAAGTCGGATCCTATTGGGGGGCTCAATCTCTTCACTGTCAATGTGAGTACCTACCTATAGATAGGTAGGAGTAGGTACTGCTGCCACGTTTGGGATGGCTCGGCCAAACACCAGCTTGCTGCCTGATTTCAGCCTTGTAGGTGAACAAAGACTTAAGATCCAGATTATCGAGCACTGCCGTAAAGTTGCATGCCTTTCGATCTTTCATAGGTTACATTTCGGGGAATGCTCCCAGGAACTTTACGATCTGATCCCACCATCTCCTCTTCATTATAGGACAAGCTGCAGGCGCACGGCTCGGTAGGTACCTACCATCCTTACCTCATTAGTATACCTTCTATTCGTACTAAACGTTTCAGTTCAACTTTTATAATGCGAACTGCTAAGGAGTGTAATACACTACCGTCGTCTATCTTTCCTGAAAACTTTCTCTTCAAGGCTAGAGTCAGAGGTGAGACAGCAGAGCCAGGTGAGATCTTGGTAAAACAAAGGTCTACCAATGTTAAAAAAAAAAAAGTTTGTAACACTTCAATGTAGGAAAATTTTTATTGTATGGGTAAGATTTAAAAAAAAATAGGGTCCGACGGACGCTCAAACGTGCGTGGTTCAATTTTTCCTACTAGTTTCTGTGGAGGCGTGGATATTACCTACAGAGTGACCCGCGACACAGAATAAATTGTCCAGTACCCACCAAATCCCTTATTAGCTACCTAGGTATGCATGTTCTTGGGTAGGGGTAGGGTGTTCGCAATATCTTTACATGTTTACCTACATCACAGGATATATAATAGTACAAGTACCTACATAATGTTGATAGCTATCATGAGCACAAGGCTTGAAACCGGATTCTGATTGAAGGAAAACATAATAATATGTAGGTAAGGTCAGAGCGGCGAAGACCGGCATACTTTTTGATAAATTGACTTGTCTTGTTTTTATCTCCTTTGTTAACAAAGCCTGAATTCATTGAAATATGTAAGAAAATAGTAAATTTTATGGACTATTGAGAAAACCTTGAAAAATTTCAATACAAAACAAGAGTTTTTTAAAAACATTGCAGGTGGACGGTCTTCCCCAACAGTTCGAGGTAAGACCGTCTAGTAGTGACAACAACAACAACATAGACATACGCCTTTTTCCCCGAAGGGGTAGGCAGAGCCACAATAGGCCTCGTTTCACAGTGGGTTGCACCATCGTGGAATATAGACGTGACAAGTGGTGAGCTCATCGCCGCCATTGCTTCCCACGACTGACTTGTTACAACAATTTTTTTCCCAATCTTCGTCTAGTAGTGATATCACCAATAATATGAAAGCTATACGTATTTGCATGATATGCCGATTTTCAGTAAAAGAAGACGATCAGATTTGTACCATAACTCATTTAAAATAAGGTATAGTTCAGAATGTATTGCAATAAAAAGCTTTCAAGTCAAGGGCAAGACCGGCATAGATGTCAGTTGTGGGGTTGTAAACATTTTAAGTGGAGTCCATAAAGAACAAAGTTGGTAAAACTATTGTATAGGTGACCCATTTAGTAGTGTCCAGACGATGGGTACTTACAAGCTTTTGATCATAATCGTGAGCTGATCAATTTAAGCCCAAACAAGTCTACCATTATCTATGGAGAAGTTCCGTTACCCACCTTCCGTCTCCACCATCAGATCAGCTGGTTTTCACCATTATATGACGACCTCTGTGGCGTGGCGGGCGAAGGTTCACCTGCAACGCAGGAGGTTGCAGGTTCGATTCCCGCCTCAGAACAAATATTTGTGCGATCTGCAGATATTTGTTCAGGGTGTTTGGGGTATTTTCTATGTATAATAAAAAATATCTATCTATGTAATGTATTGTATTAAGTATATCAGTTATCTAGTACCCATAACACAAGCTCTGCTTAGCTTGGGGTTAGATAATGTTGTGTGAACTGTCCAGCATTATTTACTTATTATTTATTTATTATTATTGTATTGTCATTGAAACTTGACAAGTATGATAAATTTCAGCTCAATCGAAAGTGGATCAAAATTGTTTTGAAGCAAATACCCCTTATTATATTATATATACTAAATACCCCATGGAAGGATGTCCACTCTTTTTTATACAACTTATTTGTGTAGTATATAAACGTCTTTATAAAAGGAACCTAAATCGAATAGCTACGTAGAAACACTTCAATCTTTTTATAAAAACCCAAATTTTAAATTTACAATTTATAGGGCAGAAAAATGTTTATGACCTCTGAATAAAGGCAAGACCGGCATATGACGGACTTGCCTCATGTAGCCCAGCCGGACTTCCCCAATCTTATACTTTGAGGTTCGAAAGTTTTACAGCTAATTAACTTTATAACTACTAAGAAAATTAAAAATATAATAATGTAACAAGCTTAAAACATAAGGCTAGTAGGTATCTACTTTCATGTACTTCTCATAGCAAACTGACTTTTTTACACAAAAAAACATAAAATTTGCTAGCCTTCCCTAACTTCGTTCGTAAGTAAAAATGCCGACTAAAATTTCAAGGACGTTGTTACGTTGTATATGCCTCATAGCGACATCTATCTAATATAGTTAGAATCATAATGGAATAGTGTTTTATCGACTGTTGTGAGAAATAGATTAACTAATACAGAAAGCTACTTTTTGTTGCCTGTACGGTCTTGCCCCCCAGACGGTCTTCGCCGCTCTGACCTTACTTGACCTCAAAAACAACTTACAATACCTACGTACTAGCCATAAAAGATTGCACCTTGCTTGCACCGCGAAGCGAACCTACCTACCTACACATGTTATTTAGGTAGGTACCTATTTAGTAGGTAGGTAGGTACCTACCTATACATTGTTATAACATGTAGGTAATTAATTTTGTAAAAATTAAAAGAACCCTCAACGCAATGAAACGGCTGTACCGATTTTGATCAAACATAGCTAAGAACACTCCCGACAAATTCACCTTTCAAACACAAAAAAAACGAAATCGGTTCATCAGTTCGGGAGCTACGATGCGACAGACACACACACACACACACACACACCTACACACACCTACACACACACACGCGTACACACACACACACACATACGCGCGCGTACACACACACACACACACACACACACACACACACACACACACACACGCGCACAGACACGTCAAACTTATAACACCCCGTCGTTTTTGCGTCGGGGGTTAAAAAAACAGACATCAAAGCTTTCATAAAAAAAACAAGAGGTTTCTTTTATAAAAAAGTTAAAACCCAGAATATTTTTAATGTAATAAATTAAAAACAGTACCTACCTTTTATCGAAACACATTGTGCCTAGAATGTTTTCTAGACCCAGGTCATCCCCTAACTAGTATGCTTGTGATCATCAGACCCTGGACCCTGAAGTCCAGCTTGATGTCGTCGAAAATTAACATTTTGGACTCAAACATAAACATCATTCATATCCATCATCATTTGGTTTTAGATGGAAAAATTCCCTTCGAAAAAACTGCTGTGCAATCTGATGATCCTGGCTTCACCAATTTGCACCAAACATCTAGCAAACACCATTTTTTTTTAATCCGCATTGAAATCTGAACCTGTTTCAGAGCTCGTGACAACACAAACATGAAGCCACACAGACAGAATAAACACACACTATGGCCTCAAAGTTATAACAACCCTCTGAGGATTGTTGAGTTTATGTAACGGTAGATAGGTAGGCATCGACGGCCGGACGAAGACTCCCCCATATAATGCAATGGTGTCATCATGGTTATCATCAGCCCACACTAGTCCACTGCTGGACATAGGCCTCTGCCAATACGCGCCACTGAGCCCGGTGTTCGGCTCTTCTCATTCACTTTCTGCCCGCCGCCTTTCGTAGGTCATCGCTCCACCTAGCCAGAGGGCGCCCCACGCTACGTTTGCCAAGACGCGGTATCCACTCAAGAACACGCTTACCCCAACGGTTGTCGGTTCTTCGGCATATATGACCAGCCCATTACCATTTCAGCTTGCTAATCCGGTGGGCTATGTCAATGACTTTAATCATCTGTCTCATTCGGATTTTATCTTTCAGAGAAACTCCGAGCATAGCCTGTTCCATAGCTCGCTGTGCAACCTTGAACTGGTGGAACTGGTGGTTGATGGTGTGCTTTGCAATAATCAGCACGTTTGGCAGGCAGATTGGTGATCGCAGTATTGGCAATATATTCTGAGCTTTAGTGTATGCTGTTTCATATCCCCTGAATGAAGGCAGTTGGTAAAATGTGTACCTACCTACATTTGCAGGACCCCGTGTGGAGTAATGTGCGGAAGCGCCTGACCGCGGTGTTCACGGCCGCCAAGCTGCGCTCGCTGGAGGGGCTGGTGCGGGGGAAGGCGGCCGACCTGGTGCAGCGCATCGGAGACGAGATGAAGAGGGACCCCGACCTCCTCGACCTCAGGGTAAGAGACGCCTCACGGCGTATTCACGGCCGCCAAGCTGCGCTCGCTGGAGGGGCTGGTGCGGGGGAAGGCAGCCGACCTGGTGCAGCGCATCGGAGACGAGATGAAGAGGGACCCCGGACCTCCTCGACCTCAGGGTAAGAGACGCCTCACGGCGTGTTCACGGCCGCCAAGCTGCGCTCGCTGGACGGGCTGGTGCGGTGGAAGGTGGCCGAGCTGGTGCAGCGCATCGGAGACGAGATGAAGAGGGACCCCGACCTCCTCGACCTTAGGTTAAGCTTTCAGACGGAACAGATGGCCCACCTCTGCTTATAACAATGCATTACCTACCTCATAGGTCACGTCCACCTAGGACGTGACCTATATGCGCAATGCCCAGCGCCCGCTACCTTGAGACACCTAAATCCACCGGCACTACTGTATATATTCTGTGCCGGCACCCATGCCACAGAATAAATATTAGTACAAGAATACCCCTCAAACCGGAACACACCAATGCGAGTTACTTATGCTTTGTGGCAGAAATATGGTAAGGGATAGGTATACAACAGCCAAATTCCGTCACTTTCTAACTCATTCAAGTTCAGGTAAGTTGGAAAGTGACAGAATAGCGCTCGCGGAACGAAAAGTAAGTCACAAAAAACAATTATTTTCCACGTGAAAACCGTCGCCTAACAGAGTTATACCTACGTTCAACTTTGAAGATAAAGTCCTTGTAGGTGAAAACAAAGAGTACAAAATTCTAAGTCGTTTAGAAGTTGAATCAAATCAATCCAAAGCAGCTGCACTTTGTTGTTTTTGTTCACTGGTCAATGATAGAACATTCACTTTACAGATAAAAGGACAATGAATGACATATACCTATATTGTTTTCAGCACATATGATGACTGCTCTATGAGGAGAAAGCCTCCAAATAAGAGCAATCAGCTGCTGTATACGAACTAATAATCGCTTTCCATTACTAGATATAACTAAATGTTTCGATTACGATGCTATTTGTTCCGAATAAGTATTTCTGTTCTTGAAAAGAAGCTATACACGACGCAATGTAGGTACCTACCTACCTACCTACAGACCGTCACCGTAACCTGACTTTAGGCACGCCAACCAAGGCAGGGGACATCTTACGGTGAACGGTCTGTAGGTACCAGGTACCTGCTGCGAAATCGTACACATTTTGTAATACAATGTTTCAGGTTTGACCAACGAACATTTGTAAATTTCATGAAAATCTGTTCAACCGTCACTGCGTGACACACAAGAAATCCAAACGATTCGGGCACTCGCCAGTGACTATGTATCTTGATAACAATCATTTTTAACCCCCGACGCAAAAACGACGGGGTGTTATAAGTTTGACGTGTCTCTGTGTGTGTGTGTGTGTGTGTGTGTGTGTGTGTCTGCGTGTGTGTGGCATCGTAGCACCCGAACGGGTGAACCAATTTATTTATTTTTTGTTTGAAATGTGTGTTAGGTGGGAGCGTTCTTAGCTATGTTTGATCAAAATCGGTTCAGCCGTTTTATTGCGTTGAGGATTTTTGAAATTTTTACAAAATTAATTATTATTCACTAAACCACAAAATAAATAATAGTACAAGTACTAGTATAGTATTATTTTATCTGTGGTACAAGTAAGTAAACTGAGGTTGTAGACGTCCACAGCTGGACATAGACTTGCCCATAGAATGCCACGACGTACGGTCTTGAGACGCCAGCATCCACCGACTTCCTACGTCCTTTAAAAAGTCAAACCTATAACAATTAATAAATGTCGTGTAACAAATATATTATGGGTAGGTGGTAGGTACCTAATTACATTACGTAGGTACTTTTTTGAGAAACCTTCAAAACAAAAATACACATATCTTGGCAGGTACCTATACACAAAGGTTACTCGTAAATTAATATTTTATAGTGCTATATGTGCATACCAGGTACCACTTTTTAGACACCTAACATACATAGGTACATCACTTTGTCTAATCTTTGCTGAACGCGGTTAGGTATAGGTAGGTCTTCGAATAGGTATATGTCTATAAATAATCAAAGAGGTAGGTATATCTAATCAAGATTAGTAAGCCTAGACAGTACCTACTTAAAAGAATGTATGTGCCTACCTGTCATGATTTATCAAATAATAAAATGTAATTACTTATCTATTCCTTATTTATCAAAATAAATATTCATGATGACTTCTTTATCAACGCAGCGTCTCATCGCGTGATCAGTCTTGTAAACAAATTGCAATCGGAAAACGCTACTGACGCCTTAGAATGACTAACGCTACGCTAGATAAAATATATATATATAACACACAAATATATATATATATATATATAGATACACAGAATAAATATTATGACGTAGCGTTCATTTCAAGACTATGCCTAATCTGCCAATTCGCTATTACATACATAGTATATAGTAGAAGGAATCTGTATGGACAGGTAATGCGTGCCTGCTTTGTAATTTTTGGGATATTATATAAATCTTAGTAAAGACTTTCTATTAACTCTACGATGGGCTTAGCATTCCATACACTGTGAACTAGAGACATGTTTAGAATAAATCGTTGATATGAACGCCAAAGTACTTAGAACATTAGAACGATGACAAATAAATTCGATACACTGCCAGTTCACACTAGTCCTTCAAATGTGGCTAATAATCAAGCAGCAATGGATGGATAAAACTTGACGGAATTGTCCCCCTTTATGAGTTTGTCTCTCTTTTGGTTTGGACACTTTTTGAGTCCAGTGGTATTCGGGGCTCGGTGAACTCGCTGAGCGAGTCACGGAGTGAAGTCACGCGTTGCGCAGTAAGATAATATATGACTTCGGTAAAGTTCGGTGTGTCAAAAATTCATGCTCGCTCATGGCTGTCTCGATGACAGCATTATCTATGGATGACACTTCACTTCAAAGCAGCAGCAATTTAAAAAATGTAAACTTATTTTCCTATTCTTTACTATATTATACCTATAATATGTTTTTTTTTTATTATTTGGGCCATTTTTTTAGGAGGAGTAGGCTTTCTAATATGGTCTATATTGCGTTTCTGGAAAACTAATCGTCTTAACCACCTCACTTGTACCCCGAATACCTAGGCAGACTCGAAGTCCATTTACTTTATATATATTCTGTGCTTTGAGGTCAGTGACGTAGGCATACTATATTTTGTGGTCCAACTTAAAACAAATTATCACATGAATAATACGTTTATCAAATACTAGCCCACTGCACTGCCCGCGGATTGTCACACGTGTTGTCGGGATAAAAAGCTGACCCTCTCCACCCAGCCCTATCCCGTTCACCGCTCAGGCAATGCGTTAATAGACCGTGGGAGCCATAACATGCACTAACTTAGGCTTGTTGGTGAGTCGACCACATCCCACACTCAGCTTGTGGCGTTCCGAGTGTAAAGCTGTTATTGGTGTCGATCTCCGAGCTTCTCGTGTATTCATCTGTGAAATTATAATGACAGCTGCAATGTATCTTTCCCCAGAACATCTGCACGGATTACAGCACCGACGTGATCGGCGAGGCGGCGTTCGGCATCAAGTCGGAGTCGGCGCTGACGGGCGACAGCGTCATCCGGAAGATAACCAAGGACTTTATGCAGTTTAGCGTGTTCCGAGGCCTCGCCTGGTCCAGCATCTTCTTCTTTCCAGCGCTTGTAGATATCTTTAGGTGACACCTCGTCATCAGCCCCGAATTACGGCAGTATAATGCAACATTATGCACGGAGAATGCTACTTTGTTTCCTACGACAATATAGTTCTGTTCTGATCACCTCAACCATTTTCCACTACTCATTCCAATCCAGTATTTTTTGTTTAGGACTTCACAACAGCTTTGGTTTGACTGTGTCGATTGATTAGCCTGACGATGGTCAGTTCATCCTTGATCAAGGCTTGGGACTGGTGCTGATGGAGAAAAAAAGATCGTGAGGAAACCGGTGTTAGGCCCTAGAACCAAAAGTATAAAGCTGAGTGACATCCACCCGCATTGAACTAGCGTAGTGAACTAAATTCACTGTCGAGAGTAGACCTCGAGTCCCAGCTGTGGAAACTGGGCTGGTTATGATAAGATTTTCAGAGTGTTATGGATATTAATTGGTATTAAATCTAAGTTTATTATGTTTCCGTGTAAACCACACTTTATGTATAACATTAAATTTAAATTTAACCCAAAAATTCCGTTCCAGTGGGACTCGAACCCACATCTTCACCTGTGATCGGCGATGCCTTGACTAATTTGGCCATAGAACGAGCTATGACGCTGGAGACGAAATTTGTTGCCACTGTCAACTCAGCTATAGCGCCGATGGGAGCCATCTACAGGTGTTTCATTCGGAAACCTTCTGTTCAGTGATCGAAATTAGTTCGAACCATTGACAAGAGATGAAACCACTGCCATAATATTTATTCTGTGCCACTGCTATTTCATCAAAGTTTATTATTTTTCATGTGTAAACCACACTTTATGGATAACATTAAATTTCAATGTAACTAAATAATTCCAATCAATATGACTTATGAGGTTTTGAATCTGTTCACAGATTCTCTATGTTCCCGAAGGCCACGACAGAGTACCTGAGGAAGCTGTTCAAGCTGATGGTGGAGCAGCGTGGTGGACTCGACCGCCCCGTCGCCGAGAACAGGGACCTATTGGACGCGCTCATCAACATGCGGCAAGACGCCGCCAAGGAAAACGAAGGTAGGTGTCATCATCAGAAACGTGTTGCCTCTATCCACTGCCTCCGTGCGACCGTTGCAACTTGACTGCCCCGTCAGGTCCTTTCTATCATCATCATCAGTTCACAGAAAACCACTTTGCCTCAAGACGATAGTCTATAATCAGTGCGTGTTGGCAGTGATGACTCACAACACTGAGACGTGGCCGCTAACTATTAACCGCATAGAAAAGTTCAAAGTTACTCAGCGAGCTATGTGAACAGAAATATGCTTGAAGATTCACTACGTTATAGAATCCGAAATGAGGAGACCTATAGAAGAACCAAGATCACCGACATATCTCTCTAAGTTAGCAAGTTGAAGTGGAAATGGGCAGGCCATATAGCTAACAGAACCGATAAAAGTTAAGGAATAAAGGTGCTTGACTGGCGACTACATACCGAACGACGCAAAAGAGGTAGGCCCTGCACTCAAAGGATCAAAGTTGGAGGAAGTCGGTGGATTGAGAATGCTCAAGACCGTTCATCGTGGCTTATATCTAACACTTAGAATTGGACTTCTAGCACAGCTTCTAGTACAAGCCCCATTTATTCTGTGGGCCTTTCTATCCTATTTAGATAATAAGGAAAAGCTAAATGTAAGTGTTGGCTTTTAATTCCAGAGATGAGTGAGGAGTTGCTGCTGGCGCAAGCGGCCATATTCCTGCAGGGGGGGTTCGACACATCCGGCGGCGCGCTCACCTGGATGATCTACGAGCTGGCGCACCAGCCACAGCTGCAGGTATACTCACAATAATGTTAGACACATCTGGCGGCGCGCTCACCTGGATGATCTACGAGCTGGCGCACCAGCCACAGCTGCAGGTATACTCACAATAATGTTAGACACATCTGGCGGCGCGCTCACCTGGATGATCTACGAGCTGGCGCACCAGCCACAGCTGCAGGTATACTCACAATGATGTTCGACACATCTGGCAGCGCGCTCACCTGGATGATCTACGAGCTGGCGCACCAGCCACAGCTGCAGGTATACTCACAATAATGTTAATCACATCTGGCAGCGCGCTCATCTGGATGATCTACGAGCTGGCGCACCAGCCACAGCTGCAGGTATACTCACAATAATGTTAGACACATCTGGCGGCGCGCTCACCTGGATGATCTACGAGCTGGCGCACCAGCCACAGCTGCAGGTATACTCACAATAATGTTAGACACATCTGGCGGCGCGCTCACCTGGATGATCTACGAGCTGGCGCACCAGCCACAGCTGCAGGTATACTCACAATAATGTTAGACACATCTGGCGGCGCGCTCACCTGGATGATCTACGAGCTGGCGCACCAGCCACAGCTGCAGGTATACTCACAATGGATGTTCGACACATCCGGCGGCGCGCTCACCTGGATGATCTACGAGCTGGCGCACCAGCCACAGCTGCAGGTATACTCACAATGATGCTCCCAGAGCTGGACAAAATAATAAATAAATAAATAAATAATGCTGGACAGTTCTTACAACATTATCTAGCCCCAAGCTAAGCAGAGCTTGTGTTATGGGTAGGTACTAGATAACTGATATACTACTACAAAGATAGCTAGATATTTTTTATTATATATAGAATATACCCAGAATACCCTTAGGTAGACGTGACCTATGAGATGATGGGTGATGTAGGTGTAGGCAGAAATTCCCGCATAACATCGTAAGATATGCCACCAAAATTACACGAAATATGAAATAACTCGAAAAAACACATTAAAATGTAATTAGATAAGTCGTCGAGTCGATGAGTCAGACTCGCCCATGAAGGGTTCCATAGCAGCAAGTAACATAATATAAAAGTTCTTGTAGTTCGTTGTAACTTTGATCGATGTTTTAATAATAGTGTATTAAAAAAAAACTACTTACTAGATCTCGTTCAAACTAATTTTCGGTGCAAGTTTACATGGTAATGTACATCATATATTTTTTTTAGTTTTATGTTTCTCTTATTTTGGAAGTTACACATTTTACCACTTTGGAAGTGTCTCTCGCGCAAACTATTCAGTTTAGAAAAAAATGATATTAGAAACCTCAATATCATTTTTGAAGACCTATCCATAGAAACACAGACGTATAGGATTGATGAAAAAAAAATTGGGTTTCAGTTCTAAGTAAGGGGAACCCCCAAAATTTATTGTTTTTTTTTCTATTTTTGTGTGAAAATCTTAATGCGGTTCACAGAATACATCTACTTACCAAGTTAGAACAGCATAGTTCTTATAGAACAAAAAAAAAAAAAACGGATAAAAGTGGCTGTGATATACGGACAGACAGACAAGACAGACAGACATGACGAATCCATAAGGGTTCCGTTTTTTGCCATTTGGCTACGGAAACCTAAAAATGACGACGTTTGTTTCAAAAATGGCATATTGATTCACCCGCATATCTCTGATGATGATATTCGATCGCGAGCTTGGATCTTTTATGACAGGTGTCAAATCTGACAGATCAAAGATGACTCAAATAAAGTAGCAACAAATTATATCAAGTACCTATAGAAATAATAATACAACTAATACAAGTAGGTACCTATGTACAAATTAAAAAATACATATGAAACAACTGTGCTACCTGAAGACCGCTGCTAACGATTTAAAGGTAGCTCAACTGATCCAAATCACTCCCAGGCGTCTAAGATGCTGGCTGCATTGCCACGCTGAATAGCAATACTAATGCCTTGAGCCAAAGAAGAGCCAGCTCTCTGGTCACGCGTCGTTTCGACCAGGCTAGGCGCCCTGAAAGAATTTTGAAAACGCGAAGAGCCCTGGTACCCTACGGATCCAGATTCTCGACCCCGAAATGCTCAAATAAGTGAGCTCTGTATCAATGAGATGGCGCAAGGGTAACAACGCATGTAGCGTCCCACACCAAAAGCCTACCCTTCTCCCACGGAACAAGAGTCATGCCGTCAGGCCGCTTACCATCGTCACGTAGCAGACCATTCGGTTCTAGAATGGCTAGAATGTTAACGCTGGTAAAGGCCCGACGAATGATATCATTAAGGCTAGCGTGGCGGAAAATCCTACCTGAAGCCCTGGTGCACGATAATCCGTGGTGACCAAGCTGAACAACCGCCGTACCTACTGCACTGACAGTGATGAGGGGCACAGCACCCTGCACCCAACCGCAAAGAAGTTGCAATATACGGAAAGAAACTGGATCCATTAAAGTACCAGTATTGTGAGACGGAAGTGCTTGCAAACATAACCCTGACTCTCATTTGGAAACGGCCAGGAGACGAGCACGATCTGTGGAGCTTGAACACGTTTGTAACAGACAATTCCGCGTCAGCTCGCACAGAGGCCCGTCCCATTGCCGTTCAGACGAAAGTGTTTTGGGGGGACAAGAATCGGGGCAAGCACTATGCCAAGCATTTCGAGTCTCGTCTAAGTATCCACAACTCAGAATAAATTTGTGAAGTAGGTACATGAAACTTATTGATTCTTGCTCTGATTCCAGGAGCGGCTGTACGAGGAGCTGAAGGCGGCCACCGACCAGGTCGGGACTGAGAAGCTGGACTCGACGCAGCTCGCCGAGCTGCCCTACATGAACGCAGTTATTAAAGGTCAGCTCCGTTGCTATCACTTTTTTATTTCATTTCTAGGGGTACTAATTAGCTGTGGTGCTACTGCATACGAAACCATTGGATAACTTTCTCCCGTCAAAAGGTATCGCTGGGTTAAAAGTAAACGTTCTTTTGCTCACGCTTGATGCAATCTGCTTGATGCGTGTACGTTAGTCTGTATGCTACATCTAGCGCCGCGGCCTTGAGATGACCTTGGCGGAACGTACAGCAAGATGGATAATGAATAAGGCGCTTTACGTTCAAATTATTAGCGCGATACATACATTCACGCCGACGCCGAAACGGCAAAACAGTTAATGTATATAGATACATTTATTTACACAAAAAATACAAGAAAATATGTACAAAATTAAAAAAAAAAAACATATGAAAAAGCTGTGCTACCTGAAGACAGCTGCTCGCGATCTACAGGTAGCTCAACTGATCCAAATCACTACCAGACGGAAGCGTCCCTAAGATTCTGGCTGTAAATGTAAGTTTCCTAAATGCAATGTAATATATATATGAAATGTAATGTTATATTGATACAGAGACCCTGAGGAAGTGGACCCCCATGGGGTGGCTGGACCGCATCGCCAGCAGGGACTACAAGCTGGACGAGCGGCTGACCGTCCGCGCCGGCACCGTGCTCTACGTGAACGCGTACGGGCTGCAGTGGGACCCTGACCACTTCCCGGAGCCCGAGCGCTTCCAGCCCGACCGGTTCCTGCCCGAGAACGAGAGGAGCATCAAGCCGTACACATACATGCCGTTCGGAGAAGGACCCAGGATTTGTATAGGTAATTATGAGAACTGTACCGCTACACCGCTAGCCCGCTCCAACTTACATGCCGTTCGTAGAAGGACCGAGGGTTTGTATAGGTACATATGAATGCGGTACAGAGAAGGACCCAGGGTTTGCATAGGTAATTATGAGAACTGTACCGCTACACTGCTAGCCCGCTCCAACTTACATGCCGTTCGTAGAAGGACCCAGGGTTTGTATAGGTAATTATGAGAACTGTACCGCTACACCGCTAGCCCGCTCCAACTTACATGCCGTTCGGAGAAGGACCCAGGGTTTGTATAGGTAATTATGAGAACTGTACCGCTACACCGCTAGCCCACTCCAACTTACATGCCGATCGGAGAAGGACCCAAGGTTTGTACAGGTAATTTTGAGAACTGTACCGCTACACCGCTAGCCCACTCCAACTTACATGCCGATCGGAGAAGGACCCAGGATTTGTATAGCTAATTATGAGAACTGTACCGCTACACCGCTAGCCCGCTCCAACTTACATACCGATCGGAGAAGGACCCAGGATTTGTATAGGTAATTATGAGAACTGTACCGCTACATAGCTAGCCCGCTCCAACTTACATGCCGTTCGTAGAAGGACCCAGGATTTGTATAGGTAATTATGAGAACTGTACCGCTACACCGCTAGCCCGCTCCAACTTACATGCCGGTCGGAGACGGACCCAGGGTTTGTACAGGTAATTATGAGAACTCTACCGCTTCACCGCTAGCCCGCTCCAACTTACATGCCGTTCGGAGAAGGACACAGGGTTTGTATAGGTAATTATGAGAACTGTACCGCTACACCGCTAGCCCGCTCCAACTTACATGCCGATCGGAGAAGGACCCAGGGTTTGTATAGGTAATTATGAGAACTGTACCGCTACACCGCTAGCCCGCTTCAACTTACATGCCGATCGGAGAAGGACACAGGATTTGTATAGGTAATTATGAGAACTGTACCGCTACACTGCTAGCCCGCTCCAACTTACATGCCGTTTTGAGAAGGACCCAGGGTTTGTATATAGGTAATTATGAGAACTGTACCGCTACACCGCTAGCCCGCTCCAACTTACATGCCGATCGGAGAAGGACACAGGATTTGTATAGGTAAAAACCAGCTAAGTGCGAGCCGCACTCGCGCACGATGGGTTCCGTACTATTATCTACAAAAACCGCAAAAAAATCAAGTTTGTTGTATAGGAGCCCACTTAAATATTTCTTTTATTCTGTTTTGGTATTTGTTGTTATAGCGGCAACAAAAATAGGTACATCATCTGTGAAAATGTGAACTGTCTAGCTATCACGGTTCATGAGATACGCCTGGTGTCAAGCGGACAGACGTACGGACAGCGGAGTCTTAGTAATAGGGTCCCATTTTACCCTTTGGTTAAGGAACCCTAATTATGATAACTGTACCACTACACCGCTAGCCCGCTCCTTGCAAACACTTGTTTCGGTATAAATCAATTGAATGTTGTTAGACACATGCATACCTACTAGGTACACGCCTTTTCCCCCGAAAGTGTAGATAGCCTCAAATGGGCCTCTTTTCACGTGGGCTACACCATCGTGGGAAATACACGTGACAAGTGGTGAGCTCATCGCCGCCATTGCTTCCCACGACTGACACTGCTAACGCTTTCTTCCAGTAATAACACCAAATTTTTAAAACTTATTTAGTTCCTGTTATTTAACAGGAATGCGCTTCGCATACAGCACGCTGCGCTTCGGGCTGTCGGCGATATTCCTGAAGTACAGCGTACGGCCAGTGCCCGGCGCGCCCACGCCCAACCAAGCCTCCATCGAGAAAAAGGGAATGCTGCTGATGCCTGATCAGAAAATTACAGTTATTTTTACTCCTAGGGACTAATAACAATACCCTTGTTATTTAAAACCTGGTATTTTCTTTCCGCGCTCAAGCCTACGTTACTATTTGAAGGAATCCTATTGGTCGAAATATCTTATGGTACAGCCTTATTGGTCGTGCGTGACGTAGTCTTGGAACAGTCACCTTGCATATTTATACTGTGACCTAGCATTGCATTCTAGAGATCCACCAACTTATCTGTAGAATGTTATGTATGTAGATGATAGAAATACTGGTGACCTGTAATACAGGTTTTTCAAACCTACGTCAGGCACCAGTCTCTCACAAAATAGGTTAACAATTGCTGTAACATAATTTTAAGGCAAAAATTATGTATCATGAAACCTTTGTGAGAGAAATAAATGTTTTATATATATATATATATTTAAATAATAGAAAAATGTAGGTAAATGGTTCTACGGATAAGTTGGTGGATCTATAGCTGTCACCATAATAAAATAGGGACAGTGTAGGTAGTATTGTAAATATTCCTGTATATAACCCCATTTCCCCTCAGGGAACGAACATGACAAAAACTCCTGTTTGGGTACCATGGAATAGGTACCTACCTAGCCTAGATGATGCTTGCGATACAAATATCCAAGCACCACGAGGCCCAAGCACGAATAATTAACGTTAGCGAGACGATAGCGAGATGATACCAATTTTTTTTCTTTATATTTTGCGTCGCACGGTTTGTGCATTTGTCATTTTCAAGTATCCTTTTATTATTGTATTTTGCAACGTTACAATCCTTCCAAGTTGTCAAAGTCACAGTCAAGTCATGTTTTAGTAAAACGGTGGCCGTTTTGCAAAAATTTTGGTAGACAATTTCCGCCAATTTGAGAAGTCACGCAATACACTTCCATTTAATTTCACTACACCATTTAGACGAGCTATATTGGTTAAAATACCACCAAAAAAACACTTGAAATAAAATAAAATAAACGTACTTATACGACGTCTCTTTTCGAAAATAGCGGAAAGTATCTGATAGTAAATTATTGAGATTTCTTTAGTCGCCCCGAATGTCATTGGCCAATATTTGACGTTGACTATTGTCTCCCTCCCGGGCTCAGAAGGACTTATAGTCATGCTTCCGGGACATGGCTGTACACATGTCAAAACCCTGACGTTAATTATTCGTGCTTACCATACGTGACGTTGTATCTAAATCTGTCGGTTTTGATATGGGGTCGTGGGAGCACGCGGATATAGAGATATTAAAATGTGTGATGAAGAATTCTCGAGTGTTTTTTTTTTTGTAAACACTGAATAATTATAGGTATGTGCTGGTTTTTATGCTATTTGAATAGTAGCGGGTAGCGGTGGAAAAGGAACAACGCTTTAAACCGTACATTGTAGGTACTACAAAATATTTAGTTTAGGTACATGTAACTAGGTTCTTATTATAATTTGTATTTTCTAAAACAAAAAGAACACGTTTTTTATTTGCCCTTTCTACTTACTTGTAGCTCTATGAACTTAGTATCTTAGTATATCGTAGTAGTTTTAGTAGTAGTAGAGCTTTTTTGTGAAAGAGTTCGTCCGGGGAAGTACTACCACCATACCTATTTATGCCGCAAAGCAGTAGTGCTCGCATTGCTGTGTTCCGGTTTGAAGGGTAAGGGTGCCGGTGAAATTACAGGCACATGAGACTTTTCATCCTTATGTCTCAGGGTGGCGGGCGCAGTGCAATGCCACATAGGGCGCGTCCTAGGTGGACGTGACCTATGAGGTAATGCACTGTTCATAGGCAGAGGTTACCGCTTAACATCAGGTGGGCCATCTGCTTGTTCCGTCATTCAGTAGTATAAAAAAAAAAAAAAAAAAAAATCGCCATCTTTTGCAACCATGGTAGGTATAGAACCATGGTTTCTATAGATTTATTGATCGCGTTAGTTGTACGGCACTATGTTATCGGAGATATGATTAGCGACAACGTTGTCTGTCGTCATTGCGGGTCGAAATTTAGTTTTTGTATGCAGAACATGGTGAACAAATGTTTCTCAACATGTAGGTACCTACCTAGGTAGGTACTAACGGACATGTCAGAGACTCTCAAACAATATCGAATCATTTTTTTTTTTGGAACCCCTGAATGTCGAGACCACTGCGATATGGTGGAACTGAAAATATGCCTGATAAATAATGCCTTGACAAGGCCCTTGTGACTGATGGTCATAGAACCAGTGTGGTGAAAGGATTGAGTACGCCTCGCGGAGGCTCCTTTCATGCGCTGATGTTTGGTAGACTTTTACTAGAGAGTACTATTATTTATTCTGTGCTAGAAATCTAAAAATGTATTGTCATCCTATATTCGCAAAATGTCTTGTCATCCCATATTCGCAAAGTCTTGTCATCCTATATTCGCAAAAGTGTTGTCATCCTATATTCACAAAATGTCTTGTCATCCTATATTCACATTTACAGATTGCTCAATATTTTTAAGTTATTTTTAAAAATCCCTATCTTTGATATTTTTGTTACTTATTATATTTTCGAATATATCAATTTAATTTTTACTTTGTCATCCACATTATCATGCACTCATACCTGTACCACAGATTACTTAATAGTTGGTACCTATACCTACCTATACCTACAAGCAGATGGCCCACCTGATGCGGTACTTTGCCTTTAACAATGCATTATCTCATAGGTCACGTCCACTTAGGACGCTTTGTGGCCTTTTCGTACCTTGATAAATTATATTATATTCAATCATATTTATATGTAAGTATATCTGAGCAACGACATATTTAGAGTGAAATTACAAGCACATGGGTCTGAGTTGAGACTTTCATCTTTTCATTTTCGAACATGTACTACTATCTGTCTTTGGTCGAAGCTATCTATGCTACTATTGACTTAAATTCAGTGGCAATAGGTAATTTTAATTCTTGTTTATCCTTCAATCCAAATTCGGGGACAGACAGGAATTTTAAATTCCATTCGGGGACAGATTCGGTGACAAACAGGAACTACTCCTTTATGTCTCAGGGCAGCGTCGCTCGGACTGGCCATATGAAGTCGAGGTGGCGTTTGCCAGCCAGGGCCCCAATCGCGCTTATTCTGAACGTTCCAACCTCAAACGATCTAACGCTCGAACGATACTGCATCTGGATTGGTCAAGTTTGTTGCAGCCGCCAAACATGACCAATCAGGCGCAGTAAAGTTCGAACGTTCGATCATTTGTGGGCTTTAGTTGGAACATTCGAATTAGCGCGATTTGGCAGCAGGCCCTAGCCTGCGCGGGACCCAAGGGCTCGCAAGCTATCAGGTGGTAGGTAGATGGCCCGCGCAGGCAAGGGCACACGACATTTGAGATATTAAAAAAACATGGAAACGTATTTTTTTAAATAAGTATTTACTCGATAAGTTCGGTTCCAAATTGATAATTCGTTTCATTATTTTCTGATAGTATCCCGTCTGCCATTATTCCATCCCGGGCCCGCGCTTCTGGGAGCCACCAGGGCCCTTCCGGCCCAGCTCGACCCTGTCTCAGGGTGGCTAGCGCATTACAGTGCACTGAAACCACAGAATAAATAATGGGACACTTTTTTTTTGAACATTGTTAATCCCTTTTTTGACCACGATCTCTCCTGTTGATAAGTGACCATGTGGCCGAAGATGGAGCACAAAGGTCTAGAAGGCACCTATTCGCTCTAGCCTTGAAAAGACCCAGATTATAGTTTTCAGGAAAGACAGACGACGGTAGTGTATTCCACACTAACTCAATGAATGCACCACACGGAGCGTCCTAGGTGGACGTGTCGTGACTTACTATGCTATGAGGTAATAAATAAATAAATAATGCTGGACAGTTCACACAACATTATCTAGCCCCAAGCTAAGCAGAGCTTGTGTTATGGGTAGGTACTAGATAACTGATATTATAATAATTCAAATAATAACAAAATGTAACGGAAAATGCGGTCCCGAGTGGATAGATGTGGCCCAACTCCAACTTTAGGTTGCACCAATCAATAATGGTTTTTAGGCTTAGATAATTTAAAAGTAATTATAGGCCGTGGTGTGTCCGGCCCAAGAATAGACCCCTCCATCTCCTCCCGTGGATGTCGTAAAAGCCGACTAAGGGATTACCCGGACTTGTTTGTATTATTAGTTTGTATAAGAATTGTCCTATCGGGTAGCTTATTATGGAATGTGGTATTACTGGAAGACAACTGGATTTCAACTTTGCTTGTGCTATACCAGGATAATAAGTAGCCTAGGCTAGGGGGGCAGTATGGAGTAAACGATGGTCTCTGTATGGAGTATGGGAGTCTATATTGCCGCCAGTTATAAATTCTACATATATACATAGACACACGCCTTTTCCCCCGAAAGAGTAGGCAGAGCCTCAAATGGGTCTCTTTTCACGTGGGTTGCACCATCGTGGGAAATATACGTGACAAGTGGTGAGCTCATTGCCACCATTGCACGACTGACTCTGCAAACGCTTTCTTCCCAGTAATAACACATTCCTTAAATACCTAAGCTATCAGCCAGGATAATTCTTACCTATACCAACGAATCATACAAACAAGCTCGAGTAATCCCTTAGTCGGCTCTTACAACATCCACGGGAGGAGACGGAGGGGCCTATTCTCAGGCCGGAAACACCAGTGCACTTTTCAAGAGTAGAAATATTTATAACATACGGCGCAATGTAGGTACCTACTGTAGGTATATACGTATTGTAATAAAAAGCGATTACCAGTTCTCTAGGCAATAATTTAAGTCAATAAGCCCCCCTTGAAAGAGAAACTAGGGCTGGTCTTAGTTGTGGACTTGGAACACAAAGGAATAAGGAATGACAGTGCAATAGAGCGATTGATAAGATCGGGGGCAAGACGTGTGCAAAGTTAAAAATATTACTTATCTACAGTTCTGATCTGACCAATAATAAACACAGAGTAAATACAACAAAGAAGTATATATACAAAATTAAGCGGAAGGTCGCTCATTCGCTCAGTTATATCTGAACTTTACACACTTAGATAACTTTGAATATAGGTATACGGTGTTTTCTACGTACAATAAATCCATTCATCTCCAATAACTGTAATAGCTCAGAATAAATAATAGTACAAGTAATAGTAAGAACAGTGGGACCACGAGAAATAAGTCTCCCTCGTCGTCCCACCAGTGGGACAAATTAGTGGTCACGAGAAAACGGCCGATTATTTGAAAATGTTTTTAATACTAGTTGGGATTGTGGTGGCTACGTTAATCGTGTGGTGGCAAGTGCGCTGGGCTAAGCTGAAGAGGTTCTGGGCAGACCGGGGCGTGCCGCACTCGGCGCCCCATCCCATTCTGGGAAGCCTGACGTTTCTACAGAAGGAGAATCCTGTAAGTTTAGATTTTTAACCCCGGTGTCCCGACGCAAAAACGACGGGGTGTTATAAGTTTGTCGTGTCTGTGTGTGTCTGTCTGTGGCATCGTAGCTCCCGAACGGATGAACCGTTTTTTATTTTTGTTTGAAAGTTGAACTAGTCGGGAGAGTTCTTAGCTATGTTTGATCAAAATCGGTTCAGCCGTTTCATTGCGTTGAGGGTTTTTGAATTTTTACAAAATTAATTACTTGGATTGTAAATAAAAAACACTAGAAGTGTCTCTACATAGGTAGTGATCCATGACATGCTCCGAAGTAGTGCCCCTATGGCAGCTCGACGAGGAATTTACGAAGGTTTTATCAGCACGATGGCGCACTCGCGCATTATTACGATCGCTGAGTGAGCTAATACTCAGGAGAAATGTACGGTGCTCGTTGAATAAGGGCGTGGGGGTCCATCAGTTGCGTGGCCTGATGATTAAATGCCGATAATAGGCTAAAGTTTCATGTGCGGGGTGGTAGAAAAAAAAAAACTAGTTTATGGACTGGACGGCCACACAATTGCAATGTTTCAGTCACTATCTTTTTTTTTACAACTTTTGATGACGGAACAAGCAGATGTCTCACCTGGATGTTAAGCGGTACCCTCTGCCTATGCACAGTGCATTATCACATAGGTCACATCCACCAAGTACGCGCTCTATGTGGCATTGCACTGCGCCCGCCACCCTGAGACATAAAGATGGAAAGTCTCATGTACGTGTAATTTCACTGGCACCCCATATCCTTAAACCATAACACACAGTAATGCGAGTACTACACTGCTTTGCAGCAGAAATAGGTATGGTGGTAGTACTTCCCCGGACCAACTCATTCACAAAAAAGCTTACTGTATATATTCTGTGCTACTACTTACAAAATATCAACAAAATAACTATCTAATTCAGTAACGTTCATGTGTTTCCTAAGTTAGAAAGTGAAAGAATAGCACTCGCGCAACGAAATGTGAAAGCAAATCACGAAAAGTAAGAACCTCAGGTCCTTACTTACTTACATAAGAATGTATTTGAGAACCTAAATCTATGTATGAGCTTCTAATCCTCATTCCAGGCGCATTGGCTCCGTCGTTTGTACTCGGAGTTCAAATCTCCATACGTGGGGATCTGGGTGTTCTGGCGACCCGGCCTCGTCGTGAACTCTCCGGAGCTAGCGAAGAGGGTGCTTGTGAAGGATGCTGACAACTTCAGGAACAGATACCTGGCTTCAGGGAAGTCCGATCCTATTGGATCTCTGAACCTGTTCACCTCCGATGTAAGTACATTTCTGCAGTGTATAACAAGATGCATCACTGTAGCACCTTCTGTGTCCGTAGAAGAACCAAGATCACCGACATAGCTCTCAGAATTAGCAAGATGACGTAGCAATGGGCAGGCTATATAGGTCGCAGAACTGATAACCTTAAAGGCCGTATGTCCACCACCGCCGTCACCGTCATATCACCGAGAACGAGATGATGGCGCCGAAGTAGCGATACATATATTTACTGTAGCCGCGTGTCCACCACCGCCGTGACGGTGACGGACGTACGGTGGACACGCGGCTATAGTAAATGTATGTATCGCCTGTATATATTCTGTGGTATCGCTACTTCGGCGCCGTCATCTCGTTCTCGGTGATGTGACGGTGACGGCAGTGGTGGACAAACGGCCTAAGGGAATAAAGGTTCTCGAGTGGCGACCACGGGCGACGCAAAAGAGGTTCGATGGACCAAGACATTATAGAGGTCACAGGAAGGCTATAGCCCAATCCTCGTGATAAAAAATACCTAGTCAAATTATAGTTCGGATCATGTCCTGATCTAGTGTCATATCCATATCATAAATGTCACAATTGAACATGGAAATGTTATTGATTACCTACTGACATCGAAATGTGACCGTAACTTGAACCATTAAGTTTTCCAAGAGAATTGCCTAGAATTTTGGCATAGTAGACTTCACCATTCCAATATAGGTACTTATAACACCCACACCCACCCAACCCCCAACAGTCACATCCTCAACAGTCCTGACCCCACACTAGGATTCCCTGTGTTTTCGTGGGTATCAGAAACTACAAGTACCATGCAACCAACACCCAGACCCGGAACAAATATTTGCAGATCGTACTAACATTTGTCCCGCAGCTGGAATCGAACCCGCAACCGTTTGCATCTCAGCCGGCTACTCGCCCGACGAGCTAACAGAGTTCATCAACAATATATAATACTATTTATACTCTGATCGACTATCCCATCTCTATTTAGTATACATATATCTCAACGTGTAGGTAAGGTACACAATTAGATTACCTACAAAATAGCCCTAAAAACAAAAAAGTTCGATCTGTCCCACCGTTGCAAAAAGGGTGACAAATAGAACTTGTATTAATTTAAAAAGTTCTATCTGTCCCCCTGTTCCAAAATGGGGGATAGACATAACTCTTTATTCCTGCCTGTCCTCCAATTATCACCAAATATTTAATATGTACATTATTTAGTCTGTTTAGGTATTACAATAACAAAATTACATAAATATTAACAAGCCATCATTTACCGTACAGTTGCATAATAAATATTTTTTACGGAGTAAAAAAGTTATAATGTAGGTATCGCAATTCACACCCACCCGAACTGTTCAGCGGAGGTTGATCCATTCCTCATTTCCTCCATTATGGTTCCAGGACCCTCTATGGAGCAGCGTCAGACGGCGGTTGACGGCAGTGTTCACCGCTTCGAAGCTGAGGTCTCTGCAGGGGCTGACCAGACTGAAGGCTGATGACTTGACAGAGCGTATTAACCATGAGATGACGAAGGAACATGATCTCTTTAATCTGAGAGTAAGTACACTTTAACTTGACTAGTCGTTAGCTCAGTCTCCAAACATGTAATTCTTGGCGCACCGATAAATTCATATTAAGTAACACCTTACAGTCATGCACATACATAATCCTGATCCCACACTAGGATGCCCTGTCTCGTGTGTATCAGGAACCACGAAGTACCATGGTATACCACACCCAGACCCTGAACAAATATTTGCAAATCATACGAACATTTGTCCCGCAGCGTGGGAATCGAATCAACCACTCGCATATCAGCCATCTACATGCTCGCCGCGCTACAGAGGTCGTCAAAAATATATTCAGAGACACTTTCTCAACAAACCAGTCAGCTATTGGTACCATATTATTATAATTATCGGTGGTTACCAAAGATCATAGAAATAAAGTGGTTACCCTCATAGGCCTCATAGGGCCTTACAGCTATAATAGCACTCCAGGCCTCTCTCGGCAAACGAGAGTAAACGGATCGTAATCCAGAGTGCAGTGTCATCATCACTACAGACTTACATCTTGCCTACAGAAGTCCACTGCTGGACATAGGCCTCCCCCATACAATGCCCCGACGAACGTTTTATGCTAATTTACTATATTGGGGGGTGAGCTGCCTTAATCAACACGCTTAGGTATAGGCAGGCAGATTGGTAATCGCAGTATAGGTGTTGAGTTCTCAGGTGGATGCTGCTGCCCAGCCCCTGGTGTAATCCCTTAGTCGGCTTTTACGACATCCACGGGAGGAGACGGAGGGGTCTATTCATAAGCCAACTTCGAAAAGATTGCCAATAGCTAAATACTAATTTGATCTTACGTTCTTCAGGTGGTTTGCACAGATTACACCACGGACGTGATCGGCGAGTCCGCCTTTGGCGTCAAGTCGGAGGCCACGAAGACGGGCGACAGCGTCATCCGGAAGGTCACCAAGGACTTCATGAAGTTCGGCGTCTTCCGAGGCCTTTCCTGGTCCAGCATTTTCTTCTTTCCTAAGCTGGTGGATATCTTTGGGTGAGCACATCTGTTATTCTGTAGCGAGGAGGCAGGGTGGCTGAGGCAGGGTGGCTGAGGCAGGGTGGCTGAGGCAGGCTGACTGAGGCGGGGCGGCTGTCAAGTCTTCAATAACTTCACACTCTATGAGTCCAAAGCACCAAATGGAAAGCACGGTATATAGTTCTAATGGCTGGTCGTTGGTACTCGATGCCTGCTTTCGCTATACGAGTTCCAGTTGTGAACATTTGTAAGCAAAGATGATAAAAGAGAACAAAGGTCAATGGGACAGGTCAGTGTCCAACGTGTCAATCACAGGCTGATCATTTTAAAAGCTTCTTAACAAACATATTTCTGCAGACTTGTGATGTCTCCTCAACCCGGTCATACTTTCCATACAACCGCTTTACATAGCTCGTATGTGATTATGGCGTAACTAATGGGCGTAATAACAAATCCTTTAGATATTTTGTATAATAAGTATATTGTGCACTAAACGTTCAATAATTTATCTACAGACAAGAAAAAGACATCAGAGTAAATAAATATAATTTATTTTTATGTTTTAGTGCAATGTTCGATAAGCTCAACTCAATACACTTTGTCCACTTCTCCTGTAATGAGCCTTACACTTACTTACACTTACCTTACTTAATTAATCCTGTACACCCTTAGAAAAAAAAACCTTTGGTTGCTTTGGTTCCAAGTGGCCACAGCTCTTGATCTCTTCTTCAGTAGAAAATCGTAACCCTCGAAGGATTTTTTAGTAAAACATCGATGCTTTTGCCATGCCCTCACTGGAACGCGTCAGTGAAGAGACGTAGCTACACGCATGAATGTCTCGATTTGTTCAGCGGTGCTTTTTACCCTTAGGTCTCCTTAGGTAGATACCTAAGTTATTGAACGCTCCTCATACCTACATTCCTATGGTAGCAATTAGTTACAAAAATTGAGAAACACATTCAGTAAAACCTCCAATACTAATCAGCTTTTTTTCACATTGGCCGTCCGTAGTATTCAATTCCGAATTACAAACAAAGTTCCTGGCTCTGTATTTTCTTTTTCACATTCATCCGGAGGCCTGCATTGCTCAAAGTTCACAGTGCCTCTTTCAAACATTGCATTGGATCTCATTGGACGATCCACAAGATTTTAGACGAAACTGAAAAAGGCCCTTTATTTTCAGATTCACGTTCTTCCCTAAAGACACGATAGAGTACCTGCGTCACGTGTTCCGTACGATCGTGCAGCAGAGAGGCGGCTTCGAGAAGGAGGTCACGGAGACCAGGGACCTGCTGGATGCTCTGATAAAGATGAAACAAGAAGCTGCTTCCGATAACGAAGGTATTTTATTGTGTTACTTTTGATCCAAGGTTCGTTCGTGGGGTGGGGACCAATGGATTTTTCCACCCGAATATGTTTATGATGCGCAATATTACGTGCTGAAACGGTGATGGATAACATCATGAGGAAACAGTCATGTCCTAGAACTAAAATTTGATCGAAAAATTTGAAAATTCGGTTAAATTTAACTTTTTTAAAGGGTATTTTTGTATAACCCAAGACCATTGGATGGGACAACGTCGGTCGGATCAACGTTTGAGCGGATTTTTATAAAATTTGGTGCGTAGATGGATGCTGAAGGGGGCAGGAGGCCCCCCTCCACACTGCACTCTATACATTTACAAATTCAACACCACGCAAGCCGCGGGCAAAAGGCTAGTAACTTGTGTGTTCGCCAGCGGCTTCGCTAAGTAGCCTATAGCTCAATCCAGGTCTATCTGCGTACCAAATTTCACTTATATCGGTTCAGCTGTTTTGGCGTGTATAACAAACATAAAAAACGTTGCCATTTATGATATTGTGGGATGGAAGGGACGTGATAATGAAGAGGATTTTGCCCAATGGCAGTGATCAATGAGTACAGATAGGCTACAATCGGCTCAGCAACTAAATATAACATGGGCGGGGATATGCATCGACCCTGAATTACCACATTATCAGCTTAGATTAATCTTCAAAAACAATGTACTCGAGTCTTTTTTCCAAGCTTTTATTTAACTTGCAATGTATGTATGTTTGTCTGGGTGGAATCCGGGTGGAATCTTGCAACTGAATTTTAAAGCAGTTATCCTCAACCGCACCTGTCAAGTTCCGATGGCAATACAATACGATGGTGACAGCGAGCTGATCTGATGAGGAAGACAGTGGAGAACGGAACTCCTCGATGGATAATAGTAGACTGGCCGTGTTACGATCACTAATTTTATAAAAGCTTGTATTGAAAAAAAAAATTTCCACAAAAAACTTATTTAATTTAACTCCCGGCTAAAAAGAGGATTTTCATAATAAGTTTGAGGCCATAGTTTTTCTACTCTGTCTGTAGGCTGCCTATCTGTCTGTCGCCTCATAGATCCGGAACGGCTTCTCTGATTTTAACGCGGTTTTTTGGTATGTTAGCTGGTGTTTGTGAGATGGTTCTTAGCTATGTTTGGTGGAAATTGGTGCAACCGTTTCCAGATCAGCTCGCGAAAAATAGTATGAAGGGAACTCAGGCAATCCAAAAGTTTGAGCAAAAAATTTTCATTTTCGACACTTCAGGCTGCAGTTTCTGGTGATGACCAGCACTGGATGAACAGGATCTAGGGTGCAACGGGTGCTCCGATTTCAACGTGGTTTTATTTGTGTGAAAACTGGTGTTGGACCACTGAGAATAGTAGAGGGGGATTTGGGGGGGGGGACCTCTGTGGCGCGGCGGGCGCAGGTTCGCCTGCGACGCAGGAGGTTGCGGGTGCGATTCCCGCCTCGGAACAAATATTTGTCCGATCTGCAGATATTTGTTCAGGGTGTTCTGGGTATTTTCTATGTATATTAAAAAATATATATCGATGTAATGTATTTTATTAAGTATATCAGTTATCTAGTACCCATAACACAAGGTCTGCTTAGCTTGGGGCTAGATAATGTTTTGTGAACTGTACAGCATTGTTTATTTATATTTATATTATTTATATCCTCCCTATCACCGCTGCCCTGAGACAAGCCGAGGATAGAACAGTGTGGAAAATGCTCGTCAGCATCTCTACTAAATCCTTACAAGACGGGCACGACCTTCAATAATGAAGAATACGACGACGAAGAAGAAGAAGAAGAAGAAGATATTATTTATATTTTGAATTTTTCATAATTGTTACTTGTCTTTACAGAGATGAGTGAAGACTTGCTTCTGGCACAAGCAGCCATCTTCCTGCAGGGCGGGTTCGACACATCAGGTGCTGCCCTCACCTGGACTATCTACGAGCTGGCTCATCAGCCTCACCTCCAGGATAGGCTGTATCAGGAGCTGCTGGACGCTAAGGACAAGTACGGCACAGTGAACTTGGATTCGACCCAGCTTGCTGAACTGACCTACTTGAATGCTGTTGTGAAAGGTAGGCATTATGGTCACGGCACGTATGGGCAAAATAGGAAATCTTACTGGACAGGGTATTAGTTAAGAGTTCGTCCGGGGAAGATACTACCACCATACCTATTTCTGCAGAGTGCTCGCATTGCTGTGTTCCGGTATGAAGGGTGCCGGTGAAATTACAGGCACATGAGACTTTTCATCTTTATGTCTCAGGGTGGCGGGCGCAGTGCAATGCTACATAGGGTACAGCCAAGGTGGACGTGACATATGTGATAATGCACTGTTCATAGGCAGAGGGTACCGCTTAACATCAGGTGGGCCATATGCTTGATCAGTCAATCCAAGTTGTATAAAAAAAAAATAGTAGACATTTTAATTCCAGAGGAAAGTATTTAACGCATTGGCGTTAATATACTTTCCGCTGGAATGAAAATGTCTACTAAGTTTTTTTAATTAACATAGTTGTAGTTTTTTTATTTATTTTTTTACTTAATTACTTGTAGAATTTTTCCCTTTACGAGTATACACATAAAGATAAAATGTTCCAGAAACACTACGGAAGTTCATGCCGATGGGCTGGTTGGACCGCATCGCCGCCAAAGACTACAAAGTGGACGACAAGCTGACCATCCCCGCTGGCACCGTGGTCTACGTGAACGCGCTCGGCATGCACTGGGACCCTGACTACTTCCCGGAGCCAGAGATCTATGACCCTGACCGGTTTCTGCCGGAGAACGAGAGGAACATCAAGCCTTATACTTATATGCCGTTTGGAGAAGGACCCAGAAGTTGCATAGGTAACATCATTATCAGCCCACAATAGGACATAGGCCTCATTGCGCGCCATTTAGACAGATTTCCAGCCATCCACTTTCTACCAGCCACCTTACGCAGATCGTCGCTCCACCTAGCCAGGGAGCGCCCCACACTACGTTTACCAAAACGTGGTCTCCACTTTAGAACACGCTTACCCCAGCGGTTGTCGGTTCTTCGGCATATTATATGCCCAGCCCATTGCCATGTCAGCTTGCTAATTCTCTGAGCTATGTCGATATATAACATATAGTTATGTCGAGCATAGGTAACATATTTCACTTAGGTAATTGGTATGCTTTTCGTCATGTTACTTTACGACTTTCTTCTTCGTTGTATAACTGCCAACAATGATGAAGTCTTTGAAAGTGTTTTGTGACCGATAAGACAGGAAAAGATGACAGAAGCAATGCAATGCCATGTAGCCCATGTAGGGCACAGCTAGAGACGTGAATTACGAATTATTGTACGTAATAGGTAAATCCGCCGCCGGCCATCTGCCAGTTCCGTCACATAGGTAGGTACCTACTCAAATAATACGGCCCGTGTCGTGAATGGATTTAGTATACCTCACAAGGAGGCTACTTGTGTACATGCAAAATATTGTCAGTCAAAGCACAGTCAAAGTTAATACATGTGCGAATTTATTAAGCGCAATCTTTGATGATTTTATCGTTCAAAATACCAATTAATTTCAAATTGTATTTTCTTTCGTAGGAATGCGCTTCGCAATCTTTGATGATTTTATCGTTCAAAATACCAATGAATCTCAAATTGTATTTTCTTTCCAAGGAATGCGCTTCGCAATCTTTGATGATTTTATCGTTCAAAATACCAATGAATCTCAAATTGTATTTTCTTTCCTAGGAATGCGCTTCGCAATCTTTGATGATTTTATCGTTCAAAATACCAATTAATCTCAAATTGTATTTTCTTTCCCAGGAATGCGCTTCGCCCTCCAAAGTGTCCGAATCGCTCTGGCCTCTGTCGTCTTCAAGTACACCGTGGTCCCCGTGCCTAACTCCGTCCTGCCCAACGACTGCCGTATCGAGAATAAAGGCATGTTCCTCGTGCCGGCCGACAAGCTCTCCGTCGTATTTACACGACGGAACTAAGCCACAAGCAAGTTGCAACTTCATATTGTTGTGACGGGGTGTGTCGTGGCGCGCCAGAACGCAATCGGTTACGTTTAGGTATTACCTCTATGACTAGATTCACATTAGTAGGTTGTGTTGTTGTGGAGCGTGAACCTGCTAATGTGAATCTAGTGTCGTGATTTCGATTCGATTCGATTAGTAGTAGTAGCACAACAAAGTTTAATTCTACTGGCAACACTTGCTCGCTCGTGGTTGGTCAGAATCTGAGAACCAATCACGTGCGGCCCAATCAAATGGATTCGCAATACGAGGCAGAAAGGTGGGAGCTAGCTTGGCTACGGAGGTTCGATAGCAGTCTTGGCAGAATCGTCGACGAATAAACTACTCTGAATAATATCCTGGCGTATATACTTCAATTACTTAGTTCCTTGAAAGTTCATTGCGAATAGCCGACGAATGTGAACTCCTGTGAATAGTATCCTGGCATATTTACTGCACTAGTCATAGGTAATAAACATAACCAATTGCGTTCTGGGGCGCCACGACACACTCCGAAACAACAATATATGAACCTGGCTTTACTCGTGATCCAAAACTGTTCATTTCAAGTTGAAAGCTATCCATTATTTTACACTAGGTATAAAAAGCACAGCTGAATTATTAAATGAATAAAATAAACGTTATCAAATGTTGATTTGTTTTTTAATCTGAAAGCCTTCCTTTTGAAAGACGAACTCTGTCGCGCGGCGGGCGAAGGTTCGCCTGCGACGCAGGAGGTTGCGGGTTCGATTCCCGCCTCGGACCAAACATTTGTACTAAGTATCTGCAGATATTTGTTCAGGATGTTATGGGCACTTCTGAATATCTATCTATGTAATGTATTGTATTAAGTATATCAGTTTTCTAGTACCTACCCATAACACATGCTCTGCTTAGCTTGGGGCTATATAATGTTGTGTGAACTGTCCAGCATTATTTATTTATTATTATTATTGTTTTAGCAAACAAAGTTTGGATGTTTGATAGTTTGTTTAATACCAATAACGCCGTAAAACTGATTTTAATTAAATTTGGCAGAGAATAGGTAGATACGACCTGCCGGCCTAGCTAAATGGCAATCGCTTCGAAGCGATTCCATTTCTACAGTCGTAACGTAATACAATACAATAGACCACGTGACATTTCGATAGCTTACGTCAATTTCATTAATTGTTGGCTTTTCTACAAGCGACATCGCTAATAGAATGTTACTTTGTCTACAGCCTCTGGAATTATAGGTAAGCTACTTTAATCCCTTGCGAGCAAATCCGCGGGCTGGTGCAAGTGCTATATAAATCGAACAAGGTAGGTTAACCAAATTAACCAATTTATTCAATAAATAAATTATCTGCTAGGTAGTATAACACCCCACGCAGTTCAGTTCCCTGTCATGTGGTACTGCTCCAATATCTCCGACCACAGCCACTGCCATATATGCGCCTAGAAAAACAAAACATTTGAAAATTTGCCACGAGAAAGCCCTTCCCCCCATCATCATCAACAGCCGCAAGACGCCCACTGCTCCACAAAGACCTCCCCCATATAATCATATACCTCAGCTCACAATGAATGGCTATGGCCGAGATAAATAGCACGTGCTAAATTATTTATTCTGTGCTAATGCTTAGCATTATCCCTGTGACTTCACACACATGTAAAATCACTCGTGCTAGAGAGGGACAGAGACAATGCTAAGCATTAGTACGTGCTAAGTTGACGTGTATTTATCTCAGCCTAATAAAAACTAGCAATAAAACTTAAAACCACCTATACAATACAACTAAAATAAAAACTTTAATGCGCAAACGGATCCCTGAATCTAAAAATGGTTTTCACGCTCCTGTAATAATTTTGAACAACATATCCAACGACACTATCACCATGCGATAGGCGAAAAAAATAAACAGCCCCATTAGGGGAGGTACCCTATTTTTTTTTAGTTATTATGTTAAGTAGGTATGTACCACTTTGTCGACGCATGCCAAATTTAAGCTTTCTAGTACTACAAGTCTCTAAGCTAATCCGCGGACAGACAGACAGACGGACGGACATGGCGAAACTGTAAGGGTTCCTAGTCTTGTTGACTGCGGAACCCAAAAAACTCACAATTACAAGACAGTGCCCGGGCGGTGCACGAGATCTCATCAGGACTCAGCAAGTCCACCAAGCACATCGAGTTCTTAGCGCTGTCGAGCTGGACATTACTCGCCAGCTGAAGAGCCAGGCCTTCCGAGACCCTCACGGGGTCCTCGTCGTGAAGCGCAAGGGCCAGTTCTGGAACACAAGCAGGAATGTTTCTGACGCCATGCCCGTCAGCTATGCCCATTTAATATGGGCACTTCATTGATACAACGTTGAATTTATCACTTTGCTGGAAAGAAGTAGGGTCCATAACCACATAGGCAGGAGCTGTTAACTATCCTTCGCTTCAATCCTTCACGAACTCAACATTGAGACCAGACTTTCGTCTACATGTCCTCGAGTTTTTCGGCCACATTGCCAGGAAGGAAGGTGGCAATCTTGAAAAGCTGGTGGTCACTGGTAAATTGGAAGGGAAGAGACCGCAGGGACGGAGCCAACGGGAAACTCTGTTAGACGTAACAGCCTTGTAAACGCAGTTATAACAACAAAGACATTCAGTTGAGTCCTCGTGAAACTTCAATAGGTCAAACGCAATCTTCCTAGATTGCGCCTTCCTAGGCGGCGATGAAACCATGACATTTTAAAGGTGGCAGTAAGTCGGTGGAGGTGGATCGAGACTGATCGTCGTGGCATTCTAAGGCAAATGCCTATGTCCCGCAGCGGAGTTCACTCGGAGATTCAATAGGAGACCAAAATTGACATGTAACGCCGCTCCATAAGGCTCTGAGCGGCCATTGCGATAGTAGAGCGGGGTATGTCACGTAGCGGACGCCAACTCTTGCTTTTCTTGTGGCCGGGACTAATCAAACAATCAATAAATATATTTATTTCAGCTTATTGAGAAATGTACTAAACCTAAACAATAAGCCCATAGCAACATAAATTAGAAACTAACATACATATAAAAACACTTTATTTATAACTTAATCTAACACACGTGTGATCGCCGTCGCGTCGCGGCCCGGGGATCACGTGCCAGGCGGCCCTTGAACCGCCGGAACTACACCCCTTTCGGCCAGAAGTCGGGGCTCAAGTATAGGTCTTCACACTTCCCGTAGGGACCCTCACCATAAGCACTATGGGTTACTAGTCACTGTGACTAAGATGTCATAAGATTGAAACACGAGTAGGTACGACATATTTTACAGGAGGCTTTCACTCAAGAGTGGGAGGAATCACCAGGCATTTAGGGAATAATGATTGAAATCAGAAACTGCATGTTGGAAACAAAATGCTTAAAACTCACTGAGTCTATTCTTCCCGACTTCAATCTGCTGGCAGGTCAGATCTCCAATTTTTATGAGAAACTCTGATGCAGCAATGGCGGTGTTCCACGCTGCATGTGCTTTGCTCTTGGCCAAAATACCTGAAAACAACAAGTTGTATCGAATCAATCAGTTCCTCTAGTGTTAGTGTCCTAGAAGGTAATGAACAAGATATAACTGGATGACATTTTGAAAACAGCTTGCCTGTCGTTAAATAATTTAAAAAAAAAAGAGTCGAAACCTACGTATAAGACGTGAAAATTCTCGTTTTTCTATAATTCTATAATTCTTTATTGTACACTGTAATAATTACAAATAAAATATTACAAAAGATATGTACCTACAAACGAGAGCTTAACCCTAAAGACTTTTCTTCCAGCAAACCTTTGAGGCTAGAAGAGAGATGATATAGATGATAGGTAATTTTTTTTATTTTTTTTATTTTTGTTTTTTGTAAAATGACGTTTTATACAGCTTTAGCCCATAACAAGCAATCATTAGCATGGCATGATTCACCACGATATTACAGCCACATGAGATTACAACTTGTACAAGTAGGTATATGTGAACTCGTCGAGTCGAGTCGAACCCACGTGATTGCAGATCAGCCCCATATAAGTTTCCCTCTTGAAAGTCAAAAACAAAATTACCAAATGATGACCTTTCAGAATCAGAATCAGTAATTACTGCAGCAAAACTGAATAGGTAGGTACCTACCATAAACTCAAAACCAGCTGACTTCAGATTTTGCCCACATTTTCATTTCAGCAGAATTAAATAAGATACAAATTATTCGTTACCTACAATTCAGACCTGAAATGAGACTACATTTAACTGGGGTAGGTAACGTCCATGATCATTTTACTTGTCAAGGGTTTATCACCGTTGACTTTCAGGTTACGAAAAAGGGGGGCAAGTGGGCAGACTGACATTTACGTCACCTTTGCTAGCCTATTAAGCATGAAAACCAACCGAATACTCCGGTATCCATGTAGGAAATATTGAAGGCACGATACTGCGTGTAGACGTCAGTCCCTGCCATCGTCCCGAGCGGAGCCATCGGGCTGCGATCATGAAAGTGCTGCCCAGTCTGGAATTATCAACAGAACTTTGTAGTATTTTTTTTAACCTATCCCCCACTGCTGTCCCCCACACTGCTGTCACTGCTTTGTCCCACTGCTGGGCAAAGGTCTCCCCCAAATTCTTCCACTTGTCCCTGTAATTGGCAGTCTCCCACCACTCCTTTTCAAAATTAACAAGATCGTCCCGCCAACGCTTTGTCGGCCGACCCCGAGGTCGCCGTACTTCAGGTATCCAGGGTGTGCTGATGTTCGCCCACCTGTTGGGAAGCTTCGACTGACGTGCCCCGCCCAATCCCATTTGAGCTTGGCTGCTTTGTCACCTACGTCGGCAATACCAGTCAAGGAACGCAGCGTGGTGTTCCTAACATGGTCTGTTCCCTAACCCAAAATGCTGCGTTCCATTACCCTCTGACAAATCTTGAGTCTGGACTTCTGTAACTCGGTCAGCGACCATGTCTGCACACCGTAGGTTAGAACGGGCAAGGTAGTAAAAAATCTATGAGTTCGCGTTTTAATTCGTTTTGCTACGTAGTCTAATAACAATAGAAATGTCCAAGCAAAGCGCTTTCATATGATACCCCACTTGATTTCCAGGGCATAGTACAGATAGCGTCTTAGTATGCCCTTGACAATGTTGTAGCTTGAAAGGGTGTCGAATGAAGGGTTCGACGAAAGCGTCGTGATAATACCAACCTGTACGTTACCAGTTCCTGCGGCCGCTGCCAAAATAGCGTGGTTCATCAGATTTCTGCAAAAAAGAGCTAATTCCAGTTAGAAAAATACTGCAGATTAACGTCTGCGTGAAAAGAGAATAGGTGTGGATTTTCACATTTCACAACCAAACTGTAAGATTTAAATCGTGTATTAGTGGTGTGTTCGGCGCGGTCTAAGACTAGATTCCTCCGTCTCCTCCCGTGAATGTCGTAAAGCCAACTAATGGATTTTACCAGGGGATGGGCATCAGTAGGTATTCACTAGAGTAGGTTACTCAACATGTCTCGACACCAGTACTGCGATCACCAATCCGTTCTATGGTGGAGGGCTAGTCCAACAGTGGACGTCTAAAGAAGGCGTTAATGCTGGTGCTGAAATAATTTTAGACCAATTCTCTGCCACGACAATGGCATTATCAGTGGCTTCGTGAGAGCACTGCGTGCACGAAAGATGCAGCATTGTTTGTGGTGACACTCCGCAATCGCACTGCGTCTCACTTGTGTAACCCCACTGTACCTGCAGCGGCCAACCAGGGTACGGAGTCATTGAGCGTTTTCCAGGTAGATATTAGCCCGCTAGAAGTTCTTCTTCAGGTACAGCATATTCTAGTAAAAGATAGTGTTTTTCTAGCCACGTCACTATGGTGGTGGTTGGCTTTAAGCAGTTTTCTTCAACAGGCATTGAACTTACCCATGTTCCAACGCGACTAAACCTAGAAGATTTATGAATCTTCTTTCGTTACTTCTGTCTGAGTGATAACTTACGAAACATCGTATGTTCCACATCCTGGAACGGCGACCGCTATCCACGTGTCGCTGCCCTTGCCGAGGTCGTGCAACTCGAACCCACCGCGCGGGCAGGAGATCGTTTCGCAGCGTGGTTCAGGCCTCTCCTGTATTATTATTAATTTATTTCAGATCATATTAATCCATAGAACATAACACGTTAACATCACTTAAACCTACTACATACAGCATAATAAATCAGAAGTAGGTAGGAACTACAAATTAAACAAATGAATGTCACATAATTTACAAATTACAATAAAATTACACAAAATGGACAACACGACATTAAAATATGAATTGAAATTAGATCAGATAGCCCATCATTATTTGCATCCACCTGTTTTGAATGGGGCAGTCTGCCCGCGCTACAATCATCTTCAGGATGCCGTTGCCGCTGCCTCGCGCACGCTGGAGTGAGGAAGCGACTCTATTGCGAATAGTCGCTTGAGACACAGAATAAATATCTTGAGAGCCGTCCGGGCGCGCCTCCGCGAACATCCCCGATGCGCTGCAAAAGCGAGGCAGCCGCATCAGAACCTGAAGATATTGTTGTATTGGACTCGCAGCGAGCTGGCAGCCTGCCGGGTGTGGTCTTTTATTTACAAAGAGTTTTGAAAGAACATGGCAGGAGTCAGGAGGCAGGAGGAGGAGCCAGGACTATATGATGAACAAATTTTCACAAACCAATACTTATTTTACGAGACGATATGAAATCATGAAAATTATCTTATAGTACGCGTCATGTAAAAAGAACGCTGGAACGTATGAAGAAGTATGACCGCCAGCGTTCTTTTTACATGACGCGCATTATATCTATAAAGGCAATATCAGCAACATTATGTAGAAATAGGTTATAACTTACCGACGCAACCATTTTAAATATTCGTGAGAGTAGAAATCAGTAACTGATACGTTGGTCCCCCTGGCTAAGTGCTGGTATCAGCCAGTAGGTACCCAATATGTCTTTTGTATAGTCATACCTAATCCCGTAAAGATTTATTGGCATTAATACCATCTCGAGACGAAAACGACACGCTTATGAATCCGTTCCTATGTTTGGTTGTCGCGTTCACTCACCCTGAAGATGACTCTAGTTTGAGTGGCATTTTGTCGTTGCCTCACCTGTAGAGCTTATCGGTGGTGGGTAAAAGACCGGCTCACCCTAACGTATTGTATTTTCTCCGCCAGCTTCATGGTCTCCTCGAAGGGCAGCCCCACGCTGGCCACCGTGCAGATATCGCTCTTGAAGTGCGTCGACGCGTAGCAGTTGAGACTGTTCTCGTACATTTCGTCGATCCTATCTTCGTTACAGTAGATGGAGTTGGCGAGCGGTCCGGACCAGCAGGCTTGCTGAACCTGGAGCATCGGTAGCACTTTGTGAATGACGGAACAAGCAGATTGTCTACCTGATGTTAAGCAGTAACCTCTGCCTTTAACAATGCATTACCACTTAGGACGCACCCTATTTGGCATTGCACTGCCCCTAAGGCATAGGTAAAGATGAAAAGTCTCATCATGTGCCTGTAATTTCATCAGGTAGGTACCTATGCACCACAATACATTGCTCCGCTAGAATTACCGACAGGACGAAAGTGCGCATACCAGTCCTGAGTAGTCCTGCCTGACTGATTGATTGACCACTCGGTTAGCCTAAACCGCTGGTCGTAGAGACTTGCAATTTGGAGGGTGTGTTTGTATCGAAGCGATGGGTTGTACTAAGAAAGGGATTGAAAGAATGGTATGCCTGTAATTAGAAGTTTCAGTAGGTACGCTTTTACAGTACGGAACCCTCAGGGGCGTGGCTCGCCCGCACTTGTCCATTTATTAATATTGCTGGATAATCGATAAGAATATTGAATTACTGAATCACCATGTCTAAGACGCGCTGCTCAGGACTGAGCCTGATGAGGTCCTCCCGCACGAGAGTCTTGCGATCGTCCATCTCCCATTGGTGGTAACAGCATCTAAAGGATAGGTACAACAAAGCAAATAAATGGTGGTAGATAGCGAAGTAAGCCCCGAGAAATTCATCAGTAGGTAACTAGGTAATTACCACGTAAACGCTTCCTGAAAACTAATAATCTGGGTCTCTTCAAGGCTAGAGCGGATAGGTGCTTCTAGACCTTTGTGCTTCATCTTCAGCCACATCGTCACTTACCAACAGGTGAGATCGTAGTCGCAGTCAAACAAAGGTCTATCATAGATTTAAAAAAACAAATGTTTTTTTCCGATGAGTGAACCCAGAAATTATAGTACGTAGGTGAACGACGAACTCTCTGGCGCAGGGGGCCACAGTCATGCTGAGATGCAAGAGTTTGCAGGTTCGATTCCCGCTGCGGGACAAATGTTTGTATTATCTGCTAATATGTGTTCCGGTTGTGTTTTATGCCCATGGCATTTAGTTCCTGATACCCAAAACACGGATCCTAGTGTGCGATGCCATCAGGACTATGAATGTGACTGTTGGGTGCGGTACCATTCACCGGCCGAGTTTTTTTTAGACAATTTGTATTTGACTCGCGAGGTCTACTGTATGCAGGACTATCTACTGGTGTTATAATGCAAGCGATGGTAGCCTAACGGTTCAATAGTGCAACTCAGAATCCAACGATACCGGGTTCGATCCTAGGCTCCACAAGTCCACACCAATGACTTTTCTAAGTTATGTGCGGATTTCCATCGCTCTGTGCTTCGGAGGGCACGTTAAGCTGTCGGTTCCGGCTGTTATTGATTAATAGCAGGCTGTCTTATGCCTATCAGTGCTGCGTCTAACATCTAATGCAGCAGCTAGTTTTATAAAAGCCTGGAGTAGACGGTGCATGTCGCTCTGGTACCTGGAAGCCGCATCGAGCAGGTAAGACCTGAGCTCTGAGAAGCAAGTCAGCGGGCAGCGCAGCGTGAAGGCTATCGTCTGCCGGTCGCTGCTGCATGTGAGGCTGCACCCGTGCTGCTGTAGGACCCTCATCTTGGAGAAGCTGGTGTACCCGCAGCCGGAGGCGGAGGAGGCGGCGCGTATGAAGTGGGTGGCGCCGAGCTGGTTGTCCACCTCGTAGCGGGATCCAGCCTCGATTAACAAAATACTAACATCTAATTCCTGAATTCACAAACTGAGTCCTTAATACAGGTTTGTCTAGGTTTTGCATACGGTAACCGACTATCGAATTGCGAATCGATATTTGTTTTTACGTAGGTAACAACAACCCATTCGACCTTCGCTTCGCTCGCCACCTCCCCCTTCACTCCGTTCGGCCTCACGGGCTTGCTCCACTCAGGACCTCCCACGCGAGCTACTGGCTCCGCGTTTTTATATACACTCTATATAGGGGCGTGACGCACAAGACCACGTGGAGTCAGGGTGCTCCGTGTCGGTTCTGTCACTTATTTTATCATATTTGGTGATTTTATGACAGATACGAGATCACTACCTACAATAATTACGTGCCTGTAACTAATTCCATAAATTCCTGTAACGCGTTTCATAAGAAAAAAACTAACAAAAAAACATCTCCGCGGGCGGGGAGGTGGTTGGATGGTAAGGGGTAACCAAACCCAATATAATGCAACAAAAATTAACCCCGAATTCCGGATGCCCGATTGTAATGCCGACCCTAAAGGAGCAGTATTATCCATCGAGGAGTTCCGTTGTCCACCTTCCGTATCCATCACCAGATCAGCTCGCTGTAACCATCATACCTATTGTATTGTTATCGGAACCTGACAGGTATGACAAATTTCAGCTCAATCGGTTGAGGATAACTCTTGAAAGCCAGGCCCCGTAAAGCCATCGATGGTCTCATCAAGCAAACAGCAAAGCACACTTTGCTAAAAGAAATAGGTAGGAGAAAACTTACCTGATACATAATCGTGCATGATGCTATCTGAGCCCCTAAGTGCTTCGCAGCTGCCACCTTGATCCCGTTCATTAGAACTGATCTCTGGACTTCCAGAGGGCCGTAGTCTGCTTTCGGCCAGCACAGGTTGTTGCACGCGCGGCCTGTCGACAGCTGTCTGAGTTGGTATATTAGCGACTGTTTCATCATTTTAATTTATGGAGAAAGAAGTAAATTTTTTATTGTAAATATTATGGATTTATGGAACGATTCTGATCAAAGAATGTACACATATGAAGGTACTTTGTGGAATACACTCAGGATGTCATGTCAACATGACAGGTTAGAAAAGAGAAAAGTTAACAAGGTAATATCAGAAAAGAGGTTATTGTATTTGGTATGAAAAGATGGAAGGTGGGTTCAACAAGCTCTCCACCTTGGTGAAGCAGGGGGTACTTACAGGTCGTTCTGCTCCAACAAAGATGGTATCTTTGAATATTTGGTTAAGTACTCCAATCGATGCAAAATTGAGGAGTCTCTCCTCAGAGGCCATATTTTATAGTAGGTAGGTACAACTTGGATTGAAGGAAAACCTTCCTCCCTGCGGTGCAGACCTAATGCGCACCTGCAGCTAGCTAAGGAACAGGGCCGTTCCTCCTTTCAATACCATACCTTCTTCTTCTGAAAAAGAATACCATACCCATACCAAATAGTCACCTCATCATCGTCATCACCAGCCTGTAGACATCCACTCCTGGACAAGGCCTCCCTATTGTATGCGATAAGGTGATGGGGGGATTTGCTATAATCACCACACTATAGGCAGGCGGAATGGTGACCTCAGTAGGCACCTATTGTTAAATTCTGAGGGGATGTCGCTGCCCAACCCCGATGTAGCCCCTTAGTACAAGTTTTACTAAATTCATGGGAGGAGACAGAGGGTTCTATTTTTAGAACGGATATACCACGGCAACCTACGTACTTACGTACCTACTACATACAACGTACGTGTATAATTTAAGTGGTATCGATTCTTGGTAGCATTCTCTAAATTTAAACGTGTTAAAATTATCGGGGACTCTTTTATTTCAGTCTATTAGATAAGGCGCGCAATAATTTTAGCCCGGTTTAAATTTAGAGAATACTGCACAAAATCGCTATCATTTTCTGCATAACACAATAACATGAATTACATTTATAATCCATTAAGTTCCATAATCCCTAAATGAGTAGGTATGTAGGTCCAATAAATTGATAGTCTAAGCGTTAGCTATAAACAACTCAATCAGGGTTACAGGGTGTGTATATCTACCGGCCGATGTTGACGCGATAAAATCACAGGCGCTGAAAACGGAATACCTACCAACGTTTGTAGGAGATAGAAAGGCTCTTCCTATCAGATTTTTTCTCTCTCGTACTTTCTCTGGTCATGCACAGAAGTATATGACCCTGAAAAAGCGCTTTATTGACGGTTGATTGGAAGAACCGGTATTTATGATGAATGACAGACTAGAGGCTAATCCCGAACCACGCACAAAAATCCATGCGAAACGCAACTTTGGTGATCATTTTGAGAGGCTGTCAAAAACATTTGTAACTTGAAAAGGAGAAACTTCTTGACCAAAACTTTACCCTTTCAAGTTTTAAAGTTTTGGACTGCGCCAATACACTCCCAATAGTCAAGTTCCCTATAGGCACAGAATATATTATTATAATGCTATAGGCAGACTGCTGGCGCGAGTTTTGGGGTCTGGAGGGCGTCATCCATGCACATGTCACGATCACGATAGATTTGCCAGGAGGTTTGGTAATCGCAGTATTTTAAAAATACACAGGTGGATGCTGCTGCATGGTGTAGGTAATCCTTTAGTCGGCTTTTACGACATCTACGGGAGGAGACGCAGGGGTTTAATCGTAAGCTGGACATACTACGACCTTTCTAATGAAAGAAAGAAAGAAAGAAAATTCGTTTATTTTCCCCCGAAGGACACAACACACATAACATGCAAACAACAAAAAACAAGTAGGTACTTAGGACAACAGCTAGGTATTATCTTAGGTAGTTGTAGGTAGGAAGGCATGGTGTTGCGTACCTACTGCTCGCATAGGTACATAGGTACATTTTTCGAGTGGAAAGCCCATTGTATAGGTAGATAAGGTGTCAGGGTCGGGAGTGTAGGTATCTACCTACCTACTGTGTGTGACACCCTAAAACCAATTAGGCTACTTCATTTCTGAAATCAGGTCTCAATCTCAAGGAGATAGGTATTACCTAGTTAGTTATCTCCAAATGAACAACCTATCACTTTTATTGTTTTATGTTCTGCAAAGAATTGTAAGATATCAGTCGTTTATTGTCTTATCCGCGTTCGTAGCTGCGGCTGTGACCAACAAGTTGATTAGATGTAGGACAAGTTCAGCGAGGCGGGTGAATTGAGTTCGCGGGTTCGGTTCTCGATTTGAATCAAACGTAGGAGGTAGGTACTACTAGGAAAATAATGTTCCTCGGCAATCGTCGTTCGTGTTTGTTGCTTATTACAAGCTTTTATTTAACTTGCAATGTTTGTTTTGTTCGGGTCCTAACTTGCAAGCTGAATTAGAACCACTTCTTGACATACGATAAGAGCTGAAATTTTTACCTAGGTACCTGTCAAGTTCCAATGACAATACAATATGATGGTGACAGCGAGCTGATATGATGATAGAGACGGAAGGTGAAAAACGGAACTCCACGATGGATAATAGTAGACTGGCCGTGTTAAGGCTCATTGTGATCATACGGATCACTAATAGGTATTATACAATCTTTTATTGGGGATAAAATCCTAGCTGCGAACTCGGTTCTTTTTCGAAAAGAATTATTTTTCACATTGTTAATGAACAGTAGATCATTTTTGTACGTTCACGTTACTTATAAAAGGGCATATTCTTTTCAGCACATAAAATAAAAATAAAAACTCTGAGACATAACATAACATTGACTTCTCTATGAGGTGGAAGCCTCCAAATAAGACAAATCAGATGCTGTATGCGCATGGATTTCGTTCATCTACTGGGTTACTTCTGGGTATGATTTTATCAGCTACCTACCTTACGTTCTCCACAAAAAGCGGCCAAGTGCGAGTTGGACTCGCCCATGAAGGGTTCCGTAGCAGCAAATAACATAATATAAAAGTTATTGGATTACGATTTATGACGTAAAAAACTACTTACTAGATCTCGTTCAAACCAATTTTCGTTGGAAGTTTACACGGTAATGTACATCATATTTTTTTTTTAGTTTTATCGTACTCTTATTTTAGAAGTTACGGGGGGGGGGGGGGGACACTTTTTACCACTTTGGAAGTGTCTCTCGCGCAAACTATTCAGTTTAGGAAAAAATTCTATTAGAAACCTCAATATCATTTTTGAAGACCTATCCATAGGTACCCCCACACGTATGGGTTTGATGAATTTTTTTTTTTAGAGTTTCACTTTTAAGTATGTGGAACACCAAAAATTTCTTCGTTTTTTTTCTATTTTTGTGCGAAAATCTTAATGCGGTTCACAGAATACATCTACTTACCAAGTTTCAACAGCATAGCTCTTATAGTTTCGGAAAAAAGTGGCTGTGACATACACGGACAGACAGACAGACAGACAGACAGACAGACAGACAGACATGACGAATCTATAAGGGTTCCGTAGTTTGGTTATGGAACCCTCAAAATAACGATCTATAGAACTGTACCAGCAAGGGACGGTCGATATGACCTCAATAGAGACAGTGGCGTGCAGATCGCAACCATAATTATCTATTTTAAACGAAACAATTTATTTACAGATAAAAATATCTAATCTAGTTTTCAAGAAAACTGAGAATATTTTAACCGTTGATTAGGTAATTATGAGGTAATATAGTCCAACTATTATCAAGTTCAAATGTATTCAGTGGCCACGTGATAGTTTTGCAAAGGATAATCTGCTAATTTGCCTGTCTGAACAGAATATCTATAGTAAGTACCGTACTATTATGAAAGTAATCCGCCTCAGAAATCTTCGTAAACGTATTCAGACCCTCTTGACGCCATTTGTTGACGAATGGAGGCGCTTTAGCATATGTAGAATTACTGGCGCCATCTGTTGACGAATGGAGGCGCTTTAGCAAATGTAGAATTACTGGCGCCATCTGTTGACGAATGGAGGCGCTTTAGCAAATGTAGAATTACTGGCGCCATCTGTTGACGAATGGAGGCGCTTTAGCAAATGTAGAATTACTGGCGCCATCTGTTGACGAATGGAGGCGCTTTAGCAAATGTAGAATTACTGGCGCCATCTGTTGACGAATGGAGGCGCTTTAGCAAATGTAGAATTACTGGCGCCATCTGTTGACGAATGGAGGCGCTTTAGCAAATGTAGAATTACTGGGGCCATCTGTTGACGAATGGAGGCGCTTTAGCAAATGTAGAATTACTGGCGCCATCTGTTGACGAATGGAGGCGCTTTAACAAATGCAGAATTACTGGCGCCATCTGTTGGCGAATGGAGGCGCTTTAACAAATGCAGAATTACTGGCGCCATCTGTTGACGAATGGAGGCGCTTTAACAAATGTAGAATTACTATCGCCATCTATTGACGAGTTGATGGGGAATTGCTAAGAGCCATCTGTTGAGAAGTAAGCGCTCTAGAATAGCAGAACGCGCGTCTCTCCTCTTTAGATAGTTCCATAGCTCTCTCCATAGCCCGCTGCGCAACTTTGAGCTTTCCGATGCTGCCAACAGTTAGCGGCCACGTCACGTGCTGTGTCATCACTTGCAACACGCACTTTCGTCTAGAGGCAGGGACTAACAACCGGACTACTGCTACTAGAGGGTGCCAGTGCGGTATCCTGACAAGTTTCTCGAACGCTGCCCATCCATGTTGTATTCGTCGTCGGTCGTTGGACAGTCTTAATGAAGAGTGAATTGGTGTTTAGGGACGATTTTATTAAAAATGCAGTTCGATTCTCGTTGCGGTTTATTTGCATTATCTTCAAATATTTGTTCCTCATCTATGTGTTATGGTACCATGGTATTTCCTTATACTTACGACACAGGGAATCCTAGTGTGGGATCTGAGATATGAATGTAGGTACCTGTTGGGTGTTATGTAGTCTTTCTAGCTTTCTAGTAGGTAGGAACTCAAATCAGAATCTTTGTGCATCCCAAACCTTCTGATATCAAGAAATCCCAAGAAGTATGCCTTCGTTTGTCGTGCTTCTTAGGCCTCTTGGTCAGCGATAGATCAGCAGCCAGATATCAGGTTGAGGTGGCCCTGAAAAGGGCCTTGTGACCGTTGGTAAAACAGTGTGGTGAATGTGTTCAGTGCGCCTCCCACTTTCACAGTAGGTATTCATTATTCAAAGTATAAAAAACATTATTTGAAAGAACACTGTTATTACGTATTTAGTAATAATATTCATGTAAATAAAATAAATAATGCTGGACAGTTCACACAACATTATCTAGCCCCAAGCTAAGCAGAGCTTGTGTTATGGGTACTAGATAACTGATATACCTACTTAATACAATATATTACATAGATATTTTTTATTATACATACAAAAATACCCAGAACACCCTGAACAAATATCTGCGATCGCACAAATATTTGTTCCGAGGCGGGAATCGAACCCGCAACCTCCTGCGTCGCAGGCCAACCTTCACCTGCCGCGCCACAGAGGTCGTCTTAGGTTATCTATCGACCAAAGCGACGTTTTATTCATACTTAAACATTTATTAAAGACATTATCTTTAGAAAGAAAGAGAAGTCTGCTTTAACATAACCCAGAATCCCAACCAAATGAATCATGGTCAGCCTACGATAACTGAACAACACGTCTTTTCGCGGTATTATTGCAGAGACCGCAATAATCGATCCGCAGATATTTGCGAAGGCTCCTTTGATAAACTGCTTCAGTATTTATATCGGAACTTACTTACAATCTATTAAGTTGAACAGGAACTTAAAAGTCCTGAGCACCTCTATAAAACTCTCAGTGGTTATTTAAAAGGGGAAAAATCCTGTCTCAACCAATATGAATCACAAGTTTGAAGAAGGTCCAGAGTACCCAAAATTCATGGACAACAACGACGAGCTGGGCCATTTCAGACACCGTTTCTACCTCAAGAAAGGGACTATCTACTTGTGCGGGAATTCTCTAGGGCTCTGCTCGAAAGATGCCGAAGAATCCGTGCTGAAGGCATTGGAACATTGGAAGAATGAAGGCGTAAAGATTTGGAATTGTGAAGACAGCAAGTTCTACCTGTACTCCAATATTCTGGCCAAGCTCATGGCACCACTGATCAATGCAGACCCAGACGAAGTGGCCGTAACAGGGTCTACAACTTCAAACATACATCAAGCTATCAGTACTTTTTATAAGCCAAACAATATCAGGTACAAAATACTCGTCGATAACATCAACTTTCCTACTGATAGATATGCGGTGGATAGCCAGGTTAGACTGAAAGGGTATGAGCCCAAAGATGCAGTCAAAGAGGTGAAGAGTTACGACGGCAGATTTCTAATTGAAGATGATATTATTCAGGCTATGACAGAAGACGTAGCATTGGTTTTACTACCTACAGTCTTATACCGAAGCGCACAACTGCTAGATATGGAACGAATAAGCAAAGCGGCAAAAGAACGGGGTATTATAATCGGGTGGGATCTTTGCCATGCTATAGGAGCAGTGGAAATCGACTTGAAAGCGATAGACGTAGACTTCGCTATTTGGTGTACATACAAATACCTCAACGGTGGTCCGGGATCTACAGCTGGTATGTATATCAATAGAAAACACTTCAAGAAGCTGCCAGGACTGACAGGTTGGTACGGGAATAAGAAAGAGACTCAGTTTTTGCTACGACAAGAATTTGATCATCAACAGGACGCCAGCGGATGGCAGATTGGATCGCCCTCTATTTTGTCAATGGCGACTTTGGAAGGCGCCTTGAAGATTTACAACGAAGCTGGTATCAAAAACATTCGGAAGAAGTCGCTACATATTACTAGATATATGATGTATCTTATTGAAAAGCTCGGTTCTTATGGTTTTGTGATAGGAAACTCCAAAGACGATGTCAAAAGAGGAGGCCATGTTTGCGCTGAGCATGATGAAGCGTACAGAATCAGTTTGGCATTGAAGTTTAGAGGCGTGGTTCCCGATTTCCGAGAGCCAAATGTGATTCGATTCACGCCTATAGCGCTGTATACGAGTTACGAAGATGTTTACAATTTGGTGAACATTTTGTTGGATATAGTAAAGACACAGAGTTACAAAGAGTTTAGTGGTAAGAGGGCGTTAGTTGTTTGAAAGTGATGAGTGTGGTCTAAGAGCTGGCCACGGAAAAAGGGTTGGAATATATAGAGCAATGAAACCCTTCTAGTTAGTGTGCCATACCATTATTAATAATAGATCCGGGCGCTAGGCATTGTTCATCGGTGGGGTAGAAAATCGGTAGGTTCTCTCCACTTTTCTTTCGAGAGACAATCGGTATTACATTATTTCCATTGTACGTTTAATTATATAGTTAAGTTTGTTTCTTTTTGTTTGTATTATTAGCTATTAAGGTGTACAATAAAGTATTTTCTATCTTCTATCTATCTATCTATCTATTATTCTGTGTCTCCCAAAGATGATTTACGACAGAGACAACGCTCTTCAAGAAAACCGGTTTTGGCGAATTTTTCGACCTCCCCTTGGTGAGATATGGCATACCCCCATATCACACGTGTTTTCACATAGCAATGTAAATTTTTAGATATTGTTTGTCACGCGATCATAAGAAACACTTTTCAGTACACCTATTGTAAAAAACTTTTAGCAGTTGGTAGTAGTACCGTGAATAATATTCACGAGTCTGATTATATTTACTTAGTCATAATTCTTGAAGCCCATTTTTCTCATTTTTTTATTTTTCCCTTTTTTCTATTAAATAACAGTATTATATATTTTAAAATAAATAACCAAGCGTCCCCCCCCCCTTCCCCTCACCCCTACGTGAGATTTGGTGAGATTCGGCCTGGCCCGTCCATTCTAACCACCTCACGTCCCCCAAGTAACTGTCAAATTGCAATCACCAGTCGTACCTGTCATGTTAATAAAAAATATAATAATTTAGCAGCTAAATAATAATAAATTGCCTATTTTCGAAGAACTGTATCTTGGGAACCAATGGGTCTATATGTAGAGCTCGCGCTAGTGTAAAATTGTACCAAATTTATTCAACTTTAAAAGTATTCGCAGTTATCATACCGGTCAGACCCTTCCTTCACTAAGATATTGAGCAAAACTGAAACCGAAAACTGAAACCGGCACACCGCCGAACGCACAGCACTTGGAAAATTGCAAATCTGGTTTTTTAATGTCGGTTAAGGTCCTAACAACATATACAAAAATCAGCGTGACCCGAACTTTTGCAAGCACGACCCACTTTTTAGGGTTCCGTAAAAAAAAATACGGAACCCTTATGGATTCGTCATGTCTGTCTGTCTGTCCGAGAATGTCACAGCCACTTTTTTCCGAAACTATAAGAGCTATGCTGTTGAAACTTGGTAAGTAGATGTACTATGTAAACCGCAAAAAGATTTTCAAACAAAAATAGAAAAAAAACAATAAATTGTTGGGGTTCCCCATACTTAGAACTGAAACTCAAAAAACTTTTTTCCATCATACCCATACGTGTGGGATATCTATGGATAGGTCTTCAAAAATGATATTGAGGTTTCTAATATAATTTTTTTCTAAACTGAATAGTTTGCGCGAGGGACACTTCCAAAGTGGTAAAAAGTGCCCCCCCCCCCCCCCCCCCCCCGTAACTTCTAAAATAAGAGCATGATAAAACTAAAAAAAATATATGATGTACATACAGTTGTGGTCATATAATTAAGAACGATTTGAAGTTCTAGAAGTTTTTTATTTAAATCGTATTATACACAGAGATGTTTACCTTCTGAGAAGCAACTAGTTATGTTATATAATAGTCACATTAATAGAGCAACCTGACTTAAGAATAAAGTATGAAATCGCTAACTATTTTTTGCACATTTTATTGATTTTATCAAAGTAACACATTCAAATAGTACTGAAACTGGACAAATAATTAAGAACGATTTATTTAACTGCTCGGGAATTGTTTTGTATGACACTTAGATTTAAAAAATTACAATATTATGTAGCACAGGAAACATAAAAAGAAATTTAATAAATATTTAACTAAAATTAATAGTTAATAGCATATCCACGGCTTTTAATTACAGCTTTACACCGGCGAGGCATTGACTCTATTAATTTTTGACACTTCGCAAGAGAAATAGAGTTCCATTCTTCTAAAAAAACGTCATACAGCTCTCTTAAATTTCTACACTTTGTATTTGAAACCTTTTTCTTTACTTCAAACCACAGATTCTCTATTGGGTTTAGATCTGGACTGTTAGCAGGCCAGTCTAAGACAGAAACTAATTGCGCTGTAAGAAATTCCTTTACGGTGCGTGCAGTGTGCTTTGGATCATTGTCATGCTGGAATGTCCAAATGACCGGTAGAACGTCTTCAGCGTATGGTAACATTGTATCTTCCAGTATATTTTTGTATTGGAACTGATCCATGTTACCTTCTATCAACTTTACAGGTCCTACACCATGTCCAGAAAAGCAATCCCAAATTTTCACATTTCCACCACCGTGCTTTAATGTAACTTTCGTGTACTTTGGGTCGAATGCTGTATTCGGGGGACGTCGTACATATCGTTTTCCATCAGAACATACTCTGTTTATTTTCGTCTCGTCAGAAAAAAGTATATTTTTCCACTGTTGCACAGTCCAGTTTTCATACTTTCTCGCAAATGCAAGCCGGGCTTGCCTGTGGCAAAGTTTTAACATGGGTACCTTTCTTGCTATCCTACCGTGCAATTTTTCTTCTACCAAACGTCTTCGAATAGTGCGTGCTGAGATTGCTGAAGGGTTGTTTTCACCAATATATTCTTTTCTAAGCTCATTGGACCCTTTAAAAGGATTTTGTTTTGCCATACGAACGATGTTTCGGTCATCTCGAGGAGTTGTTTTTCTCTGTTTAGGTACACGTGGAACATTCGAAGTAGTTTGATACGTAGCAAAATGCTTTACAGCGTGGAAAACCATCGTTTTAGAACATTGCAGATGGTCGGCTATCTTTTTATAAGACCAATTCTTCCGGCGAAGTTTTATTATTACTTCCCTTGTAGATTTATCACAACTTTTATGTTTTCCCATTGTTTTTTCTAAAGAAGCAATCACCTTTAATCTTTTACAGCACGTAATGGCAACAAAATTATACAAACAGTAACAAATCGACTGAGTGTTCTCTATTTAAATTTGAATAAAGGTATAAACTACTTAGCGTTCTTAATTACGTGACCAGCCAGTAATAAGGAATACTTTGTTTAAAAGTAGTGTAAAAAGTTTGCCTATTGATTTTTAGCCAATCATGTGTATCAATGAATACAGTGGTAATATGGAAATGTTTTACGATACCGAGAGAAATAAAAACAAATGCATACAATTAGTTTTGCATCTTAGTTGGAAAAAATCTTCCCTTTATATCAGCGTTCTTAATTATATGGCCACCACTGTATATGATATAACTTTTAAAACTTACTTACTTAACTTACACTACTTACTTACTTTACTTTTTTTTAACTTTTTTTTTTTTAACTTTTTTTTTTTTTTTTTCGCACTGTATATGATGTTATATCTATCTATGTAATGTATTATATTAAGTATATCAGTTATTCTAGTACCCATAACACAAGCTCTGGCTTAGCTTGGGGCTAGATAATGTTGTGTGAACTGTCCAGCATTATTTATTTATTTATTTATTATTTTATTTATTTATTTTATTAACATTACCATGTAAACTTTCACTCAAAATTGGTTTGAACGAGATCTAGTAAGTAGTTTTTTTTAATACGTCATAAATCGTAATCCATCCAAGAACTTTTATATTATGTTACTTGCTGCTACGGAACCCTTCATGGGCGAGTCCTGCTCGCACTTGGCCGCTTTTTATGTTTAACTTGACTGGACTATTATAAGAATGTTCACAAGTAAGGTCCTAGAACACGGCTGCAAAGTATTTTCTTATGGTCTTGTCACGTTGTTTAAGGTAAGGTTAACCTAACTAAATGAAACAAAATACAGTTGTTTTATTTTATATTTTAAATTCAAATAGGCTTAAACTATTTCTAAAGCAGTGATGTGATCACAATGTATTTTTTTATCACACAATCAGAATTCTTATGAACATTTTTCTGAGATTTTTATAATTCTTATCATCACACCACAGCCTTTTTATAAATTAGAAAAAATAATAATGTAAAGTTATAATAGTAACAAATTGTCAAAACATCATTATTTTGAAAGTACTGCCTCCGTAACTAAATGTTTTAAAACTTCGTGTATTTTCGTACTTACACCTTATGTGGACGTAGCTAGGGAACCCTACTTAGCCTTATCATAAAAACACTTTTTATTTTATCTATTCATTAATATTTACAGTAATTTACATCACAAGAGCAATGCTGTATGGCGGCGATACAACATCGAGTTAAACTAACGTAAAACCACTCTCATATCAAGTCGGTAGCTGCCTTTTTATAGGTCAAAGGGCTTGAACGCCTCCTTTCCATTGTCCATGCTACCGACCTAATGTGAAAGTGGTCTAAGGAACTAGGTGAGGACTGTTTTCTAGTTTGTAAATACCCCTTACTGTTCTAAGGAAAACCATCAATAGTATAACCAGATGTGGCGCTCAGTTTCATATTTATTTGACACGACAAAGAACTCTGAACAAGAAATCGGGGTACAATCGCTAGTACCTTGATAACCCATCCGGTCCGTCCCCATCGCGTCATGTCATACTTGTCAGGAGTTGCCGCAATTTATGTTACTGCCACCAGACTGACAAGATTGTACGAACGTTGACATTGGCGAAATTGTGGTCTACTCCGCTAGTGCCACTAGTTCAAGAAAACTGAACTGACAGAGCTGCGAACCGAACCCCTAAGTTTTTAAAACAATTCCCTGAACACTGTTGACATAATTTTTTCTATTTTGTAACAGGCAGAAATGGAATATAATTAATATTAATTATTTTGCTACCGAATTTGCTAATACATAGTACTCTTTAGGAAATACTACAACGTAGGGAGCTAACCTACATAGATTCGGATAGTATTCTAATTATTTTTATTTACAATGCGAGACTAAGAAGCTCGTTCAACGAGTAACGAAGTCAGTGCCATTAGGAATAAATTTAAACTTGGTGCAATTATTATTTTTAATGACATTGTTTTTTAGTTCGTAACAGAACGTATATCGTGTGATTACAGATAATTTCTGGTCGTCAGCTTAACAAATAGACAACACTGTCGAATTTAATCACAAAACAAACGTTGCATGGAACCTGTTCTTACCGTAAGTAATGCCTACTCCATGCCGGAGCGCGACCGACGTGCGTCGCCGCCACACGTCACCGCTCACTGCACCTGCGTTACAGATGGCTGCGATATCGATTCTACACTCTGCAAAACAAAGGGATGTGTTAAAGTACATGCTAACTAAGGGTAACCCCCCTTGTCTTTAACAGGGTTAAACCCTCCTAGTCATTACTTTGGAGGGGTTAAACCAATGGGGAGACACACTGCTTATTTATCACGCTAGGTGGCGCATAATCGCTGGTGTTGTTTCGTAGCAAAACAAAGGTCTATCAATGTTAAAAAAAAACTGACAAAAGTGTCAAATATCAATGGATAATTTTAATAAACAAACATTAAATAATAGTTTGGTATAAAACATGCCTCTGTGTAGTGCATTTCAGTGTACAAATAAAGGTACACACCGTTTCCCTTCTGACGAGAAAAAGACAAGACCACTAAATGACAAGCACCAGCGATGGTGGCGCCATCTGAGATTAGTTTTGCCTGTGGCTCCCCATTAGTGGTTACTTTGAAGGTGTTAATCTCTCTAGTGGCTAGTTTAGAGGGCTTAAACCCTCTAGTGGTCACTTTGAAGGTGTTAAGCTCTGTAGTGGCTACTTTAGAGGGCTTAAACCCTTTAGTGGCTACTTTGGGAGGGCTATACCCCCTAGTCCTAGTGGTTACTTTGAAGGTGTTAAGCTTTGTAGTGGCTACTTTGGGAGGGCTATACCCCCTAGTCCTAGTGGTTACTTTAAAGGTGTTAAGCTTTGTAGTGGCTACTTTGGGAGGGCTATACCCCCCTAGTGGTTACTTTGAAGATGTTAAGCTCTCTAGTGGCTACTTTAGAGGGCTTAAACCCTTTAGTGGCTACTTTGGGAGGGCTATACTCCCCTAGTGGTTACTTTGAAGGTGTTAAGCTTTCTAGTGGCTACTTTAGAGGGCTTAAACCCTTTAGTGACTACTTTGGTAGTGTTATACCCCCTAGTGGTTACTTTAAAGGTGTTAAGACCCCTAGAAGTTATTTTGAAGGAGTTAAGACCACAAGTGGCAACTTTGAAATATACAAAAGCGGATGTTATTTTGGAGAACGACAAAAGGAGGGTAAGTTATTAAATGGCCATACGCTCGTTCGTCAGAGCACTGGTTATTTATTGACATTAGTTCAATGGACAGCTTCAGATATGGTAAAAAAAGAGCCTAGAGATCGATGGTGAGAAAACCGGGGTGAAAGGACCCAGTGCGCCTCGCAGAGGCTTTTTTATGCCCATTCACATGCATTCAATGGTGCTCGACCGGGATTCGAACCCTCGACCTGAGAATCGTTTGCTAGCCACTCCATAAACAAATTCGCCAGTTAATGCCTATCGAAAACCCCCTCCCTCGTATAAGCCGTATACTACTCAGAGCCTGCCCGCACAAACCCACGTCGCATTTCGGAATCTTATTGGGGATTTTGTAGCATATTTTGTCAAATTAAAATATTGTACTATGAATGGCGTCCCAGATTTTGGCAACGCAGATATTGTACTAGGGATTATGTCGAAGATTTGAGCAACATAAATATTTTACTAGGGAGTGTGTTGCAGATTTTGGCAATGCAAATATTGTACTGTACCCTGGTGCAGAATTCGAGATATTTTTTGTAAACAAAGGGGATACCATAGCTAAAAAATAGGTGCTCTATGGTAGTTTATTAAATAAGCCCAATAAACAGGCTCGGGCATGTTATTCTAACTCAGATCTGATAAACTATAAAGTAATCAATATTTTGTCGTATATATTTTTGAGTTATTTCGGTTATTAACAAAGTTATCAAGCAAAAATATATTTGCTAGTAGAAAATATTTCATGTTACTTGGAACACTGCAGAGATTCTAAACAATGGGCTTTGTTTTGAAAGCCGGCCCCCATTTTGTTAATTTCATTTGTTTCTCCTCATTTGCCGAATACGAATGTGCTTTTCGCACAGTTTTACAATGGAATGGTCATACTGTATCAATAGGTAAGAGTTATAATAACATTTAGCCGTATACACATTGACTCGTCAGATAAACTTAGGTAGGTAGTGTGTTTGTGTTTATTTGCCGCAAATTGAAGGTACTTACCGCGCCAGCGTACCCGCTGGCGGATATTACAAAAATTTAATACCGTAGGAAAAGCCGCTGGTCAGTACCAGTAAATCATGACCCACGCAAAAAAATGATTTTACACTGGCTTGTCACTTAGACGGTGACATTTGTTTGTTTACAAAAAATATCTCGAATTCTGAACCAGGGTATAGGGATTTTGTGCGAGCGGCCTAAATGTCGAACAAATAATAAAAAAAAGAAACTAACTTGAACTTTATGACATGACACTCTGACTCATGACGCGGCCACACGTTCTGCAAATTAATAAGCTTTCTTATAAATTCTGTAAAAGTCAAGCAAAAGCTTAATTTGTTCGTCTGTCGTGTCACGAGTTCTTTCTTGGTCATCCTGTTTTAAGTCAGTCATCAGCTTGAGGTATGGCGGCCCTGAAAAGGGCAAAGAGGTCGACGCGCTTAGTGATTGGTCATATTTCTTACCATAATAATAAACTTAAAATGAGCTTTTGCGAAGCGCACTGGTTATTTCATTATCGGTCACTGGTCCCTTTTAATGACCACCAAACGGGCTTATTTACAGTGCTTTATAAAGGGGTAACTGTCTTATCTCTGCTTCTGTCTTTTATTTGGGGTTGTCTATCCAGGAGTATTTTTTTTATAAAAATGGGAGTTGGACTACTATACTTACGAGACATTAACTACATACTACGCTACAATTTAAATAAATAGGGCTAGGTCTATTCTACAGGCACTAGGGTGAGGTTGCCGTAATGTAAGATGAGTAAGTGGCTTTGGACGGATTGAGAGGTACAACAGTAGCGTCAGGAAGTTCTCTGGCACGCAGCGTGGGGACCGAGGAATATTACCCTTTATCTGCGGATGACGTCAAACCGGTGGAACGAGGGAAGTGAAAGTCGAATACTCAATAACATTAGAACGTATAGAGATGGGTGCGGCTTCGGTACTTACCTTTTTGAGTGACCAATCATTTCATCAGAGTGAGGTTTTGATGTGGGAATGCGGGTAGGTCCTACGTAAAGTCCGGAGCGCATTATGAGGTCGTGCTAGGAGAGGCCGATGGTGCTACACGACTATGATCCTACGTACAGTTCTGGAGGCGCACCGAGGGCCAGTCGTCGAGCGCGGGGTGCGGCGCGGGGTGCGGCGGCGGCGCGGGCGCGGGGGGCGCGTGCCGCTTGGAGACGCGCGGGGGCTCGCCGCCCGACACGCACGACTCGTGGATGTGCACGCCCGCGATGTCGGAGCCCGGGATCTCGAACATCACTTCAAGCAGCAGGTTCTCCTGTGGACACAAGAGGTACATCAGCTCTAGCTGTGCTATAACTATAACCGCCTTCTAAGATAGTGTACCATTACGAAAATAATACCCTCACGTGCAACTACTGCCAACGCACGTAAAATATGGTACGGTATTGTACGGTATGGTTATGTAAGTCATATAAGAGCACACCAGCGAAGCTCTTCCGTATAAAGCAGATAAACAGTCGCCGTCGCATTGCGTCGCGTCTCGGTGTGAGCTGACTCTAAGGCCCTTCTCCCATTACAATACGCACAGGCGATTCAAGTATCCTGAAGGTAATGCAGGCTAGTGTGCGAGCCTGCATTCAAATGTATGTGAGATACTTGGCGGCGACTAGTGTCCGAGACTTGCAGGATACTTGAATCGCCTGTGCGTATCGTAATGGGAGAAGGGCTTAAGGCTCTCTATGTGTTGATGACCTATGGCCTGAGCGGCCTGTTGATGCTGTGAGTGCTAACGTACTATAATGGCCCTGAGGCCGCGCGCGCCCGTCTTGCGCTCCATGGCGAGCGACGCAACGGCCTGCAGCGTCTCCGAGCTGAACGACAGGTCGCACTTATCCATCGCAAACAGAAGCTTGTACTGCGCCACCCGTTGTTAGTGCTAACGTACCATAATAGCCCTGAGGCCGCGCGCGCCCGTCTTGCGCTCCATGGCGAGCGACGCAACGGCCTGCAGCGCCTCCGAGCTGAACGACAGGTCGCACTTATCCATCGCGAACAGAAGCTTGTACTGCGCCACCCGTTGTTAGTGCTAACGTACCATAATAGCCCTGAGGCCGCGCGCGCCCGTCTTGCGCTCCATGGCGAGCGACGCAACGGCCTGCAGCGCCTCCGAGCTGAACGACAGGTCGCACTTATCCATCGCGAACAGAAGCTTGTACTGCGCCACCTGCAACACAGACACATCCAAGAGTCAGAAGTCTTAATAACACACCCCACAGTCACATACATAGCCCCAACCGCGCTAATTTTTAACGTTATTACTAAAACAATACAAGAGCCGTTCACGTCATTTCGTACGTCTGGATTGAGGTATCCTTGCATGAATTGGCCTGAATTACTTGAAACTCAGCGGATCTTAGGCTATTAATGATCTAAGCAGTGGATTAAGGAAATTACAGCTCAATTCAAGCAAGGACTCTCTAACTCCAGACGTTCGAAATAAACTGAACGGTTCTGGTTTTGTTTGGTAATAACGTTCAGAATTACCGCGATTAGAGCGCTGACCCCACCTCCCTGTGTCGTGTGTATCAGGAACTACGAGTACTATGCTGAGCCAACAAAGAGCACGCCGCTAGGATTTGTAGATCATGCAAGCATTTGCGGGAATTGAATCCGTACCTCTCGTGGCTCAGCCGGCGACTCGCCCGCCGTATTACAGAGTTATCGCCGTATCTGCCCGCGGCAAATCACTGTTTTCCCCGATGCTGTCGCGTGCGGACGCGCCCTACAAGTCTTTCTCACTCTAGCTAACGATGTGTCTGAGTGACAGAAAGATATAGTTATGGGAAACTAAGATTCGCGGGGCAGATTTAGCCAAGCCGGTCTAGCTAAACGGCATTGGCTTCGAAGCGATTCCATTTCTACAGTCGTAATACAATACAACCGACCACGTGTCATTTCGATAGCTTACGTCAATCTCATACCTTTTTTTACATTTTTGGCTTTGTTACTTTAATGTTACTTTGTCTAAGGCCTCAGGCCTTAAAACCTTGCCGAAGAACCAAGCAGTCCAAAAGTGAACATTGATTTTGGAGAGGGTTAACATCGCAAGAAGCAACTCTCATTTATAAGTGGTAACGACAGGTTTCTTTACATGATATCCCACAAATCGTAGAAGCAATCCTTGTGAAAGAATTCGTCGGAAGTATTACCACCATAGAATTGAAACTATAGTGGTTGGGAATCATATTAAATTAATAAATAACGGCTTATTACCACTGTATTTCTTCGCTTTGCTGACGTTTCGAGACTGAAACAAACAAAGCAAACGAAACGAAAACAAAGCGACGAAATACAGTGGTAAGAAGCCGTTATTTATTATTTTAATATATTACCACCATGTCAATTTCTGCCGCAAAACAGTAATATGAGCATTCCTGTGTTTCGGTTGGAAGGGATACTGGTGATTATACAGGCAAATTAGACTTTCATCTTTGTCTTAGGGTATCGGATGCAGTGAATGCCACGATGAGAGCGTCCGAGGTAAACGTGACCTATGAGGTACAGTTTTACCCAAAATATCCTTTGCGCAGAAAAGCGCAGACTGATATCCGACAGTAGCTGGACGTATAGTATAGCTCTGTCCCGCTCGCATCTCAGTCGACCGGCCGCGATTTTGCCACGAAATTAATTAACCAATAACAGCGCAAGATTTCAGCGCGTGATAGCTATTGGTAGAAAGAAGCACAAGGTTCCCGCGCTATAGAAATTGGTCTACGGCGCAGGTACATCGGGGCGATTTATATTTTGGGTTAAACTGTAATACATTGCCAAGGGTTACCGCTTAACATCAGGTGGACAATCAGTTTGTTCCGTCACTCACCATAGCGTTTTTAGGCTCCGTCAATATCCTCACGAGGAGGTCCTGGTTGAGACTGTGGAAGGGCACCAGCACGGGGAACCTGCCGACGAACTCCTGTAACAACACACTCACATTATTGAAGAGCTACTTCGACGTGACCGTGTCGTCGTCGTGTGTGTGGACGCGGTAACGTACCGGGATCATGCCGAAGTCGATGAGGTCCCTCGCCTGCACCTTGCGCAGCCAGGCGTCGCGCTCGTCGCTCTCCGCTGCCGCCGAGTCCAGCGGCGACGCGTCCGCGGCGGCGGCGGCCAGCGCGGCGCGCCGCCCCGAGCGCGCGTCCCACGCGCCGAACCCGAGGTACTTCTCGTTGCTGCGCCGCTGCACCAGCCTGGAACGAGACCACTCACACACTGACACACACTACATCTAACGGACAACCTACACTAACTATGTCAGTCCCTGAGATATGGGAGCGGTACAGGAGGGGTGTTTTCGTTTACATTATGTTACATGTCATCTGATAATTTGAGTGACGAAAACACCCCTCCCGTACCGCTCACATACCTCAGGGACTGACTCAGTTAAGCGCTAGACCTGTATTTGCATAGGTGATTTAGTCTCTTTTCGGAAGCTTGATGCCGCCTACAACGCTCCTATATACTACAACCGCCCATCGCGGCGATCCAGTCCTTTTTTCGACGCCACGTCAAACGCGACAACTCGCCAAAACGCGATAAACAATCGTTAAAACGCGCGACAACAATCGAACTCAGAATGTTGCCAAAATGCGATGCAGCATTGACGCAAAATCGCTGATGGCCGATGCAAAAAGTAACTAAAAACCTATTCCCAGGGCAGGGGACATCTAACGGTAAGTGTTCTGTAGTTTGCTTTGGCCCTAATTCGTGTCACCGTTTGTATCTTGGTTTCTGCATTAAGCCAGAGATTATTGATGTATGGTGGCCCTGAAAATAGCCAAGTGACCAATGGTGAAACGGTGTGGTGAAAGGATTGAGTGCGCCTCACAGAGTGACGGTAATGATGTTTAAGGTGACTGACCTGTCTAGTCCGTTGTAGGCGCCGCTCGCGACGAACAGTATGTTGGTGGTGTCGACTTGTACCGCGTCCCCGCGCAGTTTGCGCGAGTTCCTCTCGGGCACAGACACCACTGCACCCTCCAACATCTTGAGCATCCCTTGTTGGACTCCTTCACCTGGAAATTTATAAAATAATTTATGAATAGCTTTTACAAAAAGACTGTACATTGGCCTTACAAGAAATAGTTCAAAGTGTCACAACTTTATAACTTTTATTGGGAGCCGAATTTTGATAATTCAAGGTCTAGTGCAGTGAGGGTCAGACCAAGATAGTTTTCCGAAAGCGGTTTTCATCACAGAAGCGATTACTTATTGGTGCGTTTTGTTCGAGTATTCAGTGACGATGGACTTGCCACGTATTAAATACTAATTCAAAGCTAAACGTAGGCCATATGAGGCAAATGTGAGCAACATGTGCCATAGGCGATCCATGGAACTGTCGCTGACTATCCCCTAGTAGACTGCATATGTGTCCAGACTAAGAATGGACCCCTCCGTATCCTCCCGTGGATGTCGTATATGCCGACTAAGGGGTTCCACCAGGGGATGGGCAGGAGCATCCACCTGAGTACTTAGCACCATACTGCGATCACCAATCCACGTGCCCATCGTGGTGATTATGGCCCCCATTGCACTCGATAGGCCTAATTTAGCAGTAAACATCAAACGGCAGATTATGGGCTCGTAGTAGGATTTCCCTACTGAGATTGGAGAATATTCAGTCGTGAGTCTATGTTTGTTCAAAGTCTATTTATCTAGGTCTTACGGGTTAGGCTGTGCGCTGATAGGCAGTCAGTGAGTCAGTAAGTCAGTCGGTCAGTCACGCAACGATTTTATATATATACATTTGATGACTAGATATAAGGAAGCTTTATGTGACTCTGTAATGTTATAATTAGTATGAATTGATATTAAAATTGAACTAATATGTTACCTCCCACATCCCTGAGCTGGTGTATCCCGGGCACGGCGCCAATTTTGTCCACTTCGTCCAGGAACACGATTCCCGTCTGCGCCCGCTCCACACTGCACGCACACAGTCGAGTTAGTGTTTAACATCATCAGCCATATAGTCATATAGTATTTTTTTTCCTCTTTAGACATGTTACATGCACTTAGATGTGTCAGTTTTACATAGATTTTCACGTAGGTACATTTTACAATTTAAAATTATAAATATAACAATATAATGCAATACAAATCTCATAAAATACTGAGGATAGGTTTCATCATCCACAGCCTGACTTCACCCACTGCTGAGTATAGGCCTCTCTTTGCCTGTGCCATTCCTTAAGGTCCCGTGCCAGTCTCATCCAGGTTTGGCCCACGACGCATGCGATATCGTCTGCCCATCTCGCTGCTGGACGACCAACGTTTCAATTCCCAGTTCTTGGGCGCCATTCAGTTAGCGCCTTACTCCACCTATCGTCACCTCGTCTAGCCAGGTGCCCTGCCCAACTCAATTTCAGTTCCGTTATATGATTCCCGACATCTTTGAGCTTCGTTCGACTTCGTATCTCGACGTTGGGATAGGTATATGTCAATATAATTCAAATAGATAATATTATATGATTTAGCTTAACGGCTTGTCATATTGTAACAAGTAATTAATTTTGTAAAAATTTAAAAAATATTCAACGCAATGAAACGGCTGAACCGATTTTGATCAATCATAGCTAAGAACACTCCAGCCAAATCACCTTTCAAACAAAAAAATAATTTAAATCGGTTCATCCGTTCGGGAGCTACGACGCCACAGACAGACAGACACAGACACACACACACACAGACACGTCAAACTTATAACACCCCGTCGTTTTTGCGTTGAGGATTAAAAAATAAATTTTTAGGAATTTTAAACAAAATCAAACACTTATAACAAGTCATCGCAAGCCAGCACGACCAGTGCTGGACGCAGGCCTCCGCCGTAGATTGCCAAGACCAACGGTCTTGGGCTGTCTCCATCCACGGCCCTATGCCTATAGTATGATACTAAGTGTTCCGGTTCGTGGTAGCCCCTCGAAAACCTATATTCCTAGCTTCTGCAAGCTATATTGCCTACTCATTGACTCTTCAACCTGCTTACTACACGGGAGGAGACGGAGGGGTCTATTCTTAGGCCAGACACACCACGTTTATAGATATTAGTGTACTGTTTACGTGTACAACATTAAATGGGGTTTGATAAGATAATAGCCAAAATAGAAGCGAACGTTGTTCGCGTGCAAGAGGGCTTATGCACCCTAGTACACTCCTCCGGATTTAATTATCAATATAAATTTGTATGAAAACAGTCAATTTTATACGAATAAAACGCAAAAATTGTGTTTTCTATCAGCGAACGTGGGGTGGGGTATTATAACCGTATAACCCAAAATTACCATTATCTTAGATTTGATTTTTAACTGACTAAATCATGTACAATATTCAAATTATAAATATCCATGGATACTACAAATAATTCCGAGGGATCGCTGTACTAGAAACACGATAGGACAATATTTTCTCGATAGAATAAAAATCCAAAGTTACCTCCAACTTTTGGCTGGATTCGATTGTTTATTAAAATGGTGCATATAATTGGGTAAAAAACAAAATCAATACAACAAAGCCGAGGGTTTACTGTATGGGTTTTGTAAAATTATCTATATTTTACGATATATTCAATACAAACTGCTTTTTCGTGCGGCGTGAGGCGTTTTTTTTTGTATGAACATTTCTGCCTGGTGTTGGCGCAACCTTGAAGTATGACTTACTTGAAGTTGGCGTCTTGCAGCAGTTTAGCGATGACGCTCTCGATGTCCTCCCCGACGTAGCCGGCCTGCGTCAGCGTGGTGCAGTCGCAAATCGCGAATGGCACGTCAAGACATTGCGCTATCGTTTGAGCTAGAAGGGTTTTGCCTGATGACAAGAGATAAACACACATTAGTTTTATGAAGTTAAAAGAAAAACAAACATTCGTTTTAAATTTAAAAATAAAAAGACATTACTTATATTATTATCTTTTATTATTATTATCACACTGTGGTGTCCCACTGCAGGGCAAAGGCCTCCCTTCCCTCCTTCCATTCTTCTCTATAGTTGGCTATTTGGGGCATTGGTCCCAAACAAGGATTGGTCAAGGATTGCCTTCAAGTAGGGGTCTAGCTCATCCCGCCATCTACGTCTGGGCCTTCCACGTGGCCGTCGTCTGTTTGGGATCCTTTCTGTAGTGGTCTTCGCCCATAGTTCTTCTGGTATACGGCACACATGTCCAGCCCAGTCCCACTTAAGTTTAGCAGCTTTTTGAGCGACGTCAGCTATCTGTGTTTAGGAGCGTGTTCTCGAGTAGGAACTCGAGAACACCGCGAATAAGGATATTCGGTACGTGAGTGAGTGAGTTTAAAGATTAGTTATCAAGATTTTTAAATAAACAGACGTAAGTTCTAATTGCCTTAAACTACCCCCTATTTTACTACTTCGGTATCATATGAAAACCTTCCAATCGGACGCTAATACGCTGGTCATACTTACGTCTTAACTTTAGTTAATTGAAGCTTTATTCATATCTGATTTCAGATCCATTCAAATCAGTGTCTAGAGCTGATGATCCTCGAAACGGGTAACCCGATAATCTCAGCTAAGAACAATCTAGCAAACACCGCTCTTACAAAAAATCCGCATTGAAATTGAAATACAAACTACCAACTCTGCCTTTCCGTCGCGGAGTTAGAGCATTGCAGGCCTCTGGTTGCTCGATGGCAGTCGATGGTCGCGTATAATAAAAGCGTGCAAAAAATGAGCAGAAATGTAAAATTATATATGCCTAATCTGTACACGGAACGAATACACGCTCCGAATAATGAGGACTCATTACGGTGTTTGCACTCTAAGTTGCTTAGTGTGTGGCCGGTTGTGTGTGAATGCAGGAACTGAACTTAATTTTAGATTGTACCTAGATCAATGTTTAAACGAAGATGGAAATTAGTTCATCGTAGCCGATGGTATATCCGGATTAGCAAGCTGAAGTCGCAATGGACTGGTCATATATGCCGAAGAACCGACAACCGTTGGGGTAAGCGAGTTCTTGAGTGGAGACCGCGTCTTGGCAAACGTAGCGTGGGGCGCCCTCTGGCTAGTTGGAGCGATGACCTACGAAAGGCGGCGGCAGAAAGTGGATGACAAGAGCCGAACACTGGGCTCAGTGGCGCATATTGGGAGAGGGCTATGTCCAGCAGTGGACTAGTGTAGGCTGATGATGATGATGATGATGATGATGAGTCAATGGTTACTGCTGACAGCCCGCTTAAATAGTACTTCCCTATCGGTCACAACTGTTATCTATGTTTCCTAGTAATAAGTTTACCATTCTAGCATTAATAAATTTCCCCATTCTATCATCCCGTATGTCATTACTGCCTGGGTGGCATATAAACGGCGCCTAACGCCATCCATGCTGTGAATACCGGCGGTAGTTGATTTGTATGCAGAATCCGCGGCGGCGAATTGGTAGGACACTCTCATTACGAGTTAAGCGATGGTCTTACAACCTCTCACGTATGGAATTCAAACTATACTATCTATCGACAATCTTGCAATTCTTTTTTAGGGTTCCCTAGCCAAAGGGTTGGACATACAAGATGGAAAATACAGAAATCGCTATATGTGTGCCTATAATATTTCAGGAGTTCCCTTAATTCCTCATGGATCCCATAATCAGAACCAGATTTTGATGATAATGGGGCCAATCTGGAAGTATATCGTGTAAAATAAAAAAAAACAAATCGGTTCATAAATGACGGAGATATGAAAAACACAGTGTTAAATTTTGTACGATGGTACGGAACCCTTCGTGTACGAGTCCCACAAGCACTCGGCCGGTTTTATTTATGATAAGCATTTGACAAACTTATCGAGTCATCAAAATAACCCGTTTCATTTTCGTCAGTATATTACGAAGTACCATATAATTATATCCCTATCATTGAAACTGTACAAGAGACAGGAAAACGATTTCTCAGTTTTTTTTTGTCACAGGGAAAAAGTCTTCTGTAGATTGTTATAGATTCCAAACACGCGACACCTCGTTTCGTATGTGCATTGAAACCTTTTATTGTTATCGCATTCGGAGTAATAAATTTAAATCGATTTATGTAACTGCCAGGGACACTAACCCTTGCGATTTCAGCACAACTGACATACGACGAAGGGACATCAAAAACCAGCACGCGCCATGTTTTTTTGCTCTGATTCTTCTAGGTTTGGTCGCGTTGGCACACGATTGAATTCAGCCGGGACGATTGTATATCATCCTTTTTCCCCGAAGGGGGGAGGCAGAGACTCAATGGGCCTCTTTTCACAGTGGGTTGCACCATCGTGGAATATAGACGTGACAGGTGGTGAACTCATCACCGCCATTGCTTCCCACGACTGACTCGGTTAACACTTTCTTTCAGTAAAAACACATTCCTTAATAATCTAACAGTTAGGACAAATCTTATACCAACGAATCTTATCAACAAGTCCGGGTAATCCTTTAAGTCGGCTTTTACGACATCTACGGGAGGAGACGGAGGGTCAATTCTTAGGTAAAAATGACTCTGTTCGAAGCCTACTGCCAATCGTTCTACACGAGCAGCTTGAGGTTCAGTTATACTCAAAAATCGCTAAGTGCCCTCGTAATAACGGGTTTAGGATGCTGACGGGGTTGCCTCGCTTCTGCAGTGCATCTACTATGTTTGCGGAGGCGCGGGTCGATGGTTTTCATGCCATAATCCGCAAGAAACCAGCCTCTTTGCTCAGCAGAGTGCGGAGTAGTACCACATACAAAATATGAGTACAAGTAGCACCAAAAGCATTCTACAGGTGATATGATCTGCCTGTGATGAAGTCATTCATTTGTGTCCTGATCAGATAGTCTCATTAGAGTCAATTGGATCGAGACAACAGTGAGAGCATTAACTTAAAAATAAATAAATAATTGCTGGACAGTTCACACAACATTATCTAGCCCCAAGCTAAGCAGTGCTTGTGTTATGGGTACTAGTTTAATTTAATTTAATTTATTTATTTAATTAAGATGGACACACCAATTACATTAATCAAAGATAATAAAATAACAATAAAAGAATATAAATCAAACACACAGCTATACATCACGCTCACAGAAAAACGATTTCTCAGTTTTATTTTGTCACAGGGAAAAAGTCTTCTGTAGATTGTTATAGATTCCAAACACGCGACTAGATAACTGATATACTTAATACAATACATTACATAGATAGATATTTTTTGTTATACATAGAAAATACCAGAACACCCTGAACGAATATCTGCAGATCGCACAAATATTTGCTCCAAGGCGGGAATCGAACCCGCATCCTCTTGCGTCGCAGGCGAACTGATATAAATAAATAATAAATAATAATTTAAATAATTATATAAGTAACCATTGTGTTGTCCACCATTGTAAACATTAACCTAATTCTTAAGTCTTTCTATCAAATGCTGGACAAATGTTTGTATGATCTGCAAATGTCTAGTACCCATAACACAAGCTCTGCTTAGCTTGGGGCTAGATAATGTTGTGTGAACTGTCCAGCAATATTTATTTATAATTATATTTATATTTATTTGTTCCGGGTCTGGGTGTAATGGTGCCATAGTAGGTACTCGTAGTTTCTGATACACACGACACAGGGAATACAGACTATGTATGTGACTGTTGGGTGTTAAATGGACCAGTATTTGTTGTCTGAATAAATAAATTATTATAACTACAAAGAACTTATAGTTATTAGAATGTCTTTGGAGCGCAATGACAAGATCATCTTGAGATAGAGGACGAGTGAGTCAGAAACCCAATTAAGGTAATAAAAAATAGTCAAATAAAAGTTCGGATCATGCTACGATCTAGTGTCGATGTCACAAACGTTAAAGATGGTATTCTGCTCACCTGACAATACAACCCGGAATGTGATTATATCGAAATGTGACTGTAACTTGAATGTTTCAAAGTTCTGAGAATTCTCTCTTTAACCCTTTACAATTATTATATAGCATTATCCTACTCTAATATATGGTCGCAGAATTTTTCAATCAATTCACAATACAGTCTCGATTCAGTCAACTTTCAGTGTGGTTATAAAATAAATAAGAGAATTGGGCTTTAAGTTCGTAACTAGGGGACCATCTTTTTTAACCCCCGACAAAAAAGAGTGGTGTTATAAGTTTGACGTGAAATTTTGTTCCGATGACAATATAATATTATGGGTAGTCTTTTAAACAACATAAACAATTCGAAACCAAGATTACTCATTTCACAGAGAGGGTACGCGTTTTCTTTACTGCAGAGGTCGACTATATGCAGTTCGTTTACCTTGAACTGGTTTTGTCGATAAATACAGGTAGTATTCAGTCCTGCTGACACAATTTTGATGCTTTTTATGTCCTCATTAAAATTAGGGTTTTGTGCACATCTTTAATGCGTTCCTTTAACTCGAGATAAGTTATCTTTCTTAAACGACAAAGAAGACGGGTAGAAAGAACGCTAAGCCACAGCTAAACTATACTGGCGCTTTTTTAACCACGTTTATAAATATCAGGGATTGGGATATTTATTGTATTAAAAATATTTTGTGAAAAATATATTTTTCAATACAAGCTTTTATAAAATTAGTGATCGTAACCTTATGCTGATCAAAATGAGCTTAAACACGGCCGTCTACTATTATCCCTCGAGGAGTTCCGTTGTCCACCTTCCGTCTCCAACATCAGATCAGCTCGCTGTCACCATCATATTATCATCGGAACTTGACAGGTATGCCAAATTTCAGCTCAATCGGTTGAGGATAACTGCTTTAAAATTCAGTTGCAAGATTCCACCCGAATTCCACCTAGACAACCATACATACATTGGAAGTTAAATAAAAGCTAGTAAAAAAGACTCGCGCGATATGAGAAGATTTTGACGAATAATTAACATTTATGACCGTAGAATGTAAAATAAACAATAAATTATGTAAAGTGGATCCATTATGGAATTATGGAGTCTCCGACCTTGCCGGAACCAGTTTCTGTTAATAGTTCCATCCGAATCCATTGAAATAAATGTATTATACAAATTAATGTAAATCCAAGCGGTCGAGGTCAAATGCATTTTGCGAAGGACTTTAAGGTCCTGATATCACAGCTTTAATGACTTCATTATGACTATAAAATCGGGGGGTTTCCGAAATTAACTCAATAAGTTAAGGTTGACATCTAAATATACTAATAGTCTAAGATCCGCACTAGAAACGACCTTCACCCATCTGTTTAATGGATGAAAAGTATTTTATATCAAATTGAACATATTAGAAAATATATCTTGAGTGGGTTGTCTAAAAATTCCTGCCCAGACTATAATGAATCAAAAATTGAAAAAGCGGCCAAGTGCGTGTCGGACTCGCCCATGAAGGGTTCCGTAGCAGCAAGTAACATAATATAAAAGTTCTTGGATGGATAACGATTAATGACGTATTAAAAAAAAAACTACTTACTAGATCTCGTTCAAACCAATTTTGAGTGAAAGTTTACATGGGTACATTATATTTTTTATTTAGTTTTATCATTCTCTTATTTTAGAAGTTATGGGGGGGGGGACACACTTTTTACCACTTTGGAAGTGTCTCTCGCGCAAACTATTCAGTTTAGAAAAAAATGATATGAGAAACCGCAATATCATTTTTGAAGACCTATCCATAGATACCCCACACGTATAGGTATGATGAAAAAAAAATTTGAGTTTCAGTTCTAAGTATGGGGAACCCCAAAAATAAAAAACTACTTGCTAGATCTCGTTCAAACCAATTTTGAGTGAAAGTTTATATGGTAATGTATATCATATATTTTTTTTAGTTTTATCATTCTCTTATTTTAGAAGTTACGGGGGGGGGGGGGGGGACGGGACACACTTTTTACCACTTTGGAAGTGTCTCTCGCGCTAACTATTCAGTTTAGAAAAAAATTATATTAGAAACCTCAACATCATTTTTGAGGACCTATCCATAGATAACCCAAACATATAGGTTTGATGAAAAAAAAAATTGAGTTTCAGTTCTAAGTATGGAGAACCCCAAACATAAATGTTTTTTTTAAATTTTTGTGTAAAAATCTTAATGCGCTTCACAGAATACATCTACCTACCAAGTTTCAACAGTATAGCTCTTATAGTTTCGGAAAAAAAAGGCTGTGACATACACGGACAGACAGACAGACAGACATGACGAATCCATAAGGGTTCCTTGTTGACTACGGAACCCTAAAAATTAAAATTTACACAGGACGATGTATGATGAGCGCGAGTCCGACTCGCACTTGGCCGGTTTTTCAATTGGAATTTATTAGACAACCTCTCGAGATATGTTTTCTAATATATTAAATTTGATATAAAATACTTTTCATCCAATAAACAGATGGGTGAACGTCGTTTCTAGTGCGGATCCTCTACTATAATATTACAAAGAGAATCTCCGGAACTAAAGATCCGATTCAGAAAATGCTTTTACTAACAGGAAGCTACATTACCCGTGAGTGCTATGTTTTATTAGCTACAGCCCGCGGCTTAGCTCGCGTTTATTTTTTATTTTTATATTTTTTATGCCAAGTAAACTTATCAAGCTGATGGCCCACCTGATGTTAAGCGGTACCCTCTGCCTATGAAGAGTGCATTACCACATAGGTCATGTCCACCTACGACGCGCCTTATGCGGCATTGCACTGCGCCCGCCACCCTGAGACAGAAAGATGAAGTCTCATGTGCCTGTAATTTCACCAGCATCCACACCCTTCAAACCGGAACACAGCAATGCGAGCACTACTGCTTTGCGGCAGAAATAGGTATGGTGGTAGTACTTTCCCGGACGACCTGTTTTAGTAACAATAATCCAATTTGCAAAGGAGTGGTGGGAGACTGCCAAAGACAGGGACAAGTGGAAGAATTTGGGGGAGACCTTTGCCCAGCAGCGGGACAATATAGGGGTAACAAAAAACAAAACAAAAATGCTGTCCGTTTCAATCCGTTTTTTGTGTTATATGGAGAGAGATGTGTCCAGTGAGTCATCTCTCAATCTTTCTCTGAGAATCTTTCCACTAGACTTTGTATACTGTGACTTTTCAGTCTTGAAAATGTAAGTGCACAGAAGGACTAGGATCGCGATGGCAGTAGCTGTGCCTGCCGTCGCGTCGGCTGGCGCGCACTCACCGCAGCCGGTGGGGCCCAGTAGCAGCACGTTGCTCTTGTCCAGCCTGAGCTCGTGGTTCTGTCTCTCGAGGATCTCCGCACCGCCGCCGCCGCCGCCGCCGCCGCCCCCGGTCGCGTTGTTTGTGCTGCTAGTATTACTTAGGTGTAGGAGATCTGAAATACATGATACATTGTTAAAAATATTACATATTATTGTTACATGTCATACATGATACATTGTTACGACAAACACTACATTCACTTGGTGTTACGTATCCCCTGATGTATCCGGCGGTTTTGACATCCACGGGAGGAGACGTTTATTCTTAGATGACCACAGACCTAGACAGCAATTTAATATCTAAATTGTGTTGTACCTATTTGTACATTGTTGTTATGCATCGAGTTATTACGTCATAATAACTCAATGTTGTTATGATTTTTTTGTGTTGTTTGTTTCAAAATAAACGGTGCACGTTGTTTTCGTGCAAAATAAACGTTTTTAAAGGTAACTCGATCAAACGGGTGCCAAATTACCACTGACTGGACCCCGAGCGAACAGGAGGGCAATTCTCGGATTGTAGAGATTATCTCTAAATTAGAGATAATGGCGAAGCATGAATGTCTACAAAAAATGCCACGAAAATGTCACAATAACCATCAAATCGTCTTCGATTTGAATGATTTTGGTCGTCTATTTGTGACATCACGAGAATAGCAAATTAAGATTTTATTCGACATTCGCCATCTTTTTTCGACATATGTCGAATTCGACTTAATCTCTAAAGCAAGAGAATTGCCCTCCAGGAGATGAACTCGTGGCCGACCAAGAAGATGGCGGGACGAACTTGACGCCCACAGAAGAGATAGAAGTTTGTGATGTACTCCGTGTTGTTGGTAATTTGACAGTCGTAAAATGTACAGGAGTCTGGCCAACGAAAGTTGTCCAAGAAAAAAAGGCGGAAATTTTTAAAAATCAAGAGCTGTTAACCCTGGCTATGCACTGCTTAAACGGAGTTGATACTTTTTATTATTCTATTCAGCATGTTTTTTTTTTAAATGTTTTATGAGCTGTAATTTTCGAGTGTATTATGAAGAATATTAAAGAGTACTTTTAATTCTGCCTTTTTATTATTTTCAAATAATCCATAACTTTATGTACGGTCGAGGACTTTAATTGATGAGCACTTGCCACTATGCGTAATTTAGCCGTACTAAACATTGGGGCTATGAGTCATAGTTGAAATCGGATTCCAAAAACTCTTCACCTGATAATATTGAATCAGCTTCATTGCTTTCTTCGCTGCTACTGCTACTGCCCTCAAGATGTATTATGAATGGTTCAAGGTCGTTTTCAGTAATACGGTCCCTTAATTTGTACTTATTTTCCACATTTAGTACATGATCAGTGTACTTCATCCAGTCATCAGCAGTTATGGATAGAAAACATTCTTTTATTAAATTTTGCATTTCAGACCCTGGTTTTCCTATATTTTTGCTTGCTACTTTTCTCTTCGCTTGTCTCCATACAAGCTCAATAGCATTGAGGTCGCAACAATGTACGGTGGCAGCAACAAAATTTTATGATAATATTTATTCTGTGATATGACTGTGTTTCTTTAGAAGTACTTCTGCTTCGTAAACAACTGCAGGTTTATTATCTTTCACCAAACAGCTTTTGTGTGATATTCTTCAAAATGGATATTATTCTCTTGAAGCCATATTCAAAAAAAGTATCAAAAATATATTCCAAAGCCAATATCAATTTTCTTAAATTATTGCCATATCAAATCTTCTGAAAATAATGCGTGGATAGCTTTCGTTGGCCAGACTCTACCAACTTATATGTAGAATGAAATGTATGTGTACATACATTTCATTCTACTGATAATTTGGTGGATCTGTACAGACCGTTCACCGTAAGTTGGCACCTGCCATGGAGTATTTACAGGTGCCATCATACGGTGAACGGCTGTTGATTACTTTTTTACGTTCCAGATTGGAATTTAGGCCAAATATCCGTGTAAAGCCACTGAATAAATAATGGTACAAGGTAAAGCCAAGTAGAGCGGTATTCTATGGATGTAATCGTTCTTGGCAAATTTACAGCGAAAGGAACGGACCCTATCTAGAACAATACCGTGACGCGCCTGAGGTCAAATCATGTGTATTGAAGCGTGCGGCTTGTCACCGCGATTAGCCACACTTTCACACTGTTTCACTTTTACACTTATTTTCAGAAGGAAAGTGAAGTGCGGTAGAAAGTCATTAGCGAAAATCTGCATAGGACAATAAAACCACGTAATATTGAATCGTTCCGTAAATATTTTGTGTAGGCGTAGGTCATTTTAAAGTGGTGAAATTTGTTTGTTTGTATGTAGGGGGTAATTTCCGGAACTACTGATCTCAGAAAATTCAGAAAATTATTAACAGAAGGCTATTATTACCTTTGAGTGCTGTAGGCTGTTTTATAAGCTGTCCGTTACGGTTGAGCTAATTTTAACTATATTTGGTGTTTTGGTGGATGCTAGGGGAGGAGGGGTGGGACTATTATCATCCCGACACCACGCATCCATGGGCAAAAAGCTAGTCATCAATATATATAAAACATTTAGCTGCATAAAAAAAATAGCAAAAAATAGGTCTAAATTGCGATTTCATTGGTGTTTTATTTGAGTTAGGTATACTCGATTTTGATAAAACTTATACACAAACAAAAACTACAAGGCTAGAGTGAATAGGTGCCTTCTAGACCTTTGTGCTTCATCTTCGGCCACATCGTCACTTACCAACAGGTGAGATAGTGGTCAAACAAAACAAAAAAAAAAGTGAGATAAAACGGCGGTTATAATATGAATTTAAAAAAAGCCATCCGTCCCATTCCAAAATTAAATGTTTTTATGCCCAACGAACGTGGTTGCCGCGGATTCAGTCCCAAGCGGAACGTATTGGAGGCGCAACATGCCTAAAGTTCTCATAAAACCCCATCATTACAAAATCTGAAAGATATCAACAATGGTTGCAGATCCTGACTGTATATAGCCACAGATAGTAGAACCTTACCATGGAGACACTGTGCTACAGCTACTACAAGCTCACCTCTTTGTGTATGATGTAAAGGATGATGGGTGTCAGACGGAGCCCCGCTGGTGACGTTGTTGTAGATCCTCTTGTAGTGGTTGTAGACAGCCACGGATAGAACCTTCTTGGCGTATTCCTGGCCCACCACGTGCTTGTTCAGGTATTCGAAGATCTTCTTCGGGGGTGGAGGAGGTTTTCTGCAAACAAATTGAAAAATGTAGTTTGTCATTATTGTTTGGTACAGGTGGGGCTTGCTTTGTCCCCGAACTTGGTACGGAACACTAAAATGACTGAGAAGATCGTAAGAAATGCAGACCTTGATTTATTTAAACACTAATATCAACGGTAACGCGTTACAGGGTGAGCTTATGCCTCCATTTTGATGGTAGCAGAGCTTTTTTTGTATTCGTCCAGGGAAGTATTGCACCCATACCTATTTGTGCCGCAAAGCAATAGTGCTCGCATTGCTGTGTTCCGGTTTGAAGGGTATGTATGGGTGCCAGTGAAATTACAGGCACATGAGACTTTTCATCTTTGTCTCAGGATGGATAGGATATTTTTGACTTTGATGGCGGAAGCAGTGCAATGCCGCATCTTGGGTGGACGTGACCTACGAGGTAATGCATTGTTGTAGACAGAGGTTACCGCTGTGCTAACTACTTGATTTAAAAAAACTTGTTGTAATCTATCTGTGTACCAAACTTCATTGCAACTTCATGTTGCAACTATTGGAAAATTAAATCGTGGAGAATTAACGCGTAGTTAAATCTGTTGTCATGGTTAGACAATTCTGGTCTATTATCAGGTCGGAAACACCACAGCCTTAGAAAAATAGTAATATATAAGATACCGTAATTAACGATGCAATTATTATATTTTATCTAGTGGACCGCCCGCGACTTCGTCCGCGCGTGGTGTTTTTCCATACAAACTTCAACGCCCCGCTGCACCCCTTTAGGGGTTGAATTTCGGGAATTCCCTTCTAAGTGCACCCCTAGACCAGAAAAGAAACATATACCATCCAAATTTCTCGTCTCTATGACTTAACGGTTAAGGCTGTGCGTTGACAGTCAATCAGTGAGTGAGTGAGTGCGTCAGTGAGTGAGTGTGTGAGTGAGTGAGTCAGTCAGTCTGTCCCGCAACGATGTTATACATATTGAAAGCAGAGCACTTATCAGATACAGATAGGTGAACACATTGATGTTGGCGAGTGAATGATAGTCGGTACGACGCGACATGTGAAAGTTACGCGTATCTATGTAATAACTATAACTATTATGTTTGCGTGTGTACATTTTATTGTGCCCATAGAAAGTTCGTTCGTGCGTCATTTGAACTTTCTGGACTGATCGGACCTCAATTTAAAGTTGTCTATTTCACATAGCCGTTTTCATATAGGTACCTCGTTAGTAGTAGAGCTTTTTTGTGAGAGTCCGTCCGGGGAAGCACTACCACCATACCTAATTCTGCCGGAAAGCAGTAGTGCTCGCATTGCTGTCATCCGGTTTGAAGGGCGTTATTTTATAGTTACGGTAACCAGGTAACGATAATTTATACTACCGTTAAATAGGTACCATTTTTAACTAAAGTTTATTTTAACGGGATTTGTTAACGTTATCAACCACGGGCGGCGGCGCTACCCCCTTATAAAACACTCCTGTGTACCACATACGCAGGTACACAGAAGAGGACTAAGAGGTTGGCTCGTCATTAACAGAGGGGTAGTAATAAAAGCTCCGACAAAAAAAGAAGAATTGTCCTTACTCAAAATATTAAATCTACTGCCTAAAATACTAACTTTCCGACTACTTTTGTCCGAATAAAAATGACGAAACGACCGAATGAGATACTGAAATCTTCGAAAAATAAACATGATAAATGGTTCGCTGCGGGCCCTACCGGGCCACGCTCGCCTTCGGCTCGCTCGCAGCTCACGTGCTGATAATGTTCTAACCTAACCTATGTGGAGTCGGGGTGCTCCGTGTCGGTTCTGTCACTTATTTTGAACCAAAACAAAATTACTAAGTTACCGACAACAGAGGTTGTCGGTAACTTAGTAATTTTGTCGGAGGTTCATTATAACGCTGGTTAATTAGAATAATAGTCGGCCACAGATCGCTGGAGATTAATTTGTTTTTCTGAACCATTATTATTTCCCTTAACAGAGTGATATAGTGCTCGAAGATTTAAGTGAAATATATCGTCAATGAGTGAACCTCATTCTCAATAGATATGTATATTGATTTAGTTGTAAAACCAACAGCTATCTATAAATACATTATAAAACATAGTTAAAAACAAAGAGCTAATTACAGGTTTTCACGTGTTGTAGTGTGATCTATTATACTCGTATAATAGATCACACTACAACAGTCAACAGTAACGAAGATACATAAATACATAATTAACTATGGTACGGTTACAAACTAAACTAAACTAGGAACTTTTTTCTAGTTTCTCTCTCTCTGCTGAGCCGCTGTCGAGCTGAGCCCTACGCTCGTGGAGAATAGATCAAAGTCCATTGGCTTACACAGCTTATTGAAATTGGCGCTTGCTCGGCATATAAATGCATTATGCCTATAGTTAAAATATAATCATAACATAACAATAGGAGTATAAAAACAACGGATATAGTAAAAACACTGGCTATCTATTCAAAACATTTATTTAATCTTTGCGGTTGACGTAATACTAAACAAAGGGACTGTTACATAGGTTCTTGAACTCGAAACATTATGATTTATGACTATGATACAATCTTTCTGATTAAACTGAAGATTAAAAGCACTGATGATCTAGTGGGAGGTGGGACTACCGATTGAAGTGAGTTCAAATCTCGTTCGGTGCAATAATGGATTTTTCTAATCGAAAAATGATTGTTCGCAATATTATGTGCTCTCAAACGGTGCAGGAAAACATTGAGAAAACCCGGCATGTCCTAGAACCAAAAACTCCAAGACACGTATATAAAAGGAGGCTCTGCGAAGCGCACCAAACACTTCCACATCACAGTGGTTCTTTCACTATAGGTCACTAGGCTCTTTGCGAGGCCATAATAACTGGCGACCTCTGTGGCGCGGCGGGCGACTAGCCGGCTGAGATGCGAGAGGTTGCGGGTTAGATTCCTGATGCGGGACAAAGGTTTGTATAATCTGCAAATACTTGTTCTGGGTCTGTGTGTTGTGGTACCGTGGTATTCGTAGTTCCTGAAACCCACGACACGGGGGATCCTAGTGTGGGATCAGGACTATGTATGTGACTGTTGTTAATGTTATTATGTAATCTTATACCTCAAGGTATGAAATGGTTCTCATTGTATGTAGCTTCACTCATCAATCAAGCAATGCGCTATTAAAGGAACGCTTTGTATTCTAAATTGCGAGGAAAATTATTATCATACAATTGGCAATGAATCTTTCAAATTATTTACCATATTTACCAAGTGAGATTTGAGTGAGGTGCTAAATTCATTACCGCAATGTCATGGGAGCGTTGACCATTGGATCTGTATACCTACCCACACATGGCATTGTGTGTACCCATTATCCATTACCCAAGTTCACGAACACAAACACGCTGTAACGTAAAGGTGTGAAATTACAGGCACATGTTTTTTTCATCTTTATGTCTTAGGGTGGCGGGCGCAGTGCAATGCCACATAGGGTACGTCCTAGGTGGACGTGACCTATGAGGTAATGCATTATTAAAAACAGAGGTTACCGCTAACATCAGGTGGGCCATCTGCTTGTTCCGTCACTCAAGATGTTAAACAAAACAAAAAGAAATGTGTGATCCGTAGCCGATCTGCAGGTAGCAGCGACAGGCGACGACGTGTCGCCTCTTCATGTCGCGGCGACATGTCGCTGCAGCCATGGCTTCGAACCAAACTGCAGGCGGCAGCAGCAGACGGCAGTGCCCTACTCCAGTTGTTTCGAAGTGTTCCGTCTTTTTATTATTAAATGAGTATCCTCATTGATTGATGATTTGATTGATGGATGGAGATGGACTTTACTAAAAATGTAGTGTTAAAAATTTCACTGTAATCGGCCTGCAGTTCTATTGTGACCACATGTCTTAAGGCCTGACGAAAAGCTCCCATCGTACTCTGCAAGGCAGCTTTCTCTCTGAGTGCACAGCGTAGTACGTAGTGCAGACTGGTACGTGTTGGTTTTCAATTGATTAGAATACCATTTCGTGATATCGATTCTAGATCCGACTGAACATGATCCGAACTTTATTATTACTACTTTTTATTAGGGTTCTGTACCCAAAGGGTGCTAACGGACCCTATTACTAAGCCTCCGCTGTCCGTCCATTCGTCCGTCCGTCTCATCAACTGTAATAGGTACACAGATGACATTTCCAGCGTCCATCCGTCCGTCCGTCTAAAAAAAGTGTCGGTCTCGCACTTGACCGGTTATTACGATAATTGGGCTTCTGACTTTGTGTGTTAGCCAGGTTTGTAAAATTAACACCATTGTGCAAATAAAATAAGATAAGATTCGTTGGTATAAGATTTGTCCTCGCTGCTAGCTTATTATGGAATGTGTTATTACTGGAAGAAAGCGTAGTTAAGTCAGTCGTGGGAAGCAATGGCGGCGATGAGCTCATCACATTTCACTTCTATATTCCACGATGGTGCAACTTACCGTGAAAAGAGGCCCATTGAGGCTCTGCCTACCCCTTCGGGGGAAAAGGCATGTGTCTATGTATGTATTGTGCAAATAATGATACCGCATGACAATGCAGTGTTTACCTATTATGATCAACTTAGAATAACATACGCGCAAAACTAGATTTATCAAGATGTCAATTTGTAACTTTGTCTATGCAATTTGCACTGCAGTATTACATACGCAGCACCTATCCAAACATATTAAAGTTATTCCGTATGTAAGAAAACTTCAGCATTTTGTTTTAATATTTCTAAGGGCAATGTTTGAGCTGACTTTGTTATTTGAAGTTTTAATATTCAAAATCGCGTACTTTATTATTCTTCTGCTGAAGTTTAAAGTGAAATAAGTACTCTACTAGACATTTGTTTCACCACGATCTCACCTGTTGGTAAGTGACGATGTGGCCTAAGATGGAGCATAAAGGTCTAGAACTCTAGAAGGCACCTATTCACTCTAGCCTTGAAGAGACCCAGATTATAGTTTTCAGGAAAGACAGACAACGGTAGTGTATTCCACTCCTTAGCAGTTCGCATTATAAAGATAGAACAGGAATATACGAACGAATAGAAGGTATACTAATGAGGTAAGGATAAAACCGAGCCGTGCGTCTGCTCGTCCTATGATGAAAAGGAGATGGTGGGATCAGATCGTGAAGTTCCTGGAAGCATTCCCGAAATTTAACCTATAGAAGATCGAAAGGCGTGAAACCTTATGGCGGTGCTCGAGACTCTGGATCTTAGTCTCCGACAAATGTTGCTCACCTATAAGCTTGAAAGCTCTGCGTTCCATACATTACAATGTGCGTTAGTACATTCCAATTTCCACACTTCAATTGCTGTAATTCCAAGTCGGCACGTGAGCGCAGAGCACAGACATCACATAATCATCTGGTGGCCCGTAACAACACTGATGCTGCTTCAGCTCCAACACTCCTTGAGAAGTCAAACCTGGACAGACTTCTCCCAATGCGTGAACTCCTTGAATTAGTAAACTAAGATGCTGTATTAAAATTTTGGAGTGGTTGCGTTACATGCTCACTCAGTAACAGCAAAGGTTACAAACTTGATGTTAACACAGTAATTACTTGAGGATGTAATCTAAATAAATCATAGACTAGAAACACGATTGGTGCAACTTTTCTCGATAGATTTATTTTTCGAAATTGGCCCTGCTTAAAGCCCGTTTTAGGTCCCTCCTTCGACTAGAGAAAATATTAAGCATATTTTTTTACACTAAACAGTAGGTAATCACATTTTTCAGATTAATTATAGATCAATTCTTTTTATATTTGCTACTTTAGAAGCAAAACGAAGTTTTATCATTTGTCGCTACGTCAGTTACTTCCGAGCGGCAGAAATCTATACCTCACCTCTTCCCGGGTTCAAGTGAGCAATAGCGCTGTCACTGTCTTGCAGCTATTGTTTTCTTGCTAGACTCCGCCTATTCGGTATTTTGACATATCGCCTTAACTAACTTATTATTACAGTTATACCCAAAATATAAGTCGCCCCGATGTACGTGCGCCGTAGACCAATTTATATAGCGCGGGAACCTTCGGATCAATGTATGATTATTAAACAAGACTTCGTTGTACGATTAATCGGATATAATGTCTGGTGCTAACGTCAGACCAGCGCGTTCAGCCCGCGTCCGCGGTGGCGTGCACGGTGGCGATCCTCCTTTCTACCAATAGCAATCGCGTGCTAAAATCTTGCGCTGTTATTGGTTAATCGATTTCGCGGCAAAATCGCGGCCGGTCGACTCTTCGATGTGAGCGGGACAGAGCTATACAGCGGGTCAGTACTATACGTTCGGCTACTGTCGGATATCAGTCTCCGCTTTTCTGCGCAAGCGAAAACAGTCGATCGGACTTATATTTTGGGTAAAACCGTACTTTAGTACTAAATGTTCACTAACCTATAGAATCCAGACTTGTTATCACCGTTCTCCTTGATGGTCTTCTTGGTGTCCACCTCGCTGAGCACGACGAAGAAGTGATGGCACTTGTCGCACTTGACGAAGCGCGTCGAGCTCACGAAGGTCTCGACGTGCGTGCAGGGGTCGCCGCATTTGGGGCAGGTGAGCACCCCGGAGCCGGACTTCTTACCGCCCGATGATGAACCTGCGGAATGGGAGCCTTCAGACAAGGATCATCTGATCCCTATAGCATCTACAAGACAGATCAGACAGATCCAGCGTATGACAGATCCAGTCAGTCAGATTAAGCACATATACCTACCTATATATAAGAGCTTAACCTGACTGACTTTATTGATTCATCATCGTCGAGCCAAAACCGCAGGACCTTGAAAGTTTTGTTTTGTTCAGAACAGCGCGATTGGGGCCCTGGTTTCGCAAATACCAACTGTTTGAGTCGGTGTTTTCCTTGAATTTCTAAAAACTAAACCAATGCTTTCGATGAAGGCAAACGTCTAAAGTTGGAAAGTTTACGACCAACTTCGAACACACTAGACGTGGAATTTCCAGGGCCTAAAGTAGTTTTTTTTTTTAATTAGCTAATTGTGTCTATGATGTCACTGCGACCAGTGGGGAGCCACAGGCAAAGCTAACCTCAGATGGCTCCACCATCGCTGGTGCTTGTCATTTAGTGGTCTTGTCTTTTTCTCATCAGAAGGGAAACGGTGTGTACCTTTATTTTTACACTGAAATGCACTACACAGAGACATGTTTTATACCAGACTATTATTTAATGTTTATTTACTAAAATTATCCATTGATATTTGACACTTTGACAGTTTTTTTTTAACATTGATAGACCTTTGTTTTGCTACGAAACAACACCAGCGATTATGCGCCACCTAGCGTGATAAAAAGGCAGTGTGTCTCCCCATTAGGCCTGTTGTGATCGCCACTTGTTACATACCGCCCCTAGAGAGGACGTTTACAGTTCACCGCTAAGACCTACAGCTGCTAGGAACTGTAGGATTTTCTTAGGGGTGATTTCTTTCAGTTTATCCGGTCTGAGGATGTGTTTGCCCAGATGAATGCTGCGTTTGTGCAAAGTGGTTCACACTCACCTAGCAGATGATACCTATGCGTTTCATCCGCCTCATCACAGAGTCTGCAGGATTGCGTTTCGCATAACCTTAACTTGAACAAAAGAGCATGTTACCTGTGCTGGCGGACTCCTTAGATGAGTGAGGATGTGGTGGAGGCTGGTCAGTGGAGCTCTTGCATAGGACTGCGCAAGTGCTGAGCGAGCGAGGACAGGAGCGTCTAACAGCGCGGCATTGCTGGACACCTGAGAAGGGATACAAGAATTGCAATTCGATGCCATGATGAATACATACTATTACCTTAGAATATAGAATAAAACAGAAGCCGTGTCATTCGTAAAAACTGACACCACGCAAACTAGTCTCAATGAGAATAGTTTCACCCAGTATGTAGGCGGCCGTGCGGCTAGTCGCGTCGAACTGGAAAGACTTTCTTGTGAATATGCCGTTGTGTGTCGTTCCCACATGTAATAATTCGTAAGGCGCCGTCGTTATCTCTAATTCTATCCTTTTTCTTTTTAAGCCTAGCGAAAAAAGACAAATTATTATTATTATATTTCATACATAAGTATATTTATAATGAATTTTGTTTACCATTCATTCTTTGGAAAAAAGTCAAGCGTCCATTTTGTCATTGTTACCAACATCACCAAAATATTATCCCAGTAGGGAAGTATGATAGGCGCGCGAAACAGCGCCCCGTACTAATAGCATCGTACGCACCTTCTGGTTTATTCTATATTCTAAGACTATTACATACTCGTACATAGAAGCAAGCGATGCCGTATTAAGTATCATTACATAATAGGCTAAACGAAGGTTAAGATCAAGCATGTGTCGAAATCAATATTAAAGCCAGACCAAGGTAATTTAAATTGATCTAGTACCTACATCACCGAAATATCGGAGAAGGCAAGGAGTAGATAACTAATTTCTGTTCGAATTATTTTGATGAGATTGTTTAATTTGTGTCCTAATACATGGCTCAACAATGGTTCATGGAAAAGAAGCTGATTATCACTGGAAAAATTGAGGGAAAGAGGCCACGAGGCCGTAGCCCAATACGTTGGTCAGACCAGATTCGCACTACTCTCGATTCGAAATTCCACGAAGCCGTGCAGCTCGCTGGCAACAGATCTCATTGGCGCAACATCGTCCGGCAGAAAGTGATCCATGGAGGGGGTCACGACCCTCAGCATTGAGGAATACGACGCGAGGAGGAGGACATCGCTCAGGCGCAAAACGTCCACTTCTCATAATGTACACCGCACTTTTTAGGGTTCCGTAGCCAAATGGCAAAAAACGGAACCCTTATGGATTCGTCATGTCTGTCTGTTTATCTGTCCGAACGTATGTCACAGCCACTTTTTTCCGAAACTATAAGAGCTATGCTGTTGAAACGTGGTAAGTAGATGTATTCTGTGAACCGCATTAAGATATTCACACAAAAATAGAAAAAAACAATAAATTTTTGGGATTCCCATACTTAGAACAGAAACTCAAATATTTTTTTTCATCAGATCCATACGTGTGGGGAGGTTAGGATATATAAGTCTTCAAAAATGATATTGAGGTTTCTAATATATTTTTTTCCTAAACTGAATAGATTGCGCGAGAGACACTTCCAAGGTGGTAAAATGTCCCCCCCCCCCCGTAACTGAAGAATGATAAAACTAAAAACTATATATCATGTACGTTACCATGTAAACTTCCACCGAAAATTGGTTTGAACGAGATCTAGTAAGTAGTTTATTTGAATACGTCATAAATCGTAAACCATCCAAGAACTTTTATATTATGTTACTTGCTGCTACGGAACCCTTCATGGGCGAGTCCGACTCGCACTTGGCACTTCGCTACCCAATTTTTTCGCAAAACGTACACTGTACGTTATCTCAAAAAGACCACTTCGCAAAATGTACATATCAAACACCATAGGTTCAGTGCTCATGACTCTCTTCAATAGTTAAATAACCATAGAATACAAAGGTCATTGACAAAATGGACAAAGTATGACCTTGAAGATAGATATTTTGATGACTACAGCTACGGTAATCAACAAAGGATGTTTGAATTTGTCATTGACTCCTCCGGTCAGTCGCCCAATTGTGTGTGTGTGGCCAATTTGAAGCCGTAGCGTAGTGTCTAACACACTATTTTGTATTTTTTATTACAACTTTATATGATGTCCGTAGGTCCCCGGCCCGGGGGCCGGCAAAGTCTCTCGCTTGTGGCGCGAAATTCAAAATTTTAGTGTTTTTTTTTTTTGTTTATGCGGATCGTAGCACCACAAATAATATAATACTATACGTAGCACTCATGATATTTATGAGATACTATCAATTAAAATACATGTGTGTTAAGTCTCCTAGTTCTCGCGAAATTAACTTTCGCTAGAAGTGTTCATGAACAAAAAACACCAAAAAAATTGAATTTCGCGAATCTTGCGACAGCATTTTTGCCACAAATTATTCCCATGCACACATTTCGAAACCTTATATCCTTCACGGCATCTTATTGTGCAACAGTGGGTATGATGAGCTTGATAAACCTTACAAGGCAAGTTTTATTGGCATCATAATCTGTTACAATCTGCTTTTTTAATGGTATCCGTTTATCTTGATGAATTTGACAGCTGCGTTATGGTCGTCCTTATTTTTGTGGGGAAAACATCGTGAAATTTTGACCCGACCACGTCGAAGCAATGGTTTTCCTAGATTTGAAGTGTTATCTCTCTGTAGACAATGATCTTGAGGGGATGGGATAAGAGTTTACTATCTGGTGAAAACACAATGGCGGCGATGAGATTCGCTACTCGTCATATCTACACACGAAACGAAAGTGTTTTTCTTTTCTGTTTTGCCCATTTACGTGGAAAAAGGCGAGAAAATCGGACTTCCTGTAGAAAATTCACTGACATTGTTGTGTGCATGCTGCAATGTGTCCGGCCAAAAAATAGACCCCTCCGCGTGGATGTCGTCAAAGCCGAGTAAGGGATTCTAAGATTCGTTGGTATAAGATTTGTCCTTATGGAACTTATAATGGAAGCTTATTATGGAATATGTTATTACTGGAAGAAAGCGTTAGCCGAGTCATTCGTGGGAAGCAATGGCGGCGATGAGCTCACCACTTGTCACGTCTATATTCCACGATGGTACAACCCACTGTGAAGTGGCCCATTGAGGCTCTGCCTACCCCCCTTCGGGGAAAAAGGCGTGTGTCTATGTATGTATGTACGATTGTTGTTTGTTAGCTACAACATCCGCTAAGCCACCTTCTGAGAGGCTAACGAGGCTTACAAGGCTCTATAATGGCAATGTACGAGGATACTCCAATGTCGGAATAAACAACCGGAACAAATAATTTAGTAATGTCGAGGTCTTTTCAATATTCTTTTGATACTGGTGTTATTACCTCTAACAGACTCGAAGACATTGTACACTAATAATGCCCTAATGAAGCTTTTCCCTTTTCAGAAGTTCTGGGTCACTAGAAATCAATGTATTCTCTCACTTTTTTAATACAGCTTCTTCTTCACTTGTCTCTTATGTTATTTCTGAGTCACGCTGAGCGAGTTCCCTTTTATTAAGACCGTTGGTTGATAGAAAGAACAGTGTGGTGAAAGAATTTGCGAGCACCCGCAGGGGGCTATTTTTGTGCATTATGTGCAGGAAGTAACTCTCAGGAAATGAGATCTGACAGATTTCCCTAGTTTCCACTTTTCCACCGGCTCTGATCACGCAGTCTCGCTAATTCACACGTTGTTATCATTTGCAAACTTACAAACGGCAAACAATGGGGCTTTGTGCTTGCTTTCTGATAATTATAACTTGTTACGTTTTGCGGAATCGGCTCAACTGTATGTTGTAAATGTATTTGTTGATGGTTTCCGTGAAGCTCAGGTGGAAAATGAAACATAGCATGTCATAAAAATGCAAGCAATAGAAATAGATAATTTAGTTGTGACCCAAAACCCGTTGGAGCCAGCAGTGCTGTGTCGGGTTTTCAGACGTGGTCTACGTCATACGGTCGTCAGCATATTGCATCCACCCAGAACCTAAGATGAAGTCTCATGCGCCGTGATGTGCCTGTATTTTTTCAGCAATTATATCCATATTTTCATTTTTAAAATAATACAAATTTATTATCCATCTAATATCTTTAATATCGAATATAATCATCTATTTTTAATTCAATAGGTAATAATATAATAAGTTAAGTAAAACTAAAAAAAAAAACACTTTTGATTTTGATAAAACATTAAGAATAAGAACCATCGCTAGAAAACCTGCTTCCAAATTTAAAAAAAAACTTCATTTAAATCGGTTTACCTGCCACAGCCAGACACACAGACACACATAGCGGTCAAAGTTATAACACCCCTCTTTTTGCGTCGGGGGTCAAATTAAATTTCCCATAAAAAAACTACTCCGCCCACGGCTACTCTCGCGTTTTATCGGGTTAAAAATTAGCTGCTCTTATAGCTCAATTTAGGTAATCATATATTAATAGGTAATATGTACCAAGAGTTGGTCCGGGGAAGTACTACCACCATACCTATTTCTGCCGCAAAGCAGTAGTGCTCGCATTGCTGTGTTCCGGTTTGAAGGGTAAGGGTGCCGGTGAAATTACAGGCACATGAGACTTTTCATCTTTACGTCTCAGGGTGGCGGGCGCAGTGCAATGCCACATAGGGCGCGTCCTAGGTGGACGTGACCTATGAGGTAATGCACTGATCATAAGCAGAGGTTACCGCTTAACATCAGGTGGGCCATCTACTTGTTCTGTCATAAAAGTAGTATAAAAAAATAAAAAATAAAAATAAAAAATAAAAATTCATCGAAATCGATTCACCCGTTTTGGCGTGAGTGACAAACATCCAAACATCGTAACTTTGACATTTATTAATATCATAAATGTCAAAGTTACGATGTTTGGATGTGGATTACATAGATTGATTGTTAAAATTGTTTTGAATTAATAATATTTAATTATTAATTTGCATGCATTTTCCATGACATTAATATACATGATTCTCTATTTTCTTTTTGTACATGAAGTACGTTGATCTAAATTAGGTAAGTTCATATCGAATTCATTGAATTTATCAGTCACTTGATAAGCAAGGGAGTATTCTCAAATGTAATGATTGTGTACTTGTGTTTAGTGACAAAAATGTTGTTCTTCTTAAAAAGGAAATAATTTTTAGGTGCTTTTTCAGCACTTAACTGTGAGGGATGATAAAATCGTAAAGGATTTCGTAAAGGCAAGAAACGTCTCCACTACAGACCGTTCACCGTAAGTTGGCACCTGCCATGGAGTATTTACAGGTGCCATCTTACGGTGAATGAGCTGCAGCTACAGCAATCCAGACACTTACGGTTGCTATACTTTTGGTGTCTTTTGAAACTGTTTCATAATCTTTGTCAATTTGTATGACTGCCCATGGATACTGAAAGAAAAGTAGGTAGGTAATACTTCTTCATTGTTGTATTGGGAAGACTTTCATTGTAAACTGTGAAACATTGTAGACTGTAGGTAATATTTTTATCAGTTTGTGTGTCAAGGCAAGTTATTAAGTAACATTATGACTGTTTTTATACTGTGACTAGGTACTTACTTATTCTGTACAATACTGTTCTGGAGTCCAAGTGGTATTGGAGCCTTTGGGTGAAGGTCCCTAGGTTTCTACTTTTTACCATTATATTTTTGATAGGTAAATCTAAATCTCCTGCTGACTGACTGATTTATCATTCCCGAGCCAAAACCGCTGGACGTAGAGACTTTAAATTTTGAGGGTATTCCTTTTATAACAAAACAACCCACTAAGAAGGACTTTTTGTAAATTTAACCCCTAAGGGAATGGAAAAGGGTGAAAACCATTGTATGAAAAATCGAATTACTTGAACTTACAAACTTGAAACTTTGCATAAGTATGCTTCAATACAAATCATAAAAGGGTAAAATATTTTTTCCCCAAACTATCCCTAAAAGCGGGTGCAATGGGGTGTTAAAGTTTGTATGGGAACTATATCGCATGGTGCCTTTTGCTTGAAATTCGGTATGATTACTTAAAATACAGAATAATTGAATACATATTTCAGGATAACTCTTAAAAAGGGTTAAAAAAGGGGACAAAGTTTTAGTTTTTTATGTGATGCGTAGCTTTGCACGGGTATTCAGCTAGTCTACTATATGGGTCTCTATTTAGGTATCAAATGTGTATAATGAGGAGCAGCCTCAGTAAAATGCAGATAACATAGTGCGCAAGAGCGCTACGAAGTTTTGTAGAGATCGTAATTGTGATCTGTGGAAAACCACAATAGAAAGGTGAATGGTGAATGGTCTGCCAGGCAGGGTGCACTGATGTGCTAATGTGGATAGTTCATGTATGGGCCACAGCCACTAAGGTGGTTGCTTTTTCATACTAACGTATTTTACCAAATATGGGCGAACAGAGTACGATTTGACCCTGAAATGACTGTTGTTGGCTTTTATATTGGTTAAATCATATTTGGTTGAAGAAAACAGTGCGGTATCAGAGCGTGCGCTCGCCTTCTTCGCCTCATACAAAAAATTTCGTTGAAACTGGTCGAACCTATAGCGCCTTGAGAAAGAACGGGATGGGTTGTCTGAATGAGATCTTACTCATTTATGGTGCTTCCACGGTTGTAAAGTTTTTATGAATGGAAGAATTTGGGGAAGACCTTTGCCCAACTTTGGGAAACTCATGTAAATCATCCCACTAATATTATAAATACGAAAGTTTGTGTGTGAGTGTGTTAGCCTATTTTGTAACCTATTATATATTGTACCTGTATTTTGTGTGTGTAACCTATTTTTATGTTACCAATAAATGAACTTGAACTTGAACTTGTTAGTGTGTTTGTTACTTCTTCACGCTAAAATAGCTGGACGGATTTGTATGAAATTTGGAATGGAGCTAACTGGAATCCCGGAATAACACATAGGCACATTTTTATCCCGATATTCCCACGGAATCGAGACTTACGCGGGTGAAACCGCGGGGCGCTGCTAGTCTTATATACACAGATCTTGGCCGGCCGTTTAGGCATTAGGAGTAGCAATTTTTTTTAGGATACCGAAATATAAGCTTTACTAGATTCCCAGAATAAATAATAATACTAGATGGACTTATTTGTTGCGAGATGCCGAACGCCTGACTTCACGGCAGCCAAGATCCATCGTGCAGACTTATTAGAATATTTTGTATCTTTCCCTGTTACCAGAAAAGAGAAGGCCAATTAAACAGTGTTCGTGCGAAGTTGGCAACCCTATCATAACATTAAGATGACTATCCGTGACGCAATACCTTTCACTTTCGTTACATTCTATAATTTCTAGATAGTCTAGTACCTACGTACTGTACGTAGTAGCGTGATGGTGCATTTTAGGCGAGAGCATCAATCAAAGCATTAAGTAACTGAGTGGCCAACAACAGAAGCTGGAAAGTTAATAGCGCCTTTAATATTATGTCATTATAAAGAAAGGTTTAACTTTTTTTTAACCTCTTGAATGACGGAACAAGCTTACGGCCCATCTCATGTAAAGCGGTAACCTCTGCCTTTAACAATGCATTACCTCATAGGTCACGTCCAACTAGGTCGCACTCTATGTGGCATTGAACTGCGCCCGCCACCCTGAGACAAAGATGAAAGTCTCATGTGCCTATAATTTCACCGGCACCTACCCTTCAAACCGCAACACAGCAATGCGAGCACTACTGCTTTGCGGCAGAAATAGGTATTATGGTGGTAGTACTTCCCCCAAACGAACTCTCTCACAAAAAAGCGGCCAAGTGCGTGTTGGACTCGCCCATGAAGGGTTCCGTAGCAGCAAGTAACATAATATAAAAGTTCTTGGATGGATTACGATTAATGACGTATTAAAAAAAAACTACTTACTAGATCTCGTTCAAACCAATTTTGAGTGAAAGTTTACATGGTAATCCACATTATATTTTTTTTTTAGTTTTATCATTCTCTTATTTTAGAAGTTATGGGGGGGGGGGACACTTTTTACCACTTTGGAAGTGTCTCTCGCGCAAACTATTCAGTTTAGAAAAAAATGATATTAGAAACCTCAATATCATTTTTGAAGACCTATCTATAGATACCCCACACGTATAGGTTTGATGAAAAAAAATTCTTGAGTTTCAGTTCTAAGTATGGGGAACCCCAAAAATAAAAAACTACTTTCTAGATCTCGTTCAAACCAATTTTGAGTGAAAGTTTATATGGTAATGTACATCATATATTTTTTTAAGTTTTATAATTCTCTTATTTTAGAAGTTACGGGGGGGGGGACACACTTTTTACCACTTTGGAAGTGTCTCAAGCGCAAACTATTCAGTTTAGAAAAAAATCTATATTATATAAATTATAATATAAACCTCAACATCATTTTTGAAGACCTCTCCATAGATATCACACACGTATAGGTTTGATGAAAAAAAAAAAACGAGTTTCAGTTCTAAGTATGGGGAACCACAAAAATAATTGTTTTTTTTTAAATTTTAGTGTAAAAATCTTAATGCGGTTCACAGAATACATCTACCTACCAAGTTTCAACAGTATAGCTCTTATAGTTTCGGAAAAAAAAGGCTGTGACATACACGGACAGACAGACAGACAGACAGACATGACGAATCCATAAGGGTTCCTTGTCTTTGACTACGGAACCCTAAAAAGCTGTACTACTACTAAATTTATTGTAATCTGCAGAATCATGATGATCTGCATGAATGAAGAAACCTTACGAGGCGCCCTAAAACCTGGTACCACACTGGTTCTTTCTTCGATTGCAATGATTTTAAAAAACACTTAGCCTCTTCGACTCTCGTCCGCGAACTGAGCGCTTGGCCAACGGTGAACGCACTTGGCGCATTGGCACCAAGATGCTTAGTTATGTGGACGAAAACCGACACTGCACCAACGTTGGCCGCCAACGGCAAAAAAACGCCATGCACCCTTGCTGGCCCAGCTACTGGAGCTTTGTACAAGCCCCATAACATAAATAAAATAGATAATTGGAGCAATTTTCGTTACTTAATAAACAATAGTGAATAACCTCAGGGTCAGTGAACTCAATACAACATTGTCAACAAGCTAGCTATACGACGAGCTACAAGATAGATTTCGACGACCTCTGTGGGTTCGATTCCCGCCTCGGAACTAATATTTGTACGCGCTGCATATATTTTTTCAGGATGTTCTGTGTATTTTCTATGTATATAATAAAAAATATCAATCTATGTAATGTATCAGTTATCTGATACCCATTACACAAGCTCTGCTTAGCTTGGGGCTAGTTAATGTTGTGTGAACTGTCCAACATAATTTATTATTTATTTATTTTATATAGTGTCCTCAAATTCCCGAAATTCACTCTGTCAGAGGGTGCAGTTTGTATGGAAAACAACCACGCGGACAAAGTCGCGGGCGTTCCATTAGTATAGTTATATATATATATATATATATATATTATATATAAAGATGAGGATTTGACAACCATCAGCTAGTTTTTCCTCAATAGGTATGTACTTGAAAGCAAGGTCTGAGAGGGCTAGATATGTGCACTCTGGCACAGAACCAACTATCAAATCTGTGTCAAATGTTAACAAAATGTTATTGAAGCTAAGATTAATCACTTCAGCCTTTAGACATCCACTGCTGGACGAGGCCTCCCCCGTAGAATAGGGGGGATTTGCCATAATCACCAAGCTTAGCAGGCAGATTGGTGATCACAGTGTTAGTGTAGAGTACTCGGGTAGATGCTGCTGCCCATCCCCTGGTGTAATCCTTTAGCAGGCTATTAGAACGGCCATGGGAGGAAGGGGGTCTATTCTAGGCCGGACACACCACGGTGCTAAGATTCATTGAAATAATTAAGCTTATTAATTGATTTATGCCTATTGAAAGAAAGAAATAAAGAAAACGTTTATTCGTGACTATATCATTTTGAGAAAACACACAGTGTACGTTATGCGAAACAATAGTGTACATTTTGCGAAGTGGACGTTTTGCGACTGAGCTATGAATTAAATTCATAAAATTTTATATTTATGTCATTTGTTTTCTTTCTCAAAAACGGAAATTGAATATGTTTTGAGTCTGTTACAAGTAAATAATTTTAGAATAGGATATTTAACTACCATGATTGTTGCATAGACTATGACCATTTTCCCAGGTAGGTAAATCTCTTTCCACCTCTTTCTAAGAACAATTTATTTTATTTTTGTATCAGGTTACCTGAGTTTGGTAAAATCAGACCTTGATATACTTTATTTATTTACATTTAGATGCTTTACGAAGGGGCATAGATACACAACTGTGTGCTTTTCTATAATTTAAAGGTTTTATGCAGTTTATGCTCATCAGTTTAAGTCCACAAAGTATAATATTCATATAACTTATCCACAAGCAAGTCTTTGTTCTATTGTATTACCAATTAATAGCTTTTTTAATGTAAAAGTGTTTGTCTGTGGAAGTACTAACACCAAACCTAATTCTGCCACAAAGCAGTAGTGCTCGCATTGCTGTTTGATATGGGTGCTGGTGAAATTACAGGCACATGGGACTTTTCATCATCATGTCTTAGGGTGGTGAGCACAGTGCAATGCCTCAATGACCTGTGAGGTAATGCAAAGTTATGGTTGCGTTTTTAATCAAATAAAAATATGTGGAACTGATAATTTGTTGAACTGTGTCCAAGTGCCCAAGCTACACTAATAAAGGTACTTGAAAAATCAATTTAATAGAACATCTTAGAGATTGTAGGTATAATGTTTGTGATTACAATCATCATATTGATACAAAAATAAAACAATGATAAAAACAGCAACAGGCTTGTAAGATTATGTGTCGTTTATACAGATAAGAATCATAATGGTTAGGGAGGCAGGGTCACACACAAATTAAACAACTACGAATGCCGCCCCTGACCTTGTCGGAGACTGCTCGCCTTGGAGCAGCGTGAAATGCGAGAACACTGCAATGAACAGCTCACGACCGACGCAATGCATGTCCCATCCCGCGGAATCACGCGTCACGACCATGATAAACATAGGTAGGTATCACGTTTTGTTATCAAACACATAACAACTTTGCACGTAGTAACGTACCAACCTCCACGACACCGTGACACAGGTCTGGCTGGAGCGAAGCCAATCAGGCAAAAACAACCAAATACAATATAAAATCACACTCACCCGACGACAACGGCGATGCGTTTCTTCTCACTGCGATTCTGCTCACGGACACGAAACTCAATCTTACACTACTCATGATAATTCCCTCGATGACGATCCAAATGTAGCATGGGCTCTCGATCAAACGAAAATACGAAATAGGACTTTACAGGAAAAGTTGCCGTAACACCCGAGCACCCGAGTAGCAATTCTTATGTACTATTTTATTTGTCAGTGAGAGGTCTCTGTCATGACGCAACACTTTTTAGTCAACATCAACACTACTGCAAATTAACGATCTGATTGTGTAAGTACGAAAACTGCACTTTGCTATTTTTTTGATAAGATTTTACAAAAACAAATTTTATTTTTTGGACAATGGAGCGGCCATACTGATGTTCACAGCTGATTTTGATGTGAGAAAATGAAATTTTGTATGTACCACGTTGTTTCGGCAGCTAGTACCGCTACCTCGCGGAAAACTTTGTAAACTATAAACTGTATTACCGACGCAGCTTAAATTGGAGTTTCATGCTACATTATATGTATAATCATAGATGGCACTGGCACTGACTTTAGGAATGTATCGTATCGTCTATGCTTTAGGCGTTCATATTTATTCTGTGGTTCCGCAGCAATAGCAATCTACAGAGGGCCTACCACAGGTTTGTAATTTATTGCAACTCGGGATAACGAAAACCGAATTGCGACTCGAAATGTGGTAATTTGTATGGAGTCACCATCGAGCAACACGGAATGGAGACGCCATCAAAGGCATTCCCCGCTGTAGTTCCCCTCTAAATTGAATGCCCTCGAGGGCATACAGCTTATAAAAAACTAGCTGTCGCCGATTGCTCTGTCAGACTGAATCGACTCGCGTGGGAGATAGTGCTCCAAGAAAAATGCCGAGTTGTTCAGTTTTATGCTGTAAAAAAATGATTGGATCATCAAATTTACAAGAAGATGGTGTTTCCTTTCACATGTACCTGAATTTCAATTAAATTATTATAATTTATTGCATAAAAATTGACCAAGTCAAATTAAGCCGTATAAAAACAAAAGTGGCCATCTTAGATTTTGTAATTTTTGAGTTAGTGTTCGGGGTAAAATAATAAAACTGAACGGTTTAACAAAAAAAAACCGTGAATATATTATTAAATAACACTGATTCACTCTTCACTACAACTGCACTTCAGTACACTAGTCATTCATTACTCTAAAATCACTCCCAAGTTACTTGATTTATTCGTACTGAAAGCCAATTTCCTTACGACTACCCTGCCCACTCTTAAACCGAGCTCCAGTTAAGCGTGTGATAGAGGGGCGACATAAAAGTGACCAAAAGAATAGATATAAATGTGTATAATACATCAATGTGCATGTCAGGATGTTTTCTGCTGACGTAAACATGTATATAACGTGTAATGGTAGTAAGCCAAGAGGTGGATGATTACTTAATATCCTTGATTACTAAATACCATTTATTAAACACGTTCGACATCATGTGACATGTGGCATTAACGACTATCGTATTTGACGGCTATGTAACCACTAACTAACCGGTAACTACTAACTACTACTACTTCGTGTCACAGGCTCTTTCTTGGTTCAGTGACCAACTTGAGATATAGTGTCCCTGAAAGTGGCCTGTGACCAATGGTGAAAGAACCAGTGTGGTAAAAGGATTAAATGTACCTCGCAGAGGTGTATTATATGATATTTCAACGTAAGTGTCATGTGAAACTATATTTAAAGAAATAAAATTAAATCACACTACTATTAACAACAAGTGTTACATCAAAAAGTTTGTACATTTGAGAGCTTTGATTACAAGAGATGGCAAGCATGAAGATGATATTTAAATGAGTGTAAATTCTGGAAATCAAGTGAACTTAACGCCTTATTGTCAGCCGGAACGTATCCAAAAAGGCACGACGACTGGATGTGCATAGAGGGCTGTTAGTGCCAACACTAATGTATCTGGTGGTAGCGAAAGTTGCTAAGGCAGAATAAACATGAAAGTAGAATAAACGCAGTTAAGATGAGGTTTGAGAAGTATGTATGGTGGACTTTGAGAGAGAATAAGAAACTGTGTGTTAAGAGAGCATTGTAAAATGAAAGAGCACGTGTATAGTGACAAGGATTGAGAAAGGTATGCTTGGATGGTTTGGGTATATATAAAGGATGAATGATAGTAGATTAACGAAACTAGTTCATAAGATGAGAATGAATGGGACAGTTGGAAGGGGGAGACCTCGGTGAAGGTATTCAGAATAGATCAGGGTCGATCTGGAGAATGGCCAGGCTAAGAGCGCCCTTAACCAATGAGCATATATGAAGAATGTGATGTAAGTGAATGAAGCGAAACAGGTATGCCAGGATCGTAGCAAGTGGAAATTCATGGTCTCTGCCTACTTCTCTGGGAAACAGGCGTGAGTATGTGTGTATGTTTGTAATATTATAAATGCTAAATTTTCTAAGGATTGGATGAAATTTAGAACGGCGATAGCTGGACCACTGGAATAGTTTTAAATTTTATTTAGATGTTCCCATAGGATCAAAACATATGCGGGTGAAATCGCGGGTTGCTTCTAGTTTATAATAAGAATAAAACTACGTGGTTAATTTTATCAAAATCGGCAATATTGATCATACTTAAATAACTTTATTCTTTTCAGTTAAAAGTAAATAAAGATGCTTTAAAAAAATCGTTGATCGCCCATTGTGAGGTTACTGTACAATCTTTGCACGTTGTGTTTGCCTATAATGAGGGGTTTTTACGGCCATACCAAATCATCTATAAACCCTTGAAAATAGATGTCGCTGCTGTGTACTTAACTGTAAAAATAAAGTGAAATGTAAAAGTCAACAAAGAAGTGATATATTTTCGTGGTATTTTGTTACTATCACACAAAATAACATAGGTACGATGCATTTGTTGATTTTGACAACCACAGTTGAGTCAGGGCCATCAATTGAGCCAAATATTATGATTATTATGATTATTAAATTGAATTAAAAAAAAAAAAAGCCCCCATTGGTTTCTTCTGTAGCTAAAGATAGGTATATAGTTTGTACCTCTTCATATATGCATGTCGGATCCTCAAGATCCCTCCGAGCGGCAAAAGGCAACTTAGGGGCTTTCCAGTGGGTCTCGTGCAAATGAGGAAAATTCAAAAAAGGTTTCACTAAGATATATTCAAACTGACTTTGAACTTGATTTTGTATTTTGTTGATTAAATCGTGTGCACTCTGCCAACGCCGATGTAATAATGAGCTCTGGCGCTTTCGTACGCTCCTTTTATATCCGAGCGTCGATCGCTTTGCGTCTTTGCGTAAAAAAGACTCGGGCGCATTCGTTTGGGTGGCGCGACACGACAGAATACGATTGTTCGCAGCCGTACACGTGGTGTTTATAAGCCTTCAATCTCAGTAGATCTATTCTCCAGATTCATCATATGACTTCTCTCTCCGACATACATGTGTAGACTGTTGGTAAACCTAATTTTTTTTAAATTAAATAAGCAACTGCTAACAATAACAGCCTCAATGCACACTGAAATAGCTTTGTGCTCATTTAACAGTTTTTTTTATTTCTCAAAAAATCCTGTATGTGAGTTGCCCGTGTTTTCTTTTATACTACTAAATTAGTGATGTCCCTCAATAATAAAGTAGATTTTTTATCGATAAAATAAATGCTCGTTTAATATGTTTTACAAGCTATTGAAATTTGATTTATATTATTCGGGAGCCATAGCCTAGCCTAACCTAACTTTCTAACCGTTAATCCAATCACCATGAAGGTATTGGTATGTAACAAGGTAGGTAACTGTTATAATTTTAATTTGAAATTATTCATTTTATGCCATAAGTTGACGACCTCTGTGGCGCGGTGGACGAAGGTTCGCCTGTGACGCAGGAGGTTGCGGGTTTGATTCCCGCCTCAGAACAAATATTTGTACGATCTTCAGATATTTGTTCAGGGTGTTCTGGGTATTTTCTATGTTAATGCAAAATAAATATCTATGTAATGTACTGTACTAGGGATATCAGTTATCTAGTCTATATCACAAGCTGTGCTTGGCTTGGGGCTGGATAATCTTGTGTGAACTGTGTCCAGCATCAAAAAAAAAAAAAAAAAAAAAAATATATATAATGAAATTCACTTAGGTATAATGTGAAAGAAAACACCATCTTTTCGTAAATTCGATGTTCCAGACCTTGATTTACAGCTAAAAATGTAACGATTCGGCATTTCAGTATTTGTAGCATTGTCACACTGTTTTACTCTATGCGTCACACGATCGGTTCAGTCTGACAGAGCAATCGGCCCATCATGATACAATATTATTACTAGCAAAAGCAAAACATGCTTGGTGAGGGCTAGCAAGCTTTTTTTCCGTGATAATTTATATTTAAACAAAGACATGAATTTAAATTACTATGCTAAATTACAACGGAGAGTTTTTTCGTTAAGTGTACCACAAAATTGCATGGGATAGTAGAGGACTCGCTTCGCTCGCCCTAATGATCGGGCGAAAACAGATTTACTAACGCGTATGCCCAAATGAAATTGTGCATAGCCAGAGGGGAACGACATCTTGACATGAATTTAAATTACTATGTGATATTACAAATCTAGAGGTGTGATAGTTTTTCGTAAAAAGTTGCATTAACAAAAGCATTTCCCAGTTTGAACTCATTTACTCATTTTCAAGAAAAGTCGTGTCATGAGTGTCCGTACTGTGTCGTGGGATTTTCCTATTCAAATCCTATTCTTTGATTGACCAAAGAATTAAAAAAAAAATTGCTAGGTATAATTTTTTCAACGCGATATTCTGTTCACTAGATAAAGCGCTAAGTATTACTTTACCTACCATTGTTTAACATTAACATAACTTAACACACCCAACACATACCTACATAGTTGTGATCCCACACTAGGATCCCATGTGACGTGGGATAATTATGCCTGAAACTTAAAAAAAAAAACTATTTTACATTTTAATGACTAATGTAGTTTTTTGGCACTTAGGATCATGATTTTTGGTTTTTGACAATAACAGTGACTGACAGATATAATGCATCGTATATTTCGTGGCCAGAACCGACATGGATTATGTAGGTTAGAAGGATGACGGCAGCTAAGTAAGTTCCTTTCCTTTCCTTTCGTCTCTTTTGACTTGCCGACCCATAGTTTTATGAAATTATTGTATGCTTTGAACAAAATTCTAATTAAATTTTCCCAAGAACTAATCATCTCATGAGCTAGTGGTTGTACCTGGGGTACTCAAAATTTTCTTGATTTTTTCTCTATACTCTAAGTTTCCGCGTTTACCCCCTCTCTCTCCAGCCTACTACTACCTTTTACTAATCTAAAATTTCATAGTGATCCACAAAATGATCTGTATGTTATCCTCGATAACAACTCCGGAACTCCTCCTTCACAGAGAGCTTTCAACCCTTCCCCCCATACCTAGCCGCCCTTAAATCCCTTCAATGACCCTTGATGGTAGCACAGAATATATACAGTAGGCAAAGTAAGTTCCTACCAAAAAGTTATCGATACTGTTAATTGATGTCGAAATAAAGTAATGTAAGGATGTATTAATAAAGTAATTGATCGATACTTTATTTTTGAAGTCGATAACGACTTGAGTGCTGGAAGTCCCTAGAACGGGTGTTACTGTCAATTTTGTGACATAACATGATGTTTGTACACAGAAAACATCTATGTGTGTATAAAGATTTTTGATGTGTTGCTGTTTATAGATGTGTGCGTTTATAGCGATAGAACTACTGGTTACAAAAGTGTGCATTAAACTGTAAGTGAGTGCGTGAAGCCCCCCCCAAAAATTTCGGAATAAATATGTATCGGTTGACAGCTCTAAGGCGTCTCCCCTCCGGTACGGAGGCCTGCGTTGCTCGATGGGAGTCACCGATGAGCGCCCCTAGCGGATAAGTTGCGGAACTTATTTGCTAGTATGGGTTTCTTTGGTTATACCGACTACCGAAAAACGAGTCGGAAATCCACTCACTGCGATCATTTCGTGAGACCAACTCACGATTACAACGGTTTTTCTGCAAAATGCGATGCTGAGTTCCCAAATTGACAGTACTATGATCGAAATCACTCGAAATACGATAATCTTTTCGTGTTTCACTCTCACTTGGGTTTTGGACGGTGAGAAGCTTGTTTTCGTTATCTCGAGACCAAATCTTGGAGTATTTTGGAACGATTTTTTTTCTTTTTTAATTCAACTATGTCTTTTAGATATTTTCTAGCATTATCTAATTTTATGAATCGTCTAAATTGGATAGGGATCCAAGATAACCTATAACGAAAACAGCAAACGCAGGTAGAGTTGTAAAAAACAATGTCCATAGAATATGAATAAAATATCTACTATCAACTCCATAAACTTCAACTCAAACATAAAATCAAATTCCATAGAGATTTGGTAGCATTTCACGTTTTAAATCCAATGCGCCATCTTTCTAAAACCAACAAGTTACGAGTATCTCGGAAGTTACGGGTGAGCGCTCGATCGACCGATTTACGAGTACGCCGAACACTCAGGGTAAGGTGAAAGATGTATCGATTGAAATTACTTCATTCGGTAACGAGTGCTCGCTACTCGGAAGTCGGAAGTCGGTCGAATTTCTTTGCAAAACTTAGCATAAGCCCTCTGATCGTTCACAAAAGCAAGGCACTTATTTAATGTATTGGCAGCATTGCCTACGGTGCTGCCAACAATATATGAAGCATTTACCCCACTTGGTGATTGGTGGTCGCCGACAACATTATCAAAACTTGTGTGTACCTACCACAGATTAATATGTTTTACTTGCCTATTTTTAAATAATATACAGTTCTAAGACTAGTAAGGTTGTAAATGATGACACAATTTAAATTATAAACAATTTTTTTTTCTGACAGTAAATATGGTCGAAAGGATCTATTCCAGAAATATCACTGTCACTTGCATAAACGTCATCATCATCTGTCGCATCCGAATCTGTGCTGCTGTCATTTCCTAGTTCAATTATCAGTAATAATAATCCATGCAGACATCAAGTTCATAAAATTTGTCTTCTAAATTTTGTACGTGTTCACTCTGTTTTTGCCAATCCTGAGGGGTTATAGATGAAATAGCTTCTTCAGTTAACTTCACACGATATTTCCAGCTTCTTGGCCGTCATTATTGCTAGCTACTCGTCTCTTTAGAAGACTCCACATAAAATCTCATTTGCATTTAAGTCGCAGTGGCAGGGGGTAGAGGCAGCAACTTCACCTGCTTTAGATATTCTAATCACGCTTCTCTCCGAAATGCCTGAAATAGACACAAAATTTGTATCATTATATAAAATTAAATATTAATAAAAACACCAATAAGGACTATATCATAAATAAATAAATTAAATTCACTGAGATTATGTCCTTCTTTATTTTAATTCGTTGTGTTAATAAGTTCTAATTACCCATACTAAAGACATTGTCTCGGAAGCATGTATCCCTATTTTACGAACCTGTCATATGATTGAGTGCAATTAACGGGGCTTTGTTTCCCTTTTCTCTCCTACTAAAGGCACGCACCTTCAACACAATCTCTCTTGCATTGCTTCCAAATGGCTTTGGCATGATTAATGCGAAAAATATTAAATACTATCACAAAAACGACCGGAGAAGTCTATGACAATCTGGCTGAATCTGCCCATCTGACAATAACAGATTGAGAAGCTTATAGTGCCAACATCACGGCGAAAAAGGGCCTTGCTTTTGTGAACGATCTGTAACAACTAATCTTTTCCTCAAAAACTAACAACAATATATGTTTTCCTTTCGACTCTTTCCGCCATTTTCGAAAAGAGACGTCGTCTACTTTTATTTTATTTTATTTCCTAGTGTTTTTTTGAGTTACTTTGTGTAATTTTGGTGGCATTTTAACAAGTGTAGCTCTTCTATAGAGCACAAGTGTAGTGAAATGAAATGAAAGTGTATTGCGTGACTTTTCAAATTAGTAGAAATTGTCTACCAAAGTATTGGTAAAACGGCCACCGTTTTACTGAAACATGTGTTTATATGTTTTATTAGATAAATGAAAATGCACAAGCCGAGCGACACCAAAACAAAGAAGAAAAAAATTAACTTTTCGTTTCAGTTTTGCCTGGTTTTGCCACCCAAAGTCACTCACTGCCATGGATTTAGTACTAAGTACAATGCTCACTGCTACACGTGCTGGGAATGCGCAACCATGGAATTGGTATACATTGATTTCAGTACTGTTTGGCCACCAATTCCCAGGTTGTGCATTCCAAGGCTGTGTGATCCCAGGCTGCGCAATCTCAGCACGTGTTGGGAATGCACAGCCATGGATTACGTGTCCATTTGTACATGAATTCCCGGACTGTGCAATCCTGGCTGTGCTTTCCATGGTCGTGTATTCCCAGGTCGTGTATTCAATGGTTGTACAATAACCGGACCCACTGCTATGACCATGCTACTTAGAGCCGTGTTGCTCGATGCCATGCTATGACACGGACCCCTACGTTTTTTTTTCTAATATGTTGACTGCATTTGTTTGCATGAAATTGATGGATGAATATTCAACCGTCAGTCATGTATATTCAACCAGTTGGCTGCGACATAATTATATATATAATACTGAGTTTTTTTTGCCGCTGTTTTCGAAAAGAGATGTCAGCTACTTTGTTTTTTTGTTTCTTTTCCTATTATAGCTGCGGTACGGAGCCGGATGCCTGCAATGCTCTAAGTTTCCTAGTGTTTTTTTATTTTTATTTTGGTGGCATTTTTACCAATGTAGCTCATATAAAGAGCAAAAGTGTAGTGAAATTATATGGAAGGGTGGAAATTGTCTACCAAACTTTTAGTAAAACGGTCAACGTTTTACTAAAACCACCGTTTTCTATTGAAAATACAATAAAATTATATTGAAAATACAAAAATCTTGAAAATGGCAAATGCACAAGCCGTGCGACGCCATATATAATTAAAAAGAATATACTGAGTTGGAGAAATAAGCTTACCTAGAGCAATACGACTTCCGAAGCCACCATGGGAAAGTTTGTCTCCCTCGCGGTATTACATAAGATGGCCTGAGTCAAGGGTAATGGTGTCCTCTCCCTGTCTTCGGACTTCACACAAGCCCAGGATGTGCCATCGTACAAGTTTGGGTTCTTCTTCCAGTTGCACCAGGCTCGAATCAAGCCTGAGAGTTCTACCGTTGTACGTCGCTAGGGTCAGTTTATTGTGGTAGCCTCCAGTAACCCGGGGATTCTTCGCACCCCTCACCCCTCCGTTACCATGACCACTACCTTGGCCAGGAATAGCGGGGCAGCCGGGAACTAGGGGCCATTTATTTCTGGTGTGCATCATGGAGGTTATGCCCATAATTGCCACGCTGGGCAGGCGGGTTGGCAATCGCAGGGCACAGTTGGTCGCACCGCTGACGCTGCTGCCCGTCAGCGGCCAGTAGTTTTAAACTGTGCCATGTTAGGTGGGTGGCTATACCGCCATCAGCCGGTCGTCAGAGCATCTTTCGTTGGTCGGCAGGATATACCACGTGCAGGTGAAGTTGACAATTGGGGTAGTATGGTGTTGGTCTACCCCCCTTATATTTTCTATATATCATAAAAAATATCTATCTATTATGTTATATATTGTATTAGGTATATCACTTGTCTAGTACCCATAACACAAGCTCTGCTTAGCTTGGGGCTAGATAATGTTGTGTGAACTGTCCAGCATTATTTATTATTATTTATTTATTTATTCCCTAATAACAGCAGCGCGACAGCGATCAGCCGCTTAACGTCAAAACGCCTACTGATTGCTTACTTGTCTTCTTCTTATCTTAGGTAATGGCTTCTGTGCATTATTTGCAACAATTTAGCCAATGTCAAGTGATATAATTATTATAGTTTTATTTATAGTCAAGTCGTCAAGAGTCTCCGTCTAGTCCTAACCCAGTTGAAATTGTGGCAGAAAAACTGAGTTTTTACAGGAAAAAATCCACCATTTCGAAAAGACTCGCAATACACTCAAATTTCACTACATCACACATGTGCCATTTATCCAAGTTACACCGGTTAAAATGCCACTAAAATTACACGAAATAACTCGAAAAAACACATTAAAATGTAATAAAATAAAAATGACGACGTTTCTTTCAAAAATGGCAGATTTCAAAACCCTGGGGTGCGTTCAATGGGTACACTCCAAGGATGTAGTTGTTTTTTAACCACGCTCTGAGGCTCTGAACGACTTGGTTCACTCGTAATGACAATGTCATTGTCAATTTTTGATCTAAACAAACGCTTTCTTCTCCCAATGTTGCCAATTTAGCTCTTTTATAGTAAAATTCAGCTCTATTTCAACATTATCAGCTCCACTTTTTTCCAAAGAATTTAGTAGATAGTATGTATGAATGAACGGCAAAACCAAAGTTATTGTTATTGTTGCTGTGTAGCGAAGTAGAATGATTTGTTGACCTGCATTGTTTGTTTAGCTCCTTAATACTGAAACAATTGGTCTTATTTTTAACTCTTATTTTTCCCATTTTTTTTTCATGTGCTTTATATTTTTTTGATCTCATGAAGAACTGACTGTTAAAGAAAGACTGAAGTAAGACTGTTTTTATTTTTATTTTCAATAGTAATGGAAAATAAAGTCACGAGGCCGTCAAAGTCAGTTTTTTTTCCAAATTTTTGTCAACGAGTTTTTTTATTTTCCATGTGACCTAGGAACTTGTTTTGTAAATATGCTACTTGTTATGTATTTCGATCGATATACTAACACCCTATTGTACACCAAAAAATAAACGTAATACGATCAACTAAAAAAATACAGTAAAATGGGCGGCATTATCGCTGAAATAAAAATCGCTATAAATATACACTTATGCTAAGTGTGTATTTATATTTTACCAATATATACGAAAAACTTGAAACATTTCGAGAATTTTGTGGTACATTTGGTACGGAATCCTGAATGCGCGTTATCCGACGTGAACTTATAGTTTTTTTTTACACTTTTAGGCAGGCTAAAGATACCCCCAACAAAGATCCTTCCAGCGTTGATAGGTACCTACCTACTGACAAATTTGACAAAAGCTAGCCATGATAATTCACAGAAAAAAACTATTGGCGATTTTTGCAACATCATCATCCCACATAAACCGTTACTGGACATCTGAACATTATCTGTGGATGTAATTTCATCAATATCGGTTCAGCTGTTACGGCATGATTGCTTAACAAAGTCTTACATAAAATATTTCTCCATCTATGGATGGAACAGGATTTTTGGGGGGGAAGGGTTGGATTGACTTGACTTTGATAGCAATCTTACGTCAAAATCGTAACAACCGAACACCCACCCAAAACGGTGGTTGTTCAGTTAGGGTCACGTGACGCTTACCGAACGCTCTATCCGAGCCTCCGAACGGAACAACCCGTATGCTTTGGCGACAAGCACATGATTTGACTTTGACAGATGTCAGAATTGTCAGAGGTGGTTGTTCGGTTAGGATCACGTGACGCTAACCAAACGCTCTAACAGAGCCTGTGAACGGAACAACCGTACACTCTGGTGACAACCAACACTCAGTGTGTACCCACTGAACGCACCCCTGCTTACTTGTCGCAGATAGACGTAGGTAATACAAATTGTGTCAAAATGTGACGTTTGACAGCAATGATTGCACAATTTACACCTGTTGGGTGCGTTCAATGGGTACACTCCAAGGATGTAGTTGTTTTTTATCCACGCTCTGAGGCTCTGAACGACTTGGATTGACACGTAATGTCAATGTTATTGTCAATTTTTGATGTAAACAATCGCTTTCATCACCCAGTGTTGCCAATTTTGCTCTTTTAGAGCTAAATTCAACTCTATTTCAACATTATCAGCTCCACTTTTTTCCAAAAGAAGTTAGTAGATAGCATGAATGAATGAACGACAAAACCAAAGCCTAAAGTTGTTATTGTTGAATCACTTAACCTGCATTGTTTCCTCCTTTTTACTGAAACAATTAGCCTTATTTTTAACTCTGTTTGATCTCATGAAGTAGAGTGAGTCAATTATTTTTCTATAGTAATGGAAAATAAAGTCATGAAACCGTCAAAGCCAGTTTTGATTTCCAAAATATTGTTACTAAGTTTTCTTTTTCCATTTGATGTAGTAACTTGTTTTGTAAATATGCAACTTGTTATACATTTAGATCGATATATTAACACCCTATTGTACACCAAAAAATAAATGTAATAGGATTAACTACAAAAATACAGTAAAATGGGCGGCATTATCGCTGCAAGCATATTAAGTGTGTATTTATATTTTACCATTAAATACTAAAAACTTGAAACATTTCGTGATTTTTCTAGTACATTTGGTACGGAACCCTGATTGCGCGTGATTCAACGTCCACTTGGACGTTTACCCTTTTAGGCAGGCTAAAGATAACCCCAACAAAGATCCTCCCAACCTTGATAGCCTTGAACCAATCTAGTGACAAATATGACAAAAACTAGGCAAGATATTTCACCGAAAAAAATATTGGGGATGTTTCCATCATTATCATCATCCCTAAATAAACCGCTACTGGACATCTGAACATATCTGTGGATTAAATTACATCAATATCAGTTCAGCTGTCACGGCGTGATTGATTAACAAAGTCTTAAAGCATTTAATAGCAAAGTAATCCAGGAGATGATAACAAGTCCTGTTTCACTTTATAAAAAAAATACTCTCGTGGAAACTGCAACTTTTGCAGTTACTATATTACTCGTTGGGCTTACATAAAATATTTCTCCATCTATGGATGGAAAAGGATTTTTGTGGGGAAGGGTGGGATTGACTTGACTTTGAAAGCAATCTTACGTCAAAATCTTAACAACCGAACACCCACCCAAAACGGTGGTTGTTCAGTTAGGGTCACGTGACGCTAACCGAACGCTCTAACCGAGCCTCCGAACGGAACAACCCATACGCTTTGGCGACAAGCACATGATTTGACTGTGACAGACGTCAGAATTGTCATAGGTGGTTGTTCGGTTAGGGTCACGTGACGCTAACCGAACGCTCTAACAGAGCCTGTGAACGGAACAACCGCACACTCTGGTGACAACCAACACTCAGAGTGTACCCACTGAACGCACCCTTGCAAATAGTCGCGAGCAAAATAGGCCAGCCGGGCAACTTGGAGCCATATCGTTTCCGTTTTTCTTGATGCTTAGTGAGAACAAAGTTTTATTCTTTTTTTTATTCGTGTAGGTATCGCAGTGCATCCCGAGAATGTGGCCGGTGCCGGACATAGAGAAAAAAAATACTGCGTAGAGTGCCGGTGTGCGTTTAATGGGTACACTCTACACTCCAATTTTAACGAGTCATCAGCTGCTCTTTTTGAGCTGCGGGTAAGAGCCTCTAACTGGCGCTATTTAACCTGGCTTCATCGCTGGAAGCTAAGACTTTGAGCTCACGGGATATTGCCCAGATACCTTCCAGGCTTCTGGTGGTTCACCTGTGGTATTTGTGTTGGACTCATGATGATGCCACGCCAACTTTGGTCTTTTGGTTTGTCAGGTGCGCCCAGAATTTATTGAGGTCCAGGATCTTCGGATGTCAGGTGGCCGCGTGTGCAGTTGTGCAATGAGGAGTTTTCACGGCCGTTTCACATCATGATTATAGCCTTGAAAATAGAGGGCGCCAGCTCTGTACAAGCTAAAGTAGCTCTGTCAAAATAAAGTGAAATGTCAACGTCAACAGCGTACAGATATATTTTCGTGATATTCACACAAAAGCATAGACAACGCACTTAATATATTGACAAGTATACTTGAGTCAGCGCCGTCTATTGAGTCAAATAGAACTACGTTTAGATTCGTTAGTGAAAAGCCCTCATTGCATTGAGGTGGATGTGGTGGCAGTTGTCAGCACGGTTATTCACTACGACCCAGACGTGCCAACACCACCAAGAAGCCCTCAATGCTGGGGATCTGCACATCGCGACCTATTACGTAACTTAGATGTGAAGATATTTAATACGGGTGGCATCTTTTGTTAATGAGGGCTCTTCATGTTCGAATATAAAAAAAGTAGTTCGATTTGGCTCGATAGATGGCGCTGTCTCAAATGTGGTTGCCAAAATTAACAAATGCATTGTCTGTGCTTTTGTGTGATAGTAACAAAATACCACGAAAATTTAACACGACTTTGTTAACTTTGAAATCTCACTTTATATTGAAAGTTAAGTACAGAGCTGGTGCCATCTATTTTTAATCGTGATGTGTAACGGCCGTGAAAACCCTCATATTTAAAAAAATGGGAATCGGTGGGGCAGAATGGAAAAACCATTTGAAAACTATTGGAGGAACCATTTGCGGCCACAAACCTATGAAGCCGAGCTGGGCCAGGCTAGCCCGGGCGCTACCTGGAGGTCAATATTTCATATAAAATGTATCACCCTTAACTCGAACGCGTTGGTTTTGTTGTGTGTCGCTACGCTAGCAATGTAAATAAAAAAACACATCTGTGTAGTTTCTGAATTTGGCGCTCCTTGTATAGAAATGGAAATGACATTCCTGTAGCATGTCAGGTGAACCTAGTACCTCCTTTCCTTTTTTATTATTTTGCACCAAAGAAGTTAAGGCGATGCACATTATAGTCGTCGTCGTCCAACCTGTTCCACTAAGTAGACCCTGTCAAAGTATCTTAGTCGAGTCGACCTCTCCTAGCAAGCGCTAGATAACGGCTAAAAATGAAAATTAGAATGGTGTGTGGCGAGAGCTTGGTATTGCCCGGCGCAGATCCGCTCGGATCGATGGCTTTGTGCCCGCCGCGCCGCCCGTGCCCTGCCCTAGCCAGCGACTGATTATTTACTTCGTGTACCCATTGAACGCACCCCGATGCTGAGTGTGACGTGACAGTGACAGAGATAAACATATTCTGATTTATTCTGTGTGGTTCTGTGGTCGTGAAACTTTGAAAGAAATGGAAACTGTCCAAAATGGCCGAGACGGAAACCGATAATAACAGTATTACAAGAGCAGACAAGAATAACAAGATTACAGAGACTGCCAATGGTCCACGTCGCGTCACAATATACAAAACTGATACCGGGTTCGGTTTTAACGTTCGCGGTCAAGTGTCTGAGGGTGGGCAGTTGAGATCGATTAACGGGGAGCTTTATGCCCCCCTGCAGCACGTCAGCGCTGTGCTGGAGCAGGGGGCGGCGGAACAGGCGGGCATCAGGAAGGGGGACCGCATTCTAGAAGTGTAAGTACCCCCATACTGTTTTTGCAGCCGTTCTATTCAGCGAACTTTGCATAGGTTCTCATTGGATATTCCCAGCATTGAAAGACTTTTTCTTTGCATTGACGCTTTTGTAGAGCAGACTCTTCTCCGCAACTAACTAGGCCGCCAGTGGGCCCTTTTTTAATGCATTGACGCTCTTACCATCTGTTATTTAACAAATGGTTTGATGCTAACTAATCTTTCCTCATAAATCCTCGATCAAATTGTAAAGTTTATAAATCTGACAAAATTTATGTTGGCAATTACACAGGTACATTATACTTATACATTATAACTTAAAAAGTTGCTATAATAGATTTTTGTATGAAATTAAAATTTTGGAATATTTTTCGGTGAAATTAAAAAAAAGTTTTTTTCACTCAAAAACATAATAAATAATGATTCAAAATATTGTAGTCTTCTTCTTTTATCATGTCTATGGTTCTTGGTCACCTTGCCTGAGGTATCTTGGAAGGGACAAGTGTGACTCAAAAAAACAACAAAAACCAGCGGTGACAGGACTGAATGCACCTCACTAGACTTCTCAAACCTTTAGTAGTGATTTTTTAGTACATATTCCACAGTCCCACATGCATAGTTGTGCAGCAATATCTAAAGTAAAACTATACTGAAATTATATACCTAATTTATGACTACTTTAGAAAAATCGTACAAGCAATATCATCAAAGAGTGGCAACAAAAAGCATTATTAGTTACATAGAAAAAGAAATTATTTGTAGTCAAGTATTTCCCGGGTCTGAAATTTCTATTTTATCCGGTTATACCTGACCCGGGTACCAGGCCCCGAAAACTCTAGCGCTATGCCTGTCATTCCTTGGTTGTAGAACTCTTTGTACTGGTACCCTAATATACTGGTATAATAATTATTAATTGGGAGGTCCCCGGGGACCTCCCAGTTAATTATTATAATTTGCACTGGGTTTATGCCCAAACAACACCTCGATTTGTGAAAATTTCAACTGGCTGCTAGAGATACAGCCCTGTGAAAGAATCCAGATGGACGGACAGGTTGCAGGCTTACAGGTCTAGCGCTGAAGGTGGTTGCTTTCGCTTGTAGCGCGAAATTCAATTTTTTTCGTGTTTTTTTCTCATCACAGCTCATCAACACTTCTTCAGATAGTGATACTGATAACTAATTTGCCGGTAATTATATGATCTAACACACAAGTTTTAATTTATAGTATCACATAAATAACATTAGTTTTGCTATGAATGTGCTTGAAATAAAAAAACACTGTGAAAACCATTGAAGCACAATCGTAGCTAAACTAATCATATTTATGTGATACTATAAATTAAAACTTGTGTGTTAGGTCATATAATTACCGGCAAATTAGTTATCACTATCTGAAGAAGTGTTGATGAGCTGCGATAAGAAAAAAACACGAAAAAAATAGAAATTCGCGCCACAAGCGAAAGCAACCACCTTAACTGAGTCAGTCCCTCAGGTAAGGGAGTGGTACGGGAGGGTTGTTTTTGTTACATCGAATTGAAGCATGGCTTCAGTCATCTGATAATTTGAGAGATAGGGTTCCGTTTGCACCCTTTGGGCAACCCTAAATACGGTGCACATACATACCCCTAGCATGATATAGTACATTAGGTATACTTCAATGGACATAAAGTCCCTTATCACAACCTAATATTAATATAAACATTACCTAAAGTGTCGTACAAAACTGACTGATTCTAAGCAGTTGGATCTAGTTAGGCAGCCGTATGTCCTTAGGATATTTAACTGTGCTCATTGCTCATAACAATCTAAATACTCCATTAACCTAATTATTCCTTATCTCTAAGTTGTAGGTATAGCGAGTTATATTGCATTCTATTTTTTGATGTGCAACATCTTTCCTCTCGCTTTCCTGCAATCTGTAGGAGTGATTTTGTGAAAAGGGACAGAAGGGTAACAGGAAGCGCGCATTTTTCCGAGAGGTTGGTACTATCAGCCATGTTGCTTGTTAACAAAGAGGTGAAAGCGTGACGAGCGTTTCGTGGGTTCGATTCCCGCCTCGGATCAAATATTTTTGCGATCGCAGATATTTGTTCAGGGTGTTCTGGGTATTTTCTATGTATAATAAAAAATATCTATCTATAAGTAAAGTAAGTAATCAGTAATAGTAGTATTCAGTTAGGCCGGATGGTAATAAGTATATCAGTTATCTAGTACCCATAACACAAGCTTTGCTTAGCTTGGGGCTAGATAATGTTGTGTCAACTGTCCAGCATTATTTATTTACTTAGTTAGTTTTAGAGAAAACTGACAAACCACGAATCTAGACTTACCGCTAGTTTTAGTTGCGCAAACTATCAAATTCGCTTTCATCTGTCCGGATGTATGTTACGTATGTTGGTACTCGCGCACAGGACGAGACATGATAATTCATTCTAAAATTGAGTAGGTAGGTAGTTTTTTTTGTCATCGGCCATTTATGATTGGAGGGGTATTTCCCGCAAGAAGAGGGAAGTTTGCGCCATTTTCTGACCGATTTTGATAATATTTGGCAGGGACATTCGGTACTCAATACTAAACGAATTTTGAATATGAGTAAAATCGGTCAAGAGGTTGTCTAGATATACAGGTGAGGTTTTTTTAGGGGCACTTTGACGAAGTCACAGTATAAATAATAGCACAAGTATGAAGTCTGATACTTAAATTTTTCTTATTTAAATAAATAGGCAAACTAGCTTGCGGCCCACCTGATGTAAAGTGGTCACCGTCGCTTATAGACACCGGCAACACCGGGGGTATTGAGTGAGAGTTATTGAAATGTGATGTTAGGAGTTACAAGCTCGATTTTGAAAATAATAAGATCTGCACTAAAATAAAACCGGCCAACTGCGTGTCGGACTCGCGCACGAAGGGTTCCGTACCATTACCTATGAAAACGGCAAAAAAAATACGTTTGTTGTATGGGATTAAATATTTATTTTATTCTGTAATTTAGTATTTGTTGTTATAGCGGCAACAGAAATACATCATCTGTGAAAATTTCAACTGTCTAACTATAACGGTTCATGAGATATAGCCTGGTGACAGACGGACAGACGGACGGACAGCAGAGTCTTAGCAATAGGGTCCCGTTTTACCCTTTGGGAACGGAACCCTAAAAAAGTACAAATTTATTTATAGTTTTTCTAAAAAATCAAGATTATATTTTTAAACATATGCATAGACACACGCCTATGTAAGTATGTATGTAAAAATCCCTTTTTGGGTTGTGTGTTTGATCATTATGGATCAACATCATACCTACATAGTTTTATACAAGTTTGTACTCGCGAGGACACTGTTCACAGTACTACTAGTGTATATATTCTGTGCTACTAGTAATAAAGCGGTAACTAGGTAGGTAGGTTAGTGTTTGTCCCAGTGTAATAAATATTTATTGTCTGTTGCTTCGCAATAGCGTCTCTACTGATAGCTTCTAATAACGATAGATCGATTTGTCGATACAAGTCTTTATTGCCACTTTGCAATGGTAATTTGGGTTTCTGTTAAGCTAAGGCCAAACCAACGCGTTCAGTACGCGTCCTCAGTGGCGTGCAATGGTGAGACAATGGATCGCCACTGCACGGCACCGCGGACGCGGGCTGAACGCGTTGGTTTGGCCTTAGCTTTAGTGCGCCTTTCTATTATTTCAAGCTGGACAAATAGTAGTATAAAGTGGCGGAGTCACAATCATTGACATGTTGAAGAAAAAAAAACGCTGGATAGTGCACACAACATTATCTAGCCCCAAGCTACGCAGACCTTGTGTTAAGGGTAGGTAATAGATAACTGATATATTTACAATACATTACATAGATAGATATTTTTTATTATACATAGAAAATACCCGGAACACCCTGAACAAATTTCTGCACATCGTACAAATATTTGTTCCGAGGCGGGAACCGAACCCGCAACCTCCTGCGTCGCAGGCTAACCTTCGCCCGCCGCGCGACGAAGGAGGTAGGGCATAAGCTTTTTAACACGCTGTTTTTTTCTTCTTATTTAGGGTTCCGTACCCAAAGGGTTATACGGGACCCTATTACTAAGGCTCCGCTGTCCGTCTGTCTGGGACCAGGCTGTATCTTATGAACCGTGATAGTTTAAATAAAATAAAATATAAATTATGATATAAATTTTCACAGTTGATGTATTTCTGTTGTTGTTCTATAACAACAAAAACTAAAATATATAATAAATTAAAACTCCCGTATAAAAAACGGGTTTTTTTTCCGCTTTTATAGATAATGGTGCGGAACCCTTCGTGCGCGAGTCTGACTCGCACTTGGGTGGTTTTATTTCAGCTCACGGTTCTGCTTACTAATTTCATCATCATCATAATCATTCGGAAATACACTTTTTAAAACTTTGTTAAAAAATATATTTTTTAATGAAATTCAGCTTGTTTCTATGTTTATTGAAAATATTATTTCCAACCCTAACCCTATTCAGATAACAAGTTTTATAAATAAATAGGTACTTCATCGTCTTTTTGAGGTCAAATCGTCTAATCGGCTCATTAGCTGCTAATTGAACGTCGCAATTCCACATTATCAATATTTGTTTATTACATATAATTTTGATGCCACAATTTATTTCATACTCTGTGGATGCAGTCGCCTGGCGTTTTCTCCTTGGGAATACGCCCTTTACGCAGCGGTCGGTTACATAATTTTGGTCCGTAGGCAGATTGAAATAAAACCCTATTTCGCGTGAAGTTTGTGTGTATTTTCATAATTATCAGGAATACTGTTTCATCTGTATATTCTCCAGGGTGACAATATCCCTTTCGGGCCGCGATTTGTAAATGTTTAAGTGATTAAATTTTGTCCTTTTTGGTTGAGTATCGTAACCGTGTCAATGGTAGAAGGCGGGTCGCGATGTCGTCGGTGCAAAGAGGCAGCTCTGGGAACTTTCACTATTGTTTTTATTACTGTGACCGATCAGGATTCGAGATATATGATCTGGAAGCTGAACAGGCGGTAACGGCACCTGGGTAAATATAATTGTTATAATGTCTCAGTACTGTATATATTGTGGTCTCAGTGTGTAATATCTATAGTGTAATGTAGTGCAAACTAGTGCTTGCTAATAAGAACACAAGAACAAAGTGTCCTCTCCTTAAATCGACGACCTCTGTGGCGCGGTGGGCGAACTTTCGCCTGCGACGCATGAGGTTGCAGGTTCGATTCCCGTCTCGGAACAAATGAAAATGAAAATGTATTTATTACAACGAAAAGAGCGATTGAAATATTTGTGCGATCCGCGCAGATATTTGTTCAGGGTGTTCTGAGTATTTTTTTGATATAATAAAAAATATCTATCTATGTAATATATTGTATTAAGTATATCAGTTGTCTGGTACCCATAACACAACACAAGCTCTGCTTAGCTTGGGGCTAGATAATGTTGTGTGAACTGTCCAGCAATATTTATTTATTATTTATTAAATAGAGACAGTAAGAAAAGTGTCAATAGATACATTCTTATATAGTTTGTGTTATAAATCTAGGTCAATGTTAAATTACTTATTATCCTGCCTTACGGCTAAATTCCAATGTTATTTTACAATTACATATTATGTACACTAAGTTAAAAAAAATGTCTCTGTGTAAAAATACTACAGGATGAGTTTCGAGTCGACTGCCCGGAATGAGTGTTCGCAACTAGCTTAATTCTCGCCGGTAAAACCAAAACCACTTCAGTAAAACCACGACCAATTCTATCCAAAGGCAATGCTTAAAATATTGCCATCCCTTACTATTGCATGATGTTAAACTGTGATGTCACTTTTTTTACATATAGCCACTTGCCTTCTTCCAACTTGTAATAATTCGACATTCAGTAATCCACACACCACAGGAACTAATAGGAAAAAAAGTTCATGTGGTCCGATCGGTAGGACAAAGGCAGTAGGACCACATAGCCAGAGGGGATAGATAGATAGATTTTTTTTTATTGCACAAGACAAAACAGTAGTATATAATAGGTGAACTTAATGCTAATTAGAATTTTCTTCCAGCTAACCTTTGTGTAACGTAGAGTGGGTGGTAGTGTTATTGTGAATCATTGTAGGTCACCATACCACATGGACCCTTTCGAAGCAGTGGCTATGATTATGAACAAAGAATGAAAGTCAAGGCTTTTCAACTGCCACGCTTAGTACGCGGTAGTAAGCGAGAAATACTTGTGAATCTAGTACAACACACCAAGAAAAGTAAACGCTACCTACATGACAAAAGAGGTTACTATTCCATACACACACTCTTTATCTCTCTACTAATAGTGTAAAAGTGTGTAAATACGAGCGTGAGAAAACTCTGCAAAGCAGTTAAAAGTTACAACATCTACCTAGTAGAGATTTCATCATCAGCATCTTTCCGTCCAATATTGGATAAATGCCTCCCCTAATTTCTTCCAGTCGTCTCTGTTCCCAGTATCACGACTGCACTGGCGGCCAGCTATGTCATCGGTTCATCGTGCCTTCGGCCTGCCTGGTCTAGAGAGACCTAGTAGAGTCTGGTCTAGTTGATATTTAAACCAATCTATAAAACTGAACTTGCCAGTATGTACATACATACATAGATACCCGCCTTTTCCCCCGAAAGGGTAGGCAGAGCCTCAAATGGGTCTCTTTTCACTGTGAGTTGCATCGCGGGAAATAGACGTGACAAGTGGTGAGCTCATCGCCGCCATTGCTTCCCACGACTGACTCTGCTAACGCTTTCTTGCAGTAATAACACATTCCTTAAATAAGCTAGCAGCCAGGACAAATGCAGTGCGACATCAGGCCACGCGGCTTTATAATTTGTATAGTCATCTAGAGTCTTAGAGCATTGCAGGCCTCTGTGTTGGTCTAGAGTCTGTCATCTGTAACATGCTTTCTTAATTAGATTATTCTTTAGTTAAGATTTAAATCTTTGAATCGGAAGTTTAGAAGCACTTTCTGGAAGTTTATTATAGAACCGTACAGAATTCCCCATACCCACTTGAATTTAGGAATAATAAATAATAAAATAATAAATAATGCTGGACAGTTCACACAACATTATCTAGCCCCAAGCTAAACAGAGCTTGAGTTATGGGTACTAGATAACTGATATACTTAATACAATACATTAATTAGATAGATATTTTTTATTGACACCCTGAACAAATATCTGCAGATTGCACAAATATTTGTTCCGAGGCGGGAATCGAACCCGCAACCTCCTGCGTCGCAGGCGAACCTTCGACCGACGCACCACAGAAGTCGTCAAAATGAATAAAGGAATATTCAGATAATTACAGATTCCTTGTAAAGCTTGTCAAGATGTTTGAGAACTCTACACCTAGGAATCACTACAATCCTAACGAAATTCCTTGCCAAAGGTCATTCTTATTAGAGTACGCGTCATGTAAAAAGAACGCTGGAACGTATGAAGAAGTATGACCACCAGCGTTCTTTTTACATGACGCGCATTATAGTCTGAAATCTCTTATACAATCCTGTGGCTTGACCTATAGCATAGTTCGGTAGTTTCTCGACTCTCGTAATCCCACGACCTTTGCAGAATCTCGTGACGCACATTGCCCCGTTCACATTTCCTGTTTATTATGATCCCACATCAATATTTATCCCGCTATAATATTCTCATAGTATGTAATAATTATAGTATTATCTGCGCAGTAAACACTGCATATATAGCTAATTTGTTTACAAACCCATACATATGTATACTCCACTAGTTTCAGTCTGCGGCTTCGCTAACTTTTTACCGAAATAAAAAGTTGCCTATAAGCTTATCCGGATCATAATCTATGTGTGGTACCAAATTTCATTGAAATCCGTTCAGCTCTTGCGGCAAACAACCAAAACTAGTAAGTTTGTCATTTATGATATTAGTGGGATGTGATTCGCGAATAATTTGTATACAAGTGGTGATTACTATGTCATAATCTTTTGTTCTGGTAGTTAATTTGCGAGATAAGTCGAAGAACGGGCTCTAGCGTCGTATGATTGATGCACTTTAACTTATATCATCAAATTTTATATCTACATCGTCTTCTAAAATATATAAAGTTCATTGCCGAGGTAGTAAAATGTTGCAATACCCTACTTCGAGTCATCTCGAAATGTGGGCGACGTCGGCCTTTGCATCCTTCGCTGGTAACTCCTACTATACTGACTGCACCAAATCTACTCGGTGCTGATAGTAGGTATTTCGCAATGTATTTCCCAAATGGCAACAAATACAATTTAAAAATTATTCCGATAGCCCTGAAATATTACCGAAACTAGTTATAGTAGATTTATCTTGGGAAATCGATCGTAAATACCATCGAAAGGAGGCCTACTTTTGAGGCCTCCTTTCGTAATATTTTGATATCCATCTGTGAAACACTTTTGCAATACCAATTGCATATAATCCTTCGATGAACAAGATAAAACATTCAATATGCTGATAACTGTACATGACACTCGTTTGTTATCGAAAATACTATTGTACAGAACACGCGTATTGTGTACTCATGTCTAAAATAACAGGATGTATTTCATGTAGCTGAATTGTTGACACAGTTTTTAATAACAAGCTAGGCTGCGTGACCCCGTGACTAAGGTTCTCCTTTATATGACAATAATAGAGAAGAAAATATGGAGTGCGAGAGTGTCAAATCGTTGAACAATGTCTATTACTCAGTGGCGTATTATGTATTATGTTGTATGTAACAATCTTGTAAAGAAGTTCGTTTTGCATCTCTCACTCAGTCGGTGCCGATAACGGAACAATTAGAATAGACCAGGGGTTCCTAAACTTATTTGGTTAATGCCCACTTTGAGAATAATTCATTATTTTTTCCCCCCCATAATTATTTTTCAGCGCCCTCATTTTTTCACCTACTTAAAAACCACTATATAGATAACTTGAAATAAAATTAATTATTAATTATTGTGAGCTATTAAAACATGATTGCTCGCGGTCTATTATCTACGAAAATTACCTATCTAGGAATACTAATAACTATGAAAATGCGAAAGTGTGTCTAATTTGACGCCCCCATTTTTTTTTGGGTCTCTTACCGCCCCCTTTAGGCCTGCAACGCCCACAAGGGGGCGTTATCGCCCACTTTGGGAACCCCTGGAATAGACGGATGACGCCGTCCGTTTAAAACTCAGACAAGTATAGGGCATCTGATCGTAAACAAAACGGCCTCTCCATGTTCGCTTCGTAGTTGGTTTGATTACCAGACGAAGCAAGTAATTTTTAGAAAATCTTTGTTTGCAGTATCAATAACTTTTAAAAATAAAATAAAGTGGCCTTTCCGCAAAATATCCTACCTACAATATTTAATTTACTTTCCCTTCATGTCGCATAGTCTTGGGACGCCCTGTTTAGGTATGTAGGTATATTATATCCGGAAACTTGGAGATAGCTTTAGTGTTTACGTTGCTAAACGATCTTTTCGACATGCGTCAGTCCTCCACTCGCGTTGGCCGACGACGTGGCTATTTCTAGATCCGTTTGTTAATTGCAGCGGTGATTGATTGCCGTGCGAAATATACATTTCAAGATCACATTTTTTTTATAACAACTTGGAATGACAGATCTAGCAGATAGCCCAACTGATATTAAGCGGTACCCTCTGCCCATGAACAGTGCATTACCTCATAGGTCACGTCCACGGACGCACTCTATGTGGCATTGCACTGCGCCCGCCACCCCGAGACATAAAGATGAAAAGTCTCGTGTGCCTGTAATTTCACCGGCAACCACCCTTCAAACCAGAATACAGTAATTCGAGCACTAATGCTTTGCGGCAGAAATACCTGCCGCAAAGTAGTACTTCTCCGGCCGAACTCTTACACAACAAAGCTCTACTACTACTTCCTACCTTTGTTTACTAGACATGAAAATAACTTAATTGGCTTGAAAATAACGTAATAAAAAAATGGCTTCGTAAGGTTTGTAGGAAAAAGTGTCTGAAACTAGAAAAGGGCTCTGATGATTTGGAAATAATTTACAGATCGGGACCCTTAAGGCGCGAGTCTCGCTCGCACTTGACAGTTTATTTTTGATTGAATAGTAATCAAGTAATTTTAACGTTTTTTTTCGTAATTTTCGCCCACTTTTAATTACACGAGCTTTATTTTGTCACTCTCTAACATACCTGAACTTTAATGAGTTAGATAGTGACAGAACTTGACATCTGACAGATCCCATTACTTGTGTGTGTTTTGTTTCAGAAATGGCGTGAACGTGGAAGGTTCAACCCACAGACAGGTGGTAGACCTCATCAAGTCGGGAGGAGACTGCCTCACACTCACTGTCATCTCTGTCACAGCTAGGGTAGGTATCTAACAAGATAACCATACCTCGTCAGCCACATTCAGTATATGCCCACACCTGGGTCTTCATCTCTCATCATTCCTAAGCCGAAAGGCGTCCTCCGCTGGATATAGGGCTCCATATAATGCCAGGACAAATGGTGTTGCGTCGCCTCCACCTACTTTTACAACGTCATCGGTCTATCGAGTGGACGGCTGTGTTACAATGGCTATTTCGTGGTTTAAATTACCTTTTTAAGGCTGCGTTTCCACCAGTGATGAGCGAGGATGCGTAGCGAGGGATGTTTTGTTAAGAACCAATTGAATCACTTGATTTACCTAGCCTGGCTCAGCGCAGCTATGCGGCGGAAACGGCTTAGCAGAGCGAGGTTTTTATACGTACAAAACAAGCGAGGGATGTGCGCGAGGTATGTCTACGAGAGATGTGCGAAAGGGATGTGTGCGAGGAATGTGTGCGAGGGATGTGTGCAAAGGACGGACGCGCGAGAAACTACTAGCAGTCACTATAGACGGAGTTTCTTAGAGGTAGATGTGTATTGTACGGAAACCCGCTACACATCTTCGCACCGCTCATCTTCGCACCGTTTCAGAGCGTCGCTACGCATCCTCGCACCGCTCAGCTGCCTAGCACATCTCTGGTGGAAACAGTCACATCGTTCCACAGCCTCGCTACGCATCCTCGCACCGCTCATCTACCTCGCACATTGGTGGAAAAGCAGCCTAAGAGGAGTGTACCGCTAGGGCGTTTGAGCCTTTTTGTATGCAAACGAAGTTTGGATATTACCAAAAATACCGTTAAAGGAAAACAACTTAAACTGGCTGGAACACCTTTAGACCTTTATTTTGGTTCAATTTGGACATGCCGGCTTCTTCACAATATTTTCCTTTACAGTTTTTCTGCTTTGAAATATTGGAGGATGTTTAATAATAATAAATAAATAATACTGGACAAATTCACACAAAATTATCTAGCCCCAAGCTAAGCCAGAGCTTGTGTTATGGGTACTAGTCCTAGTTAACTGATATACTTAATACAATACATTACATAGATAGATATTTTTGATTATACATAGAAAACACCCAGAACACCCTGAACAAATATCTGCAGATCGCATAAATATTTGTTCCGCGGCGGGATTCGAACCCGCAACCTCCTGCGTCGCAGGCGAACCATCGCCAGCCGCGCCACAGAGGTCGTTAATGTACGATAGTATCATGAAAATCAAAGTAACTTCCTAATAATAACTGCTATGGCTAGACATGCAATTAAACGAGTATTAAAATTTCGCCCATGCGTTAATTAACGACCGAGAGTTGCTCGTAAAATATTGAGGCTCTCGCAAAGTTGCCATGTGTCTATGGAAGCCGCGTAGCCTGGTGTCGCTCTACCCCTCGACAGCTATCCTGACAGTTTGTAATATCTGTACCTACATATTATTATTACCTTGTTATTTGAAAGCCGACTAAGGGATTACCCGGACTTGTTGATAAGATCTGTTGGTATATGATTAGTCCTGGCTGCTAGCTTATTATGGAATGCGTTATTACTGGGAGAAAGCGTTAGCCGAGTCAATCGTGGGAAGCAATGGCGGCGATGAGCTCACCACTTGTCACGTCTATATTCCACGATCGTGCAACCCACTGGGTAAAGAGGCCCATTGAGGCTCTGCCTACCCCCTTCGGGGAAAAAGGCGTGTGTATGTATGTACCTATGTATCTTATCACAATTTTTTTCCCGTAATTCGTTTAGTGACGTCGTCTGGTGTTAGACACGTGGTAGTTCCTGAGTAGTTTCATATATCATGACTCATGAGTTTTATCAACGCTTTGACTAGAGTCCCTTCATGTTCCAGGAAGCAGAACGCTTGGAGCCCTGCGACGATGGCTCCGCCCCCGTGGGCGTCATCGGAGGCGCCGCCAACTCCCGCGCGACCGTCTACCAACGATATGACTACACGGACAAGAGATCTCTCCCGGTCTCCATTCCGGACTACAGGTAACAACGTGACTGAGGTGGTGAAAGAACCAGCGTGTGAAAGTATTTGGTGCACCTCTCAGGTATTTTGCTCAGGCTTTTGTCCTTGAATTTTTGGTTGTAGGACAGTGATGGGCATTTACGGCCCGCGGGCCAACTCCGGCCCTCGAACCGTTTTTATTCGGCCCGCCAACATTCATAATCTGTCTTTCCACTAGAATGCAAACACCCGCGTTGTGTTGAAATGGCGAATAAAAAACTGAAATTTCTTCTAAAGCCACAATATTCTCGTGGCCCGTTCGCTCGCTTGGATTTATAATCAACTACCATTTAGGCTTTTCTCGCTTCTAAAATTAAATCGTTACAAATTTGGCCCTCATAAAATTTCCTAGGTTTTCTTCTGCCCCTGATGAGAAAAGTCTGCCACGCGTTTTTTGTAGGAAGTTCTTTTATATATTTTTTTTAGTTTTATACTACTATTGTAGCAAACAAGCTTGCCTGTTGGTAAGCGGTTACCGTAGCCTATGGACGCCTGCAATACCAGAGGCATCACACGCGCGTTGTCGACTCTTTCAACATTTCCAAACACCCCTTTTGAAGAACCTCCTGTAGTTGCTTGGGAAACCCTCAGCAGGGAGATCATTCCACAATCTGAGTGTTCGCGGGGGAGGAAGTGATGATTTTGCCACGATGAGTTTGACACAGCAAAACAATATAGCGCCACATATCCAACCAGCAATGAGAAGGTCTCAGCAAATTGTCGATATGATTGCAGAGTCGTCATGGAAAGGAACACGGGGCGGTCGTACGTGGTGTTCAACGTGCACATGGCCGGGCGACATCTCTGCAGTCGCCGGTACAGGGAGTTCGCGGCGTTACATCAACAGTTGAGGAAAGAATTCTTGGGTGAGTTTACCTTCTAATCTAATTCTAATTCTAAATGGGGGAGAGATCTGCACTGACGTCCCGCATTGGGGTACTGTATTGTGCAATGTCCCCTGCTAATCCTAGCCCAGCCAGCACAACTCCTTGATATCGGAGGACTCAGGCAGCACTTTTCCAATATCCCCGAGGGAGCTATACATGAAGTGAGACAAGACTTTATCAGCTCCTGGAGTCTGGTTTTCTCTCTGGCTTCATTAGTGGCTGTGCAGTGTAGTATCACACACTCCACTGTCTCCTCGTCTTGAAGACAGCCGCGACACCGCCAGTTTTTAGCAGTTTTGAGTTTCTAATATAACTATCTGCAATTCCGTTTCCCGTCTCGCAGCGGGCGAGTAGCCGGCTGAGGGGCGAGAGGGTGCAGCTACGATTTAATAATGACCTGTAAATAATTTTGTTATCAATCAATATATTTAAAATCGTTGCGTGACTGACTAACTGACTATCAGCGCCCAGCGTAAACCGGTCTTAGAGACCTGACATTTGGAGGGTACATTCTTTTTGTGGTCTAGGAGTGCACTAAGAAAGGAATTTCCGAAATTCGCGAATTCCCGAAAAAAAAAAACACGCGGACAAAGTCGCGGGCATTCCCCTAGTATTATGTATATCAGTGCAGGGCTCAGTGGCTCAGTCCCATTTCAATTTGGCGGACTTATGGGTAACAACAGCGATTTTCTTAACTCTGTAATATTGAACATGAAATCACAAGGATAATTTTGAATTGTCATAAAAACTTAATTTACTCCTTGTCCAACGCAACCAAACCTATAAAAATCAGACAACAAACACGGCGCGCGCTTTATTAGATGGAAATTTGTATGTATGTATGTGTGTCTATGTATGTATAAATGTACTAGATGAGAAGTGCCTCAAGAACAAGGAGAAGCTGATTCAAAAGATAATCATCTTAAAAACCAAGAAGGTAAAGATGATGTGTAAAGAGAATCAGCAAAAGTTCATAAGACAGCACACACCGCAACGCTTGATATACTTATAAATAAACCATAATGCCTCTCTTCCAGGGTTCAACTTCCCGAAGCTGCCTGGTAAATGGCCGTTCACGCTCAGCGAGCAGCAACTGGACGGGAGGAGAAGAGGTCTCGAGCAATATCTAGAAAAGGTAATTTGTTAACTATCATTGCACTTTACAAGTTCGTTCATTTAGATTAAATTATGTAAAAGGGGCTACTCACGATGCAATTTCGTATTCAATTTGTTGGGAGTCGAGATTGAACGTACTCTACTCACGAATCAATCCTGTTCACAATTTCATTTTGATATTGTTAGCAGATGTGCAAGCACTCGTCGAAACCACTATGGTTTTGTCAAAGTACCGAAAAAAGCAAATTCTTTAGTTGTCGCATCAGTAAAACAAAAAAAAGAAAGAATGAAAAAACATATTCAGTGAAAAAGAGGCAATTGTTACGGAAAAAAAAATCTCATATGAATATGTTTTATTTATAGAACCGGAAGATTTTTGTAATTTTTTAAAAGTTGATTCAGATTGTTTTCAAGAATAACTGTCTTTAGTAACTCCCTTTATAGCCGAATAAAATTGAGTCAAACGCTCTATTCACCATTCAACGCGCATTCAATTTGTTGATTCAACTTGTCGATCGCTAAGACGGTCGACTCGACACGCAACATGTTGAAAGTATGCATCAATATGCATCCTCACCGCGCAATTTGTCAAATCAGTTCAAATTGATTAGACAGATTGAATACGAAGTTGCATCGTGTGTAGCCACATTAATATTCGTTTAAATCAGGTCAATTTATCTGGATATGTTTATCCGTGTGTGCGTGCAGGTGTGCGCGGTGCGCGTTCTGGCGGAGAGCGAGGGCGTGCAGCAGTTCCTGACGGAGGGCACGGCGGGCGGTGCCGCGCCCGTGGAGCTGAAGGTGGTGCTGCCGGACGCGCGCGTGGCCGCCGTGAGCGTGCCGCGCGGCGCGCACGCCGACGCGCTCTACGCCGCCGTCGCCGACGCTATCGCGCTGCCGCCGCGCGCGCGCGCCTACTTCTACCTCTTCGAGATCGTAGAGTACAACTTCGGTGCGTACCCACTTTAAACTAGCCCAAGGCTTCACACGCCTCTTGCCTAACGTCAGTTAATTTATTTGTTTGTAGAACGTAAGCTGGAGCCCAACGAGTGCCCGCACTCGCTCTACATACAGAACTACTCGACGGCGAGCAGCAGCTGCCTCTGCATCCGCAAGTGGGTGTTCAACCCGCGCACCGAGCTCGCGCTCTGCGCAGAGGACTCCACCGCCGCCGGATTCATATTCCACCAGGTACTTGACTACATATCAGGTACTATGTGTCATAGACTACTCCAGTGTCAAAAGATTAACAAGGGCTTACATCAGGGCTTGGACAGTAGCATCTATCTGAGTAATCAACATCAATTCCCGCTCCCAATCCGCTTGGCAAGCGTGCTGCTTATAGTAATCCCTCAAAGGGGAGACCTTGTCCAGCAATCTACGTAGAAGAAAATGGAGCAAAAACGATTTAAAAATCTTTCGCTATGGGTGGATGGTTAATAACTCGTTAAAGTGAGTGAGGAGTTCTCCCATGTAAGCGTAACGTACCATCATCAGCTTCAATCGTGTAGAAGCGGAAGGCGGTATGATAGTGTTGTTGTATGTACCAGGCGGTGGAAGACGTGAACCGCGGCGTGTGCGTGGCCGGCGCGCGCCTCTACCAGCTGAAGGCGCTGCAGGAGGTGCGGCGCGCGCGCGACTACCTCGCGCTCGCGCGCACGCTGCCCGGCTACGGCGACCTCGCCTTCCCGCCCGCGCGCACCGACTGTCGCGCCACGCCGGCCGTCGCCATCACCATCGGTGAGTGACCTGCACCACACACACACACGTACACACGCGTGCGTGCAACCTCGCACGCTGCCCGGCTACGGCGACCTCGCCTTCCCGCCCGCGCGCACCGACTGTCGCGCCACGCCGGCCGTCGCCATCACCATCGGTGAGTGACCTGCACCACACACACACGTACACACGCGTGTGCCTCTCATCACATACATTTGGAGTGTTCTTTGGATGTATTGACAGCGAAACAAGATCGCAAACTTACGCACTCGCGGTGCGGAATACGATCCCATGTTTACACACTCGGTTGTTACACAGTGCGGATTGAGATCGCACTATGACGCACTCGTGTAATTTCACCCTATTAGCTGTCATAGTTCTAGTGAAATAGAACATTATTTTCTTAGTTCTAGTTGATATCTTGGTGAGAAAAAGCTAAGTCTAGTTTGTTGCCATGTTTCTTCTGTGCTTTGTGGAGTTGGAATAGCAATTATTTCACCTTGTAGACGATTCTAAATGATTGATTACTGAACATGCTATGTTATTGAATACAATTTGAATTTTACCTGTCATCTTGGATTGTTAGGTTGGAACGGTCTGAAACTGTCGACATGGAGTGAGAACGAAAACGCAACCGCGCAGAGCATAGAGGTGTCGTGGTGCGACGTGAACCAGTGGTCGCGCGACGACGACGCGGCTGCGCTGCGACTCACCTACCGGCGCGACACGACCACGCGCTCCGTGGCCTTCTTCACACCTTACGTGAGTATTGTAGCACGAGAGCGCGACCGCGCAGTGCATAGAGGTGTCGTGGTGCGACGTGAACCACTAGTCGCACGACTACGACGCGCCGCGATTGAACTTTGATTCGTGGATTTATTTATTTATTTATTTATTATGGAACATCAATAGAATTTACATGGTTGGGTGCTTACAGTTGCTAGTTTAAGATCTAATTTACATGCAGTTCCAATTACAGATGAACACATCGTGCACTAAACATTTTGCATAAACATAGGTAATTCAAAAAGACGACATAGGTAATAAGGCCGATGATGGCAGCATGCTTACATAATTACAATCACAAGTCAACTACTAAGATTTACAGTTACAATTATAATAACATTATAATTGTCAATACAAGACATTGGAAAAAAAGTTAACAATACAAGACATTGTTTTTTTTGAACATGCTATATAAAATCAAACAATTGATTATTTACATTTGATTATGTAGCATTAAAGATAAACTAAATATAACATATTTACTACAATAGGTACATAATTCATAAATAAACATACACATATATTTAATAGACTAATACATATATCATAGGTATATAATTATAGGTACTTACTTAGACATTAAATGTCAAGTCATTAATTTCTCGTTCCAGTATCAATTCCTCGGGAACTGCATGGACCGGATAGCAGAGGAAGCGAACTGGGCGGACACGGGCGAGTAACGTCGTGAGCGCGACGCGCCACGCGGCTTCCTGTGTCTCTCTGTACGCGGCACCGGCGGCGGCGGCGCTGCCACTTGACATATCACTATATTCAGCTGTCACAACTGTCATAAGGAACTAACCCGCGTACCCGTAAGATGGCACCTGCCTTGGTTGGTTGCCAAACTGCCAACCAAGACAGGTGCCATCTTACGGTGACCGAGCTGTAAAGAATGGGATTTTAATGTAAGGTCAGCTCAAAAAGCAAAAAAATATTTTATTAATATTTGTTACTTTTCACTAGAAACGGGATATTTACTATGATTTTTGAGTTTTGGTTGTTCCAGATATTTCTGCACATTTGCATGCGCCATGATCACGGAAGAACTAACTAAAGTGTGACGAAATATCGGGAACAATCAAAACTCAAAAATCATGGTAAATATCCCGTTTCTAGTGAAAAGTATGTACATAACCATGATAGTTTCAAAACTTTCACACTTTTAGAATCTGGAGTGGTAAAGTAACAAACAAAATATAAAGGAAAACTGCACTTTTATTCCTTCTATGTTATTGTAAAAAGCAAGTAACATTTAAAACATTCTGTTCAACCATCATTTATTGTAAATACAAAATAATAACGATTTATTTCCTTTATACATCAGAAAATTAACATCAAAGAATGCGTCTAAAGAAGAAGGGAAGTGGATATGTGTCGTCACAGTGTCGTTTTTTCTGCGCACGGTCCCGCTGAGTATAGACGGAAGTATACGCTGAGCGGGACAGCATGAGGGGCCGCCATTTGTAATCCCATTCTTTAAATACGCGGGTTATATACAGTGCCACCAACTTATCTGCCCAGAGGCCCTAGTCTGAGTTTTAAAAAGCAATTGATACGGACGTACACCAATTGAGCGCCCCTAGGTTCTCGTCTGATCAAGTCCATGTGAAGCGCTTGATAAATACATAGACCATACGTCTCCTCTTGCATGGTGCAGGGTTCCGAAGTTAAGTCATAGAATTTTTGATCAAAATCACATAATTTGATCTAGCAGGAAAGTTTACTCAACTCAAGACACACACGTTAATTTTAAAGGCAGCTCGAACGACGTATTCACGTTAAAAACCTAACCTAAAATAAAGTATATGGAGAAACTAAGAAATCTAATGAATTTAATTGAAAGTATTGAAAAAGCCAAAAGTAATGAAGGATAAGTAAAATCAAACTCAGAATCCACCATTCCAAAGCTGAATATGGATGGCAAGTTTTATGGTAGGCATCGAATTTTCATTGCTGGCAATATTTATCAAGTTGCCAGCTATCAAAATAATTTCTACCAATACCAGCGCAGAATACTCTTCTACCTGTAGCGGTTACTATATGTATTTAATATTTTGATCTTGTAAGCATCCATTACTTGTAAATTACATGTAATCTTAAAATATGTACCAGCATAAGTAACATCTTATTAGAAATACACTTCACAGTTCAACTAATAAAATACACATTTTTATAATTGAAGTTGTGTAACCAAGAATTTTAAAGTTATTTCCTATTAAAAACGTTAGACAAGTGGCGCGAAATACATATTTTATAGTGTTTTATGCTCATGACAACTCATCAATACTTCTTGAGATAGCGAAAACTGATTATGCTAAAACTAGGAAACATACATGTTTTTATTGATAGTGGTAGCGATTTGGAGTTGCATTATCTAAAGCTAAAGCTAACTAAACGTATCGCCATCCTCTTCTTTTGTTTCTAAAAAGCAAAGGACAGAGATACTATTTTTAGTTTTAACTTTAGAGAATACAATCTCAAATCGCTACCATTGTCAATAAAATAATTAGTTTGTAAGATTGTCAATGAACAAAAAAATACTCTCATAATCATTGAAGGACATTTATGAGTGAGTCCCATTTGTTCTATGGAACTTGACGTCATCGGACAAATGATATGCCGTATATATAAATGGTGGGCCATATGATATTTCCGCCATTCAGGAAGTTGGATTTTTAGGAAAAAAAATGGGACTGGCTCACATTCGTAGCTAGTTTAGCTGCGCTTACGCGTTAGTTTAATGATAATATTTATGTGACACTGTTAGCGATTCTGTGCAGCATTCTATAATTTTAAGAGTTTAAATTGTCGCGCGCTCTTTCTAATAGACTGCAATAAAAGAAAACGCGGTTTAAATTTAGAGAATGCTGCACAGACTCGCTACTACAAGTACCCGACGGGCTCGACTTGTCGAGTCATTTCAGTGAGTCAGACAAGATAAGGGTTACGCGATAGAAAGAGAGGTAACTACTAGGTTAATTTAGCTGTAGGTAATTTGCGCTTTGCTACCTGAATTGCACTTTATTGTGTGGGGGCAAGAGTGGCTATTTATTTAAAGGATTTGGCGGAGTCAACCTTCTGTGCCTATACTATTATCTTTTCTGTGCTACTACTATCAATTGAAACTTGTGCTAGGTCTCCTAGTTCCCGTAATATTCGTTTTTGCTGTTTCACGAAGTGTTGATGAGCAAAAAAAACACTACAAAACTTGCATATGGCGTCCATATGCGAAACGTTGCTCCTTTTTTATATTTTTTTTGTAAGCAAAGTTTTTTTATGTCTTTATAGACATAAAAAACGTGGTTGTTGCTATCGCACATCGAAGACAAGAAGAGAGCATACTTACATTTTATGAGCGTTTTTAAAGTTGCACTTTTTACTGTGTTCTTAAATAAAACTGACGCAGTACAATGTTTGTTTATAAGCATATATACCATGCACTTACAACAGTAATAATTTTGCTTTACAAATGATATTAGAAATATCAAAAGAAATATCAAGTGTAGACAATGATTTTTAACTTGATTTACATTATCTTGGCAAATATGTGCTACAGCAACAGTATACATCTATGAAATTATAAATAAATTTAAAATAACAATAATACGAGATATTCGCAACGAAATAACTTATGAATAATTTTATCTAATACAACTAATACAAAAATATACAAAATTTAATAAATACAAATGAAACGGATGAGCTATCTAAAGCCCGTTGCAAACGATCTAAAGATAGCTCAACTGATCTAAGTTACTACCAGACGCAGTGCCCCTAAGACGCTGGCTGCATTGCCACGCTGCATACCAATAATGCGTTGAGCCAGATAAGAGGCAGCTCTCGTGTCACGCGTGGCTTTTGAAAGAATTTTGAAAACAATTATGTAGAGTAAAATTACATTTCGTATCATATAATGCTAGCCTTCATTTAAATTTAGTTCCTATTATAAGTATCGTTAGACTCTCTTTAAATCATTTACTTGTAACTTGTATTCACGTACTTATTGTAACATTATCAAACAGATCTGCTTTTGTACTTTGAATAATCATTCATAGAAAGTGAGTAAATTGTATGTACTATTTATCAAGGGGTAAATACTATTTATCAAGGGGTAAGTAATACTTATCACGGGGTAAATACTATTTATCAAGGGGCAAGTAATACTTATCATGGGTAAATACTATTTATCAAAGGGTAAGTAATACTTATCACGGGGTAAATACTATTTATCAAGGGGCAAGTAATACTTATCATGGGTAAATACTATTTATCATGGGGTCAGTAATACTTATCACGGGGTAAATACTATTTATCAACGGGCAAGTAATACTTATCATGGGTAAATACTATTTATCAAGGGGTAAGTAATACTTATCACAGGCTAAATACTATTTATCAAGGGGTAAGTAATACTTATCAAGGGTAAATACTATTTATCAAGGGGTAAATACTATTTATCAAGGGGTAAGTATTACTTATCACGGGGTAAATACTATTTATCAAGGGGTAAGTAATACTTATCACGGGTAAATACTATTTATCAATTGGTAAGTAATACTTATCATGGGGTAAATACTATTTATCAAGGGGCAAGTAATATTTATAACTACTAAAATAAGGTTCATTTTAGATACACCATTTACACGGATTATATTAGTATATTTTATGAATTTTCAATATAAACGCATTTACATAAATTATTGTAATTATTATCAACGTTGGATCGTTTCACAGTATCTGATACGACACCGACAAAATTTCAAGTCGGATACTTGTCCCATTTGTAGCATAAAATAAATGAATTATTCGATAATATTACTAAATCTGTATGAATTACGGTCGTTTTTCGCTTGTTTCTGCGAAAGAGATTACATGGATACCAGGTTTATTTGGGACCACACAGGACCCTTCTAGTTAATTAGGTATTCTAACCGCCTTTTACACACTTGTTTTATTTAGAAGTATTTATTTCGATGTTTTAGAATGAGGTTTGTTGGCGAACGGTAGATAAATATACTTAAAGTTATGAAATTCGGCGTTCGGCAAAAATGTAATGCTACCTATACACTAGCAAGTTGGTCGAAAAATAAAGTCGAATATTCGTATGTTACTGCTTGAAAGCAATGAGTTGGATCACTATTGTGTCGTTATGTGTTTAATGTTTAACGTATAGTATGTAATTCTAATATTTTAATGTTAGTTCACATTACATATCCATGTTTACATATATCTCTTTTCTAGATTTTAATATGTATATTTTTCGGTAACGGATGGTGATTTAGTACAAATAGGTGTTTTATTTATTTAAGACTACGACAAAAAACAGCTCTATAAACTCATTTACGATTTGTGGAAAGCCTGAAAAAGTTAGGACTAAATATGATTTGTCAAACGAAAAATTGTTCTGTCCTATGAATATTCGGAGCTAAATATCTCGGGAAGGGTGACCGGACGAACCGGCGAGATGAGATAAGACGATGATACGAGCTGAAGACTGCATCGTGCGGTCTAACAAAGTTTTGAACAATCTGTCTTAGTATGTGACGGCACGCCATGCATCTCGTAGAATTTGTGGCCGAATTCGGTCAACCCGAACATGTGTGTAGCTGCTCTTATTGTTGGTGGTCTATAGAACGTTATTGTAACATATATTTCATATGAATGTCGTATTCTTAACTTGTAAATCGTGTTGACAGTGTGGTCTCCTTGTGTTTTGTGATATAGATGGCAGTATTTATTGCGTTTGGTTAGATTATGCATTGCTATTATAGATAGCTCATATTATATTCCTAAAAACGATGTATTAATAATAGAACACAGATAATAATTTGGAACCGTTTAGCGTATGTGTATTTAGCTCTTAAATATAGACTTAACAAAATTCTATCCTATCTGAAAATTGTCGTGTAATTAACTTCGTGGGAGTGTTTATGGAGTAAGAAATATTATTTTCACAAATCATTACCTAAACTAGATTTAAACTTAGATTAGTTAATACGAATATTAAAAATCCTAATGAATGTTAGAAATTCCTTTTGCAACATATTGAGAATACAATACAGTGCATGAAAAATGTACTCGCAAGAAATATTAAATCGCATAGCAGTTTTATTGAGAAAAAGAAGCATAGGAAAGTTATTTAAAATTAACCGCCATTTTTATCCCTCTCAGTTTGTCCACCCTAGGGACAAAACAGTATTTTTTCCGTATCTACGGTAAATAAATTTTTATTCTACCTGAGCTACAGGGACAAAGAATAGCTGAAATCAATAGAGGCCTTACAATCGGTAAAATGTTCGAAGCGAAAGTATCGCATAAAATAGTGTTGGTTTATTGAAAATTGTTCTATTGTGATTTTGTTCTATCTTTAAGAATATTTATAATATTTACTTATAAGTAGTATAGTGTACACGTACAAGGCCGTGCAAAATTATCAATTATTTAAGAGTGTTATTTGATCTCACGATGTTTTAAAAACATGTTTTATCGCGTTTTGATGGTGTTCATTGTTTTTGCACGACAGTGTACAGTAGGTTTTAGAAGTTTTTTTAGCTTCTCATGACAACCTTTGAGGGTGACAAGTACTTATTTATTAATTTATATCAATTATTAATCACTGTTAGCGTATTTTGATGTTTTATTATAATGTATTATATGCAAGTAGCTTAAACACTGCATATATCAACTCATCGTCATATTTATTAAGAAAATCAGTGCAATTACTAAAGTAAAAATAAATTTTTATTGGGAATTTTATCACACAATGCTTTTTATTTTGTAGGTAGGTATTTATTTTATTTTTTGTATTTATTTTTTTTATTTTTTTTTTTTTTTTTTTTATTTTATTGTAACCTTTCATTGTTGTTAGGATCATGTTTATGTAGTTTATTATTGTGCTCTAAAAGTGCGGTGCCATTACGAAATAAAATTACATGATAGGTGGGGGCGCCACCTGTCGGGTTTTGATGTTCGATGTTTAAATTGTGTTAATTATTGCTCGATGCAGCGCTTTATATTCGTGTTTATTTTATAGAAAATTAAATTTATTATAATTTATTTCTTTTAATAGATTAATGTAGCTTTGAATTCACGTTCAAAATAAACAAATTAAACTAATATTACGATACTACAACCCAGACAAAAAATATATTATTTTAACTTGTATACTTAATAAAATATTGTAGTTGTTCGTTTTTATTGCTCGTTACTGTACTCATTGTTAGTCTATGGTAGTCTGATGGTTGTCTGTGAAGTGTGGAGACATTCCAACTAGAGATAGATTCACTTCACTCGGTCACAATCGTGCGATATTGTACCTACTATAGATTTCGCTTGAATAAAAATTGTATTCGTATTTTATTGTTTCATTTCTTTAGTAATAGGTACATATTCTTAACCCCAACTAAACTATTTTTAGGTTCAAAATTGATAAGCAGTATTTTGTCCACAGTCTTTGATTTTATACCATTTGATGTCTAATCGAACTCCTAATTCGTTTCCCAGCCTGCTTGCAACACATTTAGTATTAGTAGAGCTTTTGCCACCACCATACCTATTTCTACCGCAAAGCAGTAGTGCTCGCATTGCTGTGTTCCGGTTTGAAGGGTATGTGGGTGCCGATGAAATTACAGTCACATGAGACTTTCATCTTTGTCTTAGGGTGGTGGGCGCAGTGCAATGCCACGTAGGCGCGTCCTAGGACGTGACCTATGAGAATGCATTGTTAGGCAGAGGTTACCGCTGGGCAATCTGCATGTTCCGTCATTCCTAAAATAAAAAAATGCTTGCTCCACCACTTCAAAATTATTGAACCAAGAGTAAACGGCTGAACCGATTTTGATAAATGATATGTCGTTAGTTTCGTCTTTATTGAGCGAGCGTCAATGGGTATATTAAAGTTATAACAAGTAATTAATTTCGTAAAAATTAAAAAAACCCTTAACGCAATGATACGGCTGAACCGATTTTGATCAAACATAGCTAAGAACACTCCAAAAAAATTCATGTTTGAAAAAAAAAAAACATCAGTTCATCCGTTTGGGAGCTACGATGCCACAGCAGACACACACACACACACACATAGACACGTCAAACTTATAACAAACCGTCGTTATTGCGTCGGGGGATAAAAAAATCTAAATGGCGGATATTTGTCTCAAAATGTGCGTTTTCATACATTTCAGTAAAGATTTTCCTTAGTTGGGTTTGTCTTTTAAACTTTTATCTAAGTGACACACATATCAGAAACACTCGACCTCAGGCCGGCGCGCGGCGCGTGATCACCCGTTTAGCGACTCACATGAGCGATGCTTGCTCACTCATTACACATTCGAATCGTTGGTAATCATCAATTATGAGGAGCTAATGATTTGGGTAAATTCGTAGTTGATACCTACCTGAATTCTGCTAAGTGCGCCGGCCGAGAGACAGAGGTCGTTAATTGATGCTTTTCCTCCCGACACTACCCGAGCAAAGCCGGAGAGAAATGTTAGTATTATATCATTTGATTGACATGTCGTATGGGCCTTATTATACAACACTTCTTCTTCTTCGTGTCGTTGGTTCCCGTACATAATTGAATTGTTTTAGACCAAAATTTTGCCACGTCAACAGCATTTTTAGCAGCTTCAGGCAGGTAATTTAGGGTACCTACAGGCATCGAGCAACGCAGGCCTCCGTACCGGAGCATACAGGTGTTGGTGCACAGTGGACAGGACAGCAAGTGAGGCATCGCTCGTGGAGTGAACCCACAGTTACATTGTGCCTCGTCAGAATACACCCATTTAACTAAGTTATACATGCCCACCTGACTCCGGAGTCGGTTCAGACATTTCCAGGTGGACCAAGGCAGTTCATGTTCATGTCCCGAAGGGAGCTTCTATCTGCAGGTACAACAATAAACAAACCAAACATGTGTCGTACTTCGCATAGTGTAGGGTTCGGAAGTTACGTCACAATCACTCCATAACCACAGAATAAATAATCGTACAAGAACCAAAACTTGAAAAGTATCACAGAATATCATATACCTAACTTAATAGTTTATACACTTAAGACTACCCAGAATGCATATCATCGAAAATATAACCTCGTTCGGGATAGTAATGCGTATGCCGACAAACACACTTTGCACAAGTTTCTCTCCGCTTTAGATAAGAGCGATACCTAAACCTAATACAGCCAATGAAACGGCCAACGCATCCTACTTACATAAGTACCCACTTATCGGGTGATCCAGTTACCGTGCGTTGCGTTATGCCTGCGTCCTGTCTGGACGCTTCCTCCAGACGCGCTCCAGACGGTAGATTGGGTTACCAGCTTCTCGAACTAGGTAGAACTAATTTATGAAGGTTCTGGGACAAAATCATGCAAGTGATGATGATGTGTCGTCTGTCTTCCCTGAAAACTATAATCTGGGTCTCTTCAAGGCTAGAGTGAATAGGTGCCTTCAAGGCCTTTGTGCTTCATCTTCGGCCACAACGCCATTTAAAATCAGGTGAGATCGTGGTCAAAAAAAGGTATATCAAAGTTTTAAAAAAAAACAGCATCGCTGTTATGCAAAATTTCCAGTTCTATGCTATGGCTATGCCTATGGGCTATATGGTAAGGATAACCATAGCCCGTGGGAAGGGTTAAGAGACACATCGTAGGGCCTTGGGGTCTGGGAGACCAGCTCTGGTAGAACATTTTTTTTATTTTATTTTTTCTTAGGAAAACTAACAGCTAATGATATAAAAACACTGGGTTATAAGCTTCGACCAAAGTAAAATAAATGGACTGGCCTTACCCATACAAAACGTCCGTGAAAAATAAGACAATTCGGATTTAGGGTACGGTCAACAAATAAACTATCTATCTATCTATCTATCTATCCAGCCACTGCTGAGTAAAGGCCTCTTCTCTATAGCGCCACTCCTGGCGGTCTTGTAAATAAACTAGGTGAAATTAAATGATTGAACTTCTTAAAAACTGTATTTTTTTAGAGTGCAGTTTTAAGACTTTTGCACAATGAGTTTTTTTATACTACTTGGAATGACAGATCAAGAAGATGGCCCACCTGATGTTAAGTGGTACCCTCTGCCTATGAACAGTGCATTACCTCAGGTCACGTCCACCTAGGACGCGCCCTATATGGCATTCCACTGCGCCCGCCACCCTGAAACATAAAGATGAAAAGTCCCATGTGGCCGTAATTTCATCGGCACCCTTACCCTTCAAACCGGAACACAGCAATGCGAGCACTACTGCTTTGCGGCAGAAACAGGTATGGTGGTAGTACTTCCCCGGACGAACTCTTTCACAAAAAAGCTCTACTACTACTAACCGTTTTTTGGCGTATTAAATTCATTGTGTAGAAAATTATCAGAGCAAATACGGGAAAATGTATTCCACTTCCAAAAGTCGTCTGTTCTTGCTCGTCTTATGACTTCTATCCATTTTTGTTTACCTTAGATTTCTTTTGGAAAGCTATAAGGTTAATTAACATGCCATTACATATTATATGCAATTACCTAAAGCGACGTGCTTAGCAATGTTTTGACGTAAATAATGCAAATTACAATTATAAATCAATACGATACCCCTTAGGCATCAGATTTTTTTGCAGTCTGTACCGGACCATCCGTCATGCGTGAAGTCTTGTCAAATATTTCGTCGCTGTAGTTGGAAAACTAAATAAGTAATAACAACAACAGAACCAAAATCGCGAGAAAAACGCGATTTACTGTTTTATTGCGTCAAAAATGGCAATAACTTTTTTATCGTAACTAATTTTGCAGTCCGTGTTTTGATAAGTTATAGATTGGTACTGTATCTATTTTTGAATTTAATGATAATACATTTTAGTTCTTTTGATTAAGAGAAAAAAAAAAACGACTATGTATTTTTCCCTCGCCAAAGTTTTGAATAATTGATGCAGTTATTTATTTTTGCATGTCAATTGTTTAGTTTTCCTTCGTCAATGATCTCCACTGAGGTTCAAAAAGCTAATGATAAGTGCCATTATTTAATTTTCCCATAATAGTGAAATCATGAAATGATCTATTATTTACTTATTTGAATATGACAATCCTATCCATGGGTATAGATTAAAAATAATATTAAAATACATTTTAAAATAAAACCAACTTATATTAATAAATAAATATATCTGGACAGTTCACACAACATTATCTAGCCCCAAGCTAAGCAGAGCTTGTGTTATGGGTACTAGACAACTGATACACTTAATACAATATTAACATAGATAGATATTTTTTATTATATATAGAAAATACCCAGAACACCCTGAACAAATATCTGCGGATCGCACAAGTATTTGTTCCGAGGCGGGAATCGAACCCGCAACCTCCTGCGTCGCAGGCGAACGTTCGCCCGCCGCGCCACAGAGGTCGTCTTCATAATATTTTTTTTTTATCAAGACTGAATATTAGAAAAATACTGAAACACCTACATTATTTTAGCAGACTTTTAAATTCAAAGTAAGTGACATAACAAACTTATCATACGACTATTGCTTATAAAATCAACAAAATGAAATCAATTTGTGGAACACAATAATTCTAAGTATCAAAAAGAAAAAGGTATGTCGACTAAAATTAAAACTATCTACGAGTATAAACTTGTGTCTGTTAACTTTCATTCCGAGTGGGGAACATTGAGATAATGTCCTGGGGCGTAGTCCTCCTTGTCGCTCGTCCTCTAGAGCAAGACGTGTCCATCGACATGTATGGGCCATCATAACCATGCAATAAAGTCTATTTCGCAAAATGTGTTACTTATGTAGTTTTCCTACTACACGACAATTTATACGTTTTTTATCAATTGATGAAAATTATATTACAAAACCTTTACTTACGAATGAAATGCGATGCCTGAAGCTTTATTTGTATTTCTTGTGTTGTTTGCACTTGCAGAAAAGCACAGGAAGGCATTGTATCACCAAGGTATCTAATTTTGGTATTTTTCAGCATAGCTGTCACTCGTTGCCGTGACAAAGACTGCTAAAGCGAAGTATACTAGCTAGGTCTGTTTAGAAGCTTCAAAACTATCGTTCCCTAAGGCCCGTTCATTCATTTTATTTACGTCGATGTCTAGCGTAGCCTGTTTCTTTCTTGGCTTATCTCAGGAAGAGCGCCCTCCCATACCTCAGGGAAGCCGCCCTTCTAGAGGTAAGGCCACCCTAAAATGACATAGGAATTCCATTCAATATAACTTTGACTCTATCTGCTCTACAATAAGTAACATTTCTGTTGATAAAAAAAAGACCCAATATTTTTTTAAATACCGGTATTCAAACTCGCTTTTTCGTGCGTTGCCATTTTCGATATAGTTTGAGATGGTGGTGGCGACGAAAATCTACACTGCATAATCTGCACTGCATATAGGTAATCTGTACTGCATATAGGTAATCTACACTGCATAATCTGCACTGCATAGTCTACACTGCATAATCTGCATTGCATATAGGTAATCTGCACTGCATATGGGTACCCAATCGGCAATGCATAATCTGCACTGCATAATCTGCACTAAATAACCAGCGCTATTAACTCGAAACCGTCAGGGATTTAGTTTCCATTTATTCTATAAGTTCGTAAGCTCTACATATGACGCCATCCCTGCATTTTCACTTTTCCACGTGATCTTGGACTCTGTGTCGTCACATCAACCGTGCTTGCTTCCCAACAGATCGCGGTAAGTGTAGATAATGAGCAGTGTATCGCGCGCTCACTACGAAGCATCTTGACTTACAAATAAAAAGTCTTACAGTTTTTTTTAAATTTGAAAGTGCTGTGACTTTATCGGCCGTGAAAGCCTGGAACGGAAAAAACTAAAGGGTAGGTTTTTTTTTCCGGTAATAATTGGAATTTTTATTAAGTCGATAATTTGACCAGGTAATCGAGAGACAGTGCGGCCGGTGAATAGGGCAAATGGCTGGAAGAGAGCAGTTCTGTTTTCATTTTTTATTATCCATATTTTATTCAACTTGAATTACTTAGTGGTTTCTCTTCAATGTGACACTTATTTCAGGAGGCTTTTAGCCCCTTGGTAAAGAAATATAAATCTTATAGGTAGGAAGTTCTAAGCTAAGACGACCCAAAGAAAGGAGAAATATATTTCAGACTTGAAAACTTTATAGCATCCTATGGGGTGGCCTATGTCAAGTGGCGGGCGAAGCTTGGGCTGCGACGCAGGAGGTTGCGGGTTCGATTCCCGCCTCGGAACAAATATTTGTGCGATCGCAGATATTTGTTCAGGGTGTTCTGGGTATTTTCTATGTATAATAAAAAATATCTATCTATGTAATATATTGTATTAAGTATATCAGTTATGTAGTACCCATAACACAAGCTCTGCTTAGCTTGGGGCTAGATAATGTTGTGTGAACTGTCCAGCATTATTTATTTATTTATTTATTAAGTAGTGGACTTCGGTGATGATGATGTTATAGAAGAGAAAGCCCACCAGTGGAGTAGTAATACCTACTCATAACAGAGCACAGACTGGAAGAAACTATAGAACATAATAATATATTATGCATATTCGCGCACGGATGGCTCTTAAGCGATTATTCGCAATAGAGTCGCTTCCTCACTCCAGCGTGCGCGAGGCAGCGGCAACGGCATCCTGAAGATGATTGTAGCACAAGCAGACTGCCCCATTCAAAACAGGTGGATGCAAATAAAGATGGGCTATCTTAATTTCAATTCTCATATTTTAATTTCGTGTTGTCGTTCATTTTGTGTAATTTTATATTAGTTTGTAAACTGTGACATTCGTTTATTTAATTTTAGTACTTCTGATTTATTACGTTGTATGTAGTTGTTGTTATAATGTTCTATAATGAATATGATCTGAAATAAATAAATAATAATAATATAACCAATTTTGGACAAAAAGATGCTGACTGTTGATGATGATGATGAAAAGGAAGCTTAGTGAAACATACAGTAACAGTTCGTTATTATCACAAAATCATTATTGTGTCTTCATTATTGTTTACTCATGATATAATAGCAAAATGGCACAAGTGCGGTAGGTACATAAGATACTCAATCGTAAACATGACTTGAGAGTCACTTATTGATAACCTTTCTGCTAAAACGTGAAACGGTAGCGTTGGTATCTAAGATAGAGATCTATCGAACTTGTTTGATAGGAACCAAAGTTGTGATAAATCTCTGATAAATTAGAAGGGTTTTTGCAGTCGCCTTGACTAAAAGGTAAAGGTAAAAGGTATTGGTAAAAGTTCTTACAAGTAGTATTTGTACACGTTTCACAAAAAAATGCAAATTTTAAAGTACCTACGTCAAAAGTTATATTTACAATTTTTATTTCATCCCATCCCACTAATATTATAAGTGTTAAAGTTACGATGTTTGGAAGTTTGGATGTTTGTTACCCAATCATGCAAAAACGACTAAACAGATTTTGGTGAAATTTGGTACCTACACAGGTATGACCTGTATGAGCCATAAGCATCTTTTTATCCTGGTAAAACACGAGCGAAGCCGCGGGCGGACCCTAATTACCTATAATTTTAGTACATATATTCATTGTACACCTTTTTTGCCGAAAGGGTAGGCAGAGCCTTAAAGGGCCTCTTTTTACTGTAGGTTGCATCGTGGGAATATGTACGTTACAAGTGGTGAGCTCATCGCCGCCATTCCCTCCCACGACTGACTCGGCTAACGCTTTCTTCCAGTAGTAACACACTCCTTAAAAAGCTAGTGGTAAATATCCCGTTTCTAGTAAAAAGTATATCAATAGTTATTGAGAGGTTTGCGCTGAGAAAAGTACTGTGTTCTGTTTTTGGTCTCGGAAACTTGTAGGGGCTCTTAATGGTACGAAGCGTGTCTGAGGAACGAAGCAAGTGAAAATATAAGAAACAATAGATTAACAAAGTGTTTTTCATCCCATCTATTCGAAAAGGACAACTGGGTTCGCCTTTAAGTGCACCCAACGGTGGTGTTTTCTATGAGAAACTTTTAGCGGGCAGTAATGAGTTTTGCGGCGCACTTATTAAGTTCCTAATTCAAAAAGTGCGCGGCAAAGATAATTGCGGCGCACTTATTGAATTTGGAACCAGCGCCAAATAATTCGAACGCAAATATTGTTTGAATAAATACTGGCTGGTACGACGGCCCAAAACCCAAAACAAAAAAACCCAAAACACACAAAAAACACAAAACACAAAAAAAACACAAAAACACAAAACACAAAAACACAAAAAAGCACAATACACACAAAAAACACAAAACAAAAAAAAAAAAAAAAAACACAAAAACACAAAAGAAACACAAAACACAAAAAAAAAACACAAAAACACAAAAAAAACACAAAAAACATAAAACACACAAAAAAACACAACACAAAAAACACAATACAAAAAAACACAAAAAAGCACAATACACACAAAAATCACAAAACACAAAAAAAACACAAAAAAAACACAAAAAAAAACACAAGAAAGCACAAAAAACACAAAACACAAAAAAACACCCAAAAGAAACAAAAAAACACAAACAACAAAAAAACAAAAAAACACAAAAAAACAACCATTTGTTTTATTAAATAATAATATTACAATAACATATGAGGCGCCTTTTATTTTCTCATAGTGGGTGATGAAAAGCAGAGTGTATCACACGGGCGCAACATATATTTTTGGCTCGGGCGACGTACTTTGAATCCCTCGCTACGTTCAGGATTCTACTTTGAATCCCTCGCTACGTTCAGGATTCTACTAAAGAATCCCTCACTTCGCTCTGGATTCAAAAAAGCGCCCTCGCCGTAAAAATATTATGTTGCTCCCTTATGATACAATCTACTATTTCATCCCATCTATTCGAAAAGGACAACTGGGTTCGCCTTTAAGTGCACCCAACGGTGGTGTTTTCTATGAGAAACTTTTAGCGGGCAGTAATGAGTTTTGCGGCGCACTTATTAAGTTCCTAATTCAAAAAGTGCGCGGCAATAGTAGATTGTATCATAAGGGAGCAACATAATATTTTTACGGCGAGGGCGCTTTTTTGAATCCAGAGCGAAGTGAGGGATTCTTTAGTAGAATCCTGAACGTAGCGAGGGATTCAAAGTACGTCGCCCGAGCCAAAAATATATGTTGCGCCCGTGTGATACACTCTGCTTTTCATCACCCACTATGAGAAAATAAAAGGCGCCTCATATGTTATTGTAATATTATTATTTAATAAAACAAATGGTTGTTTTTTTGTGTTTTTGTGTTTTTTTTGTTGTGTTTGTGTTTTTGTGTTTTTTTTGGGTGTTTTGTGTTTTTTTTGTGTTTTTTTTTGTTTTATGTTTTTTGTTTTTTTTTGTGTTCTTGTGTTTTTTTTGTGTTTTGTGTGTTTTGTGTGTTTTGTGTGTTTTGTTTTTTTTTGTGTTTTTTTTTGTGTTTTTGTGATTTTTTGTGTTTTGTGTTTTTGTGTTTTGTGTTTTTTTGTGTTTTTTTTGTGTTTTTGTGTTTTTTGTGTTTTTTGTGTTTTTTGTGAGTTTTGTTTTTTTTTGTTTTTTTGTGTTTTTGTGTTTTTTTTGTGTTTTGTGTTTTTTGTTTTTTTTTGGGTGTTTTTTTGTGTTTTTTTTTGTGTTTTTTTTGTTTTGTGTTTTTTGTGTGTATTGTGCTTTTTTGTGTTTTTTTTGTATTTTTTTTTTGTGTTGTTTTTTTTGTTTTTTTTTTTGTTTTTGTGTTTTTTTTGTGTTTTGTGTGTTTTGTGTGTATTGCATTTTTTGTGTTTTTTTTGTGTTTTTGTGATTTTTTGTGTTTTGTATTTTTGTGTTTTGTGTGTTTTTTTTTGTGTTTGTGTTTTTTTGTGTTTTGTGTTTTTTGTGTGTATTGTGTTTTTTTGTGTTTTTGTGTTTTGTGTTTTTTTGTGTTTTTTTTTGTGTTTTGTGTTTTTTGTGTGTTTTGGGTTTTTTTGTTTTGGGTTTTGGGCCGTCGTACCAGCCAGTATTTATTCAAACAATATTTGCATTCGAATTATTTGGCGCTGGTTCCAAATTCAATAAGTGCGCCGCAATTATCTACGCTCGGGATTCTACTCTAGAATCCCTCACTTCGCTCTGGATTCAAAAAAGCGCCATCGCCGTAAAAATATTATGTTGCTCCCTTATGATACAATCTACTATTTCAAACTTATGTATCTCTGAAAATTCGTAGGTCCTTCTACGAAAATAACTCCAGCGTACTTTTCTGCGTAGCGAGTACCTACGTAGCTCGGCTACGAAAAAACGAAGCTATCGTTTATATTATTTATCATCATCATCATCATTCACTGCTGGACATAGACCTCTCCTAATGCCACAACGAATGGCCTAGAGCCGCCTCCATCCAACGACTTCCTGCGACCTTTCATTTGTTATCGGTCCATCGAAACAACATAAATATTTATAGGCCAACCGACGCGGCGGGCGTAGGTTGGCCTGCGAAGCAGGAGGTTGCGGGTTCGATTCCCGCTTCGGAACAAAATATTTGTGCTATCGCAGATATTTGTTCAGAGTGTTCTGGGTATTTACATAAATATTTATTCTACTAATACATTTTTAATTTTTGTGATGTGATTTTTACCAAATTTAAGTACTTATGGAATTCCTACTTATGAGGTCACAAATTATTTATATGAATAATAATAAATATAGATTTAGGGTGAAGACAATTTAAACAGGATTAGGTTTACTTAATATTATAAAAAAAAACTGGCTTAATTATTAGTGGCTTTCTTCCACAGCGTCATCTGGTTTGTGGTCGCCGTTCGATAAACTTTTTTCCTCAACGGTTATCAGTTCTGTGAGCTATATGGTCTGCCCATTGCCACTTCAACTACCTAATTCTGAGGGTTGTGTAATGATTATCAACTTAACCAAATTTGGTTATATCTTATAAGGTTTATAACTTAATTTTTTTTATTAATAAATTTTGGTTTTTTGGCTTTCTTTAACCCTAATTATAAATTATTTTTATTTCTGAGTGTATATTTTATGAATAAACCAAATTTCAAGTACAAAGTTACTCACTCAATCTTTATCTGCTATAATTGTAATACTAAGTAAATATAATATTCACAATACAAAACATTGAAGTAATTTTCAGTGTCTGAAAATATGAAAACGAAATTGGAGCATTGATATGTAACAATTTATGCTTATTCTTCATTTACTACATAAAACATACATGCCATGAATGCATTACTTATTGAAATCATTCAAACAACTCCGTGAATCTTCATAATTCAGTTTTCAGTAATTCAGCTGAAAGGTTGCATCGCTCAGCGGTTTACACAATGGAGGTAATTTGTGATCGTTTTGCTAAAGTGCTTGAATTATTGCAAAACCAACAAAAGAACATGAAAACAAGAGCTGTCATGATATCGGAAGGCCTGTAAGAGCTTAATAGGAACCTGGGGAATCAATCTGCCTTTTTTAAAGAAACGTCGTCATTTTTATTTAATTACATTGTGTTTTTTCCCGTAATTTCGTGTAATTTTGGTGGCATTTTAACCTGTGTAACTTGGATAAATAGCACAGTGGGATGTCGTAAAATTTAAGTGTATTGCGTGTCTTTTCGAAATGGTGGATTTATTCCTGTAAAAACTCGGTTTTCTGCTCCCGTTTAAACTGGGTTATGACTTGACGGAGACTCTTGACGACTAGACTATAACAAATACTGACATTGGCGAAATTGTTTGGAGCACTCCTCAGAAGCCATTATAAGAAGAGAAGAAGAAGGTAGGTACCTACCTACCACTACCTACCAAACTTTGAGTGAGGCTGGCGCGGGTGAGGAGATTTAAGCAAACTGCTTCTTTGACAATTTCACATTTAGGCATACTACTTCATCGGCATCTTTCGTTTAGTTAGGGCAAACAGCTTTTAAGGCAAATCTCATGTTTAGGTATAATGCCCTCATTGGCATCTCGCGTTTAAGGTAACTCGATCAAAAGGTATTGGAAGTACAATAATAGAATACAAGGAGAGTGTAGCTGTCTCGGCTATTTCTGCTGGAAAACAGTGTGTAAAGCCTTGAGAAGATTTGCCGGCAGTTACAGACTCGTCAGAATCAATAGCGAATTTCTTAGGACTTACCGCGCGTGTCCGACTGACTAACTGACTGACTGCCACCGCACAACCTAAACCTAAAGATTTCTTATATCATCTAGGGGTGTAAATGGAATTTCCGAAATCTACCCCCTAAGTGTGGTGCAATGGGTATTGAAGTTTGTATGGAAAAAATCTTCACACGGACGAAGTCGCAGGCGTTTCACTAGTCGCAGTAAGACTAGAGTGGAGACCGGACTTTCAACTCAACCTAAATGTTGTTTGTAGTTTAATAAAAATGTCCGATGTTCTTCTTTGCCGCCCTAAAATGAGTTCTTTGGCGTGGATAGGTTTACTAAAAAATACAATGTTATCTCGAAAGATTTTATATATCATAGACCCTATCGATTGGGTATATTCCTGTTGTCCACGTTGAGCTTGGCCACGTCAACGTGGACAATGGTACAATAAAATAGCAAGTGTCTATTTACATAGACACTTGCTATTTTATTGGCTCGGCAAAGAAGAACATCGGACATTTTTATTAAATTACAAACAACATTTAGGTTGAGTTGAAAGTTGAAAGTTGTGAGTTGCATTTTTAGTTGGATCGATTTTCGACACAGATAAGCATTAAAAAATCTAAGCACATGCAGTTACTTACTCTTATTTTTAAAGTCAAATGTTATTTTTTCCTATACGTAAAACTTGCTAATATTTAATACGCTTTTCCTTCATGTCTCGTTCGTTTTATTTCGTTTTGTCCTGTATCCTGTATGCGACGCCAAATAAAACTCGACAAATAAATAAAATTTACTTGACAGATATCGGTCGTATCGACGTTGTGATTTGTTGCTTACTACAAGATTTAACCAAAACATATCTTTATTTACAGAAAAACAATAAAACTAAGAGATAAATTAAAAAAATACCATTGAAGTGATGTTAATTTGTCTCAACACGGTTGCAAACAATCTAAAGATAACTCAACTGATCCAGATCACTATGACGGAAGCGTCATCGCTTAGGTTGTCTGCATAGCTATGTTGAATGGCAATGCGTTGAGACAGAGTCAAAGATTTTTAGCTCAATGTCTAGTATACCTAGGTACCTAAGTATGTAGGTTAGTAATTACAAATCTTTGGTATTATAATTAACATTACCTATTATTTGTTAATATTTACATAAGTACACTTACATAACAGTATCGATAAGATCAACAGCATATGCATCATTCATATTCAAATGAAGGCTATAAAACAATGCAATACCTTGTTCTGTGCTAATGCATTCATTATGCGTCTGTGGTCACTGCAGCAGACCCTGATGGGCGTAATATGAAGCTACCTATAGATAACATAGCAGCTCCTTCTATCAATGTTTTTATAGTACATTGTTATACAAGGAGCTAAAATTACCCATTCTATACGAGAAAAAGAAACAGAGTTTTAATGGGCTTTTAGCGCCGTAAGCGTAGCGTAGTAAACAACTACGTATGCACTCTACTTTTCACTACGATTGTGAAAAAATAAAATAATCCAATACAATATGAAAAACTAATTACGGTCACTACCAATTCAATTTGCAATTAGAGCAAAACTCAAATTATTATTCAGCGTCTTTATAGGGTCTGTTTAGAGTTTTGTCTAGGGTTCCGTAACCAAAAATTACGGAACCCTTATAGATTCGTCATGTCTGTCTGTCTGTCCGTGTATGTCACAGCCACTTTTTTCCGAAACTATAAGAGCTAAGCTTTTGAAACTTGGTAAGTAGATGTATTCTGTGAACCGCATTAAGAATTCCACAAAAAAAATAGAAAAAAACAGTAACATTTTGGGGATACCCATACTTAGAAATGAAACAAAAAAAAAAACACCAAACTCATACGTGTGGGTTGTCTATGGATAGGTCTTAAAAAATGATATTGAGGTTTCTAATATAATTTTTTTCTAAACTGAATAGTTTGCGCGAGAGACACTTCTTAAGTGGTAAAATGTGTCCCCCCCCGTAACTTCTAAAATAAGAGAATGATAAAACTAAAAAAAATATATGATGTACATTACCATGTAAACTTTCACTGAAAATTTGTTTGAACGAGATTTAGTAAGTAGTTTTTTTTTAATACACTATTATTAAAACATCGATCAAAGTTACAACAAACTACAAGAACTTTTATATTATGTTACTTGCTGCTAACCCTTCATGGGCGAGTCTGACTCGCACTTGGCCGCTTTTTTTAATTTCTTCTGTAGTCGCAACGCATTGCATGCATTCTGCCAAAGAGACCGACGACTTTAGTTCCATGTTCAAAAATAAAATGTTGTTCTTATTTATGAAACAGTAATAAGTCGAGTATTTATATTTATTTATGATTATTCCACTTATGACTAAAGACTTTTTCGTTTTTGTAGACTCATTGTCATTTGACCGACAAATATAAAAAAATTAAAACTTTTTCCCCTAGGTGAAGAAATGCTATTTTTTCTTCGCTCTGGTACGCCACAATGACGGTCTTTTTGAGCAAGAGGAGTGATAAAGTATATTGTATTACAAGGCAGCAAAATAATATACAACGACAGATTTTAGATAGGTATGTCGTCGCCCGAGGAAAAATATTTTGGCGACAGAGTACGCCTTACAATTTTGTTTCTTTTTAAAAAAAAAAAACTATAATGGACCCTCGTTTGACCGCTCAGAGCATTGCAAGCCTCCCTACTTGACCGCGATCTCACCTGTTGGTAAGCGACTCTCTTTTTATTTTCCTTCACGAGAAAAAGAAATACGAGGCGCTTTCAGAAAATAAAGTATTTGAAAAAGACTTGCATTTTTCCTTACAAATAAATTGTTTAGGCTTTTTTCCAGGATTTATTGAGTAACAGATTCTGTATCACATTTGTTGCGTCCGTTCTAATACTTTATAATACTTTCGCAACTTAACAAGAACTGAACTAATTTTTCGAAATTCATTGAATTAAAAAAAAAAATAAAAAAAAAAAAATTGACATTCACACAAAAAACACAGAACAGACAAAATATAAAACGAAAGCGTAGACATATGAAAGCAAAACAAAAAAAAACTAAACATTTATAATATCTACAGACTTAATTTAAAATTATAAATAATAAATAAATAGTCCGCTCTATGCCATTAGGTGAAACAACAACAACATTAACATTGAATAATCCGTGAACCATTCAAACTACGAACGTCTGTATGGAGAGAGTAAATGCACTTTGAGTGATAATTAAGAATACGTTTGTTCATTCAAACTACGAACGTCTGTATGGAGAGAGTAAATGCACTTTGAGTGATAATTAAGAATACGTTTGTTCAGTACTGAAAACTTCAAATTCTAAAGAATCTCCATTGAATCCTATCATATCCTATTTTTATATTATAAACGCGAAAGTTTGTAAGGATGTATCTTTGTTACTCTTTCACGTAAAAACTACTGGATGGATTTGGATGAAATTTGGAATGGAGATAACTGGGCTCCCGGAATAACACATAGGCACATTTTTATCCCGATATTCCCACGGGATCACGACTTACGCGGGTGAAACCGCGGGGCGCTGCTTGTATTTAATAATTAATGAATAATTGTATTATGTTGGGTGTAATGTTATGAGAATTAGCTAATAAAATAATAAAATTAAATTTAAGTGCAAATAAAAAATAGATAACTAGTGACAACCTCAGTGGCGTGGCGGGCGAGAAGTCAGTTTAGACGAGAGAGGTCCGGGTTCGATTACCGCAGCGGTACAATTGTTATTATGATCTACAAATATTTGTTCCGGGTCTGGGTGTTGTGGTACCTTGGTACTCGTAGTTTCTGATACCCAGGACACAGGGGATCCTACTGTGAGATCAAGAGCTTATATGTGACTTTTTTTTTATACGACTTGAATGACGGAACAAGCAGATGGCCCACCCGATGTGTTAAGCGGTAACCTCTTGGGTGTTATATGTTGTGTTATAAAGATGTTATAATGTCTAATTGGCTAAATAAGCCGAATAAAAAACCCGTCCCGGCATTCAGTCTGCCTTTTTTTTATTTTACGTCGTCCTGATCCCTCACTAGATTTTCCGTATCGTGCGTGTCAGGAACTACGAGTACCATGTCACCACAACACCCGGACCCGGAACAAATATTTGCAGATCATCTACAAATATTTGTCCCTCCACGCATATTATTAGAGTTAAATATGTTAAGTTAATAACCCATAGAGTTCAAATGCGGAAAAAGCGAGTTATTAAACATTGTCCCCCAGCGGGAATCAAAACCGCAACCTCTCGCATCTCATCCGGCTGCTTGCCTGCCACGCTACAGAGGTCATCAACTGATTATATGTTGGAACAAACAGATCGCCCCACCTCATGTTAAGTGGTAACCTCTGCCTATAACAATGCATTACCTCATGCCCACCTAGGACGCGCTCTACGTGGCATTGCACTGCGCCCGCCACCCTGAGACATAAAGATGAAAAGACTCAAGTACCTGTAACTTCACCATGTTCAAACCGGAACACAGCAATGCGTTCACTACTGCTTTACGGCAGAAATAGGTATGGTGGTAGGCAATACTTCCCCGGACGAACTCTTACACAAAAAAAGCTCTACTACTAACGAACCTTTTAAGGACGACACAATTCCTTAAAGCATTAAACATAATACAGGTTTTTGTTAGGTTTTTCTGAAGGTCACCTCAGTCAAAAACTTATGCCTGTCATCTCCTCAGAACTAAGCCTCGAAGATTACTACACTTCATGACGCAGTAATAATTAGCATCATCCAGCACATTAACACTTTAATGAGCCGGGCTCTATACCATTCGACTGGCTACAGTCATGCTGTAAAATTCCCTATGATTGCTATTAGAGTACTTATTTGCTTTGTTTTTATCGTCAGTTTGAATTAATTACCGATTCATCAAAAAAACTCGTTCTGTTTCTCTAATTAAACGGCTTACAAGACTGTGTTTTGTCAGTGTTAAACTAATAATAAGTGTAAATGGGTACAAAAATACCAAATGAAAGAGAACTAAAACAAGTAGAACAATTGAGTAAAAGTGATTCAAGATTCAAGATATTCATTTGCATAAATAAGTGTAACAATTTGGTTTTATAGAATAGTGAGCACTTATGACTTATTTACCCTCTGCAGGAATTTTTCGAGGGCGTAAACTGCAGCTTAGTTTGCAACTTAGTGATATTAGGAGTGAGGAAAATGCAAAAAATATGAAGATATAGTGACTTTTAAATATGAGTTTACGTGATTGTGATGGACTGGATATGACCCGCTTGATATCTGCAGCAGTATCCTATGTTGTTGTGAAGTGATTGCAAAGTAAAAGACGTTTAACTTAAACCTATCCTCACCGGGCTGGACAGAAACACTAGGAATGCAATCTGTACGGCGTAGAAGAGCATATATTTATTTATTATCTGGTTTCGAAACAGAAAACAAAATGTGATGTTGTTAAACCAGTTTGTTGAGGAAATAACACCAAACATTGGGAAATTTTAATAACTGCATTTTTGATCTGAATATTTAGTATAACTTGTGTCCTGTTACTGATTAGCCGAACATTTAAAACAAAAGTGAAGCGTAAATCTTGAGTGTTATTTCAAAATGGTGGAACACGTGGGTTGCAATGGCTATCTCTCCTTTCTTTTCTATTTGGATGTACTACTCTACGCCTTCGTCGGGGCTCTGTTAATAGTTCTGTTCATTTACTATGTGGTTTTACCACAGTACATACACTAAGGTAAACATATAATATACGTAAGTACTTCCATTCTCCGAAATATCACTTAACTTCAATTTTAACTTTCATTTTTAACCCCCGACTCATAAACGACGGGTTGTTATAAGTGTGTCTGTCTGTGGCATCGTAGCTCCCGAACGGATGAACCGATTTTGATTTTGGTTTTTTTGTTTGGATGTTGAATTAGTCGGGAGTGTTCTTAGCTATGTTTGATCAAAATCAGTTCAACCGTTTCATTGCGTAAAGGGTTTTTTTTAATTTTTACAAAATAATTACTTGTAGTTGAATGTTTTGTACAACTTAGGGTAGAAACTAGATAACTCTTGATTTTTACAAGCTTTTATTTAACTTGACCTATTAGTATGTTAGTCGTTAGTATGTTTATGGGACAAAATCTTGAAACTGAATTTTGAACCAGTTAACCTCGACCGATTGAGCTGAAATGTTGCATGCCCATTAAGTTCCAATGACAATACAATATTATGGTGACAGCGAGCTCATCTGATGATGGAAACGGATGATGGATAACGGAATTCCTCGATGGATAATAGTAGACTGGCCGTGTTTAGCCTCATTTTGATTGGTTCCGATCACTAACTTTATAAAAGTGTGTATTTAAAAAATATATTTTTCATCAAAAAACTTAATTATACTTATTTTCATAAACAATAAATATTTTATATTTATTTTTATATGCATGGCTATTTTTTTGTAGTATGAATGTCGTATAGAATGTTTTTTTTTTATTGTTATATTGAAACTAAAAACGATGTTCGTTTCAAAAACACGGCTATAATAAGGATTTGTTTCATATCATCAGGCATCACTAAAGAAATGGTGACACGAGAAATAAAGAAGATTTTAAAATTGGATCATTTTTATGAGCAATTTAGTTAATTGAAGGCTGAGTGCGGCTATTCCTAAACACAGAGATTAGTTCATATTTACTTGGCTATCGTACTCTTATCTCATGTAAGCGTGGATTAGCGGAAAATATATTTATGTTTGTTAGATAAGAAGTTCTAAAGCCTACCTTAAAATGAAAATGGAATCAGGTCTTATGTCTAGTTTGTAAGGTTTAAAATTGGACTGTAATGGCTGTTTCTTGACCGTTCATAGATTAATATTTACATCGATTTATACCAACGTGGATTTCTAAGGATAGAGTAGATGGTGGAACCGTGGAGCATAGAGTCGGTTAAGAGACTCCGTAAGGAACGTGAAATTAAGCGTTAAATCACGTTCAAAAATCTGTATTTGTTTTCTGCTTCTTTGTTTCAATATAAAAGTTTATTTCATACTTTGACAAGTATGAAGTTAGTTAAACTTAGTTATCTTTCCATTCGGTTCTAGTTTCAATTAAAAAATTATAAGACAGACCCTATTCAAATTCTGTAGAAATAATCGAATAATTGGAAACACGACACATTATTTATTTATTTTTATTTTTATTCTGAAAAACAAACAGTATATATCTAATAAATCACAATTATAAAAACTAATTACCATTAACCTGTTTTCACTTATAAGAATTTAGAAAAAACTTGTTCGCCTTAAATACTTAACTAAGACTATTCTATATGTTTATAAGACTTTTCTATTCCTGGATCTGGAAACTTGCTGGTAGAAGACATCTTTAGAACATAATTTGCAATCATAAGTTTTCATAAGTATCATTTTCTTCTAAAACAGCTAGCTATATTATTTATAAAAGCTATTCTAGCTAGCTAACTTAAGGACAGTGAATATAATTTGAATACTCCTGTTCCAAAATACCTACACCCCCGCCTGGCAAACTGAATACTGTTTTTTGTGTTCATCCTAAAATTTTACCCAGTAGTGATGTTTTGTTACTTTTGGTAGCTTGTACGATCATATTGATATTTAATATGAATGATTCAATATAATGAGGGTTTTATTTCTCTAAGAAAGTAACAACCAAAACAATATGGTATTTCATATTACTTTTCTTTCCTCTATCAATCTCTGTTGATCGTAAACAACATATTGATGTTATTTCTGCTACACTATAAAATAAAAATACTTAAATAGTTTTTTGACGTTGACCTTGTAACTTTATAAATGAAAACCAAGTTAATGAGGAAGATCAGAGGTAACTGACCTTATAATCACAATCAATTAGAGAATCAACTATGACATGAAGTGGTAAAAAATATTTCTATACGGATACTTTTTAGAGTTCCTTAAACTTACTTGACAACCTTTTCATGTGGTTAATTAATACGTATACAACAGACGTTGGTAATTTAAATAACATACGCATATTACATGAGTTTTATCTCTTCCTTACTTGTTATTTATATATGGAATTTTCGAGGTTGACCTTTCATTCAGAATTTTTTCAGAATTACAATGCCTTAGCAATTTTTTCAATATTTATTTTCTACTTAAAGACTTTTAAACGTTTCTTAAACTTTTTTCAGCGATTTTAAATCCTTGACAAGAGTTTTAAGTATTATCTACTGATTGAGAGATTGTTTAAAGCTGTGGTTAGTTGATAAGTAGGACATAAGACGCTTGTCACCAGGAGGAGGCTGCAGCATCTTCTTGAGTCATCATCATCATCATCATCATCATCAGCCTACAGAAGTCAACTCCTGGACATAGGCCTCCCCTATATAATGCCACAACGAACGGTATTGAGCCGCCTCCATTCACCGCCTTCCTGCGACCTCTACAATGTCTTTGGTCCATCAAAAGGGGGCATTCCTCTTTTGGTCATCCAGTTTGTTTTCGCCACTCGGGAACCTTTCGTCCTCAACGGTTATCAGTTCTTCCTGAGTGTTTAACACCAATACTGCACTCATCAATCCGCTTTCGGACTTTAATTTGCGTCATACCCCCTATCTTATAGGGTAGGCCTCGTCCAGCAGTGGACGTCTATTGACTGATAAAGAAAACGGTAGTTGATTTTTTTTTTATCCGTAATTTCAGATATGGCGGATCCAACTCACTCTTGACTACCTTTTCGTTTGCCTATTCGATGACGTAATGTAAACTAAAAAATCCTCTCAGTGTGTGAAAAGTTTAATCACACGATAATCTTATAGTAAACAGTCTACCGTGCAGCCTTGTAAGATCAGTGTGTGCATAGCCTTACAGTGTACAGGAGTTGACCAAATATCGATTCTGAGAATTTTAATACGTGAGTACAGCGATGTAAATGATAAGAAAGTGAACCATTTTTAATGTTTTCGATCGAATTCGTGTGTTGTAGTCCGCAGGTTGGTTATTTTACTAGGTATGTTCTACTTTCTATGTACCTTCGATATTTTATTACACTTATTAATAAAATAAGTTAAATTAACAATGAATTTTAAATGAATTATTGCTAAAAGGCGTTCTCTTCTAGACAACCTTTGGATTGCGAAGAGCTAAACCTACGTGGAAGATTTTGGTCTTATTTTCACTAATAATGTTTTGTATTGCTGACGGGAATATGTCTGCTAATAATGCAAAACTCTCACAATGTAATGCAAATCAGGAAATAAAATTAAATGAAATTTATTTATTGTATAAAATGTGGTTAAATTAAGGATATTAAATATTATGTCCGGCACATTCCGTTGAAGCTTAGCATGCAATTGATATTAACTGAATGTATATGTATATATTATATATTATATGATATTAACTGAATATAAAATAGGTACCTAGTTCAAGTCAGGATGGTTATTACCAAAATATACCTTATTTTCTCGGGCTGAGCTCAAACTTTGCCAGAAGGGCTGTTTTCTGCAAGGACCTTTCTTTATTAGAAGTTGACTTGCTGAAGAGGACTTGTCTCAAGAATGTTCACATAACACCGGGATAAAATCATTGCATGCAAAATACTTATATTATGTTCCTAAAATATTATTTTATCGATCGGAAATTGATTCTGTCCCTTTTACCTTTCGCTTCTTCTCGTTTACACATCCACCTCGCTTCCCACTTCACTCATTCATATTCTTATGAACATCATAAGTATTAAAATACAGATAATATTTTGACAATTTGACAATCCCATACATTTTCACAGTTGAATCACACATTCGTTTATGGCAAGTGTTTATTAGCTGGGAGGCGTGTCGTCATTATGCAGAATGTTACCTACTTACGAACAAAGAACAGTCATGTGTTAGAATCGAAACTATCTGGACTGACAGATAAATCTTATAGATAATCAATACATGCAGTAACTAGATGATAAAACAAATTATCCCTAGTTCAGTGCCTGTTTAAGTTCATCACCATATTATAGGTATAACCCGCATCAATCCATTGCCGGACAAGAGGCCTCTCTTCACTAAGCCATAGTTGAAAGGTTAGCATACATTTTTGTGAGTATAATAATTAGTACCATGAGTTCATTACCATCACAGTCATCTTCTTTCTTTTGCCGTTGATGGATCCAACTTAATCCACTATCTGGAAAGTGGACGAAGAGATTACTACAACATATAATTGTATGTAATTAATTGCAATGTAGGTAATTTTTTAATAGACCTTTGTTTGACCACGATCTCACGTGTTGGTAAGTGACGATGCGGCCGAAGATGGAGCACAAAGGTCTAGAAGGCACCTATTCACTCTAGCCTTGAAGAGACCCAGATTATAGTTTTCAGGAAAGACAGACGACGGTAGTGTATTCCACTCCTTAGCAGTTCTCATTATAAAGGTAGAACTGAAACGTTTAGTACGAATAGAGGGTATACTAATGAGGTAAGGGTGGTACCGAGCCGCGCGCCTGCTCGTCCTATGATGAAAAGGAGATGGTGGGATTAGATCATGAAGTTCCTGGGAGCATTCATCGAAATGTAACCTATAGAAGATACGCACGCTACCTTACGGCGGTGCTCGAGACTCTGGATCTTAGTCTCCGCCATATGCTCACCTATAAGCCTGAAAGCAAGTAATTGTAAGATTTGTGACATTTAATATGTATAATGATGGATTATTAAAATTATTATTATTGCTTTTTAATTCACTATTATTTTACCTTGTTTCGTTGTCATTATTATTGAATTATATTTTAAGAAGAAATACTATTAAATTGTAGGCTAGAGACTAACATTACCTATTATTAAAATGTAATGTAATGTTCATAATGTTTTATCATATTTTATGCAATAAATAATTATTTAATTTCTTTTTTTTTTACAAGTTTCATATTTCACATTGGACACGTACGAGGGGTCTATGACAATAGATATATAAATATAGCGTAGCGAGAACTACGTACATAATGTAAATTAACTTTTTATCTTGGTTACAGGCACCAGCTATGAAATAAACCCAAAACAATGGACCAACAGCACCCTTACAGCGAAATCAAAGGCCTCACATCCCCCGAAATTCAATCCGATGACACCATCCCTTTCTTTGATGAAGTAGTCTACACGCAGCCTAAACGAAACGAACCACCTACACCAGATATACCCTATGGAAATGGCGAGCCTATAAAACCAATCAAACCTAAAAGACTCAAAGATTTTGATGACAAAGATAAAATACATGCGTCAGATCTTGGAGAAGTTCATAAATCTCCAAACAATGACACTATAGTGGTCAATACCCCTGAAGGGACTCTGTATATAACTTTGGAACCTGATTTGGCAAAATCAAAGCCTACAAGTCCTAGTACAGGTAAGGCTAAATGTCTTACTAACTGCTTAAGGTTATTGTGCCTAGTTTTTCCCATTAGTTCCAATCGTATGTACGAATTGTGCTACGTACAATAACGTATTTTTATTATTTTACTGAATCTACAGATTTTACCGATTCTATACCAAGTACGTCAAAAGCGTTCGAGTCGAAGGTACCAGGAGCGAATGAGTCCGAAGAGTTGATTCAGAACGAAAGAGATGGGAGGAAGGCGGGGCTCAGACGGAACTCTATCTCGATGCCGACGCTGCAAAATCTCGAGTCGGAGGTGCTGAAGCAATATATGAATAATCCGCAAGAAGGGGTGAGTTTGTACAATTTTTATTAGTGCACAGAGAACTGTAACAACTTTTCAAGGAAACTTTCTCTGAAGGTTTTTTGTTTTTTTATATTTAGGTTTTTTAAAAGTAGTTGTTTCTTTGGTTTTGGGAACTTCACAATTATTGTTGTACAGTTCTAGTCTACGTTATGTTAGTTAAGTATTCAGACATCTCTAACATCTATAGTTTGCAATTATTGAGTCATAACTCATAACGCATGGAATATAAAGGATGGATTTGTGCTAATAGGTACCTTGAAGTAATCTTTATTTTGCGCTTATATTTTTGTATAATAACAAAACAATACACATTTGTAGCCCAAACAAACTTAGGAGATAAAACATATAATAATAAGCTGCCTCATTATCGCATTTAAAACAAACGTGAAAGGATGCAATCGCACATTTATTTTATTTTGTCTAGAAATAATTACACTTTCTCTAGATATTTCAGAAGTCAGACGTACAATATTAAAAGTGTTTAGTATTTTATTTGTCTTAGATATAAGAGATCTTTGCCATTATTTGTAGAAGTTTTGCATAGTAGATCATAGTAGGTTTTGTGCCAGTTCAATAACATGATTTTTGATAAGTGTTTGTTTGAATAAAATCTGTGTAACTTACATAAATTCAATAAGGATTAAAGATGTTTTTGTAACTAGCTTTGTACGTTTGTAGTAACATCAAATAATTTATAAAAATAAGTACATAAACAACGTAAGCGTTAAACTGCAAATATACAAGCAGGCTATTCGTATGTTTTTATAATAATAATATGATTTGAGACATTTGAACAATTTGCTATCTCGTATCGTTATCGAAGTGACGACGGATTGGTGCGAATTTGATAAAATGCAGGAAAGAAAAACTGAAGATAATATGATAATTTTTCATTGTTTCTCTAGTCTTGGCTATTCATCACTCTCAAGTGCCCATGCTTATTAAAAATAAATTAAAATTTTCCAAAATTTGTTACTAATATATCAAGATAAGTGATTTTAGTGACGCGAAAAAGTGCGACCTTGATTTACATAACTGATATGTGCCAGTGAACTGCTTGTACACAAAATGAGGCTTAGAAAGAAGACAGATCTTCGAGTGACTATCCCTTCGTATCCTGATGACTACGTGGAGATGCCTCCAGAGGTCAGACGGCTGACTGCCTCAATAGCATCTCCTAGTACAGACCAAACTGACCACGGAAAGCCGGATTTTCAAAATGAGTCTGGAAAAGCTAAGGATGATACGGCTAATGTTGATGAAAGTGATCATTCTAAAGCTAATGAAGGTGATTCTTCAAAAACTGTTTCACAAAATGACCATACTATTGATAATCAACAAGATAATTCTGAAGACGATCCAACCATACCAAATATTCAAATTGGTAGACCTCTTCCTAACTATGATACACCAAATAACGGTATAGATTCTCCAAAAACTAACGATGATCCTAATGAAGTGAACTTGGAAATCGGAAGACCTCTTCCTAACTATGAAAAAAAACCACATAGTGCTATCGATTCTCCGAGGACTAAAGACGATTCTATTAAAACGAAGTCACAAATCGGAAGGTCTCTTCCTAACTATGAAAATACACCAAATAACGTTATAGATTCTCCGAAGACTAACGATGATCCTAATGAAGTGAACTTGGAAATCGGAAGACCTCTTCCTAACTACGATGAAACACCACATACTGCTATAGATTCTCCGAAGACTAAAGATGATTCTATTAAAACGAACTCACAAATCGGAAGGCCTCTTCCTAACTATGAAGACACACCACATACCGTTATAGATTGTACAAAAACAAATTCTCAAGAAAATCCTCGTAAAGCGAATTTTCAAATCGGAACACCTCTTCCAAACTATGAGGAGTTACCCAATACGCGCGATATAGATAATTTTTCAAATACAAATTCTAAAGATAGTCATCAAGATTACTATCCCAAGACTAACGCTCAAGATGATCGTAATAAAGCAAACCTTCAAATTGGGAGACCTCTACCCAACTATGAAGACAGACCTCATACACCCGAAGTCAAAATCGTTGAATCGTCAGAAGACTTCAAGAATGGTGACAAAAAGGATGATCATCATGTAAATTTTGGTGAAGTGGTTTATAGAAAGATATCGAGGAGTTCCATGTCAGTTCCTTATGGTCTTCAGTATGGAGATGGTTCGAGGAGAAAAGATCAATTGAGTGTAAGTGTACCTCTTCGTTTTGTAGCTTGTAGAAACCGGCGACTTTAGACATTAACATTAGGCTCCGGCCAGACAGAATAGACATAAGGCGAGGACGTGGCACCTCGTTATTAATAGACTTCAAAAAAAGGAAGTTATCAGTTCGAGTATGTAATATTCTTGGAATTGCACAATATTCTTATATGTTTGTCTATATGGGCTTCTAAACAGGTGTCCAAATATCATATGTGTATGTTTGTATGTATGTATGTTTGTCCACATATTTATCAGAAACGAATAGAAGTCTAATTGCAATTTTTGTATTGGATTAAGTATCTTACGGTCAGTCACCAGTTACTTTTACATAAATTAAAACATATTGGACTTAAAGGAACGGCATACAAAATCATAGAATCTTACCTAAAAAAGATAGACATCAGATAGTTAAAATTGGTAAAAAATAACTTACACAAAGTTGATCTACATGGTCATCTAACTTTGTATGCAGATGACACGTGCATATTTTATTTTGGACGTTCACTTCACGATGTCATGCAACGAGCTCAACAGGATTTGGACGTACTTTTTAATTGGTTTCAGTATAATTTACTTACTGTCAATGCCTCTAAAACATGTTACGTTATATTCTCAGCAAAAAATAAAATTCTAGATGGAAATACGGGTTTATATATAAATGGCGAGACTACAAAATAGAAACCACGAGAAATACCTGGGATTAGTTCTTGATAGTCAACTTACATGGAAAAAACACATAGAGCACATTAAACCGAAGATAACTTCATTAACAGGAGCACTGCGTAATGTAGTTAGCTGTTTACCTAAACCTGTTCGTATTAATATTTATAATTCCTTGGTCAAACCACATTTAGACTACCTGGTGGAAGTATGGGGTAATTCGGCAATTTCTAACTTAAGAACTCTCCAAACTGCACAAAATAAAATGATTAAAGTCTTGTTTCATTACGACTACCTAACACAAACTAAAAAACTATATGCTGAAGCAAAACTAATGAATTTAAAACAAATATTTTCATTCAAAACTATTATTCTAATACGTAAATTATTAAATAATGAGATACAATCTGAAATTACCTTTACAAAGAATAATCAGCTAACGAGGATAACGCTAAGAAATGCTGATAATATCAATTTACCTTTTCCAAGAACCCAATATGGTATTAAAAACGTAAAGTATCAAGGAGTAAAATTATATAATAGCCTACCCAAAGCAATTAAAAAAGTCGAGTCTTTGAATATGTTTAAAAATAAGGTTAAATTGTATGTGCTAGAAAATATTGAGTAAGTAACAGCAATCACTCTTGGTTGTTGATAAACAATATTTATTATATTTATTTACAAAAACTTATTCTACTTTGTTTTCGCTATTTGTGTTTTGATTACTTAATGTAAATACCTTCACTAGCTTTGTAATTAACCTGTGATGCATGCTCACCGCTTAACCATATTTAAGTTATCATAAATTGTCTTATTAGTGAAATTTATGTTATTTCTTAAGACAATAAAGATTCTATAAACCGATCTTTCAACCTAGGGAACAATGTAGGTTTTGTCAAAATCGGTTCAGTAGTTTTCAAGATATGGAGTGTTAAGTATGTACCAATCCCAAGAAAAACACGTCGTCGGTTGAACGGCGCAATTCTAATATCTTTTCTATAAATTACTTTTATCTTGTTTTACTATCATACAAAATGTACAGAAGCGTCGGGACGCAAAAGTTACACAGGAAATGGGGGGCGCAGGGGCAACGAGGGTGCGGGCAAAACTGGAGTGCCATCCCAGGCATTCCCGTTATAATAGGTTAGACTATTGCAACAGAAACGTCAAAGAACAACTCTTTCCAGTCTCTTGAGTGGGGTAAGAATAATAAACTTTAGCGAGACGCTAGCAAGATGATATAAAATGGCGATTATTCGTGCTTACCCCACAGTTATATTTTAAACTCGCGTCCGTGACGCGTCGTTGCTTTACGTCTCTTCGTGTGGCCTGTGCCTAAGGGACGATAAAAACCATGCCCAATGTTTTTTGCACAAATACGCTTTGATGACTGTGTCTGTCAGGTCCGGCGTTGGTATAAACCGTATAAAAACTTGCATTTTTTTTCTCAGCTAAGCTCTTATATTTTAATAACTAAAAAAAAATTGTTTTTATAACTAAAAAAACTCCGTAATAAGGTCTAACGCTAAAGGTTCTAAGGTCTAAGGTTCTTTGCCTTTATTTGTCTTCAAACTCTACAAGAGTACTTTTACTATTATTTATTCTGTGACAAGAGTAACATTTCATATTAAAAGATATTCCTGAAAACGCTCCTAAAAATGTAGGTAGTTATTTCACAATTACGGGTTCCCAGTCTGTTAAAGAGATTTAAAATAATGCTTCTGGACGGCTGTTCTGTGACGGTGATAGATTGTGGTTTCGCAACACACTCAAAGAACCAGACTGACCGCGACTTGACTAAATTGCCGGGACATCCTTTAGGGGGACTATAAATTTTGGACAGAAGATTTTCTTTGGTCTTCAACTAACGATTAGTTTTACGATAAACTTGTTAATGTCTCTAAAATTCGTGCAAGATACACCAGAAGCCCAAGACAGAGTTTTGCAAACACCATCGTAACGACGATCGCGCGTGTATTGCGTAGTAACTAGCCCTTAATCTGTGGCGTTTGTGGTACAGAATAATAGCTAGTTATTGCGTTATACACGGACGATCGTTGTTACGATCATCGTTACGATGGTGTTTGCAAAACTCCGACATGGGCATTTGAAAGGTAATTTTAACATTTTGTCAAATCGAATTACGAATACGTAAAAACCCATTAGTGCTAGTACCTATAAGAGACGTAGATAATAATTAAAACAATGATCGTAGGTACTGAGTCGGTAACTTCCTTAATCCGCTTTAATGCGCAGTTGGATAAAATGCAACTTCTAGGTCAGTTGAATTAAGTCAACACCAAATATGTACCATAATATGATAGGAGGTAGATTAATTTGTTTACTTAGTAGGTGATGAGCTAGATTAGTGTGTAGTAGGCCTATTTATTTTGAACTGAAATTAAACTGCAGTTTTTTATATGGCTACTTGAAGTCCAATAAGTAGTAAACGTGTGGTCACACTGACCATCGCACCGTCGTCGTGTCCTATTTGCCTACATTCAATCAGTTCGCTGTTCTGATCTTAGATCCCTGTCTGATTTAGTACCACTCATCCACATTCACCCACCTATCTAAACACACTAGGCACAAGTAATTTATTACAGTGATTTTGTATCTACTTATATTAGAATTTTCACAAAAAAACCCCACGATACAGTGTTCAAAAATTGTTATCGTTTTCCGTATATTTTGAATCCAATTAAACGGCGGTCTTTAAGTTAAAAATCAATACATTTTATTCAAAAAGTCATGAACAACGAAAATCGGTTGAACATGCTAGCCCACAAGTTTAAATACCGGTCACCACTATGGATAGAGTCAGACTCGGACGTTAGCAAGTCATCTGATGACCAGCATGGCGGGCTCTGCAGCAACAGCGATGATAGCATCCAGTGCCAGAGCAGCACGGACAGTTCGGCCAGCATTAACAACTATCTGGATTCTCAGGTCAGTCAGTAAGTTCAAGTGCCAGAAGATTTCGATGCTGCCCAAATAGAGGTGAGCGTGTGGACAGGATAACTTTAATTATTCTTTTTTAGGGTTCGTACCCAAAGGGTAAAACTGGACCCTATTACTAAGACTCCGCTGTCCGTCCGTCTGTCTGTCTGTCCGTCTGTCACAGGCTGTCTCATGAAATGAGATAGTTAGACAGTTGAAATTTTCACAGATGACGTTGTTATTTCTGTTGCCGCTTTAACAACAAATACTAAAAAACAGAATAAAATAAATATTTAAGTGGGCTCCCATACAACAAACGTGTTTTTTTTGGCGTTTTTATAGATATTGGTAAGGAACCCTTCTTGCGGGAGTCTGATTCGCACTTGGCCTTTTTTTTAAAGTGTATATGTTTGACAGAATAAGCTGATGGTCCACCTGATGTTAAGCGGTAACCTCTGCGTTTAACAATGCATACCACACAGGTCACGTCCACCTAAAACGCATTGCAGTGCACCTGCCACCCAGAGACATAAATATGAAAGTCTCATGTGCCTGTAATTTCACCGCCACCCATACCCTTTAAACCGGAGCACAGCACTACTGCTTTGCAGCAGAAAAAAGTATGGTGGTAGTACTTCCCCGGACAAACTATTTCATAAAAACAGCTCTACTACTACTAAACCTGCCCATTGGTAACCGTTAGAGAGTTAGGCAACTGCTAAAAGTTAGCGAGTACCTACAGACACTATGCGATTTAGGAACAATTAGGCAGAATCTCACGAACAACAGTAACGTGGAATGCAAACCAAAGGTATCGAGTTCGGAAACCTTTTTTAAGAGTTCAGTTAGGTTTTTATTAGGTATTGTTAGAAATAAATAAACGAATAATAAAATAATAAACTTAAAATGTAAGAAATAGATTTGCAAAGTAGCCTCTGTTTTCATAGTTTAAACCATTTTTCTCCTAAACTATCAATTATAAGATGTTTTTATTGCACACAACGCCGAGGGAACTTTGGTTTCATTTTTGAAAATTATTTTTCTAATTATTTAGAAAAAGAAAAAAAAAACATTATTTTTGCTCACTTTTCGTTTTGCGGGCGCTGTTCTGTCGCTTACTAACTTATCTGAAATGTTATGAGTAAGATAGTGACAGAATTTGACGTCTATCGACGCCAAGAGAAGATTATGCTCTGTACCTACACCAATATACCCGAGGATTTGTATCTGTACCTACACAAAGTGTCTTAGCTTATCGTTAGCTAGAAGATAGATAAAATAATGCAAATTAATTCACATATAACATAGCTAGATAGATAGGTACTCATCCAATCTCTGCGTATCACATGTATAAAATTACAAGGTACATAACATCATTTAAGTGGGGAAGTATGCTATGTAAAATCATTAGGTATAAACACTGTCCTTGAAGTATCCATTTGTGTATAAAAAATGTGGTTGTGGTAAAATCTACAACTGATTTGATAGCTTGCTTTATTATCTAAGAAAAATAAATATAATTAGTATGCAAAGATTATCATAATATCAGTCGACATAATGATTATTTAGTCTATTTTATTTTATTTTTATTTAGACATATTTTGAAAACAAACAGCACTTAAGCATGAAAATGGTCTTAAATAAGTTATTAAAAAAACGTATATTTGCCTTTAAGTTTTCACTTGTGGATATATAAAATAAAGCCTGCCTAATTAAATATAGAGTAGTACCTATAATATAAGTAAGTTCAATCTTATAGTGAATAACTAAATCATAACAACCAGAACCCACAAATTAATTAAATATGTTTGTTGCTACTATTCTCTTAAAAAGGTTCTGCCTTGTCTCAAATAGCACAACATACACAATAGATTTGAGTTAATAGATTTGTAGTTTGTACGAAAAAGGAGTTCTGCTTGTATTTAGTGGAACACTGGTTAGAGTTGAGTACTGCTAGCTGGGGAATTATAATTTAAATTTACGAAATAATAGCAGGGCAGTCTGTTATCCCAAATCAAGGTTGTGAAGAAACTGTTTCTCTCCGCTCAGCAAGAGATGTTACTGTTGGTGTTGTTTTACTTACAACTTTGATGCTAATCTGATAACTAAATGTGTTTGAAATTGAGATACATCAATAATTTACGCTGAAGTCTTTCAATGCACATGCACACAACATACTGAGAGTTCCAAGCTTGGGACGCATAGTGCCATAAAAATAGGGTGGATAACGTATAAATAAAGTACAGACCGTTCACCGTAAGATGCCGTGGAGTATTTATTTTTATGATAAAAATATATATTTTTTTGCTACAAAAACACGGGGCACAAAAGGCAGACAAGGTTCACCTAACTAACACAAAAAAATAATGGTATGATTGGCACTATTCCCAAGGCAGGGAAACACAGACTAAGACATACGCAGGGGACATCTTACGGTGAACGGTCTGTATGAGGCATGGTGTCATCCCTAAATCAGACTGACGCTAGACGCTTCCAACGCCCCCCGTCATTAATACTTCATTAATTGGTTAATTTCATTCACTGTCAAGTTCCCGGTCACTGCAGGTGCACTATGCTCAAACGCAACGTGGACTTTGAGTGCATTCCTCTAACTCAGGTAAGAGAGAGATCATTTTTAAAGTTTCCATAACTATGAGTTCTTTCCTGAAACTAAGATCGTAGTCTTAGTAAAGTGGCTGTACATCAGCCTATATCAGTCCACTGCTGGATATAGGCCTCTCCCAAAACGTGCCATTTAGACCGATTTCCAGCTCTTCCCATCCACTTTCTACCAGCCTTACGCAGATCGTTGCTCCACCGAGCCACACTACGTTTACCAAGACATGGTCTCCACTTTAGAACAACCATTATGCCGAAGAACCGACAACCGCTGGGGTAAACTTGTTCTAGAGTAATTTGGTTACTTTAAGTAAATTTATTTCAGGTGCACTTCTGATATCTAGATTGCCCGATAAACCCCATACTGGCGGATTGTGTAAAGGGCAGTAGAACAATCTACACATAAAATCTCAGCTCGCTCGCTGATCAAGTCAGTTATAGTCCGGTGTCGCTGTGAAGCCATCTGTGGTCCACCGTCCACAGCATTAAATGTCGGAAATTATGATATATAAAACGAGCAAGTCAGTACTTATCATGCTTCACAGTACTTTGATCACAGAGCAGTGAACATCGAGACAGAACAATCTCAAGTGGTCTGTTTATTCTAAGAACAGAGAACAAAAATGAACAGAGGCAAAACTGCCACACCTGAAAGACAAAACAGTCTAGTGACAGTGCAATGACTGTGAAAAAGTAGACAATTTCATAGAACAGATTACGAATAAAATAAGACAAGTGACCCTATTTAAAATCGTCCGTCCGTCCGGAAACCTTTTTTGTATTAATTTGGCTACAACCCTCGTCGTAACAGCCCTCATAATCTCCATCTGTGTGTCCTCATAGTCTCCATCGTCCAGTCTGTGTATACACACGCAAATTGACCGGTTCTTATAACGAGTTTTTGTAACTCAAGAGAGTTTAATTTTATTTGCTTAGAAAAGGAAATTGCGGGCTCTGGGTCTCCAAGATTAACTATATTGTTAAACCCATCGGAAATCAGTACTAATGACTGTATTAAATTTTTCATAGTTAATCTACTGCTTAGTTAGATCATATAATTATGTAGGTCAAAGATTCTACTCAATCATCACAAATGTTTGTAAGTGAATTAAGAAACTGCCCTATGGCCTTCATAATCATCATCAGCTTACAGAGGTCCACGGCTGGACACAGACCTCCCCATAGAATGGCAAGAGTTAGCTGCCTTCATCCAACGCCTTCCTGCGACCTAGAGGTCGCAGGAAGGCGGTGGATGAAGGATAATTATAGATAATGTCTTTGATCCAACGAAAGGGGGGTTTGTTTTGTGTCCCGTGCCCAAAGTTTCATGTTTCACACGCCTTTTCCTCGAAATGGTATGCAGATCCTCAATAGGCCTCTTCACCGTGGGTTGCACCATCGTGGGAATATAGACGTGACAAGTAGTGAGCACATCGCCGCCATTGCTTGCCATGACTACTCGACTAACGCTTTGTTCCAGTAATAAGACTTAGCTAGCAGCCAGGACAAATGTTATACCAACGAAATTTAATTATATTCTTTACTTGACGGTTTATTTTAGTTAAATCTAACTAATTAATTAGCTAGTTGCCGTGTAGATACGGAAGATACCTAGTACACAGAAACACTACATTTATTTTAGGCAACAATCGTATCATTCTTTTGTTTGTAGTTGTAGTGTGTACAATGATAAATACTTTAGTGTCAGGACAGTTTACTGTCGGTGCAGACCATCCAGTAAAATGTGATTTTAGTTACGATTTAATTTATAGTGAAGTGTTCGGTTTAGCTAACCCAATGGTAGAAGAAGATATATCTGAGGTATGTTCCCTTGAATTTGATAAGATATGTATCTGCATCGAATGCAATTTTACAATTTGTATTAATCCTAAAACTAACCAAGTTATTTATACAAATCTAACAACTTTTAAATAAGAAACAAGCTACTTAATTAAAGTAATTGGAGTGATTTGGATCAGTTGAGTTACCTTAAGATCGTTTGCAACAGTCTTCGTGTAGATCAACTGTTTAATTTTGTTTTTTTCAATTTTGTACACAAAGTTTGTATTAGTTCTATTATTTGTTCTGTGATTTTTTATATTTTTTAGTGTCTTAATTGAACAGATAATTTTGTTGATGCGGCAAGATGTCAAGATCAGGCTGATAGGTACACTACCGCGATGAAGGAATAAGCAACAAAAAAAAAATGAATTGTCAAAGAGTTTTTTTAACGTATTTTTATGTACTGCGTCCTAAATCTGATCTAAGAATCACCTTATTTCCGTAATTGCGTAGAATAGGATATTTCCTAATCTTCCATAAGTGTTCGTTCTAGGGTTATGTTAGTGTTTAAGTTCTTATTTATTACTAACTTTTATCAGATTAATTTTATTTGGTAATTTAAATGTAATTATTGTATATTTAGTGTCATTTTTATTTAAAGTTTTTTGAGCTCTTTTTTTGATTGTCTGGTCTAGGGTAGATATTAGAAACAAATGCTGAGTGGCTAGTGGCCATTTGTCGTCATTTAAGCTGTGTGCTTTATATTTCGTAATATTTTATGTAATGTGTTTGTTTGTTTGTTGCCCAAATAAATATATTCTATTTATAATCATGCAACATTCAATCGCTACTATAACCTTTCATTAACCAAGATGGATTGAACTAAAATTCTTTTGAGTGATTATAGAGGTAGAGTCATTCGCATTGAACCATCATATTGCTCAGTAATGATTCCTACTTAAAATTACTAACTACAGTCTTTAAAAACTATCAACAAGAGATCTAGCACCTATAGAGACATTTCTAGGTGCTCTCTACGGGAAAAGACGTTTCTGACGTTACCAATTTGCTATCTATAATTATCACGGCCAATAACATCGATGTGGCTTTAAAATTTTATAATTTGACTGCTCAATATTAAATTACATTTGGGAAGGAAAACGCCAGAGCCTTGTGGTAGGTTCTATGCTCTTAGCACAAGTTTCTGAGACTCAACATGAGGCTTTGACGTGATCGCTACGGATTCCATAAACATATTTTCCCGTTGTGACTCTACCAAAGGTTTAAGGTACCTACTGAACGTCGTTCTTTATCATAGTGGCGTTTTTCTTATTTCTTTCTTCTCAGCCGTTGTACTCTTGACAGAGCAATTCTGATGTTGCTCGCATCACGATATCTCGCCATATCTTGTTTCTCATTTAGTTATATTGTTTTCAGATTCCGGAACACCACCAGAGCTCCGCGTCAGGCTTCAGTGATGGAGACCACGACGACCACAACGAGGTCCTCTCCGATGATGACCGCGCTAAGTGAGTACTTATCCCCTACAAACTGAGCTTTAGAATGTAGTTGTACAACTCGTGATTCTTAGGATAAGCCATCAAGATACAGGAGTGGTAAGCGGTCCGGTTGTTTTGACAATGCGAACCCTTGTAACACACATTTTAACATAAATAAATAAAATAAATAAATAAATATATAATGCTGGATAGTTCACATACCATTATCTAGCCCCAAGCTAAGCAGAGCTTGTGTTATGGGTACTAGATAAATGATATACTTAATACAATACATTACATAGATTGCACCCGGAACAAATATCTGCAGATATTTGTTTAGGGTGTTCTGGGTATTTTCTATGTATAATAAAAATATATATCTATGTAATGTATTGTATTAAGTATAACAGTTATCTAGTACCATACGCTCAAGTTCTGCTCAGCTTGGGGCTAGATAATGTTGTGTGAACTGTCCAGCATTTTTATTTTATTTTATTTTAACTTGTGGTTCGCCTCTGACTGAGAACTCGTCTATTATTAATAGTATTAGTATAACCTACCTACATTACGTTCTATCAGAGAAAGGATTGAAATAACTCATGTTCTCCTTCACCAGCTGTTTTATTTTGTAGAGAAGAAATATTTGTTTTCACTCACATGACTTCTGACTTCGATTGTCGCTCGCGACGAACAGTTTACACCTAGGTAGAACTGCCATTGTAGGCAGTTTGATTCTTACAGGCTATTCTGTAGAAGTAGGAAGGACTTTCTTTCGCAAGCTAAAACGGCACAATTGGCCAGCGGACGTGTGATTGCATCAAGGGACCGTAATAAAGAAACGGTCAGACCGTTGACCCGGTGCATTGCGAAATCTCAGTCTCACACACATCTTAGCACAAAGCACCTATTGCTTATTGTATAAGTGCTGATGCCATCCGGTCTACCAGTTCCATTTAGTTTATTTAAGTTTTATAGAAACATTAAGATGACTTTGAGTGGACGCCTTTAAAACCTAGCTTTCTAGCCCCCGACTAAGAAGAGGGTTGTTATTAGTTTTAGGCTATAAATTTAGTCTGTCACGTCGTGAAGAACTATCAGATGATGAGTTAAGGCGTCAATGGACGCCAAATTCTGTCACTATCTAACTCATTAAAGTTCAGGGTATAGGATTATTATATCTGTGGTTCTGGTAAGTTATAAAGTGACAGAATAGGAAGCGCAAAACGAAAAGTGAGCAAAAACACGTTTTATTTTTAATTTAAAAATCACTAGTATAGTAATTTAAAAAAATAAAAACAACGTCCTCTTGGCATTTTGTCATTTAATATACCTTCAATAAAAACATCTTATGATTGATAGTTTAGCAGAAAAATGGTTGTAACTTCGAAAATTGAGGCTATTTTCAAATTTATTTCTCACATTTTAAGTTATTTAAATAAAAAAGAGGATATTAATGTTTTGCTTTATATAACGTAGATTAACATATAGATTTTTAGATGAAGAACGTGGAAAAAATGGTTCTAATGCACCATATTTCACATTATATCCACGCCTTAACAATGGATGTATTAGAATTTAAATCCCAGCATGGACTAGCATCAGACGATGTTCAGCCTCACTGGAGGCTAAACTTCAGTAATGGTCTGTGATGGCCAGCGTAGAAGACAGGTTCTAGTGTGTTTGTACTTCGAATATGAATTCTAACATCCAATTGAGACGAAATATCTTACGCCCACAAACTTCAGCATCTGGTGAAGAGTGTTTTTTACGACTCGCCTGTCATGTAAATATGAACCGTAGCCTACAAGTTATTTATGTTTAAAGTTATTTAAGGAGTTGTAAAACTAGCTTTCGTGAGATGTACTTTACAGTGTGAGAATATAAAACATAGATTTTGGCGTAATCTATATAGACATTGCATAAAGGAACAGAACGGTATGTCGACCAATACGACTTCAAGCATTATAAGTACGTAAGTTATAAGCAAAAATACTTAAGAAACATTGCTAATACATAGATTGGTGCATCGGTTTGCGTAGGTCAGGGGTTTCAAATTTCCATGGCCTCATCGTAGAATCCATTTACAATGTCCTGTGTACGTGTCTATTACTGATAGCGATAGCGATTATATAACCTGTCCTGCTCTTTTGCACGAGGATAAATACCGATTTTAACTAAACCTACGAGTATCATACGCAAGTACAGGGACCGAGTGGCTCAGCCGAAAGGAACCATTATTATACTGATTTGGATTATCTTTTATTTGGATATCTTTGGAATATTATTACCCGGACTGTTTGTAAAATTCGTTCGTATAAGATTTGTCCTGGCTGCTGGCTTATTATGGAATGTATTATTACTGGAGGAGGGCGTTGGCTGAATCAGTCGTGGGAAGCCATGGCGGCGATGAGCTCACCCTTTGTCACGTCTATATTCCACGATGGTGCAACCCACTGTGAAAAGAGGCTCATTGATGCTCTGCCTACCCTTTCGGGGGAAAAGACGTGGGTCTATGTATGTATGTGTATGTATGTTGGATTATCAACGATCATTCCGTGTAGACATTTACTTAGACAGAACGTTATGGCAGGCACCTTCATACAGTACAAACGGATCGCGCCGCACGTAAAAGCAGTTTTTATTGAATATCTCGTAAAATATAGATAATTTTACAAAACACCCTTCAGGAAACCCTTGGATTTGTGTTATTGATTTTATATATAAAGTTTGGTATCCAATATTATGCACCATTTTAATAAACAATCGAATCAAGGTAAAAAATAGTCGTAACTTTGTTTTTTTTTCTATAGTGTAATTATTGTCCTATCGTGTTTCTGGTACAGTGATCTCTCGGTATTATAATGTAGTATCCATGTATATTTTTAATTTGAAGATTGTACTTGATAATTGCACCGTAACGTAATTTTACACTGTCCAACCCGGAAACAAAAGACGCGGTAATTTATCATTGAAAGTGGTCATGTGATAGAGTAAAAGCCAGTTACTTACCTACCGTAAACATAGTGGCGTTATCAGTGTCAGATAATGATAACGAGGTTTGAAACACTTATCTTTTTGGGGTACCGTGCTATTGAAAATAAATCCAATATATCCAGACTTGTTTATAAGATTCGATGGTATAAGATTTGTCCTGGCCTAGCTTATCTAAGGAATGTGTTATTACTGGAAGAAAGCGTTAGTAGAGTCAGTCGTTGGAAGCAATCGCGGCGATGAGCTCACCACTCTATATCCCACGATGGTGCAACCCACCGTAAAAAGAGGCCAATTTGAGGCTCTGCCTACTCTATCGGGGAAAAAGGCGTATGTATGTGAGATCTCGAAAATGGCTCTAACGACTTTGATGTTGGCGACCTCTGTGGCGTGGCTGTCGTACGTTCGCCTGCGACGCAGGAGGTTGCGGGTTCGATTCCCGCCTCAGAACAAATATTTGTGCGGTTTGCATATATTTGTTCAGGGTGTTCTGGGTATTTTCTATATTATAATAAAAAATATCTATCTAAGTAATATATTGTATTAAGTATATCAGTTATCTAGTACCCATAACACAAGCTCTGCTTAGCTTGGGGCTAGATAATGTTGTGTGAACTGTCCAGCATTATTTATTTATTATTTATTTATTATTTGCTATGTGGGAGTTTATGGGGCGAATACTCGGGCTAGTTTTCGTTTCAATAGTCCTACCATTGAACAACAGGGAAAAAAGTTTTAACAGTTCTATGACGTAGCAGTCCTATAGAACAAATGGGAGTTACTAGGTTTCATCTCTGGAAAAACTACATTTTGCACAAACATATTTTTTTATAAAGATTCGACCTCTTGGACGCGGCTGGCGAAGGTTCACCTGCGACGCAGGAGGTTGCAGGTTCGATTCCCGCCTCGGAACAAATATTTGTGAGATCTGCAGATATTTGTCCAGAGTGTTCTATTGTTTGTATTTTATTTCTTAATATCACAAAGATCATTTTGAATCGTCTTAACTAAATTAACTCTTGTTCCAACGCGACTAAACCTAAAATCACATTGACTATCGTCTCGCTAGCGATTCGATAGCGTCAGAAACTTGTGGTAAGGGTACAGGAAACAAACACTTGGAAACAGGCTTGGTTTTATTTGATGATCCTTCTTGCAACAAGCGTCTGTGTGGTGCGAGAACAAGGGGAAGCTGATTCATAGAAAAATAAACCAACTTAAAAACCTTAAATAGATTGTCAACAATTAGATGTAAACATTAGGTAGGTAGTCAATAGTTAGATGTAAACCTTAGATAGATAGTCAACAGTTAGATGTAAACCTTAGATAGATAGTCAACAGTTAGATGTAAACCTTAGATAGATAGTCAACAGTTAGGTGTAAACATTAGATAGATAGTCAACAGTTAGATGTAAACCTTAGATAGATAGTCAACAGTTAGGTGTAAACATTAGATAGGTAGTCAACAGTTAGATGTAAACTTTAGATAGATAGTCAACAGTTAGATGTAAACTTTAGATAGATTGTCAACAGTTAGATGTAAACCTTAGATAGATAGTCAACAGTTAGGTGTAAACATCAGATAGGTAGTCAACAGTTAGATGTAAACCTTAGATAGATAGTCAACAGTTAGATGTAAACATTAGATAGGTAGTCAACAGTTAGATGTAAACCTTAGATAGATAGTCAACAGTTAGGTGTAAACATTAGATAGGTAGTCAACAGTAAGATGTAAATCTTGGATGGGTAGTCAACAGTTAGAAGTAAACCTTAGATAGGTAGTCAACAGTTAGATGTAAACCTTAGATAGGTAGTCAACAGTTAGATGTAAACCTTAGATAGATAGTCAACAGTTAGATGTAAACCGTAGATAGGTAGTCAACAGTTTTTTTTTTTTTTTTTGTTTTTTTTTTTTTCCGGTGTTCCTCTGACTTTATCAGAGCCTTTTTTTGCAGTTCTTATTCTTACTCTTTTTTTTATATTTTACTTCCTATTTGTTTGGATGGGTTTTGGGAAGGGATTATCTATATTTCTTATTTACTACTTTCATAATTAACAAGTTTTTCTTAATATTAACTTAAATGTATCTTTACAAACAAATTTCTTACTGCTTAGCATTTTTACTGGTTTTATATATATATATAACAATATATATTTTCAATAAATTTATACATCGTTATCTATTTATATCTTACTTAATTTTTACTTTTATTTACTCGGATGGGTTTTGGGAATGGTTGAAGTTCGGAGTATCTTTATTTCTTATGTACTAGTTGTCTTTATTTACAATATTTTCTTAATTTAAACTTAGGTATATCTTTAGTTTTACAATTTTTTTACTGTTTAATATCTTTGCTGATTTAGTATATATGTCAATATATATTTCAACAAATTTAAATACCATTATTTATTTCTATCTATTACCTTATTTGCTATCTGAATACAATATGTTATAAACTTATTCCTAATATTTTTATCATTAATGAGCTGATTTGCAGTTTCCGGTTTAAGAGCTATTCCGAATTCCTGTTCCACTTCGTATCTTCTCTGACCATAAACCGGACATTCAAAAAGAATATGCGCAACGGTCTCCTCTGTTCCGGGCTCACAGATGCACGATGGGTTTTCCTTACACTTGAACCGCGTCAAGTATTCTGAAAACCCACCGTGCCCTGTCATAACTTGCGTGAGTACTCCCGTTGGCTTGACCTTCCTTACTATTTTAAACGCATTCAAGGCATCGGGGAAAAACATTTTTGTTGTTCCTGCTGTCTTATTGTTTTTATACCTATCATTCCACTTATCAAGGGTTCCTAGCCGAATTTCCCGTTTAATGTATGAGACTGGACATAATTCATAGTCAGGTTTAGTTTTCATCTTTAGGGCTGCGTCCTTTGCCAGTTTGTCTGCTCTCTCATTACCTTCAAGGCCCGCATGCGCTTTAATCCAATATAAAAATACATTTTTATTCTGGTCTTTAATAGCTTGCAGGTTAGTTCTAATCTCGAAGGCCAGAGGATGTAAGGAACCATTGTTGATTACTGCCTCCAGTGATGACCTTGAGTCGCTGTAGACTCCATAGCTAGTCTCTTTGCTCTTTAGAATCTCCCTCGTGGCCTTGCATATTGCCAGTAATTCTGCCTGGTAGACGGTGCAGTAGGATGACAGCTTGAATTTTTGGGCTTTGGTCTCGACTAGCGCATTCCATACGGATAGCGCTGCTCCGACCTTACCCTCAATCTTGCTGCCATCTGTGAACATTCTGACTGCGTGGCCGCTGTGAATGTCCACCTGCTCTTGGTCTTCCAGGCATACGAATTCCAGGCTCAAATGTTCGGCCGGATGAGGTAAATCAGCAAACTTAGCCATTTTTTCCACCTCCCTATCTCCTAGTGCCTGATGGGGGACTCCTCTCTTTGCCTCATACAGGGCGGCTGCCTCTTGTATCCTGAGGTCGAGTGGCAGGATTCCAGAAAGCACTAGTGCCGAGTTAAGGGAGACGGTTCGGTAAGCTTTACACAGTTTCTGTGCGAAACCTCGCTGGACTGTGTTTAGGTGCTTTTGCATGCCCAGTTTTTTAGTTGCAGGTGCCCAGACACTGGCCGAGTACAAAATGATTGGTTCGACAGCGGCAGTGTATATACTACGTATCACATCCGAATTTAGCCCCCAGCTGACCCTAGCGGCTCTGGATAGCTGTTTGTACACGTTCAATGCCTTCTTGCACACATTTGCTGCATGGCTATTGAACGTGAGCTTATGGTCTAAAGTGAGCCCCAGGATCTTAAACTCTTTCACTATAGCAATGTCGATCCCGCCCATGCTCAGGCGTGGTGTGTCATACTTAAGCTTTCTTGTAATAACCATCGCATTAGTTTTGTGAGGTGCGAACTTCAGCTTATTTATGACACCCCACTCCCGAACATGTGCGAGAGCGCCATTTGCTTGAAGCTCCACTTCCAACGCCGTATCTCCCTCAAACACAAGGACGACGTCGTCAGCAAAAGCCTGGCAGTAATCACCTCTTAGTTTTAGTCCCTTTAATAACGGATCCAGCAGCAGGTTCCATAGGATTGGACCTCCAATGGAACCTTGAACGCAGCCTTTAGTGGTATGTCTTATAGCCTCTTCACCCGCGTACCTAACTTTCACCTTCCTGTGACTAAGATAACTATCTACGAGCCTTCTGATGTTAAGAGGACACTTTTCTTCTGCCAAACGGACCCTAATAGCAGGCCACCACGCACTATCAAAAGCACCCTCTATGTCCAGGGATACGAGTGTTACGAGCTTTTTCCGATCTAGCTTATCGCGTACATATTTTAAGAGATCGTAGAGGGCGTCTTCCGTGCTTCTTTGTGGCATGAACCCGTATTGACAGGTACTTAATTTAGGGAGGACATAGTATTTTAACCTTTTAACTACCATTTTCTCAAGGATTTTACCCATCACTGGCAACAACCCGATTGGCCTGTATGATTTAGCTTCAGTGTATTTTTCCTTTCCTGGTTTTCGAAGTACTACCACGGTTGCCTCTTTCCAAATAATTGGAAAGTGGCCTTGCTCTAGGCATTTGTTGGCCAGTGATAAGTACAACCCTGGGTCTCGCATGATTGCTTGCTTACAAATGTCCGCAGTTAAACCGTCCGATCCAGGGGCTTTCCTTGGGTTAAAGCTGTTCACAGCGGTCTTAACCTCTTCAGGGGTAAATGGTGGGTCATGAGTTCCAGCATGCTCCCGACCATTTACTTGGTCGGCTTCTCTCCTGACACGGTGGTGATCAACATTATCTTCTTCCTCTTTATCTTCCGGGTAAAATGTTTCCGCAAGCATCTCCGCAGATTCCTTTGGGCTTAAAACCCTTCCCTCCTTGACCAGAGGCAGGTCTTCTTGTCTTTTGATCGTCCTTCCAATCACCCTATAAATGTTAGATGTAAAGTTAGATGTAAAGAGAATCAGCAAAAGTTCATAAGACACACGCTACGCATGATATACTTATAAAAAACAACCTAGTAATATGGTGGGGGGGATTGGTGATGCGCAGTTTTGATTGGTGTCAATACTTAGGTAGATGCTGCTGCCCATATTCTAGTGTAAACCTTTAGTCAAATTTTACGATATCCACGGGAGGACACGCCGGACACACCAGAACAAGCTTTCTATAATAAAAAAAAAACATAACCGTTCCGGCAGAAATTATCTAAATTGTGGTAAAAACAGCATCGAAATCGGTTGCGTAGTTTAGAAGAACTAAGAAATAATAATAATAATAATGCTAGACAGTTCACACAACGTTATCCAGCCCCAAGCTAAGCAGCAGAGCTTGTGTTATGGGTACTAGATAACTGATATACCTACGTAATACTTTTATTTTTTTTATTTTACAAAGAAAATACCGAGAACACCCTGTACAAATATTTGTTCCGATGCGGGAATCGATCCCGTAACCTCCTGCGTCACAGGCGAACCTTCGCCCGCCGCGCCACGGAGATCGAATCTCTTCACCACACTAGTTAACACATTTTTTGTTTCACGATTGGTACAAGCTTATCAAGGCTACCTCTACCTGGTCACCAGCTATGACGAACGAGCTGTTATCCTTAACATCATGAGGAAAATCAGGTAGTCAGTTATTTTTTCCGGTTTCTTCAACTTATTTAGGAATCAGAGACTTGTTATGAATAAACCCAAAAAAATACGTATATTTGTTTGATGACATAATAAAATGTTTCCTTACAATTATTTTCTTAATATTATCAAACAAGTCTACATCGTAAACGGACTTAACTTATTTTAATTAAATATGACATCGCCCCAAAAATACGAGAAAAACCTGAATCGCAAAATCAAAACACCTTACTAATTACGTCGTGTCTCGTATTACAGAGCCGTAGCTAGGATCACTTATGGAGGGGCATTGCATGTGCATGTGCATGTGCATTTTTTCAGGTCATAGATTTTGGAAGTGTATCAAAATAGAAAGATTTTCAATAGACTAAGAATTTGAGGGTCTTCTCATCTTCATCCATTTATCACCACGTTTGGCAGGTGATCGTCGTTTTGCGGGTGCTGCTGCCCATCCCCTGGTGTAATCCCTTAGTTAGCTTTTACGAAATCCACTTGAGGAGATTATTAATCTAGACACGTCACGGCATTCAAAATAAAAGAAAGATTATCGTCAACTGTTAAAATACGAATATCTACCTATATGAGTTCTTTGGACATAGGAGTTCTAAAAAGCTCTAAACTTCCCATCTGTACCTGATTCCACTTTATCTTACGGTTTTTTTTGTGAAAATTACGGCCTCAAACGCTGTGTTGATTGAATCGGAAAAACACAAAAAAAACAATCCTACTCAATTTCAATCTTGGGAATATCCTCGGTGTTACCCCGAGAACTGCAGTCCGGGGCCATTTCGACCCCTACCTACGACCCTGCCCTTGTCTTGTTGCTGCGCGTACGCAACAGGTCAGTATACTCGGTCCAGTGTCGCGTAACTCTCGCTCGTGTGCCGCGGCCCTTCTGGGGAAACTGTAGCTTTCTGTCCTAACAACAACGTTGATAATCTACAAAAGGCGTCTGTGGGATTTAGACAAGTAAGTGCATTGATATACATATAATTTTGTAAAGGAACAATAACAGTTCCATGCATAGTTATTTAAAAAAAAAGTTTTTAGTTTTTTTGTGAAAGTAACCTGTTAGGGGAAAAGTTATCCCAGAGGTTCATTAGGGGTTGATCCCATAGGGTGAGATGATCCCCAAAAAAATATCGTAAGCTATCTAACTAATCTAGTTACATACATTTATTTACAGAAAGAATAATGCAACTAATATAAGTAGGTATGTACATTATCAGGAATTGTTTTCTGAGGTGAAAACGATAGGCTTTTTGTGCTGATTCAGATACAGAAAAAATAAACTAAACATAATGTTATAAATAAATAAATAATGCTGGACAGTTCACACAACATTATCTAGCCCCAAGCTAAGCAGAGCTTGTGTTATGGGTACTAGGTAACTGATATACTTAATACAATATATTACATAGATAGATATTTTTTATTATACGTAGAAAATACCCAGAGCACCCTGAACAAATATCTGCAAATCGTACTAATATTTGTTCCGAGGCGGGAATCGAACCCGCAACCTCCTGCATCGCAGGCGAACCTTTGCCCGCCGCGCCACAGAGGTCGTCAAAATAGGTTAGGTTTTATTGAACAGGTGCTTAGTTCACAATACTTGCTATTTTTTGTCGCATCTATCTTTTTATTGATATTTATTGTAGACATTGACCACGACGCATCCTATTCAATGAAAACTTGTTCAGACATTGAGATCAACTTTCGTTAACCTTTGCCAAAAAACTGGTCAGTAAGGCAAATCAACAAAGCACCTTGTCTTGGGACTCCAAGACCACTGTAATAATATGGTATCCGGAATCGGTAACTTCATTACAGATATTATAATGAAGTTAGTTAAGTTATTGTAGGTACTCTAAATTCCGTTAAGGTGGGGCAAAATATAACGCAAAATTACTAATCTTAGATTAGATTTTTAACTGACTAAATCAAGTACAATATTCAATTTAAAAATATGCATGGATACTACATTATAATACCGAGGGATCACCCAGACAGAAACACGATAGGACAAAATTTTCTCGATTAAAAAAAACACAAAGTTACGTCTAACTTTTGGCTAGATTCGATTGTTTGTCAATATGGTACAGATTATTAGGTCAAAATTGGATAAATAACATCAATACAATAAGACGGAGGGTTCACCCACGGGGTTTTATAAAATTATCTATATTTGACGAGGTATTCCATAAAAACCGCGGCGTGTGGCGTTATTTTTGTATGAAGATTTCTGCCTGGTGTTGGTGCAGTCTTAACAACAATTATGTTTTCTATTTAAACAAACTGAATCAGTAAACATTGTCAAGTGAACAGTACAAGTAATCAGTCTTACGTATTATTGGTAAAGTGACTTTGATACTAAGTATAAAATTATCAGCAAAGTTTAATGAGTTTAAAACGATTTCATAACTAGATTCTTTGGATTCATTAATTATTAAGTCGTGGATATATAATATGTGAAATGTGTTGCATTAAAACCTTTTTTCTTCACGATCTTTAACGAAAAATTAACAAAAGAATATATAATTATGTTAATCTACATCTTAGATCATGGCAGGCCTCTGTACCGGATGCTCAATGATCAACGTCATATAAAGCATGTTCAAAGTTTTCAAAATTTAAAAAACATGAATGTACCTTGGTTGTAAATAACTTTGCGAAGTAGCATCTGTTTTCGTAGTTACAGCCATTTTTCGCCTTAACTATTAATCATAAGATGTTTTTATTGCCTTCAGTAAAAAATAATATGTATATGTATAATATGTTTTGTATATTAAATTACAAAACACGGAGAGGAACTTGTTTTTATTTTTGAAAAGTACTTTCATAATGATCTCTAAATTACAAAAAAACCCTGATTTTCGCTCACTTTTGGTTTTGCGAGTGCTATTATGTCACTTTCGAACTTACTTACTTAAAAAGTAAGTAATACTTACTTTTTAACTTTAATGAGTTAGATAGTGACAGAATTTGGCGTCTAACAACTTAGAGAATTAAAAAAAAAACTATGTAGTTTTCGTTCTTTATTAGTCAATTGTTATTCTCTTTTCACGTCAACACGTCACAGTTACTGTGATATGGGTATCTTTTGTTTTTAAGTGGTCTCATATTTTGTACTACTATGTTCTTGACCCCACGATATCGGGATTGGTATCAGAAACTACCTACTAGTCAAATATTTGCACACAAACGTTACTGCCCCGAGTGCGTTTGGAAAAAAACTCTGTTTAGGAGCTATGCAGTGCTGAACGGGTAATATACGGTAATTCTGTTTGTTATCTTTTCACTACTGAACAGATTTCGATAAATTTTTGGCAAGGTGATAGCTTGAATAATTGCGTCATAGGATACAGTTTGTCTCAAAAAAGGTTAATAACGCGGGTGAAACCGCGGATGCCAGCACCAGACGTAACATAACGCGGGCTCGTTTCGATATCTGCGTGGAATCATCGTTTAGAATACATTATGATGTCACACGTTATTGGCAAGGCATCTCATATATGGTCATGGCGAGTAAGGGCCCTGGTCTGTCATAAAGCTTTGTATAATCTATCAGCCGCTTCTATGGGCAGTGGGAGAGGCCCTAAAGCAAATGTGTTAAAATCCGCAAACGTCGTATCTAGCTGCAGATTGTCCAGAATGTGGAATTGTGGAAACGACCACGCGTTGCTAATCAGTATAACTGATCTACACCGTTTATATGCTCGCTTACCGAGCGGCAGCCATTCAATTAGAGGTCGCTTCGCAGATCCACGCGACCAAAATTCCATACAAGCGGGGTACTTAGGCAACGCGCGTGAGTTTTGGTCGTAGCATAAAAATTATACTTGTGATAGATGCAGTTACATGGTTATGCTTTTAATCACTTTTTTAAACTTAGTTACAAATGTATATTAAGGTAAGCACGTTTTAAGGAATCTGTTAAATAAACCATATTAACATGTTAAAATGTAACACATTACAAGCATATCAGTAAGCTGAATCATTTTTAAGTTACATCTATCTCCAAGAAAATACTTTATTTTGCTTACAAGACTAATAGTTTACATGGGTTGGGATCACCTCTGTTAAGTTGCAGTAACCTGCATTAGAGGAGTCCCTAATATAATATATACATACATACATAGACACATGCCTTTTTCCCCGAAAGGGTAGGCAGTGCCTCAAATGGGTCTCTTTTCACTGTGGGTTGCACCAGCGTGGGAAATAGACGTGACAAGTGGTTTGTTCCCAAGACTGACTCCGCTAAACTATAGATAAGTAGGCAAAAATAATATGTAATAAGTAAGATGATTAGTAAGATGATAGGTAAGTAAATAATATGTAATAAGTAAGATGATTAGTAAGATGATAGGTAAGTAAATAATATGTAATAAGTAAGATGATTAGTAAGATGATAGGTAAGTAAATAATATGTAATAAGTAAGATGATTAGTAAGATGATAGGTGAGTACATGACACTGAGAATGGTATTTATATTAATTATATTAATAGATTATATTAATCATCATTCAACTGGTAAATGAGACGGGTAATCGATTGTCCTTTCTCCTCTATTTAGGCAATGGGCTGAGGTCTAACCCTTAAAAAAACATCTGATTGTGATTGTTAGTAGAGATGACAAGGACGGCTCCATTCATACACATGTAAATCTGTATAAATGTTTGTTAATGTACTGATGTAATCAGCATTATATTTGTATCGATTACTAGCAACTCGACCCGGCTTGGCACGGTTAGTGTCGGGATCCCCCCCCCCCCCCCCCCCTCTACCCAACCCCCCATCTATGCATACACCAAATACCATCAAAATCTGCTAAAGCAGTTCCCCGTTTTTTGTGGCGTTCTATGGAAGCCTACGTCCAGCTGTGAACGTCACGGATGATGATGATGATGAGCGTAACCTTGCTTTATAGCACGTTGGATGGAGTTTTTATGATAAAACGATTGTTTTGCAATATTAACTTTCGTGAACTTATAATTTAATTAAAACGGGATGTTATACCGTTGTAGGTACCGGTTTCGGCTCAAATTTCGAGAGTCTTTCAACGTGAGTGAACGCGACGCATTCCCTCCGCGTCCCGTTTAGCACACTCTCCAAGTTTGAGTCCGAACCTGTCGGTGCCTAATCAGATATAAAGGTGAAAAAAAAACCCGCCGTTTTTATAAAAGAAACACCATTGTTACAGAGCCCCACTTCGATCCCCTCGCCGTAAGTCCGCACCTCGCCGCCTCAGATCAGAGTTCAGCATGGACGATGATTACTCTCCCAGCAACTCCGTCACCTCTGTCAACTCACTCGCTAGCCTCTTGAAGGAAAAGCTACAGGTATGTCAGAATGTATTCTGCCTCCAGTGCAGCAGTTTTAGCTGGGGAGGAACGGACACCGCGTTCCACCATCAGGCTGACATTTGACTACATTGTCAAAAAGCAGACAAATTGTTAATGTTAAGGTTAGCGGCAATTTAAAAGGCAGAGAAAACAAGTAAAAAAAAAAAATTTTTTTTAAAAGTGTTTTTTTTTTATTAAAAATATTTAAAAACACGGCTGCCATGATTTTAAAGTCAACTAATATTTTGACTAATATACATAGCAAATAACATCGAAGTCGCTTAGAGCCGTTTTCGAGATCTCAAAACTGTATGTACATACAACATAGACACACACCTTTTCCCTCGAAAGGGTAAACAGAGCCTCAAAAAGGGCCTCTTTTCACGTGAGTTGCACCATCGTGGGATATAGAAGTGACAAGTAATGAGCTCATCGCCGCCATTGCTTCCCACGATTGACTCTGGTAACGCTTTCTTTCAGCAATAACACATTCGTTAATAAGCAAGCAGCCAGGACAAATCTTATTCCAACGGATCTTACAAATAAGTCCGGGTATTTTCGATGTTTTATTGTTTATCTTTGTACAACATCGAGGGTCGTGTACCTAAAATTCATGGTTTTTTATTTTAAACTTCCAGAGCATACCTCAAAAAATCCGGAAGAAGCCAACCGACTACAAGCTCCGAGCCTTTGTGGGTCTAATGTTCCTCGCCATCGTGTTCTTCGTGGGGTTCGCTTACGTCCTCTACCATCAGCAAGCGCTGACGAAAGCCTACTTCGATAGTGTGCAGTTCAACGAACCCAAACGGCTTGTCAGAATCTTTGGGAAGGATGATGTGGAGATTTTGAGAGCTAGTTTAGGTGTGTGTTAAATCAAAAACCAATTACGTTATTACAAGCATTTAATTAATTTCACACACATGTATCGGACAAATCTTGCAACGATTTTTAACCATTTCCATTTCTACAACAGGTTTTGCTAAACTTTCGCAAAACACCTTTAATTCTGGTTACAATACAATATTATGGTGACAGCGAGCTGATCTGAGGATAAAGACAGAAGGTGGATAACGTAACTCCTCGATGGATAATAGTAGACTTGCCGTGTTTGGTCTCATTTTAAACAACTTACTAATTTCATTCGAGAAAGTACGAGTTTTAGTTGTAGTGGAGGTTTTTTGTGAAAGAGTTCGTCCGGGGAAGCACTACCAATATACCTATTTCTGCCGCAACGCAGTAGTGCTCGCATTGCTGTGTTCCGGTTTGAAGGGTTTTGTTGCCGGTGAAATTACAGGCACATGAGACTTTTCATCTTTATGTCTCATGATGGCGGGCGCAGTGCAATGCCACATAGGGTGCGTCCTAGGTGGACGTGACCTATGTGATAATGCACTGTTCATAGGCAGAAGGTACCGCTTAACATCAGGTGGGCCATCTGCAGGATCCGTCATTCCAAGTAGTATATAAAAAATACAAAAAAACTTCATACATTGATAGGAACAACCTGTAGCTAAAACTCTCAGCGTAGCGTGCGATATTGTTGTACTCATGTTGTTGACACAAATAAATGCTATTTCTTTCTTTCTTTCTTTATACCAGAGTTTCGCGAGGACTTATTGCCTAAGCCCGAAAATCTAAGTGCGTCATCGTTTTCAACCGTAGAAGACATGTTGCTTTGTCTGAGAACTGATGATTGACGGAGATATTGGTAGCACGATTAAACTATGCAGTCTGAAAACGCGTTACGCTGCGTTACGTTACGATGTTACTAGAAGCGGCAAATAAAACAATAGAAGTTTATAACGCAATTTTGGTTTATGTTATTTTCAGGCATGGGCCTTGGGAAAGTGAAAGCGTTTCCCTGTCTCCCTGAGCACCGCCACAACGACGGCTCCGAGTGTCTGGAGTGGCTGCACCACCTCAGGTTTTATCTGAAGATGATTCCACACGACCCTGGCGTCGACAACACGACATGTTACTCTGTTCACTGGAAGGCTTTGCGCCCAGGTAAGAAGGTCTAATAGCTGATTTATTTATACTTTTATTATTTTAGCACTAGCCCGAATAAAGTTTCCTCAAAGCAAATTAAATACCTAATCTTGAACTTCGATTTGGCTTTCCTAGCCAGTTACGAAGCTTCCTTTCCATCCTATTCAGTAAAAAAAGTGGCTCAATCTGAAAGGGCGTCCCAGATTTTCCGCACCCAATCATGGTCCCTGCTCTAGAAGAACTAGAACTTGTCTTACAAACTTGATTGGTGTACCAAAAAGTTTTCTTAAGTTTAACAGAACACTTTTCTACTTAACAGATGTTTACCCCAACGACTGCTTCGACTGGGGTGAGACGAAAGTTCATTGGTACGGAGGCGGCCAGTCTCTAAACCTTACATGGCCCCTCAATACCGGTTCCATCGACTACACGCCTTTCATCACTGGAGACATGCAGAAGTCACAGTTTGGCAACGTTCTCACGAGGTACCTGATCAATTCGAAGGGAGCAGCCATTATTATTGACGAAGAAACTCCGCTACAGATTTCAGTTAATAAAGGAGGGAAACAGATTTGTTTGAGAGCGCAATACGATGAGTTTGCGTACGCAAATAAACTGTCTGAATTCCCAGAGATGAAATACAATATCTGCACCTCATATGACATGAGATCTTTGCATTCTTCCATACACAGTCACAGAAGAGCTCCCTTGTGGGATGGTTTGAAACCTGCTGACATACAAACTTTAGACTCTTTGATTTCGGAACCAGTGTGGCAAATAGCTCCTAGATTTAAGCACGAACTACAAGCCGAAACAATCTCAAAATACACAGAAGATGTCATCAACCTAGGGTTTTTGAAACAAGGACATGTGCTCATCAACGAACATTGGCAGAACGAAATAGGTGATCTATCAGTTGATACGAGCCGATTCCAAACGTTGAATGATACAGTCGACAAGCTACACAGAAGGGGTTTCAAAGTTGCTTTTACAATTCAACCATTTATCAGCACAGAGAGCAAGAATTTCGCCGAATGTGTTCAGAAAAGACTCCTTATCAGTGAAAGGAACAGTGATAGAAGAATACCAGCTTTAACGAGATTCAAGTCCTTAGCCAGTTCTGGTGTATTAGACATTACAAATAACAGATCCGTCCCTTGGATTCTCGAAAAGCTCCAAGCTGTTATTGACCAATATCACATTGACTCATTTTATTTCGATTTAGGAACGGCCTATGACATGCCTCACTACTACCGCTGTGAAAAGTTTTTAATCAACCCTGATCAATACAAAACGCACTTTACAAAGACATTTGAGAAAACCCTGAATATCATTGGCGTATCTTCTGCAGTGTCCTTACCACGACCCCCAATTTTCGTCTCGTTGCCTCCGTTTGAGTCTTCGTGGGAAGCGCTCAGATCTGTTATACCAACGATGCTGACGTACGGTGTGAACGGGTTCCCGTTCATAATGCCTGGCGCAGTCGGTGGGGATATCTACTGGCCAGGCAGTGAGCAGTTCTTGCCATCTTCTAGAGGGCCAGTTGAATCAGTGAATGCAACCCATGAGAATGGAATAGCACTACCAGAGAGGGAGTTGTATGTGAGATGGCTGCAGATGGCCACATTCTTGCCAGTTATGAAGTTCACGCACCTGCCAAGTAAATACAATGATGAGAGAGTGCTCGAAATGGCGAAGAATTTGACGCTGTTGAGACAGAAACTGGTAAGTTGACTGAATAAATTCACCGACCTTACAACCTTCAACCCGACAATCTAGCAATCCAACCAATGCATCTAAACTTTAAGAGCGCTGATTGTCTAGCCGAGGTACCCCTACTTCCGATCCTAAGGTCAGGGTTAAAATACCAGAATTTAAAATAACAATTTTTCCACTGTTATCTTGAAATGTATGTGCTCAATATTACGGTGAATGAACACACTAAGAGGAAACCAGCATGTCCTAAAAGAAAAATTCGAAGACATGATATGTGCATGAAAGGAGCCTCTGCTAGGCACTCTTGAATCCTTTCATCACACTGGTTTCTTCACTATTTGGCAATAGTTTTTTAAGGCCACCAAACCTCAAGCATCCTCAAGCTTGTCTCTGTCCTAACGCAGGGTACCCACCGCTTACATCTGGCAGTGATTTGGTTCAGTTGAGCTATCTTTAGATCGTTTGCGACGCTCTTTAGATAGCTCAACTGCTTCATTTATATTATTACAATTTTGCATATACTCGTACTTACATGACGTATTAGTTGTATTTGTCTTTCTGTCAATAGAGAAATAGAAACAACAATGTATTTATCAATCTATCATTGTATTATCCTATTTTCTGTTTGATGCAGGTTGCACCTCTACTACTAAAATACAAGCGCGAGGCCTTAGAAGAAGGACTCCCACTGATTCGTCCGCTGTGGCTGGTGGCGGGAGGTGATGCCGCGTTGTTGGTTCGAGACGAGTTCGCAATCGGAGACGAGGTCGTTGTAGCACCTGTGTTGGAGCAGGGACAAACTACTAGAGAAGGTGAGTATCACCACTCTCGATTAGCGAGAATATACGAGTCATAATCCACCATGCAGTACCAGTGCCAAATGTTTTAGATTTTAGTTTTAGCCGGTTTCCTCACGGTTTTATTCACTCCCTTTTGAACAAATTTGTGTTAGTGTGTTCAAGATCGTGGATTTTATTTGAACCTACAACATAATCTCAATCGATTAGAAACTATCATCAAACAATGTTTCCTCTATCTACCGATTAGGGTTTCGGCTTACTCTTGTCTAGGGTACGCACCCTAATTACCATGCAGTTCCACTCTGCGATAAAATTACAATCTCCTTCAGTAGATAATCACTTCGTTGTACGAGTACATGTAGATCATATTATATCTGAAAGAGGGTAGATCGATATATCTGCCAATAACATCTACTCGCAAAGACTTTAGTCAGTTCTCCCGTGATCATGGCGCATGCAACTGTGCCGAAATATCGGGAACATATAAAACTCAAAAATCATGGTAAATATCCCGTTTCTAGTGAAAATTATGTACATAAACATGATAGTTTCAAAAGTTATATTATATCTGTATACTCAACAACATCTTTGTCTTGCAGTATACCTCCCAGCTGGTCTCTGGCAGGACGGCATCGATGGTTCACTCCGTAAAGGGAACCGCTGGATGCATGACTACAAGGTGCCTCTACACAGAGTCGCTTACTTCATCAGACGACCGGATGATATGAGGTTCCGATGAGCTGATAACATGAGGTGCCTGTTATACCTATAGATGAACTGGGTAAACCGACGTATCTAGAGGAACTGATAAAATGACGTATACATTATTATCTAGTCGATCTGATAAAATGAGATGCATGCCATCTACGCCTCCAGGACTGTGGTAGTGTGTTTCTATATAATTGACATTTAAGATAGAAAAAAGAAGTCAAGTGTTTTGAAAAAATAAATATCTAACTTGTCCATGTCTAACTTGTTTGTAGGCATTCTTTTTAGTGACAAGAATGCTAGGGAAATTTTGCGCGATACTGTTTTTGATATACCTAGAAAACTTTTAACAGCTCGTGAAAAAATCCATTTGGATTCTCGTTTATTATTGAATAATCTTAAAAGCCAGTCCAATTTAAGACAGATTGAGTTAACGTATAAAAATTGTTTTATAATATTTTTTTATCAGAGTTCATTGTATTCATAATCGAATAATATAATTATTTATCATCCTTTATTATTTGATGTGTTGTCTGTGCTTTGAAATTGTTGTGATCTAGTCTGTTATATACGAGTTAATTTACTATTATTCTAAAAGTATGTTTGATAATGTACCTATAAGTACTATTTTTAGAAGTATTAGTTAGTAGCGATAAAATTGTGATTTCGTTATCATTCCAAAGCTTAGTTTTAAGTAAGTACCTACCTAGGTATTAATAGTATTAGTGCCTTAGTATTTAATATTATACATTTTTGCAAAAAAAATCCTTTTACAATTTCTTACTCGAAAGAGAGCCCTCTTATTACAACGTAGGTTTACGAATAAATACACATACGGCGAGACTTCAACTCTTGTATCAAGTTGAAGAACATAATTTAAAACCTTGTTTTGTATTGACCTAAATTATATATATTTTTGTATATATACACATAAAACTCATAATACAGTTGTATATACAAAACGTATATTATATATGTTATACATATATATAGACAAAATACTAAGTATGTATATTTTGTTGTTTTATGTTTTAGAATCTAGAAAACTGATTGAATAAACACCAAATTTTCGGTGCTCAACCAACATTCGATGGTCCATTAACATATTCGTTTGTATTTTTTTTGTTTTTCTGTTTTAGGTGCTATTAAAGTGTTAAAATTGTCCACAGATAAATAAATGTTTTCCGAACAATATTAATTAAAGGAGTTTTATTAAGCTATCTCTCTATCTCCTGGATTATTTTCTCTCCTTTATGCTAATTAGCATTAAGTTCGCCTATGTACTGCTTTTTGTCTTGTGCAATAAATAATTTTCTATCAATCTATCTACCTATCTATTAAATTGGTAATAAATAATTAAAATGTAAGGAAATTGTTGTGAAATAATACGAACAGCATTCACTAATTTTAATAATGATTTATTTCTCAGAGCTATTGATGTTCACTAAGCTGATACAATTCTTAATGTTAATAACATTTTTATAATTCCTAATAATATGCATTAATTAGAGTTCTAGCTATAAAATACAATAGTAAATAATCTGGGTGTGGCTGCGGCCGTTGAAGACGCCGAAACAACGAAAACCATCATAGTTACAACGAAAATCGTCGTAATTACAACGAAAGTCATCGTAGGTAGTTACTACAAAAGCCACAAGAAATCTCACAATCAAAGCCTGACCGTCACCGATGCACTTTTAGTACAACTAGGGAAGTCGAGATTTATTATCACTTAAAATGAGAAGGGTACCACAAACCCGAGTCAGGCACTACCCGGGTCTGTTTCATCCTGAGCAATGAAAGGAGAGCAGAGGCTAAACCATATTAAAAAATAATACGCATAAAATTATAGCTTATTATTAAAGTGACATCGGCTCAGATCCCATTCCAGAAGATATTACACGATCCCTGTTTAGTCCCCTCCAACACTACCTAAAAGCAAATCCACATAAAAACATAATGTATTGTGCTCACTCACACCAATACACACGGTAAACACATACTATTAGAAAATTATATCTATAAAATTAATTCTCAATAACATTTACAGAGTAGATAAAAATAAAATGTAAAATACTATAATGTTGATTTATATATTGTTGAATGTTATTACATTGTGCTGGTGCTTCGGAATACGAATTGTTTTCGCTATTTGTTTGGACTATATTAGGATGTTGGCAAAGTAAGCGATGATCACGTGACATTACATCGGCTTAAATCTATGGATGACTTAAAATTAATTGACTCTATCTAAACTTTCATTCAGTAGTTTGGCAAAAAAAAATACCACCTTGTAGTTTGACAAACTTCCATTCGGGAGTTTGGCAAAATTCACTCGGTAGTTTGGCAAACAAAGAACGGAAAACGCATCGCATAGAAGGGAAGTGTTGACTACCAGCTTATGCACTAAGATGTTTATTTATTTGATGAACTAATTTCACCTATTTATCACATTCGCTCTCATCAGACGCACACAAAGATTATCCGAGTACTGACTAAAATAACTGCCTCGTGAGGCTGCCCAAATGCGAGCCAGCGCATGTGCTGCCTCAACGAGCACAGCCGCTATCAAACCGAGCATTGTGGCTCGCCGCTTGTAAACCGCTGCTCATATGTGCCTCAGTAGGTACGTTTCCGGTGTATTGTTGTTCTCTGATTGTAATTTTACTATACTGAGATGCTTATGCCACTTTATTCACTCGTATTTCATTCTGCGTAGCGCAGGAAATATTGTGCGATATACTCGAGGCAGCCTCGCGAAGCTTCTTGCTCAGTCAGTACGCAGCTATTCAATAGTAAAACAAATGAGTAATCATCTAAGGAGTATGTTAACTAAAGCAACACGAGGGATTAGTTATCATTCAAAATAAATGTAAGTATAAAAATGCTTATAAAACAATTTGAATAGGAACAAATATAAACGACTATAACGTCTTCATAAGTATTTGGGTCATCTCGACTAGAAATTTTAAACAAATATTCAACAACGGACCGAAAATCTAAGTGCCAATAAAATTTAATATAACTAAATAGAGATTCATAAAATTTTGTATATTGTAAATGAGTAGTTTTACTTTAACATGTATTATAATACTATGTCATACTAAATCTCGACGCAACAAGCAATATTAACTAAAACAAAGGTAAATAGTTAAATTGATTTGTAATAATAGACCTACTAACACATTTATTTATACTGGTATAAGCTCTCTATCGTCTTTAGGCTCACTGTTATAATCTAGAAAAACAGAGATCACTTCATAAGTTATTGTGGGTGGATCGCTGTTTACTTCAATCCCTCGTTAATTGGTTACCTATTCACGGAAAATATGCAAAAGTGCAGGATTTTCTGAATATTCTCTCATGAATTTTAAATCTCCACAAAACTTGTCAACATTTCCAGTTAGTGCCCATATCTCATAACAGCAATTCAACTCTCTATTGAAGTCGTATGGGAGTAAGCTCAAGTCATAACAAAAATCAAAACACATTTCATCATTCCTTACATCTAACTGATTAGGTAGATAGGTACTTATCATTATCACACGTAGATAAGTAAGGTACAGATAGACGAGAAGTCATCTTTGTCATTCTAGAGTTGAATAATCACGTAGTAGGTACTTCTAACATTTAGTAATATAGTTCTAGCGCAAGCGGCACTAGCTTGTCGAGGGACATTATAATCTTTAAAAGTGTCTTCATAAGACAATTTTTTATTAAATATAATTTTATTTAAACTTTTATCATAAAAAAGTACATCAGGTGTTTGTTCAACATTAATGTCATAGATATCGTCAGACAATCGTCTATATCTGATCACGTCCTAAAGCGTATACGCTTCAACAAAAAATGGCCGTTACACGCAAATTTTGTACAATCACTACTTATTCAAAATTCACAAATGCGATAGCAAAATATTTTTTCCAAAAATGTTGATATTTATGCACAAGCTTTGTTTTGGCTAAACAAAATGGACTGGTTACGCTAAATATCGTGTAAAAAAGCACTACTGTTTTGTATAAGACCAAACCTCAAAACATCATCAGAAATATAATCATAAATGGCATGTTCTATTGTAATGAAGCTACTAGAAACAACAGTTTAGAAAAAAATGGACGTTTTTTTTCTTAGGTCGAGAAATTGGATATTGACTTATTGGATGCGGTCGAGGACTTGTCAGTTCAGGATTCTTTGCGCGGTCACCGCAGGGGCGGGGTCACGCACAGCACACTTTTACACCACACTTCGTATATCTTCGGTTTACTTGTACACGATTATTAACTACGAATTTATCAAACTCTCTATAGCAGTCTGTTGATTGCAATTATATATCACAAAAGTCTTATATCTATTTGTGAACCATCTCACCTCAGCAGGGGCCTCGTTAGCACTTCAACGCTTTAGAATGTTTTCTTTCATATATCACAGCCTTATTTTTTTCCTACAGCAAATCCTTTGGTTCCTGCATTCTGAAGCGTTGTTCGAGAGGCTCACTTCTTTGATGAGAAGGCTACAAATAGACCCGACACCTAGAACTCAAGTCGGTAGGCCGCGCACGAGGTCTCGTGGTCCTGCAGGTTGATGGTGCAGCGGGAGGCGGAGGGCGAGAGGTCGATCTTATACTTCTCGAGTGCTTCCTCATTCTCCGTCACCCAGTAGCCGAGCACGTCCGTGTCGTATGTGGGGATGATTGTCACTTCTGTAATAGAAAGCATTTACTAATTCCCTCACTGTTTGTTTAAGTCTATCAAATTTAGATTGGAGAAAGAAACACAGGTTTATGTAACTTAGTAAGAAAAACAACGTTAGGTATAGGTATTAGCTAGCGTAGCGGAGCGGGCAGCTAATCTCATCTTTTAATATATGTAGTTTTTTGTTTTGTTAATAAATAATGCTGGACACATAATCACACATTATCTAGCCTTGTTAACACAAGCTCTGCTTAGCTTGGGGCTAGCCTAACGGGGTTCTAGATAACTGATAGACATTACATAGAAATATATTTTGTATTATACACCTATAATTATTATATATACTAGCAGCGCCCTGCGGTTTCACCCGCGTAAGTGTCGATCCCGTGGGAATATCAGGATAAAAGTGTGCCTATGTGTTATTACGGGAGTCCAGTTATCTTCATTCCAAATTTCATCCAAATCCACCCGGTAGTTTTTACGTGAAAGAGTAACAAAGATACATCCTTACAAACTTTCGCGTTTATAATATTAATAGGATAATAAGGAGTAGGATAGGATAGGAAGTAGGAAGTAGGATTTATAACCTTCGCCCGCCTCGCCACAGAGGTCGATAATACTTAGATTACGTATACTACGATTCGTAGATATACTTCTAGCTTTAATTGCAGATGTAGGTATCTGATCAAAATACAGATGCTAAATTCAAAATTGGTACTGAAATAGGCAGAAACAATTTCACAAAACAACCCGGTACTTTGACCCGATGTTGGAAATAATTGGAGTCGATGTTGTGGAAGTAAGTACGAATTGGGATGTTACTACCAAATTATGTGGTCCACGTTGGGTGTAACACGTGCATAAAGCTAGGTTCATATTATTGTGTCGGGGTGTGGCGTGGCGCGGCAGAACGCAATCGGTTACGTTTATCACCTATGACTAAATTCACATTAGTAGGTTATGTTGTGTTGTGGTGCGTCAACGTAACCGATTGCGTTCTGGCGCAATAATAATGAACCTATAAAGCTGAGTCATCGAATTTAGTGTTTTTTTGAAAGCTCATCAGGCGAAGTAGGTTTGATCTAATATAAATCTATGAGCATGTTGACTTACCCAAATTTGTATCTTCCCAGGTCTTTTTAGCATCAAGAAGGGCGTTGTAGATCTCCTTGGAGGGCTCAGTGCCGGAAAACACGTAGTATCGCGCGCGGACTCGTTTGAAGAACTCCACAGCAGAGTAATAAGAGTTGCCATGATGAGGCACGTACGTTAGTTCCATGTACACAGGTGCAGCGGCCTTCTTCTTGCTAGGAGACTCGGACACTCGGCTCTTAGCTTCCTTACTCTTTTCTTGGTTCAGTTTATTCTTATTCAATACGGTGCTAGCAACTACTTTCTTAGGAGTGCTCTTTCCGTCCTGAGGTGGCAGCCCGATTGGACTTGGTAGACCCAGTGGCTTGCCCCAGGTCTCGATCGGATCCTTATCTTTACTCAAGCTGGTCTTCTCGACTTTTTCTATTTTTGTCTTCTGTTTGCTTGTACTTGAAGAAGAGGTAGACTCGGTCTCTTTCTTCGATTCCGTCTTTATATCTTTCAATGTTATCTTACTCTCTTCCAACGAAGACATGTGATGCGTGCTTGAATGCGATGTCTTGTCGAATTCGTATTTAGCAGTGACGTTTGAGATAACATCGGATCCACTGACCTTCTTGTGTTCTTCAATTGCTTTTTCGAAATGCTCATCTGCTTCTTTCAAGAATGAAGAATCAGATTTACTGCTCATCGTTTTCGAATGTTCAGATTTAAGTTTTTCATGTGATATAAAATCATCAGTCTGTTTGCTCACGGACTTTTCTAGTGAGTGAGCTTCAGTCTTTACTTCAGAATGTGTTGATGCTGTGCTGAAGTCGCCTTGAGGCAGTTGTCCGTAGATTGAAGTCGACATCGGGTCTTTCTCCAGCATTGATCTTCCCAGATCGTGCTTATCGAAAAGCATCTCATGAGACATTTCCTGCTGCTTCGTGTCCAGTTCGAAGCTGAGGTTGGACCTCGGTGAGTGCGCCACTTGGGATTTAGTACTGCTAGGACTGCCTGGACCATCATCATCGCTATAGTATAAGCCACTGCCACTTTCGGTGCCCCACATATGAGTAGCTGCCCTGGATCCTCTGGAGCTAATATCAGAGGGTGGTGATGAAATACCAGGATGATCAAAGTCCTCACTCGCTGCTGACGAGCTGCGCACGTCTCCAGTTCTTGATGAGAGTTTCGAAAAAGATTTTTCACTCTCGACGGCATCGATAGTATCCTCAAACTCTTCTTTGAATTCTGAGATTGTCGTTTTCGTGGCCTTCGTGGTTTTAGTGATACCGTCGCTTCCCTTACTTACAGTTGTCGTTTCCACAGAAATTTTTAACTTCTCAGGACTAATCACTTCTTTAGTTGTCACAACGGTTATTGTCTGAGTGATTTCATTGCCACCGTCTTTGAGCAAGTTGGTAAATGTCTCTGTAGCTGTCGTTATTTTGCCAACCGGTGACCGTTGCTTTGTTGGTTTTGATTTTACATTTGGCCCCAATTTTGGTTGTATGGGTAAATCGACCAGCATTGGCTTGGTTTCTTGTACAATGGTTTGTTTTTCAATTTCTTCCAATTCTTCTGGTGACCAATCATCAAGCCCAGTACCAATTGGTAAGTATGTTATTTGTGTACGCAGATCTTTGGTTGTTTCTACGGAACCATCGATCTTAGCGTTTTCCGTTACTGTTTCAGTAACAGTTTTTACAGCGTTTTCATTGGTTTCATCATTTTTAAATTCCTCCTTTGTTACGTATGTTGTAATGGTTCTTGTGATTTTTTCACCATTTTCAGTAACGATATTTGTTTTTTTGTCAACACATGTTTTGATTTTACCAGTAGAGTTCAAGCCTTGTAATGCTGCCTGGAGGTTACTGTCAGAAGTCTTTTGGAACTCAGAAATAGTAATCTTTACGTCTTTTGTAGTTTCAGTGGAGCCATCAGCATATTCGTCAACAGTGGTGGTTTCTACAGTCGTTCGAACGCGTTTGACATTTTTGTCTGCACTAGATAATGTTTCTCGTTTTGTCTTGGTAGTTATAGTACGTTTGATCGTGATGGAACCTTGTTGCACTAGTTCTTTTTTGACATCGGAGTCTTCTGTAGTATCTTCAACAATTTCACTGTCATCGATATAATATTCTGGTGGTTCGGTGATTTCATGGGTTGTTGCTGGAGTTTTCAAGAAAACATCAGCAATTGAAACCTTTTCACTCTTCTTAGTTATGACAGTTCCATCAGGCTGCTCCTCTTCAATGATAGTTTTTACGACGATTTTAATTTTTTTTGATCTTGTTGAAATATTTTCATATTCTTGCCGTGTAGTGGTTACCGATGTTTTTCTCAGTATCGTCACACCATTTTCCATTACAGTTTCAGATTCAGACGTGCTGTGTTCATCTGGTTTTCCAACTTCAGTAAAACCGCTCAAATTTTCATCAAGCGTTTCAATGCCGTAATCAGCGATGGATACTTTGACATCTTTGGTTACTTCCTTAGCCCCACTGGAATGAATTGTCTCAGTAACAATTTCAACGGTGGTCCTTACTTTTTTCTTTGATCCATCTGCTGATGATAAAACTTCTTTTGTAGTCGTAGTAGTAATTATTTGCTTCAGATCCTTTCCATCTCTAACAACCATTTTTTCTTGTTTATCAACGCTAACAGACTTATCTTCTAATTGAGGAAATTCTTTAAGTTCTTGAGGTTGAATGACGTCCTGTGATTCTATGTCACTCAGAGATGTGTTCGTGTCTATCACTGTGCTTATAGACCCATCAGGATATTGATCTGAAGTTGTAATGGTCGTTACAATTTTTAGTTTCCTTGTTTCACCTAGTTTATCTGAATATTTAGTTTTTTCGGTACGGGTTACAATAGTTCTTTTAATTGTAATACCATTTTCTATTACATCCTCTTTGTGGATTAATTCAGTTTCTTCTGGTTCGCTAGTAGGTTCGAGTTCTCTTAGTGCTGTTTCTATTCTAATACTATCTGTTGATCCTACACCACTGCTTTGATTGATATCATCTTCTAGTAAATTTGGAAGGATCTCATCAGTGAGTGTAATTTTATCACTAGTATTGGTTACCACAGACCCATCAGGGTGCTCATCTTCAGTGATTGTCCTTACAGTAGTTTTGACTCGCTTTTGTTTATCAGCCGTGTTTATGAATTCCTGAATGATTGTTTTGACAGTTGTTTTTCTTTTTATAACTATACCGTTTTCGGTTAACGTTGTGAACTCTGTAGCACTGGCTTTTTGTGTTGTATCAACTAAATCAAAACCTTCCAAAGTTTCTTCTAATGTATCTTCTACGGGTATAATGTCACATATTGATGTTCTAGTTTCTACATTCGTTCTAACAGTACTATCTGGATATTCATCAGTTGTCGTCACAGTTGTAACAGTTTTAATCTTTTGCAGTGTACCTTGGGAATCAGCATATTTTGTATTAACGATTCTGGTGATAATCTTTCGCTTTATTAACATTTCATTTTCATTTACTTGTTTAGTTTCAATGTTTTCATTTTCCTCTGCCTGCCCAAATAAAGTTAAGCCTATGAGAGCTTCTGTTGTTTTAGATGTTTCAGAATCTGGAACATGCTCTTCTTCTGGAATGATTTTTTGTTCTATTTGTTTTTCGTGAACAATTGGTCGCTTGGTATCGTTACTTAGAGTTGACTCATCAAATTCTACATCTGCTATAGATATGCTGGTATCTACAGTAGTTTGTGACGATCCGTCTGGGTATTGATCAGTTGTTGTGACGGTGGTTACGGTCTTCAATTTTCTGACTACTCCTGAGTAGTCACAGTATTTTGATTTGGCTATGTTTGTGATGATTCTTCTATATATGATTTTATCAATGTCTTTAATTTCTTCAGTCTTGATAATTTCAGTCTCCTCTGGCGCAGCCAGTGTTTGTAGATCTTTCAGAGTATCTTCGATATCAAAACGTACAGTGGATTCTTCGTCACTCGTGCTATCGACACCATTAATTGGTGCAGCAACATTTTCATCAACGTGTGATATCTTTTCACTGGTCTTTGTTATAATAGACCCATCTGGGTATTCATCTTCAGAAACAGTCTTCACCGTTGTTTGTGTCCTTTGAACGTTTTCATTGTCATTTAAATATTTTTGTACAGTCGTTGTGACCGTGGTTTTCCTTTTAATTATAACTCCGTTTTCATTAATTGATTCAGTCTTTGTATCGACTTCTTGCTCCATTTCACCTGCAGGTTCAAATCCTTCATCAAGATTTTCTGCAGCAATGTCAGTCTTAGAATCTGATACTAAAACTTTAACATCTTTGGTTATTTCAGTCATGCCATCGGGTGAAGTTGTTTTTGTTATCGTCTCAACAGTAGTTTTCAGCTTTTTCCTTGACTTGTCTTTGTTTAACAATAGTTCTTTAGTTGTAGTTGTTGTAATAAGTTGTAATGCACTTTTCCCATTAATAATAACAGATTTTTCATCTGTATCAGCTTCCACAGATATGTTTTCAACTTCCGTAAAATCATCGAGTTCAGGTGTTTCTATACTTTCAACTTCAATGTCGATGATAGACGTACTACTATCAACTTTGCTACGTGAGGAGCCATCAGGGAAACAATCGGTGGTAGTGACGACTGTTGCTTTTTTTAATTTTCTTGGTATGTTGTCGTGATCCGCATACTTTGTTTGAATAATCCTGGTTACTATCGTTCGTTTGATAATCAGACTCTCTTGGTTTATTTCTTCAGTTTTAGTTGTAACGCTTTCCTCGGGCTCACCGTAAATTTCATATTCTTTGAGAATCTTTTCAAGGTTTTCACTTGAGTCTAAGACGAGTTCTTCGGTCTTGACTTCAACATTTTTTTGAACATCTTTGGAACCATCTGGGTGTTCTTTGGTAACATTAGTTTCAACAGTTGTTCTCATAATTTTTTTGTGTTCATTTACACCAACGGTCTCTCTTCTAGTCGTTGTCGTCACTGTTTCCACAATATCAACATTATTTTCTTTTACAATTCGTTTGCTGACATCAGTGTCTATGAAAGTGTCTTCAACGCTTTCATCGGGTTCATCGCTTTCAACAAAGGTATCCTTTGCAATCTCTTTACTGAAAAAGGGAGACTCATGATCTTGGTATTTTTCAGACAAGTCTTTCAAGTGGAAACTGGTTGTTACTCCTGATTTCTCCCCAAGAGAGTCAAGACTGTCTTTTTTTGTGTTGTAATCTTTGGCATATACGTCCATGTGAGAAGTAGATTTGAGGCTAGAAGAACATTCAGAAAGTAATGTTTGAGTATCCGTAGTGCTCGTTGTAGAACCATCTGCACCCTTGCTCAGTGTCGTTGTCTCAATAGTTGTTTTCACATTTTGTGGAGTTCCATCGTCTCGTGAAATTACTTCTTTAGTCGTCACAGTAGTTATAGTCTGAGTAACAACGTTTTCACCTTCTTTAATAATTTTGGTTACGGTGTCTGTCTCAGTTTTAATCTTTCCTACGTTTTGCATAAGGTTCAAGAGTTCTGAATCACTATCAGCCTCGGACATCGAAGTTTTAGGTAACTTAGGAACCTTCTCTGTTGACGTAGATATTTTTTGAGTGAGAATATCTTCCCCTACATGTACAACCTTAGTGATAGTTTCCTCACTACCTTCAGATTTATCATACGTAACTTCACTCTGTAAGCCTTCGCTCATTTTCACGTCTTGGAAGCTACTTGGTGTTTTCGGTAATGGGCTGACTGGAACAGTAGGTGGAGTAGATGCTCTGTCCATATCGCGCATGTAAAGTGATTCAAGACTCTCCGTTTTGATTCCTTGTTGGACCGTGTCTTCAATAAAAGCTTTTTGAATCGATTCAATCAAACGTGCAGCACTATCTATCATGGCATGTGAAGCAGACTCTGTTTTTTCTTTAGAAATGAGATCATCTAATGGCAAACTATTAACACCTGAATCTGATGCCTCTGAAAGTTGAATTTCTTCTTTTTGAGAAACAACTTCAGCTGGTTTCTTCTTTTCCTGTTTATCTTCTTCAGTTGATAGTTCTGTTAGGTCAGGCTCTTTTAGTGAAACGGGGTAGCTCCAAGTTATGTCAGAGATAGGTTTTTCTTTCTTTTCATGTTTGTCATTACCCTCAATGCTGTATTTTTCTTTTGAGCTAATTTCTTTGGATACATCTTCTGAGCTGCTACCATGTACCAAAGTGTGAGTGATGTTCTCTATATCGGTGATGCCACTGTCAATAGTGGAAATAGAAATAGTTTTATCATCCGTGACTTCATGATCGAATGTAGGTTGCTCCGTTACGTCATGTTTTCCTTGGTTTATCAGCTCTTTTTGGCTATAATGCACTTCAGTAGTAAATTCCCTCTCCAGATGCAACATTTCTTCTGTTTGACGAGCTAATTCCGTCAAGGATTTGATTTTAGATGAAGTCTTGACCAGCGCTTGAACATCTGTTTTCATATCGTCAATATTTGACTGTAAAACCTGTTCATCACTCAAGAGTTCAGTTTTATGAGAAAGGGGCATATTTCCATCATTGCTGGAACCGTCTATAGTATTAAATTCATACTCAGTCATACCTTTATCACATTTCAAATTAGTTTCTGGTTCTTTTTTCGTAATTATTTCATAAACTGATTCTGAAAGTTTTGACTCTGTTTGAATTGATATCCCATCACTTTCAAGTGCAAACAAATTTGTATCAACTGGGCTAATTGTTTGAACTTCTAATGTAAATGGTCGAGCAATAGTTTCAATCATCGTGGCTTGATCTTCTGACTTTGTAACAATCATCAGTTCGTGTTCCATGTCTGCAATTTTATTTTCAATGGCTGCGACCTCTTTGACAACTGCATGTTTGTCATTAAGAGGGCTAAACTGCTTTCCATTAGTTATGACCTCGCTTTTTTCTTTTTCTACCTTATCAATTCGGCTTGGTTCTTCCTGTTCTATTTTATCAGTGCTAGGTTTTGTGGTGTCTTCCTTGAAAATGCCAATAGATGCAGGTACCTTGGTAATTTCTTTAGCCACATCCCTGTCAAAAATTAGTTCTTTGGTGTCTTCTTTGATCAGGCTGGGTACCTTGACTGAGCTTGGATCCTTGATCACTTCCTTGACAGAGCTAAGTACTTTAGAGGCTTCTGTGACAAGGCTAGATTCCTTAACCTCTTCCTTGACAGGGCTAGACTTCTTATCATCATCCTCGACAGGACCAGGTGCCTTGGTGATATCCTTAACTAGGCCACAAAATATGGTATCTTCCTTTATAGAGGTTGGTTCATTGATCTCTTCCTTAATAAAGCTAGGCATTTTGATGTCTTTCTTCACAGGGCTAGATTCCTTAATCTCTTCCTTTACAGGACTAGGTGCCTTAGTTTCTTCTTTAATAGGGCTGGGTACTTTGATCCCTTCCTTATCAGGGCTAAACACTTTGGCATCTCTCTTGATAGGGTCAGATTCTTTGATTATTTCCGTGACTGAGGTAATTCCCTCAATCTCTTCCTTTACAGGAGTAGGTGCCTTGGAATCTGCTTTGACAGGGCTAGATTCCTTAATCTCTTCCTTTATAGGACTAGGTGCCTTGGTGCCTTCCTTGAAAGGGCTGGATACCTTGATCCCTTTATTGTCAGGGCTAGACACTTTGGTATCTTTCTTGAAAGGGTAAGGTTCCTTGATTACTTCGGTGACTGGGCTAGGTCCCTCAACCTCTTCCTTTACAGGACTAGGTGCCTTGGTACATTCTTTGACAGGGCTTGGCTTTTTAGCATCTTCAATGATAGGGCTGCGTTCCTTGGTCTCTTCCTCGACAACTTTGTATCCTTGTATCCTTGTAGGTTCCTTAACAGGGCTTAGTTCCTTCATATCGTTCTTGATGGAGCTAGAGACTTTAGATACAACTTCTTTGATAAGGTTAGGTTCCTTAATCACTTCCTTGACAGGGCTAAACATTTTAGCATCTTCCTTAATAGGGATAGGTTCCCTGATTACTTCTTTCACTGTGCCAAGTTCTTCGATCTCTTCCTGAACAGGAGTTGGCACCTTGATCTTTTCATTGTCAGGACTGGATACTTTGGCATCCTCATGGATAGGGGTAGGTTCCTTAATTTTTTCTTCGATTGGTATTGTTTCTTTGATCTTTGCCATGATATAACTGCGTTCTTTGATATGAATGTTGACAGGGCTCGGCACTTTAACATGTTCCTTGATAGGTGTAGGTTCCTTGATTGTGCCAGGTTCCTTAATCATTTCATTGACGGGAGTAGGCACTGTCGTGTCTTCTGTGATAGGAATAGATTCCTTGATATTTTCCTCAATCTGGTTTCGTTCATTGATACATATCTGGCTTGGGGCCATCAAATCACTCTTGACAGGGCTATGTTCTTTAACATCATCCTTGTCTAGTTCCATTGTAGGGCTAGACACTTCCTCGTGTTTCTTGACAGGGCTAAGTTCTTTTATATCTTTCACGATAGAGGTAGGCATTTTGCCAATACCTTCTACTACATCTTTCACAATGCTGTGCTCTTTTAGCAAAGGGCTTATTGGTTTGATGGGTAATGAATGAGGTTTTTGTAATTTATCAACATCCTTGATTAGATTAAGCTCTAGATCATCCTCCTTGGAGAATTTGCTAATGATTACATCTTCGTTGAAAGGCTTTGTTTCTTTTTCTGTTAGCGTTAATTGGTCGTCGATCAATAAGTCAGGGCTAGCCACTTCGTCCTCATATTCATTCGGACTTCGTGTCACTTTGTCCAAACTCTGAAATTTCTGTTCATCCTTAATTTCAGCGTCGGATTTCTTTGCGACTGATTTTATAAGGCTTAGCTCTTTAGAATCTTTTTTAACGTGATAAGGGTCCTCACAAGGTACATGAAAATCTTTATTATCGCTGCTAGATTTTTTTATACCTTCATTGTAGATAGGACTTAACATTGGTGCTTGTAAATCTTCCTTGACGGGGCTTGGTTCCTTCGTATCACCCACAACGGGGCTTTGTTTCTTTTCAACAAGACTAAGTGCCTTCAAATCTTCTTTGATTAAACTATGTTCCTCAGAGACTTCCTTGTCCTGGCAATGTTCCTTCAATTCTTTTTTTAATGTGATTAGTTCCTTGTCAATTAAGTGCAGGTCCTTTAAGTATTCCTTTACTGGACTTGTTTCCTTTTCAATAGGTTCTTCCTTGACAGAGCTCGATTCTTCGTCAATAGATGTCGAGGCCGTTACCTCTTCTTTGACGGGGCTTTGATCTTTAGTGACTTCTATGACATGGCTTGGTTTCTTGTCAAGTAGGATTCCCTCTTTAAAGTCGTCCTTAACAGGGCCAGAGTCCTTGTTAGTAGGGCTGTGGACCTTTACGTCTTCCTTGACAAGGTATGTTGTTTTAGCAACCTCTTTAACTGGGCTTAGTTCCTTGCCAATAGGGCTAGACACCTTCAAGTCGTCTGTGACAGGGCTAGCCACTTGCTTAAAAGTGTTTGATTCCTTAAAGTCTTTCTTAGGTCTAGCATCTTTTGTTTTTTGCTTTTTAAATAAACTTGGAGATTCATCAGTCATCAAATCAGGACTATCTAATTGACTATGTAAATCTTCACCTGACTGGGTTGGGCTGAGATTAACAGAGCTTGCCATTTTGTTAATTGTGTGTGGTTTTTCATTTAGAATAGATAAATAAGGTTCTTTTCCCTCTTTCGTTAGGCATAGTTCCTCTGTAGTTTCTTTAAAAAAGCTAGAAACTTTCTCAGCCTCGTTAACTATGTCTGGTTCTTTGTCTATTAAGCTACGTAGTTTTAATGGAAGTGCATCCGGCTTTGATAGTTCTTCTTCTCTAGATGCACTAAACTTCTTAGATACTTCTTCGTCCATTAATAAATCAGGGCTAGAAACTTCTTCACCTGACAGGCTTAGAGTTTGCACTGCCAGCTCAAGAGCAGCATCTTTAATGAAACTATCCATCGGTTCCATCGTGAATTCCTTGACAAGGACAGGGTCCCTTGAATCTTCCTTCATGGCACTAGCCTCCTTTTCAGTAGAGCTTGGTGCTTTCAAATCGTCATTGTGCGGGCTTAGTGTCGTTGAGTCTTCTTTAACAGCACTTGGCATCTTAGCGTCTTCATTAACAGGGCTAGACATCTTAGAATCGGCTATTACAAGGTGAGTAATTTTTTTGTTGATTTCTTCTACTGCCATGGCAGTTGGGCTTGCCAAATTATTTATTTCTTTAATTGAAGTAAAACCCATCTCGACTGATTTATTAAGTTCCTTTTTGATTGGACTTGAAGACTTTTCAAGAGTGCTGGATACATTCTGCTCTAATTTAAGAGGGCTTGGAATCTTTTCAAATTCATTGGAAGGTATTTCTTTTAAAGACGCCCTGTCGATTGGGCTTGTTGGTATTTCTTCCATTAAGCAAGGATCAAGGTCATCAAATTCTTCGCGTAGAATAAACTCTTTTATATCAGTGATAGGCAATATGTTATCGTCATCTTTGATAATAGTGGGACTTTGGTCTGTAATGTCTATTTTATCAATAAGGCTACTAGGCTTAAAATGTATAGTTCTAGGTTGAATAGTCGATACGGAAGGTTCAAATATTCCATCAACAAGGGAGATGTTTTCATCTGTAAATGTGACGATTGTACCGTTTGGATGCTCCTCTTCATGAACATCCCTAATAATGTATTTTGTTTTCGTTGACTTCATCTTAATGTAGCTAACGATCACATTCGCAGAACAGTCACTCCAAAGAATTGGAAATCCATTGATGACCGTTTTGCCATTCCTTTTGCTTGATATTTCCTTAGGTTCTCCAAAAGGTCTGTAACCATCCAGACTTTCATTGATCGTAAATTGTTCATCTATCACATCCGAAACTGTCCAAGTATAATAAGCTCTCTCGCGACATGTTTTGTCTGGGAACTCATCAGACGTAATTTCGTTTGAAATTATTTTGGATTTTATAACCTTTCCATGCATGTCAGAGAATAGTGATCTTACAGATTTAGTTATGCTAATCCTTTCAATTGTAATATCACCTTCAGTAATAATTTCAATTTCAGATGTCTCATTGATTACGGGTTCTCCAGTTGGAATCAGATTTTTAAACACATCTGGGTCTATTTTTTGAGCTTCCTCGATCATGTATTTATCATCAAACCGAATGCTTTCGAATAAGCATTTAAGTCCATCTATTCTCAATATCAACTGTTTAACATCGATTTCATTTGGTAATTTCCTTGATTCCTTCTTATCTGTGTACGATATTTTCTCAACTTCCTTGACAGGACTAGCTTTATTTATCTCCTCTTCTAATAGATATGGTTCTTTGTCAATTGGGTCTAGAACCTTCTCATAAACAAGTATAGCTTTAACGACATCTTCCGTTGTAGGTCTTGTTTCTTTATCAACTGCGCTTGAAGCCTTGTCAAACAGAAGATTTGCCTTTTCCTTAACTGAACTTGGTTCCTTATCTAGTTGGGTTAGATACTTCTCATACACACGGCTTGCCTTTCGGACATCTTCCACATCAAGGCTTTGTTCATTATCAACTGGAGATGGAGTCTTGTCAGAGGCAAGACTTGCATGTAGGACATCTTCCTTGGCAGGGCTTTGTTCATTATCAACTGGAGATAGAGTCTTGTCAGAGACAAGCCTTGCATTTAGGACCTCTTCCTTGGCAGGGCTTGACTGTTTATCAACTGGGCTTGGTGCTTTTTCAGATACAAAGCTTGTCTTTCTATCATCTTCCTTAGAAGGGCTTGGTTCCTTGTCAAGTGGGCTTGGAGCCTTCTCAGAATCTACGTTTGTCCCTCTCTCATGGGCAGTCTTGGAAGAGCTTAGTTCCTTGTCAACAGGGCTCAAAGCTTTCTTAAGAAGGCGTGGTTTTCGCTCATCTTCCTTTAGCGGAATCGATTCCTGGTCAACTGGGCTTGACGTCTTCTCCAATACATGACTTGACTTTTCATCAACTGGACTTGGTTCCTTCTGAACTGGGCTTGTAACCATCTCAGACGCAAGGCTTGGCTTTCGGACATCTTCTTTGGCATGCCTAAGTTCTTCAGAAACAAGACTTGCCTTTTGGCCTTCTTTGCTTAGGCTTGGTCCCATGTGAACCGGGCTTGGAGCCTTTTCAGGCAGAAGGCTAGACTTTCGAACAACTTCAATGATGTTTGCTTCCTGGCGAACTGGGCTTGGAGTCTTCTCAGACAAAGGGCTTGCTTTTCTATCATCTTGCTCAGGGTGGCTTAGTTCTACATCAACTGTGCTTGGAGCTTTTTCAGCTACAAGGATAGCCTTTCCGACAACTTCGAGGCAAACTTGCAGGCTTGGTTCCTGGTGAACTGAGCTTGGAGCCTTCTCAGACACAGGGCTTGTTATTATAGTATCGTCCTTGGGGTGGCTTGGCTTAATGTCAACTGGGCTTGAAGACTTCTCGGACACAAGGCTTGCTTTTCGGACATCTTCCGCGTGATGGTTCTTGGATAGACTTGGTTCCTTGTCAACTAGGCTTGGAGCCTTCGCAGAAGGAAGGCTAGACTCTTTGTCAACTGTTCTTGATTGCTTATCAACTGGGCTTGGAGCCTTTTCAGACACAAGGCTCGTCTTTCGGACGTCTTCCTTGACAGGGCTTAGTTCCTGGTCAACTGCGCTTGGAGCTTTCTCAGGGCTTTCCTTTATATCATCTTCATTGGGAGAGCTTGGTTTTTTGTCAACTGGGCTTAGAGCCTTCGCCAACACGAAGCTCGCCTTTCCGAAACCTTCGTTGGGATGTCTTATTTCTATGTCCACTGGTCTTGGAGCCTGTTCAGACACAGGGCTTGCCTTAATAACATCTTTATCATCTTCTTCTTCTTGGCTTGGCCCCATGTTAACCGGACTTGGAGCCTCGTCACATACAGTGCTTACTAATCTATCTTCTTCTTTGAGGGGACTTTGTTTCGGATCAACTGGACTTGGAGCCTTCTTAGAAAGTAAGTTTGACTCAGTGTAAACTGGCATTGATTCCTTATCAATTGGACTGGGAACTTTCTCAAACAGAAGGCTTGTCTTTTGGAGGTCTTCCACGATGGGGCTTGGGTCCTCCTCAACTGTGCTTGAAGTCTTCTCCGACATAGGGCTTGCCTTTACATCGGCTTCTTCGGGATGGCTTGGTTTTGTTTCAACCGGACTTGGGGACTTCTCAGATTCAAGTTTTTCCTGTCTATCGTCAGTAGCATTGAGGTAACTTGATTCCACGTCATCTGGGCTTGAAGCCTTCGCAGATACAAAGCTTGCCTTTTTTTCGTCTTCACTGTGGAGACATAGTTCCATGTTAGTTGCCGCCTTTTCAGAGACAAGGCTTAGCATTCTTACTTCTTCTTTGAGAGGAATTGTTACCTGCTCTACTTGGCTAGGAGTGTTTTCAGATACTAGGTTTGCTTTGCTATCGCCTTCTTTGAATGGATTTGGTTCATGATTAACAGGGCTTGGACTCTTCTCAGAAACTGGGCTCGCCTTTCTATCGTACTTTTTGATAGGACTTGGAAGCTTGACAGACCCATGATTTGTTTGTTGGTCATCTTCATTGGCAGAGCTTTGTTCCTGGTCAAAGACACTTGGAGATTTCTCAGACACAGGGCTTGCCTTTACATCGCCTTCTTTGGGAGGGCCTTGTTTTGTTTCAACTGGGCTTAGAGGCTTCTCAGACTCAAAGCTATCCTTTCTATCGCTATCAACCCTGGGAGAGCTTGGTTTCACGTCAACTGTGATTGAAACCTTCTCAGTTACAACGCTTGCCTTTCGCAGAACTTCTTCGGTAAGGCTTGGTTCTATGTGAATTGGGCTTGGAGCCTTCTCAGTAACTAAACTTGCCTTTCTATCGTCTTCTTTCAGAGATCTTGGTTCCTGGTCTAGTGGGCTTGGAGTCTTCTCAGGTACAAGGGTTGTCTTTCGGACATCTTTCTTGAGGAGGCTTGGTTCCTTGTCAACTGCACTTGATGCGATCTCTAACGTAAGTCTTGCCTTTATATCTTCTTCAGGATGGCTTGGTTTTTCTTCAACCGGGCTCGGAGATTTCTCAGACACAAGGCTTTCCTTTCTATCGCCATCAAACTTGGGAGAGCTTGATTCCATGTGACCTGGGCTTGAAGCTTTCTCAGATAAAAGACTTACCTTTCTTTCATCTTCCTTGAATTTACATGAATCTATGTCAGTTGGAATTGCTGCCCTCTCAGACACAAGGCTTGCTTTCCTCCCATCTTCTTTGATGGGACTTGGTTCATGGACTAGTGAGCTAGTAGTCTTCTCAGAAACTGGGATTACCTTTTTATCGTCTTCTTTGAAATGGCTTGATCCCTGGATAACTGGGCTAGGTAGCTTCTCAGACCCATGACTTGTTTTTCCGTTATTTTCATTGACAGGACTTTCTTCCTGGTCAACTGCGCTTGGAGATTTCTCAGACACAAGGCTTGCCTTTCGGAGATCTTCCTTGGAATGGCTTGCTTCTTTGTCAACTGAAGTTGGAGCCTTGTCAGAAATAAGGCTTGTGTCTTTATCAGATGGGCTTGCAACATTCTCTACCCCAAGGCAAGAGTTTTTATCAACGGGGCTTGGAGCCTTGTCAGAAATATGGCTTGAGTCTTTTTCAGCTGGGCTTAAAATCTTCTCTGCCACAAGGCTTGAGTCTTTATCAACGGGGCTTGGAGCCTTGTCAGAAATATGGCTTAAGTCTTTTTCAGCTGGGCTTGATATCTTCTCTGCCACAAGGCAAGATTCTTTATCAACGGGGCTTGGAGCCTTGTCAGAAATATGGCTTGAGTCTTTTTCAGCTGGGCTAGCAATCTTCTCTGCCACAAGGCAAGAGTCTTTATCAACGGGGCTTGGAGCCTTGTCAGATATATGAATTGACTCTTTTTCAGCTGGGCTTGCAATATTCTCTGCCACAAGGCAAGAGTCTTTATCAACGGGGCTTGGAGCCTTGTCAGAAATATGGCTTGAGTCTTTTTCAGCTGGGCTTGCAACATTCTCTACCCCAAGGCAGGAGTCTTTATCAACGGGGCTTGGAGCCTTGTCAGAAATATGGCTTGAGTCTTTTTCAGCTGGGCTTGCAATCTTCTCTGCCACAAGGCTTGAGTCTTTATCAACGGGGCTTGGAGCCTTGTCAGAAATATGGCTTGAGTCTTTTTCAGCTGGGCTTGCAACATTCTCTACCCCAAGGTAAGAGTCTTTATCAACGGGGCTTGGAGCCTTGTCAGAAATATGGCTTGAGTCTTTTTCAGCTGGGCTAGTAATACTCTCTGCCACAAGGCTTGAGTCTTTATCAACTGGGCTTGGAGCCTTTTCAGAAACATGGATTAAATCTTTTTCAGCTGGGCTTGCAATCTTCTCTGCCACAAGGCAAGAGTCTTTATCAACGGGGCTTGGAGCCTTGTCAGAAATATGGCTTGAGTCTTTTTCAGCTGGGCTTGCAATCTTCTCTGCCACAGGGCTTGAGTCTTTATCAACGGGGCTTGGAGCCTTGTCAGAAATAAGGCTTGAGTCTTTATCAGCTGGGCTTGGAATTTTCTCTGCCACAAGGGTTGAGTCTTTATCAACGGGGATTGGAGCCATGTCAGAAATAAGGCTTGAGTCTTTATCAGCTAGGCTTGTAACCTTATCTGCTATAAGCCTTAAGTCTTTATCAACGGGGCTTGGAGCCTTGTCAGAAATAAGGCATGAGTCTTTATCAGCTGGGCTTGCAACCTTCTCTTCTGCAAGGCTTGAGTCTTTATCAGCTGGGCTTGCAACCTTCTCTGCTACAAGGCTTGAGTCTTTATCAGCGGGGCTTGGAGCCTTGTCAGAAATAAGGCTCGAGTCTTTATCAGCTGGGCTTGCAACCTTCTCTGCTACAAAACCTGAGTCTTTATCAGCAGGGCTTGCATTCTTCTCTGCCACAAGGCTTGAGTCTTTATCAGCTGGGCTGGCAACCTTCTCTGACACAAGGCTTGAGTCTTTGTCAACGGAGCTTGAAGCCTTGTTAGAATTAAGGCTTGAGTCTTTATCAACGAGACTTGCAACCTTCTCTGCTACAAGGCTTGAGTCTTTATCAACGGGGCTTGGAGCATTGACAGAAATAAGGCTTGATGCTATATAAGCTGGGCTTGCAACCTTCTCTGCCACAAGGCTTGAGTCTTTATCAGCTGGGCTTGCAATCTTCTCTGCCACAAGGCTTGGGTCTTTATCAGCTAGGCTGGCAACCTTCTTTGCCACAACGCTTGAGTCTTTATCAACGGGGCTTGGAGCCTTGTCAGAAATAAGGCTTGAGTCTTCATCAGCTGGGCTTAGAATCTTCTCTGCCACAAGGATTGAGTCTTTATCAACGGGGCTTGGAACAATGTAAGAAATAAAACTTGAGTTTGAGTCTTTATCAGCTGGGCTTGCAACCTTCTCTGCCAGAAGGCTTGAGTTTTTATCAGCTGTGCTTGCAACCTTCTCTGCCACAAGGCTTGAGTCCTTATCAACTGGGCTTGGAGCCTTGTCAGAAATATGGCTTGAGTCTTTATCAGCTGGGCTTGCAATCTTCTCTGTCACAAGGCTCAGACTAGACTTTCTATCGCCTTCTTTGAGTGGACTTGGATGCTGGACTACTCGGCTTGGAGACTTCTCAGAAACCATACTATCTTTTATAATGATTTTCTCAGGAGGGATTGTTTCCATATTATCTGGGCTCGGAGCAGTCTCAGACATAAAGCTTGCCTTTCGGATATCTTTGACAGGGCTAAGTTCATTGTCAACTGGGCTTGTAGACTTCTCAGACAAAAGGCTTACCCTTCTTCCGACTTCCTTGGGAGAGCTTGGTTCCTTGCCAACTAGGCTTGCAGACTTCTTAGACAAGAGGCTTGCCCTTCTACCGTCTTGCTTGGGAGAGCGTGGTTCCTTGCCGAATGGCCTTGGAGCTATTTCCGTCATATTGCTTGACTCGTTAGCAACTGGGGTTGTTAACTTTTCAACTGGGCTTGGAACCTTGTCAGAAATAAGGCTGGAGTCGTTATCAGCTAGGCTAGCAGCCGTCTCTGAGATAAGGCTTGATTCTTTATCAACTGGGCTTTGAGCCTTCTCTAACAAAATTGTCTTTTTATCATCTTCCTTGGAAAGAGTTTCCTCCTTCTCAACTGGACTTGGAGGCTTTTCTAATACAAGGCTTGCAACCTTCTCTGCCACATCACTTGATTCAGTATTAGTTGGGCTTGCAACCTTCTCTGCTACAATGCTTGAGTCTTTATCAACGGGGCTTGGAGCCTTGTCAGAAATAAGGCTTGAGTCTTTATCAGCTAGGCTTACAACTTTCTCTGCCACAAGGCTTGAGTCTTTATCAGCTGGGCTTGGAATCTTCTCTGCCACAACGCTTGAGTCTTTATCATCGATTCTTGGAGCCTTGTCAGAAATAAGGCTTGAGTCTTTATCAGCTGGGCTTGCAACTTTGTCTGCTACAAGGCTTGAGTCTTTATCAACGGGGATTGGGGCCATGTAAGAAATAAGACTTGAGTCTTTATCAGCTAGGCTTGTAACCTTCTCTGTCACAAGGCTTGAGTCTTTATCAGCTGGGCTTGTAACCTTCTCTTCCGCAAGGCTTGAGTCATTATCTACTGGGCTTGCAACCTTCTCTGCTACAAGGCTTGAGTCTTTATCAGCGGGGCTTGGAGCCTTGTCAGCAATAAGGCTTGAGTCTTTATCAGCTGGGCTTGCAACCTTCACTGCAATAAGACTTGAGTCTTTATCAACTGGGCTTGGAGCCTTGTCAGAAATAAGGCATGAGTCTTTATCAGCTGGGCTTGCAACCTTCTCTTCCGCAAGGCTTGAGTCATTATCAGCTGGGCTTGCAACCTTCTCTGCTACAAGGCTTGAGTCTTTATCAGCGGGGCTTGGAGCCTTGTCAGAAATAAGGCTCGAGACTTTATCAGCTGGGCTTGCAACCTTCTCTGCCACAAGGGTGGAGTCTTTATCAGCGGGGCTTAGAGCCTTGTCAGAAATAAGGCTGGAGTCTTTATCAACTGGGCTTGCAGCTTTCACTGCCATAAGGTTTGAGTCTTTATCAACGGGGATTGGGGCCTTGTCAGAAATAAGGCTCAAGTCTTTATCAGCTAGGCTTGCAACCTTCTTTGCAACAAAGCTTGGGTCTTTATCAGCTGGGCTTGCAACCTTTTCTACCACAAGGCTTGAGTCTTTATCAACGGGGCTCAGAGCCTTGTCAGAAATAAGGCTTAAGTCTTTATCAGCTGGGCTTGCACCTTTCTCTCCCACAAGGCTTGAGTCTTTATCAACTGGGCTTAGAGCCTTGTCAGAAATAAGGCTTGAGTCTTTATCAGCTGGGCTTGCAACTTTATCTGCCACAAGGCTTGAGTCTTTATCATCGGGGCTTAGAGCCTGATCAGAAATAAGGCTTGAGTCTTTATCAGCTGCGCTTGCAACTTTCTCTGCCACAAGGCTTGAGTCTTTATCAACTGGGCTTAGAGCCTTGTCAGAAATAAGGCTTGAATCTATATCAGCTGGGCTTGCAACTTTCTCTGCCACAAGGCTTGAGTCCTTATCATCAGGGTATGGAGTCTTATCAGTAATAAGGCTTGAGTCTTTATCAGCTGGGCTTGCAACTTTCTCTGCCACAAGGCTTGAGTCTTTATCAGCTGGGCTTGCAACTTTCTCTGCCACAAGGCTTGTGTCTTTATCAACTGGGCTTAGAGCCTTGTCAGAAATAAGGATTGAGTCTTTATCAGCTGGGCTTGCAATCTTCTCTGCTACAAGACTTGAATCTTTATCAGCTGGGCTTGTGACCTTCTCTACCACAAAGCTTGATTCTTTATAAACGGGGCTTGGAGCCTTATCAGAAATGAGGATTGATTCTTTATCAGCTAGGCTTGCAACCTTCTTTGCCAAATCACTTGAGTCAGTATCCGCTGGGCTTGCCATCTTCTCTGCCACAATGCTTGATTGTTTATCAACGGAACTTGGAACCTTGTCAGAAATAAGGATTGAGTCTTTATCAGCTGGGCTTGCCACTTTCTCTGCCCCAAGGCTTGAGTCCTTATCATCGGCGCATGGAGTCTTATCAGAAATAAGGCTTGAGTCTTTATCAGCTGGGCTTGCAACTTTCTCTGCCACAAGGCTTGAGTCTTTATCAACCGGGCTTAGAGCCTTGTCAGAAATAAGGCTTGAATCTATATCAGCTGGGCTTGCAACTTTCTCTGCCACAAGGCTTGTGTCTTTATCAACTGGGCTTAGAGCCTTGTCAGAAATAAGGTTTGATTCTTTATCAGTTAGGCTTGCAACCTTCTTAGTCACATCACTTGAGTCAGTATCAGCTGGGCTTGTAACCTTCTCTGCCACAATGCTAGAGTCTTTATCAACAGGGCTTGGAGCCTTGTCAGAAATAAGGCTTGAGTCTTTATCAGCTGGGCTTGCAACCTTCTCTGCTAAAACGATGGAGTCTTTATCAACGGGACTTGCTACCTTCTCTATTATAAGGCTTGAGACTTTATCAACGGGGCTCGGAACCTTGTCAGAAATATGGCTTGATTCTTTACCAGCTGGGCTTTTAACCTTCTCTGTCACAAGACTTGAGTCTTTATCATCGGGTTTTAGAGCCTTGTAAGAAATAAGGATTGATTCGTCATACGCTGGGCTTGCAACCTTCTCTGCCACATCACTTGAGTCAGTATCAGCTGGGCTTACAAACTTCTCTGCAACAATGCTTGAGTCTTTATCAACAGGGCTTGGAGCCTTGTCAGAAATAAGGCTTGAATCTTTATCAGCTGGGCTTGGAACCTTCTCTTCCACAGACTTTGAGTCTTTATCAACTGGGCTTGGAATCTTCTCTGCCACAAGGCTTGAGTCTTTATCAGCTAGGCTTGCAACCTTCTCTGCCCCAATGCTTGAGTCTTTATCAGCTGGGCTTGCAACCTTGTCTACCACAACGCTTGAGTCTTTACCATCGATTCTTGGAGCCTTGTCAGAAATAAGGCTTGAGTCTTTATCAGCTGGGCTTGCAACTTTGTCTGCTACAAGGCTTGAGTCTTCATCAACGGGGATTGGGGCCTTGTCAGAAATAAGGCTTGAGTCTTTATCAGCTGTGCTAGCAACCTTCTCTGCCACAAGGCTTGAGTTTTTATCAGCTGAGCTGGCAACCTTTTCTGCTACAAGGCTTAAGTCTTCATCATCGATGCTAGGAGCCTGGTCAAAAATAAGGCTTGATTCATTATCAGCTGGGCTTGTATCCTTCTCTGCCACAATGCTCAAGTCTTTATCAACTGGGCTTGCAAACTTTTCTTCAACAAGGCTTGAGTCTTTTTCAACGGGGCTTGGAGCCTTGTCAGAAATAAGGTTTGATTCTTTATCAGCTGGGCTTGCAATCTTCTGTACCACAAGGCTTGAGTCTTTATCAACGGGGCTTGGAGCCTTGTCAGAAATATGGCTTGAGTCTTTATTAGCTGGGCTTGCATCCTTCCCTGCCTTAAGGCTTGAGTCTTTATCAGCTGCGCTTGCAACCTTTTCTACTACAAGGCTTGAGTCTTCATCAACGGGGCTTGGAGTCTTGTCAGAAATAAGGCTGGAGTCTTTATCAGCGGGTCTTGCTTCCTTCTCTGCCACAAGGGTGGAGTCTTTATCAACGGGACTTGGGGCCTTGTCAGAAATAAGGGTGGAATCATTATCAACTGGGCTTGCAGCTTTCTCTGCCACAAGGCTTGAGTCTTTATCAACGGGGATTGGGGCCTTGTCAGAAATAAGGCTCAAGTCTTTATCAGCTAGGCTTGCAACCTTCTTTGCAACAAAGCTTGAGTCCTTATCAGCTGGGCTTGTAACCTTTTTTACCACAAGGCTTGAGTCTTTATCAACGGGGCTTGGAACCTTGTCAGAGCTAAGGCTTGAGTCTTTATCAACGGAGCTTGGAACCTTGTCAGAGCTAAGGCTTGAGTCTTTATCAGCTGGGCTTGCAATCTTCTCTGCCATAAGTTTTGAGTCTTTATCAACTGGGCTTCGAGCCTTGTCAGTAATAAGGCTTGAGTCTTTATCAGCTGGGCTTGCGACCTTATCTGCTACAAGGCTTGAGTCTTTATCAGCTGGTCTTGTGTCTTTCTCTACCACAAGGCTTGATTCTTTATCAACGGGGCTTGGAGACTTGTCAGAACTAAGACTTGAGTCTTTATCAGCTTGGCTTGCAACCTTTTCTGCCATAAGACTTGAGTCTTTATCAACTGGGCTTGGAGCCTTGTCAGAAATAATGCTTGAGTCTTTATCAGCTGGCTTTGCAATCTTCTCTGCCACAAGGCTTGATTCTATATCAACGGGGCTTGTAGCTTTATCAGAAATAAGGCTTGAGTCTTTATCAGCTGGGCTTATAACCTTCTCTGCCCCAAGGCTTGATTCTTTATCATTGGGGATTAGAGCCTTGTCAGAAATAAGGATTGATTCTATATCAGCTAGGCTTGCAACCTTCTCTGCTACAAGGCTTGAGTCTTTATCAACTGTGCTTAGAGCCTGGTCAGAAATAAGGATTGAGTCTTTATCAGCTGGGCTTGCAACTTTCTCTGCTACAAGGCTTGAATCTATATCAGCTGGGCTTGCAACTTTCTCTGCCACAAGGCTTGTGTCTTTATCAACTGGGCTTAGAGCCTTGTCAGAAATAAGGATTGAGTCTTTATCCGCTGGGCTTGCAACCTGCTCTGCTACAAGGCTTATATCTTTATCAGATGGGCTTGTGACCTTCTCTACCACAAGGCTTGATTCATTATAAACGGGGCTTGGAGCCTTATCAGAAATAAGGATTGATTCTTTATCAGCTAGGCTTGCAACCTTATTTGCCACATCACTCGAGTCAGTTTCAGCTGTGCTTGCAACCTTCTCTGCCACTAAGCTTGAGTCTTTATCAAAGGGGCTTGGAGCCTTGTCAGAAATAAGGCTTGAGTCTTTATCAGCTGGGCTTGCAACCTCCTCTGCCAAAATGGTGGAGTCTTTATCAACGGGACTTGCGACCTTCTCTGCTATAAGGCTTGAGACTTTATCAACGGGGCTCGGAGCCTTGTCAGAAATAAGGCTTGATTCTTTACCAGCTGGGCTTTTAACCTTCTCTGTCACAAGACTTGAGTCTTTATCATCGGGTTTTGGAGCCTTGTCAGAAATAAGGATTGATTCTTTATAAGCTGGGCTTGCAACCTTCTCTTGCACATCACTTGAGTCACTATCAGCTGGGCTTGCAACCTCCTCTGCCAAAATGGTGGAGTCTTTATCAACGGGACTTGCGACCTTCTCTGCTATAAGGCTTGAGACTTTATCAACGGGGCTCGGAGCCTTGTCAGAAATAAGGCTTGATTCTTTACCAGCTGGGCGTTTAACCTTCTCTGTCACAAGACTTGAGTCTTTATCATCGGGTTTTGGAGCCTTGTCAGAAATAAGGATTGATTCTTTATAAGCTGGGCTTGCAACCTTCTCTGGCACATCACTTGAGTCACTATCAGCTGGGCTTGCAACCTTCTCTGCAACAATGCTTGAGTCTTTATCAATGGGGCTTGGAGCTTTGTCAAAAATAAGTCTTGAATCTTTATCAGCTGCGCTTGGAACCTTCTCTTCCACAGAGTTTGAGTCCTTATCAACCGGACTTGGAATCTTCTCTGCCACAAGGCTTGAGACTTTATCAGCTAGGCTTGCAACCTTCTCTGCCATAAGACTTGAGTCTTTATCATCGATGCTTGGAGCCTTGTCAGAAATAAGGCTTGAGTCTTTATCAGCTAGGCTTACAACCTTCTCTGCCACAATGCTCGAGTCTTTATCAGCTGGGCTTGGAACCTTCTCCAACACAACGCTTGAGTCTGCATCATCAATGCTTGGAGCCTGGTCAGAAATAAGGCTTGATTCGTTATCAGCTGGGCTTGTAACTTTCTCTGCCTCAATGTTCAAGTCTTTATTAGCTGGGCTTGCAAACTTTTCTTCAACAAGGCTTGAGTCTTTTTCAACGGGGCTTGGAGCCTTGTCAGAAATAAGGTTCGAGTCTTTATCGGCTGGGCTTGCAATCTTCTGTACTACAAGGCTTGAGTCTTTATCATCGGGGCTTGGAGCCGTGTCAGAAATATGGCTTGAGTCTTTATCAGCTGGGCTTGCAACCTTCCCTGCCATATGGCTTGAGTCTTTATCAGCTGGGCTTGGAACCTTGTCAGAACTAAGGCTTGAGTCTGTATCAGTTGGGCTTGCAACCTTTTCTACTACAAGGCTTGAGTCTTTATCATCGATGCTTGGAGACTTATTAGAAATAAGGCTTGAGTCTTCATCAACGGGGCTTGGAGTCTTGTCAGAAAGAAGGCTTGAGTCTTTATCAGCTGGGCTTGCTACCTTCTCTGCCACAAGGGTGGAGTCTTTATCAACGGGACTTGGGGCCTTGTCAGAAATAAGGCTGGAGTCTTCATCAACTGGGCTTGCAGCTTTCTCTGCCACAAGGCTTGAGTCTTTATCAACCGGGATTAGGGGTTTGTCAGAAATAAGGCTCAAGTCTTTATCAGCTGGGCTTGCGACCTTCTCTGCTACAAGGCTTGAGTCTTTATCAGCTGGGCTTGCAACCTTTTCTACCACAAGGCTTGAGTCTTTATCAACGGGGCTTGGAACCTTGTCAGAACTAAGGCTTGAGTCTTTATCAGCTGGGCTTGCAACCTTCTCTGCCATAAGTTTTGAGTCTTTATCCACTGGGCTTCGAGCCTTATCAGTAATAAGGCTAGAGTCTTTATCACCTGGGCTTGCAACTTTCTCTGCCACAAGGCTTGGGTCTTTATCAACGGGGCTTAGAGCCTTGTCCGAAATAAGGCTTGAGTCTTTATCAGCTGGGCTTGTGACCTTCTCTGCTACAAGGCTTGAGTCTTTATCAGCTGGGCTTGTGTCCTTCTCTACCACAAGGATTGATTCTTTATCAACGGGGATTGGAGACTTGTCAGAACTAAGGCTTGAGACTTTATCAGCTTGGCTTGCAACCTTGTCTGCCATAAGTTTTGAGTCTTTATCAACTGGGCTTGGAGCCTTGTCAGAAATAATGCTTGAGTCTTTATCAGCTGGCTTTGCAATCTTCTCTGCCATAAGGCTTGATTCTATATCAACGGGGCTTGTAGCCTTATCAGAAATAAGGCTCGAGTCTTTATCAGCTGGGCTTGCAACCTTCTCTGCCACGAGGCTTGAGTCTTTGTCAACGGGGCTTGCAACCTTCTCTGCCACAAAGCTTGGGTCTTTATCAGCTGGGCTTGCGACCTTCTCTGCTACAAGGCTTGAGTCCTTATTAGCTGGGATTGTGTCCTTCTCTACCACAAGGCTTGAGTCTTTATCAACGGGGCTTGAAGACTTGTCAGAACTAAGGCTTGAGTCTTTATCAGATTGGCTTGCAACCTTCACTGCCATAAGACTTGAGTCTTTATCAACCGGGCTTGGAGCCTTGTCAGAAATAATGCTTGAGTCTTTATCAGCTGGCTTTGCAATCTTCTCTGCCACAAGGCTTGATTCTATATCAACGGGGCTTGTAGCCTTATCAGAAATAAGGCTTGAGTCTTCATCAACGGGGCTTGGAGTCTTGTCAGAAATAAGGCTTGAGTCTTTATCAGCGGGGCTTGCTACCTTCTCTGCCACAAGGGTGGAGTCTTTATCAACGGGACTTGGGGCCTTGTCAGAAATAAGGCTGGAGTCTTCATCAACTGGGCTTGCAGCTTTCTCTGCCACAAGGCTTGAGTCTTTATCAACCGGGATTGGGGCTTTGTCAGAAATAAGGCTCAAGTCTTTATCAGCTGGGCTTGCGACTTTCTCTGCTACAAGGCTTGATTCTTTATCAGCTGGGCTTGCAACCTTTTCTACCACAAGGCTTAAGTCTTTATCAACGGGGCTTGGAACCTTGTCAGAACTAAGGCTTGAGTCTTTATCAGCTGGGCTTGCAACCTTCTCTGCCATAAGTTTTGAATCTTTATCCACTGGGCTTCGAGCCTTGTCAGTAATAAGGCTAGAGTTTTTATCACCTGGGCTTGCAACTTTCTCTGCCACAAGGCTTGGGTCTTTATCAACGGGGCTTAGAGCCTTGTCCGAAATAAGGCTTGAGTCTTTATCAGCTGGGCTTATGACCTTCTCTGCTACAAGGCTTGAGTCTTTATCAGCTGGGCTTGTGTCCTTCTCTACCACAAGGATTGATTCTTTATCAACGGGGCTTGGAGACTTGTCAGAACTAAGGCTTGAGACTTTATCAGCTTGGCTTGCAACCTTGTCTGCCATAAGTTTTGAGTCTTTATCAACTGGGCTTGGAGCCTTGTCAAAAATAATGCTTGAGTCTTTATCAGCTGGCTTTGCAATCTTCTCTGCCATAAGGCTTGATTCTATATCAACGGGGCTTGTAGCCTTATCAGAAATAAGGCTCGAGTCTTTATCAGCTGGGCTTGCAACCTTCTCTGCCACGAGGCTTAAGTCTTTGTCAACGGGGCTTGCAACCTTCTCTGCCACAAAGCTTGGGTCTTTATCAGCTGGGCTTGCGACCTTCTCTGCTACAAGGCTTGAGTCCTTATCAGCTGGGCTTGTGTCCTTCTCTACCACAAGGCTTGATTCTTTATCAACGGGGCTTGAAGACTTGTCAGAACTAAGGCTTGAGTCTTTATCAGATTGGCTTGCAACCTTCACTGCCATAAGACTTGAGTCTTTATTAACCGGGCTTGGAGCCTTGTCAGAAATAATGCTTGAGTCTTTATCAGCTGGCTTTGCAATCTTCTCTGCCACAAGGCTTGATTCTATATCAACGGGGCTTGTAGCCTTATCAGAAATAAGGCTCGAGTCTTTTTCAGCTGGGCTTGCAACCTTCTCTGCCACGAGGCTTGAGTCTTTTTCAACGGGGCTTGCAACCTTCTCTGCCACAAAGCTTGAGTCTTTATCAGCTGGGCTTGCGACCTTCTCTGCTACAAGGCTTGAGTCTTTATCAGCTGGGCTTGTGTCCTTCTCTACCACAAGGCTTGATTCTTTATCAACGGGGCTTGGAGACTTGTCAGAACTAAGGCTTGAGTCTTTATCAGATTGGCTTGCAACCTTCACTGCCATAAGACTTGAGTCTTTATCAACTGGGCTTGGAGCCTTGTCAGAAATAATGCTTGAGTCTTTATCAGCTGGCTTTGCAATCTTCTCTGCCACAAGGCTTGATTCTATATCAACGGGGCTTGTAGCCTTATCAGAAATAAGGCTTGAGTCTTTATCAGCTGGGCTTGCAACCTTCTCTGCCACGAAGCTTGAGTCTTTTTCAACGGGGCTTGCAACCTTCTCTGCCACAAAGCTTGAGTCTTTATCAGCTGGGCTTGCGACCTTCTCTGCTACAAGGCTTGAGTCTTTATCAGCTGGGCTTGTGTCCTTCTCTACCACAAGGATTGATTCTTTATCAATGGGGCTTGGAGACTTCTTAGTACTAAGGCTTGAGTCTTTATCAGCTTGGCTTGCAACCTTCACTGCCGTAAGACTTGAGTCTTTATCAACTGGGCTTGGAGCCTTGTCAGAAATAATGTTTGAGTCTTTATCAGCTGTCTTTGCAATCTTCTCTGCCACAAGGCTTGATTCTATATCAACAGGGCTTGTAGCCTTATCAGAAATAAGCCTCGAGTCTTTATCAGCTGGGCTTGCAACCTTCTCTGCCACAAGGCTTGATTCTTTATCATTGGGGATTAGAGCCTTGTCAGAAATAAGGCTTGAGTCTTTATCAGCTAGGCTGGCAACCGTCTTTGCCACAAGGCTTGAGTCTTTGTCAGTGGGCCTTGGAGCTTTGTGATAAATAAGGCTCAATTCTTTATCAGCTGGGCTTGCAACCTTCTCTGCCACGAGGCTTGAGTCTTTGTCAACGGGGCTTGCAACCTTCTCTGCTACAAAGCTTGAGTCTTTATCATCGGGGCTCAGGGCCTTGTCAGAAATAATGCTGGAGTCTTTATCAGATGGGCTTGCAAACTTCTCTGCCTCAAGGCTTGAGTCTTTATCGACTGGGTTTGGAGCCTTATCGAACATAAGGATGGCCTTTTTAGTATCTTCCTTGGAAGCGGTTTTTTTATTCTCAACGGGACTCAGAAGCTTTTCCGATACAACGGTTAGACCTTTATCAACTGGGCTTTGACTCTTGGCAGGGCTTGTTTTCTGATCATCTAGTCTTGGAGCCTTATCAGACACAAGGCTTGCCTTTTGCACTTCTTCCTTGGGAGACCTTGACTCCCTGTAAACTGGGCCTGGAACTTTCCTATACAGAAGGCTTGACTCCTCGTCAACTAGGCTTAAATCCTTGTCAACTAGGCTTAGAGCCTTCTCAGTTACAAGGCTTGTCTTTCGGATATCCTTCTCGATCGGGCTTGATTCCTGGCCATCTTCGCCTGAAGCCTTCTCCGATGCAGGGCTTGCTTGTCTGTCATTTTCTTTGAGACGAATTGTTTCCTGGTCAACTGGGATTTGACTCTCCTCAGAAACTAGTCTTACCTTTCTATCGTCTTCTTTGAGTGGACTTCGTTGCTGGACTACTGGGCTTGGAATCTTCTCAGAATCAAGGCTTGCATTTCTATCGTCTTCTTTGAGTGGACTCGGTTGCTGAACTACTGGGCTTGTAGTTTTCTCAGAAACAAGGCCTGCATTTCTATCGTCTTCTTTGGGAGGACTTATTACCTGGCTAACCAAGCTTGGACTCTTCTCAGAAACGAGATTTGCCTCTCTACCATGTTCTTTGAGAGGACTTGCTTCCTGGTCAACTGAACCTGGACTTATATAGTCTTCTTTGAAGGGTTGTTGTTCCGTGTCATTTGAGCTTGCTGCCTTCTCAGACACAAGGTTTATTATTTTTTCATCTTCCTTGATTGGGCTTGGTTCCTTGTCAACCTGGTTTGGTTTCTCCAAATCTACTGTTATGGATACTGGTTTTGTCAGGTCTTCTTTGAGTGGTGTAGACTCGTGGTCGTCTTGTCTATCTAAGCTTGGCATTTTTTTAGTGTCTATTGTTTTATATGCGGGTTCAATGGGGGCTCTTTCGTTTATGTCCATCTTAACGAGACTTGGTCCCCTTATTTCTTCCTTGCTAGGTCTTTGTGTTATAAGTTTTAACGATTTATCATCAATATTTTCAAATATTCCATCAATAAGCGAGATGTCTTCATTTTGTATAGTAATAACAGTTCCATCCGGATGCTCTTCTTCCGTAGCATTACAAATAATACGTTTCGTTTTTGTCGATTCTATCATAATATAGGTTACAACGGTTGTCGACGACCTTTTTCTCAGTATTATTTGTTTTCCCTTGATGGTCATGATATCTGTACTTGATTTAGATGTTTCTGTTGGTTCTCCAAATGTTCTGTAACCTTCAAGACTCTCTTCTATTGTAAATTGTTCGTCAATAATATCTGAGATTGTCGTGGTCGAATAAATTCTGTCTCGGCAAGTTTTGTCCGGGTAATGATCGGAAGTAGTTCTGTACACTATTGTTTTATTTTTTACTGACTTTCCATGTTTGTCAGAGAATACGGTTCTTACTGATTTGGTGATGATAATCCTTTCTATAGTTAACACTCCTTCAGTTATAAACTCAATTACAGATGTCTCAGAGATTATAGGTTCACCAACTGGAGTTAGGCCTTCAAGTGATGGCTCTATCCTTAGAGCTTGTGCGATCATAAATTTATCATCGAATCGAATAGTACTTATTTCTTCAACTCTGAATATTATTTGTTGAACAACATATTTATCTACTGTAATTGGGGCTTTTTCCTGTAAATCAACTGGGCTTGCCGATTTCTTATCTAACACTTTAAGGGTTAGTGATTCGTCGTCGCCAATGTCTAAGATGGATGATGTCTTATCACTTAGGATTGCATCCTTATAAATGGAGCTCAGTGATGTCAACTCTTCATGAACTTCTTTGTCAGGAGGGCTTGGAGCCTTCTCAGACACGAGGCTTGCCTTACTTTCATCATCTTTTACAGGGATTGGATCTTTGGCAACAGAAGTAGATTTCTTGACAACTGGGCTGGTAATTTTGTCAATTATTGAGCCAGGGTCTGTCTCATCTGATGAAGCAGAACTTTCTGCTTTGGCATCTGCAATGACTGGGCTTGGTTCTGTGTCAGTAGGTCTTGGCGCTAGGGTATTCAATGTAATTGGGCTTATTTTTTTGTCATCTTTTTTCATTGGGCTTGGGATTTTGTCAACTGTGCTTAGTGTTTTGTAAGCTGGGCTTAATTCTTTCTCATCAAACAGAACAGAGCTTGTCTCTTTCTCGTCTATTTTTGCAGATGGATCTTCATCAGTTGGGCTTGACTTCTTTAAATCTAATTCAAAATCTGGATTTTCATCTCCCTTGACAGGACTTCGTTCCTGGTCAACTGGGCTTGAAACCTTCTCAGAGACAAGGCTTGTGTTTCTGTCGTCTTTATTGGCTAGGCGTGGCTCTTTGTCAAGTGGGCTTGGAGCTTTCTCGGAAATAATTATTTGTTTTATTTCATCTTCCTTGCCAGGACTTACATTTTTATCATCTGGCCTCGCCTCTATGTCAAATGCCTTTAATTCAAATGCAAACATACTTGGTTCCTTATCGGGCTTGACTATTTTTGGCTCGTTATTAATTGGGAGTTGTGCTTTATCTGCTGCGCTGATGTGTTTATCGATTATGATAAGTGACTTAACTTGTGATGGAGTTTCTATCTCATTAAGACTGATTTGGCTTGGGGATTTGTCATCATCCACATCCACACAAAGTTTAGCTTCAATATATTTTCTATCAACTGGACTAAGTGCCTTCAAAAGTAAAGCACCAGAACTTGGTTTTTTGACACAATCTTGCATGGGGTCCTTGTCCGTTAAGCTTGATATTTTCACGTTTAATACATTAAGAACTGGTGCTATCTCATGTCCCTGGTCATGAGGAGGTATTTGCATTTCTTCTTTCAAAGATGTCTTTTCAGCTTCCTGGACAGGGGATGGTGTCTTCAACTCTGTGATAGGTTTCTCGAGTGTTGCCTGCTCCCCTTCAACTGAGTAAGGTTTATTGTGAGCGGGACTTGCCTCCTTGTAAATTGTGCTTGGTGTCTTCCAGTCTAACACATCAGGTGTCTTAACGTTTTCAGACTCTTTAACGAGGCTTGGTTTCATGTCCACCTGATTTGGTGTTTTTTCATCTACCGTGATAGGGCTTGGGGTTTTCTCATCATCTTCTGCAGGGCTCAATTTCTTATCAACTGGGCTAACTGTCTTAAAATCTTGTTCAATAGAAATGAGTTCCTTCAATTGGCTTGGTGCTTTTAGGTCTAATGCAACATGACTAGTCTTATTTGCTTCCTCCTCAACTGGGCTGGGCTGTTTGGCAGATAAACTTGGCATCTTCACGTCTAACTCACTCAAAATTGGTTGCAGATTATCTTCCTTATCAATGGCACTTTGTGTTTTCAGGTCCAACTTTACGTAACTTGATTCGTTAATCTTGATTGCACTCAGATCTTTTTCTATTGGGCTTGGCACCATCAAATCCAATACTGCAGGAATGTGCGGCTTCTTATCTTTAACTGGGCTGGGTTCTTCGTCAGTTAGACTGAGTGCTTTCAGATTAAATTTTTCTTGAGTTGCCACTGCTTTCGCTTCAGTACTTGGTAAAATATCATCAATTTGTACGGGGCTTGGTGCCTTTAAGTCCAGTGAGTCAGGACTGAGGGTTCTATCATCTACTGGTAACTTTTCTAAAACGTCATGAATCTGCACCATTTCATCCGCTAAGCTTAGAATCTGTATGACTTTATTGACCGGGATTTGTTCCTTTTCAGTTGTGCTCAGTTTTTTATCTTCAGAAACAATGGAACTTGGTGTTATTGGTTCCTCCTTATTTGGGCTAGATGTTTTCCAGTCCTTTGAAATTACACTTTGTGCTGTGTCATCTTCTTCTTGGAGCAGTATTTGTTTACTGAAAGTTTTCCTAGGCTCTTTATCAATTGGACTTGGTGTCTTCTTTTCTAGCTCCACAGGACTTGGTTGTTTTTCATCATCCCTGACTGGACTAGGTTCTTTGGTAGATTTTTTACCGAAAAACTTTCCACTAAAGAAGTCTTTCGTCGCACTTACTTTTTCGTCTAATTTTGTCATAAACTTGTCTATTTTGTCTTTCTTCCCTTCTTTTGGACTTATGACTTTTTCAGTTTCTTGCTCAACACCATCGATTTCTGTATTAAGTTTCATGACGTCTTCATGAATATCTTTTTCTAAACCTACTTGCATTGCATCAAGTTCGTCAGAAACGATATCCGTTTTAATTTTGTCAATTTCCATTTCTTCAACTTCATCAGTGTCCTCTTTTTCAGATATAAGTCGTTTTTTATCTTCCTTGGCTGAAAGTGGACTTTGTTGCCTTCGATGTACTATTTCATCTTCTGACTCAGTATGAAGTAAGTCAGATTCAGATATTTTTTGTGTTATACCTTGGTCAGTTTGTAAAACTGTAAGATCAAGTTTTGATTTTACTTTTTCAGTCTGAACATCAGTCTCAGAACTTTGTTCATTTTCAGGAACTTTGCTGAGAATGCTGTCAGATTTGAAATCTGTAAGGGAAGGTTTGATATCGATGGTTGAATCAGTAAAATTTTCCTCTTTATAATTTTTCTTCACCTTTGCCTCTGTGGATATATCTCTTTTCTTTAAGTCAGTCATTTTTTCCTCTAATTTTTCAAGGGTTTTAGCTGATGCCATTGTTGCGCTTAGTTTCCTCTGTGGCTCTGCCATTTCTTCAGACAATTCTTTAGATATGTCATCTATTACAATCGATGTTACAATGTCAGCTTTAGTTGAATTAGAATGGAGTTCAACTTGTTTTTCATTTTCTTTTTCTTCCTTCTTTTGTTTATTTTCTGAAGTATCAACTTCACCAAAGTCAAAATGCATAGCACTGAATATAGGTTTTTCTTCTTGGCATGTGTCTCGTTTTGATCTCTTAATCTCTTGGAAAATAGTTTTATCTATAACTTCGATAGCATCTTCGGAAGTCATTGATTTTGAAGGTGACATTTCTTCATGAATATCCACATCAGTGGCTTGATCTTGGTTTATATCTTGAATTTCAGCTTTAAGGTTTTCTTGAGCATCATGTTTAACTTCTTGTTCACTCAGTAAGAGCATTTTGGTAGCTTCTATAGCAGTCATGATTGTTGTTTCCGTTTTTGTTGAAGTTTCAGGAGTCTTACGATGCATAATAGGTGATTTATCAGCCATAATCTCCTCTAGGCTTTTATCCGACTTCAATACTTCAGCAACATCAGCAACAATTTTCTCAATTTCTTTTGGACTTACTGGTGGCTTGTCTTGTGCCTCGAGTTTTCGAGTTTCTTCTATTTCCTTTTCTACATCTTCAGGAATAGAAGGTATTTTTTCTGGCATACATGATACTTCATCAATCACAATAATATCATCTTTTATCGGAGAATCAAGAGTTGTAATATGAGTCTCTCTTAATTTTTCCGTATAGTGACTATAACCATAATCTGGGTCAGCATAATCTTTAACTGATTTTAAGTCAGGGCCAGGAATAGAAGAAACTTGTATATGATCATGATACATTGGTGACTCAGGGGCGGAACCAGGAGTTACCGTCACAATTTCGGCATGTGAAGCACGCTGTACAGTTTTAATCACAACATCATCTTCAATTGCTTTTGAATCTCTCAAAGAAGGTTTTTCTGGAATAGCTAGGTCTTTCGGAACTTTAATTTCTTGGACAAAACCGATATCTGGCTTTCGTCTGAATATATCTTCTTCTAGTGGAGTCTTTTTCTCTTCGTAGGTTCTATAATCAACTTCTTCATGAAGAGGAAGGTCGGCAACTTCATCGGGAGTTTTAACGATATCTCTTAGCGGTGCAGCGGGTATCGACTCAAGTCTTGTCGTGGTTTTTTCTACTGAAGCTGGCATATGCAAATCAACCAATGATTTTGTAGCCAAAGTTTCTTTAGTTTCTTCTTGCACATAGTTTTCCTCTATTTGTTGATCTTCTTTAATATCATCAAGCGTAATACGTTCATCTTCAGGTAAAGTTGGAGCCGTTGTAGCACCAGACTCAACAGTAGTAGACATTTTTTCATCTGGTTGTGATTCTTGTCCATAATTAAGTTCGATAGAGTCTTTAGGTTTGACGACACCACTTTTACTATCCGATGTTTTCTTTTCACTGCTAATATCTTGCTTTTCTCCTCCACTCACAGAATGTTCTTTTGATTCTAGTTGTTTGATTTCGCTATCTGAAACCATAACATCAGGTTTTACTGGACTTATTTCCACCTTTTCTGTGTCATGCACTGTTTCTTCTTTTTTCTTCTCAGACTCTTCTTTGTCTTTAATATGCTTCTGAAGTTCATCTTGTTCATGGCTCTCTTCACGTTCAAGATCCTCAGTATAGTGGTCTACCTCTTCTTTTTCTATAATAAGATATTCTTCTTCGAACTCACCGTCAGCAATTGTTTCAGTTTTTACATCATCTATCATGCAAGTAATTTTTTCAATGTCTGATCGTCCTATAAATTCAATTTTTTCTTCAGCTTCACTGTCTCGGTTAAATACCGCTTCAATCTCTCTAACAATTTCTTGTTCTTCTCTATCATCAAGTTCTTGTAGTTTGATATCATCAAGGGACTTCGAGGTGTCTTCGTCTGATTTTTTAGCTTCTCGCAAGATGTCTTCATAGTTAACTCTCTGTAATCCTTTCAACTTGGTATTATCGGCCTTAGCAGATTTTGCTGATTTTGTTGGACTCTTCACTGTTTTGAGACCTTTCACTGGCGACGCTAGTGGCCGCGGACGTCGCGAAATAGGTTCACGTTTCTTGGTTTCTTTTTTTTCCGCAGGTTTTTGGGTTAAATCTCGTTTAGGAGATGCCTGCTTGTATTTTGATTCTACAACCCTTCGGTTCTGTGCTTCCTTAGTGCTTTTGGCAGGAGTACTACCGGGGCTCAATCTTCTTGATTTGGCTCTTACTCTTTCCCTCGTCGTGGGTTGTACGCTGCTGGAAGCAGTTTTTGTTTCTGTGGATTTCTTAGGTGTCATAGGAGGAGATTTCTTCTCATCTGATGACGCTTTCTTTTCAACTGAAATGGCTGTAACTTTCTTTTCAGTAGGTCTTTGTGATGTGCGATGACTCATTTTACTTCGGGTCAGTGACATTGAACTTTCTATTTTAGTTCGACTTTCAGTCTTTTTCTTTGATTCAGTTGTATGTTTGATCTCAACATCAGCTGATTTCTTACTTTCAGTAGATTTCACAACGGAGTCTTTTGTGTCTTCAGTCTTTTCGATTTGTTTATTTTTTTTATCTGCAGCCTTTTTCTTAACGTCTTTCTTTTTTGGCAGCCCTTCGATCACAGTGCTCTCGTATTGAGCAACTTTGTCGTCCAAGGTGGTCTCCGCTCTTGAAATGATAGCACCACCAAGAAGGTTTTCGAGTTTCTTCTCTTCTCCGTCTACAAGTTCGCTTAGTAATTTGTTGTCGATAATATTTTTGGAGTCTGTTTCATCTGTAATATCTTTATGCTTTGGAGGATTTTCTCGTTCTATAATTTTTTCTTTTGTTTTTTCAATAATAACGGCCTTTTCCTTGCTCGTTCTGGATACTATTTTTGCGGTTTTAGTTGTTGACAGGGCCGTAGTGACAGCCGGCGGGGTCGGTTGCATCTGTCTTCCTGTACACGTCGGGTGGTTGAGGAGTTCTAAATGTTTTAATTTCTCTAAGCCTTCGAATATTTTGTGTTGTGGTGTCGATCCTGGGAACATAATTCTCGTGATCGCATCATCAGGGTTGGCGGGGCGCCACACGAGCAGCGCACATATCGACACTATGTTGGGGACTGGAAAGTTGAAGTGGCCCGATGCGCTGGCACCTTCGAATAGTTTTTGTTCACTGCCATGCCACCGTTTTAGGAATTCACGAACGTATTTAGAATCCTTGGACGGATTCAGTACGTACATGTCGAGGGTTCCTGTAACAAATTAAATTAATTGCAACGACAGTTTGTGTTAGATAAAAGTGTTTAAATTCCCGGACAAAAGTTAGCATGGATATCCAAGTATAAATAATTGTGGGTGTACTTTTTTTGAAGTACCTGAACTATTATTTTAAAGAACATGATGAAGAGGATGTCTTATTTTTGAGCAAGAAAGTCAAGACACCCAGATCCAAAATAATCCAAACAGGACGATCGGCAATATTGTGGACAAGTAGGTATAGTTAGGTATGTCCGGTACGGAGGCCTGCAATGCTCAAAGGGTATGTCCATCTACGGAGGCCTGCAATGCTCTAAGGGTATGTCCATCTACGGAGGCCTGCAATGCTCTAAGGGTATGTCGGATTTCGAGGTAGAGCTATTTCATGCCGTCTTTTCGCTGGGCGTGATTTGTGGTCATGTTATTAATTGTTTCAAGGTGTCGTTACCGACTCCGGACATAGAACAAAATTATAATGACTTACCATGACCAACTTTGTGGTACAAGTTGATTGGCTCCGGGCTCCGGTAGCAGTGCTGCGGCTTCAAGTTGAGGTGGCGGAGGTCCGTCATCATGTCGGACCCCTCCTGCAGGAGGGAGACCAACAGAGGGTCCGTATCCTTGTCTCCGTCTGGGCTTGCGAGGGCTCTGCGCTCCTGGAATCGTGAGGAAGCTTTGGTTAGTAAGGTTCAGATATACATGTTTCTGCTAATGTATGTACCTGCCATCCATTAGTTATATAGGCCTTTAAAAGGCCTCTTCCTAAATACGCGACCCGATCATCGCACATTCGCGCCTTGACAAGGATCGTATCGTAGTTTCAAGTGTAGCATCGCATACCTATACACTCACCATAGACGGCGCGCAGTTTTTACAGTCGGTAAATAATCACTTACCTCCCGTGATCTCTACAGCGATGAAATGAAACGACGCGATGAGGGGTGTAGTAGAACATTACTACCACGGCCGGCAAGTCAGGCGTTGATAGACGCGTTGATAGGCGTTGTGGGCGCACACATACGTGAGTACATCTACGACTTGATGCAGCCAAGGTTTGTATAATTACTACATTTCTCAAACAACGCATTCCCAAAAATTCGTTGATTGTGGCTCGTTCGACGCGCTCGGCGCGTACCTATAATTGCGCGTTCACCTTTAATTTTATGAAACCTCGTTCCATATCCAGGGGTTTTATAAGGTTAAGGCACAAATAAAATAATACTATACGTTAAGTAAGGTAAACGCGCATTTGTAGGCGAACTTGAACACGAATTGACAGGTCGTGTTCATAGTTGAATTCCCTTTGTAATCTTCGACCAAAGTATTTTACTTTGGTCGAAGTTTGTAATAGCACGACAGTTATGGATTTTCATACTAACTTCGTAGGGTCGATTTACAATGAAATCACAAAAAATGTAGGTATGAATATTATTGTTGAGGATTTTTAGAAAAGAGTTTTATTTAGGTATCTGAATGAGAAGTACGTGATGAATATCACAATAAATATTTTGACACGCGCGGACATCAGTTAGGCCACCTATTCGACACCTGCAAGTTTTATCGCGGTTTCGTCCGAATTAAATTCACGGGAACGGCAATGGTCGCGTAATCGCATTCCATTACGACGAGCCCTCAGTAATGGGTAACCTATGTTTGATCATGCATTCGTAGGAGCAAAATTAGCGCGAACTTGCGTCGCCTCGACGCAACCAACGCAAGTTCGCGCGAATTTTGTTCGTAGGAACCTACAATCTAATTGTTGCGAAACAAGCGATACCTACACGATACGATTGTTGTCATCGCACGAACGGATCGCGTATTCACGCAATGATCGCGTAATTGCATTTCTATTTAGTTAAGACACACGATTCTGTTTATTGCGCTAATGGCGATGATCAAACATATTCATTTAGATGGCGCGCAATGCGTTGGAGTTTTATGAAAAAATTCGCGCGAACTTGCGATGGTAGCTTAATCTCGGTCTATGAGAGACCTGCCTTGGTGTGGTGTCACTTACAGTTAATCTATAGCTACCAAATTTCACATCCATATACGATCTCTCCGCCCCATTTAGGAAATATAGAGAGATTCAACCCCTAACTTTTCTAAAAGATGGCTTAAATAATCACTATAAGTGTAGGTATAGGTACGATAGGTACTTCAACTTGTTCAGACCTGGGGGTTGATTTTCGGAAAAGTCTGGCCCACTAGATGACGTCACTTCTTGAATTTAGCTCATACAATTCTATGGTTTTTATCTGATATTGACTTCATCTCGTGGACGACTTTTATCCAAGTAGGTATCCGGTATACGGATATACAGTACGGTAGATATACGGGCTCTGTGCTATTCAAAAAAAAAAAAAAAACTTTACATAACAAAGGATTTACTGCCGCAGTTATTTAGTGAGCCCTGAAAAAATGAGCACAAAATTCGAACAAATGGTTATAGAACGCACCTTGTCCTTACATGGTGAAACAAAGCTCACGAACTCTAATTGCAGTGAACACTTAGCGCACAAGCCGATGGGTCACTTCACTAGGTGTGAGACGCGACGCGACGCAGGTAAGTACTGTTCAAATATCATGCTGGAAGGCGATATCCCACGCTCCAGCAAGCACCATACTCCGACTAATAATTAATGGATATAATAATTATTCATAAATTTTCATACTAATAATACCGAGAGGGAGCACTAGAGACCATAGCAGACCATCAGACGGTGAGCGGACGACAAAGAGGCCGAAGAGAGAAAAACCTGGATGCGAATCGCACAGAACCGTTTGGAGTGGTGTTTGAGGGAGGAGGCTTATACCCAGCAGTGGGCTATTATTGCTGCCAATGATGATGATGAATGAATAATATAAAATATAATATAATGTATACAATTTATTTATATTGTATTTTATAATTGTACATTATTTGTAGTAAACTAGGTAGGCACTCATTCAATGCATAGGTATACATCTCTTAAATAAGCAGGTATAGTACGCGTCATGTAAAAAGAACGCTGGAACGCCTGAAGAAGCTTGACCGCCAGCGTTCTTTTTACATGACGCGCATTATACTTACAACCATTATATTTGAACTGTAAATATTGCAGGTATCAAATTGCGGACGATCTACAAAATTTTCATTTTGTCATAACACGCAAACACCACCGATCGCGTGCAAGGTTGGTTGTCGTTTGCGTCTCGCATTAAATTTTGACACCAAAAATTGGCAGTCGTTTTATAATCTCATCCGCCCTTTCCTTACGCTAATTTCCTACGCCTACAGCACAAGAATCCAATCTACTTTGGCAAAGTACTAAGTATGTCAATTACAGATCATTATATCCAAAAGTTGTCTAGTAAAGATCGCCCATTCTTTTGTATAGAATATTTCAAAAAAGTGTTGCATTTATTTACAAATCATAAACAGATACTTTAATTTTATATTAGTGCAGTAATGAGTTGACTTAAAGTATTTACTATCTATGCGGCAGTTGCATTGCCATATTCGTTCGTCGTGTCACTGTTGGTCCATTGACGATATAGATGGTGGCCCAGAAAAATGCCTTATGCTCTATGGACTGTGCTCTTGATAATCAACATACTGTTGTGTTTACATTTTTTTTAACTTAATAAGAACAACCTCAGCATATTCTTGACTCCATGTTCTAAATTCCTAGCGCACACCATTAGAGATTAACTTCGCAGTAGCGATCGTCGCACTGAAGCGTGTCCCAAGGGATAGTGTTACACTGCGGCCTTGACAGCCGGCATAGAGGCGCCTGTTAGCCGCAGGTTTACTGGTAAACAACTACCTACCTAGGTCTGTGTGAGCTTCATACATTGAGACTACACTATCAAAGTATCTTATCTTTATTTTGTCGCAGTCATGGTGTAGACACCACCTGTCACGCTACGTTAGACTCTAGATGAGCATAGGTATGTTCCACAGAATAAACGACCCAGGGTTTAGATATTCGTTATCGCTGTAACTAATTTTCACTAGAAACGGGATATTTACCATGATTTTTAGTTTTAAATGTTCCCGATATTTCGGCACAGTTGCATGCGCTATGATCACGGGAGAACTAACTAAAGTCTTTGCGAGTAGATGTTATTGGCAGATATATCGATCTACCCTCTTTCTCACTCTATTATTACGAACGATACCAGTACCATCGGTTTCATTGACACAATTCACACCAACTCGACACACAACACTATCGGTATCCGGTCGCGTAGCAGGTACCACACTTATTTGATTCTTACACATTCTCACCACAGGCTTCCATACTCCAGATAATTGAAAACCATCTTCTCTATTGAAATTTCTGTACTTAGTAATCTCAATTGCCTCTTGTACCATTCTTGGTATGTAATGTCGCTCTGTCGAGATTACCAGCGGACTGTGTAGCTCGATCCAATGATGTTTCTAGTGAAAATTATGTACATAACCATGATAGTTTCAAAAGTTATATCATAGTAACTATTATTTAACCTGTGGTATGTGTTGGAGACTAAAGAATGAGGATCTGCTTTGATCAAACGTTTGAACTTTGGTAAATACGTTCAGAATTAGCGCGATTGTGGCCCTGTTTGTGGTCGCCACTCGAGAACCGTTATCAGTTCTGCGAATTATAATGGCCTGCCCATTGTCACTTTAAACTTGCTAATTCTTAAAGGTGATCTTGGTTGTTAATAATAATAATAAATAATGCTGGACAGTTAACTCAACATTATCTAGCCCCTAGCTAAGCAGAGCTTGTGTTATGGGTACAAGATAACTGATATGCTTAAGAGGAAAATCCTAGGGAGAGAGACTACTTCAAGTCTAAGAGTGAATAGGTGCCTTCTAGACCTTTGCGCTCCATCTTCGGCCACATCGTCACTTACCAACAGGTGAGATCGTGGTCAAACAAAGGTGTATAAATGATAAAAAAAAAAAAAAAAAACACCAAGGGCTAGAGAATAAAAAAAAAGGAATTTGTAAAATCTATTGCTCTCGCGCAGACCTCAAACCTCCCCCCGCAGAGCGTGATAGAGACAACTGCAGCTTGGATCGACAATACCTATTATAAGTACATAAAATCAATGATTCGTAGTCCCCTGATTCCTTCTCCAAAACTTAACCAATTCAACATTTTTTTAAATTTAAAATAAAAGAAAGATTTAGCCGTGTTCCTATGATTTTTTTATTTAATATAATCTAGACAAATTTGTTTTCAGGATGTTTGAACACAGCGGAAAATCTGACCATTTTTTTAGGTATTTGAATGTTCATATCACTTTTAATAATTATTTATAAAAAAGGGAAAACATAGGGACATGCCATGGTGGCCATAGATTTTTTGGAAAAAAAAATTGCTCTACTGGCTTTATCCAGGGAGAAAACAGGGGACTACGTTTGTATAGGAAAACGGCTTTTGTGTTTCCTCTTAATACAATAATAAATATATTTAAAAAAAAATTGTGCATTTATAAAAACCCAGAATACCCTGAACAAATATCTGCAGATCGTACAAATATTTGTTCCGAGGCGGGAATCGAACCCACAACCTCGCAGGCGAACCTTCGCCTGCCGCGCCACAGAGGTCGTCAAAGGTCAAAAGCTTCGAGGTCGGAGGTTCTTCTACGGAACTTTCTTCCTGTTTAGTAAGAAAGAGAAGCGCATCCTCTCCGATCGACTATGAGAGCATTCATCGCCAACAGAAAGAAGTATGGTGTCTTACCTCTAAGTTACAGAAGAAATGTCCGATCTGCGGGTAGACAGTGGAGGCCGCCTTCCTGCGTAGGACGGACGCCATGCCTGACACCGAGCAGTTGTTGAGTCTGGTGAAGAGAACCGCATCAAGGCGGTCCAAGTGACGCGCAAAGTCCCACCAGCAAGCCTTGCGAGAAAAGCCGCCGTCAACTGAATGGAGAATGAAAGTGTTGTGTCAAGTTGACGGTATTTTGTGCTTGTTAACTTATCTGTGACGACCACGCACTTTGTAACATTATCTATATTTTACGAGATATTCAATAAATACTGCTTCTTCGTGCGGCGTGAGGCGTTTTTTTGTATGAAGATTTCTTCCTGGGGTTGGCGCAACCTTAAGTTATACGAAAACGCTAAGTCATGGGTCACATCAGCAAGGTTCAACATTATACTTATCGCCAGAAAAGGATAGGTACTTTCACAACGACTTCGCTTTCTGAACTAAATTTTCTTGCCCTCATCCCGTGGGAACTATCTGAACTGAACCAACTGTGAATGACTATGAAAGACTATGAAAACATTCAATTAAAACTGAACGTTGTGGTTGAAATATCAAACCACTTTTATCATTGTTCTCATTACCACATTTCTCGCAAATGAGGACGAATTAATTACTATAATATCGATGAATTAAACATTAATTGAAAACCAATGATGCGTTATTCAGTTAAAATTAACGATATTTTACGTTCATAGCGATGCAATGATTAATAAATAAAATGAATAAATAATTCTGGACAGTTCACACAACATTATCAGCCCCAAGCTAAGCAAAGCTTTTGTTATGGTACATAACTGATATATATATATATATATATATACTCAATAAAAAACATTACATAGATAGATATTTTTTATTATACATAGAAAATACCCAGAACACCCTGAACAAATATCTGTAGATCGTACAAATATTTGTTACGAGGCGGGTATCGAACCCGCAACCTACTGCGTAGCAGGCGAACCTTCGCCTGCCGTGCCACAGATTACAGCCTTGATGATTTTAAAGGAACGAGGATCAACAATATTCTATTGGCTTTGTATTCTTAGAATTAATTGCTTTACACTTGTTACCTAGCAAAAATGATTTCATACGATGCATACACAGACACACGCCTTTTTCCCGAAAGGGTAGGCAGAGCCTCAAATGGGCCTCTTTTCACTGTGGGTTGCACCATCGTGGGAAATAAACGTGCAAGTGGTGAGCTCATCGCCGCCATTGCTTCCCACGACTGACTCTGCTAACGCTTTCTTCCAGTAATAGTGATTACATAATATAGTAACACATTAGTGATTTCATATTTTGATCTAATGCTTTATTTCGTACATATAGAGATTTAAATTCTAAATAAATACGTACATAAAGTAAATGGTAGTTCAGGATATTATCTTATATTAAATGAATGGAGCCCAAAACACGAATCGTATAATTTCGCTCGATCGAAAAAAACGTACCTACATGGTTCATTTTGTAGGTCATTACAGATCGAGATCTGTCTACATAGTTGACCACTTATGCACTACTTATGTTACTTATGCTTATGCTACTTATACTAGGGTTGCCAGATGGTCCAGATAAAAAATTTACATCTTTTTTAAAGGGGCTTTGTTTTTTTGTACTATTTGACGAAAAATCGAAGGGTCCCACTCTTCCGCAAGTCATGCTACCACCCACCAGAATCACTCACGACTTTTGCTTTGTAAATTCTCTCGTGAGTGAGGTATATATCGTGTATTTTAATAAAAACCAACCATTCTATTTCAAAGTTTTCTAGACCGGACAGCCGTACAACCAACCATAGTACAAAAACAACAAGAAAAACACAGTGTTGCAACAAACAGTACAAAAAACGGTGGGTACTGTCCGGTCCAAAACAGCACATGTGGCAGCCCTAACTACAGCCCTTCGCCTCTTCCGAGGATGGACCACGGTAAATCACGACTCTACGCTTTTACAGCTACAAGAAGTTAAAATACCCACCTACCTCCATACCTATTTCTGCCGCAAAGCAGTAGTGCTCGCATTAATGGGTGCAAGTGAAATAACAGGCATACGAGAATTCATCTTTATGCCTCAGGGTGGCGGGCGCAGTGTAATGCCACATAGGGCGCGTCCTAGGTCGAAGTGACCTATGAGGTAATGCATTGTTAAAGGCAGAGATTACCGCTTAACATCAGGTGGGCCATCAGTTTGTTCCGTCATGTCATTCACGTATTTAAAAAAAAACACCATGCTCATTCCCCTTGTTATTTGATATTCCCGGAACCCTCTTCATAAGTAAAAGCAAAATGGTATTCGGATTAGCCCTACACATATTTGTTCAGAGACAACATTGCAAATCGCGAGATAAAATCAATCGTAAGCATCGAGCGGCAGCTGATTGAAAAATAAATGGAAGTGGCAACTCATGTTTGCCTTGCGCCGTGAAAATAATGGATGACACAACAACGGTTGTGATATTCGTTTTATTTGGAAACACTGAAACGCCACACACTTTCATTTATAGGCGACATCTGTGGCGCGTTGGGCGAGTAGCTGGCTGAGATGAGAGAGGTTGCGGGGTCTATTCCCGCTGCGGAAGATAATATTTGCTCGTACCTAGTTACAGAGGAATACTTAAAGAGCATAATTTAAGCTACTACGAGAACTTTGTTTCAAACTGTAAATCGATGAGGTAAAATATACCTCCCGATATGCGCCCTAAAAACCGGCCAAGTGCGAGTCGTACTCGCGCACGAAGGGTTCCCTACCATTATCTATAAAAACAACACTTTTGTTGTATGGGAGCCCCCTTAAATATTTATTTTATTTTGTTTTTTAGTATTTGTTCTTATAGCGGAAATAAAAATACATCATCTGTGAATTTTTCAACTGTCTAACTATCACGGTTCATGAGATACAGCCTGGTGACAGATGGACGGACGGACAGCGAAGTACCATTTTACCCTTTGGGTACGGAACCCTAAAAATGGTTGGACTGTGAAACCTTCCAACACCGCACCCGGCAGACGTGGTTTTTTAGACTCTAATAATATATTACACTAAAACCAACGAAAAGGTTTCTTTCGGTAACTATATGAAGTAAAAGAATGGTCCGAAGTAGGTACCTAGCATAATTCTTCACTGCCACGCACCCCCCATGCTGAGTACTGACAGACCAAAGTTTTTCTTACCCATCTACTTTTCGTTAAAGGCGGTATTTTCCTGTAACTCGATGGGGTAAGTATTCGTGCAGCGGTCGCCCGGACTAAAAGGTAAACAATTATGTGTCAAAGCTTGAAACACTGAATCTAGCACATCCAATATAATGGTACTACAGAGAGACAATATCACCACAAGACAATGTGTTCCATTAGTGACGTCACCGTATAATGTCCCCGAGTAAGCTGTCGGAGAGCATGACCAACACGCGTCCAGCTACAAACACAACATGTCAATAATATATGGGAAATAGGCGGTGCAGACCTAGCACTAACAACCATTTGAATCTACCTACCTATAAACAGGCAAGTTATAGATGTTATGTTTTAGTAATGATGGGTGAATGGTTACACCGTAAAAAAACTTTTTTTTTGGTTGCATGTTTGTAGGCTTGTCCGTCATTGTTTCGCTGGACTCAGAATTTCAGTGCAAATAAAACGGACGTTTCACTTTTATTAAGTAAGGTTGTTTGTACTATTATTTATTCTGTGGTTAGGATAAGGAATGTCATCTGAATGTAAAGATCCACCAACTTATCTGTACATAGTATTATTTTATCTGTGTCTGTACCTACATTTTTCTATCATCTATACATATACATTTCATTCTACAGGATAAGTTGGTGGATCTCTACGTTGTATATGTTTACGATATAATAATTTGGAATGGTGTAACATCCTTCACACGTTGCGACTTGCGACAGTTAGTAACGGCATTGTCATATTGCGTTGTAGTGCAACAGGCCGGGCAATTCCTAGGCCTAGCAGGATCAACAATAATCAACTATTGCAAATTGCTATTCTAATATATAATCAAATTACTGTTTAATTTACAACATTATAATGATATTGCATGAATTTAATTGTACTACCTGACCTACGAAAAAAATAATTGTTTTTTAAAATTTGTCTGCCTTGAAAAGGCGAATCATGGTGATACTTTCTCCTTTATAACATCTGTTTTTGTAAACCTGTGATTCGGACAAATAAATGATCTTATCTTATCTTAACTTAAATAGATATTTGCAAAAAATTAGTGAGATATATTTTGTCATAAAATAGGATATTTTACCCAATTTTCCTCAGGTTTCTGCGCTACTCGAGTGAAACTGCCCACGAATTTCAGGCTTACATCCTCAAGTATCACTAAATTTGATACCTCACTTACTTCGTGTCAGAAAAACGTATTTTCTTGTGAAACCAATATTCTTGTTGGCACAGCACCAAGTTTTAGTGGCTGCGGAGTAGCTTATAGTTGATGGCCCCAAGGCTGGCGCTGGGTGAAAAGATTATTATGTCAAGGAGAGTGTTATTTTTCTTTTTCTTATGTATTTTCTTCTTAGCTCACACAATTAGCAGTGATTTATATCGCCGGCTGTTTCGCGCGTGCTATTTTCTCCCGAGGAATCTGAATTTTCGTATAAAAAATATCTAAAGTTTTTATGCCGTTTTAATCTATGTACCATATTTGGCCCAGTTGGTTAAGCGTGAAAGCTTGACAAATATGTTTAATTGCTAGAGAAGGGATAAGTGGACTTGGTAACAAGAGATAGTGTGTCACATTCACTTACACATAATAATGCATGTAGTGTATAGACCTATAAATAAGTAAATATGAGAAATGTTGAAAGCGTGGTTGCATATTAAAACATTAACATTACACCCAACACTCACATACATAATTCTGTGATCCCACACTAAGATTCCCTTTGTCGTGGTTATCAGGAACTACGAGTTCCATGGTACCACAACACCCGGACTCGAAACAAATATTTGCAGATCATAAAAACATTTGTCCCGCAGTAGGAATCCAACCCGCAACCTGTCTCATCTCAGCTGGCTACTCACCTGCCGCGCCACAGAGGTCATATATTAACCAGTGCCAATAAGTTTTCCTTTTATTCATTCAGTGCATTCACATTCTCACATTTTTTTTTTATAAAATCTGAATCTATATTACTTTACTATCCTAGGAAATGCTGAGTTAAGACTGTGACACCAATTTCCTGTTCAAAAGTCCATATAAAGCCAAGAAATGTTAAAAACCGTAATGAAACCGAACTCACACGGATCGTGCATCGGTAACTCGCAATATCGCCGAGAGTCTGGATTTGTGCCAATAAAAATGTAGCAGAAAATCAACTGAAAAGCCTCCAGCATGCATAAAGATATGGATACATGTAGGTACCGAGTGGGTGCCTATATTGTAACTCGATGATGTAGGTAACACGAAATACTATATATTATGTGTAGGTAGTGTGCGATGAGAACATCATGCCTTCATTGTAAGCAGAAAACACTGGTATGGCCAAGGGTCATGGGACCGAATCCCGATTCCTTTTTTACCCCAGAAGTAGGGTAGTGTTTTTGGGATACATGTATGTACGTAGTTCTTTTTTCTACGCTGTAGTATTTTTAAAGATATTTCAGATACTCCATAAAATGTTCATTAAAAATACCCCGGAATAATTTACTAAACATTGAAGAAAATACATTTAAATCTTACCATTCATCGAGGATTACTTAAAATGTTTATTACCTACATACATTTTAGAAAGAGATTTTCCTTGCTCCATTTTCAACTTCCTTCATAAGGAATATTCGAAAAGATAATATGACGATGTATTTTGAAATGATAGCTATTTTGTAAGTAACAGTAGATATTAGATAATCATCTAAAAACTGCATAACAGTATTAGTAAACGGCAGAAACAGTTTCCTCCGTTCTACGTAACTTCATTACTCGCATACAAAGTTCTGTGTTCCATTTTTCTCGCGATTTCATTAGCGGCGGCATAACAGCTAATTCATAGCCTGCCGCCGGGTATTACCTTTCCTGTAGCCTGCAGGAACCTAGGTAGCTTGTTTAGGTATATGTATTTGACTCGTTAGGGCGTGGGCAAACGGAAAGATTTTGAGGTTTTCCGAGGTGTTGGAAATAGCTTACAAGATTTCAGAACAAGATTTGCAATTCAGATTAACTTAAAATTTAACAAAAAAAAACGAGGGGCAATTGAACATTAAATCTTAAAATTTACTTGATGAATTTGCCATTCAGCGCGGCAATGCAGCCAGCATCTTAGGGACGCTTCCGTCTGGTAGTGATTTGAATCAGTTGAGCTACCTTTAGATTGCTAGCAGCGGTCTTCAGGTATAGCACAACTGATTCATAATAATATGTATTTTGTACATACCTTGTATTCGTTGTATAATTCTTTTTATAAATAAATATTTTATTTCTTGATGAAATGAATTGTTTAAAATCTATTATCACACTAGAGATTAGGAAAAGCCAAGTTTACATTTGAATGACATTTGACAGTCTGTGGGAAAACGAAACGCGAAAAAATCGCAGCAAATACACGCACCTTTACTGTGCTGTAAGTTACGTAATAAAGATACACTGATATACTCAGAACGGGTTTTAATTCAGCCATTATTCTAAAAGGCTTCAACCCAAGATGTTTTATTAGAGCTTTCATACCTTGAGGACCGGCTAACGGACAATCGCGCAATTCTCGCGCAAATTTTGTTATCGCATTGCTATTGCAAGATACGTAATAAGCTAGCGGGCCTTTTGTCGATAGCTTAATAGTTAGAATGGTGTCTAATTTGGGTTTAAAGTCCTTCTTTGAAGAATTTAAAAGTCTACATCATTTTATAATACCTGTACTCAAATTGATTTTAAAGATAAATACCTCCATTTTCTAGCGGTATCTTCACTTATCTGGTGTGAACCGTGGTGTGTCCGGCCTAAGAATAGACCCCTCCGTCTCCTCCAGTGGATGTCATAAAAGCCGACTAGGGATTACCCGGACTTGTTGATAAGATTCGTTGGTATAAGATTTGTCCTGGCTGCTAGCTTATTATGGAATGTGTTATTACCGGAAGAAAGCGTTAGCTGAGTCAGTCCTGGGAAGCAAAGGCAGCGATGAGCTCACCACTCGTCACGTGTATATTCCACGATGGTGCAACCCACTGTGAGAAGAGGCCCACTGAGGCTCTGCCTACCCCTTCGGGGAAAGAGGCGTGTGTATGTATGTATGTTCACTTACCTAGCATGTTGAAGCCGTTGATTCCGAACAGTGCTGCGTCCCCCTGCCCCCCGGGGAACACGTACAGCGTCGGGTGACTGAATCTAATGTTGCCGACCACGTCGCTCGACACCAGCAGCTGGTCCAAGCTGGCCGGCACGATGTACGGGTCTAGGTATGCTGCAAAACAAATCAAAATTTAGCACAAAGATAAAAGTTGATCATTGGCCAAATGGGTACCTAGTATCTATAACAGGGCAAGGGGTACCTAGTATCTATAACGGGGCAAGGGGTACCTAGTATCTATAACGGGGCAAGGGGTACCTAGTATCTATAACGCTTGCATGAGTTCTCGGTGGTTGTCTTGCAACAAGCAAGAATGCTTGTCCCCACAAGCATTCTAAGGTTAAAAGTATATAGATAGATAGATAAACTCTTTATTGTACACCTAAGAAAAGAAGAAAAAAAACCGGCCAAGTGCGAGTCGACTCGCGCACAAAGAGTTCCGTACCATTATCTAACAACAACAAAAACACGTTTGTTGTATGGGAGCCCCCTTAAATATTTATGTTATTCTTTTTTTTAGTATTTGTTGTTATAGCGGCAACATAAGTACCTACATCATCTGTGAAAATGTCAACTATCTAACTATCACGGTTCATGAGATACAGCCTGGTGACTGTTAAACAACAAACTTATTAACAACGTACAATAACCGGTCTTATCCCTTAAAGCGATCTCTTCCAGACAACCTTTGGATGGACATGATAAAACAATAACCTAAAACGGCAGTGTACAGTAACAAATACATAATATAACATACATACATACATAATTTAAAAATAATATAAATACAGCCTAACCTACACATTTAACAACATTCTCGGTATTCTCGATGTAACGATCTCTCGATCGTAATCTTTGTACAAATCTGTTACCTTTGACCACAGATAAAATAATACTATACTACTTTGACTAAGATAATACTGAGATACAATGTAATAACTCATCTTTAGCTCCAAGAAAACTTTTTCCTTCATAAATAACACAAAAATTCGGGACTCTAACGTCACGTAATTTAATCTCTCTCGTGTTGCTTTCCTTTCCAGGCTTATTTTTACGAACTTTGTAAGTGATGAACAGATGGCGAAGTTTCAAAAGTAATCGGTACTTAGGCTACATAACATCAACCCCTGAGGGAATCCGCTGTATGATTCTCTTGAGAAGTTAGCAAAAGAGAGAAACGGTAGATTACAATTAAAATTTAATGCAAACTGCTAAGGAATGGAACAAGTTGCCGTCGCCCGTCATTCCTGAAATCTATAATATGGGTATCTTTAAGGTAAGAGTGAATAGGTGCCTTCTAGACCTTCGCGCTCCAACGTCAGCCGCATCGTCACTTACCAACAGGTGAGATCGCGGACAATCGAAGGCCTATCATAGTTAAAAAATAAATAAAAAATAGGACCTTATTGAAACCTAGATTTTGAGAGCAACTTGGTAGTAGCTAATACCTATTTCAGCTAAGGTTGCGACAAGAATCTAGATCAAGAAGGGCTAAATCAAATTAAAGAAAAAAAATAAAAAAATTTTGCCCACGTAATGTTGATATATTGAGCTTTTCGACCTCGTGTTAAATTGAGTTTTGCTCCAGCATATCGTTTAATAACCAACGTGTATTAAATGTAGCAAAACTACAACAAGATACTTGCCTAAGTTACATACTCAGTACCGGCAAACTTGTAAAAGCAATTACCACTTGTGGATAACTTTAAGTTATGTTAAATTGCTCACACCCAAGGCACAAGTTATAATTATTAATTCAAGTATGTGAACTACTTCGTAAACATATTTTAGATCGAACGCTCTCTACGAGTTACTAGTTAATAGTAATCTTATAAATTCTCCCCAAATTTCAAAAAGTCCCAATTGAAATGACCACCTTGATTTTTTGAGAGTATGACGAGACTAGAAACTGTGGAAGAGATTACATAAAACAAGTCTTTTGATTTGTCATTTCCCTTATTCTTTAAACAATGTGCTCTGTCCCACAGCGCTAAAAACCCTATTAAAATCCCCATTTATTCAGATCCAAAATGAACAAAAAGTTCCCTGGGGCACTCCAATTCATTTGTTCCCGTTCGTATTATAAAGAGGTATAAGTAGGTACTAATTCTGAAGTTATAATACATTGACATCTCTCGGAGTTACTCACGAGTTCGGTGAAGAATAAGTAATGAGTTTTAAGTGCTTTAGAAGTGTTGAGGCTGAGGATTAATCAAACAAATCGGAAGTAGGTTTACATCATGAGATTATTGAAGAAAATCCTGCCAATCCGAATACCTTCTAATAAGAAAAAACGTCTAAGTCAGCATTATGTTAGATTATGTACATATTATTGCACCGGCCAATTGACGTAAGCGAATTCAGTTGACGAGCGTACGCGCTGCTAGTGGAAATAAATAATAATTATAATATTATTAATTATAGTGGATTCAACAATTATCGTCCCGATGTGAATGGACTGATAGCGAAGAGCTTCGACCGAAACTCTCGCTAAATGGTTGGATCAAGGGTCAGATTCAAAAGGCGGTAATCCTGGACTCGGCACGCATAGTCAGGAGGTTCCTTTATCTGCAGCCCTAGCCCCCGACCGTTTGGGCATCGGTCGGTGGTTCCCCGTTTTAATTTATATTTTTTACTATATATATTTTTTATACTATTTATGTTTTGTAGATAGTTTTATTTTATAGTGAAAAATATATTTTTAACGAGATTTTAAATAAATTAGTGTGTAATTAGTGTGCGTTCTAAGTTTTTTTTAAATATTGTATGTTCTATTTTGCGGAAGCTCTATTTTAAGAGCTTCCGCAACTCCTGAAAACAGAAGCCACAGTCGCTCGCTTCAACTTGTTTCGCAATCACCAAACTTTTCCCAACAATTCTCAACTCCACGTCAAGTTAACTTGAAACTCCTATATAAATAATAATAAATAAATAATGCTGGGCAGTTAACACAACATTATCTAGCCCCAAGCTAAGCAGAGCTTGTGTTATGGGTACTAGACAACTGATATACTTAATACAATATAATTACATAGATAGATATTTTTTATTATATATAATACCCAGAACAACCTGAACAAATATCTGCAGATCGCACAAATATTTGTTCCGAGGCGGCAATCGAACCCGCAACCTCCTGCATCGCAGGAACATAATTCTATATTCCAAGTAAAATTTTTAATCTTTACTTTAATATTACGCACAACAATAAACTACTCAATAGTTATGTTACCCAAACCGCATAACTTATTCAAGCATACTAACTCACTTAGTTCCCAACTGTAGCGTTTCGTAGCGTCGTAGCGGTGCCTCTACAAGCTACGCTTTGCTACACGGTAGTTGTGATCACCAGAAATTGTACCGGCATTCGAGTTGAGTGGGGTAGCCATAAATTTACTTTTGTAGAGACGGTTTTGAATGAATTACAGCTTTCAAAAGACTTGTTATATTTTATTTGGTTGAAAAGATATTTAAAACAAAATTACTCAATTCTTAAATTTATACATAAACTTACGATAACTTCTATAAATATCTGAATATTCAAAACTTAACACGATTTTCGAGGTGTGGATATGGAAAGAAAATGTAAACAGAAAAAGGAAAACGCGCGAGAAGTACATGTGAGGGTGTGGAGATTGAGGGATTATATTTTATTGAGATAGTGAACATGGATTTATATTGTTTTATTGAAACTAGGATGTGCTGAAATCTTTGTTTGTTTAACTGGAAACAATCATGAAACAACCTATTTTACTCTGATTAAAACGCCAACAGAACATGTATAAGATAACATAAAATTCTACGTAAATCAGTAATATGTTTCGAGATGGATACTGTCATATAAATAAAGTTAAATGGTAGACAATAATGCAGCTTCAAGGAAAAAAAAACTTTTTAATTTTGGCAATGATCTTCCAATGGTAATAGTATCTTTTAGAGTTTCGCGATCAGAACACATTATTGATATTATCACGGGTATTTATCATTCGACTTTTCTTTGACATTTTGACTGTGATACAACAATCGTGTTTTCGACTTTATCCCGCTACATCCTAACTCGCGCTCTCCCTACCTAGTTTCGTAGGCACAAGTGGCATCGTTAGTGAGTCTCTGAGCAACAGTACGAATTAAGGGCTATTGACGGAGGCTTTCATTTGTAGCTGCGAGGAAATTATGGTTAACTAGATTTGTAGTTGGATTTTTCATTCTGTGCCTACATTGTGACCTAGAAAGTTTTTATGGCTGGAGGAGGAATTTATTTTCGTATAAACAATTTGTTTTAGGGCGTCTATCTGAAGCGACGCGTGACCCGAGATTGCTATCACTGTTCAGGGTGGCAATGCAGCCAACGTCGGACGCTTTTATAGTGATTTAGATCAGTTGAGCTATCTTTAGATTGTTTTCAACGGTCACTAAATAGCTCAACTTTTTTTCTATAAATTATGATTTCTAACTAGATTATACACATAAAGTAACTTATCTCTGAAAAGTTTATCAAACTTTTTCCATTATTATGAACATTAATCATCTTACAAAGTAAAGAACCACTTTACCCGTAATTTTAGGATTGATGTTTTTTACTGCAATGTGCGTTCAATGTTTAAAATAATTTAGTTAAATCACAGATAAAATAAGGTTAAATACTCACTGATAAAGTCCTTGATAGCTGGCGAGCCAGTGTCGAGTATGTCCGTGGGGTTAACCCTGATCTTGCAGTATTTGACGAAGGGCATCGCGGGTAGTTTAGCCCACTCTCCCCCGCCACTAGTCGAGCAGTGTACGTCGATGGAGATGGAGTTCTCGTAAGCGCGGATCACGCGCTGAACCTCGTTCTCTTGGTAAGCGTCTGTGAAGTCTGAGAGGGAGAATGTCCCATCCTGTAAAGAAAATTGAATTTAAGCTTTTCCGATAAGTACTGTTTTTGGGCGTGTTTTAATCTATAGAGATGATCACGACCTAGGGAATGATTATGGACGGTTTTGATGGCTGTGTATGGTACTACTCTTTTTGGTCCTGCGATTTATAGCCGTTATGGATAATTTTGGGGGCTTGTCGGATTTGTAAACAAACGAATTGGAGAGGACGGCAACGTATGCGTCGCGAGTGGTCAGGCCAGTGTTAGAATAACCTACTAGTGAACTTTACAAGTGCGAGAAATGTGGCGCTGTGCAATTTTTTGTAGACAATAAATGTCAGGTAATTTTACGCCGGTTTTTTCCCAAGCCCTATAGGACCTGCGTATCTGCGGCCAAACCCATCAGTCTACACGTGTTTAAAGTGGCTGCCCGAATGACCGTTAGGTTTCACGTACAAGCACATTTCAACTGACCGAAGTCAGGGCCAGTTATGGTAGGCCTTGCCGCCAAAACATAAGAGACTTACAATCCGGCTACTTGTGCAAGTAGTTCGTGAAACAAACAGAACACTACCATTTTACTAACATGGTGTCGGAGCCATCATGGACACTCACCACCCTCACTCCGGATGCTCGCTTCAATCCCAGCTAAGGACATTAGAGAAGCTAACTAAAATTTCCTTTTGAATGGTTCTGAAGCTGTAAAACTCGCTTACTTCTCGGCATACGAGAAGTGCGTCTAAACCCAGGTTATGCAGCTATGTGCGGCTGTTTACTTACTATACAGGTAAGTACCGGAGATTACAACGCACCGTAAGGATTGTTGCCTAAGGATCACCCACTTTTTAGCTCTTCCAGCCCTTTCCAGACTTGTGAAGACACCAGCTTGTTGATCGTGGAGCTAAAATCAGGACCTACTAGTTTTGCCCAGTATAGGCGGCTTCCCTGACACCCGTGGTACCCTAGTCCAAACAGTGGAATCCGTAGTTTCCGCTGTGAACCCTATCTGTATGACCTGAGCGGACGTATCTGTGGCCAGTAGGAACTCTACAATTGTCATAACGACGCAATGGTAGTTTCAGGAGCAGTTTTTTTTTAACTTCTTGAATGACCGAATTAGCGTATTGCGCATAACCTCTGCCTGTAACAATGCATTACTTCATAGGTCACGTCCACCTAGGACACACCAGCCTATTTGGCATTGGGCTGCGCTTGCCACTGTGAGACAAAAAGATGAAAAGTCTCATGTTGCTGTATTTTCACGGGCACCCATACCCTTCAAACAGGAACACAGCAATGCGAGCACTACTGCTTAGCGGCCGAAATAGGTATAATGGTAGTACTTCCTCAGACGAACTCTTTCACAAAAAAGCTCTACTATTAACATAACTACACACACTCTACTCTTACACGACATGTTTGAGTTTTGCGTAAGTTGGTCAGAAATATTACACTTTAGAATCAAGCTCAATAATCGTTAGTTAGTGTTTTTACTTTGTTGTTTTTCTGTCTGGATGCTTTATTTTAATTAAGAAACTCTTACCGAACTCCTTAGAACATTTCAAAAGAATCAATAACAAAATTAATTGTACTCTTTCTAAAAACATTTCTTGTTTTTAGGAGAGGAGAAGGATAAACAAGTAAAACTTTATTCCAATTACCAACTTCATCTCGTTCCGCGTTGTAATAAAAAGAAAATACCTATTGAAGTATTTTCAGAGTACTTTCGGAGTTTGGAAGGCTTTGAAGCAAAGGAGTAAGCACCAGTATGCGGACAAGCGAAGGGTAGTTTTGTTGTCGTTTGAGCAATTTGGATACTTTGCTCCTTCGTTCGTAAACATTTTATTGCGGATCGTTACGTACGAAATCGATTTAGCGTATTGTAACAACTTCATGGAGGATGAAAAGTTTTACTGATTATTAGGTAGGTATTCGTTTACCCTTCCCTTCCCAATCAGTTCTTTCTTCATGTCATAGGTTCTTTCTTGGGCAACCTGTAGGCCTCTGTCTACGATAAAACAGAGACAAGCTTGAGTGAGATTACGTGACAAGTTGAGGCCTAGTGTAAGAACGAGGATGTTAAAAGGATTATTTACAACGCGGAGGGTCCTTATATAAATATACAAGTACGTATGATGAGCTGCAGGCGAGTAGCGGGCAGAGACATGAGAGTGCAGTTGCGGGGCAAATATTTCCATGATCTGCAAGTATTTTTTCCGGGTCTGTGTGTTGGTACTCGTAGTTCCTGATACCCACGACTCTGGGGAACCTCTGGGATTCAGGGCTATGTATGTGACTATTTGAACGAACTTAGTTTTTAACTGAAATTTGGTTCGAAATAAAAGTACATTTCCTAAGCATAATTCCTGTCTACCAAGAGCTTTACTTATGTTCTAAGACATGCTTGTATAAGCTCTATAATTAGTTTACCAAATTTTTCGAAAAGTAAACATTAATACTTCATATTTTAAAGTTCCATAGGTACTAACGATAGAATAAAATAAATGTTTCGAGATTTCCAATACAAAATAGTTTACTGAAAACCAATGTTAAAACGGATATTAAAACGAGGAACGTTAACGGTAAAACGACTTTGATATATCAGCAATAGACGCGTTGCCGACTCGATTCGATTTGGAAATATTGTAAAACTTGGATGGAAAATTTATGAAAATTGGGGTCCATGTGCCAAAAAAGAGTGCCGCATGGAAAATTTGTTGCTCTGTAATAAGTTCATTCACAAAGGCTCATTGGGTACATCTTCCATAACAGGCTTCGATAAAGTGTGGTCGTCGATTTCCACTGGACAGAACGGCTATGAGCGTGACCATACTTTTATTGAAGCTTTAATCAAACATATTGTGCTATTACAGCTGTGGCTATTATTGTGTTGATAAAATGTTTGATTATTCCAGGCCAAAAAACTTTGTTCGTTATATTTCCCAAGGCTCATCAGTACCGCCCCGGACAGGCGCCGGACGATCGGACGGTTGGACGGAAATTAAAAACTACTAACGAGCTAGATGGATGTGCAGAATACATGGATATTCATTTATTTATTTATTACAAGCTTAAATAAATAAAATATTGAGGATTTCTTATTACCTAAATGGTGGCTACCCTCGAATCCAAGATATTTGGGAAAATAAGTAATAATTAGGTGAAATAATAAGGATTATGCAAGTTATTTCAAATGTAATAAATGGTAGTTTTATTGCGTTTGTGTAGCCACACCTACGTCGTGTTGTTCTTTCAAGAGTCATCACACAAAGTCGGTTGTGTACACGATTTAAATTTGAATCTCGATTTTGATCAAGAGTGATAAATTTTGTGAAAACTGGATTGGGATTGGGATTGTATTGGGATTTAAACTGTTGTCAAGGGTAGCCCCCCAGGATTTGTTTGACGATTCCTCTAAAAAAGTAACTCATATTAGTAACTCAATAGTCTTCGCACATAGTATCCCTTGGAGACTCTTCCCGTCATTTTCGAAAAGAGGCGTCGTCTACTGTTATTTAATTTAATTTCCTAGTGTTTTTTTGAGTTATTCTGTGTAATTTTAGTGGCATTCTAACCGATGTAGCTCGTCTATAGAGCTCAAGTGTAGTGAAATGAAATGGATGTGTATTGCGTGTCTTTTAAAATTGGTAAGTATGGAAATTGTCTGTCAAAGTTTTTGTAAAACGGCCACCGTTGTATTAAAACGTTTTAAAAAACACTTGGAGTAAAATTTGGAAAAAAATACTAAACGCTTTAATTTAAGGTTAAGTCGATGCTAGAACTGAGAATAATTTTGGTTAAGGTAATTTTGATGCTTTTGTTTCGTTCACAAGATGTATTTCGTTTTATAACGTTGTCTAAAAAACACACTTTTTCGTTGTCCTTTTTTTGTTGTCAAACAAACATTGTTCCCGTGAGCTTTGAGGGACGGCGGCTTACGCATACAAACAATAAGAAAACCATCACAAACAGTAAACAGAAACGAGGTTATTATTTCCCAAAAGGTAACAGTATATAAGGGTGGCCTCGAAAGATAAGGCCTCTCCACACAATGCCCCTGGGGGCTTTGACAACTGTTTGTCTTAGCTCACTGCTAAGGAATTACCATTTGCGGAGAACAAAGAATGGCCGAGAGATCTTATCGAAAATAATAAAGGCTTTCGTGACGACGACACCGCTAAATCTCATTACAACTTATTTTGGTGCAAATAAAATAAAACCAGACACGAAGTAGTTGTAGTACAGTAGGTATAGGTATAGGTACTACTGTACTACAACTACTTCGTGTCACCGATGCTTTCTTGGTCCCCCTGGGTTAGGTTAGACACCAGCTTGAGGTCTGGCGGCCCTGCAAAGGGCACAGTGACCGATGATGAAAGAACCAGTGTGGTGAAAGGATGGACTGCGCCTCTCAGAGGCTCTTTTCATGCACAAGCCTAGATATCTACTGTGAAACAGCTTATTGTGAAACTGTGCCTAAATTTATCACTAAACAGCAAAGCATACGACCTCTGTGGCATGACGGGCAAAGGTTCACCTGCGACGCAGGAGGTTGCGGGTTCGATTCCCGCCTCAAAACAAATATTTGTACGATCTGCAGATATTTGTACAGGGTGTTCTGGGTATTTTCTATGCATAATAAAAAAATATCTATCTATGTAATGTATTGTATTAGTTATCTAGTATCCATAATTACAAGCTCTGCTTAGCTTGGGGCTAGATAATGTTGTGTGAACATTCCAGCATTATTTATTTATTTATACCTTGTTCACCTTCATGCCCCGCTATTCCTCGGGAAGATATGAGGAATCGCGAATAATAATATAATGGGCACCCAATCCGCAGTATATAATTTATACTTATTTTTCAGTTCTAGCCTCTCATGCCTTTACCAAAATATAGGAATCAACAAGTACAACTTTTTTGTTTAATTTTTATGCCTCTGCAAATTTATTTAAAATTATTCAAAGCGAAAGATAATGCCTTACCCCGTATTACCTTACCAAATTAGGTGACACTAGAGCTTCACAAAAACAACACAAGTAGCATTTAGTGAACAAGCAAATAATTATACGAACGCCGAAAACCCATTACAGTAACTGAGTTCTGCACAAATTCCCTTGAAATTAAACCTTAATTTGCGATTCGCGCCAAATGCGAAGCCATCTTGAATTCCGTGCATATTTGATCGCTCGCAGGCGATGTGGTAAATACATTTGGATCTATTTAAATGAATGAATTAGGAGCGAGTTTGTTGCTTGTAATGTCAAAGGTTGCCTTCCTTTTGCAGGTAATTAACAATTAGCGTAAAGCTGCAATCAAAACAATTTAGTCTCAGAGGCACCTTAGAAGGTGGACCAAATGAGGTGAGACGTAGTATATATGTCACCGGAAAATAACACGATCCGCAAGTTTATAAATTTCGGTTAGGTTAGGTTGAAAGTTTATAAATTTCCTAGGAAATTTATAAATTTACTAGGTTAGGTTAGGTTGAAAGTTTATAAATTTCCTAGGAAATTTATAAATTTGCGGATCGTGTTATATTCCGGTGACATATACATATTACCACTCAACCCTAATTCAGGTCCTAATTTCATCTACTAAGGATGATTTTAGCTTTTCCCGAAAACAATTAACCAATAATGAATATAGGTAGTACGTTTTGAAGGTGATTAGTAACCCTAACGTTAGTTTTTACGTAAAGAAGTTTAAACTCTGAAATAAAAATTACATAGAAGTTCAGGATATTATCTAAATACTTCTAGGTGCCTTAAAATACGATTAGTATTACTTCGCTAGATCGAAAACAAACATGGGTAATTTTGTGAGCCAATAGGTACAGATTTTATTTGAAATAGGTAGGTACCCTACTAATACGATATGAAAAAATACCCAAAATAATGTAATTGGCGCCTGCTATCAAGGTGGCAAATTTTAATTTATGTTACTTGGAAGCGAAATAAAAAATTAAATCAATAAAAATTTGAACTCAGGCCCCGTGCCTTTGTCGAAAGAAGGTTCTCAGTGCGTTACTTATGTATAGTGGCACCATCTTTTGAAATTACCTTAGCAACTTTAGTTTAATATTTTTTTGACGTTTTTAACGTCTGTAATGTCGGGTTGGTAGTCAAGGTAACAGGATGCAAGGAAATGAAGTTGGTGAACATTTGAAACGAAAAATCTACGGCCGGACATAATGAGCCCATGTCTTTTTTAACCAACTTCAAAAAAAGGGGAAGTTTCTCAATTCGGGTTTTATTATGTTTGTTACCTCATATCTCCGTCATTTATGAACCGATTTTTTTAGTTGACACGATATACTTCCAGATGGTCCCATTTTCATCAAAATCTGGTTCAGATGATGGGATCCATGAGGAATTGAGGGAACTCCTCAAATATTATAGGCACACATATAATGATTTTGGTATTTTCAGCAACAAGTTAAGCATGTGTATTCAGAAAGTGCCATTTGGTGAAGTGGAACTGATGAAGTCGGTTTTTAACCCCATACGCAAAAATGACGGGGTGTTATAAGTTTGACGTGTCTGTGTGTGTGTGTGTGTGTGTGTGTGTGTGTGTGTGTGTGTGTGTCTGTCTGTCTGTCTGTCTGGGACATCGTAGTTCCCGAACGGATGAACCGATTTCGATATTAATTTTGTTTGAAAGGTGCATTTGTCGGGAGTGTTTTTAGCTATGTTTGATCAAAATCGGTTCAGCCGTTTCATTGCGTTGAGGGTTTTTTAATTTTTACCAAATTAATTACTTGTTTTCGATAATAATTTTGTTAATCCATAACTTACTTGCATAATCCATGAGCCGTTTCCGGCGAAGGTATATCCGGCATGCACGAGGTGCCTGTGACGCGTGAACGAGCTGAGCAGGTTGCGCATGCACTGCATCAGCGTGTTCATCTGCGGATGGATCAGGATCTCAGTCACCAGGTTCTCTGACGCGAACTGGATGAGTCTCTCTCCTGGAACAAGTAGGAAGCTATCAGCACAGTATCCTTTAGTGCTGGCCAGACATGCCGCTGGCAACGCGAGATAGTATTTAACGGTTGGTAACGAGTGTTTATAGGGTATTAGGCTTCGACCAAAATAAAAAAGCAAGGACGGCGTTACCCATTTAAAAATTCCGTCAACAAGACAAGGCACCCATATATTTCCGTAGTATATATAACGAAGTTAAAAGGAAAACTATCACAAGTAGGCTTACAAGTTAACGACTAATAGTAGAACAAAATACAAAATGAACTTTTTTTTTTTTACTAATTCCATTGAAAATTACTTAGATGAAGTTCGTAGTTGTGTAAAACAGGAAAGCTCTTTTTGGCGAATTTTGTATGGCTAAAGTATGGCTTTGGTGAATTTTCATTTCTCAGATCCAAAAATCAAACACGTACGTTTTTAAATCAATTTTATTCATAGAGAAGCAATGATGTAACGCCGTTGGTGTACATACACTCGAAAAACAAAACAATGTAAAAGCACGCGCTATGCTACCTTCATCATCACCTTTACCTAGATGTCCACTGCTGGTTGTATTTTTTGCGAGAGTCCACACTCTCGCAAAAAATACAATGGGGGATTTGCCACAATCAACACGTTTGGAAAGTGGATTGATGATCGCAGTATCGATGGTGCTGTCCACCCCCTGTTTTTATCCCTTAGTCGGCTTTTACGACATCCACGGGAGGAGACGGAGGGTATATTCATAGAATGGACACACAACGGCAACCTTTTTAACCTTACAAACTCTTAATAACGACATATCTTCCTAATGGCTACGCCAGCACGTAGCATTTCGCTACAACATGAACCAAGTGCAAAATCATATACGACACACGCGACGTTATTCACACAACGCCGCTTACATCCGCTTATCGACATCTCTCACAAAGCGTCATGGTAGTCTCGAGGCTATTCAGATTCTCAGCACGACTAGAAATACTTCAGAGTCTATTTCAGAGAGTTCAAGGTATCACTTGTTGGTTTGTCTATTTGAGTACATTTCATTCATCTCAGTAAGTTTAGCTGGACCTTGTTTGTATGATTCGTTGGTATAAGATTTGTCCTGGCTGCTGGCTTATTACCCGACTGCCTAGAAGATGTGTCATGTTTTTTTAGGAATGTATTATTGCTGGAATATAGCGCTAGTCGAGTTGGTGTGGGATAGGATGTGGACAGTTATTAGATACTCATAAAGTAAAAAAAATACTTGGTGCATCATGTTATCGATAAAATTTTGATACCGACAATCTGTATGTATACTGTCACGTTCTTATAATTTTGATACCGACAATCTGTATGTATACTGTCACGTTCTTATAATTTTGATACCGACAATCTGTATGTATACTGTCACGTTCTTATAATTCCGCCCCATCTGAATCAATGCGATAATGGAATGAAATTAAATGGCAATGAAATTAAATGGTTTATGTATTTGGTTAACGAATAGTCAATTCATTCCGGTTTGCAATAAAAAATATTTTAAAAATAATCAGCCAAGCAGAAGCGTTTCTTGTCTATAAACACAATAATAAAGATACATACAAGCTTACAATCATTATTAAACAACTCATGGTAAAATGTGCAATGTCTGATAATATAGGTAATGATTTTGGTCAAACTTACAATCCCTAGATCAGCCTCAGCCTTCCAGCTGTCTCCTTAATAACGCCTAAGTTGAGAACAAGCAATTTCTTACCCCTCCCCGGGGACACAGTAATAATAAATAAGTAAGAAACCTCCTGCAAAAAAGGCCAGACATTGATAAATTAACTTAGAAAAGGGAGATAACAGGAACGACCTTGACCTTAAAGGTCAGGAATAAAGCTTTAACAATGAAATACTCGTTCTGAATGAGAACCGTGAGTAGCGGAACCTTAAGTAAAGTAAGGCATGTTTTCTGTTTTTAATACTCACTTCTGATAATCATAATTAACCCAATAATGTCCATGGTACATCTGAAATGGAATCCATAAGCATGTGAAGTAATACTCACAATAAGTTTCGCGAAAACCTACAGATAGGTACATATATTTCAAATGTACTTTCGGCATACCACTATCTCAAGAACTACTCAACCAACCCCATCGAACCAGGTGTCAGGTGATCTAGTCACTCGGCCTCTCCTTCCAGTAATAGTACTGAGAATTTTTACAACAGATTTCTATCAGTCGCCTCTGAGCTGCGTCTGCGTGAGGGTGTTTTTGCGCCGAAAATTTCTAAGTTGCTCCACTCAACTATAAATATGTAGGGAACTACAATCTCCATTGCAAAAGTTTAAAGTGCGTTGTAATTTTCAGAACTAAATCACTTTAATAACATTAATTTTGAGTACCAAAACCACTCACAGAAAATAATAACAACATTTGAACTCAAAATGTCATATGCATAGACCAAAAAAAACGCGATTAAACTCAAACCAATAATTTAAAACCAAAAACCGGCAAATTCTATGTACATACTTTTCACTAGAAACGGGATATTTACCATGATTTTTGAGTTTTAAATGTTCCCGATATTTCGGCACAGTTTTGCATGCGCCATGATCACGGGAGAACTGTGAGAGGAGTAAGCCATGTCAGAGGCCCTCGGGCGGCTTGACAAACTCTGACACCAGAGGCCAGCACTACCTCATACGAAACGACGACGACGGGAGAACTAACTAAAGTCTTGCGAGTAGATGTTATTGGCAGATATATCGATCTACCCTCTTTCTCACTCTTTTATTACGAACGATACCACTACCATCGGTTTCTTTGATCGGTTTCGGTACGAAACGTTCGATAGCGTGTCGGGTTAAGGAGCATATACGAGCGGTCAAGAAAAGGGACATACATAAGTCAGCCATAGCGGAATACCTTTTGGAATCTGGTTGAAATCATAGGATCGAGCTAGACAGTCCGCAGGTATCTCAACAGAACTACATTACATACCAAGAATGGTACAAGAGGAAATTGAGATTACTAAGTACAGAAATTTCAATAGAGAAGATGGTTTTCAATTATCTGGAGTATGGAAGCCCGTGGTGAGAATGTGTAAGAATCAAAAAAGTGTGGTACCTGCTACGCGGCCGGGTACCGTTAGTATTGTGTGTCGAGTTGGGGTGAAGTGTGTCAATGAAACCGATGGTAGTGGTATCGTTCGTAATAAAAGAATGAGAAAGAGGGTAGATCGATATATCTGCCAATAACATCTACTCGCAAAGACTTTAGTTAGCTCTCCCGTGATCATGGCGCATGCAACTGTGCCGAAATATCGGGAACATTTAAACCTCAAAAATCATGGTAAATATCCCGTTTCTAGTGAAAAGTATGAGCATAACCATGATAGCTTCAAAAGTTAAATTCTATGTAGAACGTCGACATGCCAATTGTTTGAAACTAAAATCAAAGAAATCAGCCAAGAACTTAGAAAATGGCAACCATTTGAAGATTGACGAAACCCCTTTCATTCGTTTCCCTTCATTCCTTCCCAAAACACAAGTCTGCCCATGATTCCATGTCCACCGGTAGTCCCACTAATACCAGGACATTTTTTGCTTATTTATCACATAACGCATATTTAGAAGAAGCAAAAACAAGTTCACTACATATCCACCAACTTATCTGTTGAATGAAATGTATGTAGATGATAGAAAACTACATGCATTTCATTCTACAGATAAAATGGTGGATCTGTAATATTTAAATAAAGTGGCCGAGTGTGAGTCATACTCAGACAGAGTTCCGAGCAAAAAAGAAGAAAAAAAGTAGTAAAGGTTTTATTGAGATTTGGTTGGTGATTTGCACAATACATAATCTGTGAAAATTTTGACAGAATACAGACAGATGGACGGACGGACAGCGTAGGCTTAGTAATAGGATTTCGCAAACTCACTGTAAATATTCCACATCATTGAATTAGTAATTAACTGTTTATTTGGCAAACACCATTAAAGGTACCACAAAGTCGTTATCGAGTACCTATTTCAACATTCCATTGCAAATAGAACTCGGACCCCATCCTCCCACTCTACCCCATTCACCCCTTGCACCCCCCATTGACGCTATTGAGAGCAATCTACTTGATTTCTGTCTAAATAGCCATTGTGCTTTTAGCGGCTGGAATTGGGCTGGTTGAGTAATTTCTTTGTTGTTGAATTGGAGACAGTAATAGTGTCAATATGCTCTATGAGACACTTTAAATTGTTTGATAACTTATAAGAGAGTTATTAAATTTACAAGCTGTGGTGTGTCCGACCTAAGAATAGACCCCTCCGTCTCCTCCCGTGGATGTCGTAAAAGCCAACTAAGGGATAGATAGATAGATAGATAGATTAACTCTTTATTGTACACAAATAACACACAGAAACACAAAACATAACTCAACACACTCAAATAACTCGGGGGATTACCCGGACTTGTTGATAGGATTCGTTGGTATAAGATTTAATGTGTTATTATTAGAAGAAAGCGTTAGCCGAGTCAGTCGTGGGAAGCAATGGTGGCGATGAGCTCACCACTTGTCACGTCTTTATTCCACGATGGTGCAAACCACTGTGAAAAGAGGCCCATCGAGGCTCTGCCTACCCCTTCGGCGAAAAAGGCATGTGTCTATGTATGTATGTGTGTATTAATCTTTTTCTTTCCCTCTTGTTTCTGATTCTTGTTATATCATCACTCGAACCAAAAATTATAAAAATATCAACTCACCTTTACCAGGCGAACAAAGACATTTTTACAGCAACTAAGCTAACTTGACAGGACTCGACAAAAACAATTTAATTAATAATACAAAAAGCTCTATATTTCACAGCTATTTCTCGCCAACAACAAAGAGAAACAAACCCACAAAGCCTCCATTGTTGTACCCTTTTGTCGAACATTTAGGCCCTCGCATATTATACAACCCTGCACCCAGACAATGAGGACAGGATAACTTACATGCAGACGTTTTCGTAAACTTTAAATCTCGACTAGCTCGTAGAGGCCCTTGATTTAGGTATAACTATTGCTATTGACCTAAACTATACAACAAAAAAAAAAATAGCCCCAAGCTAAGCACAACTTGTGTTATGGGTACTAGATAACTGATATACTTAATACAATACATTACATATAGATAACTGATATACTTAATACAATACATTACATATATTGTATTAAGTATATCAGTTATCTAGTACCCATAACACAAGTTGTGCTTAGCTTGGGGCTATTTTTTTTTTTGTTGTAAAGTTTAGGTCAATAGCAATAGTTATACCTAAATCAAGGGCTCTCGGGGGAGCCTTAACCCTAGAGAGCGCGTCCCCGGGCGGCGGATAGGGGAACGCTCGTCAGTGGCTTTCGGCTGCTGAAGGGCAGGAGGAAAATAAAATACCTCCCGCGGACCAAAAAGGTCGGAGAAACAACTTCGTAAACAAACCCGGCCATGGAGCTTCTTCGACATATTCGGAGTAGAGGTTCGCGGCTGTGATGTAGGCTCAGGTCGGAGTTTGCATTAGGGATGGCGGCGGAGGAATCTCATGGAGATCAACGGCGGCTCTCAAGTCTTCCAGGAAGATTACGACCTTGATGTCAGGCGGCAGCCGATCGTAAAACTTAATAGCCAACACTTATATTAACAATGAGGCACAACAGAAAAAGAAATACGATAACGGCTAGGGCGTTCCCCTCAAGCGACGTTGGAAATGGAAATGCGACAAATGCTAGGGCGTTCCCCCGAGGCGACGACAAACATCACAACACTGTATCAATGCTCGAAATGCGCGTGGCCTCTTGGAACCTTGGTACAATGACTGGACGCAGTGCTGAACTCAGCGCTATACTGGAACGACGTCGCATAAACATTTGTTGCGTGCAAGAAACAAAATGGAGAGGTGCTAAATCGCGACAGATCGGAAAGGGATACAAGCTTATATACTATGGAAAGGAGAGTACCAAGAATGGAGTAGGAATCATTTTAGACCATCATCTCAGCGAAAAGGTAGTTGATATATCAAGAATTAGCGATCGTATTATAACAGTAAAAGTTGCCATGGACAAGCAACCGTGTTTAAACGTCATTTCTGTATATGCACCGCAAGTTGGCTGCACTGAAGCTGAAAAACAAGAATTCTGGGATGATCTTAACACCTACGTCCTTAAAATACCAGCAAAAGAACAGAAACTTATATGCGGAGACCTAAATGGGCATGTAGGTACGGATAAAACCGGTTATGACGGCTGCCATGGCGGTTTTGGTTTTGGGAAACAAAATACCGAAGGTGAAACTATTCTTGAATTTGCAGCATCACATAACTTCGCAATAGCCAATACATTTTTCTGCAAAAAGGACGAACACCTTATCACATATAAAAGTGGAACTCACAAAACACAAATAGATTATATTTTAGTTGACAAGCAAAACCTGAAGCTAGTTAAGGACTGTAAAGTTATTCCTGGAGAACCACTTACCTCCCAGCATCGGCTCTTACTAGCAGCAATAAAACTAAAAACATGTATAAAAGTAAAACGACAAACTATTGCTAAGATAAAATGGCATGAACTACAAAACGGCAAGGGAAATATTTTTAAAAGAGCTGTTGTAGATTATTTTAGTAAAAACGATTCACAAGTAGACTCTCCGTGCTCTCTATGGTCCAATTTCGAAAAGTTTTGTGTTAAAACTGCTAAATTACAGTTCGGGATCACTAAAGGAGGCCTACATAACTCCAAAGACACTAGCTGGTGGAACGATCACACCAAAGATAGTATATCTGAAAAGAAACGACTATTTAAAATCTGGCAGACATCTGGGTCAGATGAAACTAGAGATCAATACAAAGAGGCGAAGAAAATTGCCAGAAGAACCGTGGCAATTGAGAAGGAAAAAGCCGATATCAACCTATATAAACGATTGGAAATAGCAGCAGATAATGAAATATATAGAATAGCTAAACACAGGCATAATGACACTAAAGACTTCAGAACAACTAAATACATAAGAAACAGAGAGGGCACGCTTCTCACAGATGATAAAGAAATTTGCAAGCGCTGGCATGAGTACTACAATAAACTACTCAACGAAGAGTTTCCGAGACAACCAGAAACAGAAGAGCCCGCTATACAAGGACCCCCAGATGAAATCACAGCATCAGAAGTAGCAAAAGCTATCTCCAAAATGAAAAATCATAAGGCAACTGGCCCGGATGAAATACCTGCCGAAGTATGGAAGATACTGAAATACGACGGAGAGGTTTGGCTCACTAAGCTGTTTAATAGTATCCTAAACAGTGAAACAATGCCAGATTCGTGGAGGAAAAGCATACTAGTACCATTCTATAAGAACAAGGGAGATGTACGGGACTGTGTTAACTTCAGAGGTATTAAGCTCACTTCACACACCCTGAAGGTATGGGAGAGGATCATAAGCGAACGCCTTTTAAACATCGTCACCCTGACGGATAACCAATTTGGGTTCACCAAAGGTAAAGGGACTACAGATGCGATCCACGCAGTCAGAACGGTGGTCGAAAAGGCTAGAGACAACAAGCAGAATCTCTGGCTGGTCTTCATAGATCTGGAGAAAGCCTTTGACCGAGTACCGCGGTCATTAATATGGCAGGCTCTAAGGGCACGTGAAGTTCCTGAATGCTACATCAGACTAATCATGGACATGTATAATAACATACAAACATGCGTGAAAAGCCCAGCCGGAGTATCTGAAAGCTTCAATGTTGAGGTGGGTGTGCATCAGGGCAGTGCGCTGAGCCCCCTACTATTCAACATTGTTATGGATTATCTGACCGCAAAGTTTCAAAAACCTACACCGTGGAACCTTCTATACGCAGACGATGTGGTCCTCATATCTGACAACAAACAAGAAATAGAAGAAAACCTGGAGCAGTGGAGAAAGTCACTTGAGTTAAATGGACTGCGCATCAGTAGAGCAAAAACAGAGTTTATGATGTGTGACTTCAACTCAGATCAGCCCATTCCCTTGCATAAAATAAACATCAACTTGGAAAACATGAACCTTACTAGGGTAAAAAGTTTCAAATACCTAGGTTCCGTCATTTCAGAAGAAGGCTCAATAGATGCAGATATAACACACAGGACAACTGCTGCATGGAGTAAATGGCGTACATTAACGGGAGTGTTGTGCGATACAAAAATGCCGATTAAGGTCAAAGGCAAGGTCTACAAATCAGCTGTTAGACCAGCACTGGTTTATGGTAGCGAAACCTGGGCTACAAAGAAAACCGATGTGCAAAAACTACACACAACGGAAATGAAAATGCTACGCTGGTCAGGTGGAGTCACCATTAGGGACAAGGTGCGCAATGAATACATAAGGGGGAGTTTCAAGGTAGCACCCATTGCAGATAAAATAACTGAAGCTAGACTGAGATGGTATGGTCATGTTATGAGAAGACCTAACGATCATGTCGTGAAGAAGTGCCTTTCCATGGCTACGCAGAGAAGAGGGAGAGGACGGCCACTTACAACGTGGATGACAAATGTTCAAAAGGACATGAAGAGTCTGGGCCTTTCATCAGACGATGCTCAGCAGCGGAACGTGTGGCGCCTCAAAGTTAAGAAAGCCGACCCCGCATAACGGGAAGTGGCGAGGATAAAGAAGAATACATTACATATATAGATATTTTTAAATATAAAATACCCAGCACAACCAGATCAAATATCTGCAGATCGTACAAATATTTGTTCCGAGGTGGGCATCGAACCCGCAATCTCCTGCGTCGCAGGCAAACCTTCGCCCGCCGCGCCACAGAGGTCGTCAAACAGAGGTCACAATAGGTAGTTTAATAGTCATGAGTTTCAATAAAGCAATTATATAACCAAATATTTACCCTGAACAATTCAACGAGCAATTTCCCATTCTAAGCAATATATTCAGATTGCTACTTAGCAAGCTTTCAATAAGGCAATGAAAGTCAGGCTCTCAACAATACTTGGTGATACTGCTCACTGCCGATTGCTAATAAAAGTGCGGTTACACTGATCCAGTAGCTAGGCCTAGCTTGTTGCTGCTGTAAATTTTTTAAAGAATTAAGTGGCCACTACTATCTTTTAAAATGACTATACTATGCTAATAACTATGACTGACGGCGCCGAGACATGGACGCTTACTAAGGAGACTGTGCACCGAGTACGGGTTGCACAACGGGCCATGGAGCGAGCTATGCTTGGCATTACACTTTTAGTCCGAGTCCGCAACACTGAGATCCGTCGTCGGACGAAAGTCTATGACGTCGAAGACAGAGCGATAAACCTCAAGTGGAGCTGGGCAGGACACCTGGCCAGACGTGGTGACGGCCGGTGGAGTAAAGCCTCAACGGAGTGGTGGCCAAAGTCGGGCTGAAAAAATCCGGGTCGTCCAAAAGCGAGATGGGTCGACGACATCGTATCCGTCGCGGGCAATATACCTTGTTAAGAGACGCACAGGACAGAGGAGGCTGGCAAAAGAGAAAGGAGACCTGTACCCAACAGTGGCTGATTCCGAGGTGAGATGATAATGATGATGATGATGATGATACTAATAACAGTCATTGTTGGTAAGAATTTGTTTTCAGTAGGTGTGTAGAGCACTGATTTAATTTCTTGTTCAACAATAACATTGTTTGCACTAGCATGTAATGGATTGGTAACTTGTAAGATTAAATTTTCTGGCGTTATGCCAAATATCCATTTAACTTAGCAAATTACTCTCTAATGAATAAAAGCTACATAAGCACTCTAATATTTAGTATGCCAGTAAAATGATAAGAAAAAATGCCTTTTTATTCCTTTAACAGAATATTCGTTTTACTCATAACTAAAGTGGGTGATCGACGTACGAGCCAATACTGCGGTTTTAAAGAACGTCTGTTTTATGCGCGGCTCGTTGGTGCTGATCGACTAGCGAGTACCTAAAACAGTCGTGTGACGCGGTCGGTTCGACCACTAGTCATATGTCGTGTTCAAAGTATGAAGTTTAGTGTTACCTCGCTATAGCATACAACGTGTTGGTGACCAAACTTCCGCACCAACCACGCCAGCCTCCTTCAAAACATAAGGGAGGCTGGCTGGTGACAAATGTAGAATGTATTTAAATTTGTTCTTTTGTGATGTTTGAAAAATTATTTTGTTTTTGAGTTTGGTCTTGTATAAATTTTGAGAGAGAATGGTAATGCGGTTTTCTTTGGTCCGCAACACAACGAAATCAGAAAAATAAGCGAAGACGCCCTAGACTTTTCATTCGGGGAGCTGAAAACTGCCAGCTCGGCTCGCCGGCCGTGATCGACACGCGCTTTTACACGGCGAGCCGAGTAAAAAATGAACCAAACATGACGAGCCACGACCCAGACTCGTCAACTGACAAAACCGCGGTACTGCAATGATACACCGGCGAGCTTTACCGACGAGCCATAAGAATGCGGTTTTACTCGCTCGTCGATCAGGGCCTTCGCCGACTTTAAATATCATAATTGTTTGTAAGTAATGAACAGTTATAGTAAACTAGCAGCTCGCTCACGACTTCGATCACGTGGTCTCGGTGACCTGACTGCAGCGCCACCTACCAGGTCCATTTAATTGTTTAAGAAAGCGTTAGCCGAGTCACTCGTGGGATGCAATGGCGGCGATGAGCTCACCACTTGTCACGTCTATATTCCACGATGGTGCAACCTACTGTGAAAAGAGACCCATTGAGGCTTTGCCTACCCCTTCAGGCAAAAAGGTGTGTGTATATGTATGTATGTATGTATCTAATTGTTTTATTGTGGCATGTGGCCTCTCGGATGTGGCAGTACGTAAATTTTACTAGTTACTAGAGGCAAAGCAAGCTAGATTTATTGTCTTTGCTCTACAGACAACACTGACGGTTTAAATGGCTCTTAGAATAAATTTAATAGAGCTACTACGATGTGCCAGTCAGTGGATCTAGTTACTGGAGCAATGTAAAAGAAGCTTAGCCAGCAGCTAGATCAAAATTGACTTTGCTCATCCAGAGTTGTTCTAGAGTCAACAGCGACGTTTCCAATTGGATTCTGGATTAAATCCTGCTCTTTTGTACGAGCGAGTTTAAAGGGAAGATACTTAAGTCCTTAATGTTATTTTTAGCTTTTTAGGCTATATTTAAAGCAAAGGACAGTTATTTTATGATAAAGTATTCAGCCCCCCACCTTTTCTGTTATGTTAATAGATAAAAGTTGAGGTAAGTACAATTGATTTATCTTATTATATACAATAACAATTAGAGCAGTGACCCTATCCACATAATTGTAGAAATTAAGCAAAAAAGAACGTCATGAATTAATTTAATTTCATGACCTTATAAGTTTTATAAAACCGATCTCACCTTTATTTGTGAATTCAATAAAAAAACAAAAAGTTTGACCGTCTTATTTATCTTTTAGTAGATCTGGCGGATCATTGGAATGAGTTCATTCATTCATCCATAAAAGATCATATAGAAGAGAAGGTAGCCGAATCAGTATTAAATATTTTAGAATAGTTTTCCGCAAGGTCAAGTCTTGATTAATATGAATTTACTAGTAATTAATGAGGCACTTACTGATCTATCTACTCATTAGCTGCTGGTCTCATAGGTAGGTGGCTCATGAGTTAAAAGCCTTAAATATGTGTACCGTCCTCAATCAGGTTCATTTTCAATTTGACAACGAATTTAATCGTACTAACCGCTTTCTAAAACGACTTTGGCCCAAGTTCACGAACAAATAAATCGATGGTTAAAATAACCAATCGTCAAAGTTACAGATAAGGTGTGAAAACATCTGTCAAAAAGAGTGGTTTAAGCTAAACAGCGTTTAAACGTCCGTTAATGTGTTGGTGAACAGTGGCCTTAAACTCAGTGCCTGTCAATATGAGACTCTTCATTATAATATGTACTATAATCATCCACAGCATGTGCGACATTACGGAATACCATGCACGGCGAACCAAGCTAACAGAGGCAGAAACATCACTAGCGCTTGGAGGGAACACCACATTGGACCCTCAGGAAATAATCGTAAACAAATGCTTGATGCAACATAAGTTCCAAGAACTCAACTTTGCGTTCGATCACCCAAAACACTTTAATTTTTCCCATCACTTTTTTACTTACAAAAAGAAGATGCGCGATTCCAAAGTATATAAAATAATCAAAGATATGCCAAAAGGAGCTGCGCTTCATATCCACGACTTAGCTTTACAAGGTCCTGATTATTTAATGAATATCACTTACAAGGACAATCTGTACATATGCTGTGAGCCTTATCTGCGTTTTAAATTTGCAAATCAGCCACCGAACCGACACCAAGACAGTAATTGGCGAAGCATTAAAAATGCGCGAAGAGATGCAAAAAATGTTACAAAATTCGACGCTGATCTAAGAAAACGATTCACATTAGTGGTTGATGACCCAGATACTGCTTACCCTAGCATTACCGAAACCTGGGCCGCCTTGGGGAACTACTTCATAATGATCAGGCAGCTTTTGTCATTCAGACCCGTATTTGAGCAATACATTTACGACACGCTAAAGAAGTTTAGAGAAGATAAAATTATGTACATGGAGGTGAGAACCGCGCTAATAAACTTATATGAGCTCGATGGAACTACACATGACACAATAGAGACTGCCAAATCTTACCTGAAAATACTAAACCGATTTAAGAAAGATTACCCAGATTTCGAAGGAGTAAAACTGATTTACGCTCGGTTTAAATCGAAATCCTTAAACGACGATTTAGATTCTTATGTTCGAGCAGCTAGAAGTATAAAGCAACATGTGCCTGAAATCTTTGCTGGATTTGATTTGGTCGGCCAAGAAGATACGAGCTTGCCGCTGATAGAACTTGCCGCTAAGTTATTAGAAGTCAATGATTTGAATTTCTTCTTCCACGCTGGAGAGACGGGCTGGTCTGGGACGGCATCTGACGGTAATCTCTACGACGCCATATTGCTTGGAAGTAAGAGAATAGGCCACGCATATGCGCTTATCAAGCACCCGCAGTTGATGAAGGAAGTGGTGGCCAGAGATATCTGCTTGGAGATAAATCTGATTTCTAATTCAGTTTTGTCTTTAGTAAAAGATATGAGGAATCATCCTTTGAATGCGTACATAGCGTATAGAATGCCAGTTGTGTTGTCTAGTGATGACCCAGGGGCGTGGGAGGCGGAGCCTTTAAGCGATGATTTCTATGTTGCTTTCTTAGGGGCTTCCAGCCGACTATCAAATTTAGGAATGCTGAAGGCTTTGGGAGAAAACTCTTTAAAATACAGTGCTTTAAGCCCACAGGAGAAGGATGCTGCTTTGAGTAAATTTAATTCGCAATGGAAAAGGTTTATTAACAATTTTGACTGCACAAAATATTGAGTTACTGGTGTTGATAACTCAACCTCAACCTATGTTTAATTAATAAAAATACAAATTAAGTTAATACCTTTTATAAAAAAATATATATAAAAAAATGGCTTTTCACCAGCTTTTTTTAATAATTTTATACATCCCTTAATATTTTTTTTTGTAGTAGTAGCTTTTTTGTGACAGAGTTCGTCCGGGGAAGTACTACCTGCATCCCTATTTCTGCCGCAAAGCAGTAGTGCTCGCATTACTATGTTCCGGTTTCAAGGGTATACCCTGTGAAATTACAGGCACATGAGACTTTTCATCTTTATGTCTCAGTGTGGCGGGCGCAGTGCAATGCCACATAAGGTGCGTCCTAGGTGGACGTGACCTATGTGATAATACGTTGTTGTTAGTCTACTACTATTATCCATCGAGGAGATCCGTTGTCCGTTGTCTCCATCATCAGATCAGATTGCTGTCATCATCATATTGTATTGTCATCGGAACTTGGCAGGTATGCCAAATTTCAGCTCAATCGGTTGAGGATAACTATTTGCAAGATTTCACCCGGATTCCACCCATACAAACATACGTTGCAAGTTAAATATAAGCTTGTAAAATAAGATTAGTCAAGGAAAACTTATGTCTCGTAAAAAGTCGAGTAGATGTATAAAATCCGGAATAGAACCCGCTGTCATAACTTATAGCGTACCGGCCCTAATGACCTTATTCGAAACATAATTTTTGCATTAAATCTCTATATTCGTATCTTTAAGGCAATGTCTGTCTGTCTATCTGTCTGTCTGTCTGTCCGTGTATGTCACAACCACATTTTTCCGAAACTATAAGAGCTATGCGTTGAAACTTGGTAAGTGGATGTATTCTGTGAACCGCATTAAGATTTTCACACAAAAATAGAAAAAAAAAAACAATAAATTTTTGGGGTTCCTCATACTTCGAACAAAATCCGTTTTATTTTAATCAAACCCATACGTGTGTCTATGGATATGTCTTCAAAAATGATTTTGAGGTTTCTAATAGAATTTTTTTCTAAACTAAATAGTTTGCGCGAGAGACACTTCCAAAGTGGTAGAATGTGTCCCCACCGTAACTTCTAAAATAAGAGAATGATAAAACTACAAAAAATATATGATGTAAACATGTAAACATCCACCGAAAATTGGTTTAAATGAGATCTAGTAAGTAGTTTTTTTTAATACGTCATAAATCGTAAAACATCCAAGAACTTTTATATTATGTTACTTGCTGCTACGGAACCCTTCATGGGCAAGTCCGACTCGCACTTGGCCGCTTTTTAGGGTTCCGTAGTCAAAGACAAGGAACCCTTATAGATTCGTCATGTCTGTCTGTCTGTATGTCTGTCTGTCTGTCTGTCCGTGTATGTCACAGCCTTTTTTTTCCGAAACTATAAGAGCTATACTGTTGAAACTTGGTAGGTAGATGTATTCTGTGAACCGCATTAAGATTTTTACACAAAAATTTAAAAAAAACAATTATTTTTGGGGTTCCCCATACTTAGAACTGAAAATTTATTTTTTCATTAAACCTACAGTGGTGGCCATATAATTAAGAACGCTGATATAAAGGGAAGATTTTTTCCAACTAAGATGCAAAACTAATTGTATGCATTTGTTTTTATTTCTCTCGGTATCGTAAAACATTTCCATATTACCACTGTATTCATTGATACACATGATTGGCTAAAAATCAATAGGCAAACTTTTTACACTACTTTTAAACAAAGTATTCCTTATTACTGGCTGGTCACGTAATTAAGAACGCTAAGTAGTTTATACCTTTATTCAAATTTAAATAGAGAACACTCAGTCGATTTGTTACTGTTTGTATAATTTTGGCGCCATTACGTGCTGTAAAAGATTAAAGGTGATTGCTTCTTTAGAAAAAACAATGGGAAAAAATAAAAGTTGTGATAAATCTACAAGGGAAGTAATAATAAAACTTCGCCGGAAGAATTGGTCTTATAAAAAGATAGCCGACCATCTGCAATGTTCAAAAACGATGGTTTTCCACGCTGTAAAGCATTTAGCTACGTATCAAACTACTTCGAATGTTCCACGTGTACCTAAACAGAGAAAAACAACTCCTCGAGATGACCGAAACATCGTTCGTATGGCAAAACAAAATCCTTTTAAAGGGTCCAATGAGCTTAGAAAAGAATATTTTGGTGAAAACAACCCTTCAGCAATCTCAGCACGCACTATTCGAAGACGTTTGGTAGAAGAAAAATTGCACGGTAGGATAGCAAGAAAGGTACCCATGTTAAAACTTTGCCACAGGCAAGCCCGGCTTGCATTTGCGAGAAAGTATGAAAACTGGACTGTGCAACAGTGGAAAAATGTACTTTTTTCTGACGAGACGAAAATAAACAGAGTATGTTCTGATGGAAAACGATATGTACGACGTCCCCCGAATACAGCATTTGTCCCAAAGTACACGAAAGTTACATTAAACCACGGTGGTGGAAATGTGAAAATTTGGGGTTGCTTTTCTGGACATGGTGTAGGACCTGTAAAGTTGATAGAAGGTAACATGGATCAGTTCCAATACAAAAATATACTGGAAGAAACAATGTTACCATACGCTGAAGACGTTCTACCGGTCATTTGGACATTCCAGCATGACGATGATCCAAAGCACACTGCACGCACCGTAAAGGAATTTCTTACAGCGCAATTAGTTTCTGTCTTAGACTGGCCTGCTAACAGTCCAGATCTAAACCCAATAGAGAATCTGTGGTTTGAAGTAAAGAAAAAGGTTTCAAATACAAAGTGTTAAAATTTAAGAGAGCTGTATGACGTTTTTTTAGAAGAATGGAACTCTATTTCTCTTGCGAAATGTTAAAAATTAATAGAGTCAATGCCTCGCCGGTGTAAAGCTGTAATTAAAAGCCGTGGATATGCTATTAACTATTAATTTTAGTTAAATATTTATTAAATTTCTTTTTATGTTTCCTGTGCTACATAATATTGTGATTTTTTAAATCTAAGTGTCATACAAAACGATTCCCGAGCAGTTAAATAAATCGTTCTTAATTATTTGTCCAGTTTCAGTACTATTTGAACGTGTTACTTTAATAAAATCAATAAAATGTGCAAAAAATAGTTAGCGATTTCATACTTTATTCTTAAGTCAGGTTGCTCTATTAATGTGACTATTATATAACATAACTAGTTGCTTCTCAGAAGGTACACATCTCTGTGTATGATACGATTTAAATAAAAAACTTCTAGAACTTCAAATCGTTCTTAATTATATGACCACAACTGTATACGTTATGGATAGGTCTTCAAAAATGATGTTGAGGTTTCTAATATAATTTTTTTCTAAACTTAATAGTTTGCGCGAGAGACACTTCCAAAGTGGTAAAAAGTGTGTTATGGATAGGTCTTCAAAAATGATGTTGAGGTTTCTAATATAATTTTTTTCTAAACTTAAGGCGCTATAGGGCCAACGAAAATTTTTATGTCAGGGTGTGAAGCACGCGGGGTTGCCCCGCCCACTGAGCGTGACGCAGGATGCGCCGAGTTCAATGACCCGAATTCTATCGGCGGGTAAGAGCGTTTTCACACTTTCCGATCCGATATCCTTATCGGAAGACTTTTCCATACATTTTGTCGGTATCTGATATTGGAGACCGATAAAATGTATGAAAATTACGGCCGATAACGGTATCGCATCGGATAGTGTGGAAACGCTCTAAGGCGTCTTGCTATTATTTTCGCACATACGGTCATCAAGTAGTACAGTATGCGCACAAAAAATAATAAGTTTTAGTGCTAGTAATAAATAAATAATAAACAATGTTTACGTAAGTTTTTTTATTATTTCTGTTGTATATTTGGATAATTACATTACCCATAAAAATGGATCGTTAGGAAGGTATCTAATTGTGGCAGAAAATCAGATGTTCCATAAACAAAATAAGTACCTCATGATTTGATCCTAAGAAATTACCTCTCCGTCTCCTCCAGTGGATGTGTGCAGTGGTCTGTCCGACCTAAGACTAGGCCCTCCGTCTCTTTCTGAGGAAGAGTGCAGAGGTGTGTGTCCGGCCTAAGAAATTACCTCTCCGTCTGTTCCAGTGGATGTGTGCAGTGGTCTGTCCGACCTAAGAGTAGGCCCTCCGTCTCTTTCTGAGGAAGAGTGCAGAGGAGTGTGTCTGGCCTAAAAAATTACCTCTCCGTCTCCTCCAGTGGATGTTTACAGTGGTCTGTCCGAACAAAGAGTAGCCCCTCCGTCTCTTCCCGTGGAAGAGTGTCGTGGTGTGTCCAGCCTAAGAAATTACCTCTCCGTCTCCTCCAGTGGATGTGTGCAGTGGTCTGTCCGACCTAACAGTATACCCCCCGTCTCTTCCCGTGGAAGAGTGTCGTGGTGTGTGTCTGGCCTAAAAAATTACCTCTCCGTCTCCTCCAGTGGATGTTTACAGTGGTCTGTCCGAACAAAGAGTAGCACCTACGTCTCTTCCTGTGAAAGAATGCCGTGATGTGTTTCCGGCCTCAGAAAATACTTCTCCATCTCCTCACGTGGATGTGTGAAGTGGTATGTCCGGCCTAAGAGTAACCCTCCGTTTTTTCCTATGGAAGAGTGCTGTGGTGTTTGTCGGGCCTAAGAAGATACCTGTGCGTCACCTCACGTGGATGTGTGCAGTGGTCTGTCTGGCCTACGAGTAGACTCTCCATTAGTTCCCGTGGAAGAGTGCCGTGATGTGTGTCCGCCCTAAGAAAATACCTGTCCGTCTCCTCAAGTGGATGTGTGAAGTGGTATCTCCGGCCTAAAAGTAACCCTCCGTTTTTTCCTATGGAAGAGTGCTGTGGTGTTTGTCCGGCCTAAGAAAATACCTGTGCGTCACCTCACGTGGATGTGTACAGTGGTCTGTCTGGCCTAAGGGAAGACTCTCCGTGTATTTCCATGAAAGAGTGCCGAGGTGTGTGTCCGGCCTAAGAAAATACCTGTCCGTCACCTCACGTGGATGTGTACAGTGGTCTGTCTGGCCTAAGGGAAGACCCTCCGTCTGTTCCCGTGGAATAGTGCCGTGATGTGTGTCCGGCCTAAGAAAATACCTGTCCGTCTCCTTCCGTGGATGCATTGAGCATCACATCAATCTACAAATTCTACCTATATCATTCTATAATTTTAAATGTAATAACTACTCATTTTGATTACTAGCACCGAAAATGTATGGTAGTAAATGTGTTACTACCGTACATAACATACATACCATACCACCACCATCCAAAGGGCGTCGACAATTTTGGCATAGTCGTCAGCCACCATTTAGTTTTATTTTTATTTTAGAGGCGCACTTTAAAAAAATTACATTTTGCTAGAGGATACGGGTCATTCGCAAAACATCCACTTCTCATAATGTACACCGCACTTTTCTAACTATTTTTTTTTTCAAAAAAGCTGGGTATTGGTTACTGGCTCACTGACTCATTGACATCGTTATTCTCCTAGAAGGAGTCGTTTTAGTGATGGTTCATGTTCTAGGAAAGTGTTAAGTTTTTTAATCAGACTCGGGAAAAAATCTGTCATTTAAAAAATCCAAGCTGACCAAAACCGTTCTTCGAAATGGTGACCGATCGGATCCGTTCAAACGACGCATCCTACTGGATGCATTTTGGGATAGATTAAATAAAAAAACAAAAAAAATAGATTGCTGCTCTAAAATGGGTTTTTTAAGCAGACTTGTCCGACTAGACTTTGGTGAATTAAAGTTTTTTACCAAAGTTATCACTCGAAAATTTGGTTTATATAGAAAAGTTGTAAGCATCTTGGTGTATATAGAGTGCAAAATCACAACTTTTTTAAAAACCATGATGGCGCATGGCGGATTGTTTGGTGGTCATTTTGTAGAATCGTAAAGTTTTCAATTTTCAAATTGAAAAAAGAGACTGCGGGCAACACCGGAGCTTGATGACTAGTAAAGGGCTATCGTGTGGGAGAACAAGTGGTGTTGCCTGGTGGAAATTGCAACTTTTTTACTTTTCGTTACTTTTTACTTGTATTTATATTTTACTTTTAAAACCAAGAAGTAAAAATGTAATCAAATGAAAAAAGTAAAAAGTCTAAAATATAAAAAAGCAGAGCAGAGCTTGTGTTATGTGTACTAGATAACTGATATACTTAATACAATAGATTACATAGATAGATATTTTTTATTATACATAAAAAATACCCAGAACACCCTAAGAAAATATCTGCGATCGCACATAAAATAAATTATTCTATTTAGTCTTCTTCTGCCTGTGCCCAAAGATATGATGACTAAAATATTCTCTAACAAGAAAATATGCTATGTCGTCTTCTTCTGCCTGTGCCCAAAGATATGATGACTAAAATATTCTTCTTGAATGGAATACGTGCTAACACACAATTTACAATAAATTTATCTGTGCCCTGAGCTACCTGAAAAATACATATGTTTATAAGGAGGCGAGGAATGTAGGTACCTATGCATCAATATGCATAGGTACCTACATTCCTCGCCTCCTTAGGGTCAGGATACATTCCGAGTACCTTTAGATTGCTAAAGGTACTATTATCATTACAGGCAGCTCCTATCTACTAGTGAACTCTCCAACAGTGTAGGTAGGTATCTACTCAGAATGTATCCTGACCCTACACAGAACGGATAAACTAATAAGTGAAGTATTAGTAATAACGCGACAACATGGAACGAAGGTAGGATAGTCGTATGAAAAGTTCTTTGTGGTTGTCTGTCTGCGGCCTGTCTCGCTAGCTAGAGAGTATCAAAATTCCTTAGTCTGCCTGCCAAAGAGCGTCAAGTTCACCTTTTGGGAGTGTTGGAAGCTCTAAACTTTATTTTGAAAAACACAACATTTGAATCAAGTTTCAAAAAATTGAGGTACATTTATTATTTTTCATTAGCTGAAAAATAGCCAAATAAATGCCCTTTCTCCGTAAATAACTATTATGTTGCTTAGAATTTCTAGTTATTTTTATACCGGCCTCCATATATTTTTTGGACATCTCCTTTAGTCTATTTTTAGCAAAAAAATTGAGTGTATATTTTGCGAAGTGGACGTTATGCGAAGTGGTCATATTGAAAATAAGTGCGGTTGTACATTACAAGAAGTGGACGTTTTGCGAATGAGTTGTATCCTCTAGCCATAGCACAATAACTAGTGGGTCGGTGGTGCGTGAGGTACGAGCAGCTGGCGTACAGTTTTCCTTTGCCGCTTACTCGCGTGTATGCACAAACCTCTACAAACCCCTGCAAACCCTACCAACACTACAAACCCCAACAAAATCCTACAAACCCTACAAACTCCTTCCAACGCCTACGAACCTCTATAAATCTACTTTGATTTTGACCCTTAACCTTGACCTTGACCTGTACCTGTACCTGTACATGTACCTGTACCTGTACCTGTACCTGTACCTGTACCTGTACCTGTACCTGTACTTATACCTGTACCTGTACCTGTACCTGTACCTGTACCTGTACCTGTACCTGTACCTGCACCTGTACCTGTACCTGTACCTGTACCTGTACCTGTACCTGTGTCTGTACCTGTACTTGTACCTGTAATTATACCTGTACCTGTACATGCTCCTGCACTAATTAATACGAATGTCATCTCTTCGTTTATCTCACTCACTCGACCATCGTTCTCGTTAGCTCGAGAAGCTACAGCAAAGTTAATTTGAAGAGAGAAAACTAACGTAATATTCGTAATCAGCACCCACAAATTACTTGAAAACGACACCGATATTAGTTTTTTTTCTGATCCTACCATTTTATAGGGTTACCAGCTTACCTACTAACTTACCCACCTAACCGAAAAATTTAAGTAATATTCGTAATCAGCAACTACAAATTACTCAAAAACGACACCCATATTAGTTTTTTCTTATATTACCTTTACGCAGGGTTGCTAGGTTACTTTCCTACTCACTTACATACGTACCTGACTGCAAATTTGATGATGTATTCGCAATCAGCACCTCCAAATTTCTCGAAAACGCCACCCATATCGTTTTTTTCAGTCTCTCGATTATACAAGCACCGTTTTCTCCCAGGGTTACCAACAATATACTACTTAAATAGTCAAAGGTTATTTTTAAGGACTTCCTTCATTTTCAACAACAAACAAACCAACCACCAAGGTTAATACCACATACAATTTATTATCAAAAACTTCATTTTTTTATATATATTTGGGGAAAATCTCGGAAATTACCCTAAAAATGAGGAAAATATTTTCACCTGGCAACACCACTTGTCCTCCCACACAACAGCCCTATACAAGTCATCAAGCTCAGTGTAGCCCGCAGTCTCTTTTTTTCAATTGGAAAATTTTATTTTCCACGATTTTACAAAATGGCCACTACACCATCCGCCATCTTGGTTTTGAAAAAAGTTAGGATTTTCCTATATTCACCGAGATGCTGGCAACATTTCTGCATAAACAAAGTTTTCGAGTGTTAACTTTGGTAAAAGGCTTTAATTCACCGAAGTCTAGTCAGACAAGTCTGTTTAAAAAAGACATTTTAGAGCAGCCTTCTATTTATTTTTTCTTTAATCTTTCCCAAAAAACAGTAGGATGCGTCGTTTGAACGGATCCGATCGGTCACCGTTTCAAAGAACTGTTTTGGTCAGGACCAAAACAGCTTGGCGACTTTTCCCCGAGTCTGATTAAAAAACTAAACACAAACCTAGAACAATGAGTCAGTGAGTCAGTCACCGTTATCCAGGTTTTTTTATATAATATAGATAGAAAAGTGCGGTGTAAATTATGAAAAGTGGACGTTTTGCAAATAAGCCGTATCCTCTAGCCATTTATGTTCAGTTTTCAAAGTGCGCCACTAACTTGAAAATAAAACTAAATGGCGGCTGACGACTATGCCATAATCGTCGACGCCCTTTGGATGGTGGTAGCCGGTAAGACATTTACTACCTACCATACATTTTCTGTCCTAGTAATCAAAATGTAGTTAACATTGAAAATCGTATCTTAATGCAATAGGTAGAATTGGTACATTGATGTGATGCTCATTGCATCCACGGGAGGAGACGTAGAGGTTTTTTTTAGGCCGGACACACACCACGGCACTCTTCCACGGGAAGAGATCGGAGGGTCTACTGTTAGGCCGGACAGGCCACTGCACAAATCCATTTGAGGAGAAAGAGAGGTATTTTCATAGGCCGGACAAACACCACAGCCCTCTTCCATACGGAAAAACGGAGGATTACTCTTAGGCCCGACATACCACTTCACACATCCACTTGAGGAGACGGAGAGGTATTTTCTTAGGCCGGATACACATCACGGCACTCTTTCATGGAAAGACACGGAGGGTCTTCCCTTAGGCCAGACAGACCACTGTACACATCCACGTGAGGTGACGGACAGGTATTTTCTTAGGCCGGACAAACACCACAGCACTCTTTCATAGGAAAAAACGGAGGGTTACTCTTAGGCCGGACATACCACTTCACACATCCACTTGAGGAGACGGAGAGGTATTTTCTTAGGCCAGACACACATCACGGCACTCTTTCATGGAAAGACACGGATGGTCTTCCCTTAGGCCAGACAGACCACTGTATACATCCACGTGAGGTGACGGACAGGTATTTTCTTAGGCCGGACAAACACCACAGCACTCTTCCATAGGAAAAAACGGAGGGTTACTCTTAGGCCGCACATAACACTTCACACATCCACTTGAGGAGACGAAGAGGTATTTTCTTAGGGTCGGACCCACACCACGGCACTCTTCCACGGGAAGACACGGAGGGTCTACTCTTAGGTCAGACAGACCACTGTACACATCCACGTGAGGTGACGCACAGGTATTTTCTTAGGCCGGACAGACACCACAGCCCTCTTCCATACGGAAAAACGGAGGATTACTCTTAGGCCCGACATACCACTTCACACATCCACTTGAGGAGACGGAGAGGTATTTTCTTAGGCCGGATACACATCACGGCACTCTTTCATGGAAAGACACGGAGGGTCTTCCCTTAGGCCAGACAGACCACTGTACACATCCACGTGAGGTGACGGACAGGTATTTTCTTAGGCCGGACAAACACCACAGCACTCTTTCATAGGAAAAAACGGAGAGTTACTCTTAGGCCGGACATACCACTTCACACATCCACTTGAGGAGACGGAGAGGTATTTTCTTAGGCCAGACACACATCACGGCACTCTTTCATGGAAAGACACGGATGGTCTTCCCTTAGGCCAGACAGACCACTGTATACATCCACGTGAGGTGACGGACAGGTATTTTCTTAGGCCGGACAAACACCACAGCACTCTTCCATAGGAAAAAACGGAGGGTTACTCTTAGGCCGCACATAACACTTCACACATCCACTTGAGGAGACGGAGAGGTATTTTCTTAGGGTCGGACCCACACCACGGCACTCTTCCACGGGAAGACACAGAGGGTCTACTCTTAGGTCAGACAGACCACTGTACACATCCACGTGAGGTGACGCACAGGTATTTTCTTAGGCCGGACAGACAACACAGCACTCTTCCATAGGAAAAAACGGAGGATTACTCTTAGGCCCGACATACCACTTCACACATCCACTTGAGGAGACGGAGAGGTATTTTCTTAGGCCAGACACACATCACGGCACTCTTTCATGGAAAGACACGGAGGATCTTCCCTTAGGCCAGACAGACCACTGTACACATCCACGTGAGGTGACGGACAGGTATTTTCTTAGGCCGGACAAACACCACAGCACTCTTCCATAGGAAAAAACGGAGGGTTACTCTTAGGCCGGACATACCACTTCACACATCCACTTGAGGAGACGGAGAGGTATTTTCTTAGGCCAGACACACATCACGGCACTCTTTCATGGAGAGACACGGAGGGTCTACTCTTAGGTCAGACAGACCACTGTACACATCCACGTGAGGTGACGCACAGGTATTTTCTTAGGCCGGACAGACACCACAGCACTCTTCCATAGGAAAAAACGGAGGATTACTCTTAGGCCCGACATACCACTTCACACATCCACTTGAGGAGACGGAGAGGTATTTTCTTAGGCCAGACACACATCACGGCACTCTTTCATGGAAAGACACGGAGGGTCTTCCCTTAGGCCAGACAGACCACTGTACACATCCACGTGAGGTGACGGACAGGTATTTTCTTAGGCCGGACAAACACCACAGCACTCTTCCATAGGAAAAAACGGAGGGTTACTCTTAGGCCGGACATACCACTTCACACATCCACTTGAGGAGACGGAGAGGTATTTTCTTAGGCCAGACACACATCACGGCACTCTTTCATGGAAAGACACGGAGGGTCTTCCCTTAGGCCAGACAGACCACTGTATACATCCACGTGAGGTGACGGACAGGTATTTTCTTAGGCCGGACAAACACCACAGCACTCTTCCATAGGAAAAAACGGAGGGTTACTCTTAGGCCGCACATAACACTTCACACATCCACTTGAGGAGACGGAGAGGTATTTTCTTAGGCCAGACACACATCACGGCACTCTTTCATGGAAAGACACGGAGGGTCTTCCCTTAGGCCAGGGTCTTCACTTGAGGTAACGGAGAAGTATTTTCTAAGGTTGGACACTCATCACGGCACTCTTCCACGAGAAGACACGGAAGGTCTACTTCTTGGTCGGACACACCATTGCACACATCCACTGGAGGAGACAGAAAGGTAATTTCTTAGGCAAGATGATCTCTACTCCTACTAGGTATGTAGGTAAGGTACCCATCTAAAGTAACAATTTGAAGTCAGAGTTTATTCGCAAAAAAAATCGGATATATTTGTTACCTAGGTTTTACTTCTACTTACGTTTGTTGGCTTTTTCATAATTATGATTTGTGAGTTGCTTGATATATTCCGTAGTGCGTTTGTTTGCTAGCAGTGCCACAGAACCAATATTAGTTTGTACTGCGGAGACGCTCCGTAGTCACGTGACCGATGGCGGGAAAATTGACACAGGTCCTACCTCGATGCGGTCTGCGACCGGTCTGAACAAGGCGAGCGCACGCTCTGATACTTATATTTGTGTTTAAAAAATTATATAAAAAATTCCCTTCTCGTTTTGCTAAATTTTGTTAATGACTTCACTAATTTAAATAAAAACTAACATGACACTAAGTGTTTCATAAGTTAAAACGTGAAAGAAGTAAGTCAAAAACATGATTTCAATTTTAAAAAGGTGGTATCTTTGTGTTTTTTTTTTTATTCAGTGAAGTAATTCAAATAGTGTATTGAATTAATGATTTCACTAGATAAAATGATCAAAAATATCATATATTTTTTTCTTCATAGAAAACTATAAGAATTCTTATCAAAAACTTTAAAATTCTAGAGACATTTGAGAACCTATGGCGTCTTAATAGTTTGCGCGAGAGACACTTCCAAAGTGGTAAAAAGTGTGTCCCCCCCCCATAACTTCTAAAATAAGAGAATGATAAAACTAAAAAAAATATATGATGTACATTACCATGTAAACTTTCACTCAAAATTGGTTTGAACGAGATCTATTAAGTAGTTTTTTTTTTAATACGTCATTAATCGTAATCCATCCAAGAACTTTTATATTATGTTACTTGCTGCTACGGAACCCTTCATGGGCGAGTCCGACTCGCACTTGGCCGCTTTTTTATATTATTCCACTTACATCATATATGACAAAGTTAGGATGTTCGTATGTTTGTTACTCAATCACGCCGAAACGGCTAAACCGATTTCGTTGAAATTTTGTGTCAGATAGCTTATGATCTGGATTAAGCTATAGGCTAGTTTTTATCCCGGTAAAACGTGAGCGAAACCAAACTATATAAACTATTAATACATACTAGACTAGACCTAGACGTAGACTACAACTAGACATTTTCAATTCAAAGACAAATAAAATTAAAAAAAAAAATAGCAGACCTCTGGTTCGATGCATTTCTTTAGCTGTTTGTTTTTTGATTTACTTTCCCTTATTTTTTATATATATATACTTTTGTTATATTCTTATTTCAGCAATAAGCAAGTAACATTAGACGCAATATGCGGAAACATTTTAATGGTTAGTAGTAACATTTTTAGAATAAGTAATTCGTTTTTAAGTACAGTTTGTTTTTCTTGTTTTGTGGCATTCTATTGGTGAGGCCTACGTCCAGCAGTGGACTTCTATGATAAACCAATAAGCAGGTATACATGGCGTATTTCAAAACTGTTTTAGTGTGCGACGTTAGCGCATGACCTCGGCTTTTGTCCCAGTGAACAATATGTCAAATATTTCAGCCTGCTCACTGAACTGGAATCCTGATAACCTGCGTTACAGAGAACGTTACAGAGAACGCTAACTTCGTACACGAATTATGGATGGGTTAGGGTTCTTTCGTCACTACACCATTTTTTGTGCTACTTTTGACTTCCATACTTCGAGGGTAAACTCGTCACTACTTACATTTTCTCAGGTTATAGATGGGTTTTACTTTAAATTATGGATTGTCATTTTAGGTACATAGAATAATTTGACCTCAAACATAATATACATAACATAACATAACAACCAATGAATAAATAGTCCTGGGGGCTTAGTACGAGCATTTGTTCTTAATTTTCGCCTCGTTTCCGCTAGGGGCGCTGCAAGTAAATGTATGGAAGGAAACGAAAGTTCATATAGTTTCGAAAACTATCAAAACTCGTACTAAGCCCCTGATCCCACACTAGAATCCCCAGCATCCTGGGTATCAGAAACTAAGAGTACCATAATTTTCACTAGAAACGGGAGATTTACCATGATTTTTGAGTTTTACATAACCATGATAGTTTCAAAAGTTTTAAGAGTACCATGTACCACAACACCCGGACCCGGAACAAATATTTGCTGGTTATACAAACATTTGTCCCACAGCGGGAATCAAACCCGCAACCTCTGTAAACATAAGCTCAAGTTACGCATTGGGCTATTGAGAGGCTATTGAGTTTCACCAAGAAATAATTATTATTTTTCCCAAGATGGCGTCAACTGCTGATGCTCTTTGATATGTTTTTGACCGTTGAAAATTGTTTTGTCGTATAAAAGCAAACTCCAGAGTTTGATGATGGCCAGCACACAATGAGCAGGATCTAAGGTGTAACTGTTGCTCCGATTTCGAGGTGTTGGAACACTGCAAATAGTAGGGGGACTGTTTTTTATGTACCAAGTACTTACACATGCATTATATATATATATATATATATTTATATAATATACAAATACACTAACCCACCCATAACACGCATAAAACACAAACACACACAAACACACACACACACACACATACACACGATGGCTACTCCTGTGATACCCAGACTCTTATGAGACTGGTGGTAGCAGGAGAGCCTCATATACAAACACTCATACACGCACACACACACTCACACATCCTCACACAAATTAAGTAAGAGACCTGTTTCATAATTATAATTTTATTATAGGATAACTTTTTATTTTGAGTTTTCTACATGTACCTACTTTATGTTACTTTTTGGTATGATGTTTAGTGCTCCAAGTCCTAAGGTCGGGCGCTGGAAATTGCGACACAGTTCATACTATAGCAATTTTCAGCGTTCCTTTTTGTATACTGCTCTTGTGTAAAAACATTTCCAAATAAATAAATTACAATTTCAAAATTTCAATAATAGGTTCTAAATATAAATTCTAATATATATTCTAATATTTGCAGGCTATACAAACATTTGTCCCACAGCGGGAATCAAACCCGCAACCTCTCTAAACATAAGCTCAAGTTACGCATTGGGCTATTGAGAGGCTATTGAGTTTCACCAAGTTTTTTTTTTTTTTCCAAGATGGCGTCAACTGCTGATGCTTTTTGATATGTTTTTGACCGTTGTGTGCACGACGGCGAACCCCGCAGACCAACCACGCAGCTAAGAGTGTTATTTAATGAGGCAAATAAAGACATAAACATTAGCATAAGTTAGAATAACAAGAAAAATTGTAGTAGGTAGTTAGGGCGTTCATTATTTTACCTAAACACAACAAGCCTAGATAGGAGCGTCTTAAAAATAAGCATTTAAAATAAATAGAACTATAGGTAGTATAACAGATAAGAGCCGCTTTCTCAACGGTAACGCTGCCACATAGTTAAGAAAATGTATAGAGAAATTGAGGCCCTGTGATTGGTTAAAAGTCCGGCCTTGCCATTGGTTGACCAATGACAAGCGGTTTTTAATCCTTGCAATTTTAGTATATATATTTGGCGAATCTGCGCATTCAGTCAGTCAGCAAGTTCCTTCGTATAAGTCAAGAAAGAATAAACAGAAGAAGTCTGCAAGAAATGGTGTTTTCCTCTTCCCAGTGGTAGGCAAGCACCCCTCCCGACACCCCTCCCCGCACCCCGCTCAGCACCCCGCGCCGCAGCACGTCGAGACGTCGGAGCAACCAGCAGCAGGCAGCAGCGCGTGCCCCCGAGCAGCACCTGCGACGCACCGAGCAGCCAGGCCAGCAAGCCGCGCCCCACCACGTCCCAGCCCGTAGCACCACCAGCGACCGCAGCACGACCAGCAACAGCACGGCGCCATCGTACCTACTCACACCTACCCATACCTACTTCCTAGCAGCATCGTCGCTGAGTATCCATCCTGAACACCCCATCCTATCTACAGTCCACTTCATCAGCACCCTGAACATTGGTCCTTCGAGCCGGATCTCTGAACCAGGAACCAGGAACAGGATACATCAGCACAGTGAAGAATGCCGGTTACTAGGAGTAAGCAGGGCAAGGATGATGCAAGAGGTGCGGCTGCTACCTCGACGGAAGAGAGCAGCTCGGACCCGTCTGCCACCACGACATCGGGTACCGTTACGACGGGAACGGACACCGCTACCGACGCGACGGAGGTAGTGAAGGCAAAGTCTACGCGAGCGCCATCAAGGAAATCTGGAGCTGCGAAGAAGAGGACGGTGCTGGCGGCGCGGGAGAAGCTTGCTGCGCTGCGTGTCGCCGAAGCGGAGGCGCTGGCAGCAGCGGCCAAGGCGGCTTCAGAACTCGCGGAGGCAAGACTGAAGAGCATAGAAGAGGACTCATCCGACGAAGAGGATGATGACGAACAGAAGGAACAAGATGACCTGGCTTCAGTACGAATCACGAAGTGGCTGCATCGACACCCAGAAGAACCACCACAACCTGGTACTAGCAAGGAGACCCTCGAGGAAGCGTTTCCCAAGGAAGTCCATGAAGCACGGCAGGACCGGATCGAGAACCGACCCGGGCGGGCGACGGAGCAGCCCACCGCGCAAGGACCCATCGTTGACCTGTCGGCGTTAACGATGGCGCTATCGCAGATCGCGACAAGGAGGGAATCACCGAAGTACCTACTGGATCTACCAATCTTCAATGGACAGGTCAGTGGATGGTTGGCGTACAGAGCAGCATTCAGAGACAGTGAATCGTCGTTTTCGAAGCCAGAGAACATCGCAAGACTCAGAAAGAGCCTGAAGGGTACTGCGTACGAAGCCGTCAGCAGTCTCCTGGTCAGCCAACCCGAACCCGGAGCCGTGATCGAGGCTCTTGAGAGGCGGTTCGGGCGGCCGGAGGCGCTGGTGCTGGCCGAGATGGAGAAGCTACGGCACCTAACCAAAGTGACCGACAGTGCACGCGATCTGTGCATTTTTGCGGGACGAGTGGCCAACGCCGTAGCTACAGTGGAAACCCTACGAAGAGAAGCGTACCTACACAGCCCAGAGATGGTCAGGAGTATACTGGAGAAACTCACACCCATACTGCGCAGCAAGTGGTACGACTACGCGTCTATGAAGAAAGAAGACGCACCGGAAATGAAGAAAATCGCCGCATTCCTGAACGAAGAAGCGGACAAGTGCGGGGCGTACGCCCTGCCCGAAATAATCGCCGAAGAGGGGCAACGATTCAAGAAGCGAGGAGTGGAGAAGTCCTACGCTGCAGTCGCATCAAAAACAGAAGGATGTCCACACTGCAAGAAGACACACAAACTCGTCGATTGCTACGAATTTGCCAAGGCGGACGTATCTACTAGATGGGAGATAGCAAGAAAGAATCGCATCTGCTTCCTGTGCCTACGAGAAACGCATCGCCGCAACAAATGTCAAGCGAAGCCATGCGCTAAAGACGGCTGCGAGAAAAGTCACCACAGACTGCTACACAGTGACCCGCCCGTGACACAGCCGGAACCTGCGAAACGCCAGACCGAAGTCGCCGCATGCGCCACGGAGCCGGAAGAGTCGCACCGCAGCGGACCCCGCCACGCCTACCTCAAGATAGTGCCAATAGAACTGATGGGGCCTAAAGCGACGATAAGCTCCTACGCCCTGCTCGATGACGGAAGCACGTGCACCTTCGTAGAAGAGGCCATCGCAGAATTGTTAGGCGTGGACGGGCCAAAGGACACGCTGTGGATAAGAGATGCGAACGGCGGTGAAGTCAAACACAGGGACAGCAAGTTAGTAAATCTGCGCGTGAGAGGCCGCAACGAAAAAGACGTACATATCCTCAGAGACACGCAGACTGTCAAGACATTGAACTTCACTTCACAGGCGGTCTCGAGAAAAGAGATAGAAGACTGTGCGCATCTCTACGCCATAGAAGAATGCCTCATCTACGATCGAGCCTATCCGAAAGTGATCATTGGACAAAATAACTGGGACTTCATAATATCGCGAGAAGTGCGAGAGGGACGGAGCGATCAACCGGTCGCCTCACTCACGCTATTAGGATGGGTGCTCCACGGCTGTCGCTATGGGAAAAAGGACTCAGAAGGAGACTTTTGCGGCTATATAAACTCAACGAGACGATCCGATGACTTGGAAGAAATGATGAAGAACTTCTTCAAGTTGGAATCACTGGGTATTGAAGAAAAAAAGCCTGCGAGCGATCCCGAACAGCGAGCCCTCCGGATACTGGAAGAAAAGAGCAAACGCTTACCGGACGGGAGATTTGAAACGGCGCTTCTATGGCGCGACGATACGGCGTTATTGAACAACAATTACAACGGAGCGCTCAAGCGGCTTGAGAACTTGGAACGGAAGCTCGACCGCGACGCTGACTTGAAAACGAAGTACACAGAACGGATCGAACACCTGCTCGCCTCAAACTACGCCGAACGAGCAGTGGCGCCACCTATCGACGGGAAGACGTGGTACCTACCACATTTCGCTGTTATCAACCCAGCTAAGCCGAAGATAAGGCTAGTTCATGACGCCGCCGCGAAGACAAACGGCAAGAGTTTGAACGACATGTTGCTAGCAGGCCCGGATCTACTTCAGTCACTACCAGGAGTGGTCATGCGGTTCAGACAGCATCCGTACGCCGTATCAGCTGATGTCAAAGAAATGTTCATGCAAGTGAGGATCCGCCCGGAAGACAGAGACGCACTGAGATTTCTCTGGAGGGGTAACACGCGGAGGGGGGAAGGCGCCTGCGCGGGGGGAAATGCACCGGTCGAGTACAGAATGACTTCGGTTATCTTCGGAGCGTCATCATCACCGTGCACAGCTCTCTATATCAAGAATAGAAACGCGCAGGACTTCGCAGAAGAGTACCCAGCAGCCAGTGCTGCTATTATAAAAAATCACTATATGGATGATTATCTTTGCAGTTTTCCCACGGTCGAAGAAGCAGAGAGAGTGAACAGAGAAGTAGACTTCGTGCAGCGGCAGGCCTGCTTCGAGCTGAGGGGGTGGACCTCGAATGACGAGAGGACGATCCACACACTCACCGCGCGCTCTGAAGACCCCACAGTCTCCATCGGCGGGAGCAGCGTCGAGAAGGCGCTAGGCCTCCTATGGAACGTGCAAGAAGACTACATCGGTTTCGAAGTGAACACTCGGAAGACATCACCAACTCTTCTCAAAGAAGGCAAGACACCGACCAAGAGGGAAGCCCTGAGCGTCATCATGTCACTCTTCGACCCGCTCGGGCTCATCTCACCTGTCACCACGCCGGCCAAGAGACTGATGCAAGACACATGGCGCTACGGGACCGGCTGGGACGAACTGCTCCCGGACAAACTGCAGTCAAGATGGCAACAGTGGGCGGAGTCTCTGAGCAACCTAGAGAGCCTGAAGATACCTAGGTGCTACGACTACGAGCCAGCGAGCACTCGACAGCTTCACACGTTCGTGGACGCCAGCGAGGAAGCCTACGCCGCCGCTGTGTACTGGCGGACGACGCGCGCCGACGGCAGCGTGCACCTCGCCCTGGCGGCCGCTAAGAGCAGAGTGACCCCGCTCAAACCGATCTCCATTCCCCGACTGGAACTTCAAGCGGCGCTATTGGGAGCGCGCCTAGCAGAAACGGTCGTAAACGAACACGACTTCGAGATAGAAAAAAGGGTTTTCTGGAGCGACTCACGGATGGCCCTAGCTTGGATAAGGGCGGAGCCACGCAGCTTCAAAACCTTCGTAGCTCACCGGTTGGCCGAGATCGAAGACACCACGAAGAAGAAGGAATGGCGGTGGATACCATCTAGCGAGAACGTGGCAGACGACGCCACTCGCGCCACTCCCGAGGGCTTCAATCAACACCACCGATGGTTCAAGGGACCGGAGTTCCTAAAGGCCGCAGAAGAGGCGTGGCCAACGGAGTCGCATACGCCCACCGAAGTCACCGGTGAAGAAAAAGAAAAATGCTTCGCGATGACAGAAGTGAAACTCGACGACGCGGATCACCTGCCCGACATAAGACGCTTCTCGAAATGGTTGCGTCTCATCAGAGCGACGGCACGAGTCCTACAGTTCATCGAGCGATGCAGTGCGAAGAGGCACGAGACAGTGGCCGCACTGCGAAAACGAACAAAGAAAAACAGCTCACGCGATCCCGACTGGCGAGCGACGAAAAAACCGCGAGCCCGGTTATACTCGACGGGAACGTGCTACGACGGCCTACCAAGAAGATCGTCGTGCTTCCGGTGGAGTCGCGCGACGGCGGCGACGGCGGGAGAATGTGCACGACGGCGAACCCCGCAGACCAACCACGCAGCTAAGAGTGTTATTTAATGAGGCAAATAAAGACATAAACATTAGCATAAGTTAGAATAACAAGAAAAATTGTAGTAGGTAGTTAGGGCGTTCATTATTTTACCTAAACACAACAAGCCTAGATAGGAGCGTCTTAAAAATAAGCATTTAAAATAAATAGAACTATGGGTAGTATAACAGATAAGAGCCGCTTTCTCAACGGTAACGCTGCCACATAGTTAAGAAAATGTATAGAGAAATTGAGGCCCTGTGATTGGTTAAAAGTCCGGCCTTGCCATTGGTTGACCAATGACAAGCGGTTTTTAATCCTTGCAATTTTAGTATATATATTTGGCGAATCTGCGCATTCAGTCAGTCAGCAAGTTCCTTCGTATAAGTCAAGAAAGAATAAACAGAAGAAGTCTGCAAGAAATGGTGTTTTCCTCTTCCCAGTGGTAGGCAAGCACCCCTCCCGACACCCCTCCCCGCACCCCGCTCAGCACCCCGCGCCGCAGCACGTCGAGACGTCGGAGCAACCAGCAGCAGGCAGCAGCGCGTGCCCCCGAGCAGCACCTGCGACGCACCGAGCAGCCAGGCCAGCAAGCCGCGCCCCACCACGTCCCAGCCCGTAGCACCACCAGCGACCGCAGCACGACCAGCAACAGCACGGCGCCATCGTACCTACTCACACCTACCCATACCTACTTCCTAGCAGCATCGTCGCTGAGTATCCATCCTGAACACCCCATCCTATCTACAGTCCACTTCATCAGCACCCTGAACACGTTGAAAATTGTTTTGTCGTATAAAAGCAAACTCCAGAGTTTGATGATGACCAGCACACAATGAGCAGGATCTAAGGTGTAACTGTTGCTCCGATTTCGAGGTGTTGGAACACTGCAAATAGTAGGAGGACTGTTTTTTTATAAATTTAACTTGTATATTCTAAGATTTTTGGAAATGTTTCCAAAATATGTATCTGGATAATATTTCAGGGTCAGATTCTGCCCATAAAACAACTAAAAAACTTCCTCAAGGAAAAATAGAAAAAAAAAAAAAATTGTTCCCTTTATTTTTTTATTAGTACAAGTAAGTCACAGTAGACGCAGACAAATGGTTGAATTCGGCCGCTTAATCAAACGGCTAGCCCATTTATTGAACACCTATAGCGTTGTTTAATGAAGGGGGCCTACGGCCGAATTCAACCGTGTACTGTTGAACGTTGAGTTCAGCCATTCGGCTTATTGATGTACAGATATGTAGTTGAGTGCCGTTCTTCAATTAACGAGCTAGCCGTCTTCAACCAGTTGGCTGCGACATATACATGCATCCCGGTGGATGGATCGGCACTAAAGTCGAATAACTTATTTATTAGGTTTGGTTTGTCAGTTACTAATCTTATTGAATTATTTTGTTCTTTCATTCAAGTTCCAACTATAAAAGACAGTTGTCGCGGCCAGTGATTTTGTAATTACTATCCAAAAATGGGTACGTGTCTTGTGACAAGATGGGCTCTCATAGACTTGCTTTTAAGTTGTGCTCTTAAACATACAGGTATAACATTCTATTTTATTTTTATTTTATTGAAATAGTTTATTTATTTACAGAAAGAATAATACAACTAATAATAGTAGGTATGTACAGTGGCGGAATGAAAACGTTCGTCAGTTTTCAAAGTAATCCCCTTAGCTTGTCGCCAGCACATATTACCTTTTCCAACTATTCTACGTAGCAGACTGCTGTATAGAAAACCATAATTTAAATGTTTATTATAAAGATCAAAATCGCACACCTTTGATCAGTTGCTTGTTTAACTTTGGAACGACTTTTTTAGGGTCCCGTACCCAAAGGGGCCAAACGAAGCCCTATTGCCTTCGCTCATCCGTCTGTCCGTCTCTCTATCACACGGGTCTATAGCGGCTAAACCATTGAAGTATTCATATTTGTACTATTTATGTATCTTACTGACCCAAATCCAAAAATAATAACCAAAATTTATTTTGAAGTATGGTTCCCGTACAAGTTAAAGTGTGGAGGCAAAAATAAATTTGTCGTACCCTAGCATGTGGAGTATAATTTTAGAGCTTATTAAGTAGAATAAGACTGTATTTTTGTTACTAAGTTCAATTTTATCTCCATTTAACACAGGAACTAGTTTTCTTTTAAATATTCTACATACTTATTATGAATATTTTACCAAAAAAATATAATAATTTAGAAAATTGAAACATTTTGAGTATTTTCTCATATTTCTATTACAAACTGATTTAATTTTGCGTGTGGATTAACTAAACTTAGGCAATTTATAACTTTTACATTTGTTACGGATCCACAAATTATATAATAGTTTATACGACGGAAACCTGAATGCCCGAGGTCGATGCGCACTTGGCCAGTTTTTTATTGAGTTAGCCAGAAGTTTTGTCATTTTATTCGTAGACTATCTGTCATTCAATCGCTGCTACTATCCGTTGTCATGGCAACTAAAGGTTATTTTCGTAATATTGACAATACTATGTCGGTAAAACAGTACCAATGCAATACTATGTCGGTAAAGCAGTACCTATGTTTTTTGCATTGAACAACCAAAAATAGGCCCTAAGGTGACGAACATTTTAATTCCACCACTGTACAACATTCAAAAAAATACATACGAAACAGCTGTACTACCTGAAGACCGCTGCTAATGATCTAAAGGTAGCTCAACTGATCCAAATCACTAGAAGACGGAAGCGTTTCTAAGATGCTGGCTATCATTATAATAGGTGTAAATACACTCTGGTCTGATTCGTCTTGCACTTTCAACTTCTGGTGAATGATCCAAATCTGTTTCCAATACAAACTGTGAGGAACCAATGAGTGATAGAAAAGATATAATTTCATCATTAAGTGTTATTTTAAGTAAAAACTATGCATGTAAAAGTAAAAGCCATGCCATTTCGTAATTAGTTTTTACTTAACTAAAACTCTAGTAATGAAATCATATCCGTTAAAGGTATCACCAGGCATTGGTTCCTCAATGTTTATATGGGAAACGGTTTTGGACCATCCATCTCTTAATGCGCGGTCGTTTTCCATGTAACATGTTTTTATAAAGCTATAAAAAATTGAAAATGAAGAAAGGAGAAGTCGCAATGATTATTTCAAGCTACGGTCGACAGCCGTCGAAAGCATCAAGAAAAGGCACGAAGACCCATATTCTCACAAGTTTGCAGTCACAACCTACTTTGAAACTTTCACTGAAACATACAACAACCTAAGTATTGGAGAAGTCTTGGAAAATGTCACCGTCTCGCTAGCTGGTAGGATTCACTCAATTCATGGGTCTGGAAGCGATTTTGTTTGTGACCTGAGAGCTGATGGCACTGAAATACAGGTTGGTTTTATTACCAACTTATTTAATTAATAGTTAGTATAAACACTTTATTGAACACCAAATAGAAAAATAAAAAGATAAAAGAACAATAACAGTAATGTACAGTGGTGGAATGAAAATGTTCGTCACCTTAGGGCCTATTTTTGGTTGTTCAATGCAAAAAGCATAGGTACTGCTTTACCGACATAGTATTGCAATGGTACTGTTTTACCGACACAGTATTGTCAATATTACTAAAATAACCTTCAGTTACCATGACAACGGATAATAGCAGCGATTGAATAACAGATAGTCTACGAATAAAATGACAAAACTTCTGGCTAACTCATTATAAAACTGGCCAAGTGCGCATCGGACCTCGCGCATTCAGGTTTCCGTCGTAGAAACTATTATATAATTTGTGGTTCCGTAACAAATGTAGAAGTTATAAATTGCCTAAGTTTAGTTAATCCACACGCAAAATTAAATCTGTTTGTAATAGAAATATGAGAAAATTCTCAAAATGTTTCTATTTTCTAAAATATTATAATTTTTTGGTAAAATATTCATACTAAGTATGCAGAATATTAAAAAAAAACTAGTTCGTGGGTTAAATGGAAATTAAATTGAACTTAGTAACAAAAATACAGTATTATTATACTAAATAGGCTCTAAAATTATACTCCACATGCTAGGGTACGACAGATTTATTTTTCCCTCCCCACTTTAACTTGTACGGGAAACATACTTCAAGATAATTTTTGGTTATCATTTTTGGGTTTGGGTCAGTAAGATACATATATAATACAAATATGAATACTTCAATGGTTTAGCTGCTATAGACCCGTGTGATAGAGAGACGGACAGACGGATGAGCGAGGGCAATAGGGCTTCGTTTGGCCTCTTTGGGTACGGGACCCTAAAAAAGTCGTTCCAAACTTAAACAAGCAACTGATCAAAGGTGTGCGAATTTGATCTTTATAATAAACATTTAAATTATGGTTTTCTATACAGCAGTCTGCTACGTATAATAGTTGGAAAAGGTAATATGTGCTCGCGACAAGCTAAGGGGATTCCTTTGAAAACTGACGAACGTTTTCATTCCGCCACTGTACAATGGGCGGTCTTATAAATGATTATATATATAACCCTTTCACTAACACACATTAGTCTTGATCCCACGCTAGGATCCCCTGTATCATGGGTATCAGGAGTACCATGATACTACAACACCGGAACCCCAGAACATGCAAATTTGTGTTCCGCGCAGCGGGAATCGTAATCGCACATCACTTTTAGGTATCATGCAGAACAGGACACACCTTCACACCACAGGTGAAATTACAGGCACATGAGACTTTTCATCTTTATGTCTCAGGGTGGCGGGCGCAGTGCAATGCCACATAGGTTGCGTCCTAGGTGGATGTGATCTATGAGGTAATGCACTGTTCATAGGCAGAGGTTACCGCTTAAGATCAGGTCTCTTGCTTGATCCGTCATCCAATAGTATAAAAAAAAAAAAAAAAAAAAAAAAAGGAATAGCCTATATAAGTTAAAAAAAAATAAAGCCAATATTTTAAAAAATGCATCTAAATACTTAGGTGTTTTATAACCGTAACCAAGAAATCTTAATTTTATCTTAATTTTTATTGTATAAATCGAAAATCGTCTCGTATATTTATTTACCACCTAGTTACCTCCGTCACAGATAAAATAATACTATACTAGTACCTCCGTATACAGAGTGTTTTTTTTTACTTGGTCAGTATGGGCATATCTGAATCCTTAAGAGAAACGGGATAACTGTCTTTAGAACCATTTACTCATATTGTAATGAAACGATTTTGGCGTAGTTATTTTTTTGGTCAAGCGTGAGTTTTCCATAAAAATGAGTTGTTTTGATCAAGTTTTTTTTAATGCGTATAGATTCATAAGACACATCTTACATTTCATGTAAGGATTGTTTTATTTTATTCGAAGAAAAAAACCGGAGCAGTAGTAGTTGAAATGTTTTCTTATACAACGATCAACGAACGATCTACCAACGATCCACACCTATGGTTACACCATGTATATTTTTGTATATTTACGAATCTTCTACATAGGACCTTTCTAAATAAAATAAATTTTAAAATAAATAAATAAAAAGCTAATGTCGATCTTCGCCTTGTGATCCCACCGCAGCATCTGCACGATCGATCTCAGTGACAGCTGATGGATGGTATTTATTTTATTTTTTTATTTTTATTTTATTAAATAGGACACCCAACACAGGTTTACACTAACACATTCAAAAAACAAAACAAAACAAGGTCTTAATCTTAGTGTTCCCGTAATTATAGGGTATCACAGCGTGCGCAAGAAATACAACAATTAACAGCTTATTTGCAGGGATACATAGTAAATTAAACGATAAGAAATATAAAAATACTTATTACATAATACTAAGACAAAGGATAATAATTTATAGAAATAATACTTAGTTTAGGCTAGAATTTTACTTAAATTATAGATATCGAATGTTGCGGTATAAAATTGAACTATTTGTCAAAAAAGAAGGTTACAAAAATGTGTTAAAAATTTCACAAATTAATCAAGACATGAGTTCTTTTAAATGTTTCCTAAATTTAGGTAATGGGTCAGATATGTCCAAATCACTTGTTTTTGAAATAGTATTATACTGCTTACAGAGCCTTGGCATAACGGAATGCTGGCCGAGATTCGTTCTAGAGTACGGCAAACTAAACAAGTTATATGCTCTTATCCTAGGTAATCGAGATGGTGCGGTAATACTACATTACATTAGTATACATTACCGTCCATCAGGGGTGACTCACCAGGTGCCGTTAATTGATGTAGCAACGGACAACAAACGTGTTGAAGCTATCGAATTGTATTATTGGTTAATAAAAGTAACATTTAGATAAATGAATCACTACTGAGCCAGGAATATACGTAGGTAGTTCCGCCTATTGATACCTAGTATTGTCCAAGCATCTCATTATAAGTAATAATATATAAATATTATAAGTTATCGCTACTAAAACTAGCTAAGCAACACAGGTGTTTAAATCAACCTGTACATCAAACGCAATAACCAAAAGAAAAAACGCGTCAAAAACGGCTGCAAACTAGAGCCATAACTTTCTATACACTTCACATTAATCAAGAGAATCATCAATCATCATCATCATCATCAAAGAGATCATTAATCTTCCCTTTGAGTACTTCAAACCTAATAAAGATAAAAAGTTAGCCGGGAACCGGATTACTTTGTTGAAATCTACCCGAGTGGATAATCTAGAAAGCATCATAAAGCCTTCTTAAAAACTCCAGATAACGCTTTCATAACCTCCTACTTCTACTGTCGGGTATAAAAGCGCTGAGAAAATTAATTTTCATTTATAAGTTTCGACTGCTTCTGTTAAGTACCCGGGCTTTGAGAGCTCATAAGTTAGGAGTTTTATCTACATAGAGGCCGCCTAGGATTATGTTCTACCTAAGCATGATTTAAGCTCTACAAAACGAAATTTATTTTCAGTAATCATCAACACCCAGAGGGCTCTGGGCACCAACGGGTGGTTTGGGCGCGTTTTCTTTATTTTGACATCTTTGTTCCATAGTGTTTTTGACCTATTATGACATAAAAAATATTTAAAAAAAAACCGTGCCATGGTCCATCTGAAAAATAGTTTCCCATTAAATTGTGAGACCTTCTCCCTGACGCGTCCCAGTGAAAAACCCTGTTGTTTTCCTTTACAAGTTCCAAGTGTCGCTAACGATGTTTTCCTCAACATTTGATATTATTTATTATTTCACCCACAGAGAATTACCGTCAAGGGTACAGCCGTAACAAACGACCCGAAACACGATACGATAAAATATCATAAAAACTTCGTTACCCGAAAAAATACCTCTTGATCGAAACAAATACTTATTTAGACGATGAACTCAGCTCATTTTCGACTCTATTCTGAGCTATTAAGCATGATAATAGATCTGTGCTGTGTAAACTAAAATATTTATTGGCAATAACTACATCCTAATCCCTTGGGATAAAATTTGTTGTATTATTAACGAATGCTTTGTTTGTGTGTTTCTTCAGGCAATTAGATTAACCTGTCGGAATCAAACTGAGACTCGAGAAGACTCAGGTACTTCGTCATAACGCCAAGTCCTTTTCGCAGTAGGCAGAAGTACTTAACCTAACTCAGCCGTCGCTTATGTGCATATCGGCTGTGGAATGAGACTATTTATTAACACGCTTTTATTAGCTTGGGTTGTATCTATGTATGTATGTATGTAACGGAATCTTTGAGCATAATTTTCACCAATTTCCACAAGTCTGATTAATTTGAAACTTTGCATACGTATCAAGGACCGATGACAATGCAATAATTTGATAACAGTTTCCCGTTATCCTTATTAGGACCGTCAGGATTAATAAATTCTTTGATTGATCCTCTGTAGTAAATGATGAGATTGCGAAATGATTTGTGAGAAATTTCAATACCACATGTCAACAAATAACTAATTGATAAATCGAACTAAAAAATGAAAAATAAATAATAGTTTAAAAAAACTAAAAAAAAACACGCTTTTATAGCTAACCGAACTAAAAAATAGAAAATAATTTTCAATTTCAAAGAGTTTATATTACAGTAGTAGAAGATCGAACAATCAATCAGAATTTATCACCTCAAAATAAAATTATAATAAAGTTTAAGTTATTAACAGAAGAATTAAATTCAGAATAAAAAGCGTGGGGTGCTTGATAAAGTAAATGTAACAATCATTCTGTTGGTAACTATCTATGAGAGGATAGTTATGAAAAGTAGTAAAATGCACCCCACGCTTTTTGTTCTGAATTGAATTCTTCTGTTAATAACTTAAACTTTATTATAATTTTATTTTGAGGTGATAAATTCTGATTGATTGTTCGATCTTCTACTACTGTAATATAAACTCTTTGAAATTGAAAATTATTTTATATTTTCTAGTTCGGTTAGCTATAAAAGCGTGTTTTTTTTTAAACTATTAATTACACATACTTGCCACAATTGGTACCTTGTTTGTTTTTAGTAAGATGAATGTGTAGGTGTGTGTGCCTACTTTTTGATGATTGTGAGTACCTAGTCAAACCTTTGGAGGTTTTTAAGGTACAATACTTTAATTAAATTTGTAAGATATTTTGTGTATGAAATAAAAATAAAAACATTCCCTACAGTCATAAAAGGCGCATACGTTTCCTCACCAGTCACTTTAATATTATTTTTAAACCATACCAAAAAACACAGATCCTAACACTATAGCAATACAGTGCAGGTACGTACCATATCTGGCTTCCTCCCCCTCGGGTGCCTGCGCCGTGAGGGTGGCCAGTTCCTTCTCCAGGTCGACCTGGTGCTCTCCAGAGTCCCATGATAGCAGCCCTGGAACAAAACAAAAGTATAAATATTATGTCAAAAAGTTTTGGTACAAATAGAGTATCTTCCTTCTGAGGATTTGAACCTGCGTCCTGTTTGAGAAATGTTGTCTGTTGTCCTCCCATATCTGGTATACAGGCCGTCCCAAGACTATGCGACATGAAGGGAAAGTACCTTAAATATTGTTGATAGGATATTTTGCGGAAAGGAGAATTTATTTTTAAAAGTTAGTAATACTGCATTCAAAGATTTTGTAAATTTACTAGCTTCGTCTGGGAATCGAACAGACTTAAATGTGAAAAAAACCAACCCCGTATGTTTATGATGTCAATCGAAGGAATGGACAAAAAATAATAATTCCTCTCAAGTAACATAGTATCTTAAATAAAAGGAATAACGTGAAATTAATCATTTAATTTTCGAGTGGGTCCGATTCCCAGACAAAGCATGTAATTTTTAGAAATTTTTTGAATGCACTATTACTAACTTATAAAAATAAAGTCTCCTTTCCGCAAAATATCATATCTACAATATTTAAGGTACTTTCCCTTCATGTCGCATAGTATTGGGATGCTCTGTATAGTATATTATAGGGTGGGATCACATTAGCCTTATGCCTCAACATACTAAATGCTTGTTTTGTATGAGATGTCACCAGCACCTCGTGTACAATCGCGTGCGTCCGACCTCAATGCTCATACGGCACAAAATAAGCTTACGAAAAATCGACCTCTATGCTATGGTGCTGTTCTATGCGGCCTTATTACGTGGTCCAACCCTAACAGCCAACTCAACCAAAAATGCATTTACTTCAGATAGTTACAGGGTAAAAAGTTGCAATAAATGATCAAGAAAGATAGTTACAGGGTAAAAATTTGCACCAAATGATCAAGAAAGATAGTTACAGAGTAAAAAGTTGCACCCAATGATCAAGAAAAATAGTTACAGGGTAAAAAGTTGCACAAATGCTCAAGAAAGATAGTTAAAGGGTAAAAAGTTGCACCAAATGATCAAGAAGGATAGTTAAGAGTAAAAAGTTGCACCAAATGATCAAGAAAGATAGTTACAGGGTAAAAAGTTGCACCAAATGGTGAAAGTGGTTACCATGTGGTTAAAGTGAACTGTGTTTATACCCTATTTGTATTGCAGTTGTATATTTTGAATAGTATTACCAAAGTAATGTGCAAAATTATTTCATAGCAAAGTTTTAGTGAGAAAAATATTTCCCATCACCGTTATGCGAAACATTTCCTATTATGGTAGTGCGCTCCTCCGGGACCGGGAATAATACAGGATATTGTACCGGGGGCGGGAGCATGTGGATAAATATTTGATTCCTGTGGAACTCGCGCGGTGAAGATATGAATGTTGCTAATTTTATTGCTTTTGTGATAGTCTTTTTCAAGTGCCGATCTTAATATGTTTAGCTTCACGGTCTTAACTTTACGTTTTTTTTTTGCTACAAGTAAGAATCACTGTGAACTCCTATCACACTAACATAATAAACTCGAAAGTTTGCGTAGCTCTGTCTGTGTTTCTGTCTGTTTGTTACCTTTTCACGACTAAACGGCAGAACAGTGAAATATGACTATAATATAATATGATAAATATGTGTATATAATGTGTGATGAAGATGAACATAGAGGATACTTTTTAACAAAAATAAGATTTTATTGACATTAAATTATGAAATGCGCATAACTATGGAAGAAAGCGTTAGCCGAGCCCGTCGTGGGAAGCAATGGCGGCAATGAGCTCACCACTTGTCACGTCTATATTCCGCGGTGGTGAAACCCACTGTGAAAAGAGGCCCATTGAGGCTCTGCCTACCTCCCTTCGGTGAAAAAGCGTTTACTCTCTGAAGATCCAGTGATCAAGATCCAATTGGTTCTATTGAGAAAACTTTTACTCTTTAGATCCATTTCTGATGATTTGGTTCTAACAAGAACTTTTATCATCTGTAGATCCAATGATCAAATTGATTTTGTTCCAGTGAGAATACCTTTTGTCTTTAGATCCAATTTTGATGATTTGGTTCTAAGAACTTTTACTTTCTGTAGACCCAATGATCAAGATCCATTTGGTTCCAGTGGTAATACTTTAAACTTTATTGTCTTTACTTTATTTTAAAATCTGGTGTGTGTATGGGCTGCGTCATCGCACCAATAATGCCGCGGAAGGTTGGAACCACAATCTAAATACTAACATAAATTAAAATGAGGTGCAATTTTCGCAAATTTTGCATATCTTACAACAGGAATCATCAATCACTTCCTTAAATTGTAATCGACTGGAAAGATTTAACAAGTCATCGTGCAAACGACGTAAAAGCAGTATTGAAAGTGACAATTGCATTTTGTTTGCTCAGATGCAACTTGTAAGTGGGTTTTTTTTTTTTTTTTATACTACTTGGATGACGGAACAAGCAAGAGGCCCACCTGATGTTAAGCGGTTACCTCTGCCTATGAACAGTGCATTACCTCAAAGGTCACGTCCACCTAGGACGCACCCTATGTGGCATTGCACTGCGCCCGCCACCCTGAGACATAAAGATGAAAAGTCTCATGTGCCTGTAATTTCACCGGCACCCTTACCCTTCAAACTGGAACACAGCAATGCGAGCACTACTGCTTTGCGGCAGAAATAGGTATGGTGGTAGTACTTCCCCGGACGAACTCTTTCACAAAAAAGCTCTACTACTACTATATCAATGTTGGCCATTTTCTAGATAAACTACGTTAATAAATGTATTTTATTAGAACTACCTATTACGTTTAAATTATTTCAATTTATAGATGAATAATATTATGGCAAGATAAAAAAAGATTTTTATCTAATTATAGGTAAAAAGGTTTGTTAAATTCTTAATTCTCATTTACCAGTTATTGTAAAAGTTGTTTGTATTTAAAAATCAGGCCTTATAACGTCAGTTTCGTAGTTTATTCTCAGTAGATCCAATTTGTGACGCAATTTTTCTAAATAGATTTAATGAGAAAAAAGATTCTTAATGGAACCAATATGGATCTAGTCATTTTCTAAGTAGATGCAATAGATCCAATTTGTGGCGTAGTTTTTTAAAATAGATTTATTGGGAAAAAAGTTCTCAATAGAACCAATTGGATCTTGATCACTGGATCTACAGAGAGTAAACGGGAAAAAGGCGTATGTCTATGTATGTCATTAAATTCTGATAATTAACCGAAAGTTTTTGAGCAGAGTGCGTCACAGAATAGAATATAGTAATTGATAATGGGATTCTCCGCAGCGAAGCTCAGGTACTTGGCTAGTAGATACAATAAAATATATAGGCTCTGTGAAAAGGAATCCTGCCAACAAATTCAGATATTTATGCTGTAACCTTTACGGTATTCGTAGCCATGTTGCAACCCCTCTACGGCGTAGCAGATTGCATTGAGGTATTGCAGCTTCTACGTTTGTTTATGCTTTGACAAATAATGGCGTTAGATTAGGGATAAAAACACACGTGTTATTTGCCAGCATAATTCAATGGAAGACTACCCCTCAATAGAATCATCTCTAACACACCTGCTCCACATTCATACAATCTCACATCAAACAAAAGAAAATGTAACATGTAATTATTTTCTCGTCCACGTTCTATCACAATGAGATCCCTATTTATACAAACATATATATGACTATATTGTAACTATGTTTGACTATGTTTGTAAGTGTATTAGGCATAAATACATACTAAATCAAAACGAAAGTCCGAAGATCAGCGCGTGTTGCCAATGATGACTTACGGCACTTTTCCACATGGAAAAGTGCAGCGGGCTATGGAGATAGCTATGCTTGGATAGTACGTAGTAGCTACGTGATAGTATCCGATATGAGGTGATCTGTAGAAGAACCAAGATCACCGTCATAGCTAAATGAAAATGGGCAGGCCATATAGCTCGCAAAACTGGTAACAGTTGGGGAATATGGGTTCTCGAGTGGCAAACAAAAACCGAAACACAAAACTGAGGAAGGCTCTTCTCTCGATGGGCCAAAGACATTATAATAAAGGGCGCAGGAAGGCGGTGGATGGAGGCGGCTCAAGATCGTTCGTCGTGGCATTCTATAGGAGAAGCTTGTCTAGCAGTGGGCTGACAATTATGATGAAGATGACATACTAAATATTACTATCCCTTCTATTAAAATGTGGGCATGGACTTTGCATAAAAATGGATCAGAATGATTAATTGAACGAAGTATTTCTTCTATTCTAAGCCATCTGGGACTGCCGTCCAATCCTGGACCAATGAATAAAACATAAAACCAACAGTCCTTTCACAAAGCGATTCATTGAATAAAATTAAAGAAACTAGCGTAAGGTACGGTTAATTTCAGTTCTAGGGAATAAACGAGATAACAAATTTAATTACAGAGATTTTCTTGGCATATAATTCTTTTTGTACGTTGCATTTCTTATTAAATATTTTTTGATATACAACTTCAATAACATTATTACAAACATTATTACATAAAAATGTGTATTTTTTTTATTTTGTACATGCCTACTTGTGTTAGTTGTATTATTCTTTCTGTAAATAAATGTACCATTATTACATCATTTAATTAATAATTATGGAAAAAAACAGATGGCCCTCATTGACCGGAAATTGAGTCAGCGCTCAAAAATTGTCCGAACCAAAAGAGAAACAAAACGCATAAAAATAAACAATTTTATCCGTCCATAGCTGCTTGATTATTGAAAACGTTTGAAGGACTAGAGTGTAAACCGGCTATGTATCGAACTTATTTATCATCGGGAAAATTTTCATAGGTTTATATTTTGGCGTTGATAGTGGGTGAATGAATATAATATGAATATGAATGAAGCACATAAGTTATTAGAAAGTCTTCGGTCCACCTGATGATAAGCGGTACCCTCTGCTTATGAAAAGTGAATTTTCTCATAGATCACGCCCGCCTAGGTCGCGCACGCGCCCTATGTGGCATTGCATTGCACTGCTCCCGCCACCATGAGACATAAAGATGAAAGATTCATGTGCCTGTAATTTTACTGGCGGCACCCATACCCTTCAAACCTAGAAATACAAAATACAAAAATTACAGAAATTCATCTCATAGAATTCTCAAATAACTAAAACTTTCATCTTATAAGGTTATGTACCCATCCTGTCTTTTTAAACAAGGACGTTAAATCTATTCAGTAAAACTCACAATGAACTCTTAAAAATACACTTTTCATGGAAATTAATTTAACAGTTTGTTCCCTATTCTCGGTTCTATAAGTTCGAGCAAAAATCTCGAATATTTCTGAAAACTACGATAAAGAGTGTGCTCAAGTGCCCTCATTATTTGCAGATTGCGTAATAAAGATAGCCTTTTATAAGTTTTTGTGAAAAATATTTTTTTAAATACAAGCTTTTATAAAATTAGTGATCGTAACCGTGTGCTGATCAAAATGAGTTTAAACACGGCCAGTCTACTATAATCCCTCGAGGAGTTCCGTTGTCCACCTTCCTTCTCCATCATCAGATCAGCTCGCTGTCACCATAATATTGCATTGCAAAATATCATCTCAATCGGTTGGTCTGCTTTAAAATTCAGTTGCAAGATTCCACCCAGACATACATTGAAAGTTAAATAAAATAAGCTTGTAAAAAAATCAATACTTTGTTAAAAGGATAATGAGATGAAAAAGCATGATTATTATATAATATCATCAAAATCGTTTATTAAATCCTGTCAAGCCCTCTTCAAACATACAGTCATTTATTCAACAAGGACCTTGAAAAAAGCTACTCAATCAGAAGTTGATCAAATAAACCAAAAGCTTTGAATATGGAAATAACATAAATGGGGAAAATTCATACAAATTTGTATCAAAAACATTCTCATGTTCCATGGTTACGAACCATTCATAATTATTTCTCAAAGAATTTCATACTAAGAATTAATAAGCGGTTTTCCTAGAAGCTTTTCTTATAAATATTTGCTTAGAATTATACAGAAACATAATTTCCAATTAGCCTTTGATCAATAAAAGGCTCCAAATAAATCATAACTTCGGTTTTTACGAACCAACTTCTGAAACCGTCAAAAAAGTAAAACCTAGGCTTTATTCAGCGGCTTTGGTTGTGTGAGTATTTAAATAGTGAAAGAGGCCCTTTGAGGCTTTGCCAAACCCTTCCGAACAAAAAGCGTGTGTCTATGCCTTTAAAGAGTATTTCAAGGTAGGTATAATATACGTCAAAAATTACGGTTCTCATACACGCTTGTTCTTGTATGGCCTTCTTTGAGATAAATTGAGCTTACCGGTGTAGACTAGCATCTCTAATATGAAAACCAAGAAGCTTGAATTTGGGTTGAAAACCCATAATCTATCATCAATATCTATACTCTATACCTACCTATATAAGAGCTTAACCTGACTGACTGACTGACTGACTTATTGATTCATCATCGCCGAGCCGAAACCGCTTCACCTAGAAAGCTGAAACTTGGAGCGTAGGTTCCTTTTATACCAAAACCACCCACTAAGAAGGGAATTTTGTAAATTCAACCCCTAAGGGAATGTTTGCATAATATGCTTCAACACAAATTGTATACGGGTAAAATATTTTTTCTTCTAACTACCCCCAAAAGCGGTTTCAATAGGGTGTTAAAGTTTGTATGGGAACTTTTTACAATTACCCAGTGATCCACAGCATTTTCTGCCTCTGTAGCTATTTAAGGTGGATGCTCACGCTTGTGGTGCTAAATTATATTTTTTCAGCTCATGAAAACTTCTTCAGATAGTGAAAGTTGATTCATAACTTTCGAGCGAATCAAAATCAACACATTTTTACAGTGTTTTTTTTGTTTAGGAGTATCGTAGTTAATCTGACGATATTTATGAGATACTATAAATTAAAACACGTGTGTTAAATATTTGTGTTTAATAGTGTCTCTTAGTTCTCGCTAAACCAACTTTCGCTATCTGAAGAAGTGTTGATGAGCTGTAATGGGCAAAAAACACCAAACAATTTGAATTCGCGACTCAAGAGCACCCACCTTAATAACCTCGTCATATTTGCAGCAGTCATTTTAATCAACGCTTTGCAACGTCACTGAAAATGGGATTTGTCGGGAAACTACGTAATGAATGTCCCGTGGTACAGTACGCGGCGCGTAACTACGCGCCTGTGACATCGAGCAACATGGAACGCAATATGCTGTAAGGCCTTCTTCTTCTTCTCTTCTTATAATGGCTTCCGAGGAGTGCTCCAAACAATTTCGCCAATGTCAAGTGATACATTTTTTTAACCCCCGACGTAAAAACAAAGTGGTGTTATAAGTTTGACGTGTCTGTGTGTGTGTGTGTGTGTGTGTGTGTGTGTGTGTGTGTGTCTGTCTGTCCCATCGTAGCTCCCGAACGGATGAACCTATTTAGTTTTTTTTTAAAGGTGTATTTGTCGGGAGCTATGTTTGATCAAAATCGGTTCAGCCGTTTCATTGCGCTGAGGGTTTTTTTAATTTTTATAAAATTAATTACTTGTTTTATAGTCAAGTCGTCAAGAGTCTCCGTCAAGTCATAACCCAGTTTAAATGGTGGCTGAAAAACCGAGTTTTACAGGGAATAATCCACCATTTCGAAACGACACGCAAAATACTTAAATGTGCTATTTATCCAAGTCACACCAGTTAAAATGCCACCAAAATTACACGAAAAAACACATTAAAATTTAATTAAATAAAAAAGACGTTTCTTTCAAAAATGGCAGATTGTATCCCCACTCTATGGCCTGTGAAGAGGGGACGAAAGCTTCCGTCAACGATTGACGTTGTCACCGTGTCCCTGATTCATTTCCTGGCTACGGAGCCGTTTTTGTAGCAGTGGTTTAAATTGAATAGTGTTACATAACTACCTTGCCATTACATATAGTGGAAAAGTTACACAACCTACTGTCTATATACCAGAGAATATTGTAATAGTATCGATATACAGAATGACAGTCTCTGCCCCGCGCAATCTGCGTCTCCGCAACCCACCCCGTAGTTCAGGAGTCATTGTGGAAGTTCCTCATACAAGCGGCAAGCGGGTTTATCTTTTGTATTGGTGGCTCACATGTTAAATGTCTTGGTAAACGTAGTGTGGGCCACCCCCTGGCTAGGTGAAGCGACGATCTGTGTAAGGCGGCTGGTAGAAAGTAGATGGCAAGAGATGAAAATCGGTCTAAATGGCGCGTATTGGGAGAGGCCTATGTTCAGCAGTGGACTGATATAGGCTGATGATGATGACGATGACATGCTATGTAAGAGTTTACAATAGCACAGTATATCGACGCGTTTGTGTACAGCCCGGGGTGTCTGCATCATCAGCCTTTAGACGTCCACTGATGGACGAGGCCTCCTCCATAGAAAGTAATGGGGGATTCTCTATAATCACCACGCTTGGTATTTGTGATCGCAGTATTTGTGTTGAGTACTTAAGTGGATGCTGCTGCCCATCCACAGTGTAATCCATTAGTCAACTTTTACGGCTACCACGGGAGAAGACAGAGGGATCTATTCTAGGCCAGACACAACTGTGACGGACAACTACGGAACCATACAACGCACTAAGTCGCTTTTATTTTAAACGCACTAAGCGCCTATGTTTATTTTACTAATACTTACCGTGTCTTATATACCTATTATTTAGATAGTTACTGTAGCTTTCTTCGATTAGGCACCCTGCCTTTTTGTGCACATGTTATTTGTCACCAAGCTTATAAGTGTGACGTGACGTATTACGGCCGTTGTAATTACAGAAGGCAATACGTATGCCACAAACCATCAGGCGAATAATTAATTTCAAAATGGCGACTAATGAAAGCTAGATAGGTTGATTAATTTCCTAGCAATCACGTGTTAGAACCGAAATGAATTAATTATAATTTGATTGGTTGGAGATTGTTTTTGGGATGGGAATTTTCCAATTTCTCGTTTTTCGATCTTGATTAAACTATGCAGACTTTCTAGCATACTCATCATCAGCCTATAGAAGAGCGTTGCTAGGCATAGGCCTCTCCATATAATGTAACGACGAAAGAGTCGCTTTCATTCACCTACTTTATTTCTTGTCTATACAGGGTGTCCCAAAAAGTAGTGTCAAGCCGAAGTCCAAAGAAAGGTTACCCCCAGAGGTACCTGAATCACCCCCATGTATGTTCCGCGATTTTTAGTAGTTTTCGAGTTATGTTTTTTTTATTGTTTTTTTTAAGACAATCGGAGCTCCTAAACTTTTTTGGCCATTGTGACTATATTAGTTAAGGTAGAGGCCTGTTTTTTTTTTGTAAATAAGCTGAATACTAGGGCTGCTTGGCCTGATAGTATTTACATCAATAGCACCTACTATTGCATTAAAATACAAATAATAATATGAAGATATGAAATTTTTTGTTTAACATCTTACTTACAATGAACGTTTAAAAAAAAAGTCACATGAACTTTTTCATCCAAACCTATCTTAAAAACATGGCTAAAGTGTCAGCTATTAGTCATGAAACCTTGTTCCAGATTCTTGCACAGGATCATAAAAAAACACTCAATTTAATAAAAGTTAGTTCAAAAACGAGTTTTTGAAAATGATCTGCAAGTCGGGATTAAAAAGAAATCTGGCAGTCTGGAGATTGTATTACACACAAGCAATAGTAAAATAACCCATTTTTGTTGTTCAAGGACATTATTTTCTACCTGCGAGGTCGAAACCTGCGACAGATGGTTGGCCCATTCCAACTGCCAGATCGCCTAAATGGCGAGTCATACTTGAACTTTTTAAGAGTCGATTTAAATGGATTATCCACAGACATCATTTTACAATCACGCCGAAACATGATTTTTTCAAAACGACGGCGCACCATGTCACTTTGCGTCAGTAGTTAGACAACATCTTAATGACAGGTTTTTTTTAATACTTTAGTATAGTATTATTTTATCTGTGATACTACTTAGAATGACTGAACAAGCAGATGGGTTCCGTTTTTTGCCATTTGGCTACGGAACACTAAAAAGGTGTTGAATAATTGTTTAATAAAAAAAATGCAACTGCTCGTTGTTACCTGACTGTAAGTATACTATCCTAAGAAGTAACAACCCACCTATATTAGTCTAGGATAATCATGAGCGTGAGATGTCCTTGGAAAAAAAGGGTTAAAGTATAAAAGTGTGTCCTGCCGATTAGTTACTCTAACTATATTTTCAATTGCACTATTTTTTGCCAGTAACTCACATATGTTCTTGACTGTTACGTCTCTTAAAAAATATATCGCGCATCTAAACAGCTAACTTAGGTCATGATGAATCTCCCAGCTTTACCGTCTCTTTCCATTGTTTTAGAATATCTACCTCACGGTCTGCGCTACGACTGGCGTGCACACTAAACCAGTCACAAAAACAAGTTTCACAAAACTCATAATCCATTACAGTCCAATTAAGGTCATTAAAAGTAAGTTAAAAGCTGAATAGCACGCCGCATTCATTCCCGGTAGTATTTGCATAATGCTACATGAAATGACTGTTATTGGGTAAGTAAGTTAACTCACAGTTACATCATCATCATCAGCTTGCAGAAGTAAACGGCTGAGCATAGGCCTCCCCATAGAATGCCACGACGACTGGTTTGAAGTCGGATCTATCCACCTACTTCCTACGACCGTTCCAATGTCTTTGGTCCGTTGAGAGAGGAGGAGCTTCTTCTTTTTCGTTGTCTGTTTTAAGGGAACCCTTATTCCCTAACGGTTGTCGGTTCTAAGAGCTATATGACCTGACTATTGCCACTTCGACTAGGGAACTGAAAATCTCCTTCACCACTTATCTTGATCTCCAACTCGTATCTGCATCGCTACTTGCGCCAACTTCTCTAACTACCTTGTAATTTAACCTTCCGTTCTTCATTCAACCTTCCCCCCTTATTTCCTACCTGTCTCGTTCCTAGCTCCCTATCATTTATTCATTCCTTGATAATCTGTATAATAGTTATATAATTAAGTGTGTTGTTTTATTTGTGTCTATATTTTTGCCCGGTTCTTCGTTTTTCGTAGTTTTATTTGTCCACTTCTCTTACTAATTTACTCTTATGTAATCAGTGGAGTGGTGAAATAGGTTTTTTATAAACTTATTTCAGGCACCAGATCTCACAAAACTTGTTCAAAGCTTGGAATTGTTTCTAAGGTTACCTATGTGAAGAGAAATAAATAAAATTAACTTTACTTTACTTACTTACTTTAACTTGCTAATTATATGACCTATGTCGGAGATCTTGGTTCTTCTACAAATCTCCTCTTCGCGTATTCTATCATGTAGTGAAACTCCTTTCCTCTCTTTATAGCCCGCTGTGCAACTTCGAGCGCTGAAGCCAATAGTTGGCGAGCACGTCTCACGTACACTGGCAACACGCGCTGATTATACACTTTCGTATAGTAAACGTATATAATTCGCCAAATAATTACTTTAAGTAAGAGAGAATAAGAGTTATCTGAGACAACTTGGAAGAATCGGCGTTTGTATGTTTGTATGTATGTATGTATGTAAGAAAACTAAACCTCTAGGGTACTTTCAGCAATCCCACAATGCTGAATGCTTGTAGCTTTTGTGACAAAAATACAGAGAAAACTCAATTTTAGAAACTTGTACCGTATATAATATTAACCAATATAACATTCATTGTTGACCTCCCATTTCTGGGAATTTTAATGACATTGTAGTTCAGTTAGGTTGGACACTAATTTATTCTATACACTAAACTTTATAATGGTATGGGTTTCTTGCAATAGGTACCGCCATCGTGATACACTTGGTAGATTATTTTGAGATTAACCGACTTCACAGAAGCAAGTTATAAATGAATTATTGTATATAATTACAACAAATTTAATACCCTTTTATTATTATACTTCATTATGGTATGTTATTATTTTCTTAATTGTATGTACACATTAGGTCTAATTTCACTGTGAAGAGCTACCTCGCCATAACACAGTTTTCAACTAGCACGGGAGGTATGTTCCTATACCTCATAGTGCCTACGCTAATCTTAGTTCTTAATAGTTGTTTTAACCTTAAATATATTATATGCACTATGAAAATATCCTTAAGTTATGAAATAAAACTATTCTATTCTAATCTAATTCATTAGCTACTTATATGAACAGGTTTCATACTTATTTACGCACCGTTGATGCTTAGTCTTATTCAATAAGGTTATTTCCATGATATGTAGGAAATTACCTCAAATTATTAAGCTATTGCTCAATCACTTTTTGTCCATATCGTAAAGCTGTTAATTCTAGTAATATGTCCAGATGTTTTATTTATTTATTTATTTAGTATATTTTGTGTAGTTATATTATATATTTATGTATTATAAGTTAGATTGTATACGTATACTTTTATTTATTTATTTATTTGACCTGCACCACCGTCCTTTATCGTTCTCGACAATTCCAGTCCATCCCAAGGTTGTCTGGAAGAGATCGCTCTCAGCGATAAGACCGCCCATTGTACTTCTTTACTTTATTTTTCTGATTATTTTTAATGTATTAATTTTTTTTTTTGTGGTGTACAATAAAATGTTATCTATCTATCTATCTACCTCGAGGTGGTCCCGTGAATTTTTAATCTAAGTTTTTTTTTAGAAGTAAGCAGTTAACCTACTTTGCGTGTATTCGCGAGGTCTCAGTTCGGGGGAACCACTAGTTAAATTCATACATAAGACTGACCCATTTATCCCCGAAGGGGTAGGTATGCAGACTTAAAGGTCGTTTTTCATTATTATTCTTCGTATAATTTATAACTAGTGTCCGCCCGCGGCTTCGCTCACGTTTTACCAGAGTAAAAGTAACCTATAGTCCAATAATACAAGTCATAATCTATTTGGGTACCGAATTTCATCGAAATTGGTTCAGTCGTTTCGGCGTGATTAAGTAACAAACATCGTTGACATTTATGATATTAGTGGGATTTGTATTTCATTAAAGGTTCGCACAATCGTGGGATATTTACGTCTTTTATTTACCCTCCCCTAAAAGCCTGCCTTGTCTTTTATATAAAAACTTTCTTGTGACTGTCCTCTTTGTTATAACCTGATTATCTCCCAATTTCACCCTACAAATCCCTATAAGTGAGTATTATGTCTCGAGAGTCACCCTTGCCCTTCAAACCACCATCATCTAAGGCTATGGCGGCGGTCGTTAACCTCACGGCCTATTCCTCTTTGTTTAGCTATGACCGGGTCACAGGTTTCGATGGCTTTTATATCCGGGTACACGGAAAAAAATGCTCGCGGAATTTGTTTTCCGCCAAGAACATTATTATTCTCAGGAATATTGTTTAATATTAAATAAATATGTGCTTGCATTAATAATAATGTTTCAGCTCAACAAACATGATATTCTCCACGAAACACATTATTATTCTTAGTATATTTACTAGAAACAAAACAATATTTTTTCATTCAAGTATTTTTTTGTGTTGTCTGTACAAAACATGACTGTCATAAACTGAGATTTCCATGTGTCTTACTATGAGATATATTTGTTTAAGTTAAAGAGCCTTAAAGTATTGAACTAAAATTTGCACCATTTACTTGAACTAAAACATCAAAACATGTTAACTGGAGAAAATATTCTTAAAATAAAAACGAAATTTCCTCAGATTTGATTATTTACGTTTTTTCTAACCAAAACATAAGAACGTTTTAGAACAAAACAAAAAAAAAATGGTCTAAGAAAAAAATATTTTGTGGGAGTATATAATGCAGTTGAATTAAGAATCGAAAATGATTTAGAAAAAGACAATTGACGTTCTTTATTAAGAATGTACACGTTTGGTCTAAGATAGTTTATTTTTGAGTAAGTAAGTCAATGCATTGGCGTAAGAATCCAAATTATTTGAACTAAAATAGTTCAATGTTTCCAGACAAGACTTTTTTGTTTTGTAGGAACAAATTATGGTATTCAATATTCATCTAGAAATCTTAATGTCTCTAAGTAAGATAAAACGACATTTCTTTTTAAGTAGTTTTAATGTTTGAACCAAGCTATAAAATATATTTTGAGATAAGTAATAGTAGCATTGGCGTAAGAATCTTAAAATATTTGGAGTAAAATAATTAAATCTTTCCAGACAAGACTTTTTTGTTTTGTGAGAATAAATTATGGTATTCAACTAAGAATCTTAATGTTTCTAAATAAAAAATAATAACGTTTCCTTATAAGTTGTTATAATGTTTAGATCAAGTAAACACATACTTTGAGGTTAGTAAGTAGTAGCGTTGGCGTAATAATCTAAATTATTTGAACCAAAATAGTTCAATGTTTCCAGACAAGACTTTTTTGTTTTGTGAGAAAAAAATATGGTATTCAACTAGAAATCTTAATATCTCGAAGTAAGATAGAATAACGTTTATTTTTAAGTGGTTTTAATGTTTTAATGAAGAAGAAAAAAAATTGAGTTAAGTAATAGTAGCATTGGCGTAAGAATCTTAAAATATTTGAAGTTAAATTATTAAATCTTTCCAGACAAGACGTTTTTGTTTTGTGAGAATAAATTATATTATTCAACTAAGAATCTTAATGTTTCAAATAAAAAATAATAACATTTCTATTATAAGTTGTTATAATGTTTGGATCAAGCAAAAACATATTTTGAGGTTAGTAGGTAAGTAGTAGCGTTGGCGTAATAATCTAAATTATTTAAACCAAAATAGTTCAATGTTTCCAGACAAGACTTTTTTGTTTTGTGTGAACAAATTATGGTGATCAACTAGAAATCTTAATGTCTCGAAGTAAGATAGAATAAAGTTTCTTAAATTGTTTTAATGTTTGAACCAAGAGTAAGTAATAGTAGCATTGGGTTAGTAATTTTAAAATATTTGAAGTAAATAGGTAGTTAAAAAATAATAACGTTTCTATATAAGTTGTTTGGAGAACACAAAAGGGTCAAAATGTTACATTTAAATATACTTAATCAAAGCACAGACTACGTACTTTATATTAGTTTTTATTTCACGTAAATACATGCAGTAGTAACGAAGTTATCACTGCGCAAAGTTTAAACCACTTTTTAAATTTCCGAGATTACGCGCGCTCCCTCCGTGACGTCACGTCTCCCGTGGTAGGCCGTATTATTGTTTTTTAGTATTTGTTGTATCTATACTAAAACCGGCCAAGTGCGAGTCGAACTCGCGCAGCAAGGGTTCCGTACCATTATTTAGGAAAACGTAAAAAAAAACACGTTTGATGGTATTTACAGTTTTTTTTTGTTTCAAGTAGGTACCAGTTTGGCAGTAATTATATGACCTAACACACATGTTTTAATTTATAGTATCACATAAATAACATTAGATTAGCTACGATTGTGCTTCAATGAAATTTACAATAACCATTGTAAGACATAATATGTTGATCATTTTATCACCTATCGTATGACACTTTGCTTGTTTAAATCGGACAAGCGGTTATTGAGATATTAATAAAACCTTATACCCGGTTTTCACATCTTTCCCCTCCCCTGTCTCCCCCCTCCACCACTTTAGAATGCGACAACCGGTCTATTATTGTTCAGGAGATCATGCTGAACACAATGATATCGGTTGTCGGCGGGGGAGTCGTCTGTCCAACGGGAATCGCCATTTGACGACTTTTTGAGAAGTGGCCCCTCTACTAAATGGAGAAAACTGAAAAATAAAGTAAAATGTGTTTGACATTTGTTTCCAACTGACTCAATCTACAATTTTACTAATATTTCATCATATCATCACCAGCCTGTAGATGTATGCTGAGATGAGACAAAGCCACAATGGATGGATTTGCCATAAACACCACAGTTGGCAGTGAGAGTGGTGATCTCAGTATTGTTGATAAATAATTAAATAGGTACCTACTCAGGTGGGTGCTGTTCTCATCCTCCAATGTAATCCCTTAGTAGGGATCTCTACTGCTTTTACTATTATCCATGGTAGGAGATGGGGTCTATTTTTAGGCTGGACTCACCAGGGCAATAGGTACTAATACCTACTTACCTACTAAGTATTACAAAAGTTTACATTATTATTCACAGCGTACCTAGGTATATGTACCTATATACCAACCGAAACGGTTAACCGATTTTGAGTAAGTAGCTATAGATTGTGACATACCTACCTAGGAAATTTTATATGGGTCGGTGTAATTTTTTCTATAATCTATTTAGTTACCTACTGTGCCAAAACTGCCAAAACAGATCATTTTGAGTACCCTGTCAACTGAGTAACTGTCCAAAAAGCTGGGATCTGATTCAAAAGTAAGACTACCTAAGTAGATTCTCATACTGGGTTTAGGCAATCTTTGGGTGTAGGTACAAAAAACAATGCATACTTTGGAGGCTTACATAAATCAACCTGAAGCTGACTGAAGCCATGTCAGAGGCCCTCGGGCGGCTTGACAAACTCTAACACCAGAGGCCAGCACTACCTCATACGAAACGAAACGAGTAGGTATGTCGAAATAAGGCATATTTGGGTGCTATTTGTACCTACACATAGTCAACGAACACGACGACATTGCTGTAATCACACAAAAGTAGGTACCTACGTCGTTTTTATATACTTGCCTACCTATTGCAAAGATAAATGTAAATTTTTCAGGCAAGCCAGACTTTAAAGTTATGAATGTTCCGCCATGAGGGCCCCTAGGCTTGCAGGGCCCCTAGGCCCGGGCCTTCTAGGCCTAGGGGCTAATCCGGGCCTAGCTGTATATTGCGCGTCATGTAAAAAGAACGCTGGCGGTCAAGCTTCTACAGGCGTTCCAGCGTTCTTTTTATAATTGTACTTAGTATAATTGTACATTACTTGTAGTAAACTAGGTAGGCACTCATTCAATGCATAGGTATACATCTCTTAAATAAGTAGAAAAGTAAGTAGGTAATCTCTTAAAAAGAACGCTGGAACGCCTGAAGAAGCTTGACCGCCAGCGTTATTTTTACATGACGCGCATTATACCTAGATACCTACTCATACTTCAATATTTTCCCATAGCCTACTGTCAAGAAACGTGGTTTTGACATAAGATATTGAAGTAACTTGGACTTACAGTTAAAAAACAAGATTTAAATCCGAGATGAATTTTGTCTCAAATACTTCAATCTTTTTCCAAAGCCTACTGTCAAGAAACGTGGTTTTGACATAAGATATCGAATTATCTTGGACTTACAGTCAAAAAACACGATTTTCATCCGAGATTAATTTTGTCTCAAATCAAAGCTCGTGACACTTGACAGACGCTCGATCGTCAGGTCACACACCGGGCCATAGAGCGAAAAAGCATTGAGTGTTACCATCTCAAAATATTATTCCTACTAACTGGGCAACTAGTCAACTCAAATCACGTTATTGGACATTTACGACAATTTATTTTTTTTAAATACTTTACTTTTCTTTTCAATGCCAAGATCTCAAGTTAAGGATTTTTTTATTTTTGTTTTTTTGGTGCATTCTGCGATAATTGTGTTATCTAATACTAAAGTTTTTCTTAAGTTTTTATTATAGAAATATTAACAAAAAAAAATGTTTATGCAAATTTTACCAAAAAGTTTGAAGCATATAAAAAAAATTATAGTCGCCTGAGTAACTAATTACATAACTACTGTATTAATATTCAGAAATGGTATAGCACTTGGTATTTCCAATCTATAATTTTAAGTGCTTTTTCTCAAATTACAAGTAAGGTTAAAAGGAGATGTCAAAATATATATGAAGGCCAGTATAAAACTAACTAGAAATTCTAAACAACATAATAGTTATTTCTGGAGAAAGGGCATATTATTTGGCTATTTTTAAGCTAGTGAAAAATAATGTTCACCTCCGTTTTTTTAAAACTTGATTCAAATGTTGTGTTTTTCAAAATAAGGTTTAGAACTTGCAACATGGGAGTGTTGCAAGTTCTAAACTTTATTTGGTGAACTTGACGCTCTTTGGCAGGCAGACTAAGGAATTTTGATACTCTCTAGCTAGCGAGACAGGCGGCAGACAGACAATCACAGCGAACTTTTCATACGACTATCCTACCTTCGTTCCGTGTTGTCGCGTTATTACTAACTAGCGGCTCGCCCCGGCTTCGCACGGGTAGCCCCCGGTGAAAAACAGCCCGCCCGCGATATTTTATTACTTATAATTTCTCCCGTTTTTTACACATTTACCACTATATCTTTGCTCCTATTGGTCGTAGCTTGATGTTATATAGCCTATAGCCTTCCTCGATAACTGGACTATCCAACACAAAAAGAATTATTCAATTCGAACCAGTAGTTTCGGAGATTAGCGCGTTCAAACAAACAAACAAACAAACAAACAAACAAACTCTTCAGCTTTATAATATTAGTATAGATACTTCACTTATTAGTTTATCCGTTCTGTGTAGGTTCAGGAAACAATCCGAGTAGGTACCTATTTAAACTGTTGGAGAGTTCACTAATAGATAGGAGCTGCCTATAATGATAATAGTATCTATAGCAATATGCATAAGTACCTACATTCCTCGCCTCCATATAAATATTTGTATTGTTCAGGTAGGTCAGAGCACAGATAAATTGATTGTAAATTGTGTTTTCCATTCATGGAGAACATTTTAGCCATCATATCTTTGGGTACAGGCAGAAGAAGACAAAATGGCCTATTTTCGTATTGCATAATAGACAGGAATAGCACTATCAACTTGTTTCCGTGCCCAAGAGATGGCAATGTATGACCTCCTCTACATTTTACATACTTTCAATCATGTTATAAATAACATTTTATATCAGAGGTATAAATAATAATTTTAAGTTCAGTTCTTGAACAAGTTTATAAGACACATTTTCAAATAGCAATATAACGTTACTGACAGTGACACATGGATGGTAGTTTTTTTTTGTTTGAGTTTGTAAAGGATTTGCGTTATTTTTCTGTAGTTCGTTGTAGTAAAAAGTTTTTATTATTTAAAGTTTTTTTTTTATTGCTACTTGGTTTGGCGGATCAAGCTAATGGCCCACCTTATGTTAAGTTGGTACCCTCTGCCTATGAACAGTGCATTACCTCATAGGTCACGTCCACCTAGGACGCACTTTAAATAGTTTTTACGGTTTTTTTTTCAATAAAATGTAATAAATTAAGGCCAAGGTTGGGGTAAAATCAAAACAAGTCCTGGCAACACAACACTGGCCGTAGACGCGTTCATTGGTTTGGTTTGGTTGGTTCTCAGTCAGCAGAGAAAATTCCAACGTGCAATTATATGAAAGAAGGTGAGTAATTGAAGAAAATCATTGTGTTTGGTATAGTTTTTTGATATTTAAATTCATTGTGATACTTAGATGAATGAAGAAATCCTCGATCAAGTCGCTGGGATACCCGGACGATATCGATCACATCGATATTGGCAAAGATTTCAATGGCTGTTTGCTGAGCACATGGAATATTCCGGAATCAGTGATTTCTCAATTTCAAGGTAAGAGCCTACATTTATTGTATCATGGAAAAGCGTATAGGATTTGAGTTACTCAGTGAAGTTGTTGTGTGTGAAGTGAGCCCCTTCGCCTTTGCGTAATAAAGCGCAGGCATCCGCGTGAGCCGTAGCGGCTGAGGTCGCTCGCTTGCTGGTCAACTAGTAAACGAAAAACCTGAGTCAAAGCTGCGAATTGACGACCTCTGTGGCGCGGCTGGCGATGGTTCGCCTGCGACGCAGGAGGTTGCGGGTTCAATTCACGCCTCGGAACAAATATTTGTGCGATCTGCAGATATTTGTTCAGGGTGTTCTGGGTGTTTTCTATGTATAATAAAAAATATCTATCTATGTAATGTTGTATTGTATTAAGTATATCAGTTAACTAGTACCCATAACACAAGCTCTGGCTTAGCTTGGGGCTAGATAATGTTGTGTGAACTTGTCCAGCATTATTTATTTATTATTTATTTAATTCCTCCTTCCACTAGGTAGTAGGTAGGGACCGGTTATATATAGCCTAACCGGGTCCCTGCCTAGGTGCCGAGAACTTATACAATTATGCTTAGCTTGAGGCTAGATAATGTTGTGTGAACTGTCCAGCATTATTTTGTATGTATTCTGAGGCGGAGCCTGATTTCATCGGACTGTGATCAATCTAGCAATATAATCAATCTAATCTTTTCATCACACCTTTAAGCGCGCCATTAAATATGTTGGTTTGACGAGTACCTAATAACCTCGCTTTTTCAGAAAATGAAATTAAAATTGACCAACTAAAACATCTCAATGAAGACCTTTTGAAAGAACTGTGCCCAATCATTGGCCACAGAATTCGGTTGAAATACAAATTGGAAGAATATTTCACTGGACATGTAAGTACCTACTACTAATTTACTTACTTTTTAGGTACTTATGTGCATCCAGAACATGCACGTTATTAATATATAGGTAGGTAGGTACTAGCGGGCAGCCACGAACATAGAACCTGATTTGGTTTCTAGTCCAGTACACATCCGATCCAATTTGATTTTAGTTTTTATCTCGGTAGTACAACTTTCCTCCAATTTATTATTATGGTTAAATTCTCGTAGAAAAATTACAAATATAAAATGCTGAAATAATATTCCTAGGGTGGGCATTAGAAATGAGCCTCCTGAATTTTGAGACTAGAAGGGGGTGGGGGGCGGAGAATACTCCCCGGTAATATTGCCCAACCTCGCTTTTAGTATTTGAGAAAAAATAATGAAAATTTGTCGAAATACCTGGTGAGGGGGAGGGTGAGGCGGCCTCTCCCCTGTGAGCGGAGAAACGCGGAAACTTATAGTACCTATTTGAGAAAAAGAATAAAGAAATTTTTACTTAACCTCAAAATGTTCATTATTTTTTCTCAAAAGCTATACATACCAAATCTATGCTACTATCATTAAATAATATTTTAATTACGGAACCCTCTGTACACACAATATACCCCAAGCGGGACATCAGTGCAGCCAGATTGGCATGTTGAATCTGGAGACGGTATATGGCCCTCACTCTCAACTCAACTCGTGCAGTTTGACTCGCTATCTGCCCTAGACCGTTTTTTTATCTCTTGAAATGTTTTCATCTGTGAACCACACCATTAGCAACCCCTTACAGTGCAGGCTGTCCGTTTATGGAATGCACTACCTGTTGCTATCAGACATGCTCGCTCAATTACTCTTTTGTTCCCAATTTCAAGCCCATGGTCATGTTTATGTATTGTATGATAGACTGGCACTTTTATGTTTGTTATGGGATTCAGTCTGTCACCTGCTTGTGAAAATATAAACCAAATGCATGCTGTACTGTATATGTACTTATTTTCAGACGGATACCAATACTACATTGACAACAAAGTCTGTAACGAGTGACATTAATGAGGAACTAGGAAACTTGGATAATATACCAATTGAAAACTTATTTTCATTGGTAAGGCCACCTTTCCCGGACTTTGATTTAAAAACACTTCTCAGTACATCACCATGTGGGAACAGTATAATTACCTACTACAATTCACATCACACACTAGCTAGTAAGCACAGGAATCAGTTGGTGGATATCATCGTCAGACATATATTTACCAGGGTTGTTAACCAGTGAGTACCTACTTTGCTTTTTTATTTCATCATCATCAGCTTACAGAAGTCCACTGCTAGACATAGGCCTCCCCCATAGAATGCTACAGCGAACGATCCAGAGCCACCTCCATCCACCTCCTCCCTGCAACATCCATAATGTCTTTGGTCCATCAAAAGGGAGGCAATCCTTGTATGCGGCTTCCGGTCTGTGGTCGCCACTCGAGAACCTTCTTCACCACCTTCACACCACTTATTTGCTTTAATTAATTTAGCTTTTTAGTTTAGCTGCTTTTAGTAGGTATTTTAGTTGTCTTGATAGAGATTTTATGGTTCCGTAGCCAAATGGCAAAATACGGAACCCTTAGGGATTCGTCATGTCTGTCTGTCTGTCTGTCCGGTCCGTATGTATGTCACAGCCACATTTTTCCAAAACTATAAGAGCTGTGCTGTTGAAACTTGGTAAGTAGATGTATTCTGTGAACCGCATTAAGATTTTCACACAAAAATAGAAAAAAGTGATAAAATGTGTGAATTCCTGAAATCCTGTAAATTCTAAAATAAGAGAAACATTTAACTAAAGAAAATATATGATGTACATTACCATGTAAACTTCCACTGAAAATTGGTTTGAACGAGATCTAGTAAGTAGTTTTTTTTAACTTGTCATAAATCGGAAACCATCCAAGATCTTTTATATTATGTTACTTGCTGCTACGGAACCCTTCATGGGCGAGTCCGACTCGCAGTTGGCCGCTTGTTTATATTTTGTGTGTTGAGTCTTCATCATCATAATCATCGACCGTCATCACCATCACTTTTTTTATCATGCCCATCTCTGCTCCATAAATGTAGCGATTCGAAACTCGTTTGTATATGTTCTTGGATCACCTGTTAATATATTTTTCTGTTTGGCAGATAAGCAAGAAGATAAAATAGCATTCCTAAGAAACAATTCAGAACCTTGGGCTCAAGTTATTGAGTATTGGCATTCAACATATCCTCTGAGGGAATGCTCTAACCATAAAAGTGTTACAGGATTTATTGAAGAATGGAATATCCTAAATGACCCAAGGGGCGACGTGTTGGTTAGTAACAGATTTGTTTTTTTTCTTATTCGAAAGAATATTCTTCCAGATTGCACCCATTTTTATCAAAATCCAGTTGTGATTCTGGGATCCATGAGGAATTGTGGGAACTCTCAAATATTATAGCCATACATAACATAACATAACATAACGGAAACCCGTTACGGTTGATGAACATCAGCAACACCGGAGCCATTGCTATTTTGTTGCTTGAACTGTTAGGTGAGGGAGGGGGGAGAGGTAGAGGATGAGAGAGGACAGCCAAAAATAAATAGTTGCATCCTTCAAGTCTATACATTTTTTTTTATGTAAAAACATGTTCCCTATATTATGAAAGACTTTCCCACTACCTACAAATCACAAATACTTTTTTTAGCCCAGGAAAATTTATAAAATATTCATGTAGTTTTACATTTACATGTGAAAAGTCTAATTGATTTTACTTGATTTCTGTTTATTTCAGATCAACCTGGATTTTGAACGAAAGTACAAAGAAAATTCAATGAATTTTTATACAAAGTGGCACCCATTCATCAATAAAGTGATCAGCGTTAAATTTGATAGTTCAAAAGATGAAAGTTTAGCAAATTTATATGAAAGCATAACGCGAAAACCTGATGATGGTGAGTTACTTGATTTTATCTTTTAGTATGGTAAAGAATGTTTTTTGAATTTCTTATTTTAATTTTGTGCATTTTGTTTTTCAGATCAAATTAAGCTGCTATGCTACTTAATTCCTCTGAAAGGGAGATTAAGCAAAAGGACCAAATTTTCAACATCAGAATGCATACAAAATTTCATCATTGAAGTTGAAGTAAGTTTAACTTTTAACGCCCAACAAAAAAGGCCTGTGTGTATGTGTATTCCTGTGTCTATACTGCTTGTGTGGAGTGGTATTTGACCAGGTTGGCTCGTATCCTGATGGGTGGCATGTAAGTCTGTATGTATATCGACTTTACATAATAATAATGTAAATTGTTTCAGAATTTCGGAGACATCAACGAAAAAATTGATCAGCTGGTAATAGCATCACAAAAACAAAAGTAATCTTTGCAACCATTTTTGATAAGATGTGGGTTGGATGGAGATGACAGCAGTAGTAAATATTATCTGGTCATCGACAAAGTCAAATACAGGTTTGAATCTGCAACGAAGGCGTTCGACACGTTGTTCAAGAGCTACCATGCTCTCCATGCCAGCTACCCAGCTGCTGCTGCGCATATATATTTATAAGTACAAAGATGCGTTTATGGATTTGTAACAAAGTATGACAAGGTATCTCTGATGATTAAGTAATAAATATTAAAGTTCATCATTATTTTCTGATGATTAGGTAAGTTTAAATGTAACTGATTACACTCATGACTGTGTGTACATTGCAAGGCCAAACGGTTTATTATTTTAATACTTAAATGTTTTTGATTACTTGAGGAGTTCCGCTTTCTTGTCTGATGATTAAGTAAGTTTAAATGTAACTGATTACACTCATGTTTGTGTTCATTCATGGCAAGGCCAAGCATTATTATCAAATACTATTTTTAAATTACTAAAGAGTTCTTCATTATTTTGTGATGATTATGTAAGTTTAAATGTAACTGATTATAATCATGATTGTGTACGTACATGGCAAGGCCAAAAGCTTTTTTATTTTAATAAATGTTTAAATATATTACTGTTTTGTTTCATTTCACAGATATGGATATACCAGAGAGCAGAGCCGGAGGTTTCATACTATAACTAGATATATCATAGGTATATTTTCTATAGGTATCTATATATTTTGTGCGTTCTTTAGAGCATATAATATGCTTAGCTCAAATGATATTTCTTATAAAAATGTATGAGATTTGTATTGTTTTTTTAGGTGATACCATTTTGTTTCTCAATTTGAAAAAATGGATGTTACAAAGCAAGCAGGCTGATTGTGGTAGTGGATGGGCATGAAAATTATTTTGGACTTCTTGGCGTTACTAATTCAACAAATTTAAATTACGGATTACAATAATTAGCTGTGATTTCGTAATTAAAACTTGCCGAATTTAAATGGGGTTTAATTGACAAAATAATTTCTATGCCCATCCGCCTACCTCAATCATCATGGTAGTCTTGCTTTGACAATTCCAAATTTTCAAATTCAGAAATCGAATTGTTCAGCTTAAGTTTCACCTTATAAGTGTCATTCTCAATTCAAATCTCTTACATTCTTACTTCAAAAATATAAATACTTGAGCCAAGCAAACTATATTAACAAAACAACGCACAAAAATTATCCACCTAAGATAAATCTGGTATTAGTATGAAACCTCTGGTTATTTGATTTAAGAATATGAATATACTTAACTTAAAAATCTACTTACTCAACTCAAAACCATTACTACTCTCCACTTGAGATAAAAAATACTTGAGCTAAGATAATAATATTATCTAAAGAACGCTCAGAAAGTATCCACCGTAAATAAATATGGTTTTAGTATGACACCTCTGGTTATTTGAGTTAAGAATATTAATATACTTAACTTAAAAATCTGCTTTCTCAAGTCAAAACTATCATTAGTATCCACTTAAGATTAGAAATACTTGATTAAAACAAATAATATTCTTCAAAGAACGCACAGAAAGTATCCACCAATAATAAATCGGGTTTTAGCATAAAACCTCTTGTTATTTGAGTTAAGAATATTAATATACTTACCTTAAAAATCTGCTTTCTCAACTCAAAAGCATTACCACACTCCACTTAAGTTTAAAAATACTTAAGTTAACAAATTATATTATGTAAAGAACACACTAAAAGTATCTATCTAAGATAAATATGAGTTTTAGTATGAGACTTTCAATTATTAGATTAAGAATATTCATATTATCACCTTAAAAATATGCTTTCTCTACTCGAAACTATTATTACACTCCACTTAAGATTAAAAATAGTTCAGTTAAAATAATATATTCTTTAAAGAACGCACAGAAAATATCCACCTGATTTAAATCTGGTTTTATATGAAACTTCCGGTGTTTCAAATTAAGAATATTATTAAAATTGACATAAGAAGCTGCATTCTCTGTTTGAATTGCCATTATTGTTAACTGAAAGCAAAAATATTTCCGTTAAAGAAACTAAGATTCAAGTATTCTTCTACCAACATAAAAAAGTCTTCAAACGAGATACGGCAGCTTTGGTTTAAATGGACGAATCTCCGTTCAATGATGCAAAGTCTTGAATGTAAACAGCACCAATTCGACCTTTGGAAATTCCAGAAGTTTGAATTGTCGAGTTAAGACTTGTAATGTCTGAACAAGACAAATGCATTCTCCACCAAATTAATTATACTCTTGGCTAGACTATAAAAAAGATTTACGTTAAAATACTTAAATATTTCAGTTCAAAAAAATCCGATGTCTTGTAATTCAAGAAACCCATCCTTCTTGCCAAGAGACACTATTGATTTCTTCTTTCTAGACAAGATCCTCTTTATTTGAGATAGTAATGTGTTGATTTGAGAATTTAAACCAACACAATAATTTGCTGAATTGAAGAATATAAAGTGTTCCCTATATATGAAACTATATTATTCTTGACCAATAAATATATTCTTCTTTTAAAACAACTTTTTTTTCCGTGTATGACCTGTTTCGAGAAGGCTAGAAAAATAGACTTGATATAGAAGATACCAGGCTCATAGCTTTCCAAAACAGACTTCTACGATTTTCTTGATAGTCAAATGATATTTAGATAATGTTAAGCTTATATACAGCTCGTTCACCGTAAGATGGCACCTGTAAATACTCCATGGCAGGTGCCAACTTACGGTGAACGGACCGGCTCGTTCACCGTAAGATGGCATCTGTAAATACTCCATTGTCAGGTGCCAACTTACGGTGAATGGTATGTAGAAACCAAATATCGAAATGGCAAAAGTTATTCAGACATTAGAATTCCAACAGCAACATTTTACCTATTGTTTTAGGCTGACTTACAAATAGGAAATAGTTAATTACAAAAACAGACCCCGTATAAACCCCATTTATCTTGTAGAACCTTAATGTTTATTTATATAGGAAACTTATCAGTGGGTGAATTAATTAGATAGTACAAAGTTCACGAATTAATGAAACTATATAGTTCCTTTTGCGGAGGTTGTGCCTATTCCTAAATAAGTAGTACTTCGCCCCGAACGTGACCTCGCGTGGATTCCCGTAGATAAACCATTGCACCGATCAAGTGAGCTTGAAAATTATATTCACATAACCTATCGACTCCCGTCTAGCAAGAGCGGTAATTTCAGAATTTAGCCTTAAAATCCGATATAATCCGAAATGAGGATATCCTTAGAAGAACCAAGATCCTACATAGCTCAGAACTAGCAAGATAAAGTGGCAATGGGCAGGCCACATACCTACCTGACAGAACTGATTACTGTTGAGGCATATGTTTCCCGAGTGGTGACTAATACGGACCGGACAACGCAAAAGAGGAATGCCTACTTGCGGTGGATGGAGGCCGCTCAAGACCGTCGTGGCATTCTATTTAGAAGGCCCACGTCCAGCAGTGGATTTCTATAAGCTGATGGTGATGATGAATGTAGCGTAACATAAAATTCTCATTAGGAGGAGGTACAGAACATAACTTCAGTTGAACTTCGTAATGAACATCAAAATACCTATCTTTTGATTACGACTTAACATGGGAATAGGGAACTTATGAAAAGGCTTAAGGAGAAATCAACCTAAAAACGAGCAGTAAACGTACTTAAACGAGTTTTTTTGTTGTTGTTTATCTCAAAACCAGGACGCAAATGATAATGTTCTACTAATTGTTCGCGAGGGTATAGTGAAGATAGGTCACCAGGTAGGTCATAGTTTTTTTTGCATTGGGTATTATGGTTACTGACAGCTATACCTACATCACTAGTATTTAAACATGGTTTCGCTTGGGTGAAGTGCGAGTAAAGGATATCAGTATAATATCCAGTAGGTATAATCTATCTACCAAATGTCAAGCAAATCATTTGACATGTAACAAATAAACAAAGAAACATCGTATCTTTGGTCTATTCTCAGTAGTTCAATCAGTTCAATTGATTGAACTACTGACTGAGACTTTTTAGTATCATTCGTTCAATTAATTACTTTAATTGAACTACTGACACTCAAAGGTTTCAGTAGTTCAATTAACGGTTCAATTGATTGAACTACTAAGACTTCACTTGTATAACATTATGGTTCTATTCGTAATATCAAGACATACTCTTGTGCTTAGGAACTCAAGTCTTCAAGATTAGTGCTCGCTTTGAGTCTAAAACCTAGCAATAATGATACAAGGTTTAATTTAGGCTACTGTCGTATTTATTGAGTTTCTGAGAGGCACTTAAATTGTGCTAAAATGGCATTTGTTGAGTTAATGACAAGGAAATTGAGTATAAACTTTGGGTGCTTGAATAATGTGTCAATTACTTCAAGGGTGAAATTCGTACTTACTTAATTTGTTGTCTTTAAAGTGTACCTACGTCACGCATAAGAACAATATTAAATGACGTCATATTAAGGCACGTGGCTGTATCATTTATTATATGGAGAATAAAGCTAATTATGACAACTTTCGTGTATTCCGTTCTTTAGTGTGTGTTTTATGTCACTTCTGCCAGATTAACTGCAAATTGATATGAGCTGGCAACACCAGCTAACATTCTTTTTGCAAATTAAACGCTTCGGGCAGGCATTTTGCATTATTCAGAGACGAGACACGCTAATAAAGTGCCAGCTAAAACGAGAATTATGAAAATTCCGTTTGGTGTCGGAAAAGCCACAATTGGGTATGAAAATTAGACATTCAAAATTTAATTGCGGTATGTGGGGTTTCGCAGTTTGACATCCAGTGGGCTCAAACGGAGTTTTTTTTTTACTGCGTTAATGATGGAACAAGCAGATGGCTCACCTGACTTTAAGCGGTAACCTCTGCCTTTAACCTCATAGACCTCATTACCTCATAGGTCACGTCCATCTAGGACGCATCCTATGTGGCATTGCACTGCGCCCGCCACCCTGAGACATAAAGACGAAAAGTCTCATGTGCCTGTAATTTCACCGGCACCCATACCCTTCAACCCGGAACATAGCAATGCGAGCACTACTGCTTTGTGGCAGAAATAGGTATGCTGGTAAATAATTCACCGGACGCTCTCTTTCACAAAAAAGCTCTACTACCTACTAACAAATGCCCATATCCACAAGAAATAAACTACCTATGCCTAAATAAATCTCAAACCACTCATAGGGTACCGAAGTTAACTCACCAGCCCCTTCTTATCTGGAAAAGATACACATGGAAAACATCACATGATATTCGAAATGGTTTTTGCTATAAATCTCTTATAATTTTGTTTTAAGAAATTTTGTGATTATATTAGCGATTTAAGTATTTAATTAAACGACGCTAACGATGACAGCATAAAATGGCAGCTTGATTGCGGGAGATTAAATTACAATTACATACATACCTATTACATAGACACACGCCTTTTCCCCCGCTATGGTCGGCAGACCCTCAATGGGCCTCTTTTCACTGCTGTGGGTTGCACCACCGTCATTGCTCCCGCCGTCTGAATCGGCTAACGCTTTCTTCCAGTAATAACAAGTTCGACCATAATACTCAACATATAGCGACATGTGGACGGCACTTACGGTATCTGTAGCTTAGAATAAGGTAAAATTTTAACATCAAACAAAGGATTTGAAAACCTTTCACATACATTGTACCTAGTCTTTAAACCTAAACTCCGTCAAGTGTTGAATAAAAGATCGTTCTACGGGTTTTATTCCTTCTCTTGGAAATATTACGTGGCCGTAAAAATGGAGAGTAAGTACAATAAGTTTTGTTTTGTCATATTTCATTTATAAGCAGCAGCCTTAGCATGACGGTTTCTAGATCTTATCTTTCGAGGATAAAGCTTTCTCTACTTATCTCGATAAATATCTCTAGCCCTAAATGTCAAAGATAGATATAAAACTACGATCGTCTCGCTCGACCACAGACCGTGCTATTGTAAAATCCTTGGCATAGTTACACAGGGCCTTATTACAAAAAACTAAATTAGTCCTGTTTTAAACCCGAACTACGTAGTCTAGGCTTGTAGCGGTATTAAGTTATATACAACTTTAATACAAAGGCACATGGTTTGTTTTCCGAAGTCAACTCTAGTGCTAGATAGTTCGATAATATGTCAAAAATTTCAGTCTCGGACTATCACTGGTTTTTCTTAAAACAGGCAGCCCCCTAGTTTTGCAATGGTCTAAAAATGTACAGTTGATTGCTTGTTGGATAGAAGTTTGCATATCGATTGTGATGTGACACTTTGACACAAGATCCGTCAGTTTGACACGTCGGAAATATGTGTAGTTTAGAAAATAAACCATCTGTCTTTTTGTTAAAGTTGTATATAACTTTAATACCGTGACAAACCTAGACTACTTAGTTCGAGTTTAAACCAGAACTAACTTAGTTTTTTTATAATAAGGCCGACAGTGTTTTGTCTATTGTATTGACAAGCTGTTTCAAATTCGATTTTTATGAGATAAAATACGGTGTAACAATTGAAATGATATTCAGCGTTTATTAGTAGCACGGCTGTACTTTTCACAAGAATACTTGGCATAGAAACTTCTCTTCTTCTCGAGATTGTCATGCTGAAGTCAGTCAAAGTCAAAGTCCAAAAGTATTTATTCATTGAAATCACAAGGATCATTTTGAATCCTCCTAGTAAAATAAATTTACTCCTGTTCCAACGCGATCGACAAACCGATTGTCTAGGCTGCTCATGCTAAGCCTGCTTGTGTTATTGAAGGCCGTAAAATGTTTTATAGAAATGTCGATATGTAAATTAGTGTCTGTCTGTATATGAGATTTTATTTACACTATAAGGACTACAAACTAACATTACTTTTTACAAGTAAGTATGTTCGGGTTAAATCTTGCAAGCTGAATTAAAACCACTTCTTGATATGCGATAGAGTTGATGTTTTGCATACCTGTCAAGTTCCAAGGACAATACAATATTATGATGACAGCAAGCTGATCTGATGATGGAGACAACGGCACTCCTCGATGAACTACTCCTTGATGGTTATCGAATAATGAACAATGATGGATAATAGTAGACTGGCCGTGTTTAGGCTCATTTTGACCAGCTCACGGTTCTGCTTAATAATTTATCATCATCATAATCAGTAAGATGCACACTTCTTAAAAGCTTTTTAGAAAAATCACGACTGTACACCACGATAAAGGCCCTTCGAGAGTGGTTGGGGTGCTCATGAAGAAGGACCTCTAAATAGTCAACGAAACGTCAGTAGGAGAATAGTAAAGTACGTGCTATATTTTATTTTATTTTATTTTATTGAGGTAAACCAACAGCGTTACAATATATATAGTCCAAATTACAACATACACAACAATAAGGCCAAAAAAGGGTTACACAAATATTACAAAAAAATATGGATACTAACAAAATTGCTTATGCTAATTTAAAAAGAAGGAAAAATATGAAAGTAAATAATAAAAATAAAATAATTTAGTCATAATTTTTCTAAAACGGTAATTTTAATTGATTCATAAAAACTTATTTTTTGTAAAGTCTGATAATAGAGGGAGTATGATAGTAGGTACCTAAATCTTGAAAATTTAAGTATCCCCATTTTCTAACTATTTAATTCATAATGCACTGTAAGCTTTATTACAAATGTTAATTTAAATGGCTAAGTACACATCAGTTTTCTCGAGCGAGTACTTTACCAAAACTTCCGCAACGATAAAAGTGAAATGTTACAATTGCTTCCCCGGTTCAGCTCCAACAGTTATTGCGCGAATTACAGCTGAGATATCGTTTGAGGATATTAAAAAAGATTGGCTACTTTGGTTCATGAGCACTGAGTTTTCGTTTCCGGCGAAAAGTTAAATGAGGATTAAATAGAGCTACTTAAACCAGTTTAAGTGGAAAAGGTCTTTGAACTAGGCTTTATTTTGTTTTAGCACTCTTGTGGTTTTCACCAAGTGCCGCAATAACAGACCTCGGCTGCTCATGATAAGAGTTTACGATTATGTTTATTAAAAATATCAGGGCTCCAGCCGTAGGTCAACTACGCAACGGGGACATTTAGGCCTAATTCCAGCCTGAATTGTTATTAGGGCCAGCTTGGACGAATGGTGTCACAGATTAGTATGTTAATTTATCTGTATTTTAAGTACCCACACCAAGTTTTATGTACTATGTTCATGCGTAAAAACATACTTTCATAGACGTAGATTTAGATTGGGGAAATTTCTCAGAATAGTTAAAAACAAAACATGCAAGCGATTCCAGCAAATATTTAATATAACTACTCCGACGACGAGCTTTCATAAAGGCTTGCTGTGACGTATTTCCACCTAGTTATAGTTTCCACACAAACGTTTTCAATCAAGTTGTCAGGCGTCAGCATTGCGTGGCATTGCTGCCGCCTGACGTGTTGCCTGTGTTACACAAAGCGGCAACTGATTTGTGTACTATTTGCTCGAGTGTACAGGCAAAGTGTGTGTGAACTGACGTGTGTCAATGTGGCAGCTTGCACTTTATCACTCACAGAGCATTATCCTTATCACTCCAACTCAGCGGAGATGTGTAGGTCCTCGTTATTCGTGTGACTAGAGCTATTGCTTGTTATTTTTCTGTTCTAGGAGATACCAGTTCTTTAACATAATTTCCTTCGTCGTTTGAAAGGAGCTGTTAGATGAGACCTAGTGAAAAATATTTTTTTCAATACAAGCTTTTATAAAATTAGTGATTGTAACCGTGTGCTGATCAAAATGAGCCTAAACACGGCTAGTCTACTATTATCCATCGGGAGTTTCGTTGTTCACCTTTCGTCTCCATCATCAAATCAGCTCGCTGTCACCTTCATATTTTATTGTCATCGGAACTTGACAGATCGTAATCGGACGGAGTGGTGATCGCAGTATTGGTATTAAGTGTTGGTGTATGCTGCTGCGTATCCTCTGATGGTGTAATCTCTTAGTCGGTTTATAGGCCATCCACGGAAGGAGACGGAGGGGCTACTCTTAGACGGAACACACCACCGCACTTTAGTTTTTGTGTGGCTAAATTCATAAATGCATAACCAGGATTCGAACTTACGATGTTATAGGATCTTAGGAACACTAATGTGTACACTGAATCAATAAAACCACGACAAGTTCCCATTTTAACATGATTATAACTATTGACTGTATATATTCTGTGCTATTGATAGTATCTACACTGTATTCACTGCTCATAACAAAATCTTGCTTGCCTTTCAATCTTCTATAGGTTACATTTCGGGGAATGCTCCCAGGAACTTCATGATCTGATCCCACCATCTCCTTTTCATCATAGGACGAGCAGGCGCGCGGCTCGGTACCAACCTTACCTCATTAGTATACCCTCTATTCGTACTAAACGTTTCAGTTCTACCTTTATAATGAGAACTGCTAAGGAGTGGAATACACTACCGTCGTCTGTCTTTCATGAAAACTATAATCTGGGTCTCTTCAAGTCTACAGTGAATAGGTGCCTTCTAGACCTTTGTGCTCCATCTTTGGCCACATCGTCACTTACCAACATGTGAGATCGTGGTCAAACAAAGCTATATCAAGGTTATAAAAAAAATAACACCGAACAGTCACACACAAAGTCCAGCATTAGGATTCCGTGTCTTTGGTATTAGGAACGACGAGTACCATGATACCACAATACCCAGACACCAAACAAATGATTGCAAATCTTGCAAACTTTTGACCGGCGCGGGTTCGAACCAGCAACCTCTCGTATCTACTTGCCCGCCTGGTCACGGATGGTACCTTATAAATATAATTGTAACATTGAAACACAGTTAAACTTATCCTACACTCGATTTGAAATTCAACTGCTCTTCGCTATTCTAAACGCGGTAGTTTAAGTTTCAACATCTTTTTGCATATAACGATCAAGTTGTATGGAGCTCCGTACGGTCGAAGCGCAGTTCAAACTTTCAGAAGAATTTATTAGATTTGTAAAATTGAAAACGTGTTTCAAAACGTGACAAAGGACACGTAAAAGATGTTTATATTTACAAAGACATTCCATTAAACTCTATTTCACTGTAGAAACATAGCTGACATGAGAAGACAGTCCCAATAAAAACAGAAGTAGGTAGTTTAACTTCACAGTAACTGTAGCGATGATATCGTGGGTACATCGAGTGGAACATACTGCATTGATGCTTTCGTTTAAGGTCGCCACGCTCCCACCATCAACCATCAGTGGGCAAGGATGATAGTGCCAATGTAGAAATGTATGTGAACCAATATCACAGACAACTCTCAGAATTAACAAGTTGAAGTGAAAATGGGCAGGACATAGCTCATGCACAGAACTGATAACAGTCGGGAAATAAAAGTTCTTTTGTGGCGAGCACAAAGCGTATGTGACGTAAAAGAGGATGCCCCTATCTCGATGGACTAAGACATTATAGAGGTTGCAGGAAGGCGGTGGATGGAGGCGGCTCAAGAACGTTCGTCGTGGCATTCTACGGGGTAGGCCTATATCCAGCAGTTTTACCTGGACTTGTTTGTAAGATTCGTTGGTATAAGATTTGTCCTGGCTGAATGCGTTATTTACTGGAAGAAATTGTCAGCCGAGTCAGTCGTGCGAAACAATGGCGGCGATGAGCTCACCACTTGTCACGTCTATATTCCCACGATGGTGCAACCCACGTTGAAAACAGACCCATTGAGGCTCTGCCTACCCTTTCGGAAAAAAAAGGCGTACGTCTATGAATGTATGTATACATATTGTGTTTAAATTTAACATGACCAAGTGTTTGTAAAATTCCTACGGTGAAAAAATGTGTACGAGTATGAGGATGAGTGGGCTTTTGTAGACTGATTGTGTTCAAAACGCATGCAATGAATAGTGAATAGCTTCTCTTTTAAACATTATTCTCTACCAAATTCAAAAGGTAGGTAAATCCAGCGGCTAATTTATACTTTTCAAATGCAAATAAAGGTCTGGTAGCAAACATTACTCGGTAATGGTCACGACATGGGGTAAACGTCGCGAACGGGCGAAATGTGTTAATTTAATGGAGCTGAACATACGGCGGGAACTGGGATTGGGCATCATGCCTGATGATTTAATTTTCTGTATATATTAAAGGATTTTTAAGATTTTCTCTCAAATCAAGGAAGGTAAGAATAGGTTTATTGAAGATAGAGAAACAGACGGAATCAGTAAGACAGAACTAACTGTTAAGGAGTGGAATAAACTACCGTCGTTTGTCTTTCCTGAAAACTATAGTCTGGGTCCCTTCAAGGCTAGAGTGAACAGGTGCTTTCTAGACATTTGTGCTCTATCTTGAGGAAAGATGAGGAAAACAGGTGACATCGTGATCAAACTTAGGTCAATCAACGTAAAAAAAACTAACTTATGTAACTTACCCTAATCTAATGAATAATTTATTAAGCTCAGAATAAAAAAAAACAATAAACCTAAAGTAAATCTACAACTTAACTAAAAACCTACCTACCAGATCAGCAAGCTGTTATATCACCCGTTATTTTTGAGCCTTGTGGGGTCGAGACTCTGGGTCCGTGGGGCACCAGGGCCCTTCGCGTTTACTGAATTATTTCAGGGCGTCTGGTCGAAGCGACGCGTTACCCGAGAGCTGGCTCTTATCTGACTCAAAGCATTAATATTGCCATTCAGCATGACAATGCAGCCAGCATCTAAGGTACGCTTCTGTCTGGTAGTTATTTGGATCAGTTGAGCTACCTTTAGATCGTTAGCAGCGGTCTTCAGGTAGCACAGCTTTTTTTTTGTACATACCTACTTGTATTTACTTGTATTATTCTTTCCGCAAATAAAGATTATACCGTTTATTAATACATTGGTACGAGTTCAGTTAGGTATTTTTTAACCCGTAGCTCAAAACCCGTGTAATGATCAAGCTTATGTTTGAACATAAAAATTATATAAACATACCAACTTAACTACCAAGCTTCATCAAGATTGGATCAACGGCTCTGCAGCTACCGTCGGACAAGCATACATACGTATGTACATACAAACGGCGCATCCTACAATTAGACTCTGTAACCTCTACTCAAAACCGGTTTGAAAATCTCTCATTTCAATTTTTTATCTCTGCTGAGCTAGAGACATAATTCCACAAACTGCCCAGACTTTTAGTGTAATCAACTTTGAAAGTTCGTCATCATAAATTTCGTATTCCCATTACTTACCAAATAATATTTTCAGGCGAAAATGAAAACTAGAATGCTATTAAGTACTAAAAGTAGAGCCCATTTATTATTAAAATTGGACATTTCGTCGGACACCGCCCACTCGAGACGTGCTAAGGGCGCGGTCAGACGATCAATACACACGTCAGACTTCAAAATTGCTGCCCAGAATGTTTGAAGGTCTGTTTCAACAAATGCTTTGTTTTTAGATGTATTGTTTTGACTGGTTTTGTCCTTATTTGCGGCATAATGGTTTGGAGGTCATTTGTAAACATTAGTTTAACCGCTTTTGTTAGGCTTTTACTAATTATTCACGTTTTTCAAACCTGTAGAATAAGTAAGCCTCCCGAAGCTTCTTTGTAAGCATATTTTTATTTATCAAAGGAAATCCAATTATGTTACAAAACTCATTAAAATGAATAATCCCTTTTCAACGATTTATTTCCCAAAACATTCATACCGTTTTCAACGTTTAATCAGCGAATCTCGAGGTAAACCCACTAATCCTTTGTTCGGGTATCGCATTTCAAAATTCAACCCTCAACCGTGTAGCTAAATCCTTAGAAAACCAGAAATATCCTGTTAAGCCAACCAACAATACCTGAGCAGCCACTTCAGCTCATTTCTCTCGGTGGAATTGTGCTTTTAAATATTCCGTTCTAGTGGCGAGTGAAACGCACCTAGCGTTTTGGTGTGTTGCATTGCATGAGCCAAGTCGCACACGCACACATTACCTCCAGACAGATATTAACTAACTAAGTGACTATCTCGCTATGATATTAATATAAGTAGTTTGTTACTCATAGAAAAAAGGTAATAATATTGAAAAATATGCAACTATAACCCAAATGACTGATGAAGCTAGTTCAAGTTTCAGTTGAGAGTAGTCTCAAAAGCATTAATCTAAGCTTAACCTTGTACTATTATTTATTCTGTGGCTTAGCCCAAACTGGGTGTCGCTTTGCGGTGGTTTGCGTGCCAGTGTATTCTCGTGGATTGTAAAGTTTGACGGCTGATGACTGTTCGTTTAGATGGAGCTTATTATCCCTCACATTTTTTTTTTTCCCCAATAAAAATATATCCTCTGCCTGCCTGTTATTGATTTGTACATGACCTTTTAAAAACAGGTGGGTACAAAAAACAGAAGAAAAATTTACTCAGTAACTAAAAGTTAAAAAAGGTGGCCAAGTGCGAGTCGGACTCGCCCATGAAGGGTTCCGTACCAGCAAGTAACATAATATAAAAGTTCTTTTAGTTCGTTGTAACTTTGATCGGTGTTTTAATAATAGTGTAATAAAAAAACTACTTACTAGATCTCGTTCAAACCAATTTTCGGTAGAAGTTTACATTTAAATTTGCAAGTACATCATATATTGTTTTTTGTTTTATCATTCTCTTATTTTAGAAGTTACAGGGGTGGGGGGGTCACACATTTTATTTACCACTTTGGAAGTGTATCTCGCGCAAACTATTCATTTTAGAAAAAAAAGAAATAGAAACCCCAATATCATTTTTGAAGACCTATACTAAGATAACAAACACGTATGGGTTTGATGAAAAAAAAAATAGTTTCAGTTCTAAGTATGAGGAACCCCCAAAATTTATTGTTTTTTTTCTATTTTTGTGTGAAAACCTTAATGCGGTTCACAGAATACATCTATACTTACCAAGTTTCAACAGAATAGTTCTTATAGTTTCGGAAAAAAGTGGCTGTGACATACGGACGGACAGACAGACATGACGAATCCATAACGGTTCCGTTTTTTGCCATTTGGCTACGGAACCCTAAAAACAAGAAACAAAAATCCGTGGTGTGTCCGGCCCAAGAATAGACCCCTCTATCTCCTCCCGTGGATGTCGTAATAGCCGACTAAGGGATTACCTGGGCTTGTTTGTAAGATTCGTTAGTATAAGATTGGTCCTAGCTGCTAGCTTATTTAAGGAATGAGTTATAACTGGAAGAAAGCGTTAGCAGAGTCAGTCGTGGGAAGCAATGGTGGCGATGAGCTCACCACTTGTCACGTCTATTTCCCGAGATGGTGCAGCCCACAGTAAAAAGAGGCCCATTTGAGGAACCTACCCTTTCGGAGGTAAAAGCGTGTGTAAAAATGCGTCATGCGTGTTGTGGGGTCAAAAAGGTCTCAGCATGGCCACAACCGGAGCTACAAGTAGATGGTGCGGCGGTTGGTGCTGGAAAGAATAGTCTTTCATGCAAATATTATTATTTTCTGTTGGTCAAAAGGAAACATGAGATAGCATAACTTCAGCCTCAAGTATAAACTACATATAAACGACAGCTTCCCTAATTCACATGAAACCAAAGTAGGGCGCGGAAAAGCCGTAAGTGTTTGCATGACCTGGATTCCTAGATCTGTTAACAAGGTCTTAAAGCTGAATACTTCACTAAAATGCTAGGACGGTTTCCACGAGTTTTATGTTATTTTGAATGTTTTTCAGTGGTTTAAACTATAATGAGTTAAGTTAAATGGAAAGGTGACGTAATGTGTTAACGATAACGGTAGGTACTTAATGTTGTTATTGTTGTAGATTAACTATTAATTTTATTTATATTTAAAATCCTCCACGTGACTAACTACCACCAGATTAGCAGCTACTTAATACTTAATACTCAATACTTTAAACTTTTAAATATATCGTTTTTAGCAGTAAATAAAATAACCAAAAATAAAATAGACTTTAACATACATACATACATACATACATAGATAAACGCCTTTTTCCCCGAAAGGGTAGGCAGAGCCTCAAATGGGCTTCTTTTCACTGTGGGTTGCACGACAGGTGGGAAAAGACACGCGACAAGTGGTAGCTCATCGCCGCCATTGCTTCTCACGACTGACTCTGCTAACGCTTTCTTCCAGTAATAACACATTCCTTAAGCTAGCAGCCAGGACAAATCTTATGCAAACGAATCTTACAAACAAGTCCAGGTAAAATATACTTTATGGTATTTAATAGTAGAGTCGATTTCAGGATCACTTTGTGACTCCAGAATTTTCCCCAGCTGTTTTTTTTAGATATGTTGTAAGTTTTTAGCAGTCGTAGAGCTTTTTTGTGAAAGAGTTCCATCCGGTAAGTAATAACATCATACATATTTCTGCCGCAAAGGTATGAATGCAGATGAAATTACAGGCAGATGAGAGTTTTCATCTTTATGTCTCAGGGTGGCGGGCGCAGAGCAATGCCCCATAGGTCGCGTCCTAGGTGGACGTGAACTACAAAATAATGCATTGTTATAAGGCAGAGGTAACCGCTTAACATCAGGTGGGCCATCTCCTTGTTCCGTCATTAATTGAAATGAAAAATAAATAATAAAGATATATTTATTATTTAGTAAGATAATTATTAAAACAATATCAAGCTTCAAGCAAACGAACATAAGACGAAGAATATTGCAGACAGAAGATGGAAAGGTAACCTTCGCAAAATATTTAACAATCCCAAGGATAAAACCTTCATCTAGAAGGGAAGATATACTTAGCAGATAAGCGTGAAATTGTACCAAATTGTACGACCTTTGTGCGGTATGATGGATTACAAGTCCCGGGCATTTGATGAATCACCCACTTTTTGTGGAAAAGGGCATGTAATTTATTTGGCGGTGTCGATTAAACAAATTTGGGTATTTCAGGACCTTGAAAACAATACATGAAGCTTATCAACGCGTTTGCCGTTTGTCGCAAACGCAAACCTCTTGTGGATAAGTGGTTCGTATTCCAAATGCAGGGTTCTTCATGGTAGCATTCCAAAAATGATCCTTCGTTACGCCTGGTTGGTAGACAAATACCAACGACGAAAGATGCATCGCAAGCGATTGCAGTAAATTTTCTTTAATTAGTAAACAAAATCAAAAACTGACACTGACGGATCGGCGATAAACCAACCAAGACAGGTGCCATTTTACGGTGAACGGTCTGTACCAACTACCGCAAACACACCCAAACCTTCGCAAACACCCTATCCTCATGTTTTGTTTGTAGACGTTTGCCAAACATATGGAGGCACCTTTACAGTTATAATTTGAAACTGCTTCTCAATGCAAAAGATAAATACTGTTGTAACTATTCCAAGGATAATTCAAGGTTTATAGCAACACGTCAGTAGATAATAAATAAATAAATAATAAAATAAATAATGCTGGACAGTTCACACAACATTATCTAGCCCCAAGCTAAGCAGAGCTTGTGTTATGGGTATTAGACAACTGATTCACTTAATACAATAAAAATAAACAAATAAAAAAAAAATGCTGGACAGTTCACACAACATTATCAAGCCCCACGCTAAGCAGAGATTGTGTTATGGGTACTAGATAACTGATATACTTAATACAATATATTACATAGATAGATATTTTTTATTATATGTATAGAAAATACCCAGAACACCCTGAACAAATATCTGCGATCGCACAAATATTTGTTCCGAGGCGGGAATCGAACCCGCAACCTCCTGCGTCGCAGGCCAAGCTTCGCCCGCCGCACCACAGAGGTCGAGACAATTATGGTACCTACCGTTGTTTTTAGTTCTAATTATTTCCGAAAAACCATCAAATGTCAGGGGACTGAGCTTAATGCGAGCATAAACACTAACCCCTGAAAAGTAGGCACGCAAATTAAGTTATAACTCCTAACACCTTCGTACTATACAAATGTGTGAACCTATATACGATGCGTGATAAACTCCAAAGCGATTATTCTAAGCCTACCATAATCCACGAAAGGCGATCCCCACGAGAAATATACCATAATGACTCAACGTAAATATTGTAACTATGTTCGCAAGTCGTGAAGGGCACACGTCAGCGATTCGGTCTCGCGTTAGCTATTCTGTATAACGTCAGCAATTCGTATGTTTGTATTATGAATATTGTTTGTTCTGATGGATATTCGTGTGGAACTTGGAATTATGTTGTTCAACATGTTCCTAAACAACGGAAGGATCACAATTTAAATTATGGATATTGTGGTAGTTTTTGAAAGGGAAAGTTAAAATTTTGTAGGCTTCTTGTTGACCTTTCCAGAGGATTGACGAAAATGTTAAGTGGTTAGAAAGTATCACATTACGCGCCTACGTTAAAACCTAAATGGACGGAAGCCTGAATAAATCCCTCGAAAATGATTTATTTCTAGAAAAACTTATATCATATGAAAAAATGCTTTGGCTATCAAGAAAATCTGTTGTGAATCCCAAAGTATCGATCAAGCATGTTGATAGTACTTAGCTACCATAAAATACGTTTAATATTTTTGTATCCAGAACTTTACCCAGAAAAGTTGCTATTTCACAACAATTCTCTCCAACAATTTGCTGATGTAAATAAATAAAATAAATAAATAAATATTGCTGGACAGTTCACACAACATTATCTAGCCCCAAGCTAAGCAGAGCTTGTGTTATGGGTACTAGACAACTGATATACTTAATACAATATATAACATAGAGAGATATTTTTTATTATATATAGAAAATACCCAGAACACCCTGAACAAATATCTGCGGATCGCACAAATATTTTTGCCAAGGCGGGAATCGAACCCACAACCTCCTGCGTTGGAGGCGAACGTTCGCCCGCCGCGCAACAGTGGTGGAAAATGAAGTGGAACATTTAATGACTCCGTGTTGCCTCTAACAACAGCCCCTCCATGATTTGAAACGATCTTAGGATATCTTCTTGGATATGTACGTATTAGTGTATTTCATAATTTCTATTAGTATTTTTCGGTTTTAAGATTGTGATTTTCTTGCTATTTCAACCTTGGTAACAAAAGTTGTCTTTTTTTATTTTTTCTTCCTCATCCTTTGATTTACAAAGTAACCAAGGATACTCTTTTAAAGAACCTATCCCCACAATATCACCCTCGTGCCTACATCACGTCAGAGTTATTTTTAATGCCGGCCACCCTCTTGTTTACCTACTCTATGTCAATTCAGGCAGTCAAACCCATTCCATGACCTAAAACAAAGTAATAATCTAGTAAGTATCTAATAACACTCCACTCCTAATCCGCTTAAAAGCCTGCCTTAGTCAGCCACCTCAGAGACGTGGTAGAGCGACTCAGCATTTCGACATTCCCAGTCTCTTGGTAACTAATGATTGTGCGTTACAAATGGACTAGGAGAAAAATAGACTTGGGTAAGGGTCATTGTGCGAGTCTAGATTTATGGACTCTGGAAAATTTTGGTGGGTAGGTATGCAAGCTAATTGATTTCTATGGATAGTGATTAAAGGACACTTTTCATAAATAGATTAAAACTTTATTGCACATTATTAATACAAAAACACACAAAAAAGACATCCATTTTTCAACAGAGGTGTAATGGGCGCTCTTATCGCTTAAGAGTGATAAAAAGTTTAGTATTACATTTTTTTTTTCTTTGTGAATGACTGAAAAAGCAGATGACGCACTTGATGTTAAGCGCCTCTGCCTTTAACAATGCATTGCCTCATAGGTCATGTCCACCTAGGAGCACCCTTTGTGGCATTGCACTGAGCCCGCCACCCTGAGACACAAAGATGAAAAGTGTCATATGCCTGTAATTTCACCATTTCAATGATAGTGACTGCAACAACAAACATTTTCCCTGCACCAGTGTAGAATCAGTGTATTTACGATCCAGTAACGTGAGTCCTAATCTATTTGAAAGTTTCGTAAGTTAATGACTTTGTTGATAAAACTTTGTTACCACATTACTTTAACTGATTCTGAAAAGAACAGAAAGAAAGAAGAGAAGAAACTAACTCTGACTGTTTAAGAAGATTGTTGCACATAGAATGTCAGAGGGTATGAATAAATTTAAATATATATGAATCGCTGTAAAAGATATCACCTTTATATTCTTTTTCACGTGAAATGGTACGTAACAAAGCACAAACGAAGGTCCATTGTATCAGAACAACGTCACTAGACAAAGTTATCAAGTTAAGAAACTTGAAGGCGAAGGCACTTCTATTTCCAAGTTATACGAGATATCGGAGACTAGCAAGTTCTTCAACTCGCAACTTGCAGGGTACTTGAAAAGGTGAACCAATATGTAGTGAGTGCTTTTAAGACTGTGATGAGCTTAGAACAATTTCGTGACAAAACTTAAAAAGATGGAAATCATAATATTATTTAATGCACCAAACTTACGTCTTCCTATAAAAATCATCTATATAAACTCTTAAATATCAAAATAAATCTAAATAATGATAGAGGTTCAAAATGGACGAATTGCTGGCTAAAAGATTGATTGTGTCCATAAAATCGGGATTCCTATTTCTGCACTGGCGTTTGACAGAACTTTATCAAATGATCTAGCGTTGTAAAGAGGCCCGACATTTTCCACTAAAGTAGGATTCTTTGTATGTGAAAGTTAGTATTCGTATGAAATGATAAATTCCCTCCCAGAAGTGATAGATGGTACAGTAAGGGAAATTTCATGTTTCAAATCGAGCTTTTTGTTACATCACATTCCATTTGCGTGATTAGAAAAGATTGAGCCATATCCTTATTATATTTGAGTTCAAATGTTGTTCTGGCATGAATTATATAAACTCTGAATTTCAATGTACTTGTCTTTAGAATTCCTGTGTTTACAATCATTTCCTAGAAGTGAATTCTATGAAAAGGATTATATGTGAGTTTTATCTTCCTCTATTTTCTTTCTGATTCTCAGTGATTCTCTACATTTTACTTAATCGTTATGTTGACTCATAATCAGGAGTTTCAACTTTAAGTTTGTAATTAATCACCTGAATTAACTTTAGCATTCTCTATAATTAAATTAACAAAATGTACTCTGTCTGTTTCAATGCGCAGCAGGTATATGCTATACCTATCTTAGCTAAAGCTTAACTTGAAACTAGACTCTCATTAGAAACTAAAGCTATTGTAGTACCTTCTACCTTTGAAACTTTACCTAGAAAACGGTTTTACAAAGCGAAATTATGTAATATAGCATGTAGAGAAAAGGTTCCACATAAAATCTGGTTGACTCCAAAGAACTTTAATTCGCTTTGTGGCCAATGACGTGTTATCGAAACCTTATTAAAATGAAATTACACAAAATAAATGTAGCTTTTTCTCAGGGTTAAGTGGGGGTATTGTAAGCTACAGTAAAGGGTATGTTAATAAAACAGGACAAGGTCCTCAGTGAAAATAAACTAAAGAAGGTAGGTAATCTCTGAACCAATCTTTACCTTCATACAATGTTGTCACATAAAAATAAAGTTCTATAAATAGAATTATAATATACTAGCGACTCGCCCCGGCTTCACACGGGTAGCCCCCTGTGAAAAACAGCAATTGTAATTTAAATAGCTCACCTTCCCTGGGTAATTTCAATAGCACTCCTTTTCTGGGTAATTTTCCTTCAGAGGTCCTGACGTAACTCACATTATTCAAATAAAGTACTAAAACCTTACCAATGACTCTGCAAACCTCCAGTAACTCACGTAACAAAGCACAACGGGCTATAAATCATCTTGGCATTACCTGCAACAAAATAATACTCGTAAATACCTTATGTACGTATAACAATGTACAGGATAGAGTTTTGAAGAGGAGTTGATGGGTCACGTAACAATGAAGGAGAGAGGTGACATTAAATGTTAATTCCTGATAAAACACGACATTAATATCTTTGCAATATTTGTAGTACTATAATAATTAAAATATAAAATAAATAAATAATGCCGGACAGTTTACACAACATTATCTAGCCCCAAGCTAAGCAGAGCTTTTGTTATGGGTACTAGACAACTGATATACTTAATACAATATATAACATAGTTTTTTTTTAAATTATATATAGAAAATACCCAGAACACCCTGAACAAATATCTACGGATCGCACAAATATTTGTTCCGAAGCGGGATTCGAACCCGCAACCTCCTGTGTCGCAGGTGAACGTTCGCCCGCCGCGCCACAGAGGTCGACAAATGCTAAAACACAATACTAACAACTTTGCAATATTTGCAGTACATATAATATTCACAATAATTATGTACGATTTGCTTGTACCAAGTCTTGTAAAGGTGTCTCTTCATACAAAGTAAAAATCTCGCGTTTTTATCAGCCACTTTTTCGATCATCTGATTTTAACCCTGAGTTCTTTCCATCAATTCCATCCAGTCTAGTTTTTCCAGTTGAATAAGACTTTAAAAGACCCAATTTATATGCCACAATTTTATAAATGTACAGAAAATTCAACCACAGCCCTATGTAGAGACAATAAAGAAGGTTATGGTCCAACACTTTCGAGACAATTCAAAGCTTTCCAATTTCTCTGAGCATGTTTATTATAAAGTAATATACACTTTATATTGCCTCTGTAGTCTGGTAATCGCTAGTTCAGTAATAGCATGTCTCTGCCAGGCGTGAAGCGCAAATTGCTTCAGGAGAGCTTACACCCTGACACTCTTCAACTGGTTCTGACGTCACAATTCTGTAGAGAGACACTCGGCAGTGACGTCAAAGCCAGGCAATAGCAATAATGGTTTTTGAAACTGCTACTCGACTGAAAATGGTTAGGTTCGTATCTCAGGTTTAGTTGCTTGTTAGCGATGGTAGCCTACTGTAAACCTTTCATGTCTTTGGATTTAGATCCATTAGCGAATAAACCATTTAATTTCATTTTCATTTCATTTCATTTCGGACGAATGGTAAAAGAGCCTGATGGTGACGAACAGTTAAAAACAATATTCTCCCTTGTTACTAGTTTCTCGGGCTCTCTGCCTGAGATATGTGTCATTGTTGCTTTAAAAATATTAAATAATTGTTACGTTAGCAGTAAAAAACAGTGCAGTGAATGGATTCCCTTAGACGTTCCTTTCATTAATTCTCATCCAAATCCTGTGAATTTGAACAGATTTTATAAAGAATTTCTTAAAATATTTCAGATATAGTGCAACCCGAGGGGATTGGGGCTGCATTTGGTTTAGTTTTATTTGTGGCATTGCATTGTTCGAAACATTCTCTTTGTGGAGCAGTTGTGGGTGTGGTCGTTAGTGTTCTGTATGAAATGTGCTCGTTCGGTCGTTGTTCTACCTTCTATTTTGATACTAGGTACGCGATCCATTAGGAATACCTACATTTCTTGTTGCGTCTCTTTGTCATTGTTCCTCAATATTTTACAGATTTTAATTGCTTGAATTGATAGATGGAGATAAACTCTTAGTTGCAAACGATATAAAAACAATAAAAATAACACACAATGAGATGTTTCCGATAAACTACAACATGAGCAGCTTCAAAAAAAATGTAAAAAGAGTCCTTCAGGGCAGGCAACGTATTGGCAATACCTCTGGTGTTAATAGGCGACGGTAACCGCTTACCTTCAGGCGGGCCGTATGCCAGTTTGTCGAGCCATTACATAAAAAAAAACAATGGGTGGTCTTATCGCTCTAACGATCTCTTTCAAACAACTTGTAGATGGACAGGATAAATCAAAATCAAAAGGTTCACTCGATGTTGGTGGTCGATAGGCTTCGGCAATCATCGACTTTTAGAAACGGAAATATGATTGTAAGTGATTGAAAAATGACCTTTAGACACGATCGATTGCCGAGGCACATAATTTTCCTAGAATTAGTAAGTTTTTTGGGGCTAGATAATGTTGATTGAACTGTACAGCATTATTTATTTATTTATTTATTACTGTAGTTGCTTGCTTCACTAGGCTAGAAAAAGCCCTCTGAGCTCCAAACCAATCAACATTAAGCAAGCATATCCAATTAAGTAGAATGAGTATTTGAGTAATAGTAGTAGGTACTTACTTGGAATGTGTGATGTCATTTAATCCACAAAATTGGTCAAAGTGGAATATCCTGTCCCGTGTGGATCGCATCAATCTTTTAGCGTTTACAAAATTACACGGACTCACGCTCTTTATATAACGGAAACAGGTACACATAAACTGTATGAAAGAGAAAAGAAGCATCAATTGGAGGAGAACTCTGAGAGGAGAGACTGAGAGAGGAGTTACGTACCTACTACGTAGTTATGAAGTACTAGTGGTTCGCCCCGAACGGAGACCTCGCGAATACATGCGATGTAGGTTACCTACAGCCAATACATTTCAAAACGACTTCTAAAAAAAAATACTGAGATAAAATTTTCACGGTGGTCCCTGGAGATATTTTCCTACACATCATGGAAATAACCGTTGAATAGGACAAAGCAAGGGTGCGTAAATACTAATACTAACATGTAGTATAAGTAGCTGACGAATTAATTTATCAACCAACGCACTAGTATTGATATTCAGCGTGGCAATTCAGCAAGCATCTTAGGGACGCTTCCGTCTGGTAGTGATTTGGATCAGTTGAGCTAACTTTCGATCGTTTGCAGCGGTCTTCAGGTACCACAACTGTTTCATATGTAGGTATATTTTTAATTTTTTACTTATCTACTTTTGTTAGTTGTATTATTCTTTATGTAAATAAAAGTACTTCTAATAAAAAAAAATACTAATCAGCTTCTGTGAAGTCAGTTATCATCTCAAAATAATCTAGCAAGTGTATGATGTACTAGGCTACCGATGTATGATGACAGTACCTATTGCAAGAAACCCATACCATTGTAAAGTTTAGTGTATCGAATAAATTAGTGTCCAACCGAACTCTACTACAACTTCAATCACATGGGAGGTCAACAATTGATGTTAAATTGTTTAATATTTTATAAGGTACATGTTTTGAAAGTCTACAATTTTAGAGTTATTGTTATAGTTAATATTTGAGCTCTGTATTTGTATAGCAAAATTAAATTTGTTACGCTTGTATCTTACAAGCGTAACAATTCTAATTTTAATTGCCACACTGTAATTAGTTTTTACTAAAAGTAAAATGCAAGTGATAAAATTGCATCCATCACCAACATTGGTTTCTCAAAGTTTTGCATGAGAAACGATTTTGGACCATCCAACTTAACATGTGATATAGCCACTTACTTGCAATACGTTGTCTAGATTATCTATATTTTTATAATTTGTATAAAACTGTCGATAAACTAGACAGAGAGATTTCATCCTACATGGAATCAAGTCACGTCTGTGAATGTGGTTGTGAATGTGAATGAGACACGCATTATCACACAAATTGGGTCAAGCACCCATTACGAGATAACAGCTGCTAATAGGAATTTCAAATCTTTAGTTCATGTATATTAAACGAAGCTTAATGCGAATAAAACTGTGATGTTCTTCTATGTATGATAATTTATTATAACTAAGTAAAATGATGGCATGTGCCTAATACGTTGTGTGGACTTAATTCTGACTACCCCCTCTGACTATCCTCATAAATGCAAAAGCGATTTAAAAATTAATTTCATAGGAAATACAGTTTAATAGATAATATCTTTATTTACCATTATTACCAAGAACACTAAGAATAGAGAAACAACATTTCATCAAAACTCGATAGATTCAGAGGAGCGCTAGGATGCCTGGTGGGATAGGTGGAGGAACTGAAAATGGTCTTTCAGGTGAGCTTCAGTAGAAAGGACGAAAGGATGTTGTAGAGGAGAGAAAGGATGTGCGTATTCCAGCGACGGCGGTTAGGTAACTACGGTATTCTGAAACGTGATTATAATACGAATATAATGGAATTGGAAGACCCTGAAGCTTATTGAGTTGGTCTTGGCTGGCATCAGCACAATCACAACGATTGTACGAGCTAATTTTATTAGTATTAGGAAGAAAGTTTCTCAACCGTTTAAGAGCGACTGCAGCAAAGATCTTTCGCTTACCATTGTTAGCGGATGCCCCCACGATAGATGGCTTATCTATGAGAACGCCCAGAAAACCTCGCTGATTTCTATCTATACTTCTATGCAAATTTTATAAAGAGCTAATGTTGGTGGTGTGTAGATGGATGCGGAGGGGGGGCAGGGTAACTGCTTTTTACCTTGACACTACGCGTGTAAAGCCGCGTGCAAATGTCTAGTCACTTATATGTGAGTTTACGTATGAATGGATTCATCACATAAAATAGACTAGGTTCTATGAACCTTTCCCAAAAGTGATAAGTTTGAAGACACCTGACATCTGCATGAACACTAAATCCTCTCACCACACTGGTTCTGGTTAAAAGTCTATTTACAATAACTTAGATTGTGTGAACGTGAAATGACGTCTAAGATTTCGTTTGCGAAGACTTTAAACCGCTTTTATTCAGAAACGGTCCCAAATCAACCAAAACTTTACAAGTGACTCTGGAACTGAACGGTCTCTTTGTGTAAGTTCGAATGTCAGGAGCCACTCTCGGCGATGTTTGCCGAATGCCATACAGAAGTTCTGAACGGCCATTCAGCCAGCTATGAGTTTTCAATGGAGGATAGCCACAAAGTCCGCCATATTGGATCCCTTCAGAGTTTAGAAATAGATTTTAATTCATTAGCTTCGAATGGATTTTCCATTCACATTAAATTGAATGTTTGATGAGAGAAACTGGTGAGTGCAATTGAAAATACTTGTAGTAAAATGTGTTATTTCAATTCAATGGGGTGGTTTGCATATCGGACAAGGGTAGGTTTTAGTTGATTTACTTGTTATTTAGGTATAGCTCTCTCTGCCCAATTGCATTATTGATAAAAAGTAAACAGACCATTTAGACAAATAGGTAACGGGTCTTAGACACCTTATTCATTTTTATTTTACTGTTGAATACCCCAGGGTTATTTTAAAACGTTCGAAAAGCCTTCCGACAGCGGATTCGGAAGTTACCGACGAGTTTCCACTAAACGCGATTCTAAAATACCTTTCCGATATCGAAAACTTTGACACTAGAATTCAAAACTTGCTTCCAAAACTATTAGCTATTTATTATATCAGTTTGACAGTGGAATCGGAACTTACCGACGAGATTCCGCTAAACGCGATTCTAAAATATCGGATATCGAAAACTTTGACATTAGAATTCGTTACTATTGCCTAATACTTTCCGACAGCTATTCGGTAACTCTTTCGCGAAGTAGAAAATCATACAAAAAATTTATTTACCCCAGAAAATTGTTTAGTTACTAATATCTACTTTTCACTAGAAACGGGATATTTTCCATGATTTTTGAGTTTTGAATGTTCCCGATATTTCGGCACAGTTGCATGCACAATTACAAATTAATTAATAAAATAATTAAATTAATTATTGTTGTTACATACCAAGAACGGTTCAAGAGGCAATTGAGATTACTAAGTACAGAAGTTCAATAGAGAAGATGGTTTTCAATTATCTGGAGTATGGAAGCCTGTGGTGAGAATGTGTAAGAATCAAAAAAGTGTGGTACCTGCTACGCGTCCGGATACCGTGAGTGTTCTGTGTCGAGTTGGGGTGAAGTGTGACAATGAAACCGATGGTAGTGGTATCGTTCGTAATAAAAGAGTGAGAAAGAGGGTAGATCGATATATCTGCCAATAACATCTACTCGCAAAGACTTTAGTTTAGTAGTTCTCCCGTGATCATGGCGCATGCAACTGTGCCGAAATATCGGGAACATTCAATAATCAAAAATCATGTTAAATATCCCGTTTCTAGTTTCCGTTTCAGTATGTACATAACCATGATAGTTTCAAAAGTTATATTACTAATATCTATTGAAATTAGCTCGACAAACAAACGTAGGTATGTTGTGTTTCGCCTCCAAAACCTTGTTAGGTCGCCATGTTTTTGCTGTGTTGTGAACGCGCTCACCAGTTTGTACGAAATAAACAAAATTGTGTGTTTTCTGGTTATTTGAGTGTAAGTGACTGCAAAAATAATGTTTTTTAGGATATAGACCATGTGTTATTGCCAATAAACTACTAGAAAGTGCTTTGTGAACAAGTTGTGGTCAGATTTCAGTGACAATATAGCCGCAGTGAGGAAAAGTCTATTTAAATTTTTATTTCAACAAAACGGTAAGTTTTTATTAAATAGTTGCTTATGAAGAAACAAATAAGAAATGTCAACAGGATTCTTGTAGTGGTACCTATTAGTTTTATAACCCCTCCATTAATTAGGCCACAATTAACGATTTAGTGATGAGTCCCCCATCATCCATTTTTTGCCGTGATTCCCCAGCGACTAGAGGGATAAGATACAAGCGAAATCGCGCGACTCGACCGGTCACAATTTGGATCTTTTTGTGGTTTGATTCCGGAATTTTTCATGTTTGTCTGCCGGCAACACTGTGTCAATCTACGATCCGCGTCGGGAATGGTCGGAAACATCCGACGTTCAGTCCGATGCCGCTTGTCGGAAAGGCATCCGACTTACAAAAATTAACGAATCCGATCGGAAACGTTTTCGAACGTTTCAGAATAGTAGTACAACGGTACAGAACAAATAATACGATAATCTATAGCGTTGTCTTTATCTTTAGCGCTATCAATCATTTGAGAAAGAAAAAGTGTAATGAGAGGGTTAGGTATAATTCTAAAGCTATTCTATACTGAAGCTATTCAGTATGCTCTCTGGGCTATCATGGATCTAGTATATTACAATAATAGAACTGAATTCCTTTCTCATAAAGCTAAATAGGCCTTTAAATTAATGTTATCAATTGATCATCAGGAGTCTTTAGACGTCCACTATAGGACGAGGCCTTTTATATAGAGTGCAATGGAGGGGATTTGCCATAATCAGCACGCTTGGCAGGTAAATTCGTGATCTCAGTGTTGGTGTTTTTTTTCTTTTTACATTTATTGACCTTTATTGTTTAGCCACGATCTCACCTGTTGGTATGTTGGTAAGTGACGATGTGGCCGAAGATGGAGCACAAAGGTCTAGAAGGCACCGAAGTCGACGACCTCTGTGGCGCGGCGTGCGAACGTTCGCCTGAGACGCAGGAGGTTGCGGGTTCGATTCCTGCCTTGGAACAAATACTTGTGCGCTCTGCAGATATTTGTTCAGGGTGTTCTGGGTATTTTCAATATATAAAAAAAAACTATCTATCTATGTTATATATTGTATTAAGTACCTATATCAGTTGTCTAGTACCGATAACACAAGCTCAAGCTTAGCTTGGGGCTAGATAATGTTGTGAGAACTGTCCAGCATTATTTATTTTATTATTTATTCACTCTAGCCTTTTAGAGACTCAGATTATAGTTTTCCGGAAAGACAGACGACGGTAGTGTATTCAACTCCTTAGCAGTTCGCATTATAAAGATAGAACTGAAACGTTTAGTTAGAATAGAAGGTATACTAATGAGGTAAGGATGGTACTGAGCCGTACGCCTGCTCGTCCTATGATGAAAAGGATATGGTGGGATCTGATAGTGCAGTTCCGGGAGCATTCCCCGAAATGTGTTGAGTACTCAGGAGGATGCTGTTGCCCATCCCTTGTTATAATTATTTAGTCAACATCCACGGTTGGATATAGAGGTATATTCTATGGCTGGACACCAATGTCTATTTATTGAGAAAAAAGAAAAAGCCGAAATACAGCGCTTTATCTACTAAAGCTGTATATCTAAGCTATTCAAGTTTTATTGAAAACCCAGGCTACGTTTCGATATATTGTAAAGTCTGCCCATCAGATCTTGGATCTATTACTATAGTAGATTTAAAACTCTATCCCATTAAGCTGAGGCTAGGTCTTTCAAATAATTTTATCATTTGCTATTTATTGGAATAAAATAGGCAAACTCAGATAACAGAAAATAAATCCATACATTCTCGCGTTTCCTACTCACAAACCGCGTATCAGTAGGTAAAGATTTTGTGTTCCACCGATTTTCGTTTACGTTACCTAATCCACTACGTCTCATTTTACGATGTTCCCCAAATTCTATCGCCGTAACTCGATTCCGAGACGATCTCGCGAACGATACAATCGATACAATTTACGAAGATATTGATTTGGTGAAATCTGGAGGTACTATACGAGCTCTGGTAACTAGTAATAGGATGAAAGACCCAGCAATCATTTTACGCTGAAGATGTAAAAAGGAAGAGAGGGAATCTCTCGAAGTTGCTAGGAATGAGTGATCAAAGGGAATCTAAAAACAAGCTAGAAATTACATTTTTGTAAGAATAATTCTACCTTACCTTTACATAAAATAATAATACAAATAAGTTTAAAGAATAATGAACGCCATCTTTTCGTAATTTATCCAGGATTTATAAACTTCGTTAATCAAATTAATCTATTGCTTGGGCTCAGCTTGGACATCAAAGGTAAACATTTTATAAAAGAAAAAATATCTCCCGAGTAAATTCTTTGTCAGTATCGTTTGTTGTTTGTTCAATAAATAAAATTCCCTTAAAACCTGATTGCCAAACTCCGAAACACGTTTCCAAAAATCGCCAGTAATTGCAAAAGTCATAGTTAGGCAACATTTTTCGATCTTTTTTTTTATACTACTTTAGATGACGGATCAAGCATGTGGCCCACCTGATGTTAAGCGGTACCTTCTGCCTATGAACAGTGCATTATCACATAGGTCACGTCCACCAAGTACGCGCCCTATGTGGGTCTGCACTGCGCCCGTCATCCTGAGTCATAAAGATGGAAAGTCTCATGTGCCTGTAATTTCACCGGCACCTTCAAATAATCCCATACCTTCAATATTTATATAACCTATAGTATATGGGACTTAGGGATATGTGAAAAATTACTCGTTGACGAAGTCGCGGGTGAGAATAATGATACAGGTAATGTAACAAATAATACCCCAGCAGTCACATACATTGTCCTGAACCCACACGAGGATTCCGTGACTTGGGAATTAGGAACTACGATTATCACGGTACCTGAACAGATAACTGCGTTGATGAAAACACCGCAGTTAATGCGTTCATGAAAACATTAACTCCGCAGTGGGAATCAAACCAGTAATCTCGCGTCACAGTTACCACGCCACGTTCGCCAATGAGGAAGAATTATTGTTATGGAAGCGGAGGATAGTGCTCATAAACAAGCAACGTAAATAAGGGCACAGCCAAAACAAGTACTTACCTACAATTCCTGTCAGTCCCCGAATGGGGACAGATTCGGGGACAAACAGGAACTATTCATTCAAATCAAGTTATCAACCTATACAGTATATTTGATCATAAATAAAACCAGGCCATTCTCACTGACATGGAGGTTCAGGAAAAAGCTGAGCACAATAAAGACATATCTTCAGAACACGACGTTATCTGAGAGAATAAGGAGTCAGACATACTAATAAAACGTTACATTATTGCCACTTATGGCTTTATATGCCACCCCTTCCAACGAACATGGCACCATTTGCAACGCAAATGCTTCTAATAACATAAATTGAGGTTGTTTTGAATGGATAATAATATTTTACTGTAGAAAAGGTGGGGTTTTTTGAAATAAATTGTATATTTCAGTAAAAATATTGGTTTTCTACAAACATTCTAAATCTTATAATGAGTTGACCTATCGACAGTAGGTAGTTGGTATGTCACTGCAGGGTGGACAATAATCTTTTCAGTTCACTGATTCTTAACAGTCACAGTCATAGTCATATCATCATCATCAGCATCATCATCAGCCTACAGAAGTCCACACAGTCCACAGTCAAAGGCTCTATTTAGAACCGGCTGATCTAAAATAACCAGTTTCACCATAGCGGCTGTTGCCATAATGTAACGGCAGAAGTTCGCTATACAATATTATAAAGCAAAACCATGCATGTGTTTCTGAATTCAGAGGTTTATTTGAACTAAATAATCTATTATCATGGTTCGCATGTGTGTGTGACATAGACAAACATCCAATCTTACAAACTCTCTTCTATCGCATATATTGTCGCAACCTACTTCGATAATGTATTTCCAATTTCAATATCCATGCTATCAGAAAGCAATTCTTCATTCCTTTATTTTTCCTTCATTTGGCCTAAATAGGTCATCGTTGCTCATTCCGAATAGAAAATCGATGAGTCTGGAAGTTTGTTAATAATTCAATTAGGAGGGATTTACGGTATAGGGCGGAAAGTTTGGGCGGATTTGTTCATTGTTATCCAGATCTTTTAAAAATGGCTTGAGAAATGGTTATCTAATCTAATATATAAAAATAAGTCGGGTTTTCCTTCCTGACGCTATAACTCCAGAACGAACGAACCGATTTCCACGGTTTTGCATTCGTTGAAAGGTCTCGGGCTCCGTGAGGTTTATACGTTTTTTTTTTTTTTTTTCAAGTCTTGTTAGTTACACCACTTGTAACTCAAGAATGGGTGAACCGATTTGGCTGAAAATTGGTAGGGAGGTAGCTTAGAACCAGGAGATAGGACATAGTGGGAGGGGTAGGACGGGGGGGGGTTCACCGGGGGCTACCCGTGCGAAGCCGGGGCGAGTCGCTAGTTCAAGATATTTATTTTGGATTCACAGGACCTTTTGAATAAAATATAAAATTAGGCAATGATCTCTAATCTGGAGTTTTACTAAGCCTCTTACGAAAGTATTTTTTTAAATAACTCAAAGTGAAGTTGTTATGTTTTCCCTCTGCGCAATATATTCATGTATCTTGACTGCAGTAAACTGAAACTGAACTGGACTGCAGTAAACTCCATTCATGCGTCAGAACTGACACATATCTTTTTGTTGTACTTATTTTGCTTTCAATTACAAGATAACTCAAATTGTACAATTGGAGGCCTTAATGCTGTAGGTATTTTATGCCAGTACCTTCCTACCTAACTTGCTGTAAGTAGGTATAGGTTAGAGTAACATTTTACCATTTCGGAGCACACGTCAATATTCATCTAGCTAGTGCAAAGAGCCAGGATCTAATCTATAAATAACACATACTGGCTCCAACACTTCTTTATCGACGTACCTCCTTTCCTCCAGAAAATCCTCATTCCTTAGATACTTTGTCTTTAAGGCATAAAGTTCAGTTTCGAACGACATTATATAATCAATAAAGTCCCGATGGCCGTCGAACAAATTAATATTAATTGGTATTTTGTCCAGACAATTACCTGGCGACACTCTACGCTACGAGATAAATTCAAGAGGACAAGATGTCTGTCTAATTCGATTAAGTATCCCTTTTTAGGGTTCCGTACCTAAGGGGTAAAAAACGGGACCCTATTACTAAGACTCCGCTGTCCGTCCGTATGTCCGTTTGTCACCAGGCTGTGTATCTCATGAACCGTGATAGTAAGACAGTTGAAATTTTCACAGATGATGTATTTCTGTTGCCGCTATAACAACAAATACTAAAAAACAGAATAAAATACATATTTAACGGGCTCCCATATAAAAAACGTGTTTTTTTTTTTGCTGTTTACATAGATAATTTTACGGAACCCTTCGTGCGCGAGTCCGACTCGCGCTTGGCCGGTTTTTAAAATTGGTTTGACTGTTTACTGTATATGTTGACGAATGATAGATCATTTTTATTTTTTTCACATTATATAACTCATATTTTACCATATTTTTATCAGATAAGTACATTTTTTAACAAACCATATTATAGCAGTGTTTTTATCATAAAAAAGATCGTAAGGTATTCAAGATTTCGATTTATTTAAGGAGTTCAGCTTATATTTGCTGTCATGAAATATTGTACTTAGTTATAGAATCGAAATTACCGTAGCTTGATATAATTTTAGAAATATTACAACCTGGTATATTGTTATTCTCTTGCAGACGTTGCGTTTTCCACTTAGAGATCCTTCCTCATGGGTAGGTAGTGACTTTGTGTTCGAAGGGTTGGGAAATTGACAGCGGTGTGAATGTTACCTATTCTGGATTTAGGTTTGGATATGGAGTGAAATGGCAAATATCTTCTTTATTACTATATTTAGAGCGTATGTTTCAGTTTTCATTACAATCTTCAGAATTGTTAGATATTTCGTGGGCATAGGTAATAATATATTTCATAGCAAACTATGAAATAAACTTTGATGATGTGTTTCACAGACATTAATGCTTCAATGTAGGTATCTAAAGCTGGTCTCATTTTAGCCGACATTCTAAAACCCTGTGCTTTATTCTAGAGCAATGTATTCAATGCGGAGCTTGCTATGCAATTTTAAACAGAGTCACTACCTACACTCAATGGCGCACGAATTCAAATCGAGGTATTTTTGTATTTCCTTTTCTGTCTGAAAATACCGGACAATGGATTGTCCTGAAATATAAATCTAACCGGTCAGGAAATATTATGCGGTATATTTTAGGCTTGAGCGGCCATATTTTAACACTGTTTGCTGAATGCTGACTTGTCATCAAGGGCACCTTGTGCTGAAAAATGCTTGTGATGCTCGCAAAATATCTGTTTGTAAATTCTATACCTGTACCAGCTCTCCGGGAATCTTTCATGTGCTAAAATACTATAAATTCAAGGCAAGTATGGTGCCTCTAGACTTGTCATATCTACTTAGTTACGGAAACGTGCTATTGTGAGGTTTTGAGCTTAGAAGCTTAGAGCTTTAGTATACAGACTGTGACTTTGGTGTCTAGAACTATAAATTGTTTTTAACCCCCAACCAAAAAGCGGGGTGTCATAAGTTTGACGCGTGTTTTTTTTAATAATACCATTGTAGCAATCAAGCACACGGCCCATCTGTGTATCGTAGCTCCTAAACAGATAATCCGATTTTGATTTAGTTTTTTGGAGGTGTCTTGATCGAGATTGTTCTTAGCTAAGTCTGGTGGAAATTGGTGCAGTCGTCTCCAGGATCATCAACTTGCAATAATTTGTTTGAAGGGAACTCAGGCATTTGCATGGAATGCCAGCCAAGAGCAGCCCTACTGGCTGCCTTACCACAACTGACACGTCGCCTGCTCAACCTTCGAAGAATAGACCTTCGCACTATCGTGGGGACCCTCACAGGAAACTTTATCCTAAACAAACACCTCTTCAACATCGGAGCCACAGACTGCCGAGGGTATCTGACCTAAGAAGAATCGGCTACACACGTAGTCCTGGAATGTGTGGGAGTAGCTGCTCAACATAAACAAACCCTCAACAACCCGAGGTCACTCCGCCAAGCCTGCGAAGATCTCAGGTACCTTCTGTGCTTCTGGACGGAGTTAGGCTGGCTAGCTACCTAGTCAGACAACTCTTACGCAAAATGGAACACCCCTATGGGTGGTAACACATTGTACGATTTTGAATAAACAGTTAGTAAAGAACTTGAATTTTATTATGTCTAAATACCTAGGTAAAAATGATTGCCGATCTTCGCTCACAAGCCGATGTAGGTAGGTCAGTCAGGTCTTATTTTAGCTTTTCCAGCTTTACGACAATCTATCGACGAAGTTTTACGATTTTGTGCAGCCACCGCCTGACACCGTAATATCCACTGAATGGTAACGTGCTAGGGTGTCATTTAAATTGAAACAAAACCTAGGAAGTTAAGTACGCTTTGTATGAGCAAGTACCTAATAAATAATTCTACAAGTGTAAAGTAGTGTTTGTGTACGGGTTTAATGTGTTTATATTATAGACCAGACTACTAGTACCTACTTCGTGTTACAGGTTCTTTCCTGGTTTTGCTGTCTTTGGTCAGAGATGATTTGATGTATGTTGACCCTGAAAAGGGTCTGGTAACCAATGGTGAAATAACCAATGTGGTGAAAGGATTCAGTGCGGCTTGTAGAGGCTTGCTCGTTTCATACACATGTATCTTAACTATTATTATTATTATTTACAAACTCATAGATACACGCCTTTTTCCCCGAAGGTGTAGGCAGAGCCTCAATTGGCCGCTTTTCACAGCGGGTTGCACCATCGTGTAATATACGCGTGACAAGTGGTGAGCTCAACGCCGCCATTGCTTCCCACGACTGACTCGGCTAACGCTTTCTTCCAGTAATAACCAAAGATTTAAGTCTTTGTTAATAACACATTCCATAATAAGCTAGCAGCCACGACAAATCTTATACCAACAATTCTTACTAACAAGTCCGGGTAATCCATTAGTCTGCTTTTACGACATCCATGGGAGGAGACGGAGGGGTCTATTCTTAGGCCGGACACAACAGGTATAAATAAATGCGAAAGTGAGTTAGTTTGTTTGTTTGTTACGCTTTCACGCCTAAACTATTCAACCGATCATCATGACATTTTGTCCACATATTTTTAAGAGTATAGTCATGAACATAGGATACTATATCAGAACTATATAGGATAGATATCTATCACAAAAGATATTCTGTGGCAAACATCTACATTTTATAAGCTGATAAAACACTACAAATATTAGAAATCTCTAAAACTTCAACAAGCCAAATAAATATTTTAAAAGCTATTCCAATCCCAAGCTTGGGCGGTATTACCCGTACCTCCTATTTACTCTGGCGCTCCAGGGCGGGCGGCTGTTGCTTCTAGTTTATCTGTGGCATAACAGGGTCCCAGGATTAAGGCTTCACTGGGTATGAATGGAGCGAGTCATTGTACCCGTCAATAGCCTGAGCTCGCGACTGGGTCCGGACACTGGATTTTTAATTGAAAAGAAAACTTTTAAATAGATTTCCTGGTATTTGAAGGCATTATAAATCTGAATAGTGAAAAGGCTGGTAAATCAGTGGTACCTTCCTACTTTTATTAAGGCGGGGTATGCCGCAAAATTCCTAATCTTAGATTGGATTTTTAACCAACTAAATTAAGTAAAAAATTCAAATTGAAATTATGCGTGGATACTACATTTTAATACCGAAGGATTACTGTACCAGAAACACGATAGGATAATATTTTCTTGATAGAAAAAAAAAACAAGACAACGTCTATTTTTTACCTAGATTAGATCTTTTATTAAAATGGTGCATATTATTGGGTAAAAAATTAGACAAATAAAATCAATACAACAAAGCCGAGGGTTAGTATGGGGTTTTGTAAAATTATCTATTCATTAAGAGATATGCAATAAAAACCGCTCTTTCAAACGACGCGATGCATTTTTTTTGTATGAAGATTTCTGCCTGGTGTTGTCGCTGTCTTCAAGGAAAGAGGTAGGAAATAAAATTCTGCATTGTTGTTTATGGCAGTTTATGGCTATATTCCCACGATGGTGCAACCCACGGTGAAAAGATGCCTTTGAGGCTCTGCCTACCTCTTCTGGGAAAAAGGCGCAGAGAATAAAAATATAATACTGAGAAAAGTATTCACATCTAAATATCACTTTACCAAGCTATTTGCATGCATCGAGTGGCCTCGTAACGCCTGTCGGCGTCGACAAGTTAATGCCGCCGCGATATTGCTTGCATAATTCTGTAGGCGTTTGAGGCACAGTGGAATATTCCGATTTCTCCAAGCTACGTTGTAGTCGCGAAGCAAGTGAGAAACTTCTTACAACCACAATCTCTCTCACGTGGTGAAAACAGATTATTTGTTAGAAGATATTAAGTTATGTTTGTAATACACATATGAATTAAGATGTGTTCTATCCTAGCTGCGGCTGGACACTAGTCATGAAATACAAAAAGATCTAGAAGAAGGTTTTAAATAAAATTATGGAACATGCTAAGAGCAAAGCAACAACATTAACATCTACTCTGAAAAATCTGCAGTGAACCGAGCACTTCGCGACTCAAGACCTCATCTAACGATGTACGTAGCTCCATCTACCTACCTAGCATCTAGATTTCTACATCTTACGTAACTTAGAACCCTCCCCCGTCCTCAACCCCCCGGGTGCACTGATGAGAGGTTGTATTGATTCGATCGCGATAGAAATTCAGCTTTCATGACGAAAATAGCTTTCAGATCGTGAAATAGTAAATTGGTTCACAAAGGACTAAAGTGGTGTGCTCAGGGCGAGGTAGGAACATTGAAACCAATGAGGCGATGGGGACCAACGTACGGACGAACGGACAGACGACTGAGCGAAAGCAAAACAACTGAGTGTTTTAAAGCAAATGTGACATTAGGTTGCGCCTTTTTTTAATGAAACTAATATGCAAACTAGCTTACCTGATGTAAAGTGGTCACCGTCGCTTATAGACACCGGCAACACCGGGGGTATTGTCGATGCGCTGCCTATTATACCCTGAAGGAATTTATGATCATTTTTCTTGAAGCGACACATGTCCGTAACCAAGCGGGAAAACCTCAGATGGAAGCTCATTTCATAGTTTGTAGGTATGGGGAAGAAATGATCTCGAGAAACGAGTCGTACGAGAAACCCAGGGATCTATGACGTGTGGGTGAGCTTTGTCACGGTGCCGGGAAGAGCGATGGTAAAATCTCGATTTCATATATCTGAACCAAATATCTGTGGGTTGCATCAGCATCTAAGCCCACACAATGGTCCAATCTTGGTATACTACAAGCACTATCCATCAGACTGTAATCCACATGAAGCGGTCGGAACAACCGAAGACTGAACTTTACCAATTAAGAAGATTATTAACCATTTTGGGGTATTTCATTTGAAGTGTCCATCTTCGGCCACATCGTCACTTACCAACAGGTGAGATCGTGGTGAAACAAAGGTCTATCAAAGATAAAAAAAAAAAAGAAAAAGAAAGCTGGCCTGCCCCATTCTGAGATCGATCACGGTAGCTAATGTTTGACCTATCATTTATAAAATCTATGTCTGCGACAGAAAATATCCCAGTTTTCTTGATAACTTTTATGGTAAATACTCGTAATGTTCACATTTGTTGGTAGCGTATTGGTTTGTAAAAGCCCTGTAGGTAGTTTTTTTAAACTATTTTAGTAGCCTTTCTGTGTCGTAGGGGATTTTAAAGGTATAACGGAATCTTCGAGGGGATCGTAATGGAACATTCAGTGCTGTATATTCCCCTAAGGGACTACTCGTAATCTAGAGCAGTCTAGAGGAATGCGCCAAATTCACAGATTGGCGTAGGTTTGAAATAAATTTCGGAAAGTAAGGCCTCTCTAATAGGCCCCAGATCCCAAGATATCCTGTATTTTCTTTAGCAACAGCGATGTAGTTTGAGATGGGTTCTGAATGTAAATCATCATAAATTTCCATACAATTGAGAGCTAGGAGGAGTTAATAATCGTGCTATTTTAGGCGTTGTTCCCGGTCTGTAGAAGACAAACAAACTCTTGTAGGATTGTCAACATATCTAGCAAATAGTCTTGTATGCTAGTATTAGCAGATAGGTACTAGTATAGTATTATTTTATCTGTGTAGCAGTGCAAACACTACGAGTAGATCACGGCAACCAGGTCATGCAGTAACTACTTTGTAAAATAAGGAGAATAGCCTCTGTGCTATACATAGCTTATGAGAGGGCCGCTCAGAGGTGCCCGATGGGTGAGGTGGAGTACCCTTGTTTGTGACTGGCGGCACATTCGATCCATCGAGCGTGACGCCACTCGCAACGGGGAGGAGCTGCCCTCTCATCACCCAGGCAGAGTGGCTCCCTACTATGCCTGGATGATGACACAGCAGGGAAGGGCTGTTTATTCCCTTGTTTGACTTTGGGTTAATCCAAACTCAAATGTGGGAATAAACGGCGAAAAGGTAGTTTGCCCTCTCTACCTTCCGGGCGTAGCTGGTGCCACTCCCGCCGAGCTATGTTCGGAAGATAGATGATGGCCAGGTAGGAAGTGACATCTCCCTCTTTCGCCACGATGACACGAGCACGTTTTCGTGGTGGAGGAGAGAAATATCACTGGGCTCGCGTGGTGGTCGGAGTGAGGGCTCTGGCCACCCTCCTATGAGCCTTTGGATGGTGGCAGCACAGAGTGGACCCTGTGCTGCCACATTTGGAGGGAGTGTTTGTGGTTGGCTTTTTGGCCAACCACGGGATGGGCCCTGTTGGGAGTCGCGCGAGATGGGCACCGGTGCGTTCCGTAGGAGATCCCGGAGCCCATCGACATGCGCAGAGGATGGCCACCGGGGTGTTTTAGTGAGTCCACGAGTCCGTGAACCTCACATAACCGTATTGCACCCTCAATGCAATACGGTATCTGGTTGCAGATTTCACCTCGACAAAAAAAAAAAAAAAAAAGGACTCCAAGGACATGCTATAATCACCACACTTGGCAAGCGGTTTGGTGAACGTAGTATTGGTATGAGTACTAAGGGAGATGCTGCTGCCCATCCCCTGGTGCCCTCAGTCGGCTTTTACGATATCCACGGGAGGAGACGGAGAGGTATATTCTTTGGCCGGACAAACTACGGCAGATGTAGCTAAAGCTCATTTAGGAAAATGTTATTGCTGGAAGAATGCGTTATCTAGGTTGGTCATGAAAAAGCGATGGCGGCGATAAGCTCACCACTGGTCACGTCAGACAGCTAAAAGAAGCATATTAAGGCTCTATCTACACGTTCCGGGGTAAAGGCGTTTGTGCACATGTATGTATGTTGTGCTTAGGTAGAAACTTATTTCCACCGCTCCGGTATTATAGTCAAAATTCTATCCAATTTTCATAAACTTAATCCCATATTTCTCGAATACGAGGCGAGAATCTTTTACACGTTCGCGGAGCGACGTTGCTCTCGTACCAAATAAGATTTCCATGTGAACTGACACTCAATAGAGTCCTCAATGCACGGTTCTTCAAAGAAACCTCTAATACCACTTCAAAATGGAATATTATCGAATAGTTCTCTAATAATAGAATTTCTTTTTCTTTCAGTTTTCGATGCTAGTGTTTTTTTAGCCTTTGCATGATACGAAATTAAATTAATGAAATCAGTTTCATTACTAAAACCTCTGCGGACCATTTGACCACCAAATCTCACCACTGGTAATTTGTACTGGTGGTCCCAAACACTTCCCATTTTACCAGAATGCATTTTAATGGATATAAAAATAAGTCGTGTTTTCCTTCCTGACGCTATAACTCCAGAACGCACGAACCGATTTCCACGGTTTTGCATTCGTTGGAAAGGTCTCGGGCTCCGTGAGGTTTAAACGTTTTTTTTTTCAAGTCGTGTTAGTTACACCACTTATAACTCAAGAATGGGTGAACCGATTTGGCTGAAAATTGGTAGGGAGGTAGCTTAGAACCAGGAGATAGGACATAGTGGGAGGGGTAGGACGGGGGGAGGGGGGTTCACCGGGGGCTACCCGTGCGAAGCCGGGGCGAGTCGCTAGTTACATATATTAGATTACTGGCTTTATAATATGTTAATAGAAATTTATTAGTAATAGTAAAGTTATTAGTTAGTGATAAGCACTTGTTTCTTTGTTTCAAAAGCATGTAAATGTTTAAAAGTAGGTCCCTATTTAATTGAGAAAAAATAAATACAATGATAATTCATTAAGTACAATTTGTGTTTTTTTAACAAAGTATATTATACGAATAATAATGCAAAGCTGTTGTTTTAGTAGCAGACTATCAGTTTACCTAACTGAAATGTTGGTAGGTAAAAATACCTACCTAGATACTATAATATTGAAATACGACAATAGTACATTATGGTACAAGTGTGTAATGTTGGTGATTACCGCTGAGGTACCATTGAGACCCGAGCCATTAGGTGAGGGTCTTAAGAGAGCCGAGGACGGTAATCATCAATACACACGTGTACCATACGACGATTTTCAACAAGCTTGTTTTTTTTTTTTTCTTTTATACTACTGAATGACGGAACAAGCAGATGGCCCACCTGATGTTAAGCGGTAACCTCTGCCTATGAACAGTGCATTACCTCATAGGACACGTTCACCTAGGACGCACCCTATGTGGCATTGCAATGCCACTGTGAATGCGCTTGTGAAGAAAATAATAATAAAAAAGAAATACACCTTGTGTAAATGTTCGACTGTCTCTATAACTCACTTGTGAATAATAGCAATGAAAAAGTCACAGTTTGATTACAGGTGTGTTTGACGACCTCTGTGACGCGGCGGGCGAACGTTCGCCTGCGATGCAGGAGGTTGCGGGTTCGATTCTCGCCTCGGAACAAATATTTGTGCGATCTGCAGATATTTGTTCAGGGTGTTCTGGGTATTTTCTATATATAATAAAAAATATTTATCTATGTAATATATTGTATTAAGTATATTAGTTGTCTAGTACCCATAACACAAGCTCTGCTTAGCTTGGGGCTAGACAATATTGTGTGAACTGTCCAGCATTTTTTTTTTATTTATTTTGGTGTCATTATGTGCCTAATTGCGGTGAAATTGGAGCCACTTTATGAGCAAGTGTGTTGAAAAATATATAGCAAGTTTTTCTCGATACTTAAAAGCTTTTATTCCATGTGTTCATGCTTATTTCAATGCCAATATTTCAATGATAATAATTTTAAGAGGATTGTACCACCAGAGCGCTTGGTCCCATTATATATGCAAAAGAAGCAAACTTTCATGTAGTTTGATGAGATGGTATCCAAAATAGGAGCTAACTTCGTTTGCATACAAAATGGCTGAAGTGCGGTACAGTTCCTCTTTTGCCTTTAGTTGTTTCTAATACCATCAGTGTCTGAAACAAAGAGGTGCTAATCAATAAAATTTCACAATCACTTGAATATAATATACTTTTCACTAGAAACGGGATATTTTCCATCATTTTTGAGATTACTATTGAGATTAGGTACTAAGCACAGAAATTTCATTAGAGAAGATGGTTTTCAATTATCTGGAGTATGGAAGCCTGTGGTGAGTAATGTAAGAATTCAATAAAAATCGGCCAAGTGCGAGTCGGACTAGCCCAGGAAGGGTTCCGTAGCAGCAAGTAACAGTAGTTCATTGTAACTTTGATCGATGTTTTAATAATAGTGTATTAAAAAAAACTAATTACTAGATTTCGTTCAAACCAATTTTCGGTGGAAGTTTACATGGCAATGTACACAATTTTTTTTTTTTAGTTTTATCATTCTCTTATTTTAGAAGTTACAGGGGGGTTTACAAGTTACACACATTTTACCACTTTGGAAGTGACTCAGCGCAAACTATTCAGTTTAAAAAATATATATATTAGAAACCTCAATATAATTTTTGAAGACCTATCAATAGATATCCCACACGTATGGGTATGATGAAAGAAAACATTTGAGTTTCAGTTTAGTATGGGGAACCCCCAAAATATTTTTTCTTTTTTTTCTATTTTTGTGAGAAAATCTTGATGCGGTTCACAGAATACATCTACTTACCAAGTTTCAACAGCATAGTTCTTATAGTTTCGGGAAAAAATGACTGTGACATACGGACGGACAGACAGACAGACATGACGAATCCATAAGGGTTCCGTTTTTTGCCATTTGGCTACGGAACCCTGAAAAGTGTGGTAGCTGCTACGCGTCCGGATACCGTTAGTGTTGTGTCGAGGTGGCGTTAAGTGACTATGAAACCAATGGTAGCGGTATCGTTCGTAATAAAAGAGTGAGAAAGAGGGTAGATCGATATATCAGCCAAAAACATCTACTCGCAAAGACTTTAGTTAGTTATCCCGTGATCATGGCGCATGCAACTGTGCCGAAATATCGACAGTCAAAACTCAAAAATTATGGTTAATATCCCGTTTCTAGTGAAAAGTATGTACATAACCATGATAGTTTCAAATGTTGAATATAATATGTTGTAACACCCTAGTCTGCCTAGATACCGTGTTGAGTGACGTAAAATCCAATATCCCCGGCATACAACAAATATCTAGGTATAGTGTATTGCGTGTCACCCTGTAGGTGGTCGCAGGGTGGGTTTAATCTTGATCGAATAGGTTTTTAGGGTGAGTTCGTAAGCAAATTAAACTGGTGGAACGGAAGTTACGAAAAACATTAATATCTGAATCGGGTCATGTGTTTTATTCGGAGTTTTATGGATCATCAATAAAGGAATCCCTACTTAGGGGAACATTTTATATCCCTACTTAGGGGAACATTTTATAGGTTTCACAAATTAACGTAGGGTTCTTTCGTTAGCTAGCGAATGTTTAAATAAATAATAATAAATAATAAATTGCTGGACAATTTACACAACATTATCTAGCCCCAAGCTACGCATTGCTTGTGTTATGGGTACTAGATAATTGATATACTTAATACAATACAATACATAGATAGATATTTTTTAATATACATAGAAAATACCAGAACACCCTGAACAAATTTCTGCAGATCGTACAAATATTTGTTCCGAGGCGGAAGTCAAACCCGTAACCTTCACCCACCGCGCCACTGATGTCGCAGCCAGCATTCAAAAATATTATTATTTCCGTTGTTCCAAATGTGTTATTTTATAATTCCGTAGTTATTTCTCAGGAAACTACAGATTCATTTAGAGCTAGACTAGCATGGATCTAGACGGTCTAATTCCGTGCGGCGGCCGGCGCGGTGCTAATTTGGACGCGGGTGCAACGCACGCGCATCGCAACTATCAATGTCAACGATCTTGCGCAGCTGCACAGTGTAGCGAAGGGCACTAAAGTGGACAAAAAACTGAAAAAACAATAACAAATCTATTTGTTCCAGTAGATGAACATGTCCGGAAAAACTTATACTCGTATTATAAGTTTTTACAAAATTTTCCTTTTATTTTGACCCGAAAAACGTTATCCAGTTCAATGGTCTTGGGTTCATACAAAAATCCCATATAAAAAAAGACTTTCAGTTTTTCCCGAATTTTCCTATATTTAATTTTTTAATTAAAACCTTATTTATAATTTTTATTATTAAAATAAATTGAAAAAATTGTCTCCTTCCAGGCCAAACAAGAAAAATAAATCTCTAGACGCACTTTAAATGACTGAAAGAGATTTTGGCACAGAGGAAACCTACTTTTGGTCCATGAAACCTACCTTACTTTAAAAAGAAAACTCATGGACTTGCATTCTATTCATCCTCACATGCACAATAGGTAAGGTTCAAGATAGGGGTTTGCCAACGGGCTATAGAACGAAGCATACTCTGAATCAAGCGCACCGCTGCATCAGGAATACCATCCGAAAAACCGCCATCATCATACCAAATGTAACACAAAAATCCGCTTGATTAAAATGGGATTGGAACGGGGATGTTTGTGCATGACTTATGGGGCAAATTACCCCCAGAACAGGAGACGCACTCATGGCAGACCCAGGATATGGCGGGTCTAACTTGACTCCTAACGAGAAGGATTGGGCAATTTACGAGCAAAACAGCTATTCATGGAAAAAGGGTAGGGAGGCATTTGCCCCGCAGTGGGACGACGTAGGCTAATCATATTATTATTAAATAAATTATTCCGACAATTTTTTTTTTTTTTCAGCCCATATAGTCCAACTGTATGGCAAAGGCCTCCCTCCTTTTTTCCAGTTTTTTCTGTCCCTTGCTGCGGTGGGCCAGTCTGGTAGGTGCACATCCAACTCGTCACGCCATCTCCGTGGTGGCCGCGTGGGCTTGCGTTAGGAACCCAGTTTGAATAGTAGTAGAGCTTTTTTGTGAAAGAGTTCGTCCGGGGAAGTACTCCCACTATACCTATTTCTGACGCAAAGCCGTATAGTGCTCGCATTGCTGTGTTCCAGTTTGAAGGGAATGGGTGCCGGTGAAATTACAGGCACATGAGACTTTTCATCTTTATGTCTCAGGGTGGCGGGCACAATGCAATGCCATATAGGGCGCGACCTAGGTGGACGTGACCTATGTGATAATGCACTGTTCATAGGCAGTGGGCACCGCTTAACATCAGGTGGGCCATCCGCTTGCCCTATCATACCAAGTTGTATAAAAAAAAAACAATCAGTACTCGGTTTTGCTTATTCAGACTAATAAAAACATTTTAAAAAAATGGTCCAACTGTTCTCAAGTGATGCGCTTAGCATATAATTGCTTCTAAATATTTTAAGAAAGTTCTTCATTGTTCTAACTGAATTTTCCAACAAAAACAAAAAAGTCTTTAGGCAAAACTATGAAATACCAGTAGGAAACAATCTTAAATCTATGCCCAAAAAAGCTATATGACCATCAAACACGTTACACACGCATGATAATATTGTGGTTAATCTGCTGACACTGAGGACAGTTTACCCGATTACCTATCCTACTCATAATTTTAGCGAAGCAGGGACACAAGCGTTTTAAAGCTCAAACTTTGTGTCGTAAAATTAACGAAGGGCTTAGCACGCTTTAATTAATGCTTAGGTTTAATTTAAAATGTTTAGAGCCGTGTTGGTACTTGGCATTATTTATTAATAGCTCTGACTAAGCTCGCACTTAGGTAGAAATCTGTCATTAGTATTAGAAACAGACCGTTTGCCTGCGGCTTTGCTTGCGTAGTGTCAGTATAAAAAGTAGCCCCCCTCCCCCCTCCTACCACCCCCTTGCCCCCCCCCCCCCCCCTTTCACAGTGGGTTGCACCATCGTGGAATATAGACCTGACAAGTGGCCCACGCCACTATAGCTCATCGCCGCCATTGCTGACGACTGACTCTGCTAACGCTTTATTTCAGTAATAACGCACATTCCATAATAAGCTAGCCAGGACAAATATTATACCAACGAATCTTATCAACAAGTCCGGGTAATCCCTTAGTCGACTTTTACTAATCCACGGGAGGAGACGGAGAGGTCTATTCTTAGGCCGTACACACCAACTTTGTAACTACAGAAGTATGTAGTTTGGTATGTTCATCAGGTATAGGCATAATTTTCGCTCATGAGTAATTCATTTTATAAAAACGTGATTTTTAGGGTTCCGTACCCAAAGGGTACCAACGGGACCCTATTACTAAGCCTCCGCTGTCCGTCCGTCCGTCTGTCACCAGGAACTGATATAGTTAGACAGTCGAAATTTTCACAGATGATGTATTTATTTTGCCGCTATAACAAGTAATACTAAAAAACATATAAGAATGAAATAAATATTTAAGGGGACTCCCGTACAACAAACGTATTTTTTTTTATAGATAATGGGTTGAAACCCTTAGTGCGCGAGTCCGACTCGCACTTGGCCGGTTTTTTAAAGTAGGTACCGTTATATCGGTGCAATTAATTAATAACGTGTAAAATGTTACGGTACCAATTATTAAATCAAATACGAAGTCTTTTAAAATCGTAGCTCATAACAAATCATCGTATGACGATCGACAATTAATTCCGTAAAAAGTTTAACGGCTAATTATTTATATCACGCAATAATCCGTAACACACGGAGTTAGCTGAAAATAGTTAAGGGGCAACTAGCCGGCAACTTCCATCACTATATAACGTGATTTAGATCAGTTGCTTTTAGATAGCTAGCAGCGGTCTTCAGGTAGCACAATAACTGTTTCATATGTATTTTGTACATACCTTGTATTTTTCTTTCTGTAAATAAATGTATTTATCTATATAACTCAGTTCTCAGCGCCATCTCATCTGTCCGGGACATCAGTTAGGGCCGGTGCGGCGGCAGATTCCGCTGAGGACCTCAAAAGACGCAAATATGCAAGTCTCGACAGAGCTTACTTATTTGAGCCTTTCGGGGTCGAGACTCTGGGTCCGTGGGGTTCCGGGGCCCATCGCGTTTTCAAAATTCTTTCAGGGCATCTGGTCGAAGCGACGCGTAACCCGAGAGCTGGCTCTTATCTGGCTCAACGCATTAGTATTGCCATTCAGCGTGGCAATGCAGCTAGCATCTTAGGGACGCTTCCGTCTGGTAGTGATTTGGATCAGTTGAGCTACCTTTAGATCGCTTGCAACGGTCTTCAGGTAGCACAACTGTTTCATATGTATTTTAATAATAATAATAATAATCAAGACGAACAACTATCGAAAGTACATCATGAAGGATGGGACGGTTGATATCTGTAGAGCATGTCACCGTCCCGGAGAATCCCTCAGGCATGTGCTTTCGGGTTGTTCGCATCTTGCTAACTCAGAGTATCTGCACAGACACAACCAAGTAGCCAGGATCATTCACCAGCAACTTGCCCTCCGATACGACCTTGTGGGACCTGAGGTGCCGTACTATAAGTACGTGCCTCAGCCGGTTCTTGAAAATGGCCGTGCCACGCTCTACTGGGACCGGTCTATCATCACGGATAGGACTATTGTTGCCAATAAGCCTGATATCGTGCTGGTAGACCGGTCGGAACGCCGGGCGATACTTGTTGATGTCACTATCCCGCATGATGCTAATCTCGTGAAGGCCGAGAAAGACAAGTTAAGCAAGTACCTTGACTTGGCTCACGAGATTACCGCCATGTGGGATGTGGATTCAACGATTATCGTCCCGATAGTCGTTTCAGTGAATGGACTGATTGCGAAGAGCTTCGACCAGTACCTTAAGAAGCTCTCGCTAAATAATTTTCACTAGAAACGGGATATTTACCATGATTTTTGAGTTTTATATGTTCCCGATATTTCGGCACAGTCAAAAATCATGGTAAATATCCCGTTTCTAGTGAAAATTATGTACATAACCATGATAGTTTCAAAAGTTATCTCGCTAAATAGTTGGATCAAGGGTCAGATTCAGAAGGCGGTACTCCTGGACTCGGCACGTATAGTCAGGAGGTTCCTCTCTCTGCAGCCCTAGCCCCCGACCGTTTGGGCCTCGCTCCGCGGTCGGTGGTTCCCCGTTTTGATTTATATTTTTTACTATAATGTTTTTTACTATTTATTTTTTTGTAGATAGTATTGCTTTATAGTGAAGAATATATTTTTTTACGAGATTTTTAATAAATGAGTGAAATAATAATAATAATAATAAATAAATAATAAATAATGCTGGACAGTTCACACAACATTATCTAGCCCCAAGCTAAGCAGAGCTTGTGTTATGGGTACTAGACAACTGATATACTTAATACAATATATTACATAGATAGATATTTTTTATTATACATAGAAAATACCCAGAACACCCTAAACAAATATCTGCGATCGCACAAATATTTGTTCAGAGTGCGGGAATCGAACCCGCAATATATATATTTTGTACATACCTTGTATTATTCTTTCTGTAAATAAATGTACGTAAATAAACTCGGTAAAGTTCAGGAGTTAGAGAGTGACAGACTTGCGCTCGCGCAACGAAAAAACAAACAATTACTTATTACAAGAAAACTACACAACTTATCAAAAAACTGCCTTTGCAGTTTTAAGAAATAGTTATTACGTACTAGTTGTTGTAAAATGTGTCTTGAAATATCGTAGGATTCCTGAGATCTCATTCAAAATGTCTGCGAATCACGGTGAAAAGAGGCCCATTGGGGCTCTGCCTACTCTTTCGGGGAAAAAGGCGTATGTCTTTGTATGTATGTATTTTTATCGAGGTTTTTTTCGTCTCGTGTTTCATTCTTACAGAACTAATGATAATACATCAAATTTTCATATATAAAAAAATATTTGACTCGTAGAATCCGTAGATACTGAGTTCTAGGACGATTTTGGTGGCAAAATTACATATCACGGCCTCTTAAAACACTATTAGTATCTTTTGTTGTAGGTTTTTGTGGTAGATAGGGCAATGAGATCAATGGGGAGCCATAGGCAAAACTAATCTCAGATGGCGCCACCATCGCTGGTGCTTGTCATTTAGTGGTCTTGTCTTTTTCTCGTCAGAAGGGAAACGGTGTGTACCTTTATTTGTACACTGAAATGCACTACACAGAGGCATGTTTTATACCAAACTATTATTTAATGTTTATTTACTAAAATTATCGATTGATATTTGACACTTTTGACAGTTTTTTTTTACCATTGATAGACCTTTGTTTTGCTACGAAACAACACCAGCGATTATGCGCCACCTAGCGTGATAAATAAGCAGTGTGTCTCCCCATTGTATGAAGATTAGTCCAGACGGCATATGGTGCAATATAGTTGTAACGAACCATCTGTGCTGGATTCATTAGTATCTCACAAATTCTCAAATAAAATTATTATATCTTGTTATCAAATAAATCGAGCGATACTTGAATAATGAGGTCGGAAACAATAGAGGGTTTGTTCTGTCGTTTTTTCAGAGAAATGGGCTGTGAGAATGTTTATATACAAAAAATATAAACATCCGATTTTCAGAATACTTTGAAGGAACACACCAATTCCTATTTAGGAATCGTATGAATAAGATTCAAAATTGAATGAAATGTTTTATCTTGGTTGGCGACTTTAAATAGAAATGTAACAGCTGAAGCCGGATCAGTGCTGGATAATTCTGGGAGTAGTATCACGTTTGCGTGGTAACGCTGGGTTAAAATATTAAATTGTGTTAATTAATTACGAAGTGATTTTAAAGTTCTTTTAAAAGCTAGAAATTTATACCTTGAAATATTAGGATTGATTCTATAAAGTGGAATAGTCCATAATAAGTGAAATTAAATATAATTTAGTGAAAGTTTAAATTTTGTGAAATATAAAAATAATTTGAAAGACTGCCCAAAATTAGAGAAATTAACTAGTTTCTTTTTGGTGATGTTTTTCAAGTGTTCTTAAATATTCAAAGTCAATGGGGAAGAAGTGTTTAGACTTGTGACAAAGTGAACGATTTTCGAAGGAAGATATTTGTTAGACTGTCGTAGTCTATAGAATATCTTCTATTTTAATGTTTTCAGATTTCCATTTTTTGCTGGACAGGAATCCTCTATCCGCCTGAAAAGGTTTTCTAGTGAGTCCGCTAGAAAGGCAAAATCTCATCCCTCCTTAAACCTTGTTCCTGACCCCTAGGCTCCGTCTGTCGCTTTAGGTTACACAGCGACAGATATCCTATCCTTAATAGTTCAATCTAGGTATTCTGACCTTGCACCTCGTCAGAAGACATACACATTTAACTGCACATTTAAATCAAAATGAGAACGGTTTTCTCAAAGTTTGAATTACACACACCCAATTTAGCCAGGTAATTAGGCACACTCACGTAGGCATTGTACTAGTGCGTACGTAGACCAACCTTACAAATTGGCATTTTCTAAAATTTAATCAGAGTTTTAATTTAGTTTTTTATTATTCTTTCATAAAGGACCGGGTAAAATATTATTCAAACGTTTTAAAATACTAGATAAAAAAGGGAATCTTGTAATTGAATATTATCATTCTCGGAAGGAAAATTTCATTTAAATATAGTCTAGAATTTTCACAAGCGATTATTCCTACCTGGATAATCCAACTAGGAATTCTATTTATCCTACAGAGAATATTTAGAATTATTTGTAAGTAGGGGTATGAATCAAGTAGGGATTTTCCTAGGCTTCAGGAAGCCTAGATAAATCCCAAAGTTAACCAAAGGTGAAGGATGTATGTGGTTGATTTTGCGTTATTGATTAAATGTAAAATTCCCTGGAATGTTTGAAAATGACTATCAAACTTACTCCGACAGAAATAGGTTCGCGATCCTCTAAAATCCCTTGTATTAAAGTAAAAGGAATTGATTTTAATTAGAATATCATTTGGATAAAACTCACGGACAATATTAGGTAATTACCTATGTCCAAGCGAGGGAGGATTGACCAAAAGCATTGGAAGAAATCCACCGAGGGCAGCGCGGACGGGGCTGTTCTCCAAAAGTCGCTTATCTCTGGATATGAACCTTATCAAATTTGGTTCATCCTTCAAATAATTAAAGAAATAACTTAAAAATTATATCTGAGAAGCAAATAATTTATACAAGTAATTTCCTTGTCATTTCCCTAATGGATCTTTTACAGATGCAAACCTGTCACGTAAAAGTATCTTGAAATAGCACAATACAAACATGTCTGTATTGAAGCCCTAGAGTCAAAATCAATAAACCTCAGAAATTGTAAAATCAGAATGTTCAAAATATTACTAGGAACTTTAATTGTAGCTTATTCTTTTACAAAGGAATAACAAACTATAATGGAAATAAATCTCTGGAGTAATCTTTTAATTAATTGTTCCGATGTGTACTGAAGTAAAATAAAATTTAAATAGGTATCTTTCCTATTAGAATTAGTAGCAACTATTACGAGAATATCGATAAAAAGGTAAAATATTTTATGTAGTTAGGATACGTTAAGGCTCGACAATATTAACAAATAAAGAACTCGAGTTATTACAAGACACAACGTAGGTATATATCTAGACGATCATATGGCAAATTTATAGTGTTTAAAGAAGTAGGTAAGATTAAAGTTATCGTAACTCCACAGAGTAAAGTAGGAAGTCGGTGAGTGCGCGCGGTATAATAGGTAGTTAGATTATTAGGTACAATAGAGTACTAAGGTAGGGGGGGTGTTACAATTTGGTGCCTACGCCAGGATTAATTTTGGTTATTAAGGATACTGCTAAGAAATAATTAATAATGTTACGATAACTTTCTTATTTTTAAAGCCAAGTCAAAACTTGGCAATTTGTTGTCTGTGGTATGGGATTTGTTATTGTCGGGTCTTATTCACGGTATAATTTAGTTTTTTTGTTGGTAGTTTCTTTCTAGTAGAGTTTTCGATATAAACAAAATATGTGGGTTATTAGGTCATTCTTTAACCCACCTACTTAGGAAACAAAGGATTATTGTTGCGAGAGTACTCCACTCAAATCGTGAGTGATTAGTTTCACTAAACAAAGCGTTGTTGTGTGATTGTTGTCGAGTGATCGTTACACTTGAGACGTGAGAACTTTCATTTCACTGAACAGGACTTTGTTGTTGATTTGCTATTGACGCGTGGGTATTTTATGTCATTAAGTGGGTAGTGTGAACTACTCACTTTTAAGTAGCAACAATTGAGTGGGTTGACAGATTGGTAATATTTATAAGTTGTTTATAGAAGTTCTTTTGATTTGGGGGTAATATTTATCTTAGTAACTGGTGGTCCGCCCCGAACTGGGACTTCGTAGGCACGCGTGGTTTAAGTGGATTTGGTTAATCGTTATTTAGGAGAGGTGTGAACCTAAGTACTATCGAATTCGGAACACGGAACGGTCTGCTAGCGATGCGCGACTATGAATAAAAGTATTCGACTTATTCAACTAACAAAAATATTCAACTAGTGCGACTGAAGTCGGTAAACACTGAATGAATTCATTCTTCCAATGCAGTACCACTAATTTTTTTTCGTTACCTAGCCGACTCGCGGTTTTCCGTTGCGAATCGGGTGCCTCCGCCTGTTCTTCCACTATTTATTTCGGTACTTAACCGACTCGCAGTTTTCCGTCGCGAATCGGCTGCCTTCGTCGGCTCAGTGCTAGGCCCTTCATGTTGCGTGAAAGAGACGTTACCTAGATACTATCAGCTGCGCTCGTTACACATGCATAACGGTCTGTCTGGACTCTGGAGTTGTGTTTTTGATTTGAACTAGGTACCTGCATACTATACGTGACTCGTGCAGTCGACCACATGGGCAAGCCTATATTCATTGAAATGTTCCTTGTTCCGTGTACACAGAGATCATTTTGAGGCGCCGCGGTTCGTCTTCGTACTATTATTACCTACTGAATTAAAATAGTATTCGTTTATTCGACTAACTTTTTAGTAAAGCACTATTTTTTAATTCAACTTAACAATTAAATAGTGGCTAGTTGTTCAACTGTCCAATTTAGTTAAAGTCGTGCATCACTACGGTCTGCCATACCGCTGGGCCTTTTAAAGTAATCAATTATTATCTAAAAAAGAACAGGGCATTATTGTGGATGCGTGTGAGAGAGACGGACTCCACATGTTAGAGTAGTACAGATTAGTTGAGTATTCTAATCTTCAGCTCGGAACGCAATGAGCGACGCGAAGTTGTTGATTCGTGCAATACTGGCTGTTATGAGACGTTGCCACTCTGTTTTATTCGTATTGCCAAACAAGCGAGAGACAGAGACGATGTGCGTAACAGAGCGTAGTGAAAGAATGAGAGAACACAGTGACTCCGTTTTGTTCGGAAATTAATTACAAATAAGTCAAAACGTTACGATAATTACATTCTAATCTTTCCAGTAGCGACATCTAGGTGAAACTATGCGAGGCTGGTACCTATAACTATGGTTCGATTTTTCGGTCCGGGCTGTTAACTAGCTAAAGGATGACGGCTTGACAGGATTTAACGCCAGAGGTCGACACCGTCTCATACGAAAGCTACGATTTGTTTGCGATATAGAAAAATGAACACCTATCGTTGAGTAACTGAACTAACACGGGATTTAACGATCTTTCATAGAGTCAAATTCGACAACGCGAGGCGCGTCTGTTGATGTGGCTTTGGGTGTTTTGAAATAATAATTACTTTGTCATTTATAAAGTTCACAGAAACCTAGGACAAAATTAACACTAAGACTAATGTCTTTTAGAATCTTTATACCGAGTAAATCGCGATTAACAAAAGTTTTGAGTAGGTTCTGTGTTGACATCTGGTGCCCAGAGGAGGAACTCGGTTGGTTTGCTTGTATAAGATTCATCTCACGCGTTCTACACGATTGAAATTTGAAAGCATTTCTTTGCGAAGGCCGGAAGATGTCACTAGCAGTATGGTTAGCCGTAATTAGTCCATACAGTTATCTTTGTTCTGTATATACAAGGTTAATTTTTGAGACACCGCGGTTCATTTTCGTATTATAATTGCCTACTACATCAAAGTAATATTAGTTTCTCAAATGATAATTTATTTGGAACTTCTGACAATTAATATTGGAAAGTAACGATTAATATGATGTCGCAGAGCAAATCTCAACATAGACAGAGACAACACACTCGTGAACTTTCACTTTTTGAACGCCGTGGTAAAGTCAGATCAAATTGACACAGAGTAAAAATTATTACCATTTAGCGGATCGAATTAGGGAGGCCGGTCTAAGAAGGTACGGTTAGATTTGGCGTAATATTTGGAACGTTGGACCCATTTTTCTGGCGCAAAATATCTTAAGACTGATCGAATTTGGCTAGCACGGTTTGATTACGTGGGGCTGCTTATTCAACTAATTTTTTAGTATGGAACTGTTTCCCTTAAGTCGGCTTAAAAAAAAATTAAAATAATGGTTTGTTGTTCGACTGTCCGATTTAATTAAAGTCACGCGTTGCTAAAAGGAGCTGTTGGCAACAATTCCATCCAAAGATCCAACTAATTCATCCGCAGTAGCTCACAGATATTAGAGACGAATGTGCGCTCGTTTGGGCTCTGACTAACTTGCGTAAAATTACGTAACATCATAAAGAAATGTATGAATTTAAACATTAGAACGTTATAGTGATATTACATATGTAAGAAAATTTGTATGATTGAACAATACCAATAATAATTTGCTTAATGATTTTATCTGGGAGGGGTTCACATTATAGATTGAATTCGCAAAAGTCAGGATATTTTAATAAAAATCGTGGGTTACTTTGACAGACAGATAGGAATATGACGGGTGGCGACTTAGGTTACACAATTGCTAAGTCTAGTCTATAAAACTTGGAAGATTAATGGTTTCTTTTATAAACACGGGAGTTTAAAAAATATTACGATTGTTTGACGGAAAATGGATTTTAAAATTTATTCTTAAAATAATTAAGTTTTAACAAACTAAATAAAATAATTAAAAAAACATTGGAGAGCGATTGCTGATTTCAAAAGTATAAAACTTGGGGGGGCGTTAATATGATATAAAAAAAAAAAAAACGGAAATAGTTCTTCGATGACAGTGATAATAAAAAATGAATAATAATTATGATGGATAAATAATAATAAAAAAAAAAATATATATAAAAATAAATTTAAAACTTTGTATTTATTTTGTAACCTTAATTTAAACTTTGAATAATTTTAATTAATTTTGATTGATTTCGATTAAAAATATTATATAAAAATAAATTTAAACCTTTGTATTAATTTTGTAACTTTAATTTAAACTTTGAATAATTATAATTAATTTTGATTGATTTCGATTAAAAATATTATATAAAAAATAAATTTAAACCTCTGCTTTATTTTATAACTTTAATTTAAACTTTGAATAACCTTGATTAAATTTAATTCGTTTTGAATAGATTTGATTATTTTTAATTTGACTTTGAATTAATTTAATTGACTTGATTACTTTTCACTAACCTTGTTTTAAGCATAATTTACTTATTTATTTATTTTATTTATCAAAGTTAAAACATGGTTAGAGATTAGGGAAGCTATATTATTTTGATTTCAGGAGGAAACCAGAATTGAAAAAAAAGGTTATAATTAAATAAACTTTAGGCAAGTTTATTTATTTATAAAAAAAAAAAAAAAAAAAAAAAAAGGGAGTGAAGTCTAACCGAAAAACGAAAAAGCTCAGAACGCTTTAAAAACAAAGAAACGGAAACAAATCGTAACCAATCAAACAAAAAAAAAAAAAATGAAGCCTATACGAAAGCGTAAAAGGCCAGAACGCCTTGGAAGTAAAGAGACGGAAACAAATCAAAATCAAGAAATCTTGGAGTCGGAAAGTTTTCAAAATTTGGAAAAGGAAGATAAATCTACATCAAAACGTAAAAAAAAATCAAATTCTACAATCAAGGAAAAACCAAAAAGTGGAAAATCCACGGGGGCCTTTTTAAGAACATTGAAACAGACCATGATGTCCTTAGCTACTAAAGTGGATGCCTTAAGCGAAGAAGTTAAAACATATAAAACTCAAGCGTCTAACGGATTAGAAGCGGAATCGGTGGCAGAAAGTGGAGAGGAACACTGTAAAACAACCAATACGGAAACAACAGAACAAAATTTAAACAAAGAAAAGGAGAATAATGAACAAATCAAAGAAAATGAAATATCCAGGGGAGGTTACAAAAAAGTGATATATAATATAAGGAATTTGAATATGGACAAACCTAAGTTTGGGGAGAAGGATCAGATTCAACCTATGACCTTCTTAGAGGATTTGGACATTTATTTAAAAAAGGCTTCAAAGGATGGCAAAGAATTAGAAGTCATTTTAGAATGTTTGGTGGGTGATGCACGTGAGTGGGCTCGGATTTATAAAAGTAGGTGGGAGACGGTTGAAGATTTCAAGGTAGATTTTCTTTCAACTTATTGGGGAGAGAAGGAACAAAGCGAGCTTAGAAGAAATATAGCACAGGGAGTTTGGGATCGGGTGAAAACACCTTCTATGCTGAACCATTTCTTACGACTAGCAGGGAAAGCTCAGATGCTAACTTTTAAAATTCCGGAGAAACAATTGATAGCAGATATCATCCGTCATTTTCCGAAGTACATTCAACAGGGGTGGTTTACATCCAAGATTGAAACCACAATAGAGACAGCAGAGTTTTTGAGAAATATGGACGATATAAACAAACAAGAGACACACGTTTCGACGGCATATGGGACCGGGAAGGACAAGGAGAAATTTAGGGAAGTTCAACAGAAATATAGAACCTGGCAGCGCCCGTCAACAGGACAAAACAGAATGGTAAACAACAAGCCAGCTGGAGTGAATGCAGTGACAGAAGCGAACAAAACTAATAATGTAAATTTAAACTAAAAGAAACTGAAAATGTAGTTCCCGATTCAGTTAAATTCACAGGGAACGTAGTGTTAAAAATAATGAATCTGATGGGTTGGGAACCAGGACAAACGTTAGGTAAGAAAAATAAAGGATTGATGATACCAAAGCGGGGATGGTTAGTAGACAGAGGTAGACGAGAGGGGTTAGGATTTCGGGAAGAAGTACAAAGAAATGACCAAATATTAGAACAAATAGTGGAGGTATTGAAACTAAAAATAGAACAACACTCATTACAAGATATAAAAATAGATAAAGTTAATTCTGTATTTGAAGAAGAATCAGAAGAAAAGGAGTATAAACATTTCAAATCGGAAATAACAGCTCAAATATTTGAATATGAAGTAGTAAGTTTAATAGATACTGGTAGTGACATAACCTGCATTTCTGAGGAGTTATGGAATGTGCTTAAATCAAATCCAACAAATCAAATTCCGCTTATGCCTGTAAAATCATTTCAAATTAGAACTGCGGTAGGGCATAAAAGTGTTGAAATACGTAGTATGGTTCTTTTGCCTATAAAGTTGAACGATATCATCATAGAAACGGGATGTTTAGTAGTACCCGGTTTGGTCAATCACATAATCTTAGGGTTTGATTGGTTACAACAAAAGGAAGTTACAATTCAAATAACTCGAGAAAAAAGGGGTATAGAGTTTGAAATAAATGGAGAGAGACATTTAGTAAATTTTTTAAAGACCGAAGAAAATCTAGACATTAAGAGGTCACAAGAGATTAGCATAGAAGAAACAGAAAATTTAGAAAAAACGCTACAAGAAATAGTAACTGGGACAAAACTAGGGATTGATGAAAGGGAAAAATTAATGAAATTATTGAATAAATATAAAGGGTTATTTTCAGAAAAATTGGGGAGGGCTAATTGTTATCAACATAACATAGAGATGGAATCGCATTTGGCCATAGTAAAAAAAACATACCCGGTGCCTTATGCGTATAGAGAAAAGGTAGAAAAGAAACTAAAGGAGATGGAAGAACAGGGAATAATTAGTAGATCATCTACCCCTTTTTGCAGTCCATTAACATTTACTTTAAAACGAGACGGATCTATTAGAGTATTGTTAGATGCCAGAGAAATTAATAAATACATGGTGGCTGAAACAGAAAAACCTCCACTTCAGATAGATGTCATGAATTCCTTTCATGGGGCAAATTTTATTAGCGTAGTTGATTTGAATAATGCTTATTTCCAAATTCCTATTTCTGATAATAGCAAAAAATATACGGGCTTTACTTTTAATGGGAAATCATATGTATACAATGTATTACCACAAGGTCTCAAAACTTCTGTTGGAAGTTTTAGCAGGGCTATGGACAAAATTTTAGGCCACGAAGTTAGAGATTTTTGTGTTAATTACTTAGATGATTTGGCCATAATAACGACGGGAACTTACACGCAACATATTGAACATTTGGAAGTAGTATTAGGGAGATTACAAAAGGCGGGTTTAACTTGTAATTTAAAAAAAATGTGAATTTATATGCAAAAGGGTTAAAATGTTAGGGTATATAATATCTACAGAGGGGTTAAGAACAGATCCAGATAAAGTAAAATCAATTCAAGAATTCCCAGTTCCGAAAAAGTTAAAACAAATAAGGGCATTTCTGGGATTGTGTAACTTTTATAGGAGGTTTATACCTGATTACAGTTCCCATTCTCAAGTTTTATGTGAATTATTAAAAAAAGGGACAATTTGGAGGTGGGGTGAAAGAGAACAACAAGCTTTTGATAAAATAAAGAGGTTATTCATAAAAACGATAGAACTTCAACATCCGGATTTGAGAAAACCATTTTATTTGCAGACTGATAGTTCGGGCATAGGAATGGCAGGGGTATTGTATCAACTAGATGATCAGGGAGAAATAAGAACAATAGGATTTCATAGTAAAGCTTTAAGAGGGGCTCAGTTGAATTGGACAGTGACAGAACAGGAATTTTATGCGGTCATAAACTGTTTAGAAAAATTCGAAACTTATTTAAGGGGAACTAAAGTCATAATTAAAACAGATCACAAAGCCTTAACTTTTGTAAAGAATTGGAAATTATATAATGCGCGAGTTACGAGATGGATAAATTATTTAGAGAATTTTAATTATGAGGTAGAGCACATTAAAGGAAAAGAAAACGTAGTGGCAGATGTTTTGTCTCGGTATCCACCGGCAAGTGATCTGCTCCAAGAAGATAAAGTTAGATTGCCAGAAATTTTATATGTAGGAAGAAGGGAGAACCAAGATCTGATTATTAAATTAAAAAAGATATCCGAATTACAAATACAAGATGAGGATATTAAATCGATATTAAAATCAAGAGAAAATAATAGTGAAAATCCTACAAAATTTAAAAGACTAAAAGAAAGGATTAAACAGGAAAAGGGAATTTTATATATTCAAGTAGGTAAGAATAAAGAATTTGTAGTTTATTTGCCAAAATGTTTAAGTGAAGATGTAATCAAACAAATACATCTAGAGATGGGTCATCAAGGGGCTTTTAAAGTAATTAAATACATAAGGGATAGATTTTATTGGAAGGGACTTACTCGTCAAGTCAAACTTATATTGAAGAAATGCCATGAATGTCAAATCAATAAACCCGCAAACAAAAACTTTGTAGGGCCATGTCAGTCTATAATTACAGAAAATATAGGGGATATAGTAATGGTGGATTTATACGGACCATTACCAACTGGAGCTTTTGGATATAATTATATTTTAATCTTTCAGGATACTTTTAGCAAATTTGTTAAATTTTATGAATTAAGACAAGCTACAGCTCGTTCAGTATTAGGGAGGGCAAAGAAGTTTTTTGAAATTATAAAACCGCAAGCAATAATGTCAGATAATGGTTCACAATTTGCAAGCAAAATTTGGAAAGAATTTATGAAACAAAAGGGGGTAAATGTGATTTACACTACAGTTAGAAACCCAAGACCCAACACCGTAGAAAGAGTAAATAGGGAATTAGGCCGATTGTTTCGTACATATTGTGGACATAAACATAATAGTTGGGTGAAAGTTTTACCTGAATTGGAGGAATTGTACAATAATACATACCATGAAAGTACAGAGTTTACTCCGTGCGAAATTATGTACGGGCAGTCAACCACACTAACAATAGATAAATATTTAGGGACCGGAGAAATAAGATTAAATTCGGTAGACCAAATTCGAGAGCTGGTTCGAAGGAATTTAAAAGAAAAAGGGAAAAAACGTAGACAAAAGTTCAACCAACGATATCGTTTAATTCAATATGAGATAGGGGATTTGGTAAAAATTAAGAAAATAAATAAATCAAAGGCAAAAGATAAAATAACAAAGAAGTTTGAGTCATTGTATGAGGGTCCGTTTGTGGTATCAAGTAATCCTTATAAAAATGTGTATATTTTAACAAATCCTGAAACTAAAGAGATAAGGGGTAAATTCAATACAATCCATTTAACGAGATATTATAAATGAACATTGCTAGTAATTAATATAGGAAGGAAGAGAACTGCATAGAATTAAGTTTTGAAATATGTAAGAATATAAAAAAAAAAAAAAGAGTTAGTATAAGTAAATAACTTAGTGAGTTATACAAGAAAAAGGATTTTAAATTGTTTAAAGATAAATTTTAAGTTCTGCGTTTATAATTATAGCTTAAATACAGTTGTATTAATATATATCATTATTATATATGTTTGATAAAATTTAAAATATTAAAATAAGAGATTTTGTTAAATTAATAAATAAAAAATAAAAATAAAAATAAAAAATTGTAACTGGAGGCTTGGGGGAAAGTTTACTTATGGATATAAAGTTCTGGTTGACCCTTGTTTTGAATTCAGAAAACAATTTAACCTGTAAAAGAAAACAGGATTAAAAATATATAAAGTAAAATTAATGTGGATCAATTGGGATTAGTATCCATAGGTAAAGGGGTGTGTCGGCGACTTTCCTCTTTTCAATCAAAATATTTTTTATATTTTGAGATGTACAACGATTACGATCTTTAAACAGGAATTAAGAAGTCATTCTGATTTATATATAAAAATAATTTAAAAAAATTATAAAGTGAAACAAAATAATGTGTAATAAATACTATAACACAAACCACCATGAGTGGTAGAATAATAATTGTACAACAACAAACTGACAAATAATAAAATATTATTAAAAATATTTGGTTGACAGCTTTTACGGATGAAATGTTCTCTATTAAATTCATTAACATACTAGAATTTGGATTTGAAAAGGGAAGGGTATTTAATTCAGAATTATAAAAATTTCTTTTTGGAGACTTAGTTTCAATTTACAAAAGAAACCTTAGGTTCATAGAGAAGAAATGAAAGTGAGAAAGGAGAAATGAAACAGAGGGAAAATTTGAGTAATGGAGTGAATAAAAAACAAAAAAATAATTTTGTATGAAAGAGTATGGAATGAATAACATATAATGAGAGATATTAAGGGTGATTGTGTGAATGTTTTAAAATCAGAATGAGGGCTCTGGGAAACTAAGGATCTGTAGAATGAAACACTTTACTAGGGTTGTATTCAACAGACATCACATTTCACAAAGGACGGTTGACTAAAGAGGGGTTTGGTGTTAGGTTAAAGTCAATAGACTATGATTCCCCGTCACAGAGTGCTTTAGTTAGCAGTTCTAATTATACGTGCGGCAAAATCGGTTTTTTGCCCGGATTAAGCACACGGACAACTCCAATGGTTAAATAAATACATCGAATTATTGAGGTTGGTTTAGACATGTTATACGTGCTTGTCTGAGGATTGAAGACATTGGGAGGAGTAGATTGTAGTTGGCAAAGGAGCGCTCTCCAGGGAAACGTAATGTTGGTTGTTCCTAGGACTGTGCCGGCCTTAGTTCTACTAGGGATGAGATGGATCCACAACCCATTTTCCTTCATGCAGTCTTTTCCAAGCTGGGATAATGAATCAGATAAACTAGCGACAACATGTAGTTGATGTCAATATTGGTATGAAGATGTACGTTATTGATTATTGGTCTAAATTACACTAATCAGCTAGGTACTCACGCACACAGGTGAAACACACATATCGATACTGTTTGAATTTGACCTTAGTAAATTGTAAAGAATTTTATTTTGCAATGGAGAACAAGACTTCTGAGAGTTGTTGTAGCCAAGTGGCTTAAGAATAAAATAAAAATAAAAGAATATATAATAATAAATATACAAATATATATATCGTAAGAATAAAAAAAAAAAAAAATACATTCAGAATATAAAGGAAACTGATTCCAAAAAAAAAAAAAAAAAAAAAAAAAAAACACTGTCGAAAAGGGGTTTTGTAAATAAAAACCAAAAGGAGAAGATAAATTGATTCTGAAGTTAATATACATATTTGTGAAGAGATGAGAAAGGATTTAGAGATTCTTGCCTTTTCTTCACTCGTGGTTAGAATTAACTAGTAAGTTTAGTACATACTTTGGCCAAGCAAAGCAGTGCCTATAATTAATTCATACTGATACGGGTGAATAATTATTCTTCAAAAGTCCCTGTCTGAATTTACTCAGTTTTAAGGTATGAAGAACCATGCCTAAAATTTATCTATGCTAATACCGGTAGATAAATTTTCTTCAGAGATTCCTGAGCTATGTGATAGCAAATATCTTACAAATTTATAGTATATGGAATTGATTTCAGAATTAATCAACATAAATAAATAAAGGTTGGGGTGTAAATAATATTCTAGTTGAATTGTTGAATTAACAGAGGCAGAATGACTGAATGAAAGTGTGGAAACCAGATGATTTGAAAAAAATATTTTGGGGTTGGGAATTAAATTAATAATGAAATAAAAAGCTTATGTTGATTCAACATGGATCTAGATGAGGATTAATTTTAATAAAGAATAGGGTAATAATAAAAAAAAAAAAAAAATATTTTGGAAGATATGGTATACAAATATCATAATTATGATTGTACTAAACAATATTTGTGAGATTAATAGGCGAGGAAAATTTTCTCCGGACACAAAGTTGAGTGTCTGCGTAAATTTTGAGGGGCGACTGTAACGAACCATCTGTGCTGGATTCATTAGTATCTCACAAATTCTCAAATAAAATTATTATATCTTGTTATCAAATAAATCGAGCGATACTTGAATAATGAGGTCGGAAACAATAGAGGGTTTGTTCTGTCGTTTTTTCAGAGAAATGGGCTGTGAGAATGTTTATATACAAAAAATATAAACATCCGATTTTCAGAATACTTTGAAGGAACACACCAATTCCTATTTAGGAATCGTATGAATAAGATTCAAAATTGAATGAAATGTTTTATCTTGGTTGGCGACTTTAAATAGAAATGTAACAGCTGAAGCCGGATCAGTGCTGGATAATTCTGGGAGTAGTATCACGTTTGCGTGGTAACGCTGGGTTAAAATATTAAATTGTGTTAATTAATTACGAAGTGATTTTAAAGTTCTTTTAAAAGCTAGAAATTTATACCTTGAAATATTAGGATTGATTCTATAAAGTGGAATAGTCCATAATAAGTGAAATTAAATATAATTTAGTGAAAGTTTAAATTTTGTGAAATATAAAAATAATTTGAAAGACTGCCCAAAATTAGAGAAATTAACTAGTTTCTTTTTGGTGATGTTTTTCAAGTGTTCTTAAATATTCAAAGTCAATGGGGAAGAAGTGTTTAGACTTGTGACAAAGTGAACGATTTTCGAAGGAAGATATTTGTTAGACTGTCGTAGTCTATAGAATATCTTCTATTTTAATGTTTTCAGATTTCCATTTTTTGCTGGACAGGAATCCTCTATCCGCCTGAAAAGGTTTTCTAGTGAGTCCGCTAGAAAGGCAAAATCTCATCCCTCCTTAAACCTTGTTCCTGACCCCTAGGCTCCGTCTGTCGCTTTAGGTTACACAGCGACAGATATCCTATCCTTAATAGTTCAATCTAGGTATTCTGACCTTGCACCTCGTCAGAAGACATACACATTTAACTGCACATTTAAATCAAAATGAGAACGGTTTTCTCAAAGTTTGAATTACACACACCCAATTTAGCCAGGTAATTAGGCACACTCACGTAGGCATTGTACTAGTGCGTACGTAGACCAACCTTACAAATTGGCATTTTCTAAAATTTAATCAGAGTTTTAATTTAGTTTTTTATTATTCTTTCATAAAGGACCGGGTAAAATATTATTCAAACGTTTTAAAATACTAGATAAAAAAGGGAATCTTGTAATTGAATATTATCATTCTCGGAAGGAAAATTTCATTTAAATATAGTCTAGAATTTTCACAAGCGATTATTCCTACCTGGATAATCCAACTAGGAATTCTATTTATCCTACAGAGAATATTTAGAATTATTTGTAAGTAGGGGTATGAATCAAGTAGGGATTTTCCTAGGCTTCAGGAAGCCTAGATAAATCCCAAAGTTAACCAAAGGTGAAGGATGTATGTGGTTGATTTTGCGTTATTGATTAAATGTAAAATTCCCTGGAATGTTTGAAAATGACTATCAAACTTACTCCGACAGAAATAGGTTCGCGATCCTCTAAAATCCCTTGTATTAAAGTAAAAGGAATTGATTTTAATTAGAATATCATTTGGATAAAACTCACGGACAATATTAGGTAATTACCTATGTCCAAGCGAGGGAGGATTGACCAAAAGCATTGGAAGAAATCCACCGAGGGCAGCGCGGACGGGGCTGTTCTCCAAAAGTCGCTTATCTCTGGATATGAACCTTATCAAATTTGGTTCATCCTTCAAATAATTAAAGAAATAACTTAAAAATTATATCTGAGAAGCAAATAATTTATACAAGTAATTTCCTTGTCATTTCCCTAATGGATCTTTTACAGATGCAAACCTGTCACGTAAAAGTATCTTGAAATAGCACAATACAAACATGTCTGTATTGAAGCCCTAGAGTCAAAATCAATAAACCTCAGAAATTGTAAAATCAGAATGTTCAAAATATTACTAGGAACTTTAATTGTAGCTTATTCTTTTACAAAGGAATAACAAACTATAATGGAAATAAATCTCTGGAGTAATCTTTTAATTAATTGTTCCGATGTGTACTGAAGTAAAATAAAATTTAAATAGGTATCTTTCCTATTAGAATTAGTAGCAACTATTACGAGAATATCGATAAAAAGGTAAAATATTTTATGTAGTTAGGATACGTTAAGGCTCGACAATATTAACAAATAAAGAACTCGAGTTATTACAAGACACAACGTAGGTATATATCTAGACGATCATATGGCAAATTTATAGTGTTTAAAGAAGTAGGTAAGATTAAAGTTATCGTAACTCCACAGAGTAAAGTAGGAAGTCGGTGAGTGCGCGCGGTATAATAGGTAGTTAGATTATTAGGTACAATAGAGTACTAAGGTAGGGGGGGTGTTACATAGTGCACGTACGCATCATGATGAATGATTTTGAAAAACTATTCTATAATTTAGGTACTTGATGGTCAACAAATATTTTATTTCTGTTTACGGTTTAATAGCAAAATATGTTTTTTTTTACCTTATTTTTGAATTTGTCCTCAAACGGCTCGTAGGTGTCATGGCGTCTGCTTGTGACGTCACGATTTTGTAAACAAAGCAAAGCTAATGTTTAACTGTTATTTAATCAGTGCCTGTGTTACCAGTACGGTACCAATTACCACAGTTTTACAATAATTAGTGCTATTACTTTTGGGTCGTTTTGGTATTCTCATGAGCTTCACAGGCGTCACTTGGCTCTGATTGGTGTTTCGCATATCAGGGCAGATAGCTGTATTTTTTATTTAATTTTACTAAAAATCCTGTTTTTTTTTTAATTATGTGAATGACATCTTTTCTACTGTCTCAGAATAAGTGACGCTGCGTTCTTAGGTAACTTTAGAAAATAATTAGCTATTTAAGTTATCAAACGGCTAAAATTGAGTATATCGGTTTTCCTGGACTATCTTACCTCACGCAGACACTCTTCTCATGAAGCCCATAATGCTTTTGTCCGAAATTGATTCAGTACATACCTGCGAACAAAATAACACAATGATTAAAAAACTGTTTTTTATTGTATAACATTAAGATGACGCATTGAATTTTTTTGTGTCAGGTATATATAGTAGCATTTCACGATTGGTTAACTTTTATAGCAGAGAAAAAAATATGAAAGAGTCCTCCTACAAAACAGAGATTACACATTTTACAGGCAAGCGGGACCAATTGCAGCCTCTAATTTTTCTTGGTAGATTCAACTAAACACACACTTTAATATTATAGCAAGTTTTTTTTTTAAATTATCGTAGTTTTTAGTTTAAAGGCAAAAAAACGTTTTTAGAGTATACGACCTTTTACGAAATCCTCGTTCGAAATAATAGTTTATCAATGCGTCGCCTTAATGTTTTGTTAAAAACACATCAATGTTGCTCTGATACTAATTTATAATCTGTTGTAACATTATAATTATGAAAAACTAATCGGCGAGACGATCTTATTCGTGTTGGACCGCACACGCGCCTGTCAAAAGTGTCGTGCGCGCAGCGAACTGTAAACGCAGCCTATTATTTATTCTGTGCTTTAGTCTGCATAGCTCCCTAAACTTTCCCTAAGGTTCCCACAATTATTTGGTTAAAAAAAATTTGTTGAATACCTATGTTTTTATTGGGTTCGTACCTTACCAATTTGTTTTTACAATAAAAAAGGGAGATATGGGCTGAGTTGACCAAAGAATAACAAATCGGTATAATGAATATTCTAGATGTTCATTCATAGTTTTTTTTAAATACGTGAATGACGGTACAAGCTGGTGGCCCACCTCATGTTAAGCGATAACCTCTGCCTTTAACAACGCATTACCACATAGGTCACGTCCGCCTTTGGACGCGCCCTATGTGGCATTGCACTGCGCCCACCACCCTGAGAGATAAAGATGAAAAGTCTCAGGTATTTGTAATTTCACCGGCACCCCCTTCAAACCGGAACACATTGCAGCAATGCGAGCACTACTCCTTTGTAGCGGAAATAGGTATGGAGGTAGTTCTTCCCTGGATGAACTCTCACAAAAAAAGCTCTACTACTATTACAATATGTACGATATGTTATGGTGGTTATGGTGTAACAATACCATGTTTCATTCAAATTCGTCAAGTAGTTTCAGCGTGATAAGTTTTCTAAGATTTACCAAGCCAATTTACGTTGTACTCTAGTAATAGATGTGTGTTTCTACAGGTACCTACTAAGTTTTAAATCAGTGTGTCCAAATAGTATTAGCATTAACAATGTTTTGTTTCGTATTTATAAGCTCATTCACAGTGATATTAGTGCAGTACCACCTACAGAATATTGTGTATGTATTTATAACACTTTACCAATGTGCATAATAAAATAAAAACTTTCAATAACTCATCCAAATATTTAGAGAACGGCTAGTATTTATAAAAACACTCTGCTTTTCGCGCATCTTATAATACGATTTCAGTAGGTACTGAGGATATTCCGAACAAGTTACGAAGTAGTTGTTGAGTAATAGACGATCAAAATGATGCAAGGAAGCCAGAGGAAACATAATGTTGATAAAATCTAAACAGTCCAGTTAAAACAGCCCACAATCTACTTAGAGAACTAAATCTAGCGCACTAAAAGCGAACTATCGGAGAACTGTTCCGCGGTTTCCTTGTTCGAGAATTCTATATAAACTACTGTACCTAAGCAACCGTGGTTTATTACTAAGGATTCAGTAATATCTAGGTACTGTTGTAGCTGTGGTTTGTTTCGGGAATACTTAAGGTGAATGCTCAAGCTTGCGGCGCGAGATTCAAATTTTTTAGTGTTTTTTGCCCATTACAGCTCATCAACAATTCTTCATATAGCAAAAGTTGAGTTCGCGAGAACTACGAGACTTAATACACATGTTTTAATTGATAGTATCTCTTAGATATCATCAGTTTAGCTACGATACCCCTAAACAAAAAAAAACACTGTAAAAATGTGTTTAGAGGCATCGTAGCTAAACTGATGATATTTATGAGATACTATCAATTAAAACATGTGTGTTAAGTCTCCTAGTTTTCGCGAACTCAACTTTCGCTGTCTGAAGAAGTGTTGATGAGCTGTAATGGGCAAAAAACACCAAAAAAATTGAATTTCGCGCCCCAACGTAATCTGGAACAGTATATAGACGCAAATTTATTTATTTTTGGTGTTTATTGCTCCTTACAGCTCATCAACACTTCTTCAGATAGCGAAAGTTTATTTTGCGAAAACTAGGAGGCTTAACACACATGTCTTAATTGATAGTATCTCATAAATATCATCAGTTTAGTTACGAACAAAAAACACTGTAAAAAATAGTTTAGGGTATTCGTAGCTATACTGATGATATTTATGAGATACCAGCTTCTGCGACATCCACGGGAGAAGACGGAGGTGTATATTTTTAGGCCGGAAATATCACATCACTCGTTGGGCAGCTTATTTTGAGGGTTTCGCTGGAGATTAGTAGTTGAAGTGAACGAATATCTAGCATTGGAATTTAATATCATTCACCTATCAAATAGCGCATAACTCTAGCACAAAGGGATTGTTATTAAAACATTCACTCAAGATGGCTTTTCATTCCATACGGTCAAAGAGACCCAAGATAAAACTAGGGTGCGTCCACACTATCAATCTATGTTGATCATTTCTCTGCTCTTCTTCTTGAACTCTGAATAGTTCGCCCCAAACGTTACCTCGCGTGTACTCCCGTTGCTTAAAAACCCCTGTACCGATCAAGCTCATTTTAAAACATAAAAATTATGTTCACATAATCTGCCTACCTACTAAAGATTAACATTGGAACAATAGTACTGCAGTTGTTGTCGGACACATAAAAACATACATACATGCCTTCAAACACCTCATCCTGCAATTTTAAACCCTGAGACCTCGCCCCGCTCAAAGACCACCTTCAAAGTGCCAACTAAAACTTAGGTTCCCGTGAAATGTAAACGAACGAAAACGAAACGAAACGTAACAATACGCACGATTTTGCGATTCATTTTGGATTGTTCAAAGTTCTACTCGTCATCTCCAATAGTCATCATAACTAAATCAATAAGCTGTGGAATGAGGTCCTATCATAGGCTTTCCTAGTTGGCTACGAAAAAGGACGCTTCAAGAAAAAATTAAAAATTATCTTGGTAGGCAACGCTTTGACTAAATCGACAATAATGCCCCCTTTGTTGCCGATGTCTATAAGCGACGGCGACCACCTTACATCAGTGGACGGAGGATGTAACCTAGTTTGTGTCAGTGAACAAAAATACTTCAAAATAAAACATTTAATTAATATCGGTTCACTATTGGCTGAGATATCATGTAGACTAGCTCGTAGAACCTCGTTGAGGCTCAGCCCTATGAGCAGTGGGTTGCAAGTTATGATATTGGCCCAAAACAGTCAAAATAACCTCCTTTTATGGAGGCCAGTTAAAAATAGGTCGAGCTCACAATCGCTTCTGAAGAAGATGAAAGCTGCCAAAATCTACCAAAAGCCTTAGTGGCTTTTGTAGATATTAAGAATATTTTACTAAATAATAGTAGTAGAGCTTATTTGTGAAAGAGTTCGTCCGGGTAAGTACTATTACCATACCTATTTCTGCCGCAAAGCAGTAGTGCTCGCATTGCTGTGTTCCGGTTTGAAGGGTATGGTTACGGTGAAATTACAGGCACATGAGACTTTTCATCTTTATGTCTCAGGGTGGCGGGAGCGATGCAGTGCCACATAGGACGCGTCCTAAGTGGACGTGACCTATGTGATTATGCACTGTTCATAGGCAGAGGGTACCGCTTAACATCAGGTGGACCATCTGCTTGAACAGACATTCAAAGTTGTAAAAAATAAATGGTCTGATATGATAGGCTTGATAGTGTGAACTGTGCCTAATATCAATAAAGTTATATTTATCGCCAGCGGTGGCTCTTTTGTCCGTGTGTCCACGCTTCTCGCCGGCTTTTGTTTCCGCCATCCTTCAGAAACTTCCGTAAGTATCGGCCATTATTCCGTGATATCGGCTTTTATTCCGTGGTATCGACACGGAATACTTTGGTATCAGTTTACTGAGTCTGATAACCGATAAGTGACTAACTCGTTATTTATGTTGGCCTAAGTATCCCAATCTCTATCTCTACATGAATGATAATGATGGTTAAATGTTTGTCGTGCTTTCACGTCAAAGCGGCTCGGCCTATTATGATGTAATTTGGTACACAAATTGATTTAAGCCTGGATTAAAACATAAGATACTTTTTATTCTAAAATATTGTTATCTCGGGAGAATAACGCGGTTAAACCTTGGGCGGATGCTAGTTGATTAAAAAACAGTTGAACGAGTTTTCAACTAATTTTGAGATAGTCTCTTCATATGTTCAGCTGGTCAATTGGTCCAATTGGTCTATAACAAAATAAGAAATAATTTGGAGGCTTATTTATCAATGTATAGAATTGAAGCGTAAAGGCTATGATGTACCTACAGATTTAAATGAAGCTCAATATTTCAAGGGACGTTGCGACGCTATGAACGTATATGACAACTACCGAGGTTTTTGAAACCTATAGCTCATCATGACTCATTAGTAGCCTTTAGACGTCCACTGCTGGATGCATAGAAGTCCATAGAATGCAATGGGAGGATTTGCCATATTATCACCACGCTTGGCAGGAGGATTGGTGATCGCAACATTACCGCCTGCTAAACCATGTTGTAATCCCTTAGTCGGCTCTTACGACATCCACGGGAGGAGACGGAGGGGTATATTCTTAAGCCGGACACGCCACGGTCACCTAAAATAACCTAGTCCCTTTATAGTAATATTTTAAGTTGGTACTGATGTACCTACATAGTTAGTCGATACAGTTTAGTCAATTGAATTTATATTATACTTACTTATGACTTTTATAATACATTTAATTAATTAATTAATAGACGTAACGCTTTAGACTTTTATGTATCTGTTAACTTACTCTGTTTTTTATGAATAAATAAATAGTTTGTAGTAATTTGTAATTATAAAAGCTCCATATTTCTTTGTGATTGCCTACAAAACCTACAGATAAGTACATATTTTTGAACAATTTAAGCTGCAAAGTTGCTGCTCGAGGGAGCAATTCCTTTCGATCTGGTCGAACCTTTATTAAATTTCAAACTCGTTTGACGCGAATGAAACACAAAGAAGAATAAAAGGCAGAAGATTATATGGGACAAAGAAAATTGTTGTCCTTTTACTGCGAGAACGCCATTATTCAGACTTTCGTAGTTGCTGAAGTGAACTGAAGTGCGCTTTTTTAGTTATGTTAAATAAAGTCTGTAATTTTCTAAAGTGCATGTCACATTTATTGATACTTACTTAGAATATTTTGATAACAAAGTAAGTAAAGATAAGTAAGTATGTATACCTAGAACAATCTATTCCCGAAATTAGCATGATGAATATTGGACTATATGAGATAAAAACATGAATCATAGTTTATTATTTTTCAAGTGTAAACCACACGTTATACATACAACACATGGGTTACATTAAATTTAAATGTAACCCATAACTTTCGTTCCAGCGGGACTCGAACCCGCAACCTCGCCTGTGATCGGCGATGCCTTTACCAATTCGTCCATAGAACGAGCTATGACGCTGAAGACGAAATTTGTGGGCAATATCAACTCGGCTATAGCGCCGATGGGAGCCATCTACAGGTGTTTCATTAGAAACCTTCTGTTCAAAGTTCGAAATTGGTTCGAAACATTGACAAGAGATGACACCACTGCTATATCATCATACTTAGTTTATTATTTTTCAAGTGTAAACCACACGTTATGGATAACATTAAATTTAAATGTAACCCATAAATTTCGTTCCCATAAATAATCTATGGCCTATGGCCGAATTGGTAAAGGCATCGCCGATCACAGGCGAGGTTGCGGGTCCGAGTCCCGCTGGAACGAAATATATGGGTTACATTTAAATTTAATGTTATAACATGAATCGTCTGTATCTGAGTTTTTATCGTGTTGATAAAATGCATTATCAGAAAACATGACATCAGGTACTTTTACCGACAATTAGGTCATAATGAGCTCAGCAACTAAACTCTACAGGAAATGCTATCTCAGCAGAATAGGCCGGCATTATAAGGCTCTAGGGTCAATTGGAGTTATTGAGGATCCGAACTTTAACCATATAACGGTCCAGAAAATATCTGTAGAGCTACGGGCTACAAAGTAGATCAGACATCCTCACCCAAAAGACAAATTCTCGTAATAAAAAAAGCAGCCAAGTGCGAGTCGGACTCGCCCATGAAGGGTTCCGTAGCAGCAAGTAACATAATATAAAAGTTTTTGGATGGTTTACGATATAAGACGTATAAAAAAAAAACTACGTACTAGATCTCGTTCAAACCAAAGTTCGTTGGAAGATTACATGATAATGTACATCATATATTTTTTTTAGTTTTATCATTCATTTATTTTAGAAGTTACGGGGGGGGGGGGTGTTACACACACACATTTAACCACTTTGGAAGTGACTCTCGCGCAAACTATGCAGTTTAGAAAAAAATTATATTAGAAACCTCAATATCATTTTTAAAGACCTATCTATAGATATCCCACACGCATGGATTTGATGAAAAAAAAAATTTGAGTTTCAGTTGTTTCTCTTGTTTTTTTTTTCAATTTTTGTATAAAAATCTTAATGCGGTTCACAGAATACATCTACTTACCAAGTTTCAACAGCATAGCTCTTATAGTTTCGGAATAAAATGGCTGTGACATACACGGACAGACAGACAGACAGACAGACAGACATGACGAATCTATAAGGGTTCCTTGTCTTTTTGACTACGGAACCCTAAAAAATGGCTAAATATAGTTCGGACCATGCTCCGATTTAATGTCGATCAATCGAATGAAAATTTATCGAATTTGAGCTTGCGAGGTCTAATGTTCGCAGAACTCTAGTATTTTATTATTTGGGGACATTTTAATCACAAGTATCAAGATCTTGAAGTTGAGCTATAATGGCAAGACCGTATCACTACAATACAAAATTGGTAATTAAGCACTGCAGCGCCCTCTATAACCAAGTCCTTTCTCTTTGAAAACAGATCAAAGAGGCCATCATGAATGAAAATGCCTAATTTCCTGTAGGTACCTAGATTAGTAAAAAACTCGTATGAAGCTGTTAAGTGTGTGTTCTGTATGGCGCCGATTATCTATAGTAAAATTCCATCTTCTATCATATTATAATTAAAATATATATAAAACCATTAATAATTTAAATATATTTAAAAACTCCCTGACGAAACTACTGGTAGAAAAAGCTTAGTAGAGATCCACAAACTTATCTGTAGGATGAAATGTGTGTAGATGATAACGAGATGATAGAAAAATGTAGGTATATGGTTCGACAGATAAGTTGGGGGATGTATACTCTGTGGAATTCTTTTATTTATTTAATCAAATTGACATTTTATTTTAGATTTGTAAACTTTTTAATCGAGTATAGTCAAAGAATACTACCTATACAACTACCTAATAAGTCGTCTCTAAATTGGCCAATTTCGAGCGTGTTTAACAATCATTCTAATTTAAAAAAAAAAAAATTAAGAGCTATTTTTTATTTGATTGTAAATTGTTGTGGTAATGTTTGTATGCCTAACAGGCCGAACTATTAAGCTCATTTTTTAAACCAAACAACCAATGTACCTAGCTTCTACGAACAATAAATATCATTTATCAATTATCATTTATCTACTCGTAGAGCTATGTGCCTCACGGCGTACCTATTCAAAGAGCCATGTGCCTCCAGCATTTATTCTGTCTCAAGTCTAGATTTCCGACTGAATGAGAATATTTTGTTCGTCTCGAGAGTCTCAACGTGACAAAGCAGCTTTGAAATAACTTTTCAGTATTTCTCTACGTTTCCGAGAGATTGAGTACCGAAGTGCCGGCGGGATGAGATTTTATTCTCTGTGACATTATATTATTTAGAAGTAAGGATACTTTATCGTGAAAACTTTAAGTTTAACTTTAAGATTGTGGGACCTATGTTTTACTAAAATCAATAATATTTTACTGAAAATACTTATTCCACTTGGTCATAGCGAAATTTATTTAGTTAATTCGAATAAAAATATTTTAATAAAACCACAATATGTAATAGTACAAGTACCTTACCTTACTACCTACCTATTTTAGCTATTTTCGTTTATATTATGTATAGGTAATTAATGAAATAAATTTACCATTAGTACCTTTTTTCTAAAAAAAGAAACGTAAGTTCTTATTTAAAACACAGACGCCATTTATTTTCACGGAAGAAAATTGGAGGTTTTTCACAACACGACGAGTATTTTTTTTATGTATGCACTACGATTTTTAGGGCTTCAACTTTTACAGACTAGTCCAATTTTGATGATTCTTTTTTATTGGAACGGAAATAGGATACCAGTGGTCACATCTAAATTTGAAAAAATGAGTTGGTTTTCTCTTTCATTTATAAATATTATTTACAAAATCTATTATTGTAATAGATGCCGTTAGAACATTTTACTGCCTTCTGCCCGAAAGGGGTGAAGTTCCGGTGGTTCAAGGGCCGCCCGTCACGTGATCCCCCGGGCCGCGACGCGTCGGCGATCACACGTGTGATTAAGTTATAAACAAAGTTTTTTTTATATTTATGTTAGTTTCTAAGGTATTTATGTTGATATGGGCTTATTTTTTAGGTTTAGTGCAGTACTCAATAAGCCAGAAATAAAGAATTTGAATTTTAACGTATCTTTGAATATTTCACAGGTTCTATTGACTATAGAAACCTCTGAAATTTTCATTGATTTCTAGGCCTTTGGATCAAATAGGAAGCCAAGAGACAGGCAGTAAATCTCAATTCCTGGACGTCTAGGTCGTAATTGCATGAGCCCACACTATATTCGCTCCTGTCAGCCAAGTCCGAAATAGGCCTAATATGGCTGCAAACATACCTACCACACACGCTATTTTAAACAAGGGTGGCAATAATGCTATGGCTTTTTAAAACAAGTCCCGAAAACAACAAGATTTTTGATAAAACCTATTATAATTGCAGATTTTGTAATAGTTCTTCACATTTTGTGTGTTTATTCACGAAAAAGGAACAATAGATCACAAAATAAAAGTTGATTGTCATATTTCACTGACACCTTGCTAGGTACAATGGTGGAATGAATACGGATGCACCCACAATGTTGAGTGAATTTAAAATCGTGGTTTAAAATTAAATATTGAACAAGCAGCTATATACTGGGTAAAATAGAATACAGATAAAATGAGTCATAATGACATCGCCAACCGATTTGCCGTGGTTTTGTTATACTAATAAGTATAAAAAGTCAATTTACTTCTACATACGGCGAATAACTTCATTTTCAACACATTTGAATAAAGTGGCTCTATAATTTCACCGCAATTAGGCACATAATGACACCTGTAATCAAACTGTGACTTTTTCATTGCTATTTATTATTCACTAGTGAGTAGTGAGACAGTTGAACATTTACACAGAGTGTGTATTTCTGTTTTATTATTATTTTTTTCACAAGTGTGTTGAAAAACGTCGTATGATACACGTGTGTATCGATGATTACCGTCCTCGGCTCTCTTAAATGGTGCCTTAGCGGTAATTACCAACATTACACACTAGTACCATAATGTACTATTACGCGAAGCGCGGTTCTTCTAGTAAAGAGAACTAGGTACTAGTCAGATTAAATTGCACTCAATTCAGCCACGCTGATTACGTCCGTAAAAGTATTTTTTTAGCAACTAGTGGAACGCCCGCAACTTCGTCTGCGTGGAGTTTTTTCCATACAAACTTCAACAATCTATCGAACAGAACTAGCGAAAGTGGTAGGTAGGTACCTAATCATTTATGGATGTGGTAGTAAGTAGTCCAGAGCTGATATTCTTCTTCTCCTTCATCATGTTACTAGTTTTTTCTTGATATGAGACCAGCTTGAAGTATGGTGGCGCTGAAAATGGTCTTGTGATCGATGGTGAAAGAAGACCCAGAGCCAAAGATGATGAAGAACCTAACAATCAGATACGATTGGAAAAATATTAGACCGGCTACTCGTCTGGTAGAAATTGCTACAAAGCGATAAGACCACCCACAGAATAACAATCTTTAATTTTTGTTTGTGTAAAATTGTTTTTTAACTCACTTGTTTGTAAAGTGGCCCTTATTACAGTATATTTAGGGTCATAATGCACACATGATCATTTAACGTTATATTATCAAAGAAATCTCATTCTTCCAGTCCAATAAAAAAGTTAACTAGAGATTTAGAATAAAATGATGTCGACTTTTACGAAGAAAAATGATTAAATAGATAAAATTAAGCAATTGATTTACAAAAATCATTAATTTATTTATCATTAAAACTTGTAAAAGCTGAATGTTCGTGACTCCCTTTGCCAATTTTCTTACCATTCAAAACTCCTTTATAATTTATTTAACAGTTTTTTAGCCCAATAGAAGGGTTTTATAAAATGAGCATAAAATTATGTCGAAGTTATACGAAGTAAAAAATAATCCTGAGATAGGTATTTGGCGTGATATTATTTAACTTTTTCCTCTCAAATAGTGTTGAAAAAGTCATATGAGCGCGTGCTTGATTATTACGAAGTTTTCCGTATAGTTCTACCGTTCAGTTCTACTAGTAGGAATAAACAGAAAAAAAAACCATTTAGTCCTACTTAGCTCTAGGCTCGTTCAATCCTGCCTCGACTGTAATGACCAACTTAGCTCACTTGTATCATAATGTACTATTATATTACAGTGTGCAATAAAGTATTTTTTAACTATCTAATGCTGTTAGATCAGATGGTACTTACAGCACGGAATTTCCGATATAGTATTCTCCTAATGAAGGTAACCTATGGTCATGCTACTCCGCGCCGGTCACAGAAGTAGGACATTAGCCGCTGACTTAAAATTAGATTTGCGAGTCGACCCACGAGGGTTCCATCAACCTGCTCTGAGAGAATACCTAACATGAGCGAAATGTAATTATTAGAATCTAGACTTTCTGCTGTTTGCTTGACCTTTTCAGAATTCATTTCGAAAAGGAATTAGAATTGAAGCACTTTATTTTTGTGGCTTGCTCTGCTCGGTCTGAAACTGCTACCTATATTGTCAAACCTGTAGTACTTTTCAAGTGAAGAACAGCTAGAACCTAATTCATTTACATACATACATCGACACACGCCTTTTTCCCCGAAAGGATAAGCAGAGCCTCAAATGAGCCTCTTTTCACCGTGGGTTGCACCATCGTGGTATATAGGCGTGACAAGTGGTGAGCTCATCGCCGCCGTTACTTCCCACGACTGTCTCTACTAACGCTTTTTTTTTAATAATACATTCCTTAAGTAAGCTAGCAGCAAGGACAAATCTTATACCATCGAATCTTACAAACATATTCGGTAATTCATTTAATCATGCTTAAATATAGGTATATAGGTGGTGGATGGAGGCGGTTCAAGATCGGTTGCTGCGAGGGGTCTATGGATGGGGAGGCCTATGTCCAGCAGTGGACTTATGTAGGCTGATGATGATGATGATGATAGGTACATATCAATTTGAGCTTAGATCATGTAATAGCTATAAGCAAGTAGTACAATTTAATATAATTAATGTAAGTAAAGACATTAAATGTAATATTAAATTAAATCTAAAACTAAGCCATATATATAAAAGTAGTACATATAGTGACCCTGTTAGGGCGCTGCAATTATTTGGTCTAGACAATTTTTATCAATCTATCAAAAGATACATAACTACACAATCATTTAAACATCCAGGGAACGTTACAAATATGAAACAATGAACTACAAAGATTCCAAATAATATAAAAATAATAAAATAAGAAAGATAAATATTAAAATGACATTCCTAGTGAATTCGCTAGAATAAATATAGTTAAGATATATCACTGACAGACACAATTACATTGAAGCAATAAATTAATTAATTATGAAGTTAGATTTTCTCTACGAAATAAATTTACTGTTTTAATTCAACTTCAATTCAAACATGCAATTACAATGTACAATTATTTTGTAGTTCAACATAAAAATTCATGAGAAAACTGAAGCAGCCCTCGTAATAAGTATACTTATGCACCATTCACCCCCTAAGTTATAGGGCCTAAAACAACCCTTAACATGAGTAATTGTAGCTAGTCTTGGCAACAAATAGGGGAGCCCTTGATAAATAGGGAGTTAACCCTAACCACAAGTCTAACCCTAAGCAAGGGGGAACTTGGGGCTATTAAAAAGGATGCTTAAAAAACTTTAAAAAGCTTTTAAAAGTGTTGTAGAAGGAAAACGAGAAAACTTAAAGTGGTTTTCTCTTTGAAACAACGCAGATATGTTTTTTCTGAAGCTAACAGTAAAACTTAGGTATTTGAATTTGGTGTTATATTGGGAATTTGCTTGAAACATTTAAAACATTTCATGTACCGTTATAATATTGATGTAGGCATCGACAGGTTTCGAGTCTTTGGAGTGTCTTTTTCAAGGTAGTGACGCGACCCTTGTGGAACTCAAAAAAATAGATTTAATTATGATAAAAGCGCCCCGCGGTTTCAACCGCGTAAGTCTCAATCCCGTGGGAATATCGGAAAAAATGTACTTATGTGTTATTCCGGGAGTCCAGTTATCTCCATTTCAAATTTCATCCAAATCCGTCGAGCCGTTTGAGCGTGAAGAAGTAACAAACAAACACAACCTTTCGTATTTATAATACTGTGTGAAGCTTTCTAGAAGCTTTTGCACTTCTTTATTTCAAATCTTTTTCGAAAAGTAAGTGCAACTTTAGCTTGGGCCACTGAGAAGGCGTTAGTTTGAACATATTTGAGTAATTTCATATTTAATACAGACACAGACAGATTTACACGGACAGTACAGACAGACAGCACAGATTATATAGCCAATACGAAAATCAGCTGAAATTAAATACATGCCAAAGAACGTTGATTACAAAACAGATTAATTTAGTAACTACATATGCAATTGCCGACCCAACGCGTCTCAAACTAAGATAATTCCGAAGACGGAATACAAACTTCATGCAATCTTATAAAATGGGTAAATGTGTGATGAAAGAATGCAATTTCAAATCGCAAAAATGAGAAAAATACCTGGTAAAGTTTCAGAAGTAAAATTATCGTTTTTACATATGTCTGACTGTAAAAAACACAAGAAATCTTATAACAAGAAATAAATTTTGTAAAAATGTAAATACCCTCATCATAATGAAACGGCTGAACTGATTTTTATCAAACATAGCTAAGAACACTCCCGACAAATTCAACTTTCAAACAAACAAACAAAAACGAAATCGGTTCATCCTTTCGGGAGCTACGATGCGACAGACAGACACACACACACACACACACACACACACACACACAGAGAGAGACACGTCAAACGTATAACACCCCGTCGTTTTTGCGTCGGGGGTTAAAAACTGATTTACTACAAAGTATTTTAACTTAATGCGAAGTCCTTACTCAGTAGCACAAGAACACATTAGCAGAAAGAAAGAGAGAGAGATAGAATAGAATAGAATAGAATAGTAATTTATTTTCATTTCAAGCACATACAAATTATATAAATTACAAATAATTAATCATAAATTAATGGCTTGTATATTATTAAAGTATGTTAGGCAGAACCTACACTAAGTCGAGTCGACTTGTGTTGTAGGTTCTGCTTACCTTCCAGGGACTTAGTATTATGTAGCCATAACTATTAAAATACCTAACTTTATTAAATGATGATCAAACAAACAAAAAGAAATCTAATCAAAAACAAATCCTAAAAAACAGATATCTATTAAGTGAGCTGAAACAAACTAACATGACAATACCTGTCCGGTCACAAGACAATGTCATGGACTAAATTTATTAGTCAAAACCAGAATCTTATCCCCAAAACAGTCAAATGATCTCATTTACTTGGCATTATCCCATTGACCCGCCAATTACAGGCGCACGCGCCAATCAAATGACCATTCTACCCGCACGCGGCATTTCCCACTTTAGGATGAGTAGATATGTCATCATGAGTCACAATAAACAAAAATATGTTATAGTTATCACCAGATTTTTCTATTAGCCACCAGTTCTGAAAAAAGGAAAGGTATCTAAGCAAAGCAAAGGGTCTTGGCAGAACAATAGCTGGAAAGTGAACAGTCAGTGAACAGTGGCTTGAACATTGGACATGGTAAAAAAAGAAAGAAAAAGCATACTTAGTCACAATATAAACAAGAATCAGTTAAAGGTATCGCTAGGTCCTATTGGGCACCAGTTCTGTATAAAGAAGACGAGCAAAGGGTCTTAGCAGAACAATAGTCAGAAAGTTGGCCATGGTAAGAAAGAAAAAAAAGGGTATATTTAATACTATAAAACGTGGGACACATAGAAACACACAGGCGGCATCTAAAGCAAAATTCCAATCGTAGATTTAATTTTTACTTAAGTTAATCAAGTTTAATCATTATCATCAGCAGTTAGACGTCCATGAGGCTTCCCCCATAGAATGTTATGGGGGGGGGGGGGGATTTGTCAAAACTACTTGGCAGGTGGATTGGTTATCGCAGTATTGGTGTCGTGTTCGCAGGTGGATGCTGCTGCCCATCGGCTTTTACGACATCCACGAGAGGAGACGGAGAGTTATATTCATAGGCCGGACACACCACCGGCATGGCAAGTTAATCAAGTTATTCAGATTATAAATATACATGTATAAATACTACAATAATATAATCCAAGGTGACAAAAAACCACACAGTCACCACTGAATTTTGGATAAGATTCGATTGTTTCTCAAATGTTATAGATTTTTGGTTCAATTTGATAAATAAAATCTAAACGATAAAATTGAAGGATTACTATGAGGGATTTGTAAAATTTATGGGATATTCAGTTAAATTGTTTTTATAGAACAGACGCGGGTTTTTTAACCATATTAATATAAGGCATTGCAGATAGCTAGCCGCTATATCAAATATTTTACAAACATGACAAAACTAACCTATAACAGCTAGAGTAGCCAAATCAAGAGTCACAAACATTACATTATTGATTAAAATTGAATATCAGCATCAGTGTTACAAAATGGCGACAATTTATTATGTTTTGGCGACACAGTGCTGATCTTCTGCTGGAGCCATGCAATAAAAACGGAAGACTCGGAAGCTTCACCTCTCCACTGCCGCACAAAGACCTAGAATGCCACGACGAACGGTCTTGTACAGCCGCCATCCACCGACTTCCAGTGAACTTTACAATGGCGTCGATCCATCGAGAGGGGGGAGATGATATAATATGATAGGACTCACAGATCTATAATTACACTAGATAACGCAAGTGCACCTACTTTGCGTGTCAATTTGCCTATGCGAAGTAGGTGCAATGCACCTATTAGCAGACCTCAAATCAGTTCGCTCTCGGCCGTCTTCGCGATAGCATGTCGGATGTTCATAGAAAAATGCCTAGTTGCGCTTCGAAATCAGCTAGCCGTGCAAATGGAGATATTTCGTAGCATGGTAGGTACAAAATAAAACGGCACGCTTGGTTTCATACCAATTTCCGTGTTTGCAGTGTCTATCTTGATATATGGTCTGTGATAGGACCGCTAGGTAATATTCTGTCTAATAGTGGTGTTCATAGCAATACCTAAGCATTATTCAGACGCGCTAAAAGTATTTTATTATGACTCGGTGACTTGTTAAATTGGGTAATAAAAATTTGACGCCGTCTCCGGTGAATCACTCGAGACGAATTTAGTCAAGGTTTTTCAAAGTCAAAGTCGTTTTTATAAGTATCAGCATTTTTTTTTATATGGCAATGTAGCTAGCTTCGCGATTTGGATCACTTGAGCTATATTTAGATCGTTTGCAACGAACAGTCTTTGAATACAACTAGTTTTTTTTTTAAATTTGGTTTATAACTGTGTTCTATTTACAACAATATAATAAAATTGGAGTGTATAATGTATATATGTATAAATACCTATGTATATGTGCGTAATAAAAGTGTATTTCAAAATAAATTCCAAAATGTATATGAAAATTGCTATCTAAAAGATGCCTTTTAGATAGCCTTGAGCTACCTTTAGGTCGCTTGCAGCGGTCTTCAGGTAGCGCAACTGTTTCATATGTATTTTACCTTGTATTATTCTTTCTGTAAATAAATGTATTAGATAAAAGATGCCTATCATTAATTACTAGGTATATTTAGATTTTTGTCTGTCTGTCTGAGAGTTCGTCTCGAATTTCAATGTAAAATATGCTATTTTTCGTTGTCGTAATATATAATTTCAAAACGTAAACACCCTTTTATCTCCTTTAACGGTTGAATTACGTAAAATCCTTACACCTAGAAGCCGAAAGGAACATTTCAAGTTGTATACTGTTTTTTGAGATGTTTTTCGGATATCTGAGGATGATTTACACATTTATGGTTTCGCTTAATGTATAATATAAACTAATATATTACTGAACAGTCTATCTTGTTTTAGGAAACTTTATTTTCTTGACTTTGGTTGAGATTCTCTCTCAAAACATAATAAGTGCCCTGATCAAAGATCCTCTATCAGAGTATATACTAATAGGAAAACATCTATCCGGAACAATATCCCGGGAAAACATCCCGGGTAAATATCCCGGGATCCGGTGACGTACGACTAACTTTCCGGGATTCAATATTGCACTCTGTGCGACAAATTGGAATTGGAAAAGTTATTTCCGGTACAAAAGTTGTAGTTTGTCCCGCGTTTATAGTGCATCGTGGTAACCCGTAATTGCTTTCAGGGTAGTTCAATGCAAAATGTTGCGCACCGAAAGGTTACCTATTCCGAATGGTTAGTTTAGTTTACAAAGCTTGTTAGAGGGAGCGAAAGAGTTTATTTTTCTGTTTTACACAAGGGATGTGGTATTTCAGTGTTAAAACTAACTAGTCTTTGAAATACCTATCTCTTAAAATTGCTAACCGGCTGTACTGCAAACTAAAATAAAAAACCAGCCAAGTGCGAATCGGACTCGCGCACGAAGGGTTCCGTACCATTATCTATAAAAACGGTATAAAAATCACGTTTGTTGTTTGCGAGCCCCCTTAAATATTTATTTTATTCTGTTTTTTAGTATTTGTTGGTATAGCGGCAATAGAAATACATTTCAACTGTCTAACTATCACGGTTCATGAGAAAGACGGACAGACGGACGGACAGCGCAGTGTTAGTAATAGGGTCCCGTTTTACCCTTTGGGTACGGAACCCTAAAAACTGTGCTAGTCTTATACATTTTCATTAGATAAACTAACATGTATTGGTCGTGGTGTGTGACCTAAGATAAGACACCTCCGTCTCCTCTCGTGGATGTCGTAAGCCCATTAAGGGATTACACCAAGGCAGCAGTGTCCACCTGAGTCCTCAACACTCAACCTACTGCGACAACCCTATTCTATGGCGGCCTTGTCCAACAGTGGACGTCCGAAGGCTGGTGATGATGATGATGATGAAGAAATAAGTATTTATAGAAAAGTCTGCATTGCCACGACAAGTAGACGCAACGTCAATGACTCTATAATTACCTACCTATTGTATTTTCACATCTGAAGGCCACAAGTAACCTTAGAGATATAAGGGACAGATACCATGTTCTTTACAAGAGCCTAATGCGCTACTTAATATTTATAAATTATTTTATAAAACCGGGAAATTTTCACGTACCGTTAAATCGATGTAAGCACCGACATTGATTCGACCCGTTTCGAAATTTCCCGTTTTTATAGTAAATATTTATATTTTATTAGCTTTTTTTGATAACTAAGTGAACGACGGAATTAGTATATAGCCCACCCCTCTGCATTTTACAATGCAATCCTCATAGGTCACGTCCACCTAGGACGCACCCTATGTGGCATTGCACTGCGCTCGCCATCCTGAGACATGAAGGCAAAAATCTCATGTGCCTGTAATTCCAACGGAACCCGTACTCTTCAAACCGTAACATGCTAGCACTTCTGCTTTGCGGCGGAAATAGGTATAATGGTAGTACTTCCCCGGAAGAACTCTTTTAAAAAAACAGTACATGATCTCAATATATAATTAATCGACCATGAAAATCTAATTTTGAGAAAATTTATTTGGCTGTCATTATGTTAGGAAGTGATTAGTTTTGCGATTCCAAATAAATTAATCTTAATACGTCATCGACTTCTTTTTACTTTTTGACTACAGCTGAATAGATGGATGTTCTAGTATTCAGTCACGCAAAAATAAGTGTTTGTAAAACTCCTGATGAGGCGTCATAGACACAAGATTATAATATAGATAGATCTCGTGGAACTTGCTTCACATTCATGTTTTTATAGCAAGCCTTCTATGCCTTCTAATTGTATGGCGTCAATGTTTCGCCGAGACGTGCGTGAGACATGACCATCTAGCCGAGACCCCTGACATTCCATTCAATCGCCCCCCTAACAGGAGATAGCGACAAACAAAAGGGGCAGGGTGTGTCTGGTTATACTGGTGACATTTATATAGGTGACTCACAGTGAGTCACGGTGTTGAAAATTGGGTATTCCTTTTAAAGTTTTACTTTGATTGATCAATGGTAGAATGTTGACAAATTTTAAAATGTATACAGTTACGGCTAATTAGGTACTACTGTTTTTAGGGTTCCTTAATGTTATTTAACTTCCCTCCCCTAATCGAATGTTTTTGAGTTCAACTGTGATCGACAGTTTTAGTTATTTTGACATTTGCCGTGGTGCAGTGTCTGGCCTGAGAAAATACCCCTCCGTCTCCTCCCGTGGATGTCGTAAAAGCCGACTAAGGGATTACCCGGACCTGTGGATAAGATTCGTTGGTATAAGATTTGTCCTGTTTGCTAGCTAATTATAGAATGTGTTATTACTGGAAGAAAGCGTTAGCTGAATCAGTCGTGGGAAGCAATGGCGGCGATGAGCTCACCACTTGTCACGTCTATATTCCACGATGCTGCAAACCACTGTGAAAAAAGAGGTCCATTGAGGCTCTGCCTACCCCTTCGGGGAAAGAAGCGTGTGTCTATGTATGTATGACGTTATAAACGTGTGTAGTTTTGGGTTGGTAGCCGGACCAAAATAAAATAAATTACATTCACACTATGCTCACGTCTTTTTTGAGTGAATAAACAATGTTATATCAAACGTTAGTTCTTCATCAGCCTGTTAACATCCACTGCTGGGCGAAGCCTCCTCCATAGAACGCAATCGCAGGATTTGCCGTAATCACCACGCTTGGCAGGCGGTTTGACGATCGCTGTATTAGTGTTGAGGGTACTTAGTTATATGCTGCTGCCTATCCCTTGGTTTTTACGACATCCAAGGGAGGACATGGAGGGGTTTATTTTAGGCCACACTACGGCTGTGTTCGGTAATCAACATAAAAATGCACTCTACATAGAAATTAAAATTACAATTCAAAGACATTTCGTTATTGAATTGACAAGGACCATTTAGAATCAATTTCTAAACTTTTGCTTCTGTTTCAACGCGGCCAAACTAGAAGAATCAGGCAACACGACCTCTGTGGCGCGGCTGGCGATGGTTCGCCTGCGACGCAGGAGGTTGCGGGTTCGATTCCCGCCTCGGAACAAATATTTGTGCGATCTGCAGATATTTGTTCAGGGTGTTCTGGGTGTTTTCTATGTATGATAAAAAATATCTATCTATGTATGTATTGTATTAAGTATATCAGTTAACTAGTACCCATAAAACAAGCTCTGGCTTAGCTTGGGGCTAGATAATGTTGTGTGAACTTGTCCAGCATTATTTATTTATTTATTTATTTAACACGGCCTGTCTTTATTTGATGATCCTTCTTACTACTAGGTGGGGAACGCCTGTGTGGTGCCTCGAGAACAATGAGAAGCTGATTGAAATAAAAAGAGATAGAGAGAGTTGAGTCAAATTGATGAATACGGTTCCATCAGTTCAAGGTCTCACAGCGAACTGTGAAATAAAGTAACAAGCTAAAGAGGCAATGGGCTGGGCATATATGCCGAAGAACCGACAACAGCTGGTGTTTTCTAGAGTGGAGACCACGTCTTGGTAAATGTACTGTGGGGCGCCCCCTGGCTAGGTGGAGCAACAATCTAAGGCGGCTGATAGAAAGTGGATTAAAATGCTGAAAACTGGGCAATATGACGCGCATTGAGAGAAGCCTATGTCCAGCAGTGGACTGATATACTCGTAGGCTAATGATGATGGTGATGATGAATACGGGCTTCAATGATTCATTATATTGATGCAATTAGGCTGGAATAGTTTTCTGAAATGGCTTTCAAAATATACGCTAAACAATGTATGCATGGTCTAAACATACAACTGCTAATGATGTTAATTCTACAAATTGAGACGCTCTTACACCATTATATGAAACGAACTTCTACGAAGCTATTTCATAAACAATATTGTACAAACTACAGGGTTTGAATGCATTTTAGACTGAAGAATAATAGACTGGAATATTTTAGGCTGAAGGATAATAGACTGAAGGATTTTAGGCTGAAGGATAATAGACTGAAGGATAATAGACTGAAGAATTATAGACTGAAGGATTTTGGACAACGATTGCGTAGAAGAGCAAGATATGTTTCGAGGATTAACTTATAAAGGCATTTATTTACAGAAAGAATAATACAAGGTATGTACAAAATACATATGAAATAGTTGTGCTACCTGAAGACCGCTGCAAGCGATCTAAAGGTAGCTCAACTGATCCAAATCAATACCAGACGGAAGCGTCCCTAAGATGCTGGCTGCATTGCCACGCTGAATGGCAATACTAATGCGTTGAGCCATTGCAAATAATTTATTTCTAGTTTAATTATAAAAGGCGCTGATAGACAATCGTTAGCACGCTTTCGCTGGCTAGCGAAAAAATAAAAGCCTCGTTTGGGTCAGAAAGGAATAGCACGCGGCGTTTATAGCTCGCTTATGGCATCTCCATACTTGACTAGTTAGCGACTATGCGGCAAAACATGCGCATTATCACTATTTCTCGCAGCCCTATATAGAACAGACCAATAAGAGATACTTCTATATAGTATCTAGTAGCCTAGTGGTGACAGGCTATACACGACAATGTTTTTTTTTTTACATTTATAGACCATTGTTAGACCACGATCTCACCTGTTGGTAAGTGACGATGTGGCCGAAGATAGATCACAAAAGTCTAAAAGGCACCCATTCACTCTAGCCTTGAAGAGACCCAGATTATAGTTCTCAGGAAAGACAGACGTCGGTAGTGTATTCCACTCCTTAGCAGTTCGTATTATAAAGGTAGAACTGAAACTTTTAGTATGAATAAAGGGTATACTAATGATTTAAGGATGGTACCGAGCCGTGCGTCTGCTCGTTCTATGATGAAAAGGAGATGGTGGGATCAGATCATGAAGTTCCTGGGAGCATTCCCCGATTTGTATGACCGGTATACAACACATTGCTGATTTTAATCGATTTGGTCGACAAAACTCATCTTAAAAGTAAAATATATAAAACTCCTCATCACTACTGCACCGTAGATGCCCTTATTAGAAACAATAAATTATTTTGTGGCGCGCCAAGCAAAAGTATTGATAGGTGTTCTTCGTGGAATAGCATTGGTGGTATATAAAAAGGTGCTCTTCAGATTGGTGCTATTCGTAGAATGCCTTCCTGCTCCAACGTCAGCCGCATCATCACTTATCAACAGGTGAGATCGCGGACAAAAGAGAGTCTACCTTAGTTAAAAAAAAATGTTTCACAAAGAACAATTTGTTCTTATGTCGCCAGAATAATTAAATATCTTGTTTTACGACAGTTTATTTTCTTAAAGACTTCTAGATGCAACTGTTCAAATTACTTAGCCATGCAGTTTAATTTGAAAAGAATGGATTGCAAAATAGGAAGATTCGATATCGATTCCGTTTATCCCTGAATTTGCATTCGGGGACACACAGGAAATGTAAATTTTTGGCTGTCCCCGAATGGGCACAGATTTGGGGACAAACAGGAACTACTCGTATAAAATTATCTACCAGTTTGTCCTGAAGGTACGGCCTCATCGATCACTTATCCGTGGCAGCGGTAGATATACCACACTATTCATCATCTTTCCAATTATTATTGAAGTGTCATCTTCCGAGAATCAATCTACGTTATTATTAAGCCTGGAATTACTTAAGGTTCAATCATGTCATCATCATCGTCAGCCAGTCTTCCATAGGATGTTACGACGGTCTTAAGCCACCTTTATCCACCATCTTTCTTCACCTGTCCATCATGGTGTCTAATGTCTGAAAAAAAGACGTAATACAGTCACGCAGCAAATAGCTCAAAAATAATGAAGGAAAGTGATGTAATTTTATCGGGCGATCGGAGAAAGTAACATCGTCAGCGTTCAGACGCGTGTTTGGAAGAACAATGAAAACGCAGTCCGAATTGCAGGCTTGGACCAAGACTTCGTTGTTGGTTCTTTGAAAGTATGAACATACAAATTAAAATCTTGAATGTTTGAGTTGATATTTTTGCTCGCAAATTATTGGCCCAATTTTGATTACATAGCTAGGTTTTTTGTCGGGGCCGAATTGAACTTTCAGTTTTATTAAAATACTGGTTTGTAATTTCACAGTTTCAGATCAGTATAATTACTTTCGTTATAATCAAACTACATATTGCACTTTTGAAACTTTCATGGTTGTGTACCTACATACTTTTTACTAGAAACAGCATATTTAGGTACCATGATTTTTGAGTTTTATTTGTTTTAATTGTTGTTGTTGTTATTTAACGGGAGTTAAGATTGTATATCGCGAACAATAATATATATTATATCGGGGGCGAAATATCGGGAACAATCAAAAATCATGGAAAATATCTCGTCTCTAGTGAAAAGTACCTACATATGACACATTAAACTGGTTTTGTTTACCAAAATCAAAGTGTTCGTTGAAACCACAAGGATAATTTTTGAAACGGTTTTGTTTGTTAAGAGTAAAATAGTTTCTCTTCTCGACTTACCATTTGATTGATCGTCATCTTCATGTTTAATTGCCCTTCCTTACTTACATCATCGCAATTTAAAGACAGTCGTTAAACAGCGTTCAAAAGAAACAATAACCCGCCCTTATACAGAGTATTTCAAGTAACTCGCCCATATAAAGAGTTCAAGTAGCTCGGCTCTCGACCTTGGCCGAGTGCAAGTGACATGTCATGAATTCGCGTGCGGTGTCGACACGAAGTATTTTTTTTATTCGTTTCTAGTTTTGACCTCAACTGGGTACTTTCCAATGCATAGATTACATGTGTGTTGGGAAATAATTTTTTGTTAAAGGCAATTTTGTGTGAATATAATGCCTGAAGTTTTTGTCAATCCTTTTATGGATTGGTAAAACCTCAACCAACCAAAACAAGTTGGGTCTTTAGAGTACTTGATGCAATTTTTCCCGAGATGGACACCAAGATTGTCCATTTACTTAGTTTACTTTTGGATGGTTTTCACTGTTCTAAGAAATATTTGCCAGACTATTTTAGTGAGGCACTGCAAAGCTATGTTTCGCTTCAATACGGAAGTGTATTGAGTTTGACCTCTATGTATTTTTGTATGTGAACTCCAAAACCACTAAAATCATTTTAATAAATGATGTGTCGAACGCATTGTCTTTACAATGGGGTGGTTCTTGGATATTTAAAAAAAAATATGGTGGCCGTGACGTTATCTAAAACGAAAGTTTTTTTGCCCGACATAGGTACCTACTTTAGTGAGGTATGGCGAAGCTAGGTCTCGCTTCGGTTCAGTAACGAAGGGTAATAATAAGTTGAGCCTCTATGTATGTTTGTAGGTTGTATGGATGAACCTTCAGAACTCGAAATCCTCTGAACCATCTTGGCATCGTTTGGGGTGAGAAAGTTAGCATTTCAAACTAGCTTTTTAATCTAGATAAACTGAACACAAGTAGAACTTATTTTACGTTTCATTTCAACGCAATGCGCAAAACGAATAATATTTACACTTTTTAATAAAAATTACGCAATCCAACATCTCAAAGCAGGCTATTTCCCATTGTATCTGCATCTCGGTAAACTCGGCCAAACTTTGATAAAATACGCGTTATGAATATTAACCACAGCGCTCCCTCCGATGCATATTAAACAGTTTCAGTATTTAAATTGTCACGAGTGAGCTGTAACAAGGAACGTTCAGGACTTTTTGGCGTGAATTTCAGCTTTATCACCATTACGTCGCATGTATATGAGTGAGTTATCTTACAGAGCCGTAAGAACCTATATACCTAGAAAAGAATAGAAAAGAAAGTACTTTCTTGTACACCTTATTAAATAAAAGATTTTTGTTAAAAATATATTTTTCAATACAAGCTTTTATAAAATTAGAGATCGTAACCGTGTGCTGATCAAAATGAGCCTAAACACGGCAGTCTACTATTACCCCTCGAGGAGTTCCGTTGTCCACCTTCCATCTCCATCATCAGATCAGCTCATTGTCATCATAATATTGCATTGTAATTGGAAATTGACAGGTGTGCAAAATATAATCTCAATCGGTTGAGGATAACTGCTTTAAAATTCAGTTCAGTTCAGTAAGATTCCACCCGGACAAACATACATACATTGCAAGTTAAATAAAAGCTTGTAAAAATTAAATTAAATAAACAAGCGACGACATCCATGGGAGGAAATGGAGGGGTCTATTCTTAAGCCGGACACGCCACGGCCCGTACTAGAGATAGTACAGAACTATCGTCAAAGCTAAAAGAAAACTTTATCCACAGTGCATATCAATACCTACCTACCTATAGCGTCCTGTACCACAAATAATGTGAGACGAACATTGGTTCCTCGTCTGGCGCCGCTTCCCGGATCGATCGTGTCGGGGAACGAAAGGTTTTACCGTCGAACCAGAGAGGCAGAGACAGCCACTCTAAACGTATTTACAAATCTATTGCCAAATAATAGGGTTTGTCCGCAATCTGTCACCAAAATAATTCATAGGCTTTTGGGTATTGGCGTGCAGGTGTCGGTTCTGGGTCGCTGCGGGCTCTACCGGGTCACGCTCGCCTGCGGCTCGCTCGCAGTTCACGTGGTTATCACTGTACTCTTAGTGTTTTAGTTAGTGTTTTAAATCCAAGTCTGAATTCAAAATTGGTTTATCTTGCTGACAGATCTACCATTCTGGCGATAGATCTATTAATTAGAGGATACGTTAGTGACATAAATATAAACTTTGGGGACAGAAAACATTGGGTGCGTCCTAGGTGGACGTGACGTATGTGGGTTTGCCAGCAGCAAGTTCCGTCAATCACGCAGTTAAAAAAAATATGTATTCTCTTAAGTTTTGGCATTTACTTTGAAATTACAGACCGACACACTTCTATTTTATTGTATTGGTATATATTTAAGTCAGCACATATGCAGTGCTCTCATAAACGTGAACCTTACCAAGGTCAATCTAAGCTTAGCTCAGACATTTGTATACGTATATTTCAGATCTCTGCACTATTCGAATGAGTCACTAGACCTGCACCTCCAAACAAGTGACCATCATAGACACAATTCGCGAACGAACCTTACTTTGTGGTCACAGTGTAGTTTATGTCTGTCTGTAAGCTTGTTTCTTTGATGCAATTTAGCTACGGAAAAGGTGCTCTGATTACAATGCGTTTTTGTTTTCTAAGAATGATGGTATTTGGAGATGGTTCTTAGATAGATAGATAGAAAATTCTTTATTGCACAAGATAAAAAGAAGTACATGGGCGAACTTAATGCTAATTAGCATTTTCTTACAGCTAACCTTTGTGTAATGTAGAGTGGGTGGTAGTGCTATTAAAATTAATTATAGTTTGAGATTAAATGATAAACATAATTAAACACCTACTCTAAATAACTAGCTATGTTCTTAGCCATGTTTGGTAGAAATTTGTGCAGCCGTTTCCAAGATAATCAACTCGCAATCAAATTTTTGAGGAATGTTAACTGATGCTTTAACATCCGCTTTAATTTTTTTAATAATTCGCCGATGTTCTTCCATGACTGCTCTGTTTTTGCAATTTTAATGGAACACTGAAAATAGTCTGGACTACTTAAATTTTTATATAAATTAATAAATAAAAATGCTGGGCACAGTTCACACAACATTATCTAGCCCTAAGCTAAGCAGAGCTTGTGTTATGGGTACTGGATAACTGATTTACATAATACAATACATTACATAGATAGATATTTTTTATTATAGGTACATAGAAAATACCAAGAACACATATCTGCAGATCGTACTAATATTTGTTCCGAGGCGGGAATCGAATCCGCAACCTACTGTGTCGCAGGTGAACCTTCAACCGCCGCGGCACAGAGGTCGACAAATTAAGGTAATAAATATAATTAACTTAATTAAACTTAGAAGGATGAAACTACATAATACATAACGATTGTCAGAGATGACGAGACATTAAAACTATATCATATTTTCAAGCCAATGGTGGGCTTATCTAGGGTCAGTATCGATTGCCTGATTTTTAAAAGATTTGACGTTCGCATGTCTTTCCGGTTAGGTCGTAGGTACCTGATGTCTGTCTTTCCAGTTCAAAATTTATAATATTTTTTTCTGAAATGTAGCTATCCTGTCAAATTTCGTTGTCTAAACAATATTGTGCTGATCTGATGATGGACACGGAAGGTGGACAACAGAACTCCCCGATGATTAATAGTAGCGTGTTTGGACTCATTTTAATCATAAAAGCTTGTTATAAAATAATATTTTATATATTAATAACAAAAACCTTAATTAATATGGAGTAATTAATTTTGTGCGTTTTGTGTTATTCATTCCTAGGACTTCCTAATTCATTTGCGATTCGTTCGTGAGATGGCGACTTGTTTAAGGGGCTGACAATGGAGAGATATAAATCAAGATAAATGTAGTAAGGGAAAGTTTTATTTTCGTCCACTGCAACAGTTGCAGCAATAAATTTCAATGAACGCTGGAGGTTGTTTTGATTGCTTTTAAGTATGAGGCAGCCAACTTGCAAATAAAACGTTACTAACCATTCTTGGATATAAAAAAATACTTTTATTCAAAACCGTGCCAAGTGAGCTAACGACCTGTAAACGCTTACATAAACGAAAAAACCAAGCGCTTTTTCGCATAAAAACTATTACTTAAAAATATTCTGGAAACTGGACGTTAACTTCAGCCTGCAAATTTTATGAAAATTCCGCAATAAAAATCCTAAGTGTGTTTGAAGTTACAAAACTAACAAATTAACTTCACGTAAAGATTTTTTCATCACGCAAACGAAGGCCTTGGATTAAACGAACAAGATGGGCTATAAACAATGATTATGGCATTTTGGGACATTTCTTGGTCGTAACAGGCTTTTAGGGGCTATTAGGCAATGTTTGATATGTGGTGTAAGCGACTTTAGGGCCAATGAATGATTTATGTATTTCAGATTCGGTTTACTGGTCCCTTTTCCCGTAGATTAACTTTAGAGGGTACTGCTCTTGTTCTTGAAGTGTTGTCGGCGAAATAGAGAACAGATCATGTATTTTGGGATATTTTATGGACGGATTATTGATAGTGATTTAAGATTTAGGACTATAAATAATGTAGAGTCATCGACGAAATATCAGATAGTTGGATGGAAGGGCGTTTACAAATGATTTCACTTGGTTTATAGGCAAAAAAGTAAGGTTATAGCTTTAGGCTTATGCTTTATGCTTTTAGGTACTGTATATATTCTGTGGCAATAGACAAATTTTCGTCGATAATAGACCCAAAACTGCAATATAGACCTATCTTAGAAAGCGTACTTCCCCTAAACGGATGGCCCAAATAATAAAAAAAAACATATAATAGGTATATGATAGTCAAGAATATAAAAACAAGTAAACTTTTTTTAATTTGCAGTTCCTTTTGAAGGAAAAAATCCAAAGTTTCCTATTGTTAACACTAAAAAAGCCTACTGCTTCCAAACACCTGAAGCTAAATTAATGATTCATTTACAATATTAAAGACAATAAACAGGTTCATAAAAAAAAACTTTTTGAAATTAGTATTTACTTGAGATAGTTGAGATTTTTCGTGATTTTTGCTCACTATTTGTTTCGCGTGCTCTGTTCTGCCCCGTTCTTACTTACCTGAACTTTACTGAGTTAGTAAGTGACAGAATTTGGGGAGACTAGTCACCAAACTCACTAAACATAAATAATTTAGCTGATATTGAAGAGCGTTTTTGAGTGATAAGATATGCAGTTTTAATTAAATTTACGTTGTGTTCCAATATGTTAAAAGATTCCCCGTACATTGTGGTAGTACAAACCTTACCAATAAGACGATCGTGTTAATTTTGCGGAGTGGTGGGAGACTGCCTAGGACAGGGACAATTGGACGAATTTGGGAGAGACCTTTGTATAAGGAAAAAATAAGAACCAGAGAATGGACTTAACACATTTTCGGTAATATAAGTAGTCACAACAGTTTTTAATTAATAAAACTGTGAACGATTTTCGGAAGTTCCATGTCATCGTAGATTCAAGACCTGAGTAGAAGATAAGGTTAAGATAATATCTATGTAGCTGCATGTCTAGTGGAACTATCAGTTTATATTTGGCGTTGGTATCATGTCTGACGGCTGTTGTCTGAGCTCGTAAAATGTGCAAAAATCGCGCTTGCGTCACTCTAGTCTTGGCCAGTGTTTGGGGTAATTAGTAAGATGGAGAGTTCTATAGTACTTTTTTACAAATCACTATCAAACGTAACATTTTACAAACGAAGAAAACATCTCTTTATTTTTCAAATGACTCTGATACAACAAGCGCTGTCACTTTCAATATAACAGTTTCAAAAATGGCCAAATATGAAATGAAGAAAGTGACACGCAATAAAATTAAATAAAAAAAAACGATTGGCTTGTTTGACAAGAATGATGCGCAAAACGGTAGAAATGTTATTCATAACTAGCGGCTCGCCCCGGCTTTGCACGGATAGTGTCGGGATGAAAAGCAGGAAAAAGGAGGAAAACATCGTGAGGAAACCGCCTTATATTAGAATAACAAAGAAAACATGTGACATATGCATGAAAGTACAAGCACAGAATATAAGTAAGCTCATAATTCTTATAGGTTTGGTCGCGTTGGGACAGGAGTAAAATTATTTGATAAGACGATTCAAAATGATCGTTGTGATTTCAATTAATAAATAAATAATGCTGGACAGTTTACACAACATTATCTAGTCCCAAGCTAAGCAGAGCTTGTGTTATGGGTACTAGATAACTGATATACTTAATACAATATATAACATAGATAGATATTTTTTATTATACATAGAAAATACCCAGAACACCCTGAACAAATATCTGCATATCGCTCAAATATTTGTTCCGAGGCGGGAATCGAACCCGCAACCTCCGGCGTCGCAGGTGAACGTTCGCCCGCCCCGCCACAGAGGTCGACTTACTTTTGACTTTGACTTTGAGAATCCTTTCTGGTTACTTCACCATTCGTCAGTAGGCCCTGTTCAGGTCCTGCCCTGTTCTCTGACCTAACGCAGGGTGACCGAAAAGAACCAGTGACACGAATATTTGTAAATTTTTATAAACTTTACTAAGTTTTACTAACTTACACCAGACATGGCTATTGATATGAATCAAGTTGAATTTAAGACTGCGCCAACCCCAGGCAGAAATCTACATACAAACAAAACGCCTCGGACCGCTCGAAAAAGTGTTGTTAAGTATTGAACTCCTCGTAAAATATAGATAATTTTACAAATCCCCTACAGTAAACCCTAGGCTTTGTTGTATAAATTTTATTTATCAAAAAATTTACCCAATATTATGCACCATTTTAATAAACAATCGAATCTAGGCAAAAATAGACTTCATTTTGTTTTTTTTCTATTGAGAAAATATTGTCCTGTCGTGTTTCTGGCGCAGTGATCCTTCGTAATTATTAAAGTAGTATCCATACATATTTTTTATTTGTACATTGTACTTGATTTAGTCTGTTAAAAATCAAATTTATGATTTGGAATTCTACCGCACCTTAAGCACTTAGTCTACTCCAAGGTCTCGCCATAGCATAGCGCCAGTAATGAAATATTTTTTGTGACCTGCTTGTAACTCGGCGTTTAGTACCTACCTGTAGTCATTCTAATTGGGTAGCTACGGATAGCTGCGACTCGGCATCATGTCGAGCGCAGTAATAGAATCCGTACAAGTTAAATTTTACAAATCGCCGACTATTTTCAATGTTCCAATACCAGTTTTCATACAAATAAAAGCACATTTAAATTGGAGCAAACAATACACCCTAGATCCTATTCATCATGTGCTGGTCATCATCAGAGCCTGAAGATGTCGTTGAAAATGAACATTTTGAGCTTAAACAGAAGATAGATGCAAAAATGCCTGAATTCTCTAATTGCTGCGAGATGTTCCTAGAAAAGGCTGCACTAATGTCCACCAGACAGCTCCGAACCATCTCGCAAAAAACAGCTTTCATACAAAAAAAACCTCATTGAAATCAGAGCGCCAGTTCCGGAGGTACGATCCCACAGACAGATCCACAGATACACACGTCTGTTTGCATCAGGGATTAAAAACAGCTACAACCTACAAAAATACGTGTGTGTTAAGTCATATAATTACCGGCAACATAGTTTTCGCTATCTGAAGAAATGTTGATGAGCTATGATGAGCAAAAAACACGAAAAAATAATAATTTTGCGCCACAATCGAAAGCGTAGAAAGCAACCCGCTGATGACGAGGAAATCTGAATCATCAGCATCCATTTGACGTCCAATGCTGGAGACATGCCTCCCGCGACTGATTCGATGAACGACCTTGTGTCGCTGCTATCCACCGACTTCCTACGAATATCGGTCAATCTGCTTGCGGAGTGGGTGGAAATCTGAATAAGATTTTAACAAATATGTGTGTGTTTTGGTGTATTTCAAAAGATTTTAATAATAATAAGTCAAAAACCCGTATTATTTTCTCGGTGATGTTGAAACTTTTTCGTTCTAAATCTATTCCACAAAATCTATCTATCTTATTCAGCCAATAATATTATTGAATCTTTGAAGTGATTGTTACCTTAGGGAGCGTATATATAGCAAACAAGAATTCTTCATACAAATAAACGTGCAACGTTCATGCAAATGCCGCCCGAAAAAGGTGTTTTATTTGAATATTCCGTAAAAATATTGTATATTTTATAAAATCCCTAGAGTCGGCCCTCAATCATTTTTAGAGAATTGTATTTTCATATTTATTTACCTAATAATGTGAGTAATATTGAAAACAAAACGAAATTAACCGAAGATAAGAGGTAACTTTGTGATATTTTTCTGTCAAGAAAATGCTGTTTTTGACAAGAGTTAGTACTCGAAATTATATTCCACAATCCAAATATACTATTTTGATTTCAAGTTTGTACTTGATATACCTAAAGTAAAGTAGAAATCTAAGATTGGCATATTGCTTTATACGTCTTCAAACATCGCTAATTCTTTTCTCGTCTCGTTTCGCTGTTTGCTCGGACATCGTGAGAGTAATCTGCAGCGGCCTTGGAGACTGCAAACAGTGAGCTCATCCACTGTCTTGTCATCGTGAATAGGTTATTAAGCTGCCTCAGTTTTTTCTTTCCATAGCATCAAAAAGTCGGTTGCCTACTGAACTATAGTTTCCTACCAGAGAAACCTGAAATCCACACTGAAAGTTGATCGAATCGAGATTGTAGGTATTGTGAATTGTCTGAAAATTGAATTGCTCCCGCATAATAACAATTTAGTCTGATTTCGATTCATGGCGACCATAGATCAGAGTAGGCTAGTGCTATGGTTATTTAGAAAGAGAGAAAGAGAGACGTTTATTAACATAAAAAACTCAGAAATACTTTGAAATGTTCAAGTTCCAGTCACATTTAATTTTAGTCACATTTCCGTGATGTATTTTCAGTTGAGTAGAATACCATTTGTGACATCGATACTAGATCGGATCATGATCCGAACTATATTTTGACCATTTTTTACTACGAGAAAAAAAAAAAAAAAAAAAAAACATTTTTTTTTAATTTACCAACCATTCAAACTTATTGGTTTCTCAGTATATTGTTTGAAAGAAAAGTGTTCATCTTAAAAAAAACGAGGGAGATTTGCATGAGTCGCATATGATGTTTAACATCTGACATCTCACCTCCTTGGTAATAAGCAACATGGCTGATAGTACCAACCTCTCGGAAAAATGAGCGCTTTCTGTTACACACTTCGATCCCTTTTCACGAAATCACTCCCACAGATTGCAGGAAAGCGAGAGGAAAGATGTAACACATATACGAAATCTGAATCACAGTTTGAAGTAGCAGCTACATCGAGCAAAAACGAGCAAAAAAATCACGTTTGTTGTATGGGAGGGGCTCCCATACAACAAACGTGATTTTTTGTGAGCAAAAAAATCACGTTTGTTGTATGGGATATTTATTTTATTCTGTTTTTTAGTATTTGTTGTTATATAACACAAATAACAGAAATACATCATCTGTGAAAATTCCAACTGTCTTACTATCACGGTTCATGAGATACAGCCTGGTGACAAACGGACAGACAGACGGACAGCCGAGCCTTAGTAATTGGGTCCCGTTTTACCCTTTGGGTACGGAACCCTAACTGGTTCGTGGTCGCTACCCGATAACCTTCATTATCCATCGGTTGTCGGTTCTCGAGCTATACGGCCTGCCCATTGCCACTTCAGTTTGCTAATATCATTAGTAGGTGCATACAATCTCCTCAAGCACGCGGCAGCTGTTTACATTGACTGTACCAGCTGTTCTACATTTGTGGCTTTATTACAACAACATTTGCGATAGCCGTCGCGAATATACGAATTGACACGTGTGCGAACGACAATGTTGAGTAAAATACTGGTTTGGGTATATTATGGGTAACTGTATTTTTACTGCACGAAATGTTTAACTTCTAAAGGCTTTTATTTTTTGAGCGTTTCATTGCCATAACATAGACTCACAATAGTACTTACCATGTTTGAAAAAAGTAGGTATATCTCAAACCATATTTTATCAATGATCTTGTGTTGTTGTGTAAACTGTCCAGCATTATTATCTTCTTCGATATAAATCGACCTTGCCGGTCTTGGCCGGTATCTTTAGTATGAAAATCCATATCTGTCCTATTATCACATAGCGAATTTCACTATGAAAAATATAAAATGATATTGGTAAGACTATTTTATTTTGCATAGTATATGATAGTAATTATCTTTTTGAGAATAAATGATTATTAAAACATTAAAACTGATATTATTGTATTTAAATTATTTAAGTGTATTTTTAGCGTTATATCGGATACTAGTACTAAGTAATACTCGTAATTAACTTCTCTAGCACATAATAGTAAAATCCAAAGCATCTCATAAGTAACATAGTTTACGTAGTAACCGGAAGGCACAAAATGCAGTCCCTCCGGGAATCGAAGCCGGAACCTATAAACTGGCAGACTGCCAAGCTATTGAACTGCGAGACGAATCAACGAAACTGTTTGGGCTCAGATGAATGTTCGATAGATTTTACAGTTGCTAGAAACGTTAGAATGGTCCAATAATGTAAGACTAGAAATTTTTTTATATGGTGCAGGAATATTAAGTTATATTATATTAATAAACTGGTCAAATGCGTCTGGAACCACGTATAAGGTTCCAAAGTCAAGCCACAGTCGCTTCATAACTGGAAAAGTAGGTAAATCACAGGTTTTTTTTATTTTTTTTTAATAAAAGTTACTTAATATTTTGAACGTAAGTGTACCTATGTATGTGTGTTTATTTCTGTCACAGAATAAATTGGAGAGGTGTCGTTAGATTGTGAGAGTGACTATGGCTGTATCAAAGTTATGTACGCAGACGGGTGTTATTTTCAATAATTGTACTTTTTAACTCAATTCCGGTATTTTAGTGACGAGTATGTTCATTATTTCAGTGAAGTAAAAAAAACTTCTGATTTAATTACGGGAGGTTAAACTACAGTCAATAAGGTTTTTTTCCTATGTTGAAGAACTCTTTCGAGGAAATTCTCCCCCCCCCCCCTTCTCCCCCTCCCCCCTTTCCTCGCACAAGTTCGTGGCACAACATGAAAATTTTATCCAGCTGTCGAGATTACCCCTTTTTACAGACAAACGGACGGATGGACAGATAGCAGCGGCGCTGGCTTGGTATCCCCATTGCTTATGGAACCCTAATATTTTTAAGGTTCCATAACAAAACTTTCATAGTTGTGTCGTATCTGAGTAGTTACTAATAGATCCCTTTGCTACGATCCTGTCGGCTTCCTTCTTACTAATAAACCCATGAATTTTTAGGGTTCCTTACCCAAAGCGCTAACACGGGACCCTATTACTAAGACTCCGCTGTCCGACAACAAATACTAACCAACAGAATAAAATAAATATTTAACGGGGCTCCCATACAACAACAGTGATTGTTTCGCCGTTTTTATAGACAATGGCACGGAACCCTTCGTGCGCAAGTCCAACTCGCACTTGCGCGTTTTTTAAAGACTGCTTTCAAATTACTAATTGGCCCTTTAACTATTTTGTTACTGTTGGGTTTTCTAACGACACCTGGAAGTGTGAGGAAAATCCATAATATTATGTTAAATAAACAAATCTAACAGGCTATAATGAGTAGGTAAACACAAATTCTACAAAATTTCAAGTTGGTATCATAAGCTGTTTTAATAGCCCACTTAATTTCGCTTCCTTCCCTAAAACCGCCGTGAAATATTTCCAGGTTGTCACATTAGCAATTTAGATTTTATTTATACTCTGGCAAAGTACATTTTAAGAATTCTTTTTAAAATTGCTGTTTGGAAGGGAGATGAAGATCCTGAATTTGTGTTATTGTGATTTTAGGGATTACATTTTTCAGTTTATACTTTGTCTTCTTAAGACTGATATTTCAGAGATCTCTTCCCGTGCCCTATTCGTAGAAAAACACACAAACTAATCAGTTTCTTGACTTGCCAGTACGACTTTTGTTTTCAAACAAAACTCTGTTAAACAATAACTTTAACTTGACCCTATCAGCTTCGTAAAAGATCTTGTCTGTGACCTAGAATCGAAAGACCCAAACTCGCTCTCCAATTGAATCCATTATAGGCCTCATCAAGAGAGCTGTCTTCTGTCACGACATCTGCTTAATCTAGATCATCAATCTCAGAGCAGACCTGGCGTTAGTTACGAGCCTGTTTAAAAGGTCTTCAAGACGAGGTCAACTAAAAATAGTGCACGTGACTCATTTGATTTGGCTGGACTTTAGTTTAGTACGTTATTAGCACATACTATCATGGGCAATTTTCTTTGGTATAATATTTGTCCTGCCGGCCTAGCCAAATGGCATTCGCTTCGAAGCGATTCCATTTCTACAGTCGTAATTCAATACAATAGACCACGTGATATTTCGATAGCATACGTCAATCTCATACATTGTTGGGTACAAGCGACATCGCTATTAGAAAGTTACTTTGTCTACAGCCTCTGAAAATCGTGAACATCATACAATGTCTTACAACGTAAATTATCGCTGTTACCCACCAACGTTGGTAAAATTAATAAGAGTAAGTAACAAATAATATTATTTTAGAGAACATAGTAGTAGATGACGACCTCTGTGGCGAGGCGGGCGAAGGTACGCCTGCGACGCAGGAGGTTGCAGGTTCGATTCCCGCCTCGCAACAAATATTTTTACGATCTGCAGATATTTGTTCAGGGTGTTCTGGGTGTTTTCTATGTATAATAAAAAATATCTATCTATGGAATGTATTGTATTAAGTATATCAGTTAGTTCCCATAAAACAAGCTCTGCTTAGCTTGGGGCTATTGTGTGAACTGTCCAGCATTATAATAATATATTGATTTTTTATTTAGATTTTCTATTTTCATAGCAAATATTAGTTTAAATACTGTTTTTCTTGTTTTTCGTTCACTTTTTGTTGCGCAAGCGCTATTCTGTCAGTTACTGAACTATACTGAGTTAGATAATGACGAAATTTGGCTATTGTCTACCTTAAGCGCTCCTGGCCTAATCACCACACGGAAGTTACGATCTAAATTTATAATTCCGAATGGTCACCGAAATTCTGAAGCCCCGCGTTTAGCTAATTGGATCTAGAGCCCGATTGTCCGCCATTTTGGATCATTTTACCTGATATTTTATTATTAATCGGTTTAAACTTTGGTATTTCGTTTAAAGCCTTCTATTTATAGCTGATTAATCAATAAAAGCTTAACCTACTGCGAAAAGGTCATGTAGGTTTTGGGTGTTTAAAAAAAGTGATGAAATCATAGAATTGAAACTACCATGGCTAGTCATCATTTTAGAAAAAAATACGACTATATACCACGTACCTTACTAATCTCCAACGTGGTCGCGGTAGTTGCTCATGAAGAAGGACCTCTAAATGGTCAGCTAAACGTCAGCAGGAGATTAGTAAAGTAGGGTACGTGGTGTATAGTCGTAATTTTTCTAAAATGATCCAATCGTGCATACTAATTTACCCGGACTTGTTGGTATGATTCGTTGGTATAAGTTTTGTCCTGGCTGCTAGCTTTCCTGGAAGAAAGTATGAGCCGAGTCAGTCATGGGGAGTAATGGCGGCGATGAGCTCACCACCTGCCACGTCTATATTTCCTCGATGGTGCAACCCACGGCTCTATGCACTGTAAATACCTTCTTACCTTATTACCTGTAGCCCTATTACAACTCCTTTATCTTTTCTTTGTAGGTATAATATTGGTATAACAGTTACGAAAACCCTCAAGACAAGAATATAAGCCGTCTCGAGTCTCGCCTCTCCACAGATGAGTGGAGGCTTAATTACCTTTTTGTTACATTATCTGCGCTTGATCGCGGTGTTAAGGTCTACATACTCCGGCTGAGACAATAGATGCTAGTGGTGCGCTATGTCGGTAGAAATATATCGAACATTTGATGTTAATAAAATCATTATCGATGTTATAGTTGTAAGCATAAACAGTTTTCAGATGTAAAAAAAACGAACAAAAAATTAGGAATTTAATGTTACAATTCTAAAATAGAATAGAGCAGAATATTATTTATTTCACTAAAACAAACAATATAATAGGCGAACTTAATACTAAGAAACATTCTCTACCAGCGAACCTTTGTGTATTGTGAATACATTTATTTATTTATGTAGTTCTAGTTTTAATAAGCTAAATTATCATAAAATTGGTTAAATTCCACCAATCCGTCAAGCGTCAATCATCTATTTATTTTATGGATATAGGTAACGATGTACTTATGTAACGATATGTGTATTGACCATTGTTTTTATCATATCTCTAGTATTATTGTTGTTTATGATCATAATTGCTGTGATCATCACCATCATCATCAGCCTATATAGAAGTCCATTGCTGGACATAGGCCTCTCCCATGGATGCAATGACGAACGGTCCCGTGCTGCCTCCATCTACCGATTATCCGCGACTTCCATAATATATTTGGTTCATTCAGAATGGACCTGCCTACACTGCGTCGTCCGGTTTATTCGAGGACCTTTATTCCCTAGCGGTCGTCTGTTCTGCGAGCTATATGGCCTGCCCATTGCCACTTCAACTTGCTTATTCTGAGAGCTGTGTCAATGATCTTGGTTCTCCTATGGATCTTGTCTTTAAATTCTATCACGTAGTGAAACTCCAAGCATAGCTTTCTCCATAGCCCGCTGTGTGACATGGAGCTTATTTATGAGGCCATTAGTTAGTGACCACGTCCCAGTGACATAGGTAATAACTGGCAACATGCACTGATGCACTGGTTTTCGATTCGATAACTGCTGTTGTAAGTTTCAAAAAACATCGATATTAACGTTATACAACCCTACGTAGGTTACAATGTAGTGGCATAAATGAGGGTAAGAAATTGCAACGCTGTAACAGTCTGCTCCAATAATGATACGAGTAAACCTTACAATATATGCAACATCTGATCAGATGATCGAAAAAATTACTTTTCCTTCTTGTTCTTGATTTGCCTTATGCATGCTGATGAGATATTTTACCTCCAAATTATAAATTGAACAGATTTATGTTCTACTTATTTTCCAAGAAGAAAAATCAAGCATGTTGCTGAAAAATAAAATACAATCAAATAACCGTTAAGGATGGAACAAAGGCGTAAAATATACGCGAAGGTGTATAAAATCAAAATATGGCTTACTACACGAATAATTGTTGGTTGGATAACAATTGTTCGGTTCTGCTCGAGTGGTTGTAACGTCTCACGAAATCACTGCACCTTGTTAATGTACTCTGCTGAACCAATAATTCAGGTTAAGTCATAGAAACAGTTTAAATCTGTATTGCAAACCTATAGAGGAGGTGGTAGATAACCAATTGACGAAATATTGGAAATTGAACCACTATATCAATTTGCAATTGTAGTTAAAGTTTAAATTAGTAATTTCTCATTAAGTGAAATGTAATTTCTTTTGAGAATAAATATCTTTAACCTGAGAATGCGGCAGTTCTTTAAAAAGATATAAAGAGATGCCTTGGTTGATCCCATTAAAATGGATGCAAACCATTAAAAAGTACATGAAACTGGCCAACATAACAACGGAAATAACCCACAATCGTGCGATGTAGAGTGCAATAAAAATTGGGACCTAATAGCCAGCAGAAAGAAGAAGCTTAGGGTACGGTAGTTCTTTGGTTAGGAGAAGGGTAAGGGCTGTGGCCCGGCTGGACTCGCTCGCCTTAGGAAATGACATTGAATCTAATAGGTAGGCATCTAATTTGGTGGATACCATTTATGCACCTCTTTTTAGTGGCATTTGGGAGATTTAGAGCCCACGGAGCTTTCTAAGAATATTTGAGTTTCATTATAACGGTCTATTCACAGCGTGATTAAAATTATAATGTGTTTAAAAACACAGGTGAACTTTTTTATTTATCTTTAGGAATAGGTACATACCATATTAATTATATTATACCAAACCGCCCTTTAAATTGACAAATTGTATATTCCAAGTGTGGTTTCATTTAATATTCAGACGGCACACCTCCTGTATTACTCACCCAATTGTATACCTACGACTGAAAACGATATACAGGTACACACATTAGTAGGTATAAGATACCATATATGCATATATTACGTGTACAGTATCGCCCTATACCTTGATCACAGATAAAAGAATTAGCATTGATATTCCAACTGCGTGCGCTCGGTCATTGTGTCATATTTTGTGTTTTCATCCTTTTGAAAGCTTACACGCTATTTATTTATTGCTTTTTCCTGTACCTATTTTACAAGCTTTTATCTAGTTTCACCTGTCTGTGGCTGTGGGTGATCAAATATTATACTAGTTAAATTTGACCCACTTCTCGATGTTTGATTGAGCTGAAATTTTGCATACATTCCTCCGATAAGTTCCGATGACAATACAGTATTATGGTGACAACGAGCTGATCTGATGATAAAGACGGAAGGTGGATAACGGCATTCCTCGATGGATTATCCTAGACTGGTAGTGTTTGGGCTCGTTTTGATCAGCACACCGTTCCGATCACTAATTTCATAAAAGCTTGTTTTGAAAAAGATATAAAGGTTCAACAAATACTTTTTTCATGTAACCCTTTAAGTTTAACCTTGACATTTATGTACCATTTTGTGTTAAAAATCTCTCATAGATATTTGTATATTAACACCTAGCGGTCTCACGCAGTTATCTGCTCCGTTATTCTCCCGATTGAATTAAATTTCAGTTTTTAATCTATCAAAAGTGGCTCCGCCTTTTTGGCTTAAAAGCACGACAAACATCCACCAGCATTATCATTCATTTTACTTTTATAAATTATTATTTATACTTCCATGCTATGGAACACTCATTTTCGGTCCGACTCGTATTGACTATTCTTGTACTAGCTCTTTTCCAGTCTATTGCACTCTGCTAAGACCTTCAATCCTTACACCTGCAACGTGACGCAAACTAACGGGTCAGTGAACAAAGTGTCGCCTAGTAGTCCCCCTACTCGCTTCATAAGGAAATAGCAGCGCACTTCCGTTCAATGAATCACGTAGGGTTTCTAGGATCGAATATCTATAAGGTTATCGATACTTTGACGATAATGTTTCATATTTTAGGGAGTTAGAAATATGTATTTACTTTGAATATTATCACATGTTTAATTTGACTCAAAATGTTATAAGCGAATAATGCAAGAATATGCAATATTTGGGTACAGGTCAACTAGCACGGTTAACATATTACTTATACAACACACATAGCAAAACCGTAGGCCTCTAAATGTACATTTCACAGAGTCGGAACTATGAGTTAGTTAATTCCAGTTATTTGTTCGTCTCATCAATTATAACATTCCCAGCCACTGTTAGTCATTATTTCCGACTAGGCTCGTTTCCATATTACTCCGAGATCCAAGCCTTTTACTTATTTTATGTTACAATTGTAACAAAGGATATCCACTATTGAAGCTTTGATCTCTTTATGAGTTTTTGCATTCTACTGTACTCTCAAGAATAAAATGTTTATGGGTTATAGGTTGAATCCATACATTTTGGCTTAATCCCACCCTCGTTAGATCCAACGCATCTGATTACAGGTATTGCCGACAAGAAGTGACCTTGAACTATTGACCTTTGACCTTCGTGTGCCGTTTTATGTCTTCATAAGTCGGCTTAGTTATTTTTTCCGGAGTTATGTAATGTGGTTTGTTATAAGTTATTCTTTTATTATGATAATTTGTGGTAATAGATTTTCCTGCTGAATAATATGAAAACTTTTGTGTAAAGTTTATAAAAGTATAATAAAGAAGTGTTATTACTGCAGCATTTTGTATAGTTGGCAAAATTCATGGTCCCGCCATTAGTATACTCTTTGCTTGCCATAAGCGGAAATTTATAGCAAATGGTATTCTGAAAGTTAAATTGCTTTCTCTCATTATCTGCTCTTCCACATTTATGATACCGAATATTATAATATTTTGATGGAATTGCTAAGTAGCTTTAAATGGGCTAATGGATTCCTCTAATCAGCCTGTTGGCACTGGAGCTCTGGACCTGGAAGAAGTGTTATTGTGAGACAATGGAGACTGTTGTGTCCTGAGTGGTTTTATCGTGATACAGTGGAAACTATCAAACTTCTGCTTGAGCTGAGCCTCTAGTCTAGAAATGTAACAAACAACTACACTGGCGTATGGAGTTCAGTATTGATGCTTCGAAAAACAACAGCTTGAGAACCTGAGTTTCTATACGTCAATCCGTGTAATGTACAACACAAACCCGTGTAGTTGCTTGTTACATTTCTAGACTAGGCCCTCTAGGTCTAGAAACGTTTAAAAACCGTAAGACAATGGAGATAAGCCCGATCTCGCCCGATGCCACCGATAACTCCGGCATGCGACGAGTAATTATAGATTGCATTCATACGAGTACTTTCCTTTCGCGTCTCGGTCTGTGCTGAGTTAGGACATCGGGCTCATTTGCTTTTTATCCGTTTGTCTACGATAAAGACTGCTTATTTTACCATGACAATGTTTTTTAAATCATTTAGCCTGACAGTTGCTGAAATTCGACCACATCACGTCATGGAAGTTATACAAAATCTGGAGTAGGTATTTAGCATTTAAAATTAAGTATTTATTTAATTGAAAATAGCTCCTGTTAATTTAAATAGAATAATTTTATGTAGATGGGCAAAGACTTTCTAATAACTCTACGATGGAGTTAGAATTCCACACTATGAATGCCAAAATCTGGCACCTTTGAAAATTCTAACGATGACAAATGACTTCGGTACTCGTACACTGCGGTTCACACTCTAGTCCTTCAAATTTGTTCAATAATCAAGCAGCAATGGACGGATAAAGATCCGTTTTGTCTCTCTTTTGGTTCGCATACTTTTTGAGCGTCCATTTACTTTAGGTCGATATAGATAGCTACTAGATTCCTTTTCTATCATTCATATCTATTTCTGTAATGCAATTCTCATAATAAATGATTTACGATGATTTTAAAGATTTTCGGCACACTGGTTCTTGTACACCAGTTGAAATATCTTAATATTGACCTGGATTGGCGACCACGACTGAATGGCGCAGTGCAGCTCTAGATGGACTGACGATATTTTATAGTTTGCAGAAAGTTGGTGAATGGAGGCGGCTCTCTCCAGCAGGGGACTTCTACAGGCTGATGATGATGATGATGATGATGATGATGTTAAATTTCCACGGAAATTATCATTATCACTTTCAGTTATGTCATAAAACAACCGGTTGCTTTGTACTCTTGTGAGAAAATCTTTATTGTTGAATAGATCGTTTACTGAGACATGTTCCCGAGATAAAAAAGTCAGTCTCGTCATATATTCTGTGGTCTCGTCTATAATTTGCTCAGATAATTATACTTTTAAAACATCAACTATTATTCTCAAACTTTCCTTGAAAAATCTCAGGTATCATAATATTTTTTTAACTATGCACCAATTTGCACTTAAATGGTGGGATAGTCTCAAATTATTCAAAATATATGTAAATTGACGACCACTGTGGCGCGGCGGGCGAAGGTTGGCCTGGGACGCAGGAGGTTGCGGGTTCGATTTCCGCCTCGGAACAAATATTTGTGCGATCGCAGATATTTGTTCAGGGTGTTCTGTGTATTTTCTATGTATAATAAAAAATATCTATCTGTGTAATATATATTGTATTAAATATGTCAGTTATCTAGTACCCATAATACAAGCTCTGCTTAGCTTGGGGCTAGATAATGGTGTGTGAACTGCCCAGCATTATTTATTTATTTATTTAATTATTAAGTTGTTTAAAAAAAAAAATTGTTTGTAATCCTGTGTCGATCAAAATGAGCCGAAACACTACTACTAGGCTACTATTCGTCATCGAGGAGTTCGGTTGTCCACTTTCCGTCTCCATCATCAGATCAGCTCGCTGTCACCATAGTATTATCTTCCATATAAGTTTAGCTCCTCTCCATCCAAAGGTTCTCTGGAAGAGATCACTTTTTAGTGATAAGACCCCCCATTGTACATTTAGTTTTTTGTTTAATTGTTGTGTTGATTTTAATTAGTTTGTAAGGTGTGCAATAAAGTATTTTCATTAATTCATTAATTATTATCATGGGAAGTTGACAAGTGCCAAATTTCAGCTCAACCGGATGTGCTTATAATGAATTACAAAAGAACTGGAAAGACATACGAAAGAAGCAAGTTAAATAAAAGCCTATAAAAATTATTTCCTTCTTATATCCTATCTTACTTCCTACTAATATTATAAATGCGAAAGTTTGTGTGTGTGAGTGTGTTTGTTACTTCTTCACGTTGAAACGGCTGGACGGATTTGCATGAAATTTGGAATGGAGATAACTGGACTCCCAGAATAACAAATAGGCACATTTTTATCCCGATACTCCAACGGGTTCGAGACTTACGTGGGTGAAACCGTGGGGCGCTGCTAGTTTGTAGTATAAATGCGAATGTTTTGGTATTTGTTTGTTACATAATAACAACGTAACGGCTAAGCCAATTTTAATAAGTATAGATAGATCAGTTTAGCTACCTTAAGATCGTTAGCAGCGGTCTTCAGGTAGCACAACTGTTACAATATGTTTTTTTCACACAACCTATCATCTTACAAAGGTTATAACAGTTTTTATTTATTTTTGTTTTCAATTCTCTAAGATCTTGTAGTACCTATACCTATACTTAGTAGATTTTTGTTTTTGTCTTCTTGTTTTATGTGTGTGTTGTGCGTGTGGTAAAATAAATAAATTTACTTTCTTTCTTTCTTTCTTTTTGTTCAATACTTGTAATACTTGTATTATTTTTTCTGTAAATAAATGTATAGATAGATTAGCATAATTAGAACAAAGCTACGGGTACCCACTAGTATAAATAGTTCAAGGCCTAGATGAGTTGAGTGAGCCTTAGGCCAGTCTTGTCTTATTCAGAGAATATTACAGGCTGCCTGGTAATTATTATAGTTTTGTTTCGTAAGAAGTTAGACTCGCTTATGTCATACTGTATTCGCATACAAGTCGCATTTAGACTCAAGGAAACTGTAAAAAGCATTGATAGAATTCCCGGAAAACGGTACGAACTCTGAATAAATCAAATAAAACAAGTGGGTATGGTATGACAACACGCGTCTTTTAAATTTGCATCATCATTGCAGTGGCATTTCCGATGCCCCAGTATTCCCAATTTTAATTGCTTTTTTAAGGGTTACATGACTGAATAACAGGGCCCTTATAAGATCACTTTGACGTCCGTCTGTTTGTCTGTCTGTCTGTATATCTGTCTGTCTGTCTGTATATATGTCTGTCTTTCGGTATGTCTTTCTGTCTGTACGTCTGTCTTGACCCCTTTAATCCCTCTTCATAATTTCCCCACATCATCATGCTCTAACCTGATTGTTTTCATTTGACCCGCTTTAACATTTTCTTACAAAGACCTTAACCTTTTTTTAAAAAAAACTCCGCCACGGCTGAATGTATCTTGAATCAATCTATATAGGTACCAATATAAAAAATAACAGACTGTCTGTGATTTCAAAATACATGCTAAAATTAAGGAGAAAATTGCTATTTATACGACGCCCAATCATAAATGAACGTTTTTAGAATTTTTGTCACTCTGTCTGAAAGTTAATTTGTCAAGAATTTGTTGATCAAAAAGGCTCAATGGATTTCAATGAAAATTTTAGATGAAAACAGGAGATTTATCTTAATTTTTGTTGCCTTACATTTCTGAAATTTGAAATGCTAAGAAGATATTGTAAATAAATAAAGAAAAAGTCTAAAATTTATGAATTTCCATTTTTACCCCTAGTATGGAGAATTTGTAACACTAGTCGAGAGTTTAGTTTTTTTTTTTTTTGTTGTACTAATAGGGACCATAATCGGTTTATGTTACTGGCCAAGGTACTCATAGGGACCACAGTTTTTTTTTTCATAATAATTAAATATACATATAACAAAAATAAAAATAAAAGTTGCTTTTACCTTTATATGTGTACATGTAGAGTTTTAATAACCTAACGTAATAATAACCTCGCTGCCTGGTTAAGGGTTTATACTACTTGAATGATGGAACAAGCAGATGGCCCACCTGATGTTAAGCGGTAACCTCTGCCTATGAACAGTGCATTACCTCATAGGTCACGTCCACCTAGGACGCGCCCTATGTGGCATTGCACTGCGCCCGCCACCCTGAGACATAAAGATGAAAAGTCTCCTGTGCCTGTAATTTCACTGGCACCCTTACCCTTCAAACCGGAACACAGCAATGCGAGCACTACTGCTTTGCGGCAGAAATAGGTATGGTGGTAGTACTTCCCCGGACGAACTTTTTCACAAAAAAGCTCTACTACTACTAAAAAGTGGCTTAAACTCAAAAAGGGCTGTGCCGATTACGCTTTTACAGTACGGAACCCTAAGGGTGCGAGTCTCACTCGTACTTGTCCGTTATTTTTTTGATGTTGTTTAGATTTCTGGTAAATAACACCAGTACAACTTATTTATTGAAAACATTGTATTTTCATGGTTATTTAGAGTTAATCCACACTTATCTTTCATTGTGTTTTGTTAAGATGTAAGTATGTTGAAATCAAGAAGCATGATAATGTTTTTTATCTACACTCAAAACGAAAAAATCTAATTACGAATTCAAAGACGGTTCTATACAGACGCACTTTATAGACGCATATGCATAAAATTAAGCATAAAACTCATTATAGTACCGCCAACTGTATCATAAAACTCATTATAGTACCGCTATCTTTTTTTTTATTAATTCATTAAACTAGTCTATGGTTATAGCCTGAATATGAAAAAAAAGCGCACGCATGCGCAGTTCGACCTGTGAAAAAATGGCGCACGCATGCGTAGTTTGAACTTAATTTCCCGCGCTTCCCATATTACTATACCAAATAAATTACTTCCTTGAAACCTACCTACTTTGTTTAATTTCAATTTTTCCTATGAGTGAAGATAAAGTAGTGTATGAAACTGCATATAACTTAGGTATTAAAACACTCGAGTTAACCTATTATCGAAACACTTAAACAGACTCTCGTGTTTTAATACCCCTTCTTATATGACAGATGCATAAACTACTATTTAATCCCTCTAATATCATACATGTCAAAGTTACGATGTTTGGAAGTTTGTTACTCCATCACACTGATCGGCTGAACCGATTTAGATTAAATATGGTACACAGCTAGATTATAGCCTAAATTGAGCTACTCGTATATATGCTACTTGTATCCTTGTAAAACACGAACGAAGAAATCCTCTAATCCAATCTAATTTTCCTGTATTATCCGAAAATGTATAGTAGGTACCTGCTCGAGTATTATGTGAAGGATAAGCTAATATTCTCAACTTGATCGTTTATCACAAGAAGTGTGTCTTATAATATTTTTCTGCGTAATCCCACTTCGTGATGGCCCTTTAGCTCCCTCTACCGCCCTTCATTTCATCCCCTACAGGTTTAATTCCTTCACGGGTTTCATCCTTTACGTATTTCTCTGGTAGCTTTTGGAATAATTTTTCCTTATTTCCTTATATCCCTTTGAAATGCTAATTCATTTTCATGAATATTTTATTGAATGATATCGTAACATTGACATTTAGGCTTATCAGATAATTTTAATATTACCCATTTCTCTTTGTTTGTTTTGGTTAGGTATGTAATTCAATTTTAAAGCAAGATAAAAACTCATTTAATGTATCAATGTAATCTACTTGTGTGATTAATGACATTCAAAGTTTAAAGTAAAGTAAAAGTGGCTGCATGACCTATTATTGTATAATGGAAAAAAAAACTTTTTAATCCCAGTTTTCTGTTAAAGCAGCCAGTCTCCATCATAAAACCTCTATATTTTGAAAAATTATTATTGCTTTTTCAAAAAATATTTAATTGATTTGAGTTATTGAACTGAATAATGTGCTTTTATTCAAATAAAACAGAGTTTCATACGCCGGAAGCATTATGAAGTTCGTGGCAGAAATATCTATTATTATTTTCTTCTTAAGTATCTACATGTCTCTATATTTTCGGCAAGTCACGAGTGAAAAGGAACAAAATAAAATCATTAGAATCTTTCTTTGCAAATGTTTTTTTTATCTATTACCAAATAATTATTTTCTTTAAGACCAGCCAGTCTATTATAAAACTTCTTTATTACAAAATATTATTTTTCATTTTTCAAAAAAGTTTTCATTGAAATGATTGAATGAACTGACTATGCGTTTGTTTATTGGAAGCCAAGTTAGGACGGCAGCTTTGTGGACGAAATATTATTATTATCATTCTTAAGCATGCCTACATTTTCGGCAAGTCACGAGTGAAAAGGAAGCAAATAAAATCAATAGAACCTTTCTTTCTCTAGGAATGAATTCGTTGCGGGCACCAAGACTATTACGAGCTTTATTGCTTCTTGGGCTGTGGTAAGGCAGGGGTGCGATCACCGCATTAGTGGAATTATAAGGCTGTTTTAATATTGATCTAATAAGAAGAATAAGTGTGTACGTCCTGAATTTGATAACATTATATTATGATATTAAGACCTAAGATACTATCTTATCACATTATGTATGGTAATGGCTAGATGCTTGTGTTTTAATCACGCAGACGTAACGGCTGAACCGATTTTAATGAAATTTTATGATTATTGCGTTCCGACTCGAATAGATTTAGGCTACTTTTTAACATACAAGCAAAGCCACTGGTGGGTGTTAGTAATATTCTAAGCTTTGTATTTAGTCCAATTTAAGATCTTAAAGTAAAATTTTCATAATTTGTTTTCTATTTGTGTAAAATACTCTGACTTCTATTTACTATTATTTTTTGTCTATCTATCTATCTTATCCTATCTATATTGTTTGTTTATTTTTAACCAAAATAGGTTAAATTTTATGGTTTTTTTGGGCTTACTGGTAGGCGGTACCGAAAGGTCGTAGGTTATAATAGTTGAATGTTACAATTACTTTCTTCTTACGAAGGAAATCCACAATAAAGCCGACGGAAATAAATACGGAGGTATTTAGAAGTAGGACCTCAAAATTTATAGTAATACCTTCCGAACTTTCGTATCCGGCTGGTTTGGTGATCACAGATCACACTCCGTAATCTTCTGAATTAACCCCTCTGGTGAATACATTTTTGAGGTGCCAGTTCTAAACAGTACCTGTTTAGAACTTAGATTTAACATATCATAATTTTGAAATTATAATAATTAAAACAAACGAAGATTATCTAGAAAACTCTGTAATGAAGTTCGACATGAACGTCGAAGTAAGAAATAAAACTACATAGCGTTAAATTACTTGACACAAAAACAGGCATGCGCCACCGCAGCGACTCCATTGAATAATTCAATCAGCCTAATAGTGTTGTCTGTTCGTCACCGATGACGTAACAGGAAAAACAGCCGGAGCCGGCCGCATACACTAGCACTAATGACACTGCGACACACCATGCCGGCACTTATGTAAGCGCGACTTTAGACACTTTTTTGCAGAACTACAACAATAAAACACTCCCAATCGCGAAATGAATGGAGAAAGTGCGTGTTGCAAGCAGCCGATGCAGAAATGCGTCGTTTGTAACGCCTCACCAGACGAGCGGAACACCGGCCGGCGAGTTGATTTTCTCAATGATTGTGACAGCTGTCACTGCGACAGGTCGTCCCACTTCCGCACTCACCTTTGACGAGGCGCTGCAGTATAATCTCCTTGTGCTCCTGCGTGTGGGGCTCGCCGATGACGGCGAGCAGATAGCATCCCGTGAGGGGGCTCGGCGGGGGCACGGAGGCGGACACCTCCGTCCCGAGGGACAGGGACCGCTCCTCGTCGTGGTCCATCGTCGACGGCGGCGCCGGCGCGACTGCCGACGGTTAGCCCAGTGTGCTCGTGCTGCCGACCGCTCGGCACGACTACTCCGCGAGGAATGGAGTCCAGCGGCCGGCGCGCCTGGCGTGCGTGCGCTGCTAGCATCGACCGCCGCGCCCGGCACGCAGACGCCACGCCGACCAGCCACTACCCTGCTCTCTCCGCCTCTTTCCACCCCTTGACTCACCACCTGAGCTAGAAGAGGAAGGATAACTTAGGGCGTGTACAGAAGGCTCTAAGTTTTTCAGCGCACACGTGATCTGCATTGCGTCTAAACAACCCGGCTGAATAACCTCGGGCCGGTGCTCAGCTGTTCATAGAATGCCACGGCTGTACAATCGATACCGCCATGATGGGGTGGATTGACGTTTGGCTTCCCACGATTACCTACTCGCGGTCTTGAGGGCAATGATTGAGCTGTTACAGTTACATATCGATTTTCCTGGTATTTCAACTGACTGTTTAATACACCCTTATGGTCTATAAACCCTTGCACAGCTTTCTTTATTTTTTATCTCCTCATCTCATTGTTTGATGATTCTTGATTAATGTCAACTTTTTGACTGTTATTTTTCCCCACAGACTTTCCTTATCCTCCCTCGTCTTCCTCGTCTTACGGCTTATTAATTTACTTACTACGTTTCCGACATTATAATCCTCCAATCTCATTCAATTCCATCCACAAAGTGCGGTTTCCCTATAGGCCGAAAGGCTCTAGCAAAACAGCCTATTGGCTCGCTGGCTACCAACCGGTAAATCCCGATTTGGCAGTTCGGGATTAGGTCACGCTCATAAAGCCAGATGTTGTGGTGCTCAGTTATGCATCAGGTAATAGAAATGTGTTAAAAATTTAATGAGCTTTGAACTCATAGAGTGCATTGCAACTTAATGTTTCAAATTAAATAAACTGCAGTGTATGGCGGTACGGAGGCCTGCAATGCTCTAAGTATGAATTAATAAAATAGGTTTACGTCATAAACTCAAGCCTTTTTCATGTAGAGGCAGGCAGACTTCCTATCCTAATAGCTTTTGAAGTAAGTATTTAATTATCGGTTTTAGTATGGTGTGGAATTTCTATTCATCATATAAATATGTAGGTATTGACATTATGACTACGAGTACAATGGTCATGCAAGCCCATAACAAAATGGCATTGCATTGAAAGCTGAAGTACCATCTGAATATGGTACTTAAATATGTGGAATTCACATCGACTGTACTTATAGTTTTTTGATTGTGCTATGTTTAATCATAATAAAATCTCCTTTGTATCTCCATCTCTTCAGGGCCCAACAAGTTATCTCAGATATACCTCAGACTAGAGGAATCTGTATTCAAGTCACATGCCATTCGGGTAAAGAGGAAATTTTCGATACAATCTTATTTAAACAGAGGTTTCAGAAGGACCAATTCTAAAAGAAGACCGGGGTCTGCTACTTCTACTCCACCATTGTTCTGTATGTCTGTTTTTATTATGACTTTAAAAATATGAACATAAACAACACAGGTGAAGACATCGAAGATGAAAACAGTGAAGACGTCTTTACCCTAGATAACAACTTAGCACTAAAAATTAATAGCATCAAAAAATCAAGTAAAGTTTTCTTTTGAGCACATGCTGCATCTGACATTTGGCCTACCTGATATTAAGCGATAACCACAGCTCATAACAAATGCCTCTTAGGTCACGTCTCCCTAGAACGCGCCCTATACGCCATTGCACTGCACTCGCCACCCTAAAACATAAAGATGATAATCACGTGCCTGTAATTTGAACGGCCCTTCAAACCGGAACACAGCAAATCGAGCACTACTACTTTGCGGCAGAAATTGGTTAGTACTTCCCCAGATTAACTCTTTAAAAAGAAGCTTTACTTCTATAAGAGTACAGACTGGTACTGATGGAGATCGTTGTTAGCGATAAGGCCACCCATTGCCCTATATTTTATGCGTTTTCGTATGGTGATTACAGGTCAGCGTTTAACTGAGTCAGTCCCTGAGGAATGGGAGCGGTACGGGAGGGGTGTTTTAGTTACATTATGTCACATGTCATCGGATAATTTGAGAGATCAAAATCCCGTACTGCTCCCATACCTAGTACCTAGAACCATACCTAGTACCATACCTAGTTTTTTAGTAGTAGTAGAGCTTGTTTGTGATAGAGTTCGTCCAGGGAAGTACTACCACCATACCTATTTCTGCCGCAAAGCAGTATTGCTCGCATTACTATGTTCCGGTTTGAAGGGTAAAATTGAAAGGGTGCCGGTGAAATTACAGGCACATGAGACTTTTCATATTTATGTCTCAGGGTGGCGGGCGCAGTGCAATGCCACATAGGGCGCGTCCTAGGTGGGCGTGACCTATGAGGTAATTCACTGTTCATAGGCAGAGGTTACCGCTTAACATCAGGTGGGCCATCTGCTTGATCCGTCATTCAGTAGTATAAAAAAAAACCTCAGGGACTGACTCAGTTAAGCGCTAGACCTGTAATGAAGAGTGTTCTTGTTATAGTGTTATATAGTGGCTTATAATAGTGTTCTTGTTATAGTGTTATATAGTGGCTTATAATAGTGTTCTTGTTATAGTGTTATATAGTGGCTTATAATAGTGTTCTTGTTATAGTGTTATATAGTGGCTTATAATAGTGTTCTTGTTATAGTGTTATATAGTGGCTTATAATAGTGTTCTTGTTATAGTGTTATATAGTGGCTTATAATAGTGTTCTTGTTATAGTGTTATATAGTGGCTTATAATAGTGTTCTTGTTATAGTGTTATATAGTGGCTTATAATAGTGTTCTTGTTATAGTGTTATATAGTGGCTTATAATAGTGTTCTTGTTATAGTGTTATATAGTGGCTTATAATAGTGTTCTTGTTATAGTGTTATATAGTGGCTTATAATAGTGTTCTTGTTATAGTGTTATATAGTGGCTTATAATAGTGTTCTTGTTACAACGTCACAAACTCTCTTTGTAAAGAAGCTATTTTTGCACGATTTTTGTAAACTACAGGGTGCGTCTATATAAGCTCAGGCCGGAATCAGAATGCTGGCGTCGTTCTACATTGTAAGTTTCCGCAGTCGCCGCGGGGTCTGAAAGGTCGCGCGAGGTTGTTGGCGCATTGACATCGGGCTGTGCAGTGCTGATAGTTTCAATGCAATTTGCCAAATAACGTTGAATAGCTTTTGCTAGCCAGCTATTTACCTATGAAGATTGGGTCCTCGTACAATTCGTACATTAACTATTTCGTTCAATTACAAAATACCCTTATTGAGAACGTTTTTTAATAGTACATTATGGTACAAGTGTGTAAGATTGGTGATTACCGCTGAGGCGCCATTGAGACCCGAGCCGTCAGGTGAGGGTCTTAAGAGAGCCGAGGACGGTAATCATCAATACACACGTGTATCATACGACGTTTTTCAACACACTTGTGAACAAAATAATAATAAAAAAACATTTTATTTAGCAGATAAAATTAATTTAACTAACCTTAGAGTAGCCAGATATTGGTTATGCCTTAAGACTACGCCAATCCCAGGCAGAAATCTTCATAAAAAAACGGCTCACGCCGCTCGTAAAAGGCGTTTTTATTGAATATCTCTTACAATATAGATAATTTTACGAAACCCCTACAGTAAACCCTCTGCTTAGTTGTATTGATTTTATTTATCTTATTTTTTACCCAATAATATGCGCCATTTTAATAAACTATCGAATCTAGTCAAAAGTTAGAGGTAATTTTGTGTTTTTTTCTATCGAGAAAATTTTGTCCTATCGTGTTTCTGGTAAAGTGATCCTATGGAAGTATAATGTATTTATTATACGTGCATATTTTTTATTTGGATATTGTTCTTGTCTGTTAAAAATCAAATCTATTATAAAGAATTTCGTGGCATACCCCACCTTAACTGTTCCCCATGGAACGCTATGATGAACGGTCTTGACTTGCCTCCATTCACCGATTTCCTGTCACCCTTCCTCACGTAATATCTTGAAACGTCCTATGAAAAGTAAATAAATATTGTTATCATAAATCGCCGAATTCGGTGGCCATGTGAACATCTAATTTAAAATTGTAGTTCCACTGTTCCCCGCGCCTAATCTCTTTTCACACAGACTCTAGGCTTTTATAGAGTCACCTTCACACATTAGTGCATCACACATGTAGCCGTGACGTAATTCCAAATTACACATCAACATTATAACGATGCAAAACAGATAACAATTGTTATCTCAGATGCAATGTGTTTGGCAACCTTGAAACTCGAAAGGATTTTTCTGTGTAATTTAGCTGTATTAAAGATAATACATACATACATAGACACACGTCTTTTTCCCCAAAAGAGTAGGCAATGGGCCTCGTTTCAATGTGTTTTTCCCACAACTGACTCTGCTAACGCCTTCTTCCAGTAATAACAGCAGCCAGGATAAATCTTAATCTTACAAACAAGTCCGGGTATTCCCTTAGTCGGCTTTTACGATATCCACGGGAGGAGATGGAGGGGTCTATTCTTGGGCTGGACACATAAATAGAATATTTTTAAAATATTTGCCAAGCTCTGTATATTTCCGTTTCCAGATAGTACCTACTGGAGCAAGTATGTGTCAACTATACTCCTTTCCCATAGACCTAATGCCCGTTTTACATGTAGCCAGCAACTAAGCTAGGAACGGTTCAGCATCGTCAGCATCTAAGATGACGCATTGGAAATTTTGATGGCAGGGATCTACATTTTTCTCATTCATTACAAAACATATGAAAGTGATATTTGGTGACCTAATTCTTCATGTCACTGTTTTTTTTTTGTAGTAGCTTTTCACGGTTGTTTAACATTGATAGAAGAGAAAAAATTATCAAAGAAAACTCTTATAAAACAGAGATTTACATATTACAGGCAAACGGGACCAATTTAAGACTCTAAATGTTCTAGGTAGATTTATCCAAGCACACACTTCAATATTATTATAGTAGGATTTTTTTAAATGAATCGTAGTATTTAATTAAAATACCATATACGAAATCCTATATCGTTAGGATTTCGTTCGAAATAATAGTTTATCAATGCGTTGCCTTTGGTCAGCGGATCCAATTAACTTTTAATTCTAGGCCCTATTGACTAATCGTATAGGTACATGTAAATTAGGCATAATAAAGTTAATAGATGTTAAAAAAGTCTTTGGCTTTTACCTACACCACAAAAGCGGTGCGGCAGCGGCGGGGGAGACACGCTTTGTGATACATGTAAAGTATACCTAAAGCCCATCACAAACTTACCTATAATATTCGCATTATAAAGGTAGAACCGAAACGTTTAATACGAATAGAGGGGATACTACTGAGGTAAGGATGCTACCGAGTAGTGCGTCTGCTCGTCCTATGATGAAAAGGACATGGTGGGATCAGATCGTAAAGTTTCTGGGAGTATTCCCCGAAATGTAACCTATAGAAGATCGAAAGTCATGCAACTTTACGGCGGTGCTCGAAACTCTGGATCTTAGCTATTGTTGCTCAACTACAAGCCAAAAAAAGCAGCCAAGTGCGAGTTGGACGCGCCCATGAAGGGTTCCGTAGCAGCAAGTAACATTGAAAGAAAGGTAAATGGCGGTTTACGATTTATGACGTATTAAAAAAACTACTTACTAAATCTCGTTCAAACCAATTTTCGGTGGAAGTTTACATGGTTTAGTGTACATAATTTTTTTTTTTTAGTTTTATCATTCTCTTATTTTAGAAGTTACAGGAGGGGACACATTTTACCACTTTGGAAGTGTCTCTCGCACAAAGTATTCAGTTTAGAAAAAAATCTTAATGCGGTTCACAGAATACATCTACTTACCAAGTTTCAACAGCATAGTTCTTATAGTTTCGGAAAAAAGTGGCTGTGACATACGGACGGACAGACAGACAGACAGACATGACGAATCCATAAAGGTTCCGTTTTTTGCCATTTGGCTACGGAACCCTAAAAACCCTGCGTTCGATCGAGTCCAAGGCAGCAAGCTGGTGTTTGGCCGAGACATCCCAAACGTGGCATTAGTACTCCATACCAGCCTGTGCTTGTGCTTTATAAACTGAGAAGCTGTCCTGGTGTGAAGTAGCGCTTTACCTTATTCAGGATGCCTAGCTTCATGGCGGCTGTTTTATGTAGGAGCTGAAGGTAATATCTGCATTTAAAATCTTTTTAAACATTGAAACATTTTTCAGCCGTGATTTTACACCAAGTAAAATAATTTTTTTCAACCCCATATCTCATCACAGTCATCATACAAAACAGAAACTATTTTGGCGACTTGCCAATTATCCTCAACTCTTCTGACCTATAAACACACACGATATAAATCCCCTTCTACACTGGTAGAGTTAAGCCTAAAATATATTATCGGACGTGACCTAGGTATATCAAGTCGTGACTGTAAGTCGCGCAATATGCAGTCGTGTCGAATGCCCTTGAACGCCGCTTCCGGCAAACCATGTCTCTTAGTATAAGGTTTAGTTTGGTCTATATTTGACCAATTATGAAGCTTATAACGAATATTGGACCAATCAGAGAATTTTCAAAAAAATAACTAAAAATAGGCAAAAAAAATATCATGTCAAAATCATGCCACATATTATGATTGAGACAGGGTCCGAAATTCCAAGTCACTGGGTCCAGTCACTGCCATTGTATAAACTAGACTGTAAGTCACGACTGTCAGTCGCGTCCAATACTATGTTTCAGGCTTTTATTTAATGGGCGAGACATTTGTTGATAGTTAAAACAATTTGGCAATATGATGATGATAGTTCATGCTGATTTTGGCTACCTACGGCGACTTTGTTTCTTAATATTTTTTATTTTTTTTAAGATGGCTACCTATAACTGTGTATTTACAGATACAGTTCAGATGTGCCGGAAATTTAAGAGGAACGTGCTAATAGCCCTTCTTAGCCCGCTCCATACAAACGAAGTTAACTCTTTTTTTACACGACTGCCCCAAAAACGGAGTGTATTGTTTTCAGGGTTCATGTATGTATGTTACTTTATTCCACCATATCTTCTAAACGCGTTAACAGATTTAGATGATTGAGGTATCATTAGAATCTACATGTTATCCTGATACGCACTGGATACGCAATGGCCAAATTAAAAAGAATACAATAAAAAATTATCTGAAGCTAATCGTGCTTGCAATCAATGAATAGATCTTGGGGAGTAGGTTCTAAAAATATTAACACTTAGGTATTTAATGTTTTTTTTTTAAATATTTTTGATATATTTGCTTAATGATATCAATCATGTATTCAATATCAGTGAAATGTTGTAGACACGATTAAACAATAATAATTATGTAAGGTATCTTTGTATAAACATACAGGCGTAAAGATTTGTGTGGAAATAATGGGTTACCATACTATTTTGAACCTGTCAAATATAATAGGTAACTGACGCACTGCAGGCCTAAATATTAGTCTTTAGCTTATGTCTACAAAATTGAATTAAGTACAGTTAATTAATATCCTAATTAAGAGCAAACTTCGAATTGTATAATATTCGATGGACTGAGCTAGCGAGTTCTCTTAAAGTGCATGAGAGGGCGCTTTAGTAGCATATTATGCACTGTCGTCCTTCCCCCAGTAGCACTTGATCAAAAGGAATAGATAACTACTACAATAATGGGCAATAATGTCTAGTTCACACTAGTAGAGTTTATGGTATAGTTACTTACTAGATAAAGCGATTTAGTTAGTTTAATTGAATAAGCAATATGGCTGCTTGCATGCTTGTTTGCACAGTCAACACACTTTATCCAGGCAAGCATTCGAATGCAATTAATTTTATTTTATTATTATTTTATGGTTTATTTAGACTGAAAATATGTAATAAAAGAGTAGGTTTTGAATGACTACCGGCTATTACTCATTTATTCTAATATATTCGATTTATTCTATCATTACAGATAAATTCTATAATTTATTCATTTATTGCGTCGAGGACAGTCGTGGTGTTTCCGACCTAAGAATAGACCCCTCCGTCTCCTCCCTTGGATGTCGTAAAAGCTGACTATTGGTTTACCCGGACTTGTTGATAAGTAAGTAAGTAAATTTTTATTGCCAAGAAAAAAGTTTACAGAATGACTTAAGTTAGGTACTTACAGTTACACAAATGATATCTTTAATTCTAAAGATTAACAGTAAGGCCCAAACTAGGCGTGAATGCCTGTATCTTGGGCCTCATAAGACTCGTTGGTATAAGATTCTGTTGTTCTGTTCTATTGTCCTGGCTGCTAGCTTATTATGGAATGTGTTATTATTGGAAGAAAGCGTTAGCCGAGTCAGTCGTGGGAAGCAATGGCGGCGATGAGCTCACCACTTGTTACTTCTATATTCCACGTAGGTGCAACCCAATGTGAAAAGAGGCCGATTGAAGCTCTGCCTACCCCTTCGGGGAAAAAGGCGTGTGTCTATGTATGTATTCATACCATTGTAAAAACATGAACGCTTATTTAGGTCATACATTTTACAAATAAAATGATATTACATTGATGACTATGTAGAATCATTTGACCACGCCTATACATAAATCTATGTATTTATGCCATCGAGCAACGCAGGCCTCCGTACCGGAGTTGCTCGATGATTTCTGCAATCCCTTACTTCATTATAAGGTCATACATTAAGTAACTACTCCACAGTAGCTGAGTATTTTTCAGTAACTGCAACTCTTCTGGTGTGCGCAAACCTTTACTGCCCCGAAATCACTTATCGACTGATCACTTCGCTCAATAAGCGGTCCATTTAAAAGCTCATAATGAATCAGCTTTCGATGCATATTATTCAGGTATGTTGTAGAAGTTTTAACAAAGTGATAAGAGCTTTTTCAGCACTCATGGAAAATTAACCTAGTTAAAAGCAATGTAAAACAATATTTTGAACCACTATTCTAAGATACACACAGCAAAGTCGCAAATGTCGAAGTTGAACCTACCAAGGTGGATCGTTTGAAACAAATAGACAACAAAAAAAAACGAGCGGACCTTAACAGTAGTCCCATAATATATAATGTGTAACATCTGACCTCCTTCGTAATAAGCAACATGGCCGATAGTACCCAACCTCTCGGAAAAACGCGCGCTTCTGTTATACACAGTCTTGTCGCAGAGCTTACAGGCTTTTAGGTGAGCAACATATGGCGGAGACTAAGATCCAAAGTCTCGAGCACCGCCGTAAGGTTGCATGCCTTTCGATCTTCTATAGGTTACATTTCGAGGAATGCTCCCAGGAACTTCACGATCTGATCCCACCATCTCCTTTTCATCATAGGATGAGCAGGCGTACGGCTCGGTACCTACCATCCTTACCTCATTAGTATGACCTTCTATTCGTACTTTACCTTTCAGTTCTACCTTTATAATGAGAATTGCTAAGGAGCGAAATACACTACCGTCGTCTGTCTTTCCTGTAAACTATAATCTGGGAATCTTCAAGGCTAGAGTGAATAGGTGCCTTCTAGACCTTTGTGCTTCATCTTCGGCCACATCGTCACATACCAACAGGTGAGATCGTGGTCAAAAAAAAGTCTATCAATGTTAAAAAAAACACTTCCATCCCTTTTCGCGAAATTACTCCATCAGATTAAAGGAAACTGAGAGGAAAGATGTTACACATCAATAACAACTTCAATGATATTGCTCCCAACGTATGCCGGCATGGGTGATATGGGCATTTGACCCCTGGCTGGGGCTCGGCTTTGGGGCTGGCTCCCCATCCAGTTTTTACGACATCCATGGTAGGAGATGGAAGGGTCTATTCTTCAGCCAGATCCGCCACGGTAGATACACTAAGTCTTTTCAGGACATGCATGACCTTGAGTAATAAAGAATACGGCGAAGTAGGAGAAAAAGCCCTTCAAGCCTGTCTGCGCCATATTGTAATTGTAAAGCAAAAATATTCACCACGAAACGATTAAGGCCACAAAAGTTAGTAGCCACTACTACGCAAACTCTCGAACCGAGATCTCGCATTTCTTTCATTCGTATTTTACTGGGATAACAGTAGCCAATCCAGGTCATAATCTATCTGTGTACCTACCTACCAAGTTTCATCGAAATCGGTTTAGTCCTTTCCGTGTCATCGAGTAACAAACATACAAACATCGAAACATCCACATATCGTGACTTTGGCTTAGGGATACAAAAAAGTTTTGATAGAGTCCGCGCCACGACTGTAGTCCGACGGCCTTTTGAGGAACTAACGGATAACAGAGGTAGATTTTCGCTTGTACTTGTACTTTGTAATTGTACTTTTGCGCATAGAAACTAGCGCTCCAGTCACTGGACTTCAAACGTGGCGCGGACTCTACGTCCTAATATCCTAAGATAAGCACGTAATCAATAATAGTACAAGTAGTAGGTATTAGTCACAGTTGTACATATAGTTACCTCTACCTACCTAGATTGTAAAACTTTGCTATTAGTAGTAGTCGGACAACAAGATATAAACGCCCTCTACAAATTGTGGCATAACGGCTAAGGCTTTTCATAATTCTTAAGACATTACTTACTAGTAAAATATATTAAAAAATATGTTAAATATTCTTTATTCCGAATAAACAAGGATCATTTTTGAAACGTTTAGCTTATGCCATGTGCCAAGAAAAAGCGGCAGCGGGACATTTCATTTCATTTCATTTCATTTATTTCGCAAACAATGTAAAATTGTGTCGGAACATAGTAACATAATATAGGAATAAAGTACAAAATAATCATATACATCTACTTGGGTCCGATAGGTACAAGATTAAATGTCACTAAGATAAAAATACAACAACAGATAAAATTATAAATAGTACCCAGTCAAAATAGTAATGTCAACATAAAACAGAAAATGTCAAATTAAAAAAGAATCAGATACCAATAGAATTAACAAAAAAAACAAAAAAAAAACATGAGGGTTTATCATTATAAAATTCACGTACAGAGTAGTAGCACCTTTTCAACAAGAATTCCTTCAGATTATTTTTAAACATATGTGTGCTGTAGATGGATTTGAAGCTAATAGGCAAGTCATTGTACAGCTTGATGGCCTGGTACTGAACACTATGTGTTGCTATCCTAAGATTCGGAATAAAGTCACTTTTAATATCCTTTCTTCTAGTACTTTCTCTTAATGTCCTTTCTTCTAATGACTCGATACTGTATAAGCGCTTTACTAAATCCGTAAGAAGAACTAGAATGTACAGACAAGGGACAGTTAGTATCCTAAGCTTAATAAAATGTTCCCTACAGGATTCAATCTGTGGTATACGTACCATGGTCCTTATCGAACTTTTTTGAATAACGAAAGCTGAATTAACATTGTACTTATAACTATTACCCCAAAACATTATGCTGTAGCGAAGTTTCGATTCGACCAACGCGTAATAAACTAATTTTAAATGCTTCATGGTGACTTCATCTCTTAGTGTTCTAATGGCATAGCATGCCGAGCTTATATAATTTTCAATAGATATTAATTCATTTTTCCAATTTAATAGCATGTCAATATTTATACCTAAAAATTTTACAACGTCAACTGATTGGATTATTATGTCATTATAATTCACACATAGTCTTTCATGATTCTTTGATGTTGTCTTAAATAGCATTACATTTGTCTTCTTCACATTTAAAATTAAATTATTAATTCCAAACCATTCAGTAAACCCTTTTAAAGCTAAATTTATTTTATCAGGACGTTCAAGTTTATCCTCTAATTCCGTTACTTCTCGATTCAATGTCGCCAGATTTCATAGTAATCCAAAAAAAGGTATAAACAGACACTTTTAGGTCGTTGTATTATCACGGCATTGTGTAGGTACGATGAATGGGTGCGGCTGCGATACGTGTATGGTAATTGATGAAGTACCTACTTACCGCTCTTTATTCGGCTTGGAAACTTTTAAATATGCGATTCTTCAAGGTAACATTTGTCTTAAAATTTGAATTAAGAACACATAACTACGTCTCCATGGACAGTTGAAAGTCAAAACTGTTTTATTCGTTTAAATCACCAGGATAATAATGAAACTCCTGTTCCAACCACGTTTAAACGCGACCAAACCTAGAAGGAATCGGTTATTTTAGAAAGGGAGCAAATAGGTCAGCTTTTTCGCAAAAGGAGAAAATGATCACTAAAATAACTGAAAAAATAAATACTACGTGATCACAGAAAAAACTCTGTCTACGCGTCTAGCAGAAAAATACTATCAACAATAAACATCATGGAGGTATAATAGTATGGAGTGAGTGCTAAAATAGCATAGAGTGTGCCTTCTTACTCCTATCCTAGAAGATAGCTTGCTATCCTATGTTAGAGAAACAAATATAATTGTCACACGACAGTCGTTTTTCCGTTCCGTACCCTGACTATTGGCACCATGCGTATACATCTTCCTAGATTGTTATCATGAATGTAGTAGTAATTTGACATTTGGCCTGGTACGAGTTACACAAATAAAAACAGATAGATATATGCTTGTCTCATTCCAACACATGAATACATTCATAATAAAAGAATGAGACTGGTATAATCAATACCGTTTCGTTTTTAGCCTTAGTTCCATGCTTTAGTTCTTCTTCCGAGATAAACATGGACTACAATAATAATCTCTAGCGATAGATAATGATGCGATTTTATTGTATACGGCAAGATGCACAAAACATGGACGTAGACTACGTCCATGGCACAAAACTGTATTGTTCCATGGACGTTTGTATACTACGTCCATGTATTGTTCCCATGGACTTAGTATGATTATTAGGTTCATGATTGTTCCAGACCATTTCGAGTTTCGAGACATAGGAAGGAGGTAAGAAATTGAACAAGTCAGTCACCTCCCTCATACTTGCGACTATATGGCACTCCGGTACGAAGGCCTGCAATGCTCTAAGCTATGGCATGAATAGTAGGTAACATCATAAATAACGTTATTCATTCTTAATTTATATAAATTACTTCCGCAAAAAAAACGATAACCCATTCATTATTATTTACTATAGAGAAAATTACGTATAACATTCTGAAACTATCATAGACTAGACAGCTAAGCGTAGGTATATGCATCCCAGTCTAATCGCACAGTGCGTCTACTCGACAACAGATGGCGCTAGCAATTCATATAGCGCATCCACTCATCAACAGAGAAGACGAAGCCAAAAATTTCTAAATTTGTATGTATATTACACATAGTATTATTTTATATGGGCTTACACCCACAGAGTACTTTGGTGTATACGGAAACTTACACCAATGTTTCCGTCAATCTCCTCATTTCGGATTTTACAATTTGAGTAAAATTTATATTTTCCTCATTCATCATCATCATCAGCCTATAAAAGTCAACTACTGGTTCATAGGCCTGCCCCATAAAAACCCACGAGAAACGATCCCAGGCCATCTCCATCCACCGACTTGCCGACACCTCAATAATGTCTTTGGTCTTTGGTTACTTATATATTTTTACCCCTCTAAGGCTCTAACTCATAACATCACATACAAATTGTACTAATACCATCTACCCCCCGGACCAAATTTCATGAAGATCGGATTAACGCTTCGGAAGTTATCCTTGGACAAACATACATAGATACTTACATACATACATACACCGATTCTTCCAAAATAGTTTGCGTCGTCCGGTTTATCGACGACACTTGAGAACCTTTATACTACGAGCTATATGGCCTGCCCATTGCCACTAAGTAGTACGTTATAGAGTAGTTACCTAGAGCTTTTTTGTGAAAGAGTTCGTCCGGGGAAGTACTACCACCATACCTATTTCTGCCGCAAAGCAGTAGTGCTCGCATTGCTGTGTTCCGGTTTGAAGGGTATGGTTGCTGGTGAAATTACAGGCACATGAGACTTTTCAACTTTATGTCTCAGGGTGGCGGGCGCAGTGCAATGCCAAATAGGGCGCGTCCTAGTTGGACGTGACCTATGTGATAATGCACTGTTCATAGCGCATGTTCATGTTCATGTTCATGCTCTGTGGCGCGGCTGGCGATGGTTCGCCTGCGTCGCAGGAGGTTGCGGGTTCGATTCCCGCCCCGGAACAAATAATTTGTGCGATCTGCAGATATTTGTTCAGGGTATTCTGGGTGTTTTCTATGTATAATAAAAAATATCTATCTGTGTAATGTATTGTATTATGTAAATCAGTTACCTAGTACCCATAACACAAGCTCTGGCTTAGCTTGGGGCTACATAATGCTGTGTGAACTTGTCCAGCATTATTTATTTATTTATTTATTTATAGGCAGAGGGTACCTACCGCTTATCATCAGGTGGGCCATTTGCTTGTTCCGTCATTCTAAGTACCTACCTAGTATAAAAAAAAAACTTTTCAACTCTGAGAACTATGTCGGTGATCTTGGTTCTTCTACGGATCTTCCTAGTCCTCGCAATTCCTAGTATAGCCAATACCAATCAATCATACACAATAATTAGCAACAATAAGTCAATAAACATTATTTTTAATTTATGCAACAAAACTCCACGCCATCTTACACTAACTAACATAACTATAATCTGACAACAACTTAATTTGCTGCAATCTTGCGATTTCATCTGACAACAAAGCGATCATGAAAGTGCATATACCATTTGATTGAGTGGCTACATTCGCCTCGCCTCAGTGAGCTAAGCAAATACCAAAGTACCTACTTGTAACGTAACTAGGTATCTACTATTTATTCTGTAGTTGTAGCCGTTACACAGAATATAATTATTGCTAACTGCTTTTATTGCTGTTTTTCTAACGTCTAGTTATTAACTGGGGTTGTTTTTGCCTTATCGTACCTTGTTCTTGTTCCTCTAAGCACAGAATAAATAATAGTACTTATACATAGATACCTAGTACCTAGTACCTACCTAAGTAGATTTTAAATAAAGCTTGTTTGTTTTTTTAATAATTGGTGTCGCACGGCTTGTGCATTTGCCATTTTCAAGTATTTGTGTGGACTGATGATGATGATGATAACGCCGCATTAAATTTGAATTTGGAAGTTAAAAAGAACATGATTTCTTTTTTTTTGATAACCTAAAAAGTTTTTGTTATGAAAATGTATGCTTCACGGCGGCAAAGACTGGGGAATTAAAAAAATTGTCTGGGCTGGATATAGGTATATAATCAAGCGGCTAAGTGTCTGGTTGGCACAATGGCAACAAGACATTTTTTTTTAATTCTCTAGGTGTGAAGTTTTTAACTTATCTTTTTAGGTTTCCGTAACAAAATTACGGAACCCTTATGGATTCGTCATGTCTGTCTGTCTGTCCGTGTCTGTCACAGCCACTTTTTTCCGAAACTATAAGAGCTATGCTGTTGAAACTTGGTAAGCAGATGTATTCTGTGAACCGCATTTAGATTTTCAAACCAAAATAGAAAAAAAAACAATAAACTTTTGGGGTTCCTCATACTTAGAACTGAAACTCACTTTTTTTTTCATCAAACCCATACGTAACGGGTATCTATGGAGTATGTCTTCAAAAATGATATTGAGGTTTCTAATATATTTTTTTTAAAAACTGAATTGTTTGCGTAGGTGACACTTCCAAAGTGGTAAAATGTCTCTCCCCCCCCCCCCCCCCCCCCGTAACTTCTAAAATAAGAGAAAAATAAAACTAAAAAAAAAAATTATGTACATTACCATGTAAACTGGTTTGTAAATGAAAATTGGTTTGAACGAGATCTAGTAAGTAGTTTTTTTGAATACGTCATTAATCGTTAACCATCCAAGAACTTTTATATTATGTTACTTGCTGCTACGGAACCCTTCATGGGCGAGTCCGACTCGCACTTGGCTGCTTTTTTTAAGTGTCTTATTTCTTTTTTTATTCGTAGTACGTGAATAAGGTAGTTTTTTATAGGGAATTAATTATTTTCCGATAAATTTAAGTTGTCGCATTGGAAGCAGGGATCCAGATTTTACACAGCAATTGAAAATGAAAATGGGTGACCTGATTCTTCATACCACTGACTTTTTTCGTAGTAGTGTTACACGATTGGTTAACATAATGACAGAGAGAAAAAATATATTTACATTTTACAGGCAAACGGGACTTTTTTTTTTTTTTTTTTTTTTTATACTACTGAATGACGGAACAAGCCGATGGCCCACCTGATGTTAAGCGGTAACCTCTGCCTATGAACAGTGCATTACCTCATAGGTCACGTCCACCTAGGACGCGCCCTATGTCGCATTGCACTGCGCTTCCCATTACTCAATCTCTCTATCATTCCGCAACGACTGAACCAATTTTTATGAAATTTGGTACAGAGATGAATACCAAATTTTAAAATCGGTACAACCTACCCTGAGACATAAGGATGAAAAGTCTCATGTGCCTGTAATTTCACCGGCACCCTTACCCTTCAAACCGGAACACAGCAACGCGAGCACTACTGCTTTGCGGCAGAAATAGGTATGGTGGTAGTACTTCCCCGGACTAACTCTTTCACAAAAAAGCTCTACTACTACTGATTTAAGCCTGTAAATTTTGCAGGTAGATTCGACCAAACACACACTTCAATATTGTAGTTGGATTTCTTTAAGGCATAGGAACGTGGTGTGTCCGGCCTAAGAAAAGACCCTTCCCTCCATCGCTTCCTGTGGATGTAGTAAGAGCCGACTAAGGGATTACCCGGACTTGTTTGTAAGATTCGTTGGTATAAGACTTGTCTTGGCTGCTAGCTTATTATGGAATGTGTGATTACTGGAAGAAAGCGTTAGCAGAGTCAGTCGTGGGAAGCAATGGTGGCGATGAGTTCACCACTTGTCACGTCTATTTCCCACAATGGAACCCACAGTTAAAACAGGCCCATTTGAGGCTCTGTCTTCTCTTTCGGGGATAAAGGCGTGTTCATGCATAAACTTTTTAGGTACCTATAAAGAAAAACATGTTGGTTTGATTACAACCTGGCATATTGGCGAAGGTGTGCAAGCAGTGAGCGGGTGCAGCGGGGTGCGTGCTCACGTCAGCCGGCCGCCTTATCGATCGGCGCAATGCGGTGGACAGCCAAAGATTTTTCACGATCGAATTAGCGATGTTGAATGTCCTGGAAAATGGGTGAGGTCAATGGAATTGTATTAAAAAGTGAATAAAATTATCCAACTATGAAATCTCTAAAGTGCTGTGATGCGTTCAGCCTGAGAAGAAACCCCTCCGTCTCCTCATGTGGATTTCATAAAAACCGGCTGGGATTACACCAGGGGTGGGCAGCATCATTCACCTGAGTACTGAACACCAACATCGCGATCACATTGGGGAATAGTGGAATAAGCCACAAATATCCCAACGTGTTAGAAATTTACTAGTAGTTATTCTGTGATTATGGCAATCCCCCCCCCCCCCCCCCCCCTCCTTGTACCATTGTCCATTGTACCTACTAATTGTTTATGTTTATTTTGTTATATTTTCGTTGTGTACCTATAATAAAGTGTTCATCTATCCATCGATCTACCTATCTATCTATCTATCTATTTGTCTATCTATCTATCCCCCATTGCATTCCATGGGGAAGCCTCGTCCAACAGTGGAGGAGGTCTAGCGACTGACGATGATGATGATTCTGATGATTATAAACATCTAAATAATTTCTCGTAAAATGCTTCAAGTGAGTTTTGGCAACATAATTCTGATTTTCAGTGGTTTGATCACATCAGTACCTATTTTCAGTGGTTTGATCACATCAGTACCTATTTTCAGTGGTTTGATCACATCAGTACCTATTTTCAGTGGTTTGATCACATCAGTACCTATTTGCTAGAGATAGCTGTTATCTGTCTGCTGTGAAGAGGCATCCCGCACTCCCTATAGCTTCTTGCCAGGGCTGATCCAATTCAAGTCTCTCCAGCTCTACGTCTATCTTTTGTTAGGTTTTCTGCCATCGCGCCATCTCTTGACAGTCTGTCACACTAATGTATCAATGCAATAAATGTAGCGATGGGAAGACACACTGCTTGTTTATCTCGCTAGGTGGCGCATTATCGCTGGTGTTGTTTCGTGGTCAAACAAAGATCTATAAATGTTACAAAATACAATTTTAAAAAAACTGTCTATAGTGTCTAATATCAATGGATAATTTTAGTAAATGAGGAGGTTGCGGGTTCGATTCCCGCCTCGGAACAAATATTTGTGCGATCCGCAGATATTTGTTCAGGGTGTTCTGGGTATTTTCTGTATACCTATAATAAAAAATATCTATCTATGTAATATATTGTATTAAGTATATCAGTTGTCTAGTACCCATAACACAAGCTCTGCTTAAATTGGGACAAGATAATGTTGTGTGAACTGTCCAGCAATATTTATTATTTATTAAATAAACATTAAATAATAGTATGGTATAAAACATGCCTCTGTCACTCACAGATAAAATAATACACCTCTGTGTAGTGCATTTCAGTGTAAAAATAAAGGAACACACACAACTGTTCCCTTCTGAAAGGAAAAAGACAAGACCACGGTACTAAATGACATGCACCAGCGATGGTGACGCCATCTGAGATTAGTTTTGCCTGTGGCTTCCCATTACTCAATCTCTCTATCATTCCGCAACGACTGAACCAATTTTTATGAAATTTGGTACAGAGATGAATACCAAATTTTAAAATCGGTACTACCTACCCTTATACATAAAGATGAACAGTCTCATGTTCCTGTAATTTCACCGGCACCCATACCCTTCAAACCGGAACATAGCAATGCGAGCACTACTGCTTTGTGGCAGAAAGAGGTATGGAGGTAGTACATCTCCGGACGAACTCTTTCACAAAAAAAGCTCTAATCAAAAAATACTATTACTAAAAACTATTACTATTAGGTACTCAAAAAACCTGCGCTGCAGCAGCGTTTGCGTTGTTGCAGCATACGCTGAGTGCGACCCTTTTTGCTGACTATTAATAGGATATATTTTACATACATACATACATACATAGACACACGCCTTTATCCCCGAAGAGCCTGAATGGGCCTCTTTTCACAGTGGGTTGCACCATCGTGGAATATAGACGTCACAAGTGGTGAGCTCATCGCCGCCATTGCTTCCCACGACTGACTCGGCTAACGCTTTCTTCCAGTAATAACATATTCCATAATAAACTAGCAGCCAGGATAAATTTTATACCAACGAATCTTACAACAAGTCCGGGTAATCCCTTAGTCGGCTTTTACGACATCCACGGGAGGATATATTTTAATTGTAAGTTTTTGTTTTGTATTGGCTATATAAATACTTTTGTATTTTATATACATAAAAAACTGTTACTGTTAGTGTTTTATAGGTACTCCAATGTACCGCTCCAATATCAGTCGCATACAATATGTTCTCACAGATAGCATGGGTTGCCCAAAATGCGATATCTATCTTCATAATTGAGTTTCAAACCCAAACTCAAAACAAAACCGTACATTACACCTGCGATCCGTTCACCTGTGGCGGTACCATCGACATCCCATAATCCATTTCATAAAAAGTCGATTACAATATAATGAAGCGCGTTTTTCCAAATCCGTTTTGTGCCACGCTCGTTGCTCGATTTAATTCTACCGTCACATCAGAGTACTAACAAGCAATATGTAGTAGGTACAGACCATGATGCTTTTTTAGGGTTCCATAGCCAAATGGCAAAAAACGGAACCCTTATGGATTCGTCATGTCTGTCTGTCCGTCCGTATGTCACAGCCACTTTTTTCCGAAAACATAAGAACTATGCTGTTAAAACTTGGTAAGTAAAAGTAGTTATTCCGTGAGCCGCATTAAGATTTTCACACAATAATAGTAAAAATAATAAATTTTGGGGGTTATACTTAGAATATAAATAATTAGAACTGAAACACCATTTTTTTTTAAATCAAATTTATGCGTGTGGTGTATCTATGGATAGGACTTCAAAGATGATATTGAGCTTTCTAATATAGTTTTTTTCTAAACTGAATAGTTTGCGCGAGAGACACTTCATAAGTGGTAAAATGTGTCCCCCCCACCCCAGTACCTATCTTCTAAAATAAGAGAATGATAAAACTAAAAAATATATATGATGTACCTACACACAAACAAAAAAAAAACTAAAACACAAAAACACAAAACCACATAAACTTCCACCGAAACTTGGTTTGAACGAGATCTAGTAAGTACTTTTTTTTTTTACATCATAAATCGTAAATTGCAATTTACCTCTCATACAATCAACTCAAATATAAAAATAAATTTTGCTGCTACGGAACCCTTCATGGGCGAGTCCGACTCGCAATTGGCCGCTTTTTTTAGGGTTCTGTAGTCAACAAGACTAGGAACCCTTATTTTGCCAACCGTCCCTCAATACATCTGTCTGTCTGGACACACAGCACTGCTCAGAGACTCTTTTTACTAGAAAGCTGTAATTTGGCATGGATAGCGTCTCGTGACCCCAAGCCAAAAAGGGTAATACGCTCATTTGTGTCACGAAGCCCGTAGTACACATTCACGCTGACAAAGTGGTCAAAGTTTTAGTAGTAGTAGAGCTTTTTTGTGAAAGAGTTCGTCCGGGGAAGTACTACCACCATACTTATTTCTACCGCAAAGCAGTAGTGCTCGCATTGCTGTGTTCCGGTTTGAAGGGTAAGGGTGCCGGTGAAATTACAGGCACATGAGACTTTTCATCTTTATGTCTCAGGGTGACGGGCGCAGTGCAATACCACATAGGGTGCGTCCTAGGTGGACGTGACCTATGAGGTAATGCACTGTTCATAGGCAGAGGTTACCGCTTAACATCAGGTGGGCCTCTTGCTTGCTCCGTCATCCAAGTAGTATAAAAAAAAAAAAAAAAAAAAAAAAAAAAAACTTGAAAAAAAAACATTTTTAGGTAAAATCATAAATGGTTAGTTCTATCCCATGGTGCTATATCAAAAATATTGCGGGTGTGTGAAAACCATTGAGATTGTTTGCGAAATAGTGCTATTTTTGTTAGAGGCGAGTGTGCCCCAATACCACCTAAACGGTTCTTTATGGATAAGTGAAAAAAATCGGGGCAGTAGTATGTTTATTTTTTTAAATCTAAAATAGGATTTCGTATGGCTACATCTCACCTGATGGCAAGCGACGATGAGGCCTATTTAAGTACGCTCGCCTAGAAGATGCCGAACATAGAAGTTAAAAGGAAAACTATAACAGCTAAGTAGGCTTCACAAGTTAACGAGTAATTAGAGATAGATAATGAACTGTCCAACAATATTTATTAGAATTTTATTACATTTATTTACAGAAAGAATATACAAGGTATGTACAAAATACATATGAAACAGTTGTGCTACCTGAAGACCGCTGCAAGCGATCTAAAGGTATCTCAACTGATCCAAATCACTACCAGACGGAAGCGTCCCTAAGATGCTGGCTGCATTGCCACGCTGAATGGCAATACTAATGCGTTGAGCCAGATATGAGCCAGCTTTCAGGTCAATATTTATTATATTTATTTATTTATTATGACTTACTCGTTAACTTGTGAAGCGTACGCACCCAATATGTGGCATTGCACCGCGCCCGCCACCCTGAGACATAAAGATGAAAGTCTCATGTGTCTCAGGTGGGTCATCTGCTTGTTCAACACTACAATTATCTGCTTCACTTCCCAGTTCATACCTAGCTTACGCTTCCTTATCACACTCTATAGCTTCCTATTGCTCTTCGCACTGTCACATTTTAATTTTACGACGCTTTTTCACCATTTTATTGCTTTTCGCGCCTGCCGTCGAAGGCTCTCGTTATATCGATAGCATTTGAAGGCCCTTAGAGAATTACCTTTCGTAATGTTGCTTTTCAAACCGGGATGAGCTTTTGTAAAGGTGCTCAAATATTCTGACATATATAATGGCTTTTGGAATGTTTTAACTCGCAAGTAGGACATGGTGAGGTATAGCCGTGACGAACTCTGTGGCGCGTCTAGCGAAGGTTCGCCTGCGACGCAGGAGGTTCAATTCCCGCCTTGGAACAAGTATTTGTACGATCTGCAGATATTCGCAAGATATTGTTAATGATCTGCAGATATTATTCAGGGTGTTCTGGGTATTTTATGCTATCTATGTAATGTATTGTATTAAGTACTAAATGACCCGCGCGCGACTTCGTCCGCGCGTAGTTTGAAAACATCCCCGAAGCGGCGTGCAGACAACAACTTAAACATCAAAAACCACCCCGTGAAACGACTTTTGAAACAACACAACACTCACACAACAACACAACAACACTTTAATTTAGGGGTCACATTTTACCCCTTATTTCCTGAAAATATTTTAATCTTAACAACGACACTGTGAAACGACCTTTGAAACGACACCGAACTCAAGTTTTTAAATTTAGGGGTCCCATTTAACCTTGAGGTCCTGAAAATATTTGAATCTCAAAAACGACACCGTGAAACGACCTTTGAAATGACAATATACTCAAGTTTTTAAATTTAGGAGTCCCATTTTGACCTTAAGGTACTGAAAATATTTTAATATTAAAAACGACACCGTGAAACAACCTTTGAAACGACACCGAACTCAAGTTTTTCAATTTATAGGTCCCATTTAACCTTGAGGCCCTGAAAATATTTGAATCTCAACAACGACACCGTGAAACGACCTTTGAAACGACAACATACTCAAGTTTTTAAATTTAACAGTCCCATTTTGACCTTGAGTTACTGAAAATATTTTAATCTTAAAAACGACACCGTGAAACGACACCATACTCAAGTTTTTCAATTTAGGGGTCCCATTTGAACCTTGAGATCCTAAAAATATTTTGATCGCAATGACTACACTGTGAAACTAACTTTTAAATCGTCAAAATACGCTGAAATCTGTCTAAAACGTAAAGTGTATTTATTTACAAACAAAACGTTCCCGTGGCTTTTTTCAGCAAAAATTCAGGTACTGCTGAAACATATTTTTATTATTTTTATATAAGGAATCTACCTGTGAATTTTCAAGTATCTACTACCAACGGTTTCCGAAATACGAAGCATTTTAGTCTTACATAAAAAGCCGTTTTGGACCCCTTACAGCGTGAATTTTCCAAAATCCTTCCTTAGTACACCCCTACACCCAAAAAGCAACACATGCTCCAAATTGCATGTATCTAGGTCCAGCGGTTTAAGCTGTGCGTTGCAAAACGCAAAGTGAAACATTAAAAGCCCTTTTTGGACCCCTAAGGGAGCGAATTTTCCAAATTCCTTTTTAAGTACACCTTTACACCCTAAAAGGACAACACTCTCCAAATTTTAGGTCTCTACGACCAGGGGTTTAGGCTGTGCGTTGTAAAAACTAAAGATTTTTTATTTTTTTACAAAGAAAACGTTCCCCTGCCCTTTTTCAGGAAAAATTCAGGCATCGCTGAAACACGTGTTTGTTAATTTTATTTGAAGAATCTCCTTCTAAAATTTCATGGTTCTACTACTAACGGTTTCCGAAATACAGAGCATTTTTGTTTTAAGTTTAACCGCATTTTGAACCCCTTATCATGCGAATTTTCAAAATTCCTTTCTTAGTACAATCCTACGCATTGAGACAAACACACCCTCCAAATGGTCTCTATGTCCTGCAGTTTAGGCTGTGCGTTGGACCTCGTTGAGTCAGTCAGTCAGGACAAAGCCTTTTATATATTAGATATCAGTTATCTAGTACCCATAACACAAGCTCTGCTTAGCTTGGGGCTAGATAATGTTGTGTTAACTGTCCTGCATTATTTTATTTATCTATTTATTTTAGCCAGTTTATTCTCGTAATCCGAGAGTAGGGTTGAGTCCCAATCACTAAAGATGTTGAAGGAGGGTCTGTTTGTCTCGATGCGGATGGTTGTACTAAAAAAGGAATTTTGAAGATTCACATCCTGAGGGGTTCAAAATGGGGTTCTAACGTAAAACAAAAATGATTTTTATTTCGAAAACCGTTAGTAGCAGAACCTTGAAATTATACAATAACAAACACGTGTTTCAGCGGTCGGTACCTGAGTCTGACCACCAATCTGACCACTGGGAAACACTCGCTTTCCATGAAAACAGGTTAGCCACATTCCAGAGTATTAAGACGTGAAGTTGTTGAGATTGAAATATTTTCAGGACCATGGGACCCGCATTGAAAAACTTGAGTGTGGTGTTGTTTCAAAGGTCGTTTCACAATGTGGTTGTTGAGGTTAAAATATTTTCCACGCTGAAGAAGTCGTGAGTGGGCCAGCTAGTTGTATTATAATACTGTTCTTTGCTGAGTGAGGTCCACAGGCGCTCTATACCATAAACTGCCCCCCCTAAGCTACTTAACGGCTGTATACATAGATAAAACTTATAAGCTACTGGTAACTCCTAAATCGATAAACAATCAAATTAAACCTGTATCAGCTGAAATATCCTCTATTGTTCGTTTTATTCCTTTATCCCTGGAGTCCTGGGTACATAAGGTTCTTTGTATCTAATCTGTGTCGTGGACCGTAAATTGTTGTTGCCGAATCGTCTCGCACATTAGGGTCAGGGTCATGTTATAACTCCTACCCATTATTATACAACAAAGATGGACGGTAGACCAGTGGTCAGATGAGGAGTGTTTGCGGTGTAGAGCTTTGAATTGCGCTGTTCAAATCTTTTTAAACTTGAAAAGAGGAAGGTTTAGGTCAAGAAGAATCCTCAGTAGTCGAGTTCCCGACCGCCTTTTACAACGGCAATCGCTCAGCTGATTTCTAAGCTAATATGTACCAATAATGATTTGCAAAAGCTTTCTTGTGTGTATTTATTACGCCTCAAAACGGTGTGAAATTACCGAGGAAGCCGGTTTGGGTACATACATCATCAACACGTGAGTGTCCCGTGCAACTCGGCTTACCAGATCTTTTCAAGCTCCAACATACAAGTTGTGGAGTGAGCTCTCTTCTGAGGTTTTGCGCAAACTACAATACGAACAGCTTAAAAATAAGTCCTTTAGGACCGGTAACTCCTCTATACAGTCTCAGTGTAGTCTCGCTGGAGTCTGTTTGGTCGGGATTCGGGAGTTCGCTTAAACTTATACGTGTAAGTAATGTATTTATAACAAAGTTTTTAAGAATGTATACTAACAAATAATGGACCTATAATGTCTGATTTAATAAATGAATTATATTAAATATTATATTATACAGCTTATGACACCAACATCATATTTTCACGGGCATGATAGAGCCCGAAACACGATTTCGTAAAATGTTCTCGATATAAAATATATAATCTCTAGAATGCGCCTATAACCTAAATATCTCTATTACCTAACAACGTACGTTGATAAAATTAATAAGAGTAACAAATAATATTTTCATCCCATCTATTCGAAAAGGACGACTGGGTTCGCCTTTAAGTGCACCCAACGGTGGTGTTTTCTATGAGAAACTTTTAGCGGGCAGTAATGAGTTTTGCGGCGCACTTATTGAGTTCCTAATTCAAAAAGTGCGCGGCAAAGATAATTGCGGCGCACTTATTGAATTTGGAACCAGCGCCAAATAATTCGAACGCAAATATTGTTTGAATAAATACTGGCTGGTACGACGGCCCAAAACCCAAAACAAAAAATCACAAAACACACAAAAAACACAAAACACAAAAAAAAACACAAAACACAAAAACACAAAAAAAAGCACAATACACACAAAAAACACAAAACACAAAACACAAAAAAAACACAAAAACAAAAAAAAACACAAAAAAGCACAATACACACAAAAAACACAAAAAAAAAACAAAAAAAACACAAAAAAGCACAAAACACAAAAAACACAAAAAAAACAAAAAAACACAAAAAACACAAAAAAACACAAAAAACACAAAAACACAAAAACACAAAAAAAAATACAAAACACACAAAAAACACAAAACACAAAAAAACACAACACAAAAAACACTACAAAAAAAACACAAAAAAGCACAATACACAAAAAACACAAAACACAAAAAAAAAACAAAAAAAAACACAAAAAAGCACAAAACACAAAACACAAAAAAAACACAAAAAAGCACAAAACACAAAAAAACACCCAAAAAAAACACAAACACAACAAAAAAAACACAAATAAAACAACCATTTGTTTTATTAAATAATAATATTACAATAACATATGAGGCGCCTTTTATTTTCTCATAGTGGGTGATGAAAAGCACACGGGCGCAACATATATTTTTGGCTCGGGCGACGTACTTTGAATCCCTCGCTACGTTCAGGATTGTACTAAAGAATCCCTCGCTACGCTCGGGATTCTACTCTAGAATCCCTCACTTCGCTCTGGATTCAAAAAAGTGCCCTCGCCGTAAAAATATTATGTTGCTCCCTTATGATACAATCTACTATATTTAGAGGGCATAGTAGATTTATATTTTCGATTACGCAGCAAATAATTGTTTAAATACAGTTTTTCGTGATTTTTGTTCAGTATTCTTTGCGCAAGCGGTAGGTACTCTGTCACTTTCTATCTTACCAGAACTTTACTGAGTTAGATAGTGACGGAATTTGACTGTTGTCTGTCTGTTTTTATAAGTGTGTGTGATACTCAATTCGATGAAGAATCTATTGCTGAACACAGGTGGCCATACTGGCCATATCTATCCAGTTGTCGGCTCTTTTCTGTAAAATTCACAAAATTAATTATTTCATTCCTAAGCTACAAAACAGAAAGTGCTAAACTGAAGCGCTACATCGAGCTAGGGTGAAACAGCCCCTCCCAGCAATCAGTCAATAATGTAGCCTTGAACTTGTAACCTATGTAAAGTTGCGCAGAAAATCCAATATTGTTTAGCTTATCTATTTAATAGAAAACGTTTTCTTTTAAACAATTTTCTTAACGAATCATCAGGGACCCAATTCTACAATTTTTTTAAAGAAAATTCATTCTTATATTTTGAAATTATAATTCAATAACAATTGACATTAATAATGGTAGTCTGCTAAATATGATTTTACGAGTTTTTACGTAGAAAGATTTTACGATTGTTTCTAAATGGTCACAGTTATAATGCAATTGAAAAACAATTGAAGTTAGTAGAATACCAAAAGTCTCAAAAGTGACCAGTATGAGACAATTTAAATAAAATTGGTTTAGTAGAATTGGGTCCCTGTCCCTTGAACCTGTAGTAGGTATCATTGAAGGCAATCAATAATATTTATCATCTGTCCTGTTTTGGCCTAAGTTATCCAAGGAATAGACCTTCTAATAAGAAAGAGTCAGAGTTATTTTACTCAGGACAATTAATTACCCGGACTTGTTTGTAAGATTCGTTGGTATAGGTAAGGTTTGTCCTGGCTGCTAGCTTATTATGGAATGTGTTATTACTAGAAGAAAGCGTTAGCCGAGTCAGTCGTGGAAGGCAGTGGCGGCGATGAGCTCACCACTTGTCACGTCTATATTCCACGATGGTGCAACCCACTGTGAAAAGAGGCCCATTGAGGCTCTGCCTACCCCCCTTAGGGGAAAAAGGCGTGTATCTATGTATGTAAAGAATCATTTCATTGGAAAATGAATTTTGAAACCAACAAAAATGCTCGCTCCAAATCATAATTAACCACAAAGTGTTTTAATTTCACGACACTTCCCTTTTCATTACTTACAAGAGCCTAGAGAGAACCTGAGTAGTCTAAGTTAAGACCTGACATAGGTACTATCACAATGATGTTTAAATCTAGAAAATACATAAGGTTACATTTTGCTTCTTGCAACGCCTCTCTGCCCTATGTTAGATAATACCTTTTTCCTGGTAGCAGTGTTCTCCTTAGCATTCCTAACACATAACATAACACCCAACAGTTACACGTACATAGTCCTGATCCCACACTAGGATTCCCTGTGTTGTGGATATCAGGAACAACGAGTAGGTACCTACCATGGTACCGCGACACCCAGACCGGAACAAATATTTGTAGATCATACAAACATTTGTTCCGCAGTGAGAATCGAACCCGCAACCTCTCGCAACTCAGCTACTTCTCTGCCGCACCACAGAGGTCGTCATTGACTGGATGTAGATCTGGTACTGTACCCATTTTTTTTTGCTATTGCTCACAATTAGGTACAATTGCAGTTACATCCCAATAATATCATAAATGGCAAAGTTCGGATGATTGTTTTTGAATGTTTGTAAGTTTGTTACTCAATCAGGCCGAAACAGCTGGACTGATTTTAGTGAAATTTGGCACACGGATAGATTATGACCTGGATTGAGCTACAGCTACTTTTTATCCCGGTATAAGGCAAGAGAAGCCGTGGGCGATGTACATAAGGACTTAGTTAAATTTTACAGAAGAATAGTAAAACTAATATAAGTTGGTATGTACATAATTTAAAAACTTCAGCTATCTGAAGACCGTTGTAAATGATCCAATGTACTGCTTTTTTGTCTTGTGAAATAAAGATTTTTCTATCCATCCAAACGTAGCTCAACTAATCCAAAACATTACCAGACGGAAGCGTCTCTAAGATGCTGGCTGTATTGCCACACTGAATGGCAATACTAATTTTCCATTGTATTACTACCTACTATGCTATCTATGTACTTTGTTATACTAGCTTTTACCCGCGGCTTCGCTTTCGTTAATTTCCGTAGAAGAAAAAAAAACATGACACATCTCTTAAAAATATGTGTTCATGATGATCGGTTCAGGCGTGAAAGCGTAATAAACAAACAAACTCACTTTCTAATTTATAATATTAAAGTTAGGATTCTATCGTGGGAGAAACATACATACATACTTACCTGCATACAATACGCGGCATCCTACAATTAGACTATGACACCTCGCTATGCTCAGTCAAATAATCTCGCAGTAACTACAGAGTCCGCTTCCATAATACGTACACTAAGCTCTCACCATGTGTGCTATGTGTCCTTTACTAAAATACTGTATTGTCTTCATATCCTGCCCTTGCAACTTTCCAAGGTCGTCGCGACCCCTATTATTATCAGATGTAAACACTTATTTCCTCTTCAAGTTAGTGTCTTGAGCCCTATCATTTAGCCCGAGGAGAATTTACCACTCAGACTCTGGCGGTACCGTTCGCAAACAAAGCTAACATTCACTCATTCATTTTTTTTATCAACCTGAATGACGGTACAAGCAGTTGGCCCACCGGAATATAACGCAACGCATTACCACATAGGTCATTTCCACCTAGGACGCACCCTATGTGGCATTGCACTGCGCCCGCCACCCTGAGGCATAAAGATGAAAAGTCTCATGTGCCTGTAATTTCACCAGTACCCTTCAAACCGGAACACAGCAATGCGAGCACTACTGCTTTGCGGCAGAAATATGTATGATCTAGTACTTCCCCGGACGAACTCTTTCACAAAAAAGCTCTACTACTACTAAAATATTGCGGTTGTTATTAGTTGGATAAGAATCTGCTAGATAAGGTTTTAAAAATATAATATTTCGTAACGTAAGTACAGAAAAGAATATAAAGTAAGGAATATACCTGAAGGGTATTTTCGTTGAAAAACTGCATAGTTCAATTGATTTGAAATGTTAGATAAATATTTCTAAATATTTTGGAAAATTTGGTGGTATAGCGATCTAGATTTTAATTTCGCAAAATCAGGTTTCACAACAAGTCATTAATTTTGTAAAAATTAAAAAAACCCTAACCGATTTTGATCAAACATAGCTAAGAAAACTCCCGACAAATTCACCTTTCAAACAAAAAAAAAATTAAAATCGGTTCATCCGTTCGGGAGCTACGATGCCACAGACAGACACACACACATAAACACACACACACAGACACGTCAAACTTATAACACCCCGTCGTTTTTGCGTCGGGGATTAAAAAACAATAACATTTGAATTTCGCTCCAAACCCGAAACCTTGCACCGTAGAGATCCACCAACTAATCTGTAAGAATTAAATGTATGTAGATGATAGAAAACTACATAGGTACATTTCATTCTACAGATAAGTTGGTGGATCTGTAAATGTAATGTTTCCATCATCATTCATTCGTTTCAGTCATTTCAGTCGTTCAAACCCCGTACCAGTCAACGCTCGTTCTTTTTTTCGGATAAATGCATGCCTCAAACCCAAAAACTTATGATACGTACGTACGACATTGATAGATTGCCGAACCGATAATCCTTGGGTGGGCTCAGTGGAACGGAATCCAGATTAGTTTTCGTGGAACACATATGGTGGCTAAGAGAAAATTGTGTTGAAACTTAGGTAATTTTGCAAGTGTCTTATTCTATAAGGGTTAACAGGAAAAAAGAAAACATTATTATTACACTTATTTATTTGAAAACTCGTAACTAAATTTATTTTTACTATAAAGGAATACTACCTACAAAAACAAACAATGTATAAAACACTAGTGTCCACCCACGGCTTCACTCGCGTTTTAACAGGATAAAAAGTAGCCGATAGATTAATCCATAATCTAACTGTGTACTAAATTGCATCAAAATTGGTTCAGTGTTTTGGCGTTATTGAGAATGAAACAGAAACATTCAAACATCCAAACATCGTAACTTTGATTTTTATAATATTAGTAGGAGTGTCGTACAAAATATATACCTAAACGGGAAACCACCGGCGCAGCAAGGCCCAAAGGTCCGGAGGCTAGGGCTGCTGAGAGAGGAACCTCCTCACTATGCGTGCCAAGTCCAGAAGTACCGCCTTCTGAATCTGACCCTTGATCACTATTGTAGCTAATCATCACTACCCATCAACTTTACAAACACTTGCAATTTTTTAAAGTAAGGATTAGAATATTTGCCGAGAGTCAATATAATGTTACACTAACGTACTAAGTAGCAACATAAGCGGCTTAGCCCAGTTGACGTCGCGATGGTTCAAATTATTTAGGAAGTCTAAAACCACATCAGTAATCTCTTACACCTTACCTATGATCCAAACTAACTATAAACCAAAAAAGTTTGGTAACCAGTCCAAAATAAATTTAAATGTAACCCAAAAATTCAGCTCCAACGGGATTCGAACCCGCATCTATGCTTGTGATCGGCGATGCCTTTACCAATTTGGCAAAGTAATGTTAAAGTAATTACCAATTTAATGTTATCTATAAAGTGTGGTTTACACTTGAAAAATAATAAACAGTCTACAATAGTTTTAGTCTTGGTTGTTATAATCAGAAACTAATCATCAATCCTATAAATAAAAAAAAACAGTTGAGGAAAATATTGAGAAAGCCATTCTCATGCTTGCCATTCTATCTTTGCAAATAATACATATATCAAATTCGCATACGTAAATGATCGACACTGTCGCTAAATTCATTCGTCTATCAATTTATTCTTATACGAATTTACACCAACCATAAGAAGACCAATTCGTACAATTATTAATCGAAAGATAATGGCTATGAACAATGCGAATTCGAATTGTCTATAAATTTTTATTCATGTCGCTTCTTCCTGATCAATGAGTGGTTAGTGACAAGCCACAAAATTCATTTGATTTTTAACGGACTGAATCAAGAACAATATTCAATTTATAAATATGCATGGATACTACATTATAATTCCGAGGGATCACTGTACCAGAAACATGATAGGACAGTATTTTCTCTACGGCAAGAAAACCCAAATTTACCTTTAACTTTTGGCTAGATTCGATTGTTTATTAAAATGGTGCATAATGGGTATACAATTTTATAATTAAAATCAATACAACAACGCCGGGGGTTTACTGTAGGGGTTTTGTAAAATTATCTATTATATTTTACGAGACATTCAATAAAAACGTCTTTTTCGTTGTGATGCGTTTTTTTTGTATAAAGTTTTATGCCTGGGGTGGCGCACATCATTGCCCAGGGGGGCCAATTCTAGGACTGTAGACATTTTCGAACTCGACATCTTCATACAAGATCTCTTAGTTTGACAGAATTTTCGAGATATCCTATTATTCCTATATCTACAATCCAAGCATTAGTCCCCAGGCCCCAAGTATCGTGTTTGGTAGAGCCTATAAAAACAAATTGACGCATTTGGATTGCCAATCTAGAAATGTTCTAATCTGACCCTTTGAAAAACTTTCTACCGAAATTGTTGTCTTTTTTGCTTTTCGTACATGACTGTAAATATCAACACTTGTTAGCATAACAAGACACTAAAATTATACATTTTAACCTCTTTAGGTGTCTCTTTGCTGAAACTCTTAAACAAATTCCCTTTGTCTCAAATTATTATAATTCCTGTCTAACCAAGAGATACTATAAAGTAATTGGAAGATTCAATTTCATGAGATCAATTCCTCCGCTACGGAGGCCGCATTGCTGTAAGGATCAATTCTATAAAATTAGTCAAGGGTGAAATATATTATCGGACGCGACTTAAGGCTGCGCCTACACCAGGCAGAAATCTTCTTTAAAAAAAACGCCACGCACTGGTCGAAAAAAACGTTTCTATTGAATATCTCGTAAAGTATAGATAAACATTTACAAAACCAATAGAGTAAGCCATGTGCTTTATTGTATTGATTTTATTTACCCAATGTTTGACCCAATAATAAGCACATATTGAGAAAAAAACGAAGCTAGCCAAAAGTTAGAGGTTACTTTGTTATTTTTTTCTGTTGAGAAAATGTTGTCCTTTCGTGCTTTTGGTACAGTTATCCCTCGAAATTATAATGAAGTATGCATGCATACTTCATTATAATTTCGAGAGGTAAGGGCGCTACTGTGCTCATGTTTAAATCGGCTCTGTGATACTTTTGCAATTAAAATTGAAAAGACCCAAAAACTATATCTCAAACAGTGTTAATTTTGTGAAGCAAGTAGTGAAACGTCTTAAAAGTTGTTATCATCCTCGGAATCCGTATTTTTGGAACAAAACCTTCAAAGAAACAGTTTGTAACGGACTTCACTTGCAAATAAAATTGCACTGGGATTACTGCATACGGACCTAGATACACTCAAATTGAAGAAGGTTAGTCTACTATACTGTGGTACCTATTTGAAGATAGAACAAACTGCTATAATTTGTTTCTGGGTGAAATTGGAGTTAATAAATAACCTCAAAATCAAACGAAATACTATATGTCAATATTATACGTCCGCAAATATCGATTGGAATAAGCGCCATCTATGAACGATCACATTTGAATTCATAAGCAAGTTTACCATCTACAATCTTAGTTACGCTATTCCCCGCTAGCTGGCATTAGAAGTAAAAAGTATGGAACAAATATTAAAAATGTTGCAAAGCATACAAGGAGAACTCGCAAAACAGAAACAGGACATGAAAGATATGGCGAAAAATATAAAGGAAGCAATAAACACAAACATACATGAAAATTTTTGTCGTATTGAATTGAAAACAATTGAACTTGAAAATAAAATCGAACGGCAACAAAACACAATACATTTCTTGTAAAAACAAGTAAAAAAAAGAATGTTGTGTTTTTTGGAGTTGATGAAACAGAGCAAAATTACGAAGAACTTTTGGAAATTATGTTAAATATCATCAATTGTACAATGAAAATTTCTTGTCAAAAATGGGAAGTTGAAACCGTGACAAGCATAGGGAAAAAATTCAACAAAACCAGACCTGTAGTTGTATCAATTTCTACAAAGAGCAGGAAAATAGAGCTCTTCAGAAAGAAAAAAACACTAGAAAACTCTGGAATCTACATCAAAGAGGATTACCCCCCAAACGTACTTCAAAAACGAAAGGAACTTCAAGATGTGCTTAAACAAGAACTGAATTCAGGGAAACGGGTGGCTCTTCATTACGATAAATTTGTTACCCTAAAGACACTGGTGACGATGGACCTCACTGCAAATACCGAAAATAAGAACAAAAGATTTATGTCAAAATCGCCAGAGCATGTCGAAGTCACAAACACTAGCAAAGAAAAAAGAACCAAACAAGCATCTAAGAAGAAAAAACTAAAAACATCACGAGCTATTTTCGCGGGACAAACCGAGATGACGTGGATGGAAAAACCATAAAACAAGTAGCGTCCCCTCCACCTCCTCCAAGCCGTCACCGTGGAGGAGTATGACCAAAACCCCCTAAGTAAACCAAATTAAACTAGGAAACACAGGAAAGTATAAAACGAAACCATGAAACGAAGCGCAGAAATAAGAGAAAACAAAAAATAACATAAATAAATAAGAAAAATCGAGTGGGAAAAAAAAAAGAAAGTAAAAAGATACTTGGGGGAGGCCTACGCCGAAGAGGCGACTACTAACAGTCAGTAATACATTACCTACCTAGGCATAAGAAACGAAATAGGAAACTGTTACATGAAGAAGTAGAAGAAGAAAACTGTTACATAAAACAAACTAAAAAGGAAACATGGAAAAAGAATAACGATAACAGAAAGAAAAAAAAGAAAAAATAAGTATATAGTTAATTTTAATTTTGTATGTAGTTTTTCCAATGTATATTATTTTAGTAGAAATAAAGGCTTTTATTATTATTATTATTATGCATGCATGCTTATTTTCGAATATGATTACTTGATTTAGTCAGTTAAAAATCAAATCTACGATTGAAAATTTTGCGGCATGACCCACAAACTTTCAGTCGCGACTTAAACAGCGTGCATAGTCGTGTCGGACGTCGTGTGCTAGATATTTGTCAGACGGACGTCTGCTAATTTGCATGCGTAGGTGTCATGTTAGCATAAGCCGCGACATACAGTCGCGATTTTTGGGCGCGTCCGATAAATGTATCAGGCTTTACAAAAAATAAAAATATAAATGATTGAGGCTGGCCAGTGGCCACTGAAGAAACTGTGAGTGATTCTATTGTTTGAATTTACACAAATACTCTAACAGACCGTGCACCGTAAGTTGGCACCTGCCATGGAGTATTTACAGGTGCCATCTTACGGTGAACGAGCTGTAGCTATGGTACCGGTACCGTATTTATAAAGTTTGTCAAGAGTATGAAACTTTTTAGTTATTTTGTCAACCTTCCAAAATCACACTTAATTTAAACCCTTTTAGAGCTTAAGAGATTAAAACATTTCAACACTTTTGATAATTGAATTGTATAAAATATATCTGATAATTTTATTTCCTTCGTAAGCTTTATGTTCTGGATTGAGAATAGAACTTTATGAGGTAGTCAGACAATCTTAACGCTGTCGTAAAATATGAACAGTTAGACAAGACTAAGTTCCTACTTAACTACTGTAGGTACATCGGAGTAGCACGAAGTGAGACGTAGAGCATGCCCGATGATAGGTATGAACTGCAAGCATAATTACGAAGACGGTTATTCAATACTCACGCGTATTTCTCGGAGGAAGGGGAGACAACGGAGTTCCACGACAGTCCTGACTTAGGTACCTGTTTTTGCTGGAACATTTTTCATGTATGTTTGTCTGTTTAGGACACTCTTAACCTGATCTTTCTTCAGAAAAGGGTTTGATTTGGGCAGATAGAACGAGATGGACGACTTTTTAAATATTTATTGATCGGGGCTTATAAACCCGGATTTGTTTATAAGATTCGATGCTATAAGATTTGGCCTGGCTGCTAGCTTAATTAAGGAATGTGTTATAACTGGAAGAAATCGTAAGCCGAGTCAGTCGTGGGAAGTAATGGCGGCGATGAGCTCACCACTTGTTACGTTTATATTCCACGATGGTGCAACCCACTGTGAAAAGAGGCCCATTGAGGCTCTGCCTACCACCCTTCGGGGAAAAAGGCGTGAATCTATGTATGTATGTATGTTCGAGTAAGACATTACATGCTTATGGATTCCATGTCAAAGTAATAATGAGCATGATGTATAGCTTGCTGTATATGCTCTCTTATCCCTAGTGCTAGAGCTCACCTGGGCTATCCTATGCTAATATTATAAGGATTATACTCTGAGTTACAATGTAGCAGTGGCTAGCTACAGTATTTAGGTCAGGCTATCCTTGCCAGTTTTCAATTATGTACGCCGTTTGTAATCGAATTAGGATTCACTTTAGGCTTTATCCCAAGCTAGAACATTCTTCAATCATTGTGCAAATTTAATTTAATGGAAAACACATTTATTTACAGAAATAATAATACGAGTAGGTATGTAAAAAAATTAACAGTTGAGTTATCTGAAGACTGTTGCAAACGATCTAAAGGTAGCTCAACTGATCCTAATCACTACGCAAAAGCGCAGAAGCATCCCTAAGATGCTGGCTGCATTGCCACTCTGAATGGCAATACTGTTGCATCGAGCCAAATAAGAGCCAGCTGAAATAATTTTGAAAACGCAAAGAGCCCTGGTACCCCACGGATCCAGAGTCTCGACACCGAAAGGCTCAAATAACGCTACGTTCACACGGAGACATCAATTTCTAAGCCGGATCTGCCGCGGCGGGTTATTGCGTAGTAGACTGACGTTTGATTTCGATGTCCAGTTTACTATTAATTGCGTGTTTTAAATATTTAAGTTCTTGTAAAAAAGCTAAAACACACTGCGCAATGAACAGCAAACTGGTAATCGACATCAAACGTCAGTCTACTACGCAATAACCCGGCTGATTGTTACAGGATACGGTTTAGTCACAATATAATACAATTTATATGTATAAGTTTACACGTGACCCGGCTAATAACCGAAACGGGCAAAAAATTACATCCGATTTTGCGACTGCAGTCATATTCGGTCACACGGCAATTTTTGACAATATATTATTGAATATGCTTGGCCTAGAATACATTCCTATGTAATATCTTTGCCCTTGCCCTGAGGCTACAAGCTCGCAAACGGCCTGTAAGCATCTCGAACCATCTCATAGCTTGGAAGGGAGCCCGTAAATCTACGGAATGGATAATAGGGCAAACGTTCGGGATGTGCAGGAATTATAAAGGCTGACTCACGCTAGACCGTGTCGGGTCCGAGCCGAGTGTCGGCCGTCGCTCGGTTACCGAGCCGGTCCCGTGCCGAAAGACCGGCCTCGACCGAGCAATTACCGTTGTGCCGTGATGCAGTATACTCGCCCGAGCAAAAATAGTGTTGTGCCTAGACTACAATAATGTCATCACGACCGACTGCTCGGGCGCAGTTCGGCGGCACTGTATTGCCGAGCCGAGGCGGGCGGGACCGAGCGTTGTCCGTTGCTCGGCCGTACCTCGGTTGCCGATCGGTATAGCGTGAGTGTGTCTATACAAAATATATGTAATACTAGCTGTCGCCCGCGGTTTCACCCGCGTTATTCTCCATTAGAGTAGGTTTTGATCTATCTACCAAATTTAATCAAAGACTAACAAACAAAACTACTCCTGCAGTCTGCTGCTTGTCTGGTGTTGTATTGGATAAATTCCAGTATTGAGGATACTATCCAGTAGGTATCCGATAACCTGACTACTCTTACAGCAGCATGTACATATACCAGGCAAGCAGCAGACTGCAGGAGTCTTCTAGTTGCCGAATGTCTGGAATACCTTTGAAAATACTGGATAGCTGTCGCCCCCATTTCACCAGAGCTCCAGATATTCTGTTGCCATATTGCTCCTGCATTCTACTGCTTGTCTGATACATTCGATAAACGTTCGCCCCCATTTCACCGGTATTCCAGATATTCGGTTACCAAATAACTCAAATTGCTCGCCTGGTACATTTGATAAAAAGTCTTCGCATATTCGAGTTGACCGTGCTACGGCTCGGACGGACACGGTCTAGCGTGAGTCATTCTTAATGCTGTTTGTATATAATTTGGGTTAGAAGCCTAAATTATGAGAGTAATTGTCAAGTGGTGTACGACTACATTACATTTTAGAGGCGAATGAAAGTAGGTATTTATTTTATACTAATTTCAACCCACTGCTGCGCTCGTATGTCACCAGGAAAATGTAGCTTGTAGCTCAAACCAGGTCATAATCTATCTGTGTACCGAATTTCATCGAAATTGGTTCAGCCGTTTTGGCGTGATTGAGTTTCAAACATAACATCGTAACTTTGACATATGATACTCGAGAAGGCCTTGATGGCATCAGTTTTTTTTTTTACATCAAGTCCTTTTACATTCTTGCAGCTATCGCAGCGCTCCTAAGTGGCGATTAAAGCATTCTGAGAACCGCTATGAAGTCTGTGTCTGAACCGTCCTTCGCACAGACATGATGACATTATTTGTGATAATTGCACGCATTTTCTATTCAAATTATTAAAATGTAATAAAAATTATAAACCTATATTTTATTTACATTGATTTGTATTCATAGTTTATAGAGATTAGTGAACGTGAGCTATAATCAAATCGATAGGTATACAAAATCAAATAAATATCCACAAACCATCTGCTAACATTTTAGATCGTCTGCTTTGTTATATTGACATATCAATCCAATCAATTTAGAATACACAGGCTTTTATATTTATTTACCTACTAGCTGTTACACGCGGCTTAGAGCGCGTTGCTTTCCTTATAAAAAAAAAGTACTCTATGTTCATGACATGCTCTAAGCTCATGACTATACTTTTAATAATATGTGTACCTACGTACTAAATTTAATGATGATCGGTTGAATAGTTAAGGTGTGAAAGCGTCACAAACATACAAACTCACTTTCGCATTTATAATATTATAAAATATAAATAAAATATTTAGGATACACGACATCAATAAACAAGGTCCCTAATGCGAGGTTACCGTGAGAAAGCGGCCACATGGCCGACACCCGAGATACGATAAATACATTACGGTGCTTCGTGCCAAAGTAAATTTGTCTAGATTATCTTACAGGAAGATCTAAGGTTCCCTTTACAGCGCAGTGTGTACCTACTCAAATGTAGTGATGTTAATAAGTACCGCCGTTTTCGAAAAGAGACGTCGTTTACTTTTATTTTATTTATTTTCGTATTTTTTTTTGCGTTATTTTGTGTTATTTTGGTGGAATTTTAACTAATGTAGTTCTTTTAAAGAGCACAAGTGTAGTGAAATGAAATTGAAGTGATTTGCGTGGTTTTCCAAATTGGTGGGAATTCACTTTCATTTCATTACACTACAATTGTGCACTTTAAACGAACTACATTAGTTAAAATTCCACCAAAATAACACAAAAAAACGCAAAAAAAACTAGGAAAATAAATAAAATAAAAGTACTTAGAAGACGTCTGTTTTCAAAAATGGCGGAGAGTCCATACCACTCGGAATTACCGTTCTATTTTTTCCTTTGGCGACATCTATTATTGAATAGAGTAATTAGCTTCGGTACCTACATCATGCGTGCTCGCCGATGTACTATGTGTCCCGGTTTTGGAATACTGAAAATAGTTGGGGGTAAATATTTATAAAATTAACTTGTTATATAAGATGGGCGCTCGTTTTTGAGGCGTGGATGACCGCTAAGGGTGGTGTGTTGGTATTCGAATCTTCCGCAGGTACGTAGGTACGTGCCATTCTTACGATATAAACAGTACTTGCATAACCGTAGACGTCCAGACGAGACTGGCTGGCGCGGCAGAGAGCCAAGTCCGCAAGAAGGCAGCAGTGCAGTGCTTACATTTGGTAATCTTTGAGGTGACTGGAAATACGGAAAAGATATTATCGCTCGATATATGCTTGGCTTTGGATATTTCATAGGTGGGGTATGAAATTCCTAATCTTAGATTTGATTTTAAACAGACTAATTCAAGTACAATATTCATGTTAAAAATATGCATGGATACTGCATTATAATTCCGAGGGATCACTGTACCAGAAACACGATAGGACAATATTTTCTTGATAGAAAAAAAAACGAAGTTTTTGCCTAGATTCGATTGTTTATTAAAACAGTGCATACTATTGGGTAAAAAATTCAATAAATAAAATCAATTAAAATAAAGCCGAGGGTTTACTGCAGGGGTTTTGTAAAATTATCTATACTTATTTTACGAGATATTATCTATACTTATTTTACGAGATATTCAATAAAAACCGCTTTTTCGAGCGACGGCGCGTGGCGTTTTTACCTACTGTATGAAGATTTTGCCTGGTGTTGGCGCATTCTTAATTCCTTAAAATCCTTGAATAATCCCACTGCTGGGATCAATAACTACGTCACTCAAGCTACGACACTCAATGCCATGTCAAATGAGGTCTAATTTCGTTTTACTTTAAATTCAGACTTTGATCCGCCATTGTTAAAAGAGCCGTCTTCTTTCTTATCTTATTTTATTGTATTTTATTTTTTTAAGTTATATCGTGTAATTTTGGTGTGATTTTAACTGGTGTAACATATGTATAGAGCACATACTCGTAGATAGAAGATAGAAAACACTTTATCACAGAATTAATGAAACATTTAAACATACACACATTTCTCTTCAGAATGTTAATCGAAGGAGGGACCTAAAACGGGTTTTAGGAGGGCCTATTTCAAAAAATAAATTTATTGAGAAAAGTTTCACCGATCGTGTTTTTTGTCATACATCCTCAAGTAATTACAGTATATCACGCATGTTTTCCTTTAAAATTTTCACCACGCTATCATAATTAATTGAACAAGTATAGATTTCAACACAAAAAAAAACTAGCAAATTTTTATTGTATTTCCTGAACAAACGAAAATATTAAGGTATCGGTCAAGGTAAAATAATTTGTGTCCATTTCAACACTTTGTCTACAACACTTGTTTCACTACCAGCCTTACTTCAGCAAAACGGTTCATTTGAAAATATGCTTCGAGCCAATGTTTTTGTTTCATATTTATATGTCGCGACGTGCGAAGTTTCTATTTTGTGTCTGTTTAATCACAGATGAAATAATACTAGTTTAATATTATGGGTTTGATAATCTATTTTCTATGCACATAGGGATAGGGATGTAGGATGTATGCAGTACCTAAGTAGTAAATAGGTATGCAAACACACTATATCATAAGTCAAAGATGCGAAGTTTGGATGTTTGTTACTCAATCACGCCGAAACCACCGAACCGATTTCGATGAAATTTGGTACACAGGTAGAGTATGATCTGGATTAGAGCTACAGGCTACTTTTATTCTGGTAACATGCGAGCGAAACCGCGGTTGGCCACTAGTAGATTATAAGTATTATTTATAAGCATTCAATCACAGCGTTTGCTGTTTGAAGAACTTTTGCTGATTGTCTTTATGACTACCTATAAGGCAGGTAAGTACCCTTTTTCTGTGCATCAGCTCCTTGTTCTCGGAGCACCATAGAGGCGCTTCCCGCCTCGTAGTAAGAAGGCTCATCAAATCAAGCTAATCTATGTTAGTTGCCTGATTCCTCTAGGTTTGGTTGCAATGCAACAGGAGAAAATCTAGTTTATAAGATGATTCAAAGTGATCCTTGTAACTTATATTAATAAAATACTCTTATCTTCTCTCTTTGTTCTTTATGTCCTATTTGTAATTGAATGAGCATGAAATGAACGGTAAAGGTTGCCTGGAAGAAGTCGCTTTCAGCGATAAGGCCGCCCATTGTTCTGTATTTTTTTTAGTTAAACCCTTGTTTATTTTTTGGTGTACAATAAAATGTTAATCTATCTAATCTATCTATCTATCCCTATGACGACCTCTGTGGAGCGTCGGGCGAGTAGCTGGCTGAGATGCGAAAGGTTGCGGGTTCGATTCCCGCTGCGGGACAAATGTTTGTATGATTTGCAAATATTTATTCCGGGTCTGGGTGTTATGGTACAATGGTACTCGTAGTTTCTGATAACCACGACACAGGGAATCTTAGTGTGGAGTCAGGACTAAGTGACTGTTGGGTGTTATGTTATGTTATGTTATCTATCAAGAACGGTCATAGGTCCACCATAACTCAACCTGAACACTAAAGCAGGTTGAGCATGAAATAACCATTATCAGGGCAAACTAAAAACCGCTATTTTGCTGTAAAAAATCATATACGAATTAATATTCTTTTTTTAAAAATCGGAATAAATAAAATACCAACCAATTTTTTCTTTATTCTCAGACGGCCTACTGTAATCTCCAAGCTAGATAAAAACTTGTCGCATGTTTGATTCTCATGTGTCCGCCTCCTTGGATGGACTCCAAAAAGCTGCAGGATCGATACGCCTCCTCCTTGATTCAACCGACGACTAGGTAACGTTTGATTTACTGGGATTTACCCTGTACATACTGCATCAATGCACCACACAGTCGCTTCTCACGTAAGAAGGATCATCAAATAAAGCATGTGCCGTGTCTGTTGTCTGGTTTGGTCGCGTTGGAACAGGAGTAAGTAAATTCTCTATGAGGTGCAACGTTTCGCTAGTAACTCGAAATTAAAATTTTATTGTGTTTTTTGCTTATCAACACATCTTGAGATAGCGAATCCTGATTTTTCGAAAATTAGGAGAACTAACATTCATGTTTTGATTTGTCTCATTCATATTATTAGTGTCACGAACATAATACATATTACTACGAATGTCATTCAATGATTTTTATTGTGTTTTTTTTTTGTTCTTTAACATTCGTATCTAAACTAATGATATAATGCGTGTTAGGTCAATTTACTCTGTGGTGTCTGCTAATTTCCGCAAAGTTAGGTTTATCTACCTGAAAATGTTCATGAACTGTGATTACTCAACAAAATTTTAATTTCGCCCCTCAATCGGAACGTTCTACCTTAATTTCTAAGACTGATTCAAAATGATCCTTGTACCTGAACCTAATTCAAATTCAAAGTCAAAAGTATTTTATTCATTGAAGTCATGAATAAAATACTTTTGACTTTGTATTTGAATTAGGTTTATATTTGTAACGTTTGTATGGAATTAAATAATGTTTTGTATTTGAGTGTAAGCCACTGTAATGGAGGACATTGAATTTACATGTCACCTAAAAAATATGGTCTAGCGAGGGAACACGCATCTTCGTCTTTAATTGGCAATGCCTTGACCACTTCGGCCTCTGATCTAGCTGACGGTGGCACTATCAACAGCAACACAACACAACACCCAACATTCACATACATAGTCCTGATCCCACACTTGGATCCCCTGTGTCGTGGGTATCAGGAACTACGAGTACCGAGCTATCACACAGCACAGACTCTGAACTAATATTTGCATATTATGCAAACATTTGTCCCGCAGCGGGAATCGAACCCGCAACCTTTTTTTTTTTTATACTACTATAATGACGGAACAAGCAGATGGCCCACCTGATGTTAAGCGGTAACCTCAGCCTATGAACAGTACATTACCTCATAGGTCACGTCTACCTAGGACGCGCCCTTATGTGGCATTGCACTGCGCCCGCCACCTTGAAACATAAAGATGATAAGTCTCATGTGCCTGTAATTTCACCGGCACCCTTACCCTTCAAACCGGAACACAGCAATGCGAGCACTACTGCTTTGCGGCAGAAATAGGTATGGTGGTAGTACTTCCCCGGACGAACTCTTTCACAAAAAAGCTCTACTACTACTAAAACCCCACACACCCCTACTACTAACCTCTCACATTTCAGCAAATGCGGATGATATCTGCATGCAGGTGTTTTATTCGGAAACTTCCCTGTGCAATGTCCAAAAAATCGAGTCAGAATTATCGACAAAACGTTCAAGAAGCTATAGAATTCGATGCTAAAACCTTCTTGATGAAATATAGGGCCTCATTTATGTAGGGCATTTTAGTAGTAGTAGAGCTTTTTTGTGAAAGAGTTCGTCCGGGGAAGTACTACCACCATACCTATTTCTGCCGCAAAGCAGTAGTGCTCGCATTGCTGTGTTCCGGTTTGAAGGGTAAGGGTGCCGGTGAAATTACAGGCACATGAGACTTGTCATCTTTATGTCTCAGGGTGGCGGGCGCAGTGCATGCCACATAGGGTGCGTCCTAGGTGGACGTGACCTATGTGGTAATGCACTGTTCATAGGCAGAGCGTCTGCTTGATCCGTCATTACAAGTAGTATAAACAAATAAAAAAATAAAAACCTAATTGAATATATCCAAAACTTACCAAAGTACCTGTCGGTTCAGACCCTGTTTTGGTCACGCCCGTCCTAAGACTAGATAATCTAGTCATCAAACAACGGTGTACCGAGTACTAGGCACGCTCCGGTAGACAGCCTGTCGAAGTCGTCACAGAGTATACAACACTGAGGGTGTAGGAGGGACCAACCTCTGGACTAGGCTTTTAGACGACCTTATTAGGCACTTAAAAGTTGCTGCAGTGACATACACATTCATAAAAAGACACACGCTGCCTTTTCCCCGAAAGGGTATGCAGAGACTCAAATGGGCCTCTTTTCACTGTGGGTTGCACCATCGTGGAAAACAGACGTGAAAAGTGGTGAGCTCATCGCCGCCATTGCTTCCCTCGACTTTCTCTGCTAACGCTTTCTTCCAGTAATAGCACATTCCTTAAGCTAACAGCCAGGGCAAATCTTATACCAACAAATCTTACAAACAAGTCCGGGTAACATACACATTCGCAAGCAAAGAACCGTGTACCATCCAATGGCAAGTTTGTCTGCTTCGTCACTGAGTATACAATACAATACCAACCAGATGTAGTAAAGGAACTGATAAACAAGTAAAAAAGTAAGTACAAACCCCCAGACCAAACCCTGGACACTAATACAACACTTTTAAGTACACACTCTTACATAAACTGTGCGCGGTCTGAACAAAAAACGACTCGGCTAGTATAATGAACCCCACATTCAGATTCACATTCGGTAGATTAGCTGGACGTGGCTAGCTCGCGACGGAAGGCATTATCGAATACAGTACTACTAGGTAATGCACCCCGGCAACCTGAGAGTTGACTGATTGTAAAATTTTCACTCATTTACAATTTCTGTTTCAAAAAGACGAGGCATATTACTTTCGAAGTTGTACTGTATGTTTAATTCAAATTCATAATCTTTATTTCGGGCTTATTGAGAACTGCACTAAACCTAAGCCATAAGCCCATAGCAACATAAAGAACTCACGTGTGATCGACGACGCGTGGCGGCCCGGGGGACGTGACAGGCGGCCCTTCAACCGCCGGAACTTCACCCCTTTCGGCCAGAAGTCACCTCAGTCAGACCCTCGCCATAAATGAGCTAAATCTCACATTATGACGAGAGTACAACTTCATGACCCTCAAACCCACTCCAATTAGAGCATCGAGCAACACAATAAGAGACCGCAATGCTCTAAGAGGTAGGTTGTGTATATTTATCTTCCACTAAGAATATCTATCATGGTTAAACCTTCGACCAAAGTAAAATAAATGGACTGGCCTTACCCATACAAAACGTCCGTGAAAAATAAGACAATTTGGATTTAGGGTACGGTCATCAAATAAACTATCTATCTATCTATCTATCTATCCAGCCACTGCTGAGTAAAGGCCTCTTCTCTATAGCGCCACTCCTGGCGGTCTTGTAAATAAACTAGGTGAAATTAAATTATCGAACTTCTTAAAAACTGTATTTTTTTAATACTTTAACAGATGCAATGTGTTTTCTAAAGTTATTTCAGTAGGTTCATAGTACAAAAAATCGCCGAAAAAAAAATGCAATTATTGAATGAAACTTTTACAAAAATACATGGTTCCCTTCTGTTTTATGTAGTTACGTATCTATTTTTCAGCTCTCAAACATACACAATATAAATCAATAGAAAAGCAAGTCCACCAAAGGTCTTCAGCTCAATCAATTTGTGAAAAATATATTTTTCATCACTCAAAAAACTAAGAAAATATCATAAAAATCGTACGGAAACATAAATGTATAAAAATTCCAGTATTTAAGAAACTGCTGAGTGCAGTTTTAAGACTTTTGCACAATGAGTTTTTTTATACTACTTGGAATGACAGATCAAGAAGATGGCCCACCTGATGTTAAGTGGTACCCTCTGCCTAAGAACAGTGCATTACCTTAGGTCACGTCCACCCAGGACGCGCCCTATGTGGCATTCCACTGCGCCCGCCACCCTGAAACATAAAGATGAAAAGTCCCATGTGGCCGTAATTTCATCGGCACCCTTACCCTTCAAACCGGAACACAGCAATGCGAGCACTACTGCTTTGCGGCAGAAACAGGTATGGTGGTAGTACTTCCCCGGACGAACTCTTTCACAAAAAAGCTCTACTACTACTAACCGTTTTTTGGCGTATAAAATTCATTGTGTAGAAAATTATCAGAGCAAATACGGGAAAATGTATTCCACTTCCAAAAGTCGTCTGTTCTTGCTCGTCTTATGACTTCTATCCATTTTTGTTTACCTTAGATTTCTTTTGGAAAGCTATAAGGTTAATTAACATGCCATTACATATTATATGCAATTACCTAAAGCGACGTGCTTAGCAATGTTTTGACGTAAATAATGCAAATTACAATTCTAAATCAATACGATACCCCTTAGGCATCAGATTTTTTTGCAGTCTGTACCGCACCATCCGTCATGCGTGAAGTATTGTCAAATACTTCGTCGCTGTAGTTGGAAAACTAAATAACTAATAACAACAACAAAACCAAAATCGCGAGAAAAACGCGATTTACTGTTTTATTGCGTCAAAAATGGCAATAACTTTTTTATCGTAACTAATTTTGCAGTCCGTGTTTTGATATTATGTTATAGATTGGTACTGTATCTATTTTTGAATTTAATGATAATACATTTTAGTTCTTTTGATTAAGAGAAAAAAATAAAAAAACGACTATGTATTTTTCCCTCGCCCAAGTTTTGAATAATTGATTTAGTTATTTATTTTTGCATGTCAATTGTTTAGTTTTCCTTCGTCAATGATCTCCACTGAGGTTCAAAAAGCTAATGATAAGTGCCATTATTTAATTTTCCCATAATAGTGAAATCATGAAATGATCTATTATTTACTTATTTGAATATGACAATCCTATCCATGGGTATAGATTTAAATAATATTAAAATACATTTTAAAATAAAACCAACTTATAATAAATAAATAAATAAATATTTCTGGACAGTTCACACAACATTATCTAGCCCCAAGCTAAGCAGAGCTTGTGTTATGGGTACTAGACAACTGATACACTTAATACAATATTAACATAGATAGATATTTTTTATTATAAATAGAAAATACCCAGAACACCCTGAACAAATATCTGCGGATCGCACAAGTATTTGTTCCGAGGCGGGAATCGAACCCGCAACCTCCTGCGTCGCAGGCGAACGTTCGCCCGCCGCGCCACAGAGGTCGTCTTCATAATCATTTCTTTTTATCAAGACTGAATATTAGAAAACTACTGAAACACCTACATTATTTTAGCAGACTTATAAATTCAAAGTAAGTGACATAACAAACTTATCATACGACTAATGCTAATAAAATCAACAAAATGAAATCAATTTGTGGAACACAATAATTCTAAGTATCAAAAAGAAAAAGGTATGTCGACTAAAATTAAAACTATCTACGAGTATAAACTTGTGTCTGTTAACTTTCATTCAGAGTGGGGAACATTGAGATAATGTCCTGGGGCGTAGTCCTCCTTGTCGCTCGTCCTCTAGAGCAAGACGTGTCCATCGACATGTATGGGCCATCATAACCATGCAATAAAGTCGATTTCGCAAAATGTGTTACTTATGTAGTTTTCCTACTACACGACGATTTATAAGTTTTTTATCAATTGATGAAAATTATATTACAAAACCTTTACTTACGAATGAAATGCGATGCCTGAAGCTTTATTTGTATTTCTTGTGTTGTTTGCACTTGCAGAAAAGCACAGGAAGGCATTGTATCACCAAGGTATCTAATTTTTGTATTTTTCAGCATAGCTGTCACTCGTTGCCGTGACAAAGACTGACTGAAGCGAAGTGTACTAGCTAGGTCTGTTTAGAAGCTTCAAAACTATCGTTCCCTAAGGCCCGTCCATTCATTTTATTTACGTCGATGGGTTAAACTAGCAATCATTCTACAGCAATGTCCAGTCTAATAGTAGCTCCGTCTTGGAGCCAGCTTGTTTACGTTTCATTACGCGTGAGAGTGGAGGGGGGAAGACGTGACTAGCCTGCGATCGAAGGCATTATCGAGTCTGTTTGGGGTTAGGTTTTGTAATAGTCATATAGTCTTGATCTTTGTTTTTACGCAGTTATTTGTGGATACTAGTGAGCGGGGGTAAGCTAAAGTCTCTAAAATCTATCATCAACAGAGAGTAAGACCTCTAGATGTCGCAGGCATAGTAAGAATGCATGCCAACCACACTGGACCGTTCGACATGGTTGATGTGCGTCGTAGGATAGAAAGCCTCATCATATCTACAACATTGCTGCATAATGCATGCTCTTCAAATCAAGGAGTACCTACTTGGACACAATACACAATACCGTGACTTTTCAATAATAAAGCTGGGCCTCAATCACGTTAATTTTGAACGTTATTAGCACAACAATACTATATAGAACCGTTTACGTTATTTCGTAGGTATGTCTGGATTGAGGGATCCTTGCTTGAATTGGCCTGAAACTCAGCGGATTAAGGAAATTGCAACTAAATTCATGCAAGGATCCCTCAATTTAGACGTACCTACAAAACATCGTGAACGGTTCTGGTCATTAAAAATTAGCGCTATTGGGGCCCAGATCCCTATAAGTGCCAAAGCAATTACCCAAATACAGATGCTTTGAGAGTGGAATATTTTCTACACTTACATCCTTCACATAAAATGAAACAGCATTCCACAAAACACGTCTGTGTCTGTTGTAATGTCTGACAACTGCTGCTTGTGTTATATATTGCTGACTGTATTATATGTGTAACCTATTTTTTCTCACGAATCGGTTCAAAATACAATAGCGTTTTCCCGAGTGCGAGTAAAAGATGGTACTCCACATCTAAAACATGTCACGTCCCGCCTGTATATTTAGAGCCCGGAAGGACCCTGAGAGGAAACGGTCGGCAAAACATTGTGCCCACATGTGTATTGTATAAGGTTTACGTCGTGCTTTAGACGAATAATATCATCGCTCTTAAAAATAAGGCCCTTTTCGAAGAAAACCCCAACAAACTCGCTCTGTCTTTTTTAACCCCCGACGCAAAAAGAGGGGTGTTAAAAGTTTGACTCCTTTGTGTGTCTATCTATCTGTGTCTATCTGTGGCACCGTAGCTCCAATCTTAAACGGGTGAACCGATTTAAATGCGGTTTTTTGAACATGATGGTTTTTAGACATTGTTTATCTTTCACATTTTCACTTCTATTTGATTTTGATTAAAAACATCTAAACCAAATGTGAAAACCACAAAGCAACGACGTTAAGGGATTTTTAAATTTTTAAACTTCTTGTTAATTTATGTTAATCATATTTGTAAGTCATGATGCGCAGAATGAAGATTAGCGTAACTCGACTATTATCAGTTAATCATATTTGTAAGTCATGATGCGCAGAATGAAGATTAGCGTAACTCGACTATTATCAGTTAATCATATTTGTAAGTCATGATGCGCAGAATGAAGATTAGCGTAACTCGACTATTATCAGTTAATCATATTTGTAAGTCATGATGCGCAGAATGAAGATTAGCGTAACTCTACTATTATCAGTTTTCCATTAAATTTTAAAAAAAGGAACACTTATAGGGTTATTTCGGTGTCTAGCACACAAAATTGTAGGGCCCGAAGTAAATTACACTATTCATGGGTAGATGTCGCCACAGAAAAAAAAACAACGCGCTATATTTTCTTCGAAAATCATTTTTGAGAGCTGATGATCCCGGAACGGAAAAATCTGCACCGATTTTCACCATAGCTAAGAACCATTTCGTAAACACCATCTTTAAAATAAAGAAAACCGTATGTATAACACACACAACAGTCACATACATAATCCTGATCACACACTAGGATTCCCTGTGTCGTGGGTATCAGAAACTACGAGTACCATGGTACCGTAACACCCAGACCGGAACGAATATTTGCAGATCATACAAACATTTGTCCCGCAGTGGGAATAGAACCCGCAACCTTTCGCATCTCAGCCGGCTACTCGCCCGACGCGCTACAGAGGTTGTCATCGGTCTAAAACGGAAAAACCGTTTTGGAGATAAATATAATGTTTTTGTCCACACATATACACAACCTCATCCTAAGCGCATATACCCGCTCCGTTCCGTCGGGATACATAACGTACTGAAACGTTTTGAAACCGACTCTATTTGGGGCAAGAGCACCCACGGTAGTAAAATACTGCTAAACTCTACTCAGAGTAGTTTACCAGGAAGGTTTATCTAGCTCCTTTTAAACGTACTGTGATCTTCAATCTTGATAATTATTAAATTTCAACGTGACCCAAAAATTCCGTTCCAGCAGGACTCGAACCCGCATCTTCGCCTGTAATCGGCGATGCCTTCACCAGTTCTTCCATAGAACGAGCTATGACGCTGGAGACGACATTTGTGGGCACTATCAAATCGGCTATAGCGCCGATAGGAGCCATCTACAGGTATTCCATTTGGAAATCTTCTGTTTCCAAATGAAACACCTGTAGATGGCTTTACAGATGGAAAATTATTGTGTAGCGTGAACTAAACTGTCTCAAGGTAGTTTAAGATATTTAATTACTTATGCAGCCAACCAAGGCCGCCCATAAATTGTAGGACGCCCACGCTGGTCATGTAACTAACAACGAAAGATTTCGTAATACCTGCTACGACGTAGCGCTACGCCGTAACACTACGCTATAGCTCGTAGCACGTACAAGAAAATGGCTTCTCTCTCGATTATTTTAGTAATTATACATGCACTAGTAAGTCTTTGGTTTAATTAAAATTGCTAACTATTGATTTAATAACTTAACTATTAACGAGTTACGAACTAAACATATAGCTAGGTACTCGTAGTATATTGATTCTGACTATGCCATATCTGACACAGGTCACGTTTTTGTGCTAGACATTGTATACAAAATTTGTGTTTAATAATTTTGTAGTAGTTTGAGTACAAAATGTTGTAGTTATTATGAGGCTATGCGTCAAATCTATTACACCTTCTTGGCCTATTTTTACCCGAATGCGCCATAAAGTTTTTCGAGTGTGTGTATGTATGTAAGTATATTTCTTTGGCACGATCTGTAGCCTAAACAGCTTGATGGATTTTAGCTTGGGAGGTGTCGAGGTATCTATAAATTATTCACGCTACCGGGTTTTTTTGTTATTTCAATAATTGTATTTGTTTGTAAAATTCTCGTCGTTTTACTAAGTAGAATCATATAACAAAACTGCTGATGATGTCTTGTTTTTTAAATTACTTTTTGTAAATTAACTTATACGTGTAAACTAACCTAGTTGTAACTTGGTCAAGACACATCTATAATTTATCGCCCGATCTTATACAAATTTTTAAAATATTGGCGATAGGTTTCCGAAGTTTCGGAGTTTCTCCACAAGAGAAGCTACTAAGATCCCATTAATCATATCTACCTGAGTCACCTGGATAAGGCTTTCTCCCCACTAGCACGTCCTGAAAATTGTTAATAAGGGCTATTTTCAATTTCACGGGTTTTACTTGAATTATGTAAATATACACACACATTATATATACACACTGCATTACCTTCCCGTACGTAGTTACCAAGTTATTTTACACCTTTCCTAATAACCAAAACAACAGTTTGATTTTTAGCCATTTGCTGATGATCAATATAGTTGAAAAGCATATTTGGGTATCTCCGGAGACTATACAATATTATGTCATCATCGATCAGCCTAGGTATTCGGGGTACAAGTGAGGTGGTTAAGTGAAGTGAAATGTCATCCATAATGCTGTCATCGAGACAGCCATGAGAGAGCATGAATTTTTGACACACCGAACTTTACCGTAGTCAAATATTATCTTACTGCGCAACGCGTGACTTCACCCGTGACTCGCTCAGCGAGTTCAACGATCTGATATTAATAAATAATGCTGGATAGTTCACACAACATTATCTAGCCCCAAGATAAGCAGAGCTTGTGTTATCGGTAACTGATAACTGATATACTTAATACAATATATTACATAGATAGTCATTTTTTATTATACATAGAAAATACCCAGAACACCCTGAACAAATATCTGCGATCGCACAAATATTTGTTCCGAGGCGGGAATTGAACCCGCAACCTCCTGCGTCGCAGGCCAAGCTTCGCCCGCCGCGCCACAGAGGTCGTCATCATCAGAGGTCGTAATGATGTACTAAGAAGGTAGACCACTGATTTCATCATCAGTATCAGATTGTCGACTTTATAAAATCGTATCTTAAAATAAAACACCCTTTTTATCAAAAGCTTTAGTTTCATAATTTTAGACAAAACAAGCAGTATTTCTGTACTCAGCCTAATTTACAAAACAAGCAGTATTTCTGTACTCAGCCTAATTTACAAAACAAGCAGTATTTCTGTACTCAGCCTAATTTACAAAACAAGCAGTATTTCTGTACTCAGCCTAATTTACAAAACAAGCAGTATTTCTGTACTCAGCCTAATTTACAAAACAAGCAGTATTTCTGTACTCAGCCTAATTTACAAAACAAGCAGTATTTCTGTACTCAGCCTAATTTACAAAACAAGCAGTATTTCTGTACTCAGCCTAATTTACAAAACAAGCAGTATTTCTGTACTCAGCCTAATTTACAAAACAAGCAGTATTTCTGTACTCAGCCTAATTTACAAAACAAGCAGTATTTCTGTACTCAGCCTAATTTACAAAACAAGCAGTATTTCTGTACTCAGCCTAATTTACAAAACAAGCAGTATTTCTGTACTCAGCCTAATTTACAAAACAAGCAGTATTTCTGTACTCAGCCTAATTTACAAAACAAGCAGTATTTCTGTACTCAGCCTAATTTACAAAACAAGCAGTATTTCTGTACTCAGCCTAATTTACAAAACAAGCAGTATTTCTGTACTCAGCCTAATTTACAAAACAAGCAGTATTTCTGTACTCAGCCTAATTTACAAAACAAGCAGTATTTCTGTACTCAGCCTAATTTACAAAACAAGCAGTATTTCTGTACTCAGCCTAATTTACAAAACAAGCAGTATTTCTGTACTCAGCCTAATTTACAAAACAAGCAGTATTTCTGTACTCAGCCTAATTTACAAAACAAGCAGTATTTCTGTACTCAGCCTAATTTACAAAACAAGCAGTATTTCTGTACTCAGCCTAATTTACAAAACAAGCAGTATTTCTGTACTCAGCCTAATTTACAAAACAAGCAGTATTTCTGTACTCAGCCTAATTTACAAAACAAGCAGTATTTCTGTACTCAGCCTAATTTACAAAACAAGCAGTATTTCTGTACTCAGCCTAATTTACAAAACAAGCAGTATTTCTGTACTCAGCCTAATTTACAAAACAAGCAGTATTTCTGTACTCAGCCTAATTTACAAAACAAGCAGTATTTCTGTACTCAGCCTAATTTACAAACACCGAACCATTTCGCTCGTGATATTAATGTTTTGAGGCCCATTTCAATTATTATGTCCCAGTTACTTAGTGTGCTATTATAGTAGGTATACTGTACAGTTACTTAGTGTGCTATTATAGTAGGTATACTGTACAGTATATCACACAAGAGAGAGGTCGATATAAAATGGCGTCTGTTCATCTGAACAAAATTAAAATAGGAGCTATCGAGCTCCTACTTTAATTTAAACATGACTGATATTTTAGGACTTTTCAAACTAAAACCAGAGTTTCAATAGCAATGCCTTCATACGACGGCCATAGCACAGCGGTGCATATTTTTGGGGAGTTTACTACACCACATCATTTGTCCCCACCTGGATGGGTCTGGATGAGAAAAAACCCCAACCGCCTCCAGTCCACTGCCACAGGGCAGTCGACCGAGGGTCGTCGGGAAAAACCCGTCATCAGACGAGACGGGACCGCTGATACCACTGCACCGTTGATTTTTCTATATCATTATTTATGTGTACAATGTGAGCAGCTAATTTAACGAAAATAGAGCCGACTTTACGCTTGTAAAATTCAAGCCGTGGTGTGTCCGACCTAAGAATAGAACCCAGTGTCTCTTTCCGAGGATGTCGTAAAAGCCGAATAAGGGATTACACCAGGGGATAGGCAGCATCCACCTGAGAACTCAACACCAATCCACCTGCCAAGCGTGGTGATTATCCTCCCAAGTCCTCCCATCATTGCATTCTATGGAGAAGGCCTCATCCAGAGCACTGACGCCTAAAGGCTTATGATGGTACAATTTATCATCATCATCATTATTGGCAGCTCAAATAATAGCCCACTGCAGCTGGGTACAAGCCTCCTCCCTCAAACGCCACTCCAAACGGTTCTGTGCAATTCGCATCCAGGTCTTTCCCTCTACGGTCTCTATATCATCCGCCAACCTGGCTGATGGTCTGCCACGGCCTGTAGTGCTCCCTTCGGCCATCACTCGGGCAGGGCCTTATACCACCTGCCATCACCAAATCTGCACATTGAACAGACTAATTCGAGACAACTTTCATATCTATAGTTAGCGACGCGATAACCAAACTCTGGTACTTATTGTTCTACACACAGTTCTTGCTACGATAATCTGTGTCAGCGCGGTGCGTAGCTGGTCCTGGCAAGCGACTACCTCTTTAATCGATTTATATCCCTCTACAATTAAATTACGTCGTTAGTATCCGTAACAAAGACATTCTTAAAATTTCCGATAGTTTGGCGAAAGTAAGCACACAGAAGGTGTGACGATGACACCCAATAACCTAAATATACGCCCCGCGCGAATGCTTTATTTGTCGCTTGCGTGCCGCCCGCCCGTTCGGAACAAACTCTGGATTAGGCCACTAAAACAGCTATTTTGGACACAAAGCTTGGCCGCCGTCCTATAGATCATGTCCATCTACATGTTGCCTGGAAGAGATCGCTCTACGATAAGGCCATTTTAAACTTTTGTATGTTTTGTACTAAGGGTGCGTGCAATAAAGTTCATAATCATTCATAATCTACATATCTATCTATATTTCTTGGCTTAAAGAAGACCAGCTACTGACATACGAAAAAGAAAGAATATATAGGCATTACCTTTCCGGTGCTATTGTACTTCCTAAATGTATTAGGTATATCGTGGATGAAGTGTCAATAACTCCTAACTAACAAGAAGAAAATTCCACCGCTGCAAAATTCAATTTTTATTTTGATCTGGAGACTGGGCGCGCCATAACCGTTCACTGGGTGGCGCCACTATCAAGAATCTGCCCCGGTTTAGAAAAATCGTATATCCGGGGCTGGCCGGGAGTCTCGTTTCGCGTATTTGATGGCCTCACCTTTAGGCCACGGCTAAAATGGGCCAGAAGCGGTTCGAACTTTGACCTTATGCCCTAAAACGTGGTAATTTTCGCCGTATCGTCTGGCTAGCTTTATCACGATTGTGGGTTGCGGACTTGCGGCTTGCGGTACAATAGTCGTTTATCATTTTATTCCTTGTACCTATTTTACCTTCCACCAAATAGAAGACTGAAGGCGCAGTCTTTCTGTTGGAAAGCTGGTATCACATCACAGATAAGTATGTGTAATATAAGAGTGTAAAAGCATAAAAGATCAAGATGTATTCATGCCAAGTTTTGTCTAGAATTTGGTTTAATCTTTTGTCAAACGTCATACAAACTACAGCCTTATTACAAAAACTAAATTAGTCCTGGTTTAAACCCGAACTACGTACCTAGTCTAGGTTTGTCACGGTATTAAACTTATATACAACTTTAATACAAAAGCAGAGGGCTTGTTTTCCGAAATCAGCTCTCGAGCTACATAGTGCGATGTTTTGTCAAAAATTACACAGCCTCGGCCTATCTTTGGTTTTTCTCAAACCTCCAGCCCCCTAGTTTAACAATGGTCTACAAATTGACAGTAGGTACGAAGTTCTACTTCGTCAACTCGATTGTGATCTGACACTCTCATACAAGATCCGTCAGTTTGACACGTCGGAAATATGAGTGAGAGAATCGTTGAACGAGAATGAGAGAATCGATTTCAGAAAATAAACTATCTGCTTTTTTCTCAGGGCGTCCCAAGACCATCGACGTAAAATGAATGGACGGGCCTTAGGGAACGATAGTTTTGAAACTTCTAAACAGACCTAGCTAGTACACTTCGCTTCAGTCAGTCTTTGTCACGGCAACGAGTGACAGCTATGCTGAAAAATACCAAAATTAGATACCTTGGTGATACAATGCCTTCCTGTGCTTTTCTGCAAGTGCAAACAACACAAGAAATACAAATAAAGCTTCAGGCATCGCATTTCATTCGTAAGTAAAGGTTTTGTAATATAATTTTCATCAATTGATAAAAAACTTATAAATCGTCGTGTAGTAGGAAAACTACATAACTAACACATTTTGCGAAATCGACTTTATTGCATGGTTATGATGGCCCATACATGTCGATGGACACGTCTTGCTCTAGAGGACGAGCGACAAGGAGGACTACGCCCCAGGACATTATCTCAATGTTCCCCACTCTGAATGAAAGTTAACAGACACAAGTTTATACTCGTAGATAGTTTGAATTTTAGTCGACATACCTTTTTCTTTTTGATACTTAGAATTATTGTGTTCCACAAATTGATTTCATTTTGTTGATTTTATAAGCATTAGTCGTATGATAAGTTTGTTATGTCACTTACTTTGAATTTATAAGTCTGCTAAAATAATGTAGGTGTTTCAGTAGTTTTCTAATATTCAGTCTTGATAAAAAGAAATGATCATGAGTTGGTTTTATTTTAAAATGTATTTTAATATTATTTAAATCTATACCCATGGATAGGATTGTCATATTCAAATAAGTAAATAATAGATCATTTCATGATTTCACTATTATGGGAAAATTAAATAATGGCACTTATCATTAGCTTTTTGAACCTCAGTGGAGATCATTGACGAAGGAAAACTAAACAATTGACATGCAAAAACAAATAACTGCATCAATTATTCAAAACTTTGGCGAGGGAAAAATACATAGTCGTTTTTTTATTTTTTTCTCTTAATCAAAAGAACTAAAATGTATTATCATTAAATTCGAAAATAGATACAGTACCAATCTATAACATATCAAAACACGGACTGTAAAATTAGTTACGATAAAAAAGTTATTGCCATTTTTGACGCAATAAAACAGTAAATCGCGTTTTTCTCGCGATTTTGGTTTTGTTGTTGTTATTAGTTATTTAGTTTTCCAACTACAGCGACGAAATATTTGACAAGACTTCACGCATGACGGATGGTCCGGTACAGACTGCAAAAAAATCTGATGCCTAAGGGGTATCGTATTGATTTAGAATTGTAATTTGCATTATTTACGTCAAAACATTGCTAAGCACGTCGCTTTAGGTAATTGCATATAATATGTAATGGCATGTTAATTAACCTTATAGCTTTTCAAAAGAAATCTAAGGTAAACAAAAATGGATAGAAGTCATAAGACGAGCAAGAACAGACGAATTTTGGAAGTGGAATACATTTTCCCGTATTTGCTCTGATCATTTTCTACACAATTAATTTTATACGCCAAAAAACGGTTAGTAGTAGTAGAGCTTTTTTGTGAAAGAGTTCGTCCGGGGAAGTACTACCACCATACCTGTTTCTGCCGCAAAGCAGTAGTGCTCGCATTCCTATGTTCCGGTTTGAAGGGTAAGGGTGCCGGTGAAATTACGGCCACATGGGACTTTTCATCTTTATGTTTCAGGGTGGCGGGCGCAGTGGAATGCCACATAGGGCGCGTCCTAGGTGGACGTGACCTGAGGTAATGCACTGTTCATAAGCAGAGGGTACCACTTAACATCAGGTGGGCCATCTTCTTGATCTGTCATTCCAAGTAGTATAAAAAAAACTCATTGTGCAAAATTCTTAAAACTGCACTCTGCAGTTTCTAAAATACTGGATTTATTATACATTTATGTTTCCGTACGATTTTTATGATATTTTCTTAGTTTATTGAGTGATGAAAAATATATTTTTCACAAATTGATTGAGCTGAAGACCTTAGGTGGACTTGCTTTTTTATCGATTTATATTGTGTATTTTTGAGAGCTGAAAAATAGATACGTAACTACATAAAACTGAAGGGAACCATGTATTTTTGTAAAAGTTTCATTCAATAATTGCATTTTTTTCGGCGATTTTTTGTACTATAAACCTACTGAAATAACTTTAGAAAACACATTGCATCTGTTAAAGTATTCAATATTAAAAAAATACAGTTTTTAAGAAGTTAAATATTTTAATTTCACCTTGTTTATTTACAAGACCGCCAGGAGTGGCGCTATAGAGAAGAGGCCTTTACTCAGCAGTGGGTGTTACCGGCTGGATAGATAGATAGATAGATAGTTTATTTGTTGACCGTACCTTAAATCCGAATTTTCTTATTTTTCACGGACGTTTTGTATGGGTAAGGCCCGTCCATTATTTTACTTTGGTCAAAGCCCAAGATTATGCGACATGAAGGGAAAGTACCTTAAATATTGTAGATAGGATATTTTGCGGAATAGACATATTATTTTACTTTTAAAAGTTAGTAATACTGCTTTCTAATGTTTTCTAAAAAATACTTGCTTCGTCTGGGAATCGTACTGGCTTAAATGTGAAAAATTATAAATTTTACGTTATTCCGGTCGTCAAAAACTCATCAAACTCAACTCTTCGAACGATCTTGAGTTCACCAAATACGACATTTTTGTATAGTAATTTTGAAACAAACTCAGAGTGGAGTTTATGGTCTATGGAATGTATGAAGCGAGGTAATTCTCTCTCGTCTCATGTAATTCCACCTCACACGTGCACACAAAAGCAGCACGAAGCCTTGTCTGCAAAGTTGATGCATAATGAGCGCTGCACTCAACTTCATAATAAACCGGCAGAATGTTTGGCGACTCATTCATCCGCACCTCTAGACAAGTGGGCCCCTGGTGAAATAATCACTACACAAAGTATGAATGACGCATACAAAGCTGTAAGTCTAAGTTTTGAACATATATTGACACTGACGTTTGTTGTATTGTAACAGGGATTTTGTATGAAAAGCGCACCTAGCGTACACTATGGGAACAAGATAAAAAAAACTTCCATACAAAAATTGGAGTTAGACACTACACCACACATCCGTGTCAATTTCTATACTAAGACTGGATGTTCAGACCGTAATTTGCGATTGATTACCACCAGACTATAAAACACTAGCCTTTTAACGACGTGGTTGAAAGAAAGATTTTCCCTCAAAGGACACAGAACACACATAACACACATCCCTCGACCGTTTTTTCCCATTTAGTTACTTGGGGTTGGCCTTTCTTGTCCTTTTTCTCCACCTCGCACGTTCTTGTGCGAAATCTTTTCGAGATGAGCTTCTTTTAGGTCTTTTTCGAACGTCGTTAACCAAGTGGAAGGTGGTCTTCCGCGTCCTCGTTTTGTCGTCGGTAGATCAAGTACAAGCTTGACCATATGGTCAACTGGGCGCCTCTGTACATGCCCGTACCAACGAAGGCGTCTCTCTTTGACTTTGTCAGCTATGGGCGCGACCTTAAAGCTTCCTCTTATAGATAGATAGAAAATTCTTTATTGCACAAGACAAAAAGTGAACTTAATGCTAATTCTTATGCTTCTTATGTATTCATTTCGGATTTTGTCCAGCAATGGGACACCTCCTGACCAGCGTAACATGCGCATGTCAGTAGTGTGTAGTTTATTGAGGTGTTGTTTGTTGGTTCCCTGCATTTGGACCCGTACAATATCGCTAGTCTTATTGCAGTTTTGTAACTGTCACACACATAACACATGAAAACAAAAAATAAATGTGTAATAAGGGGTACTTTGGACAACAGGTAGGTATAAAAAATAGCTAAGGAATAATGTAGCTATACCTACTTGTTAGTGAAAGAATTTTCAGAAGCAGATGAATAATTCCGGAGGCTACCTCCTACATATAAACTCACAAATTGTTGGTACCTCTTTATAATAGTATAGATAAGGATGAAGTAGTTTCTCGAGTGCCATTTGTCTAGGAGTATAGTTGGCATTCGCTATTCGCCTAATAACGTGAACTTAACAGAGTGCATTTAATTTATGTTCGGTATGTGGAAATGTGAGTTATTCTCAGAAGTATGATAAGAACGACTATGTACCTACCTTATGCTTCAGGTAAAATTACCCATAATAGTAGGTATACAAAGTTAGATAATCGTTTATTTAAAAGTAACTGATCAACATTACTTAAATATCTTTAAAGAGGCCCTTAGTCCCCTTTATAACAAGTAAAAACCGGACAAGTGCGTGTCGGGTCAAGCTCATTATAGGGTTCTGTAGTTGCCCGTCACAATATGCGGACTTAGAATGGAGCTTTCCTGTTTTACATAACTAATAACTTCACCTAATTTTCACTGGAATTTGTAAGTTTTTTTTTTTTTTTTTTATATTGCTTGACATAAAGATGTAAAGTCACATGTGCCTGTAAATTCACCGGCTACCATACCCTTCAAACCGGAACACAGCAATGCAAGCACTACTGCTTTGCAGCAGAAATAGGTATGGTGGTAGTAGTTCCCCGGACGAACTCTTTCACAAAAAAGCTTTACTACTAATACTGGTTCTACTATTACTCCCCTTGGAGTGCCTTTCCGACAATTCCTTTAAGTTCAGCTTTGCAGCCATACTATCCCCGGAGTCCAAAATCTTTGGTTCCCCGAAAGCTGCCCGCCGAGCAAATGTTGATGGCAAAGAAACCGTTTTCTTGCTAAGACAAGGCAGACATTAATCTCTGGGTTCTTCTCAAATCTGATGATGATGGATCAACTTAGACCTCTAATGGTGCGGCGGTCGAGAGTCGGCTGAGATGCGGGTTTGATTCCCGCTGCGAGACAAATGTCTGTATGATCTGCAAATTTTGTTCCGTAACTGGGTTTTGTGGTACCATGGTACTCGTAGTTCCTGATACCCAGGACACAGTGAATAACCCTCAGTACTATGTACAGTTTTACTCAAAATATAAGTCCGATCGACTGTTTTCGTTTGTGCAGAAAAGCGCAAACTGATATCCGACAGTAGCCGAACGTATAGTATAGCTCTGAGCCGCTGTATAGCACTGTCCTGCTCACATCTAAGAGTCGACCAGCCGCGGTTTTGCCGCGAAATCGATTAACAAATAACAGCGCAAGATTTTAGCATGCGATTGCTATTGGTAGAAAGAAGTTTCACGCGCTATATAAATTGGTCTACGGCGCAGGTACGTCGGGGCGACTTATATTTTTGGGTAAAACCCTAGAGTTGCTGACGTTGGGTGTGTTATGTTATATGATATGTGATATGTGATATGTTATAATACAACTAATAATATAAGTATATAAGTATTCAGCGTGGCAAAGCAGCCAGCATCTTAGGGACGCTTCCGTCTGTTAGTGATTTGGATCAGTTGAGCTATCTTTAGATCGCTAGCAGCGGTCTTCAGGTAGCACAACTGTTTCATGTGTATTTTGTTTGTATTAGTTGTTTTAATAATTGTACTTAAACGTAGGTATAGTATGAGAAAAAAAACTCTAGGTACGCTTTATATGACGTTACTATACAAACCATGAGGTATTCAGTAGAAATGTGCCTACATCAAACTTCAGCAGACAAAATTCCTTAATGTCAAGGGCATCAGTTTACGACCTTTATGGGGAACCCTTCGATAAATAATGTCGGAATTCCTGTCACAAGAGAATGAAGATAATTCATTAGAAGACGCCATTTTGGGGGTTGTAATGGCGCAAATTCGATATAGGGGTGGAAAATTGCTTTTCGATAGGGTGGCCAATGAATAAGGACGCTAAAAAGACTTTATTAATCGGATTTTGTGGGTTTTCGTCGGTGAATAATGAGTTAAATTACTGGAGGATGAAAAGGATTTTTTGGTTTGATTGGGATTGTATAGATACAGACATTACCCATCAGTGGCCCAAGCCACAGAATAAATAATAGAATACGTACTTTTTTTTAACGTCAATTTTATGCGATGACTATATAATAACATGTGACATCACTATAGTATACGAACTCAATTAGTCTTTGTTTGATTGCGCAACTTTCCTCTAGCGATAGACACCTGTGGCTCGGTGCTCGGCCCGCGGGCGACTGAAGGGGACGCGGTCGCGCGGCTATAGTTCCCCAGTATATATTATAGTTTTTGGGCGATAGTGTCGATTTTCGTCAGCGCGATTTGGCTGACCGGGCGTGGAAAACAGGGTTCCCTGTCCAAAAAGAAAGAAAGAAAAAACATCCGCCATCCGCCTCAAACAAAAACACTCGCAAAAAAACCCTGTCACAAACTACTCGTGTTCCATCCTCATCGGACAGACGGGTATGTGCGCGCCCATATTGGATCCCGCTCACATCTAATAGTATAGTCAACTAGATGAACAAGATGCCGCGATTTTGCCGCGAAATCGATTAACCAATATTAGCGCAAGATTTTAGCGCGCGATTTCTATTGGTAGAAAGAAGGTGCCCGCGCTATAGAAATTGGTCTACGGCGCAGGTACATCGGGGCATCGACGTATTACTTTGGTCGAAGCATCGGGGTGACAATTCAAGTCTTTATATACAAACTGCTTTGTTCTAAGTCGCCAATGTATACATATTCACAGTTTTCAGACCCAACCTACTTGTACACGCCATTGAAATAGAAGGGTGATGATGCAACCGAGCAGCTGACGCCATTGACGACCTTGCGGGGTCATTGACCCTGCAAGTGGGTCACCCCCGAAGGGTGGAGTTGTACTAACTGTTGTATGAACTGCGGCGACAGCTGAAGGGCTCGCCTTAGTAACTGTAGTGCAAACTGTCGTGACCTCCGTTGAAGGGCGGAGTGCACGTTATAGAGTAGGTACTTAACAATGCAAAAATAAATATGACTGTCCACGAATGGGGACAAATTCGGGGACAAACAGGAACTACTCGTAACTAGGATCAATTGGACTTTATTCGCCATTTTCGAAAAGAAACGCCTCGTCTATTTTTAACCCCCGAAAAAGAAGGGTGTTATAAGTTTGACCGCTATGTGTCTTTCTGTCTGTAGCACCGTAGCTCTTAAACGGGTGAACCGATTTGAATGCGTTTATTTTTATTTTAAAGCTGGTTTTCTACCGATGTTTCTTAGACATGTTTTATCAAAATCGGTTCAGCCGTTTAATTGCGGCGGGAATTATGGTGTTTAGAATTTAAATTTATGGTGCTTTTTGAACATTATTTAGTGTTTAATATTTTATGTCTTTTGGTACGGGTGAATTTTTCCACCATTTTACTGACTTGACCACAGAATATATAAACTTGACTAACTACAACGAGTTGATTATCAAACCGCATTCCCAAATTAAATCTAAATTATTATCTGTATTTCAAAACAAGGCATTCAAATAAATCAATACAAAACCTCAGATTTAAAAGTGTCTCTACCTTTCTCCATTAGGAACAAATGACGTCACACACGGCATTATGTGCCCTGCCCCCCGATTCTCGACCCCTCGATCAAGCTGCGTTGAAACTTCCGGTCCGCCGCTGTTTAGTATACAAGATAAAGGTGGCAATAGATTTTTCGTGACGTCAGCCGAATCGAGCGGTCCGGAATTGGGTGTCTGGGACCGATATGTAACACTTACCCGAGTGGGGACCTCATAAATCTTGGGACAGGGAATTAGTCCTCGGGTGTCGGGTGTCGAGATACGATTTATTCGAGATTCGGAAAGGTAACACCTATACCTACCTACCTACCTGAAAGTGGATACCTGAAATGGAGCCATTCAATAACTACAGGTTGAACTTAGGGCTATACAAAATTATTCAAACACGAGAGTTGACGAGAGTGTTTGTGGACTGCGACACGGAATAGCTAATAGGTACAACTACGGGTTTTTTTTTCTTTATAATTGGCGTCGCACGGCTTGTGCATTTGCCATTTTCAAGTTTTTTGTATTTTCAATACCTGCAGTGTTATTCAAAACTAACTTCACAGCTCTCGCATAGGTACATTTTTCTTAATTTTCGAAACGTGAAGATAATTTAGCAACATAGAACAATTACAACAGGAAGTTGAAGACTTTTTGAGTAATGGAGGGACTGGGACTTGTCTTTGGACCCTACACCAAGTGTTTTAGAAGAGGTATATAGAAGTACCTGCCTAAAACCTAAATTGCAGTGTTCGAGAGATCATAGCCGATTCATTCTCAGGAACAATGCCAACGCAATGGCTTGTTGACCTTTGACCTAGTGCTGTAAAACCGGCATTACCGATAAACTTATACCTACAAAGCAGACGACCTGAAGCCTTAAACGTGCTATTCAGCAAAATTATAGTGGCTTTCGACGATGTCTGGCCGGCTTCCAATGACGAGCATAGCTAGGGACACTAGCCAACACTTCGCCACGATACGCATAAACGGTGCCTGCCCAGAATCAGTAGATCACCTTACCTTTATGCTTGCCCGAAAGAGGAGCTGTTTTGCAGACCATTTGGGATATTGACTGACATCGACATAAATAGGTTATCCTGTGGTTGGTTCTCGTATCAGTGCGTTGAGTGATTCTAGTTCCACCCAAAGGTTCTGCCAAGGCTTGTCTTCTAAACGTTGCCAACGCGATGATGACCCAACACATTACTTCTGAGAGCCTAGCCACAGAATAAATAATAGTACTAGCCTAGCCCATCACAGGTTTGTAATTTGTTACATCTCGGAATAATGAAAACCGAATTGCGTGTCGAAATGTCGTTTCTGTATGCAAAAAATGATAAGCGCCCCTAGCGGACTTCTTGAGAAACTCATTAAAACCATACATACAAACAAATATCGACTCGCAATCCACTAAATGGAATGATGTGGATGGGAAGAGCTGAAAATCGGTCTAAATGGCGAGCATTGGGAGAGGCCTATGTCCAGCAGTGGACTGATACAGGCTGATGATGATGACGAATCCACTAAAAATAATTCCATAGTCGGGATACCGAATTCAAAACTTAGACAAACCTGTAGGTAGGTAGGTACCTAGTTACTAGGCCCTTTGGAAACAACAAATAATACCTATGGTGATTACATCGTCTAGATTAGACAAACCTGTAGGTAGGTAGGGTAGATATGCCTATTTCCGGCCCCCCCTCTAAAGTCGGCCCCTATATATTTTTCCTTTGCATTCCTAAAATACTAAAGAAACTCACATTTTTGTCCCATAAATCACGACCTGTGTTTATCCTTTTGTCTCGAAAACAAATGGTAACCCGTTGCGTCTTATACATTCTGTGGAGTAAGCGTCATTGCAAACGAAGTGCGAGATGGGAGCGTTTATCTCCAAAACTTAACTGTTTTTACGTTCAACGCCAAGTACCGGGGCTAATAATTTATATTATTAATTAAACATCATTTTTGTATCACCCTGTCTTTAGACTGACCAGCCGGTTGTGCCGGCCGACTTTAGATTATTCGCTATCCCTAAAGTCGGCCCCAAATCAGAAAGGTAAATATCTTGGAAATTAGAGTATTTACACCTGGCCGGTTTTTGGTTTTTATATTTAGAAGCAACTAATGATAGAATTTGCAATGAAAAATTCGACTTTATTAACCGTTTTATGACTAGTAAACTCCAATTGAAAAAACAACTTCATTCGCCTAAAAATCAATCCCAAATACCGGCCCCTCTATTTTCTCCTAAACTATATAACATAAAAATAAAAAACAAACCTTAAAGTATTACTAATTAATTAATTAATTGTTATTTACACTTTAAAATCAGAATTATTTATTATTTACCTCCGTAACACAGTCCCCGTATAGTGCGCGTCATGTAAAAAGAACGCTGGCGGTCAAGCTTCTACAGGCGTTCCAGCGTTCTTTTTACATGACGCGGACTATAATTGTACATTATTTGTAGTAAACTAGGTAGGCACTCATTCAATGCATAGGTATACATCTCTTAAATAAGTAGAAAAGTAAGTAATCTCTTAAAAAGAACGCTGGAACGCCTGAAGAAGCTTGACCGCCAGCGTTCTTTTTACATGTCGCGCATTATAGGTACTTGGCGTTGAACGTAAAAACAGTTAAGTTTTGGAGATAAACGCTCCCATCTCGCACTTCGTTTGCAATGACGCTTACTCCTTCGACCAAAGTCTTATTTTACTTTCGTCGAAGGCTTACTCCACAGAATGTATAAGACGCAACGGGTTACCATTTGTTTTCGAGAGAAAGGGATAAACATAGGTCGTGATTTATGAAACAAAAATGTGAGTTTCTTTAGTATTTTGGGAATGCAAAGTGTAGTGTATGTACCTACTATATTCAGTGTAGGTCTGGGCGGAATGGCCGCCCGGTGCCATGTTTCTCGGTAAGACGGTGTGACAACAGATATGCGTTAGTCTGTGGGGCATGGTAAAATAGCTGCCCAGACGGGAGTGTTCTGTAACATGGTAAACAGTGTTGGTCTGCCATATACCGCTTACGAAGAGAACCAGGAGCTACTTACTTACATTGGGAGTATGACATTACACAAAGGAAAAATGTACAGGGGGCTGACTTTTTTTTTTTTTTTTTTTTTTTTTTAACATTGATAGACCTTTGTTTGACCACGATCTCACCTGTTGGTAAGTGACGATGTGGCCGAAGATGGAGCACAAAGGTCTAGAAGGCACCTATTCACTCTAGACTTGAAGAGACCCAGATTATAGTTTTCAGGAAAGACAGACGACGGCAGTGTATTCCACTCCTTAGCAGTTCGCATTATAAAGGTAGAACCGAAACGTTTTGTGCGAATAGAAGGTATACTAATGAGGTAAGGATGGTACTGAGCCGTACGCCTGCTCATCCTATGATGAAAAGGAGATGGTGGGATCAGATCGTGCAGTTCCTGGGAGCATTCCCCGAAATGTAACCTATAGAAGATTGAAAGGCATGCAACCTTACGGCGGTGCTCGAGACTCTGGATCTTAGTCTCCGCCATATGTTGCTCACCTATAAGCCTGAAAGCTCTACGTTCGATCGAGTCCAAGGCAGCAAGCTGGTATTTGGCCGAACCATCCCAAACATGGCAGCAGTACTCCATACCAGCCCGGACTTGTGCTTTATACAAACTGAGAAGCTGTCCTGGTGTGAAGTAACGCTTTACCTTATTCAGGATGCCTAGCTTCATGGCAGCTGTTTTTGCCTTAGACTCGATGTAAGAGCCAAAGTTGAGAGTAGGCGTGAGCGAAACACCTAAGAGCTCGAGGTGATCTCCTATAGCTACAGGTACATCGCGGAATACAGGAACTTGGAGAAACGGACTTTTTTTCGCCGAGAAGAGACAAGCCTGCGTTTTAGAGGCATTGAACTTGACTAGATTGGCATCACCCCAGTCGGATACAGCCTTGAGAGTCAAATTCAGACGCTGCAGCATCTCATCTCTTAACTCCTGAATTTCATTCTTCCTAGCTCGCGCAGTAGAAACATATCTCTCCACAACTGTGCTGTCGTCTGCATACCCAATGATACCGGGCATTAGCAGATCGTTAATGTGCAACAGAAACAGTGTGGCAGATAGCACTGACCCCTGAGGTACCCCGGCGTTAATAGCCAATTGATCCGACGAGCAGCCGTCAATAACTACTCGAATGGATCTTTCCCTCAGAAAGTCTGCGAGCCAGGAGCAGAGTTGAACTGGCAGTCCGTAGGCAGGAAGCTTGCCAATAAGGCTAGCGTGCCAAACCCTATCAAAGGCCTTCGAGACGTCTAATGAAACAGCTAGTGCTTCACCGTATTTCTCGATGGCCTCGCTCCAAATGTGCGTGGCATACACAAGAAGGTCCCCAGTAGACCGGTTTCGGCGAAATCCGTATTGGCGATCACTGAGGAGGTCGTTACCTTCGAGGTATGCAAGGAGCTTCCTATTCAGTACACGCTCCATACATTTACAAAGTAGGGAGGTGACAGAAATAGGGCGGTAGTTTGAAGGGTCAGCACGACTGCCTTTCTTGGGTACAGGCTGCACGTTTGCGAGCTTCCAAGATTTAGGGACTTCACCAGTTTTAAAAGAGAGGCGGAAAAGTCGCGTTAATACTGGAGACAACTCAGGGGCACAGGTTTTCAACACTATAGCCGAGATACCATCCGGACCGCTAGCTTTATTCACGTCGAGACCACGTAGCGTTCTGAGCACTTCCTTTTGCTGGATGCGAATTTCCTGCATTGAAGCTTCGCACCGAGGAAGGCTGGGTGGAATTTCGCCAGAAGTTTCAAGACGTGAAGCCTCCGCAAATTGAGTAGCAAATAAATTTGCTTTCTCAACCGCAGCGTGAGCTAGGGACCCGTCCGGTTTCAGTAGTGGAGGGAGTGAAGGGCGGCTGAAGTTCGCTTCCACGGACTTAGCCAGAGACCAGAAAGCTTTACTTCCCGCAGGGTATGCGGCAAGCTTAGCACCCAGACGGCCAATCCGATCGAAGCGAGCCTTCCGTATCACCTTCTTGCAAGACTTGGCGGCTTTGTTAAAGGCTTTCTTCTTAAGCCGTGCATCCGAGGTTTTACCGTTTCTTGCGTCAACCCAGGCTAGGTAAGCCACATGTTTTAGCGCTTCTGCACTAGCACACGCGGGACTGAACCATGGGCGAGCATTGCCTGAAGGTGAAGCATCGGAGAATGGAATAAAATACTCCATTGCTCTTTTGATCACCTCCGAAACGGCATCAGCACAGACCGTCGGGTCACAAGAAGAAAAGCAGGTTTGCCGCCAAGGATAAGAAGCGAAGAAATGTCGCATCTCATCCCAATCTGCTGACTTGTAACGCCACACTCGCCTACTTCCTCTGGGTGAGGGATCGGGTGGCGAGTATGACGATACAGACCTCACCACACAGTGATCTGATGTACCCAAAGGAGGCAAAACTGATACTGAGTGGTGATCCGGCTCGTTCGTCAGCAGAAGGTCCAAGCAGTTGGCTGTGTGGTCCTCAACGTCTGGAATTCTGGTTGCCTCATGGACCAGCTGAGTGAGATTTAGCGTGAGTGCAAGTTTGCACGCCTCTCTCCCAGCATGGTCGGTGAGCTGGTATGGGAACAGCCACTGTTGATGGTGGGCATTAAAGTCCCCCAGAATCACCAGTTGGGCATCAGGATAACGTTGTTGGGCCACATCCGCCGCTTCACATATGTAGTTGAACAACCTGGTTGTCTCGTAGTCTCCAGAGTGAGACCGATATAAGCCAGCATAGATAATTTTATCTAAGCCGGTGTCCACCAAAGTCCATAAAACTGAAAAATTGGGTTCTTCAAGGTCACGAAGACGCAGACAGCAAATGTCTTCCCGGACAAATAGACAGATACCAGCTTTGGGTTTAAAGTTGTGCTCCAGAGCATAGCCTGGGTATGTGAGGTATGCTGTATCGGCAGGACATAGAATCTGCGTCTCCGTGAGGAATAATAAGTGAGGCTTAGCGGTCTCTAGGTGGTGGTGGACCGGATCGAGATTGGAGTGCAGCCCTCGAATATTCGAGAGGTGCACTTGAAGCGAGAGGAAGTGCTTCCGCTGTAGAAACGACTTATTATTTTTGAACTTTTTCATGGTTGTTATGAGTGTTTAGGTTAGTGGGAAAAACGGCTGTTGAGCGAGGCACTGGTCAGCGAAAACCAAGAGACAAACAGCAGGCTCCTGCGCCAGTGGGAGACTAGACTGGAGACTGCGGGGACGCCCGAACCCCCCCAGGAATGGCCATCGGGAGGGCACTTTAGAGGGGGGGCCGGAATTAGGCATATCTAGGTACCCTATCTGCGAAGCTACGAACCATCTTATTAGGTACAATCTACCTAACTCAAATACTTACAATCATGTTGTTTGAGATAGGTTAAATGGAATATTTTTTATTTTATTTTATACTAGGTACTTGGATGACGAAACAAGCAAGTGGCCCACCTGATGTTAAGCGGTAACCTCTGCCTATGAACAGTGCATTACCTCATAGGTCACGTCCACCTAGGACGCACCCTATGTGGCATTGCACTGCTCCTGCCACCCTGAGACATAAAGATGAAAAGTCCCATGTGCCTGTAATTTCACCGGCACCCTTACCCTTCAAACCGGAACACCGTAATACGAGGACTACCTACTGCTTTGCGCTGCGGCAGAAATAGGTATGCTAACGAAGTGCGAGATGGGAGCGTTTATCTCGTTCAACGCCAAGTACGGGGACTGTGTTACGGAGGTAAATAATAAATAATTCTAATTTTGAAGTGAAAATAACAATTATTGAATTAATTAGTGATACTTTAAGGTTTATTTTTTATTTTTATGTTATATAGTTCAGGAGAAAATAGAGGGGCCGGTATTTGGGATTGATTTTTCTTAATTAAGTAGGTAGGTACCTACCATACCTACCTACTTACTGTTCTCTGTTTTGTTTAATATTATGTTATGTAATCTTTAGGTAAGTCCCTACTACAGTTTACGCGTAGGTAGATATTCAATTAGGTAGATAACCTACCCTTCTAGTTAACTGCCTAAAATTAAGATTGATAGGTACCTATGTATTCGACATAGATACCTACTTGGATTACGATTCCTATGTTCTTATGGTCGACAATGTTCGCTCACGTCATAGCCGTAGCACGTAGGCTAGTAGGTACCTACTAGACTATACCTAGACACAAAATATACATATAGTAGGTACCTATATCTTGTGCTATAAGCATCTTCATGAGGTCATTGACCGACATGCTGCTATGCGGTTTGCAGTTCGATTTCTCCACTGCTGTAATAATGCCAGCTAGATAATAAACGCTGCCGCAAAGGAAGCATCGGATTTTGTAGAGATTTCGCTGAAGATTAGATTGTATTTCTATACATTCTATTCATGCAAGAAATATGAACATAAATCACCGAGGGCCTCCGTAACGTGGCGGACAAGTAGCCGGCTGGGGCGCGAGAGGTGCAGGTTCGATCCCCGCTGCGGCATTAATATACTGACATGATCTGCAAATAGGTCGGATGAGTCGAAGTTTCCTAAAAGTAAAAAAAAACGTGTAGGTATTTCTTTTTTCGTTTCCACTAAATTCCCAACAAAAAAAAAGTTCATCAGACAGTGCCCAACTCCACTGGACTTTAATAATTACTCAGGTAACTTTTGTCATAAACAAAAGGGGTAAAAATTTACGAAAACTAAAAAAAACTTATTTTTTTTTAAATTGTGCAAATCTTTGAATAGCCTTATCATAGAAACTATTTCGCTTACCAAAACCAAAATATTCTCATTTTATTGCAAATTTAGTTTACGTCTAAGTGTATTTAATGAATAGGTAACACTTTTGCCGTAACACAGGTAAAAATTTACAAAAACGGAAAAAAGTCCTAAATCAAGTATTTAACTGTGATCCGGTGGGTTTTTGAGGTGGAAAACTTGGTTTGTCATTACCTACCCATTTCATCACTACCAACTCATAAAAAAGCAGCCAAGTGCGAGTGGGATTCGCCCATGAAGGGTTCCGTAGCAGCAAGTAACCTAATATAAAAGTTCTAGGATGGTTTACGATTTATGATGTATTAAAAAAAACTACTTACTAGATCTCGTTCAAAACAATTTTGGTTGGAAGTTTACATGGTAATGAACATCATATATTTTTTGTTGTTTTATCATTCTCTTATGTTAGAAGTTACGGGGGGGGACACCCATTTTACCACTTTGGAAGTGTCTCTCGCGCAAACTATTCAGATTAGAAAAAAAAAATTAGAAACCTCATTATCATTTTTGAAGACATATCCATAGACGTATGGGTTACATGAAAAAAAATTTTTGAGTTTCAGTTCTAAACAAACCAAAAAAAAAAAGAAGATTTATTTATGTGAAAATCTTAATGCGTTTCACAGAATACATCTACCTCCAAGTTTCAACAGTATAGCTCTTATAGTTTCGGAAAAAAGTGGCTGTGACATACACGGACAGACAGACAGACAGACATGACGAATCCATGGGTTCCTTGTCTTTGACTACGGAACCCTAAAAATCAGAACTAAGCTCATTTGATGTAAGGGCACCCATCTTTTTTGCTACGATTTCCATGTACCTACCTACTATAACCCAATGGGAGCCAACGAGATCATTTGGGACTAAAATAAAAACTTTATTATTTGCGTATCTCAGTAATCGTCTTAATAATTTTATGTTGCTAAAACGGCAGCACTAGTTTGAAGGTTTGTTTCCGACGGAATATGCCAAGCGCCAAGATGGAACTACCGTACCTACCCTTACCACAAGTTTCCGACGTTATCGAATCGGGTAGCGAGACCATAGTCAATGTCAAATATTAATTAAGATTTCTAGTCACCCCGTTGTCATTGGCCAATATTTGACACCGACTATCGTTTCGCTAGCGATTCGATAACGTTTGAAACTTGCGGTAAGGGTACAGAGGGGTGAGTCTGAGTTTTGCAAACACCATCGTAACGGTGAACGTAACACGATCGTACGTGTATAACATAATAACTAGCTATTAATCTGTGCCAAAACCGTCACAGATTAATGGCTAGTTACTACGCAATACACGTACACTCGCCGTTACGATCATCGTTACGATGGTGTGTGTAAACTCGGACTTGCCCCTCAGCTCGTTCACCGTAAAATGGCACCTCACCTGGGCTGCCAACCAAGGCAGGTGCCATCTCGGTGAACAAGCTCTACAACCGAATTTAACCAATAAACAAAGAAGGTTTGCCTGCGACGGCCGCATTGCAACAAGTCTGCAAGCTCCTAAGAGCTGTGGGTAAGGACCTCTGGCTGGCGCTCTTCGCCCTGGCTTCAACTCCTAAAGAAAAGTTGCTTCGTAGGCTGCAATACTCTAAGCTTCACAACGATAAGAACAGAAGTTGGACGTCACGGGACGCTCGCTCCCGGCAGATGTGAAACATCTATAATACTTAGTAGGTATTAGAATTCAAATTCAATTCAATTTCAGGTATTAGAATATATTCATCATTCAAAGCTGTCATGCCGTTTTGCCTTCACGGCATACGAGTCCGTTTTACTGCCAAGAAGCGCCAATAGATGTTACACCAAAAAAAATAACGACCGTGGCTCATAACCACCAGTATAAGTTGACGGTGGCGCTTTTGAGGAAAGTAACTTTATTCTAAAACAAACAGCTTCACAAGTCGCGCTAAGTTATGCCACAGATAAAAGAATACTATTGTTCAAACTGTACGCATTGACAGCGTCATCGAGCACCGGTACGGAGGCCTGCAATGCTCTAAGGACAGCCTGGTACGCTCTGCTTCTGCCAAACTTATTTTTTCCTAGATCTGTATAATAACAAAGCTTCGCAAAGGGCGACTGCAAGCATAACAGAACATTGCTCTATGAGTGTGCACAGGAGCGGGGCACTACGTAAGGAACGATGCCATTACACGTGGTAGGTATGCAGATTCCCAGCATCGAGTACTTCGAGGTGAACTTGGCGCGTCATAGTTATGACCTTGCGGACAACTGTCGCCACATCCAGCTCAATGCAATAGCTATATTGTATACACGGCCTCCCGACACGCTCGAAGACCCTAGCTTCCCGCCACGTGAAATCCCTCTACGTAGGACGAAGTTGAAGTGTCACGCCATTCGAAATCAACAAAACGCAAGAGATGGACCACCATAGAGGAAGGCATCTCAGCGAAACCCCGAGGCCTATTATAACACTAAGAATGACGGCAGATGGCCCACCTGGGTCGCAGTATCGTTCGGGCAGCAGCACACATCGCGATTTTACGCGATGAACCTCCGCAACTGTCAGTTGACATATTTGCTACAATACAAAATGACAGTGACAGCCTGACAGCCAAACACAGCTTGCCATTTTTCTTTCGAGATCCTAGTTGTTTCATTAGATATTTTTTTCTGAAATATACTGTAATTTTTGAGTTCTAGCACGTTTGTTATCAAATAATACTTCAATGAATACGTTATAGAAAACAAGTGCGATGTACAAAACGTGAATGACGCGAGGAAGCTCCAAAAGTGTTTCATGCGAGGACGTTGTAATGAAAAATGTCTCAATTCAGATCAATGTACAACAGGACAAAAAGAAAGTGAATACCAGTTGACCGTGCGAGTTTTGGTGATCATTTCGAGTGGAACAATCCTCTTGATTAGTTAAAATGGCGCAGACAGTGAGGCGTGCCATTGAGGGCCGGTATCCCTCATGCTATGTATCTTCAAGGATAGAGGAGCGTCGCGCAAAGGCAAGGGCACTGAGGTAAATAATAATCACTAATATCATTGAATCTGCACGAAGTTCACATAAACATTGAGCCATTTACGTAACAAAGTGTTGTTTCACACCATGTGAAACAACTGTTGACTTCTGACTATTGATTTTTTAGACCAAAATTGTTGATGTGGTAATTTTAACATATTTTCAACTCGTGCTAACGAATTCTTATCATATTTCAAGCCAAAACATAATTCTCAAATTAAACATCTATTTACACTCATAATGTTGATCATCATCATCACCCTAGAAGTCCATTGCTGGCCGAAGGCCTCTCCATAGAATGCCACGATGAGTCTTGAGCAGTCTCCACCCCCTAACCTCCTGCAATCTTCAAATAGTAGTTGGTCCATCGAGGGGGGGCATTCCTACACATCACTTGAAAGTGTATTGCAATTTTCCACAGAACAAAACCAGTAAAGCTGGTTGAATGTAGGTCACACTGGCAAAAAAGTTCTGAGGTCATTGAACCCTCGTGTCTGTTCTGTCAGTAAACAATAAATATGCAAACTAAAATATTATTGCAAAAGAGGTTATTATAAAATCTCTCTTGTTGCAAGAAGTTTTTAAACATTAATCTTATTACTTTTTATACCATTATTTTTGAGTTTTGTTTGTTCCCAATATTTCGGCACAGTTGCCTGCCTTTGATCACAGGAGAACTAACTAAAGTCTTTGCGAGTAGACAACTGTGTTTGCGACTGTGTGGAAACATCGGGAACAAACAAAACTCAAATTTTTAGTGAAAAGTATGTACATACTGATAGTTTCAAAAGTTATACTAATGTTATTTTCTGTTTCCAAACATACCTATCATGCCCTTCACTTCCTGGTTATCCCTCATGCTAAATTATGTGTTGTATCTCATTACCTTAGGACTCAAAATAAGTCTAAAACTCATTTACAGGGCAGAACAACAGCGCAAGCTTGAAAAACCGGAGGATTTTGTGTGCTACTCCGATAGTGATAGTGAAGAGGAAACCCCGACACAGCAGCACAAGATATTATCAACTTCATACAACTTTGTGGACTATGTGCGTTCTCGGGAAATTCAGGCGCCGGAGGTAAGAGATGTTTATAAATCACTAGTGGATAGTCCTGATTGTGAAGCATGTTGAGTAAAAGAATATATGCACCATGCACGTCTATGAGATACAAATGTATTTGATTATGTATGCTAACAAATTTGATGTGGCCTGTTTCAAAATGTTGGCTGCATAAACACAGATACAGCCAACATGCTCTACTGGTCCACATATGGGCTAATTAATTAAGTTTGATGTGTAACTTGGGATAGACTACAACTATGGGATAGACTATTTTTCAATATAAATTTAGTGATTAGAACCATATGCTGATCTAAATGAGCCTAAACACGGCCAATCTACTATTATCCATTGAGGAGTTCCACAGTCCATCTTCTGTCTCCATTATCAGATCAGCTTCCCGTCACCATCATATTGTATTGTCATTGGAACTTGACAAGTATGCAAAATTTCTGCTAAATCGGATGTTGAGAAGTGCTTCTGATACAGCTTGGAAGATTTGACCTAAACAAACATACATTGTAACAATCAAAATAGACTGACAAAATGATACTGCAAAATAGTTTAGGTATAATAATTATTAATCTAATCTTAATTGCATAGTATGCAATACAACTGCAGATGCCCTTGGCTGAAATACATTGTTGCAAATAAATGATCAATCTTTATTGTCTTAATACACCTGAATATATTCACAGCAAAATATACAAACACATTTTCTTAGCTGGCTTGTCGCTATCCACGAAGGTCATTAAATTGCTAGACTAATACAGTGACGTGGGTCGGCACAATGTGTAGTTTATGTTGGTTCTCCTTCTCTTACCCTAAGATAAACTCTATTGTACCAAAACAAATCATGCTTCTTCGTGGGTTAGACCCTCCGGACGTTGAGCCACTAGTGGCGGCCAATGAACGCGACCACTTGTGGCTCAGTCAAGCCATTAGACGCAGCCGCTAGTGGCTTAGTGGCGGCCAACAGTCGCCGCCAATGAAGCCACTATTAAGCTGTATTGAATGCAGCAAGACTGGGTGTGGGTTGGTGGTTGGTGGGGACGCGGGCGCCGGGAATAAGCCGGCTACCGTGGCCGAGTGTGCGCGCGATGCGAGCGACAAAACGCGGCCACAAGTAGCGAGCTCGGGCGACTCCCGCAGCTTGTGGCTCGAACGCGGCCACTCGAACGCTCGGTTTGCGCCAATAATTTGCAAAATTTATGAAAAAAAAAATGTTTATTGAACTAAACACTAAACATTTTTTTTTCAGTGGCTAGTGGCTCAATGTGCGAGTGCACTTAAGTTCGGTAGCTGGTCACGTTTGTTTTAATACAGGCGGAAAAAAAACAAGTCAAAAAATACCACGAATTTTTCCCCAAAAAGGGTAGGCAGAGCCCCAATGGGCCTCTTTTTACTGTGTGTTACACCATCCTGGAAATATAGACGTGACAAGTGGTGAGCTCATCGCCGCTATTGCTTTCCACGACTGACTAAAAACATTTGTAACAAAAACCTATTTGTTTATTCCAGGCCCGTTCAGTGGACGAGTCATACGCCACTCGGCACATGCTCACTCACGACATGTTCCGAGAGACGCCCATCAACCTCGGGAACATGAACAAGGTGTTCTGCTCCCAGTGGCTCTCTGACAGACAGGTGGTCTTCGGAACCAAGTGCAACAAGGTAAAGGGCAAAAAAGTGACCATTTTTTTATTTATTCGTATGGCCTTGTACGAAAGAGACTATAAGAGACAAGAGACTATAATTCTATTTCTAATTTCTGTATCCATTGGATAGCGTCGTTTTGAAGGGCGAACAAGTTCGCGGGGTTGCCGGCATACTTAATGAGTAGACAGTATTTGATGATGTGCGCGACGTCCTGCACTGAGGCTCCACAATCGCAAGCTGTCAGCCGGTTTATCTGTTGAGCTTGCACCAGTCTCTTCTCGGCAATGAGAAGCCAGGAGGTTTGACCATATAGCACACACACCAGTAACTCTAAATACACCTTCAACTCCAGGGAACAATGCTGCCAATTGACCAAAGGCTGGTGTTACTTGGCACCTATAGCAATAGGATAAAAAGGGCATATTTCAACCATCATCCTCTTGTATAGTGGCCATAGACGACCTCTGTGACGCAGCGGGCGGAGGTTCGCCTGCGACGCAGGAGGTTGCGGGTTCGATTCCCGCCTCGGAACAAATATTTGTGTGATCTGCAGATATTTGTTCAGGGTGTTCTGGGTATTTTCTATATATAATCAAAAATATCTATCTATGTAATATATTTTATAAAGTATATCAGTTGTCTAGTACCCATAACACAAGCTCTGCTTAGTTTGGGGCTAGACAATGTTGTGTGAACTGTCCAGCACTATTTATTTATTATTATTATAGAGTAAACTTTTGAAACTATCATGATTATGTACATAATTTACACTAGTGCAATGTTCCCGATATTTTGGCACAGTTGCATGCGCCATGATCACGGGAGAACTAACTAAGTCTTTGCGAGTAGATGTTATTGGCAGATATATCGATCTACCCCCTTTCTCACTCTTTTATTACGAACGGTACCACTAACTCAAAAATCATGGTAAATATCCCGTTTCTAGTAAAAATTATTATAGAGTAACTTAGTCAAATTGAATGGTTTTAGAAATAAGTGACTGTTTGATATTAACTATCTCGTAAATGCAGGTGGTGGAAACCACAAAGTCTGACCCAGATAAAAGCACTTGCAAATCCACACAATATACCACGCGCTGGTCATTGCCCTCTCGTCCAAATTGTGCACTGGAGATCTAAATCGGTAGATTGACAATGGCGGTGAGCGCAATTGTAGATACTTATGCTAATTGACCGTAGGTACTAGGTATACACATAGCCTAATAGACCACTGATCAAATAGACGCAACAAGCACCCTCAATATCTATGAAAAATAAATATACGTTGATTTTTTCATACCTACGACTGTAATATGCAATGAAAGTATCGTTTGCTTGCGCGTATAGTATTCTTTTATCTGTGCTTGCGCATAGGGCGCGTTCTAGGTGCAATTGTTATGCTTTGAGAGGCAGAGGTTACCGCTTAGCATCGTGGGCCATCTGCTTTGTCAGATATTCATTCATTTGTTCAGGGTGTTCTGGGTATTTTCTATGTATAATAAAAAATATCTATCTATGTATAATATTATATTAAGTATATCAGTTATCTAGTACCCATAACACAAGCTCTGCTTAGCTTGGGGCTAGATAATGTTGTGTGAACTGTCCAGCATTTTTTTTTTTTTTTTTTTTTGTTTTAATTATAAACATTATCAGACTACAAAATGGTGTTAAATAAATAAATAAATTATGCTGGACAGTTCACACAACATTATCTAGCTCCAAGCTAAACAGAGCTTGTGTTATGGGTACTAGATAACTGATATACTTAATACAATATATTACATAGATAGATATTTTTTTATTATACATAGAATATACCCAGAATAACCTGATCTGCAGATCTCACAACCCAGGACTCCCTGAACAAATATCTGCAGATCGTACAAATATTTCACGACCTCTGTGGCGCGGCTGGCGATGGTTTGCCTGCGACGCAGGAGGTTGCGGGTTCGATTCCCGCCTCGTAACAAATATTTGTGCGATCCGCAAATATTTGTTCTGGGTGTTCTGGGTGTTTTATATGTATAATAAAAAATATCTATCTATGTAATGTATTGTATTAAGTATATCAGTTAACTAGTACCCATAACACAAGCTCTGGCTTAGCTTGGGGCTAGATAATGTTGTGTGAACTTGTCCAGCATTATTTATTTGTTCCGAGGCGGAAATCGAACCCGCAACCTCCTGCGTCGCAGGCGAACCTTCGCCTTTGTAAATTGTTACAAACAGCCAAAATTAGTAACAAATAATCCAGTCTTCGTTTGTCATGCTTTTTTCAGCTGTTGGTATACGACGTTCGGACACGCAAGCTAGACGCCATCCCCACGCTGCGGCCGCGACAGCCCTGGGTGGGCCAGGAGCATCAGACGGGCATACACGCCCTGCAAATAAACCCATCCAGGCATGTACCCCCACTGCACACGCAGTGCACAAAACATTAGATAGATAGATAGATTAACACTTCATTGTACACCAAAAAATAATAATAAAAAAAAACAATAATAAAAGGATTGCCTAAATCAGATTATAGTACAATGGACGGCCTTATCGCTGAAAGCGATTTCTTCCAGGCAACCTTTGGATGGACAGTAATGAGCGAAGTAATAACGAACGGCGGTGCACAGATTAAAATAAATAATAACAACAATAATAATGATAGATGAATAAGAAAACGTTTACAAAATTCGAATATATATAACTATATTCAAATATACTACTACATAGCGATGAAGTTAAATACTACATTATTTACCCTACTATTTCTACTAATAAACTTAAAACGTGGACAGGTCCGACAGATAATTATTTTTGAGCTTTAGCTTGAATGTGTGCAGGGAAGATGCTTGCCTGATTTCCACCGGCAAAGTATTCCACAGACGCACAGCTTGGACTGTGAAAGAATTCCCATAAAAGGAACTGCTGTGCATAGGCATTCTGAGCGAAAAGTGTTCTGATGACCTAAGAGAATAAGAATTGGAGGCATGCCATTACAAAGAAAGCAATAAAACATGGTCTTAAATTGTGAGGCTAAAAAAGAAGCAAGAGCCCAATCGCAAGGGATAATATTTACCTTTACCTCGCCGTGGTGTGTCCGGCCTAAGAATAGAGCCCTTCGTCTCCTCCCGTGGATGTCTTAAAAGCCGACTAAGGGATTACCCAGACTTGTTGATAAGATTCGTTGGCATAAGATTTGTCCAGGCTGCTAGCTTATTATGGAATGTGTTATTACTGGAAGAAAGAGTTAGCCAAGTCGTGGAAGCAATGGCGGCAATGAGCTCACCACTTGTCACGCCTATATTCCACGACGGTGCTATCCACTGTGAAAAGAGGCCTATTGAGGCTCTGCCTACCCCTTCGGGGAAAGAGGCTTGTGTATGTATGTATGTATGTTTTCCGCCTTCTAACCTCAAAATAGCACCTTCGCCGCTTGATTTCGGGTACTCAGGCGGAAAAATAGTATACAAAACTCGTTTGGAAAGGCTTCTTTACAAACCTCGTTACGTCCCTCGCCTTCGGCTCGGGCCGATAGCCTCTCGGTTCGTAAATATAAGCCATTCCGAACACGTATGTAATCTACTATACCTCGCAAGTTTGTTGAAAAACGTAGTATGAAACGCGTGAGCATTGGTAATTATTACAGTAGCCGTAGTGCGACTTTTTGCTACAAGTTTACGTGCTCTACCAAGACCGCGTTTTACGCGCAGTTTGTTTGAAGAAATGTACAGAGCCCCTAGCGGCGAGTTAATGAATCATTTTGTGTGAGTGTTTTGAGAGTGTAAGTGACATTTTTGGCAGTTCACGTCACGTATTGTTGTAAAGTATACTTGTTGTACACCTTAATTTTGCCGTTTACTCAACCAACGCGGTGGTCGCGTAAACGCGTTTTAACTGGTATGCCCACACTAGGCCTACAGCTCTCGGCTACATTACGCCCTCGCCTGTCGACTCGAGCTGCAATCCCGCCTCGACTGTAATGACTAAGTTAGCTCACTTGTATAATAATGTACCATTGTTTATTTACAGAACGCTGTTAGCGACGGGCGCGCGGAACTCGTGCGAACTCGCGATATACAGCCTGCCCACCGTGTCACCCGTGTGTGTTGGAGAGGCGCATAAAGACTGGGTAAATAAAAAATAAATAAGTAATAAATAATGCTGGACAGTTCACACAACATTATCTAGCCCCAAGCTAAGCAGAGCTTGTGTTATTGGTACTGGATAACTGATATACTTAATACAATACATTACATAGATAGATATTTTTTATTATGCATAGAATATACCCAGAACATCCTGAACAAATATCTGCAGATCGCACAAATATTTGTTCCGAGGTTGTTGTTGTTTTTATCGAACCCGCAACCTCCTGCGTCGCAGGCTAACCTTCGCCCGCCGCGCCACAGAGGTCGTCACACCGTGCGGGAATAACTAAATAGTTTTCCACGTCCATACGCTTCTGTGGTTCCATTATACTCGCAATATTATTTAATCGCAAGGTAAGTGTATTCGTAGGTGGGTCGATGTTTGCGTTATCGTTTCTTAGAACGTCTAACTAAACCAATAATACTGTCCGTTGTACAAGGTACACGGTGTCGAATAGATACAACATGGTAACCGTACACCATTCTCTGATTGCAATGTAATGTATGCACAACTTGGCTGCCTATTCTGTTTACGACGGCATTATCTAAATAAGTACATACTTTTATTATCTCTGGAACTGTCATCTTTCGAAAGGAGGAGGGCGTTGGTGTCTGCGACACAGTTTTTAGGGTTCCGTACCCAAAGGGTAAAACGGGACCCTATTACTAAGACTTCGCGGTTCATCCTTCTGTCGCCAGGTATCTCATGAACCGTGATAGTTAGGCAGTTTAAATTTTCACAGATGATGTAACAACAAATAAAAAACAGAATAAAATAAATATTTAAGGGGGCTCCCATACAACAAACGTGTTTTTTTGTCGTTTTTATAGGTAATGTTGTGATGTTCGTTGATGTGATTAAGCAAATTACTGATTGGTCTATTTCGTAATGAATAGTGATATTTTCATTTTAAATTATTTTATGTCTTTAGAATTTGACGATGTCACATATTTAATTTAATTTAATTTAATTTTGTATTATATTACTTTTTTTTTATAAATTGTTTAATGACGTACCTAAGTACATGTATTGTGTCAAAAGGGAAATAAAGATTATCATTATTAATGGTACGGAACCCTTCGTGCGCGATTCCGACTCGCACTTGACCGGTTTTTATACTTCTGCAGGCTTCATCGTTTCCTATTGTTTTCATAAGCTTGTATTTAACTTCCAATGTATGTATGTTTGTCCGGGTAGAATCTTGCAACTGAATTTTAAAGCAGTTATCCTGAACCGATTGAGATGATATTTGGCATACCTGTCAAGTTCCGATGACAATACAATATTATGGTGACAGCGAGCTGATCTGATGGAGACGGAAGGTTGACAACGGAACTCCTCGAGGGATAGATTGTAGATTGTAGTCTGGCCGTGTTTAGGCTCAGTTTGACCAGCACACGGTTGCGATCACTAATTTTATAAAAACATTTATTGAAAAACATATTTTACTCAAAAAAATATTTTAAATGTTTTTTAGTTCCAACTAAATACATTTTGATTTTGATTTTACGTTGTTTCTAAATCGCGCTGGCGAAAACGCACGGCCCGTATCGACTAGACTCTAGTCACTAGAGCAACAACCAAATGTGCAATAAACTATCTAACCAGATGCTTGTTTGCTTTTAACTCCACTAAACGCGTTATTTTTACTAGGAGGAGTAGTAACCTACTACCAATCGAGGGGCTCTGGGTCTCTGTACGTCGGCTAGACTAAGTCTAAGTACAATCCCTGTTTTTTGTCCAATTTTTCTAAATTCAAATTCAAAATCTTTATTTCAGGCTTACTGAGAAATGCACTTAACCTAACCAGTAAGCCCATATCAACATAAATACCTTAGAAACTAACATACACATAAAAAAAACACTTTATTTATTACTTAATCTAACACACGAATTGAACAAACACTTAATTAACAAAGAATTTGTATATTTTTTAGATGTTGGGAAGCAAAAGCAATGCCCATGTTCTTTGCATTTAGTGAATATCTACTGTTTCCTTTAATGTACTTTCGTTTGTAGATCCTGGACATGTGTTGGCTGGACGACGAGTTCCTGGTGACGGGGTCACGTGACTCGAAGCTGGCGCTGTGGCGCGCGCCGCAGGTCGCCACCACGCCCGACTACTACATCGCACCGCAAGCTGTCAAGGACTGCAGATCAGGTAACAGTTCCTGGTGACGGGGTCACGTGACTCGAAGCTGGCGCTGTGGCGCGCGCCGCAGGTCGCCACCACGCCCGACTACTACATCGCACCGCAAGCAGTCAAGGACTGCAGATCAGGTAACAGTTCCTGGTGACGGGGTCACGTGACTCGAAGCTGGCGCTGTGGCGCGCGCCGCAGGTCGCCACCACGCCTGACTACTACATCGCACCGCAAGCAGTCAAGGACTGCAGATCAGGTAACAGTTCCTGGTGACGGGGTCACGTGACTCGAAGCTGGCGCTGTGGCGCGCGCCGCAGATCGCCACCACGCCCGACTACTACATCGCACCGCAAGCAGTCAAGGACTGCAGATCAGGTAATAGTTCCTGGTGACGGGGTAACGTGACTCGAAGCTGGCGCTGTGGCGCGCGCCGCAGGTCGCCACCACGCCAGACTTTTACATCGCACCGCAAGCAGTCAAGAACTGCAGATCAGGTAACAGTTCCTGGTGACGGGGTCACGTGACTCGAAGCTGGCGCTGTGGCGCGCGCCTCTGGTCGCCACCACGACCGACTACTACATCGCACCGCAAGCTGTCAAGGACTGCAGATCAGGTTCCTGGTGACGGGGTCACGTGACTCGAACCTAACATCATCATTGTCTTGCCCTTTCCCCAATGTATTTGTGGTCGGCGCAGTACGTCTGTTTCTTCCATTCTCCCCTGTCAGACGTCAGCTCGTCATTCTCTCACGTAATCCATCCATCTTTTCTTAGGTCTTCCTCTTCCCTTCCATCCACTAACATTCATATTCATAACTCTCTTAGTTACATGCGTTTCACCCCTCCTCATAACATGCCCATACCAAGCTAAACGATTTCCTTTCAACTTTTCTGTCACTGGTGCAATTTTCAAACTTCCTCTTATAGGCAGTTGTCCCACCGCCGGCGAGGAAGCGACTAACTATCGGCTATTTTCTCGCTCAAGAAACGTACAATTGATATACATTCAGTGTAAACAAAAGAGATGCATATATTAATAGTTGGTTGCTGACTGTTTACACTGCCGGCGAGGACTCGCTCCACTAGTTTGTCGCTGAGCGACAAGAGCTATCAAAGATAATACTCGCTCAGCGATACTTGCTCGGCTATGCTCGCTTGGCGGTCAGAAGAGACGAGAGACCAACCAGCGAGTGGCGCGAGTAATCGCCCGTCGCACTCGCACACTCGCTCATAGCCCAGCGACAAAACTATCGGAACTACACACTCGCTTCTCGCTGCTCGCCAATTCGTTTCTAGCTCTACTTGCTTCTAGTTCATTGTCGGCCGTGAGACAAGTGCCATATACTGATTCCTCATTTTATCCATTCTTGGTAATTTTTTCCATGACTCGGAACCTTAACCTAACCTACGTTTTAATGATTTTAAAAAAATCACTATTTATTTAGTCTATGATTCAAAATGGCGACAGAAATAAACCAGCTGAACAACCAGAAATCAGAATCGTTAGTTCACAATTTGGCCACGAGGGCCTTCTTTCTGAACAGACTCTAGACATTTCACGTTACGTTTCACCAACTAACCAAGTTACTTGTACGTTCCAGGCATCAAGGTGCGAGCGCTGACGTTCAACGCGAAATGGCGCGAGATAGCCGCGCTCACACTGAACGGATACATCCACGTGTTCAACGCTGAAACATTCAGGCAGACCCTCAGTAGGAAGCTGCCGTCGTGCCAGGACCTCGTGTGTCTCGCTACGCAGGTAAACACGCTATTACAATATACAATAACAGATGAACATCATGAAGTCAGTGGCCAAGTTAGTGAGCCGTAATACCCAGAGTCCTAACCAGGGCGATGCCACCGATGCGATGACACAGGGAGCAGACCCTAAAGCTGAGAACAAACTATCGGATGCGTCCGTCATGATATCTAGCCAGTACATTTAATACTACACTGCAAACTATCGGTCGTAAGACGCGGACGTGACCTTGAGTCGCCCTTGAGCGTTCAGACGTCCGAACAGAATCTAGCCGGCTGGATGTTTGTGCGTCCGCGGACGGTGTGCCCGGGGCATGGGACGTGGCCGCGGACGTTTCGAGTGCAACAAGCGAACCAACCTTAACATGTCTGATGAAGATAAAATAATTGAGTGTGTTCGTGGCCCCAATATCATGGACCCAAACACTCCTTTTCACTTTTTTTTTGGAGGACAACATATGGCGGCTGCCGCTGACTCCATGAGTTGTTCCTCGTTGTCGCTGCTCGTCCTTGATTGACAAACCTTTAGGAATGACCTGACCTGTATATGCCATCCTGTTTATACACAACTGCCCCAAAAAAAAGAGTATTGTTTTCAAGGTTCATGTATGTCTGTATTTATGTGTGTTTTTTATTCCACTATATCTTCTAAACGCTTTAACCGATTTATATGATTGGAGAATCATTAGAATCTGCATGTTATCCCAATATGCCTTGGACACACTAAATATATCTTCTGTGCCTTGGATGTGTTTTTTTAAATAACTAGGGCAAACTAGAACAATACCTTACTTGAAAAAAAAACCCTGAAGCTGTTCGTGTTTGTAATCAATGTGGAGAAATATTTCTTCCGCAAAGCAATAGTGCTCGCATTGCTGTGTTCCGGTTTGAAGGGTATGGATTCCGGTGAAATTACAGGCACATGACACTTTTCATCTTTATGTCTCAGGGTGGCGGGCGCAGTGCAATGCCACATAGGGTGCGTCCTTGGTGGACGTGACCTATGTGATAATGCACTGTTTATAGGCAGAGGGTACCGCATCATCAGGTGGGAAAAATAAAAATAAATTTGGGGAGTAGGTATTTACTGCACGAAGTTCTCAAAAAAATACTTTTTCACTTTTTGGTAGACTTAAAAGTCATGCATAAAAAAAACATGTTTTTTAATGTTTTATATAAGTACCTGTTGTACAAGAAGTAAAGGAACCTTTCTGGCTGTGTCCTGTTTCCAGGATAGCGGCGTGTATGCGATCGGGTGTAAGTCGTACACTCTCCTGCTGGACTGCCGCACGCTGCAGTCCGTCAAGAAGATCACGTCGCGCTACAACGGGTGCGGCATCCGCTCCGCCTCCTTCAAGGGAGACATGCTCACCATCGGCACCGGACTAGGTAACCGTCGTACTAACTGTATTATGATCACGTCGCGCTACAACGGGTGCGGCATCCGCTCCGCCTCCTTCAAGGGAGACATGCTCACCATCGGCACCGGACTAGGTAACCGTCGTACTAACTGTATTATGATCACGTCGCGCTACAACGGGTGCGGCATCCGCTCCGCCTCCTTTAAGGGAGACATGCTCACCATCGGCACCGGACTAGGTAACCGTCGTACTAACTGTATTATGATCACGTCGCGCTACAACGGGTGCGGCATCCGCTCCGCCTCCTTCAAGGGAGACATGCTCACCATCGGCACCGGACTAGGTAACCGTCGTACTAACTGTATTATGATCACGTCGCGCTACAACGGGTGCGGCATCCGCTCCGCCTCCTTCAAGGGAGACATGCTCACCATCGGCACCGGACTAGGTAACCGTCGTACTAACTGTATTATGATCACGTCGCGCTACAACGGGTGCGGCATCCGCTCCGCCTCCTTCAAGGGAGACATGCTCACCATCGGCACCGGACTAGGTAACCGTCGTACTAACTGTATTATGATCACGTCGCGCTACAACGGGTGCGGCATCCGCTCCGCCTCCTTCAAGGGAGACATGCTCACCATCGGCACCGGACTAGGTAACCGTCGTACTAACTGTATTATGATCACGTCGCGCTACAACGGGTGCGGCATCCGCTCCACCTCCTTCAAGGGAGACATGCTCACCATCGGCACCGGACTAGGTAACCGTCGTACTAACTGTATTATGATCACGTCGCGCTACAACGGGTGCGGCATCCGCTCCGCCTCCTTCAAGGGAGACATGCTCACCATCGGCACCGGACTAGGTAACCGTCGTACTAACTGTATTATGATCACGTCGCTGATATCTATCTAATGTATAGTATTCAGTATATCAGTTATCTAGTACCCATAACGGGCCATAACACAAGCTCTGCTCTGGACAGTTTTTTTTTATACTACTTGTGATGACTAAACAAGCAGATGGCCCACCTGATGTTAAGCGGTACCCTCTGCCTATGAACAGCGCATTATCTCATGGGTCACGTCCACCTAGGACGCGCCCTATGTGGTATTGCATGCGCCCGCCACCCTGGGCCATAAAGTTGGAAAGTCTCATGTGCCTGTAATTGCACTGGCACCCATACCCTTCAAACCGGAATACAGCAATGCGTGCACTACTGCTTTGCGGCAGAAATAGGTATGGTGGTAGTACTTCCCCGGACGAACTCTTTCACAAAAAACTACTAACGTTAAATAAATACGTTCGATCGTTCTTAACCTTCAAAATAACGCTATTTGATTGGGGCCTAGGTCTATGTATGTGACTTTTGGGGTTCGTTTAAAATTTTCTTCATTCAAATACTGAATTTGAAAGTAAAGTTTGCTAATAACTAAGTAAATATTTCAGGTCTACTGATGTTCTACGACCTGCGAGCCGGCAAATACCTCGAGAGCAACATTCACTCGTCCAAAACCGTCACGTTAAAGGCTTCCAAAGGCTATGTGGTGAGTACGTTATCCACTCTTTTCATCCTATCCTATTTAGTCGGTGGATGGAGGCGGCTCAAAGACCGTTCGAAGTTACGTTCTATCTGGACAACTGTTGAAGACCGCGAGAGATCAATGTGTGTTTTGTAATAATTAATGAAATGTATTACAATAAATTGATGACAACCGCGAGCTATATACATACATACATACACAGACACACGCCTTTTTTCCCGAAAGGTTAGTCAGTGCCTCTGTACCTCTTTTCACTTCGGGTTGCACCGTCGTGTGAAATAGACGTGACAAGTGGTGAGGTCATCGCCGCCATTGCTTCCTACGACTGACTCTGCTAACGCTTTCTTCCAGTAATAACACATTCCTTAAATAAGCTAGCAGCCAGGACAAATCTTATACCAACGAACCTTACAAAGAAGTCCGGGTAATAGTTTTTTCAAACCTACTTCAGGCACCAGTCTCTCACAATAAGGTTGAAGACCACATGTACCGGGAAAAACTTCGCGAGAAAAAAAATATGCTGTATTATTATTATTTATTCCAGTTTCCGGACGAAGAGGCGGAGGGAATGAACCACGTGAAGCACGTACCTGCCATCTACACGCACTGCTACGACCCCAGCGGCACGCGCATCTTCACGGCAGGAGGGCCCCTGCCCGCGCCGCTCATCGGCAACTACGCGGGGCTCTGGCAGTAGCGCCGAGGCACCCCCACGCACTGCTACGACCCCAGCGGCACGTGCATCTTCACGGCAGGAGGGCCCCTGCCCGCGCCGCTCATCGGCAACTACGCGGGGCTCTGGCAGTAGCGCCGAGGCACCCCCACGCACTGCTACGACCCCAGCGGCACGCGCATCGTCACGGCAGGAGGGCCCCTGCCCGCGCCGCTCATCGGCAACTACGCGGAGCTCTGGCAGTAGCGCCGAGGCACCCCCACGCACTGCTACGACCCCAGCGGCACGCGCATCTTCACAGCAGGAGGGCCCCTGCCCGCGCCGCTCATCGGCAACTACGCGGAGCTCTGGCAGTAGCGCCGAGGCACCCCCACGCACTGCTACGACCCCAGCGGCACGCGCATCGTCACGGCAGGAGGGCCCCTGCCCGCGCCGCTCATCGGCAACTACGCGGAGCTCTGGCAGTAGCGCCGAGGCACCCCCACGCACTGCTACGACCCCAGCGGCACGCGCATCTTCACAGCAGGAGGGCCCCTGCCCGCGCCGCTCATCGGCAACTACGCGGGGCTCTGGCAGTAGTGTCGAGACACCCCCACGCACTGCTACGACCCCAGCGGCACGCGCCTCTTCACGACAGGAGGGCCCCTGACTGCGCCGCTCATCGACAACTACGCGGGGCTCTGGCAGTAGCGCCGAGGCACCCGCAATATCAAGGCATGACACTGCGAAACGTTTGGACCAGATATTGCTTCTATATGGAGCGTCACAAATCGTGGCATGATCCTTATAGGTTATGTAAGGATCATGCCCAACTGTGAAGACTGGCCGCGCGCGCGGTTCTTGAGAAAGTGCAACAAAATCTGACTATGGCGACTATATTTACGTTCTTGAGAAAGTGCAACAAAATCTGACTATGGCGACTATATTTACGTTCTTGAGAAAGTGCAACAAAATCTGACTATGGCGACTATATTTACGTTCTTGAGAAAGTGCAACAAAATCTGACTATGGCGACTATATTTACGTTCTTGAGAAAGTGCAACAAATTCTGACTATGACGGCTATATGAGTCCTGACATTGTGATGAAAGAAAGAGTTTGTGACCAAATATCTTTGAACTTCATGATGTTGGGACCACTTGAATATTGTGTCACCTATATTTAGTACCCATTTGCTATTATTTGGTACATTTGCAAATATTAGTACCTCATTGTGTACCTCTCAATATTGGTATTAAGGTGGTTGCTTTTTCATACAAACGTATTAGCACAAATATGGGCGAACAGAGTATAATTTTACACAAATGGCTGTTGTTGGCTTTCATATTGGTAATTATTTGCGGCAAATCATATTTGGTTGAAGAAAACAGACCTAATAGCAAAAATAACATCGAACTTACTTGTATGGACTAAAATTTCAATGTTATTTTCGCTATTAATCCAGTGTTTTCTTCAACCAAATATGATTTGCCGCAAATAATGACCAATATAAAAGCCAACAACAGTTATTTCAGTGTAAAATTATACTCTGTTAGCCCATATTTGTGCTAATACGTTTGTATGGACGACCTCTGTGGCGCGGCGGGCGAACGTTTGTCTGCGACGCAGGAGGTTGCGGGTTCGATTCCCGCCTCGGAACAAATATTTGTGTGTTCCGCTTCGTGCGATATTTGTTCAGGGTGTTCTGGGTATTTTCTATATATAATAAAAAATATCTATCTATGTAATATATTGTATTAAGTATATCAGTTGTCTAGTACCCATAACACAAGCTCTGCTTAATTTGGGGCTAGATAATGTTGTGTGAACTGTCCAGCATTATTTATTTATTTATTTTATTTATGGAAAAGCAACCACCTTAAAAGGGGTGTTTAATGGGGATTCTTCATCAAGATGGCGCATGGCGAGGCAATGACCAAAGCTTCGTTGCTTAGTTTATTTTTATAATTAATCTCCAGATAAACTTGCAATTTTAAACAAATATCCTTGGAGGTACTGAATCTTTGTAGTCAGTATTTTGATATGCGCTGTAGTTTTAGAAAATCAGCGGGATCCCGGCATCTTGATGTGGAATCTGCCCGTACCCCTTCTAATGCGAGATATTTTGAAGGTGAGGTACTGTTTTTTTAATAAAGCTTCCAAATAGTAGTAATTGGGTACTAAATATAGGTGACAAGATATTCAATACATGGGAGCTGGTCCCGCGATCTAAACGTTCAGAAACATCTGCTGTTGATTCGAATTAGTGAGTACCGATAAGACATTGTACATAATTTACCAGCAATACTACCCGTTAAACCAACAGAAACTAAACTATGGTACTATATAGTATTTTTTTATCTGTTACAATGGATCGTATTCACGACCAAGGAGTGCAAATGGAGATAGATACTCTATCTATCTTGTTTCTACGAATAAAGGTTATTGCACACATATCAGCACTGGTACTGACTCTGACCTCGGCACTTGAATGCCTTCCGATAAATCCACACTAATTAATTAATTATTATAAATTATTAATAAATCCACACTGAAAGTTGACCGAATCGAGTCTAGAGTCCGCGCCACGACTGAAGTCCGGTGACTGGAGCGCTAGTTTCTACGCGAAAAAGTGAAAAAGCGAAAATCTACCTCTGTTATCCGTTAGTTCCTCAAAAGGCCGTCGGACTTCAGTCGTGGCGCGGACTCTCCACGAATAATTGACGTTAGCGAGACGACAGTTAATTTCAAACATTAACATTGGGGCAGGGTGACTAGAAATCTTAAAATCTGCCATTTTTGAAAGAAACGTCGTCACTTTTATTTAATTACATTTTAATGTTTTTTCGAGTTAAAGGAGGTGAACAACCGCTGACCCAGTTCAAAAATAAATGAACCCTTCATGGAAGTATGGTTCTTAATGTTGTTTGTTGTTAATTTTTTCTAAATAACTTGTATATTTTTAGAAGTTGGGAAGCAAAAATTGTATTTATAAATAATTAGATAAATCAACTTATTGCATTTGCATGAAACAAAACGCAAAAACCTTCATTACTTTCCCAAAACTTCTACGCAATAAATTAAATTAGCTTTTTCCTTATCTTAATATATATGTATTATCAATAACCAAAAGTATTTCAACTGTACGTTACGTTAGTCAAAAGAGTTGAGTCAAACAGTGCATGGGGAGATGCCCATGTTCTTTGTTGGCATTTTAACCTGTGTTAGTTAGATAAAGAGCACATGTGTGGTGTAGTTAAATATAAGTATATTACTTAACACTGGCGAATTTTTTTGGAGTGTTCCTCAGAAGCCATTATAAGAAGAGAACTTGAATGTTTGTCATTTTTGCTATCGTCTCGTCTCAATATCGTCTAACTAACATTCATTATTCGTACTTAGACTACTGAACTACCCTTTGCGCTTCGTTTGTGAATATGGGCTTACATTTCTGCTAGGTGCTCACTGTATTCAAAAACGATAGCGTTAGTATTTAGAATATGTAGTTGGACACACTACATTTTTGTATAAAATCTAGATTTAGTCCTATTTAGTTTTTTAATCACGGATAGTTTCTCAAAGTTAAATATATTTTTGTTTTTTTTTGTTTATTTTAATGTTTTATTTGTAAATTATTTTAAAACTTGCTTTTATGAAATTGGCTGATCAAAAGAAGGAATCCACGAGGAGTTCCTTTTTCCACCTTCAGTCTCAGTCATCAGATCTGCTCGCTGTCACCATATTGTGTTATCATCGGAAATTACAGGTACCATTAGCAAAGTTCAAAAATTGAGCTTGTAAGATTTGATCTAAACGGAATATCAAATAGGTATGCCTTAACACCTTTATGGAAATTTAAATAAAACCTTGTACCAAAATCGTTTATTATCTTATGAGTTTGAGTGAGAATACTAAATGCAAAGATATTTACAACTCTGGCAAAAAAATTGTTAAGGGTCGGCGCACACTGGCAGTCGTAGGATCGCCAAGTCATTCCGTCAGTGTGCGCTGTCCCTGACTACCTTTCACTGCCATCATGTGCATTATCTTATAAGGCTAGTTATACAATTACTTCTTACTAATCAATGCTATTTTCTATTGAAATTGTTAGGGCTTATGCTATTTTAAAGTCTGATGTTGGTAGACATTTTAGCATAATTTTTTCCTCAGTATAAAGTTAATGTGCATTAATGTTATACTAGGGATAATCTAAAGTCCTGGGGGTAGGCAGTGGATGCTCTTGCATTTAAAATTATCTGTTTAAGGCCACGGAAGATCCGTCGAATTTTCCGGAGATTTCTTTCTTTCTTCACTTAAATTAAATGACAGTCATTTAATACTGTAGTAATGTCTATGATGACAGTACAAAGCAATTAGTGACTTTTTCTACCTTGTGGAAAGGTAGTTATGTAGTTATGACCTGGATCGAGAAAGGCTTTAATGTACCAGCACCATTCGAGCGGAGCCGCGCGGGGATACTAGTAAATTGTAATTTATTTTGTAATTAGCAAAACAACTATTGATTAATCGTAATTATGTATAAGTTCGGACGTTTCGAAATACTGGTTTTAGATTATCAGAATAAAAGACTTGCAAGCCCCAGATTGTGTTTCCTTACATATAATCGTGCGCGATTTATATCGGAACTAGGCAAAGCCTACTGGTGTTTCCACCAACGTATAATTATTCGTCAAAAGGTACAAAATTACTAAGGAAAACTTTTTTGCCGATTAGCGAGTGATGAGAGACTAAAATGAGAACACCACCGTAGTCGAATAATCGTCAGACTCGGGAACAGCTGCTCTCGAAATACTAGAATTAAGAACTATAATTCTTACCCGCACTTCCTAAGTCAACAAAGTGGAGTCAAAAGTGTGGGAAACCCATAAAAAAGCTTATGCATGCATAAGTTTTTAGTAGTACTAGAGCATTTGTGTGAAAGAGTTCGTCTGGGGAAGTTCTACCTCCATACCTGTTTCTGCTGCAAAGTAGTGCTCGCATTGCTGTTTAAATTGCCGGTACTGCAAGGGTACGGGTGCCGGTGAAATTACAGGCACATGAGACTTCATCTTTGTCTCAGGGTGGCGGGCGCAGTGCAATGGGCACATAGGGCGCATCCTACGTGGACGTGACCTATAAGGTAATGCATTCTTGAAGGGAGAGGTTACCGCTTAACATCAGGCGGGCCATCTGCTAGTTCCTTCATGAAACTCATGAAAACAAATTAATTTACCGAAAATATTTAATTAGCTTTAAAAATGCTTTTAATCAAACAGCACATCGCAAATAAGCCTTAATTACAAAAATACAAAGCTGTTGTCAAACAAATAATTATCCAACACTAATTCTGTAAACAAGGTGGGACCCAGCCAACGGGCATGCTTGAACCCTCGCTGCTCAGGAACTCGTCCCATTGAGATCTGCAACAGACAACTGCACTTAGACTGGCACACTAAGGATTAAGATACATGACAACATAAAATACAAGATATAACTTTTAAATCTGTCAAGGTTATGTACATACTTTTCACTAGAAACGGGATATTTACCATGATTTTTGAGTTTTTAACACGCGACGCAAAAAACGACGGGGTGTTATAAGTTTGACGTGTCTTTGTGTATGTGTGTGTGTCTGGATGAACCGATTTTGGTTTAGTTTTTTTCGTTTGAATGGTGAATTAGTCGGGAGTGTTCTTAGCCATGTTTGATCAAAATCGGTTCAGCCGTTTCATTGCGTTGAGGGTTTTTTTTATTTTTATATAATTAATTACTTGTGATTATTTTGTGGCGCATGCAACTGTGCCGAAATATCGGGCACAATCAAAACTTAAAAGTCACGGTAAATATCCAGTTTCTAGTGAAAAGTATAACATACAAGATTGAAAAAACCACGTCTTGTTATGTAGGTCTTTAATTTATTTTAATTTTTTGTTGTTATACAGGAAATAGAAGAAAACTCTGTGAAAATTACAAATGTCTACCTATTATGGTTCATGACATACAGACGGACGGACGGCGGAGGCTTAGGGTTCCGTTGGCACCCTTTGGATTCGGAACCCTAAAAATTGCCAGCAACACAGCAAATTTTATATTATCCATCGAGGACTTCCACTATCCAACTACAGTCTCCATCATCATTTGACGACCTCTGCGACGCGGTGGGCGAAGGTTCGCCTGCGACGCAGGAGGTTGCTGGTTAGATTCCCGCCTTGGAACAAATATTGTACGATCCTCAGATATTTGTTTTGGGTATTTTCTATGTATAATAAAAAATATCTATCTATGTAATGTATTGCATTGTATATCAAATATCTATAAAACAAGCTCTGCTTATCTTGGGGCTAGATAATATTGTGCATACTGTCCAGCATTATTTATTTATTTATTTAAATCTATTATATTTGTAGCCCTACATGTCTCACTACTGAACTCACCTCACGGAGATAAACCTCCCCACATCTCCCCCAAAGTCCACCTGAGGGAGCTTTCCTCCGAACAGGCAGTCCCTCCACTTGGCGAGGTTATCTAGCACCTCTCTCTCCGTCTCCCTGCCAGATAACTGCATCTCTTGAGAGTCTTCTGTGAGTTTCGTTCGGAGATCAGATTCTTCCTTTTCGTAGATGGAAAGTCTTTGATTCCAGAGGGTTTTAAGTTTTTCTGTAAAATAAAACATGTCTCATGTCATTAATATGGAAACATTCTTTCCATATTAAGAATGCACCAACCTCAGGCAGAAATCTTCAGAAAACGCCTCGCGCCGCTCGAAAAAACGGTTTTTATTGAATATCTCGTAAAATATATATAATTTTACAAAACCCCAATGGTAAACCCTCGGCTTTGTTGTATTGATTTTATCTATCAAATTTTTTAGATAATGATAGTACCATTTGATTAAAGGCAAAAAATAAAAGTAACTTTGTTTTTTTTTTCTATCGTGAAAATATTATCCTATCGTGTTTCTGGTACCCTCAGAAATAAATTATAGTATTTTCCCTGATTCGTATCGTACGTAGTGCGAAACCGCCCTAAGGGTTGGTATTCAAAATATTGCAATTGTGCTAGGCTTCGAACTGCCGAGGCCTGCTAGTCAGGCGATTATGGTCGAACTTGAGCGTCGCCACACTATGTAGTCTATCACCATTTCGATATTGCACAATTGCCTATTAACGGTGATTTGATACAATACGCTGATGACACCACTATTCTACTAGCGGCTGACTCAAACTGTAATCTTGTGCAGCAAATACAAGAAACCGTTGCTATTTTGGGAGACTGGTTTAGTATGAACGGCTTAAAATTAAATGCAAGCAAAACTAGCATCATGTTTTTTAATGCTGTCTCTCCGAAACAAGAAACACAATGTATACAATTACAGGACGGGAGCAGCATTGTCACCAGTAACTCTGTAAAACTATTAGGGTTTTACTTAGATCCAGTCCTTTCTTGGAAGGAACATATAGATATTACTTGCAAAAAAATGTCTTCGGGAATTTTTGCATTAAAGCAATTGAGATCAATGACATCTGAACCACACCTAAAAGAAATATATTATGCCTACATACATTCCATAATGTCCTATGGAATAATGCTCTGGGGATTTTCAACAGATTTCGAGCGTGTTTTAAAAATGCAAAAACGGGCAATTAGAGTTCTAGTAAATGGTCTTTTTAGAGAATCGTGTAAGGAGCATTTTTCCAATCTAGGAATATTAACTTCAGTAGCTGTGTACATATTTGAAATAGTAAAATTCGTTAGAAGTCATTTAAGGGAATTTAAAACAAGGGGAGATAACACAAACTGTAATCTTAGGAATAAAAATAATCTGAATACTTTAAGTCACAGGTTAAACATGTCCAAGAAATTACCCAGATTTATCGGACAAAAACTGTATAACAAATTGCCAGAAAATATTAAATCAATAGATAGTTACCCAATTTTCTGTACCCAAGTGAAATCATTACTGGTCAGCAAAACAATTTATAATGTAAAAGAATTTTTGAATAATAATTACAAAGATTTTAAATTGACTGTAGACAATACTAATTATTGTCAAAATATTGTTTTAATTCTAAATACCTACTTATTTTTGTCAATTATATCTTTAGTTTGTAAACTTGTTTGCTTTAACATGACTTTATTTATATACTTTACGACGTGGCCCTTTTACAGCCTATAATTTGTTAAAATTTATTTTAGATTAGAATTATCTTAAATGGTTAAAATTAATAGTATATTCAAGGCTAATTATACATATTATGACATAAATCACGATATATATGTAAACAAGTGTTTGACGAGTCGTTGTATTTGTGGCGCTCTTTTAGTTTAAGGGCGTTTTTCAAAAAAAATGAGCACCCGAGAAATGTGTTGTCCACTAACTTCGACAACAAATTTCTCAGCAACCTTAACACATTTCACTATTAAGAGGAATATTTCTACTACAGAAATGATTATGAGTTATGTTTAAACATAAAAAAAACTGAAACACACTGTAAAAAGTAAAGTATTGTCAAAATTGTAATACAAAAAGACACAATTTTATATGTCCACCATACAGCTTGTTAACTTTACAGTTAATTAAAATACCCCAAAATTACATTTATTTAAATAAAGTTGCTTGCAATCGAAGCATAAATGTTTGTATTTTTATCACAAGTTTAATGTATTACTATAAAAAGGAATCAGAATAAACAAAACTAGTTTAAAGTTTGTCCTCAAAAAACGGAAGTAGCGGAATTTCCACCTAAGTAACGCCAAAAACTAGGACTACAAAACAAAAAAATACTACCACTCTGTGCCATTTTTTAGTAATGCCAACATTAGTTCCATTCAGAATACCCCGTCCTCTTCTTCCCGCTTGTTTTTGACGCATTCCGTTACGTTGTGTTGTGTTGTAGCAAGGTTGTTAAAAAAACATCCACTAAGAACGCCTGATTTACTGGTAAGTAATGAGTTTATTATTATGTACTCATTCTGTAGTTGCTTTTTAATTATCCGTGAATAACTTTTATAACACAAATTAGGAATACTTATGATATCCTATATAAAATCATTGCAAGCAATAGTTTGAGGTTATGATTCGTAACATCCATTAAGCAACGTTACGTATAAGCGGACCGAGAACGTTACTTAATAGAATTATAAGGACGTGCGCATAAAGTTTTTTTAACTAGTTGCGCCCCGCGGTTTCGCCTTTTTAGAAATTAATGTGTCAAATGGAGAACAATACGGATATATTGTTAATTTTAAAATTATCTATTGGTTCATTCTGATAGGTGATTGTGTGGTGTGGGGGCACGTTTTGGATTGCGAAAGTATTACGTATAAATGAAAAACCAAGACTAATGAATGACTGACTAGGATTTTAATTATTATTATGTACATTATACACGTAGCCTAATTATTCCTATTAGTAACTTTGTGTTCCACCTAAGTAACAGTCCTATTAAAATGTGATATAAATTTTAAGATTTCTTTAAATTTTATTTAGCTTAGAGCTATATTAGAGTAACAGATATTGTTTTACTTCTCCAAATTTCATTTTGTGTTACCTTAAAACTTTGTAAACTTACTGTTATGTTAATTATAAGATATTTTGTATGGTGTTACCGGCACAAAAGTGACGTAATGGATGTTTTTAGAAAAATATTCGCCAATTTATTGATTAATCTTTAGTTCATTGTTCTGTTTTTTTAATATTAGTATGGTATAAGTTGAATAAAACATTAATAACAATAAACAAATCGTTTTATTTGTCTAAATGCCAAGTTAAAAAGTTACTTAGTGGAACGAATTGTAGATAACTTTTGAAAACAGATTGATGTTTATTGAGCTTATTTTCATATATCTATATACATTTTATTAAATTTAGTTAATTTATTTAATAATCTATAGCTTTATCATCAATTTCATGCAGAATTCTGTTTATTAAAAATAAGGTTTCCACATAAGTAACGGGCCATTTTTTTTGAAAACCGCCCTTAAAGTAACTAAAAATGTTGTGTAGCTCATACTTTGGACAATAAACAATTTCATTTCATTTTCATTTCATTTCCAACTGGTTACGACTTTATCATGAAGAAATTTATGAAGATCCAACAAAGTTATATAAAAAATACACATTTTTTTTTGTATTATTGGTATATGGTTGTTTATCGCATGTTTACTGTTATTTATTTTCATGTGTTACAATTTGTTACAAAGAATCATAGGCTGAGGGCTATTGTCTAACAATCAACTAAATAGTTCAATGCTGGACACAGGATTCCATTATACTATGCAATGCGGGGGCTAGCCAGCTTGGCAGGCAGATTAGTGTCCTCAGGCCTATCCCCTTATGTATTAGTCATGGCGGATGACTGGCGGGGTTCGCTAAGGATCGACAGCGTATTCCGACTACGCGTACATTTGAAACACGCAGTCCGTACGCGGCTTTAGGCCGGACACTCATAAACTGAGATTATTGCGCAATTATTACCGTCGAAGCCGAAACATATATTCACTTACCAATATTGTTATTGAAGGTGTCTGCCTCAGCCTCAGACACACTCTCGCCCCTGCCTTTAGCCGTGTTCATTCTCGCTTTCCGGAGCTTGATGAGAGCGTCCAGTTTAACGATGTACTTCTTGGCATCATGCTTCTTACGCAGGGTCTCTTTAAGGATGATATCTGCTTGGCATTTGGCCTGTTCTTCCTGTAAGTTATACATCCATATTTAAGACATATAAAATACTTTTTAACGAGCGAGCCCTTTTTTTTAAAAGGGCAAGAACAATAGGGCTCCATTTGGACCCTTTCGGTATGGAACCCCAAAAAGCAGATCAGACCCTTGATGATAAGCGGTAACTTCTGCCTATATCAATTGCTTTACATTAATGATGGATAAAGGTGGCTCAAGACTGTCATGGCATTCTATGGGGAGCACTATGACCAGTCGTGTACTTCTACAGGCTGATGATGAATTGATGAGCTTATTCAAAAGATTTTTACAGATAATGGTACACACCTGTTTAGCTCGAGTGATGTCATCCTGTATTTTCTGTAACTTCTCGTCAATTTGGCGAGACTTCTCCTGCATCTGTTTTATCCAGGCTTCCTTTTCCTTCTTACGTTCTGAGCGAAGCCTCTTCAATCTAGCTCGCTTCGCCAACCTCTTAGTTATCAGCCTTTGCAGGACTTCGACATTCAAGTTATTGATGTTCATAAGTATCTTGTTGATAGATTCCTTGGATTGTTCTACCTGTCTCATGTTAGAGCTCCACTCGTCATCCGAAATGTTATTAATGTTATCTGTTAACATGCTTTCTGTGCTTTTAAGTTTCTTAAGTTTTAGGACCAAGTTGCATATTTCATCACGGACTGCAGATATTGAGATCGAGCATTTCGGCTTCTCAAGTTGTGTCCTCGGTAATTTGGACTCAAATTGTTTTACAATTGTACCACCATGCATATTTGAAGCTCGGGGCGGAATGAAAAATGCTGGGGGTGGCGGTGGAGGGGGCAAAAATGTAGGTTCATTTTGGAATGTATTTCCATGAAAATTAATATAAAAGTCCTGGTTATAAGACATGATTGTTACATATAAAAATAAATAAAATAATAATAAAAATAGGAAATGTTTAAGAGGTAATGGTTTGTGGGAGCTGGGGTTCTGCGTCGGTGAGCACTTGTTCAGCGGCGGTGTACACCTCGGACCCTTTCAGATCTTGCTCTGTTTCCAACACACTTTTAAGGTCAGCAAACGCTTTTTGTAATCTGTTAGAAATAAAATATATACAGAGCATTCATAATAAAACCATCCCGTTAGTGGTGAGAGTGTACATAAGGGGGCACCGAGGAAAACATACTTATTTACAAAAAGACTATCTGCAGATGTTTGTTGAGGGTGTTCTGGGTATTTTATATGTATAATTAAAATTATCTATCTATACATATCATAATAAGTAAATCAGTTATCTAGTACCCATAACACAAGCTTTGCTTAGCTTGGGGCTAGATAATGTTGTGTGAACTGTCCAGCACTATTTATTTATTTATTTATTTATCTATACCCCAACCCAGTTTGTTGCACAGAATTGCAGCGGATAATTATTAGCTTTTTTTCTAGTGAGTCATAAAAAATAAAGTAAAAATAATATATTGCTTATACATAGGTTACACTAGAACTACAAAATTAAATTATGGTCAATAGGTACATGCTAACAAAAGAAAGTTTACAACATTGGGTATTAAGTACCTAGGCATTATCAAGCTGCAAGAACAGATTGATAAAGCCTGTAATGAATTATGAAAGGTGACAAGTTCGAAAAACCCCTACCCTCCGAACTAGTTTGAGACTGTATCTCGTCGGGCAGTGTGCCTCTCACTTAGACACCCACCAATGCAAAGAACAAAAGAAAAGAAGTGTTATGTATAAGTACTTGACTAGTAGGTAGACACTATTATTTCTTAGCAGTTAGATGTGTCATCTTAGCACAAAGAAAAGATGCATGACCTAACCTATTATACGCACCTGCAACTTCGGAAAAAGAAAACAGCGATACTACAACCAATTACTTTTGAAAACCAAAACAGAGTCAAAGAAGAGTCTTAAAACAACATGTGTACGTTGAACAAACCTTCTTTGGCAGTCAGGGACCATCATCAGCGACTCTTGAAGCACCTCCTCTTGCTTCCGAATGTTGTGCTCGTCCTGGCCCTCGTCTTTTATTTTCTGTATGCGGTTCCTCTGCAGTTCAGCCTCCTTCTCATAAACTACCTTTTCTTTAGCGAGACGCTTCACAACGCCGGTTTTTATTTTAATTTGACGAATTCGTACGTCTGCCATTGTGTGGGAATTTCGTTTTTCTTTTCAGTTTAAGTCAGTCAAGGTCAAACAAGTTAGGGTGCGTTCCGAGTCACGATAAAATCGATGTGAGCGATCACAGTGCTATTTTGCGTTCCGATTCAGAAATCGCGCTTATGGCAGTTTGAGCGTTGACGTGATTCGGAACGCTTTATAGACGATATTATCAATAACCTCTGCAGTCTGACACTAGCTAGTCTATGTATATAGGTAGAGCTGTTCTGTGCTAGCTAGTCTACTTTGACAGTAGCGCTCACAGTAATATCGGTTTGGGGCATGGTCAGTGTAATCGCAATATGGCGGATTTAATGACGTCATTCATGACGTCACACGCAATATCGTAGTCGCGCTCACAGCGTTTCGGAACGCTAATAATAGCGATCACATCGATTATAGCGGGACTCGGAACGCACCCTTAGTCAACCGCCACAGACTAATAATAACTAGTGGTTATCCCATTTGGAAACGGCCAGGAGACGAGCACGATCTGTGGAGCTTGAGCACGTATGTAACCATAGACGTAGAATTTTTTCGCTACGTTTGTAAATACCTCCAAGTTTGTAACAGACATATCTATGTGAAGCTGTCAGTGTCGCTCAGTCAGGTCATAGATGGGTCAAGCATGGACTTAGTACGTCCATGGGTCATAGTATATACAAGATAGAGCTGCCCCCCTATTCCCTAACTGAAAGTCACTCGGTGACTAACGTTTGACAAGCAGAATGATCATCAATTAAAAAAAAATACTATTAAGAATTGTCAATTGATGGTAATTTTACTTGTCAAACGTTGGTCACTGAGTGACTTTCAAGATAGGGAATAGGGGGGCTGTTCTGTGGTCAGGTCAAACGTAGTGATTACAGTCCGACCAGAAAGAGTAGAAAATAAATGAGGGCGCCACTATCGTTTACATGGTATCACCATATAATATGGCAGAACGTTTTGATACTTGATATTTTTATATATATTTATAACACATTGCAGTTCTTATTTTATCAAATTTTACAACAAATATTTATGCTCGTCACATAAAGGAATAAGAATCAAACCCACTATGTTAAAGTAATGGGAATTTATGAATTATTTTGGGCTTCTATGTCATGAACAAAAACATTTTCTAGGAGCATTGGTATCCAAACCAGTCCACCTATGACACTAGGTACCTACCTAGAAAGAAAGCAAGAATATTTTGTGTACTCAGAGGGGAAAAAACACAATAGACAATTTTGTTGAATAATAATATAATAATCTTAAATACCTAAATCACTCTAATGACTCAAAGTCAAGATACTCAGTACCCGACATCGATTCTTCTTCAGAATGTTGTGGTTGAACATAATTGGAAGTTCCTGCCATACCATCATTTTCATCTTCACTCTCAAATTCCTCGCTAGAGCTTTCATCACCGAGTTGTATTACCAGCTGCTCAATGTTTTGGTACATTGTTCGACTTCGCTCATAGTATTCCTTTTCGATTTGTTTGACATGTTCACAGGATCGCTTCCAGTCAGTTGGAGTAATGGTGTTGAATGATTCCTCAGTCAATTCTTTAATATTTGAAGCTCCTACATTGCGTGAGGCTACTTTGGATTTTACTTGAGCCCATATAAGTTCTATGGGGTTTAGTTCGCAGTGGTAGGGGGGCAGTCTGACCACTGTGTGTCCATACTCCGAGAGCAACTCATCTATTTCATAGACAGGTATCTGTCTATGTTGCTTAGCCAAAGCAAGCAACATTGGTTTCCTTAAATTTTCATCAAAAGGAATATTATTTTCAGTTAACCATACTTTTATTTCATCAATTTTCGATGCAGATGTTGGGCATTTATTTTTTATCACAGAATGATATGGTGTATTATCCATTACTATGATTGATGATTCAGTTAAATTGGGAATAAATTTTTCAGATATCCATTTAGTAAAATTTTGTTTATTCATTTCAGAGTGGTAATCTTCTTTTTTATTATTTCCACTGAACATTAATAGGGCGTTTGGAACGAATCCCTTTTCACTTCCTGCATGCACTATAATCCACCTTTTCCCTTTAGAAATATCTTCTGTTACACCTACGGTCTCTTTGGACTGCCAACATCTTTTCACTTTGTATGATGAATGTATGTATGTAACTTTCATCCAAATATATTACATTTTTTGAAGCTCTTCAGGTAACATTCTATTTTCCATGATTACTTTGAGATATTGTTCTCTTTTGGCTGCAATATTATCTTTTTCTAGTAAAGCTTTTCTATTTGACTGGCACTTTTTAAATGTAAACCCAATTTTTCTTAACAATTGTCTTAAATGTTCTTTACCTCCGTCATAATTAATATGTTCTTTTAAAACAGCTAGCAATTTCAACAATGTAGGAACTTCTTTCTTAACTGAATAAAAATGATGTATTTTTTGCCTGATAGCACTGATATCAAAATCATCCAGCACTTTCCTAGGTCGACCTTTTCTGTGCTTGGCGGGAGTACCAAATTTTCCACAATTTGCCTTCATTAACAATCCTCCTAATAGTGCTCTCAGATTTTCCTGCAAAAACATAAGTAAAGTATCAAAAATAACGAATTGCACTACAAAATACAATTCAATGGGACAATGATCAACAAAGACTAATTAGTATGATTGACAAGGATTTTGGATGGATTTACACGATTCTTTTAGTAAATTATAACAGTTTACGTCCAGTGTTATTCTTTTTAACCATCTACTTACCGGTCAATTATGCTGTTCGTTTATAAACGTCTTCTAATTCAGCCAGCAGCGTCCCGGCTTGATACTCAGCCAAACATCTCGTAAACACTTTGTAAATAATGTCACGAGCCCCACTGCGTATAGTTTTATTCATATTGCTAATATTGCTTGCGATTTATTTGCTTATTAGGTTTATTGAAATAAAAACATCAACAAATAAAAACAATAATTCGAATATTCGCGCTCCACTGAAATTGCAGTGTTTCCGCTAGCGGAAAATTATTCTGGTTAGTCCTTGTTGGACTAACCAAATATTAAAATATAGAAATTATTTTTAAATGTCCGTTTTTTTTATTCTGTATATTGTATTGTAATGAAAATAAATCTACATGCTTAAGTCACATCATACTTACCTATCTATTTTTTTTTTTTTGTTTTATCATTATTAGGTGGTTGCAAATTATATAGTATGCCCCTCTTCGCTTCGTCAAGATCGAAGATGAGAGCGCGTCGTTTATTTGCGTTTTACTTCTCGTTTCATGTAATTTTCCCCTTAAATTATCTATAGTAAATAATTTTCTCAATAATTTCGTTTTGAAAATTAATATTTCGTACAAAACTACTCACATAATTTCTAGGCAGCGACGATCTTATAAAAATATCTACCCTCGAGTTCTGAATCATTGCGTCGTTTACTTCGGTAGGAGTAACATCATGAGTAAAAGTGAAAAGTCTGGCCCAGGCGGCCATTATAGTGATATTTCATCATCTGAATACAATAGTTCGTCAGACTCGCGAAGTAGTACTGATCACAAATATTATAGGCAACGGCGCCGGCGGCGCCATGCCAGACGTGAAAAGCGACATTCGTCAGATCTAAAAAACCTCATGAAACGAGTGAATATCTTAAGTGATATACTTATCAAGCCAAAAAACAGTGACACTAATCAGGTTCAGAACGAAAATAGTCAAAATTTGATTGCATCTGAAGTCGAGGGTACTGCCTGCCAACATGTTACGGCTGAAGCTGGGGGTCCCAGTCTTCAATATTTTTTATCAGGGGATAAAATAGTCGCTTACGAAGAGGTTATGAACCAAAATATTGGGGGCCCCAATATTCAATATGTTCAAGCGGAGGTTCATGCACCATTCGAGGGCTGGGTACTGGAAGTACCTGTGGCTAAACAGGAGTTTTTATGCGCTGATCCTGAGCCCTCACAGAATCAAATGACCTGGCAAGGTTTGCCAGTTGAAGCTTTGGCTCAAGACCCGCTAACGCTTTGCTGGGAGCCTTCTGTACAGCTAAAAGAACCTGTTGTCAAAGAAGCTATTGCATCTGAACTTGATCTTTTGACTAAACTGCAGAAGTTCGATCGTTCAGATTGGATGAATATACCGTTTTTTGAGACTCGAAAAGCGCATAGAGCAACACCGGGGTTTTGTGCTCTTAAAACCAACCCAGAATTAAAATCATTTGATACATCGGCGACTCATCAATCCGAGTTTGAGAATACGCTTGCCGCCATTACACACGCTGCTATTACCCAAACTAACGCGGTTCAAGAACGTTTACAAGGGATTGTAAACTGGTGCAACTCGGGTGCTAATCTTTCTCCTGAATCAGTGACTGAGAAAATTAAAGAGCTGTTTATCAATGACAAAGAGTTTCTGAAGACAAATGATGATATTCTGCAACTTTCGTGTGGAAAGAGGGCAAGTATTATACAACATAAACGCTTCAATATAATAAGCAAATGTTCCAACTCAGTTGTAGTAGAGAAGTTAAAAGAAATACCTCCATCGAATACTCACTTATTCGATAACACCCAGCTTCAAAAGGTGGAGGTTTTACGCAAAAGATCCACGATTCAAAGCATCATCATCAAAGTGCCACTCATAAACCAAAACCAGGTTATAAGAGAAAACACTATCAGTCCTTTCGTGGAAATTTCGACAATCGTCAAAACAAAGAAGGGCCGTCGCCGGCGGGCCATGAGTCCAGGAAAAGACAGCCAGATTACTCAAACCGAGCTGCCTTTAATGACTCCAAGCGTAGGCGATACAAATGACTTGAGGCGTCAGTTTCAGGGGGGGTGTCTGGAGAAGTTCCACTCGGTATGGAAGACATTGGGTGCTCCAGTGCTTGAAAATAATATCAGGAATGAAAATACCATTTTACAAAAAGCCTCCTTTATTGAAGAAAACATCCCTCCTCGAAACTTATGCTACACCTGTGACTTTGGACATGACAAAACATATATCAAAACTGATAGCTATTCGGGTTTTGGAAGAGGCAGACAATTCGGCGAGTTTTATCTCCCCTGTGTTCCTGGTCCCAAAAGCAGATGGTTCTCAGTGACCAATACTGAATCTAAAGAGATTAAACAATTTCATCAAGCCATCCAAGTTTCACCTAATATCTCATATCAGGGTGCCAACATTTCTTCAACCGGGGACTGGGTTGCGAAAATAGACCTTTCGAACGCCTACTTTCATCTGCCGATCTCACCTGTCCACCGATTTTTTTTGCGGGTTCTACATCAAGGAAAAATGTGGCAGATGACATGTCTACCTGTGTGGTCTGGCCTGTGGTCCAAAAATGTGAATTGGGTGGCCGAACAATTGCGAAGAAAGGAAATAAGGGTAATAGTTTATTTGGACGACTTCCTTTTAGCATCACAATCCCACCACCTATTGCTACTGCACATCCAGGACACACTCAATCTGTTACGCAACCTGGGCTGGTCCGTCAATCACGAGAAGTCAGTTGTAATACCGTGCAAGCGCCTGGAATACCTGGGAGTCGACTGGGACCTACATCAAAACTTGAAGGGTATTTCTCGAAAGAAACTAAAGAAGGTCAGTCAGCAGGTTGCCTCAATTTCATATGTTTCGTTGTCCCGTTGGGCAGGCTACATTGTCGGATTATTCAAATTCACTGCAACCGAGATCTTCGAAAGAATCGCAAGTCGATAGTATATATTCCGCAAAATGTCTCAAAGGTACTACGACGGTGGAAAAAGGCAATTTACCAGAAATCACCTATACATACCCCAAAAGTCATGAACTTTTTAGTAACCGATGCTTCAGATTACGGATGGGGTGCCCTCCTGAACAACAGGAGCATTGCAGGACGCTGGAGCCCAACACAAAAAATCTGGCATTCCAATCGAAAGGAGCTTCATGCGATACACAAGGCAATATCATCCAACAAAAGGTCATTGACCAACAAAACACTCCTAATACAGTCGGACAATCAGACAGCGTTAGCTTACCTAAGGAATCAAGGGGGCACAAAATCGATCGCACTTCTTCACGAAGCGAAACTCATACTGGAGTTGACTCAAGAGTGCAAAATAACGATAGTGACACAACATCTTCCAGGCTACTTGAATGGGACGGCATATCATCTGTCACGGGGACGTCAGCTCTCGGAATGGCATCTTTTGACGGAAGTAACGCAGGTAATTTTTCAAAGACTGGAACATCCACAAATAGATCTGTTCGCCTCAAAGACGGCCCATGTTCTGAGAAAATATTGCAGCCTGGATTATTTGGACGAGAAAGCCGAATTTTGCAATGCATTCAGCCGGACCTGGCACTGCCATCTGGGATGGATATTTCTACCCCCCTGCTTAACTCCACAAGTGCTGAACCACCTCAACTCAGCGACGGGACGATATATTGTAGTAGCACCTCGATGGGACAACACGTTTTGGGTTCCAGACCTTACGTCAAGAGCCTTAGCAGACCCCTTTCGAATAAAAAACTTGTCCAGAGTCCTCATCGAAACGACGATCAACTTACCTCCACCAAATGTCAAGAACCTAGTCTTGGAGGCTTGGTTGGTACAGGGTGGGACAAACTACTAAAGGATTGGTCCCCTGGTGAAGTTGATTTGTTAAGTAAGAGTTGGAGGAAATCGTCTTTATCAGTATACATAAGAGTATGGAAATGCTGGTTAGATTGGGCGAATACAAATAAGGTTACACCACAAAAGCCTTCAGGTCAAACTGTAGCGAAATACTTGGCTTACTTGCATATTGATCGACATCTATCATATAATACTATTTTAGTTCATAAGTCAGCTATTTCTACTATTTGTGAGCCTCACCTTCAGATAAAGCTTAGCTCTGATCCATTTATCAGAAAGACTTTAAAGTCAATTGCCCTAGAAAATCCTATGTCCTACCTGGGATCCTTCTATTCTTGTCAATTGGTTACAAAACAATACACCAAAAAGCTTGACATTGTTTGAAGCAAACAGGCGTTGTGCTCTAATTCTCTTGTTGGCTTCGGGGAGAAGGGTGCATGATTTGACCCTATTATGTACAGACAATAATAGTTTTTCAGATCAATCGGATAACATGATTTTCTGGCCAAAATTTGGGTCAAAAACTGATACCATCAATTTTCAACAGTCAGGTTGGAAACTATTAAAACACACAGTTTCTGAAAATGTTTGTCCTATTTTCTGGGTGCGTAAAGTATTGGAGCTAAGTAAACCATTCAGAAGTCAACATTCAGAATTGTTTTTGACAAATAATCTCAAGCAAAATAAACCAGCTTCTAGGACAGTTATTGCATTTTGGATAAAGACTTTATTTCAGGATGCTAAGGTAGAAGCAACCTCAGGTAATATTAGGGCTGCGGTAGCGTCCTCTAACTGGCTAAGGAGTATGTCTATTGATGAAATTTTGTCAAGAGGTAACTGGCGTCAGAGTAATACATTCTTGAAGTTTTATAGGAAGGAAATCAAAGAAACCAAGGATAGTAATCCACTTTTAACACAATGTTTTCATCCAATTGTATGATTTGTACTGTACCTAGTGATTTATAGTACCTACATACCTAAAACAAGAAATCAATAATTAGGTAAGTATGTGTTGATTGTTGTTTTGTTTAACTATTATACTGATTCCTAGAATAATGCATAATTGGATTTATTTAATTTCCTTATAAGATAAATCTTTAAATATAAATCTTAATGATAAATCTTTTGAGTTCATGTTGTTAAGTTTTTTTAAATAAATAAGTGCTTAAGTAATTCACATCTCATATTTTAATGTGTATCTACTTCTATACCTACAACTATCCATTATGGTCATACCTAAGTACCTACATACACATAATTCACAGGCGAAAACAAACATATCTCATCTTCGATCCGGACGAAGCGAAGAGGGGCATAATAGAACAATTTTACCTAAAATGAAATTGTTATTATGCACCTTGAGCTTCGTGCGGAGTATTTAAACGCTGCCTGATTAAGATGAGACACAATGATTCAGAATTCGAGGGTAGATATTTTTATAAGATCGTCGCTGCCTAGAAATTATGTGAGTAGTTTTGTATGAAATATTAATTTTCAAAACGAAATTATTGAGAAAATTATTTACTATAGATAATTTAAGGGGAAAATTACATGAAACGAGAAGAAAAACGCAAATAAACGACGCGCTCTCATCTTCGATCCGGACGAAGCTCAAGGTGCATATAGGTATACCAGAATCTCATGGCATAAAAAATTAAATACAAATAAAGATTTTCATATGGCAATACCAAACTATCATCTGTCTTGGCAAAGTACGAGTTGTGTCAAATCTCTGAGCTCACGTGTCGTTTTGTTGAAAATACTTAAAAATTCCGTATAAATGTCGAAAAAACCACTTCGATCTCAAGCAAGAACTATTGTTTACAATGTTTATCAAAAAAATTGCGAAGAAACTGATGAAGATCAACCAGAATCCTCGATTTTAAAGCGCGTGCATATGTTGACTGGTGAGTAGGACAGACTAGTTTTGGTAGTTTATTATGACTATATTTCTTTACAGTGTATGCTTTATTACGCCTTGTTCACAGGGGTTTCTGTTACTACTATACGACGAATTATTGAAGAAAGCCGATCTAATGGTGGTGTATTTTGTACGCCCGGGAAGAAGAGGAAAGGTGGAAAGAAAAAGATCAACCTGGATAGTGTGAAATGTGAATAGTAAAAAATGTGAACCGACCTGCAAGTGACACAAAATCACTGACAGAAGAAGCTTTTTCACAAATTGATGCAGAAGAATGGCAAAAATGTTGCCAACATGTCATAAAAGTTGAAAATGATTACATCGAAAAAGACAGATTAGTTGAGATGCAAGAAGAACGATTCATTATAAACACCTCGTTATCTTCATCGTCATCCTCTTCGTCTTATGAAGAACCAATGCAGATTGAGTACTTAGAGTCACTTTCTAGTTCTGGATGAGGATCTTTTCTAAGTAAAAAAATTAAATAAATGATTGATTGATTTTTTATTTTTCATGCGTAAAATTATAAAAAGATGCAATATTCATTCAAATAAGATAGATAATAATATCATAATGTTTAATAATAAGTACTTGTTAAATGCCAAAGGCCGGTGGATGCAAGTTGCACAGGACCGTTCACGGTGGAAACCTATGGGGGAGGCCTATGTTCAGCAGTGGACGTCTTCCGGCTGAAATTATGATGATGATGATAATGATGACTTTTTATATGATTGATATACTTATAGAAAAAATAAAGTATCAAGATCTTTTAATCCAATTCCCCCAGTGTTGCTTACCACACAATTTAATTTCCTATTTTGCCATCAGATTCTGGTACACCTATAATAACAATTTCATTTTAGGTAAAATTGTTCTATTATTATGGCGAATGAATCTGGCGACAAATTCACTACAGCGGCCACACTGGCCTTTCATAAAGAGTTGCCAGTTTTTAGTAAATTTTAGTTCCTTGATAATTAATTTCTACTCTTTCTGGACGAACTGTACTTCCTCAATGGTCAGTGGAGCTATTGTGCAATTTTCAAACCGATTGTCAGAGTACTACTCGAATCGAACTTCAGTGTTCATCCCAATCCCAGTCAGAGACAAACATTCATTGTGTTCGTTCGTTCGATTTAGTTCGATTAGATTAGATTCGACGTAACATTTAACAAACAATTTTTACTTAAAACCAAACAAAAAGTTTTCGTAATTCGTATTTCGTAAGTGAGATAAAATATGAGATTGTTATAAAAAGGCATTAGGGTTAGATTAAATTGATTGAATGAAATTAAGGAAAGAGCCCACAATGTCTGCTGATGTGTGTAGAGTTTGCCTTGCCAGCAATAATAGAATGATTTTCATTTATAAATCTATATTACAAGATATTTACGAAAAACTTTCAAGTAGCAAGGTAAGTTACAAGCCACAAAACATATTGTTTGCAAGCTAGAGTTGGGGTGTAGTTTAAGGGGCCACTATGGAATAAAGACTGGAGAAAAATATTTTGTTCCTTTCCTCCCCATTATCTACACCCCAACACCCTCGAGCTATGCTCATTATCTACACCCCAATACCCTCGAGCTATGCTCATTTATCTACATCCCAACACCCTCGAGCTATGCTCATTATCTACACCCCAACACCCTCGAGCTATGCTCATTATTGAGCTCATTTTTGGGAATTTTTGATTTTTCCTCCTGCCCTTTCAACTTCTCCATTCCAAGGTCAAGTAGGTACTTAGCCATACCTAAAACCTAGACCTAACACAGATTATATCTTAAGCAGTACCTACCTACCAGCAGGTGTTCTGGTTTGTATCTTGTTGAAGATTGTGGGCACCATGCAGAAAACACTTTTGCATAGTAACTGTCTCGATACAAGACATTGCCCAATCAATGTTCATTGTCCAATTCAATTCAAAATGTTCTTTATGGAGTCCCTCTTTCATAAACCACAGATAGTTCTATTACTGCGTTTTTGTGCTCCAAAATCTCATCCATCGAGATTCCTTAGAATATGGTGCCATATAAGATGGATGCAACATGTCCGTGATAGGCAGTAAGTAATGCGGGCATGCTTGATACCTGTCTTAGTATAAAAAGAGCATATGAAAACTGATACGAGTACCTACAATCTTTGCGTACATTCTCTATATGTAGACGTATGCCTGTTAACGTAACGTCAATGTGTGCATGCAAGAAATGACGGTTTGTTCTGCGGTCTCTCTGTCCAGTGGCGCGCCGTCACTTTGTGATTTGGCCATCCACACTTGGGAAATTCCAAATTGCAATGTTTGACCTACACATTCTGTGCCTACACCTTAAACATGTATGTTTTTTACCAACACCTAAATTTGTTTCAGCTTCGACCGGGAGACAGAAGACCAGAAATGATCTGCTACATTTGTTACTCGCAGTTACAAAGATGCCGTACATTTAGTGACATGTCTCAAAAATCAAATAGGATCCTCAGTAATCTACTTTACGAGGGAGTTGTTGAGGTATTTATCTATAGTTTCAATAAATTCTGGAGCTCATTTACTGAGTGTAAGTTTGTATGTGTGCCTGAATCAATAGTAGGTATCTAGTTTTAAGTAGGTGTGATAAGAAGCACTATTATCCCGCTATGGTCAAAGTCAAAAGTATTATTCATTGAATTGAAATCACAAGGATGAATGCGACGAAACCTAGAAGAATCAGGGAACAAACACGGCTTGACTTTATTTGATGATCTTTACTGCTCATCATTTTTTGTTTGGTGGGAATCGCCTGTGGGGTGTATTTTGCATAAACATACATAATATATTATAATATACTCGCTGAAGCTGCAACGCGGGCCAAGTACCAGCAATCCGAGGATGCGCATATTGCCTAATCGCGTCGTGCGCACTTGGAACCGGCTACCAGACTCAGTGATCAGTGCCCCCTCAGTGAATTCTTTAAAAAATAGACTTGACCAACATTTAAAGTGCACTGATAGATATACACGCATCAGCTCCAAGAGCTGCCTGTGTATTATAAATAAATAAATAAATATTGAGCATAGTAGGTACCTATGTCCAGGACTGTACAAAATGTTGATGCCGATTGATTATTTACAAATAATGATTTCAGTGAAGCTAAACTTAAAACTCAAAGGCTCTAATTTGTTCTGCAGGTAACACCCGATACAATTGCCAAGCTGAACCTTGAACCTGCGTACAACCTGACAGCAACCACGATACCGTTTGTGTCACTGAATCATATCATCTCAACCATTGACTTACCTGTCAAGGAAGAATTGGTTAAAACTGAGGAAGTTGATGAAGATGTTTATACAAATAATAGTTTTGAGGAAGAGCTACCTCTAACTAATGAGAACAATTTAACAGATAACGTGAATAACACTGATGTTCAGTTTGTTTGTGAAGTGTGCGGCAACAAATGTACTACAGAAATTGAGCTGATGAATCACTCGCAAACTCACACTGAACGGACATTTACATTGGACAGCAACAATTCATTCAACACCACAAATCTAAAACAACAACATGAAATAGTTCCATTAGAAAGTAACCTATTTATCTGTGACACATGCAAAAAGACATTCACCGACAAACATACTCTTATACATCATATAGGAATCCACGTGAGTAAACATCACAATACTCGCAAAAACACCCTAACAAAGCATAAAATGAGAACCCAGTCTGCAAAAAAGCCATCTTATGGCTGTGAAATTTGTAACAAAGTATTCACCCGCTCAAATACTCTAAAAGAACATACGAGAACCCACACCGGAGAAAAGCCTTACGTCTGCGATTTTTGTAATAAAACATTCACTTTCAAAAATACTATAAAATCCCATTTGAGAATCCACATTCGAGAAAAGCCATTTACATCGGACAGCAACAATTCATTCAACACCACAAAATTAACACAACAACATAAAATAGTTCCATTAGCAAGTCAGCTATTTATCTGTGACCGATGCGAAAAGACATTCACGGACAAGCATACTCTTATACAGCATATTGGAATCCACATGAGTAAAGATCACAATACTCGCAAAAACACCCTAACAAAACATGAAATGAGAACCCAATCTGGAAAAAAGCCATCTTATGGCTGTGACATTTGTAACAAAGTATTCACCCACTCAAATACTCTGAAAGAACATAAGAGAACCCACACCGGAGAAAGGCCTTACGTCTGTGATTTTTGTAATAAAACATTCTCTGTCAAAAATACTATGAAATCCCATTTGAGAATCCACATTCAATATGAAATGAAAAAATTCGAAAAGCCATATGGATGTGGCATTTGTAATAAAACATTATCATCCAAAGCAGCTCTAAAACATCATAAGATGAACTTCCACCACGGAATAAAACCATACAATTGTAAAAGTTGTGATAAAGCATTCACTGTAAAAAATACACTGGCACTACATATGAGAACCCATACCGGAGAAAAACCATACAAGTGTAATACTTGTGATAAACGATTCTCTCAAAGAGGTTCATTGTATGTACATACGAAAATCCACACGGGAGAAAAGCGATTTGGCTGTGATAAATGTGATAAATCATTCATGACAAAAAAATACCTAAAAAATCATATGATAATGCACACTGGAGAGAAACCATACGCATGTAATACATGCAGTAAATCATTTGCACAAATGTCTAATCTACGGAAACATCAGATGATCCACTCTGGAGAAAAGCCATTTAAATGTAAAGTATGTGCTATAGCAGTCACTCAAAAAAGTTCTCTCGTTTCTCACATGAAAATCCATAGTGGAGAAAATCTTTTAAAGCCATTTAGCTGTGACATTTGTTCTAAAACATTCGCCAGAAAATATCGTTTAATAAAACATAAGAAAAACCACAATAAGGGTGCTTAAAACAACTCTAAATAAATAGCCAACTCGTAATAGAATCTATGCTGAAGAAAATACAGATGTAAGTAGCTCAATAAAGCTTACTTAACTCGTTCAATAGGACTAGGGCCTGCAATCCGGATCTCCTGATATACGAATTATCCGGATATCCGCTATTTTTCAAATCCGGATAATCAAAAATCAGGTATGTATTGTAAGAAATTAAGCAAGTTTTTTGTTCGAGTCCTTCTACTTCTACTCCTTCCACTTATTTTTAGGTACACAACAATTAAACCAAGCAAAAAACTCAATAAAGATGACTTTCCAAATAAAAAATAACCAAAACAAACGCACTTTGCGAAGTTTTACTCCTTACCATGTTGTTATTGATGATGCATGCAATAACAACATCGGGTGCAGCGGGGGTAGCGGGCGGGAGGGTCCGGTACCAATCCGCGCGCTTTGCGTGAACAAGTTCAGACCTGTATACTGTTCACGTAAGAGAATCAATTATGCCGAATATTCGGTTCGGTAAAAGTTTTACCGAACATTCGGTCGAATGTTCGTATTCGGTGAAACACATGTTCGGCCATCCCTAATAATAATGTGATCATAAAATATCAAAAAACATCTGAATTATTCTATATTCAATATTCTATAATTATTCTTATATTCAAATTAACACTTATCTTGTCGAAATAACTATATTTTTCTTTCAATAAAGCAAAACTTGCATTTAATTTCTTGCTAGCTAGGTCTCATCAAAAGGCACAGGTAGGTGTTTGCAAAATGCTTGAAAACTCAGAAAATCGCGTTTTACCAGAGTAAAACGCGGTTTTCTGAGTTTTCAAGCATTTTGCAAACACCTAGGTAAGCTAGGTCCCCCAGGTACTTTATGTATATGTGACAAACATGTAAAAGAAAGGATCAGTATGTAAAATTTTGATTTATATCGTAATTTTTTGATGAATATCAATATCAGAATTATCCGAATTATCCTAATTATACGGATATCCGAATACTAAAGTTCACTACTATCCGTATTATCCGGATACTAAAAGTTAACGGATAATGCAAGCCCTAAATAGGACACATGATGGGATCCATGAGGAATTGAGGAAACTCCTCAAATATTATAGGCATATTTTAAATAATGGTTCTGATAAAAATCGTACCATCGAACTGATCTGATGATGAAACTGGTAGCAACCGGAACTCCGTAATAAACAATGTGTCGTAGCTAGGGCTTGCATTATCCGTAAACTTTTACTATCCGGATAATATGGATAGTAGTGAACTTTAGTATTCGGATATCCGGATAATTCGGATAATAAAGTTTTAACAAATTAAAAATAAAAGAAAATTTGGTTATAGATAGCTTTATTCATGTTTAAATTAAACCAACATTCACCCACCATTAAAATATGAATCACTTTAACCAATTCGGTAGCTCTTTATGGTAAAATTAAAACTACTATCATAATAATAATTAGGGATGGGCTGAATATTAGTTTTATATTCGGTATTCGGCATATACGGCAGGTTCAGCGAACAACAACATCGGGTACAGCGGGTGTAGGCGCCAATCCGCGCGCTTTTCGTGAACAAGTTCAGACCTGTATTCTGTTCACGTAAGGGAATCAATTATGCCGAATATTCGGTTCTGTAAAAGTTTTACCGAATATTCGGCCGAATGTTCGTATTCGGTGAAACACATGTTCGGCCATCCCTAATAATAATGTGATCATAAAATATCAAAAATCATCATAAGCAAATAAAAAATGACAAACTATTTTCTTATATTCAAGTTAACACTTATCTTCTCAAAATAGGTAACTATATTTTGCTTTCTAGCTAGGTCTCATCTCTGATAAAACGCGGTTTTCCGAATTTTCACGCATTTTGCAAACACCCTAGGTACACTAGGTCCGCCAGGTACTTTATATATATGTGACAAACATGTATAAGACAGGATCAGTATTTAAAATTTAGATTCTTATCGTAATTTTTTGATGAATTTCACTATCCAAATTATCCGGATATAGCGGACGTCATTATCCGGATTTGAAAATTGGCGGATATCCGGATATCCGGATTGCAAGCCCTAGTCGTAGCTGTGTTTGGGCCTCTTGGAATTGTCATGCGATGCACTGTGGCTACGCGTTCGAATTGCGCTACTTGAGTCGTATGTTATGTGTGGCTTTGAAGTCCGTTTTGTTTGTAAAAAATATATAAAATTACGTGCACGCGGCGCGCGTCGCTTCGACTAATAGTAGTCCTATTTAAGTGCCGACTAACAAGTTAATTTTATGTATATTTTTTCAAACAAAGTAGACTTCGTGACCCAAGACCTGGCTTTTATCTAGCTCGGCGCGTTTATTGGTATTGCCATTTAGCATGGCAATACTGGCAATGCAGCCAGCGTCTTATGGTCAATTAAAATTTTGAGCTTTTCCTCCATTGTTGTCGACCGCATGGCAGTCTCTCGCGAGGACGCGCTGCCCGTTTTGACATTATACATCAATTTGTACGCTACACAATGGAGATACAGTTCAAAATGCTATGCGTGTGTGCAAAATATAATTCATATATTTTTCATGATAACGGGTATATTATAAGTGAGTAATTCGATTTATTTTATGTGCGTTTTATTATGGATATTTAAGATTTCGTTTAAGTAAGAATTTCGGATTTTATAATAAGCGCTTTAGGGGAGGGGATTATTAAGTATTTAGACTTATTATGCATCATCATCAACATCATCATCCACAGCCTAAATCTATAATAATCTACAATATTGTACTAAAATATATTTAGTAAGATGTGAATAAAAATCTCAATGCACTTCGAATTGTCCCCTCTTTCATTTGAGACCCCACTCGATAATATAGGAAAGATACAGAGATGTGTGTGTGCAAAATATTCTAATATATAAAAATAAGTCGGGTATTCCTTCCTGACGCTATAACTCCAGAACGCACGAACCGATTTCCACGGTTTTGCATTCGTTGGAAAGGTCTCGGGCTCCGTGAGGTTTATACGTTTTTTTTTTTTTTTTTTCAAGTCGTGGTACTTATACCACTTATATCTCAAGAATGGGTGAACCGATTTGGCTGAAAATTGAACCAGGAGATAGGACATAGTGGGAGGGGTAGGACGGGGGGGGGTTCACCGGGGGCTACCCGTGCGAAGCCGGGGCGAGTCGCTAGTTTTTCATATATTTTTCATGATTACGAGTTTGTAAGAAGTATTTAGATTTATATTATGCAGATTTAAGACTTAGGCCGAGATAAATAGATCTTAGCACGTACTACATTAGCATTATACATGTCACTTTCACACACATGTCAAACCACGCGGGCAAGAGAGGGACGGAGACAATGCTGAGCATTAGTACGTGCTAAGTTACTTCTATTTATATCAGCCTTAGTTTAAGTATTTAGATTTTTCAACAAGCTCTTTAGGAGATAGTGGGAGGGGTGGCTTACACAATATGTTTCATAATTTTTAGTGTGATTAAGAGTAGAATCTATAATAGTCTACAATATTTTTATAAGTACCTATTAGATATTTGTAAATAAAAATCTCAATGCACTTCGAATTGTTTTCTCTTTCATTTGAGACCCCACTCGATGCCATAGCAAATTTATACAGAGACCCTCTCGTAGGGTTCCGTAGTCAACAAGACAAGGAACCCTTACACTTACCCTTTGACGACCTCTGCGGCGCGGCGGGCGTAGATTCACCTGCGATGTAGAAGGTTGCGGGTTTGTACGATCTGCAGATATTTGTTCAGGATGTTCTGTGTATTTTCTATGTATAATACAAAATATCTATCTATGTAATGTATTTGTAGGATATTAAGTAGGGTTGCATCGATACGCCTTTTCACCGATACGATACCGATACCGATACTCTAATAAAAATATCGGCGATACCGATACCGATACGTTAATTGTGAATTCAAACATGTAGATAAAATAAATAAATCACCAGTCGTTTTTTTTTATTAACATGAAAAGTAGTTACAAAGGTCGATATTAGATAATTATTATAAACGAGCTGACCCGCTCGCGACTTCGTCCGCTCGTAGATTAGGTAGTACCTACCTACTCGTACTATGCATTCTGTAAATAGTTGCTGGTACAAATATCTGCCTGTAGGTATAAGTCCACTGCTGGCCATAGGCCACCCCTATAGAATGCCACAATGAACGTCCTGACCCGCCTCCATGCAACGACTTCCTGCGACTTTTAACATGTCGTCGGCCCATCGAGGAGGCTTTCTACTCATCCGGTTCAAGGTTGCCACTCGAGAGCAATTATTCCTCAACGGTTGTTGGTTTTGCCATAGAATAAATAATGTTCTGCGAGCTATATGATCTACCCATTGCCACTTCAACTTGCTAATTTTGAGAGCCTGCCAGTGGTCTCGATTCTTCTACGTATCTCTTCGTTTCAGATTCAGGTACATGTACGGAATCTCCGAGCACAGCTCTCTCCATAGCCCGCTGCATGATTTTGAGCTTTTGTAATGCTTATAGTTGATCTCACTACCGTAAGTCATTACTTGCAACATGCACCGATAACAAACTTTCATCTTGAGGCTCTCCAGTAACTGTGATTCGTCGGCTAACCTCATCATAGAAGGTCCAACACCTTCCTAGTTGAATCGTTTTCCCAAGTAGACATAGTGGTCTAAAGCATCATAGCAGAACCCCAAATGAACATTGGCAAGATACTAACAAACCTCCAAAAACAGCCAAAAAATACAGATAGATAGATTATATACATTAACACTTTATTGTACACCAAAAAATAATAAAAGGATTAACTAAATCAAATTATAGTACAATGGGCGGCCTTATCGCTGAAAGCGATTTCTTCCAGGCAACCTTTGGATGGACAGTAATGAGCGAAGTAATAACGAACGGCGGTGCACAGATTAAAATAAATAAATAATAACAACAATAATAATGATAGATGAATAAGAAAACGTTTACATAATTCGAATATATAATATACTATATTAAAATATACTACTAAATAGCGATGAAGTTAAATACTACATTATTTACCCTACTATTTCTACTAGTAAACTTAAAACGTGGACAGGTCCGACAGATAATGATTTTTGAGCTTTAGCTTGAATGTGTGCAGGGAAGATGCTTGCCTGATTTCCACCGGCAAAGCATTCCACAGACGCACAGCTTTGACTGTGGAAGAATTCCCATAAAAGGAACTGCTGTGCATAGGAATTCAGAGCGAAAAGTTTTCTGATGACCTAAGAGAATAAGAATTGGAGGAATGAAGATACTCAAACCTTGTCTTAGGATAACAAGGGGAGAAAGGATTGAATAGAACAGAGTAAAGAATAGAAAGAATATGCGTATCCCGACGAAGACGTATAGGGAGCCATTTGAGCATAGAGCGAAAAGGAGAAACATGGTCATATTTGCGCAATCCATATATGAACCTAATGCAGAAGTTTTGCAGGCGCTCAAGCTTATTTTGCTGTTCTTCTGTAAGGTCCAGATAGCATGCGTCGGTGTAGTCTAACACAGGAAGAAGCAAGGATTGTGCAAGTGCAATTTTGGTGGCTATTGGCAGGAAGTTTCGCAGTCTTCTCAGAGAGCCTGCTGAGGCAAAAAGCTTCTGACCGGTGACTTGTAGCTGAGACCCCCAGGGTTAGTTGCGGTCGATCGTTATCCCAAGACTCTTCACAGTGACACTATAAGGAATAGGTATGCCGTCGAAGATGAATTACACTCAGATACAGATACTCAAAAATAAACTAATTATTCCCCCTTAAAACTCTCACAACCTAAGAAGCCTTACAAACCTCAAAACAGCCATTCGAACTCATAAAAACACAGGGTAACACAGAGTACCCTACCCTAACTCCTTAGATTTCATACAATGCCTTAAACTCTGAGAAACCCTTAAAACGTCGTACAAACCCATTACGACGGACCTTGCTCAGGCCAGGAGTCTTCTTTGGGAGTCGGAATTTTTACCAGCTGAGGCAGGAACCAATAAAGAACGTTTTCTCTGCCTTAAAACTCCTTGTGAAACGCTTTTTTTTTTACAACACCTACGAACCCTAGAAACCCTCACAAACCCATACGACCCCATTTTAAAAGTTATAGAACACACAGGACATTTCTCATGACTTGAGATTTTTATTTTTCCTAGTGTTTGACTAAGTTTGAACGGTTTTCTTGGCCTCTAAACTCCCTTTCCTAATCTATCCTATTTCTTCAAAATTGTAAGAGCAGTATTTCGTGATAATTTGTACAGACAGACAGACAAAGAAACAAATAAATTATATAAGTACAAACGTTGCTCGAACGCATTGAACTTTTTCAAAAAACTTCGTTAATAAAATAAAATTCTAATTTCGATATAAAATATGCCAGTCCTTCTAACAGCACGCCCTGGTTTGCCTTCGCCGTCCTTCTTTAACAATATATCACCAACCGATCAAATTTTCAGAACTCGCGTAACTTACTAATTAAAGGCAAGTAAGTAAGTACCTAAAGTAAGTAAGGATTGTCGACGTACCCAAAGTTACCAGGGATCTAGAGCCGTTGAGCGTGCGCCGAGATATTGGCTCGCTTAGCGTCTTTTATAAGATTTTTAACAGGGATGCTCTGAGGAGCTGTTTGAACTAATCCCAGCTTCGAGAAATATCAATAGGGCTCTTAATGGTAGGCAGCGCGTTTGCAATACCGTGGGTGTTGCAGATATCCATAGGCGGCGGTGACTGCTTTACATCAGGAGGGCCGTCTGCTAGTTTATCACCCCAAAATATCAAAAAAAAGTTTACAATAAAATTATTTGAATTATATTGCGATGTTTGCATGTCAAAATAACTATGGAACAGCTTGTATATGGTTTGTATTGGCAATTAAGACACTCAGAAGCCATCATAAGAAAATAAAAAGAAGAAGAGTATTGCGTGTCTTTTCGATATGGTTGATTAAAACTCGGTTTTTATGACACCAAATAATGAACTAAGCCATTATATGAAGAAAAAGAAAAAGAAGAACGGTACATTGTCTATTTTTTTGAGCACTCCTCAGAAGCCATTATAAGAAGAGAAGAAGAAGTACGTTAATCCTGAACGATTGACATGTTTGTATGTCAAAATAGCGTAACTATGGAATTGTTTGCATGTCAAAATGTCGTAACTAAAGAATAAAATAAAATTAATAAAATTATTATTTAAGTATTTTCCTCGCAACTTTTCCATTTTTTCTCACCTTTAAAACCTTCCCCGAACTTCCACAAATATTTCAAAACCAAAATTAGCCAAATCGGTCCGGCCATTCTCGAGTTTTAGCGTGACCAGAAAAAATAGGGGTTGATTTTTATATATATAGATTCTAGTAATTAACATTAATAAGATTTTTATTTAAAAATCAAAGTAATCTTAAGTTTTGCGGAGAAAGGCGATTTCGCAAGTCTGTTTGAATAAGAACTTCGCTGGAAAATAGTCTCTCAGATGCGACAGAACTCATTTGGAAACTAAAGTACAACTGCGCAATTTTTTTCAAGTTTGGGTATAAGACGTCATTGCGCCAGAAAACGAATGGGTCTGCATCTCTCGATATATTGGGAGACATCAGGTATCTCTCAACTTCTTCTTTGAGATAATTACAGCTCAGAGCAGACAGGGGCTCATCTTCCTCCGATTCTTTAATAATATCTTCACAAACACGAGACAACACGCTCGTTTACACTACATTTAAAAAAATAGAAAGTATCGTTGAATCGTTCATAAACATATCGTCGATACCGATATATCGGCTAACCCGAAGTATCGCCGATATATCGTTATCGGTATCGGATGCATCGCTAGTATTAAGTATATCAGTTATCTACTACCCATAACACAAGCTCTGCTTAGCTTGGGGCTAGATAATGTTGTGTGAACTGTCTATGATTATTTATGTATTTACAGATTCGCCACGTCTGTCTGTCTGTCCGCGGCTGGGCTCAGAGACTCGGTACTAGAACTTACGTAGTAACTATTAAATAATCTGTGCTAGCCTATATAATTTTCAGTCGAATAGAAGCTGTGAATTGAACAGTTATTCGTCAATTTTAAAGTAGCTTATATGCTCGTATACCTACAGCAGAAAAGCTGTGTAAAAGTGGCCTGTATAGAAGCTGTATAACTATCATTATACGACAATCGCTACAGGCAAAGGCTATAAAATAACGTTATCCTAGCTCTTATACCACCACTTTGTGCTACCTGTAAAGCCCTTGTACCTACCTATATCTCTAAAGGCAGTTCAAGTGCTAGGAGGAATAAGAGGATTTTAAGTATTAAGTAGTAGAGCTTTTTTGTGAAAAGAGTTCGACCTGGGAAGTACTATTTCATGCCCATTTCTGCCGCAAACCCGCCGTGTGCTGTGTTGAGGAATCCGTAGATTTATTAATTAAAATCCCATTGTAATTAACTGTCTTTTATTTATTATCCCATTATAATCACTTCACAATTTATAGCAACGCCATCAGCTTATCATTTTTACAGAGAGTCCAACTTAGTGCCACCACAGACTACATTATACTAGGGATGTGCTTTACTTGTAGGGATGTGCATTGTACATTCAACACTCTCCCTCAATGCACATGCCTAACTCACTAACTAATTTCACAAATTGGTTCCTTGGTAAAGGCTTAGTTAACAGATCAGCTAATTGAAACTTTGTATTAATATATTCAACATTAATCAAACCTTCCTCTACTTTTTGTTTCACAAAATTATATTTAATATCCATATGTTTAAGTCTCCGTTGATCAGGATTTTTTACAGTTTTCATCGTGCTTTGGTTGTCTTCATAAATTAATACATTTTGAAATTCTATATTTAAGTCAGCCAATATTTTAACAATCCAGCATGCCTCCACTACAGATTCACATAAAGATACTAATTCCGCTTCTGTGGTACTTAGTGCTACTGTTGTTTGCTTTTTAGACCACCATACAATAGTATTACCAAACAGTTTGAATAAATAACCACTTGTGGATTTTCTGTCATTATCTCTAGCCCAGTCGGCATCAGCATAACCTATAAGAGGTGTTACAGTACTACAATTACTTTTAGAATATATCAGCAAATAGTTTACAGTCTGTTTTACATATCTTAATACTCTTTTTAAAGCTCTCCATAAGTTTTCGCTTGGTTTAGATTGGAATCTACTCAAATAACATACAGCTGTAGCTAAATCAGGTCTTGAACCTACGGTTGCATACATCAGTGACCCTATCAGAGATCTACACTGTAGCTCAGACTGTAGGTCATATTGATAACAGAATTTTCGTCATATTTATAGTTCAGGTCCATTGGTGTGTCATTACCTTTACAATTTTCCATGTTATACTTTATAAGGATGTTTTCTAAATATTTTGATTGATTTACATTTATCTGTCCTGTGGATGTTACTTTAATTTCTATGCCTAAATAGTTTAGATTGTTCGAGCCCATGTCTTTCATTCTAAATTTTGTGTCAAGAAAACCTTTTAATTTCTCTATTTTAATCTCATTACTTCCCATAATTAACAGATCGTCAACGTACAGAGTTATATAAATATCGTCCATACTATACAAGCAATAGTCATTTTCTGATCTTTTAAACCCATATCCTGTTATAGTGTCATGAAATTTTTCATACCAGTATTTTGGTGATTTCTTTAATCCGTATAATGACTTTGTCAATTTCAGTACATGTTCTTCTGGTATTTGTAATCCTTCAGGTGGTTTAAGGTATACATCTTCTTTTATGTCTCCGTACAAAAATGCTCCCTTTACATCCATTTGATGAATTTGGTATTCTCTACAAGCCGCAACTGACAGCAAAATTCTCAAAGTTTGCAACTTCAAAACAGGTGAGTAAATTTCTCCAACATCATCTTTCTGTTGAAAACCACGTACAACAAGTCTAGCTTTGTGTATTTCCTGCTCTCCAACATTTTTCCTTGTAAAAACCCATTTTGTATCCAATAACTTTTCTTTCTCTGGTTTAGGTATAATTTTCCAAGTTTCACTTTCTTCTAATACTTTAAATTCTTCTTTTATTGCTTTTTTCCAATCTTGTTTATCTCTTCTTCCCTCAATTTCTTGAAAACTTGATGGTACATCTTCTTGATTTGATGACAGTAGTGCATATAATGCTTTATCATTTTCATCGTTCAAATTTATAACATAATCTTTGTACCATACAGGTTTCTGTCTTTTTCTTTCAGCTCTCCCTTTTTCTGACTCCTCTGGTCCCTGGTTCAAGTTTTGAATGCTATCCTTATCCTCAATATTCTCATTTGGTATCTGTTTTCTTTCTACATTATTTTGATTTCTCTCTTTAGAATTTTCTTTTTCAAAGCTACTCTCCTCTTCAGTAAAATCTGTTTTTCTTTCTGTCGGTAAGTATGCAGTTTTATTTTCCTTAAGGTTTTCATCAAACACCACGTTTCTTGCATTGACTACTCGGTTTTCATCCATATCATAAAGTTTATATCCCGATGTTGTATATCCGATCATTATCATCTTCTTTCCTGTATTATCCAGCTTCCTTCTTAGTTCTTTAGGTACATGATTATAGGCAACACACCCAAATACTCTCATATTTGACACGTCCGGTTTTCTACCGGTCCACATTTCTCTGGCAGTGAGGTTTCTCCCTACTGATGGACTTCTGTTTGTTACATATGCAGAATATAGTATAGCATCTCCCCAAAATGTTCTGTCTAAGCCTGTATCTAGTAAGATTGTCCTCGATTTCTCCATTAATGTTCGATTCATTCGTTCTGCCATTCCGTTCATTTCAGGATTATATGGCACAGTGTAAAGCATTCTTATTCCTTCACACTTACAGAAACTTTTGAACTCATTTGAGATATACTCCCCACCATTATCAGAGCGTAACGTCAGCAAATTTGTGTTAAAATATTTTGTGACTTATTTGTAATAATAATCTTTAAATTTTTCAAACACCTCGGATTTTTCTTTGATCAAGTACACTATAGCAAAATGTGTGAAATCGTCAATAAATGTTACAAAGTATTTATTACCCTCTCTATCTGTTGGTGTGATTGCACCGCAAACATCTGTATGAACAATCTCTAATGGCTTTGTAGCCCTATACCCCGACTTGTTAAAAGGTTGTCTTGTCATTTTTCCTAAAAGACATGGTTCACATAATGTATGTTCAAGTTTGTTATTTTTTAGATCACACAGCCCGTGTACTAAATTTTGTTTTGCCAATATATTAATATTTTGAACACCTAAATGGCCAAAACGTCTATGCCATAAGTTTATGTTACAATCATTGGTTGGTGAATAATTACAGTTCGATAGAACAAGTTCCATTTCGACATTATACAAGCTGCCTTCTCCATTTCCTATTAAAATCATACAGGTTTTATTGTACACTCTAACTTTACCCTTGTAAAATGACACTTCTAAACCACTAGACTCCATTTTGGACACTGACAATAGGTTCTTTCGCAATTCTGGTACATAGTATACATTTTTTATGGTAGTCAAAATTTCTCTTTTTCCAACAAAGCATTTTGTTTGTATATTACCTATCCCTACAGCTTCTATCATAACACCATTTTTAGCAGCAGCAATATTTTTGGGCACTTTTAGTTCAATATAGTCTGTGAAATAGTCCCTACTTTTCACCAAATGACCAGAACACCCCGAGTCCACACACCAAGATATAATTTTGCCATTACAGTTATTCACTTCACTATTTGCACTTGCACACTGTAACGCAACGTCACTTACTTGATTCTCTGCTCCAAAAGCCTGGTGATCTCTCCGGTCAGGATAACCTCGTCCTTGACCTGGATTAAAGCCTCTCCCTGAATTATAAACTGTTCCTCGTCCTGAGTTGTAACCTTGTCTTCCTGAATTATAGCCTAGTCCTCGTCCAGCATTGTAGCCTAGTCCTCGTCCTATATAGTAGCTTTGTTCTCGTCCTATATTGTACCCTCGACCTTGTCCTTGATGATTAATGGTCCTGTTTTGGACATAAGTACTATGGCCCTGGCTGTGGCCCCGCCCCTGAGTATGGCCCTGTACCTGACTGCACTGATATTTTTTATGTCCTGCTTTTCCACAGTTAAAACATAGGAAAGAGTTACTATATGTCTGATTTTTGAATTGCTTATGTTTATTTTTCTTCTCTTCTTCTCCGAGCAATCTATTCTTTACAAAATCAACTTTGAGATCAGACATTGTTTCAAGAGCGGTTATAATTCCTTCATAGGACTCTGGCATTGACAATAATATATAGTTTACCTTTTCTTCTTCGCATAATTCTGTTTCGGCCTCTTGTAATTCGGAAAACATTTGCTCCATCTTGACAAAATGTTGTGACAGTGATTCAGCCTCGAAATATTTTGACTCTGACAATTTTCTTCTAATAAACAACTTACTTCTTGTTCCCTTCTTTTGGAAATTTTATTTTAGATTTTCAAACATTAAATAAGCTGTCTGCTTTCTGATGTATTCAATATGGCTATCTGCCACACCGGCTATTAAAATGGCCTGTGCTTTCGCCTCTTTCTGGGCATTATCCGCTTTGCTATTATACTCGGCATCTTCGACTGCGGCCAAAACTCCGTTTTCCTTTAATATGCTTTTTATCCTGAATGACTGAATGACCAGGTACTGAAATTTTCACCGGCGAATTTTTACAGAGAGTCCAACTTAGTGCCACCACAGACTACATTATACTAGGGTTGTGCTTTACTTGTAGGGATGTGCATTGTACATTCAACATGCTGAAATTACAGACACATAGGACTTATCATCTTTATGTCTCAGGGTGGCGGGCGCAGTGCAATACCACATAGGGTGCGTCCTAGGTGGACGTGACCTATGTGGTAATGCACTGTTAAAGGCTGAGGTCACCGCTTAACATCAGGTGGGCCATCCGTTCAGACAATCACGTGGTTGAAAAAAATGCCAAATAGTTTTGCCTCAGTAAAGCTAAGGCCAAACCAAAGCATTCAGCCCCCGCGTCCTCAATGGCGTGCACGGTGGCGATCAATGGTAAGACAATGGATCGCCACCGCGGACGCGGGCTGAACGCGTTGGTTTGGCCTTAGCTTTAGGTAGGTACGTACTTAAACAACAAACTACTCGATCGTGAATGACGGTATCTTATCGTGTGATAGCGGGGTGAAGTCAGATACGCATACTTCGCGCCCGCTGGGTTACATAACAGCTGCAAGTTTTTATGTAGATACATGGTGTGTACTAAATCTGACCTAGATACCCCCTACACTTCAAAAACGCCTTTCGCCTTTTTTCTGAAGTCTCCCATCAATTTGACGACATCTGTAGCGCGACAGGCGAAGGTTCGCCTGCGACGCAGGAGGTTTCGTCTCGGAACAAATATTTGTACAATCTGCAGATATTTGTTCAGGGTTGTCTGGATATTTTCTACAAAAATATCTATCTATGTAATTTATTGTAAGTATTAAGTATATTATATCAGTTATCTAATATACACAAGCTCTGCTTAGATTGGGGCTAGATAATAATGGGTGAACTATCCAGCTTTTAATTTTTTTAAATATTTAGGCACATTATACTTGAATTTAAATTACCTACTACCTATGTAAATTACAAATCTCTAGAGGTGTGATAATTTTTTCGAAAAGTGTATGTATACCACAAAATGCATACGCTATGGGACTCTCTTCGCTCGCCCTAAAAAATAGCAAAAAACAGCTTTGTAAGGGCTCGCAATATTTTTTACTAGTATTTTTTATATTTAAACACGTCTAGACATGAATTTAAATGAATATGTTAAATTACAAAAAAGGTGTGATAGTTTTTTCGTAAAGTGTATATATGTACCACAAAATTCAGTACCTACGTTGTGGGATAGAAAATGGTCGCTTCGCTCGCCCTAATGAAACTAACTGAGCCGAATAGGTAGTACACTAATTTCTTTTTTTGATTCTAATTGATGTAAACCTCTTCACCGATATAGAGGCCAAAACAGTTTTTTTTTTATTTGTCTGTCTATCTGGATCTTTATAAAATCATCACGCTGAAACTACTTCACGTGTTTCAATGAAACTTGGTATAATAGTTAGAGATACCTACCACATATACCTATCTATAAATCAACAATAGAATAAATTTAATTTCTAAAATGTACTATGTCATTAATTATTTATTACTTATCCCGAAAAACAGTTATCCGGAAACTGTGAGTCCGAAAACCCTTTTACTAACAGGCAGCTACATAATCGCTAACGTTATAAGCTACTACAGTGCTATACATTTTACCTACGCGGCTATGCTTACGTTAAGATATTTGGAGTGTTGGTGGATGCTGAGAGAGGAGGGCAGAAGGGAGGAAGGAAGACTGTTTTTTATCCCGAGACCGCGTACGTAACTGCGGGCAAAAGGCTTTAGTAGTCTAATAACAAAAATATTAATTAAATAGACTATGATGGGACTGTTAGCATTTGACGTTTTCAGTCATTATGTAGGAGGTATAGGCAAGTACTTCACCTGTTAGAATATAGAATAAATTCACCCTGTAGAACATACGTTTAAAACTTTTAATTTTAGCTTTAGGTACCTACCTACCTACCTCTCGTTAGGGGATTTGTTCGCGAGATAGCCCCCGTATCTGACAGCGCGGATGATCTTCAGATAAGCTCATCTGTCGGTAGGTACAAATAGTTAATAAATAGCATGTGAAACGTCAAGTATCTGCAGTTACAGTGTGGACGAGATGAGGGTGCTACTGGTTTTGGCAGGTAGGTGTTCTTAACCCCCCACGCAAAAAGAGGGGTGTTACAAGTTCGCTATGTGTGTGTCTGTCTATCTGTGGCAGCGTATAGCTCTTAAACTGGTGAACCAATTAGAATACGTTTTTTGTATATTTGAAAGCCGGTTTTCTAGCGATGTTTCTTAGACATGTTTTATCAAAATCGGTTTACCCGTTACATAGCGTTGGGGTGTTTTGAAAGTGTTTATTGTGTAGGCTAGTATAAATACGTAGGTAGTCTATGTTGAAGTGTGCGTATTTTTACCCATGACGACGGAACGGGGAAGGAAGAAGACCGTTAGAAGTAGGAAGGTATTTGTTTTTTGTACAAACGAATATTCCCATTTATTTCCAAAAGGGTTTGATCAATTTAGACAAGGTATTCTGTAAAAGGTTAATCGGTGATGGATGAAGTAAAAGTAAAAGCTGACTAAGGGATTAAACCAGGCGATAGGCAGCAGCATCCACCTGAGAACTCAACACCAATCCGCTGCCAACCGTGGTGATTATGACAAATCCCCCAAATAACAACTCTCGTGCAACATCTAAAACGTGCTGATGTCGAACCTCATGTCTAGGGAAACTGGCATTACTCGTCACTACCATAGGGTGCATTCTCGTTCAAATCCAGGTATCACCAGTGGCTCTGGTGTGCAAGGTATGACACTGCCTTCATTTTGCAGGTCTGTCGGTGGCGCTGTGCGCTGTCCCGAAAGCAGTTCATCGCGACACCAACCTCTCGATCGACGAGCATGAGGACGGTGGCTTCCTCCTCTCTGCTGTTGGACGTAAGTGTACCTGCTTAGAATCAGACGAGGCGGGTAACTGTCACCAACCGCCTGGCCACCACGCTCGCACTTCGCACGACGCGACGCCAGCAGAAACATGCAAACCATGCATCGCCACGCCGGAGCAAGGAAACTTAGGGACTACCAGTATTATAGACCTACCCTACCTACTGTCCAACAAGGAATCTGGCTTTATTTCGCCGCATTGGCCGATTTTTGTAATCTTTAAACTCGATGTTATATAATACTAGCGACTCGGCCCGGCTTCGTACGGGTAGCACCCGGTGAACCCCCCCCCCCCCCCCCCCCCCCCCCCCTATTACTTACCTATTCCGCTATTCGGAGCGGAGAAGAATCCACCAAAAAAGAGATAACTAACATCGGTCCAGCCGATCTTGAGTTATAAGTGGTGTAACTAACACTATTAAATATTAAATATTATTACACTTATTGGGTCTTATTGTGATGACTTTTGGGGCGCATCCGGCGAGTAGCCGACTGATTTTCAAGAGGTTGCCTGTTCAATTCACGCTGCGAGAAAAATGTTTGTATGATCTGTACCCAAATATTTGTTCCAGGTCTGTGTGTGTTTTGGTACCGTGGTACTCGTAGTTCCTGATACCCTACCCACGATACGCAAGGATCCTATAGTATGTGGGATCAGACAGGACTATTATGTGACTGTGGGTACAGTTATGTTATGTTATATATATTGGTTTTATTCTACTTTGTTTTAGCATCCGGCTCAGAGATTCTAGGCCACATTGGTCGCAAAGTCTCGGCTGATGATAAGGAGGTGACCTTCGAGGTGAACACTGCTCTTGACGTCGAGATTGGTGGCTTCAAGGTGACCGTCAGCTGGGACGGGCCCAGTGACCGCGTATTCGAGGATTGCTTCGATTTCGGTGAGTTAACTCATGTCCGTGTCTAAGGTCTGCGCTATAGGAATAACGAATAACCCCTAGCTCCAAGATACCTATCTAAGCCGCACTGGGCATGTATGGTAGAGCAAGAGAAAAAGAAGGACATAACATTGCGTTGGCAGACCTGAAAGGTGTCGGCATTGCGTGACGGCTGTCATGGGTGTAATCATGAATCTGTTTCAGGTTCTAAGCAATGGTACGGTGGCCCCGAACAGAAAGAGCAATACTGGCCCATCCAGAAGGGAAAGCTGGCGCACTACTCCATGATCTCCAAGGAAGACGACAACGCGGCTGTATCTGAACGTTACTGGCTAAACTCCGCTGGACAATACATCTACATCCAACCTGAATCGCCTTTATTCGTGGACCACCATAATGTCCTTGACAACCATATCTGCTTTATCGCAGAAGTTGCCGCTCCGTATTCCTCCAAGCGAACCCACAATTCTCTGAAATACGATATCTGGTTCTTCGATAACGCCAAAGTTGCTCAGCAACACGCTGTAGACACCTACTTGGGGAAACCTTCGGGAATACCTGATTACAGAATGATTCAATACCCCGTATGGTCTACTTGGGCTCGGTATTCGCGCGAAATCGACCAGGATTCCCTCTGGGCCTTCGCCAATGAGATCAAGGACAGTGGGTTCCCCAACGCTCAATTCGAAATCGACGACCTTTGGGAGATATGCTATGGATCCCTAACTGTTGATGTGAGGAAGCTCCCCGATTTGAAGAAGTTAGTTCAGGACATCAAGGGGCTTGGGTTCCGTGTGGCGATCTGGGTGCATCCGTTTATTAATAAGGACTGCGATCCGTGGTACTCTGAAGCTTTGGAGAAGGGGTGAGTAGTCAAATCTGTGCTAGGAGAGAAAGGAACAAAACATCCTAATAATGTTTTTTAATACTTCTGCAAACCTTAGGCAGGCCTTATATATAGCTCTCGCAACTGACAGACTGACAACCGTTGTGGAATAAAGTGGCGACTGCTAACTAGACGACTCAGTGTATAAGTGTAGACCGATGACATTACAACGTTCGTAGGAAGTTGTTGGATGGATGCGGCTCAAAACCATTCGTCGTGGCAGGACCACCGTGGGAAGCCTAGGGCCAGAAGTGGACTTCTAAAGGTTAATGATGATAATGGTATACTTACGAGAATTGCCCTTCTGCTACCACACTACGATTCCGTGTCTCGTGGGTATCAGGAACTACGAGTACCATGGTACCACAACACACAGACACGGTACTAATATTTTCAGATCGTACAAACGTTTGACCCGCATCAGGAATCGAAACTGCACCTCTTGTATCTCAGCCGAAAAATCGCCCACCGCGTCATGACGGTTGCTATTTCTGATCTCATTATTAGTCCACACTAGCCCATTGCTGGACATAGGCCTCTCCCAATACGCGCCACTGAGCCCGGTTAGCAAGGATAAGCAAGCTGAAGTGGCAATGAGCTGGTCATATATGCCGAAGAACCGACAACCGTTGGGGTAAGCGAGTTCTTGAGTGGAAACCGCTTCTTGGCTAACGTAACGTGGGGCGCCCTCTGGCTAGATGGAGTGATGATCTACGAAAAGCAGCAGGCAAAAAGTGGATGAGAAGAGCCGAAACAAATATCTGGATCTTGTTATTTCCCCAGTTACCTGGTGCTGAACGAAGAAGGCAGCCCGGACTCCACCTGGTGGAACAACAATGGCTCCGTGCCGGGATACATCGACTTCACCAAGCCGGAGGCCTCCGCCTGGTACACGGACCGGGTCCGGAGTCTCATCGAGACCTACGACATTGACAGCGTGAAGTTCGACGCGGGCGAGTCCAGCTGGTCTCCTCAGGTGAGCTCGGAGTGCCTAATTACTGGCTGGCGAGAGTGTCGAGTCCCGTTCAAAGGTTGTCATTGAAATCACAAGCAAGGATCACCTTAAACTAGGTGAACTGACACGTATTACACGCCAAAGAAACGTAAGTATAAAAGAAACAAAAAACCGTTCAAGTGCTGGTCGGGCCACGCGTAGTAGGGTTCCGTAGTTGCCTGTCAAAATATGTGGAGTTAAGGGGCTTCATATAAGTAATTTTCAGTACAAGAAATTTATTTTATCACTTTGCCGGATCCATAATAATTGAAACCTTAACCGTATGTACCCATGCCAAATTACAGTTTTCTAGTATTATGAGTCACTGGACGAACATGGCGAAACTATGATCGTTCCCTGTCTTGATGACTAAGGAGTGAGGTCGAGTCGAGTGGAGGAAAGTTGGATGAACGGCTAATGACAGATTCACATTGATCTGGCGTGTTATGTCGCGACAGATCCCCCACCACCACTCTGGCGCGACCGAGCGTAGACCGATTGTCACCGCGACAGAACGCGCCACAACACAACACAACTTAATGTGAATCTAGTCATAGGTACAACGTAACCGATTGCGTTCTAGCGCGTCACGACACACCCCGACACAATACTCGTAACATGAACCTAGCTTAAGAATACCTAGCGGTTTTAGAACTGAACAGATAGATGGATAGATAGATAGATATAAATTTATTTATTGCACATAAATTAAAGAAGTACAAAGGCGAACTTAATGCTAGAAAGCATTCTCTTCCAGATAACCTTGGTGTATTGCGGAAAAAAAGATGTATCGGTAGTGCACAAGAAGGGAATTAGTGAATAAGTTTAAGAAAATTAAGAAATAATTATAATAATAAATAATAAAATTACTGCCTAAAATAAAAATAAAACGAATACATATATCATTAATATTATAATACATACCATTAATATAATTCTAAAATGAGATGTATAAATTAAAATAAATTTGCTCATTAATCGATCTTACTGAGGAAATGATTCTAGACCTGCAGGGCTATTTTAAAACGTTCGAAAAGCATTCCAACATCGGATTCGGAAGTTACCGAAGGAGATTCCGATAGACGCGATTCTAAAATAGCCGATATCAAAAACTTTGACATTAGAATACGAAACTTTCGCTCAAAACATTCTGACAGCTATTTGGTGTCGGTAAACCCCTTCTCCCGTTACGATACGCACAGGTGATTCAAGTATCCTGAAGGTATCCTGCAAGTCTCGGAGACTAGTCGCCGCCAAGTATTTCACATACATTTGAATGCAGGCTAGTGTGCGAGACTTGCAGGATACTTGAATCGCCTGTGCGTATCGTAATGGGAGAAGGGGGGGGGGGGGTGTCTTCCGACAAAAACTAACGAATCCGATCGGAAGACTTTTCGAACGTTTCAAAATAGCCTTGCTGAACACCTCCATTGAAGTAGGCTCGCGACAATTGGGAGAGATATTGTTCCATAGACGAATTGCAGTTGACAGATCTGAACATGATCCGAACTTTATTTTGACTAAGTATTACATCACGAGAATTGTGCTTCTGGAATACGGAAGTACCTACGTGTCTTTTGGTTGTTACACGATGTTTGTGTTGCGTAGATCCCTGTGCAGACTGGCGACATCGACCTGCACCCCGGCCACATCGTGCAGTCCTACGTGCGAGCCGTCGCGCAGTTCGGCCCGATGATCGAAGTGCGCTCCGGCATGAGGTACCAATAACTCTTCATTATCCACGTCTCTGCAGTGCGTCAGGTATGACGTATGAGTGAGGCGCACACTGATGGCATTCACGCTATCATAGAAAGCGCTGTGCGTCTCTCCTGAAACGCCTGCGTGGCAGCCCCAACACCATTCTTAAACACTTTGGCAGATAGGAGGGACTTTCCGATTATGGGACACCGGATAAGCCTGCATGCAACACTTTTTAAGGGGCGCTGCCCCAGTAGATCTGACGGTTCCTCTTGTCAGTTTTTTTTTATCTTGTTTTGTGCGTGTGTGTACGTAGGTATACCTATAAGATAAGATAAGTTTATTTCACTAAGAATAGGTAGGTCACCTACAACAAATCATAATTATGCCGAAATATCGGGAACAGTCAAAACTCGAAAATCATGGTACCTACATAACCCGTTTCTACTGAAAAGTAAGCTCTACTAAGTACTACTATAGCCATAAAGACGATGTTTCACTCCAGGACTCAAGACCTGCCCGTGTTCATCCGCATGGTCGACAAAGACACGCTGTGGGACTTCAACAACGGGCTGGCCACCCTCGTCACGACGCTGCTACAGATGAATCTGCAAGGGTACACGCTGGTGCTGCCCGACATGATCGGCGGCAACGGGTACAACGCCAAGCCGAGCAAGGAGCTGTTCGTGCGGTGGCTGCAGGCTAATGTGTTCATGCCGACGCTGCAGTACTCCTTCGTGCCTTGGGACCATGATGCAGAGGTAGGTGGATACACTATTCTAATGCCGCAAAGCAGTAGTGCTCGCATTGCTGTGTTCCGGTTTGAAGGATGCCGGTCAAATTACAGGCACATGAGACTTTTCATAGGCAGAGGGTACTACCAGGTGGGCCATCTGCTTGGCCCGTCAAACCAAGTAGTATAAAAAAAAATTACCTACCGCGGAGTGACCGAGAAAGAACGGTGACAAGCTAACTAACAAACAATGTTATAAAAACTTGGAATCGAATTTTCGACTACTTCCAAATATACGATTGAATTTAAATTCATTTTGATCAGGACACAGTTCTGATCACTAATTTCATATTTTTTAACAAAAAATTGCTGGTTTTCTGATTATTTTTAAAATAAGCTTCACTCTGTTTGCACATTCTCCAGTTTCAAGTATTCTAATACATTTTATTCAATTCGCAACATTACACTCTTTCCAAGTCATTATAAAGTCTCAGTCAAGTCATGTTTTAGTAAAGAGTGGCTGTTTTACCAAAAATAGGATGGACAACTTCCACCTAATTTGAAAAGGCGCGCAATAGTGACATTTTCATTCTTGTGTGTGATTTTTTTCAAAATATCTCTAAGAAAACACTGGTTTATGACGTCTCTTTTCGTAAATGGCGAGAAGAGTGTTTTTCATGGCTACAGGTCTAGCGCTTAACTGAGGCAGTCCCTGAGGTATGGGAGCGGTACGGCAGGGTTGTTTTCCTTTCTCAAATTATCAGATGACATGTGACATAATGTAACGAAAACACCCCTCCCGTACCGCTACCATACCTCAGGGACGCGCTAGACCTTTAGTTTGTCGTTTTCACTCCTCTTATAATAATAACGTTGAACTTGCAACTTGTCCTAAGGCTGTCGAGATCTGCCGCACGTACACTCAGCTACACGCCGACTACGCTGACGAGATCGTGGCGGCCATGCGCGCGTCTGTGGAGCGCGGCACGCCCGTCAACCCGCCCGTGTGGTGGCTCGACCCGGAAGACCAGGACGCGCTGGCGGTCTGGGACGGTAAGCAAGCATCGCCACCTAAAGGGCCCCTCAGATTAACAGTTCGCCTGCAGTCTCTGATCCCATCGGGAGGCCTGCCATCCAAGGACTGCATATCCCACTCACTTTTTGACTGCCGGCATTGGTCGAATACCGGCTCTGGGTCTACACACTAAACAGGCCGTATAGTCTGTGGCGCAATAGCGCCGCGTATCAGGCTGTATCTCATGGGCCGTGATAGTTAGACAATTGAAATTTTCACAGATGATGTATTTCATTTGTTGCTTTAACAAAAAATACTAAAAAACAGAATAAAATAAATATTTAAGGGGGCTCCCATACAACAAACGTGTTTTTTTTGCTGTTTCTATAGATAATGTTACGGAACCCTTCGTGCACGAGTCCGACTCGCACTTGGCCAGTTTTTTTAGTAGCATTGGAGACCTTTCTGTCCCGTCATGTTCTAGTGAGCTTACTCATTGCAGCCTTGGCTAATTGTATGCGACGTTGAATCTCCTTTTCGCATCCTCCTTACCCATTTAGCTACTGACGCTGCTGCTTAGATACGATCTTATCTATGCTGTCTTTACAGAGTTCCTGCTGGGAGAGAAGATACTCGTAGCCCCGGTGCTAGAAGAAGGCACCGTGTCGCGCGACATCTACCTGCCGCGCGGCGCGTGGCGCGACGCGAGGGGAGACGCGCACACGGGCCCCGTCTGGCTGCGCGACTACCCGGCGCCCCTGGAAACCCTGCCCTACTTCACCCTGGAGGACTGAACGACACTCATAGGAATATAAAAATAAAATTGAAAAATAAAATTTAAATTAAGTTGGTGAATGGAATGTGTTATTGTCGTCTGTGTAAATAAAGTGTTAATTCCTTATTATTTGAAATGTCCTGCCTTAGAATTGAGCCCTCTGTCTCCACCCGAGGATATCGTAAAAGCTTAGTAAGGGATAACATTTCATTTATTTTATTCACAAACAATTAAAAAAACGTGTTCGAAGGAACAATTTAAAAAAAAACAGGAGAAAATTAAAACACATTTATTATTATTATTATTATATTTAATACACTAGCAGCATAAGCTGATGCGTGTATATCATATCAGTGCACTGAGTTTTTAAAATGTTTATCATATCGGTTCTACAAAAATTAATAATGTCTGCTGAAATAAAATTATATAATATTATACCCTATACCTATGCCTATATAAAATTATCACATGTCAAGAATTCATCAACCGTGTAGAAGAAGACCCTTTCAACAGTAGCTTTGTAAGACTTACTTTAAATACGTTAACACCAGGGGCTGGGTATTAACCGCAAACTTAGATAAGTCTATAGATTATCTAAGGCTGCACAGTACTAAACACGCTGCGATCACCATACGCCTGCAAAGCATGACATGACAAATCCCACATGCACGGTGCTGGACGTCCAGCGGTGCACGTGAAGGCTGCTGATGAAGTCTAGAGAGCTTCTGAGTTGGTAGAGTGTGAAGAATTACAACTGACGAGGTAGATAGAATTGGCGGTGTTCAATTAACAAGGTAGATAGGGTTGGCAGGAAAAGAGAATCTTTACGTAGTGGATGTTGAAAGCAAGGGTGCATCCGTATTGAGCCCATGGATTCATCCCACGAATATTTATTGCCGGATTCTGACCAAAATGTAGGCCGTGTTCATGCCATGAAAAATAAAATTTTATTTTTGTCCGTATTAATCCCACAATGTTGTCCAGATTCATACCACGGCCTATAAACAATGGATATTAATACGGTCAGACAGAAAAATTAAAGATCGTTACTATCATTTTTAACCCCCGACGAAAAACGAAGGGGTGTTATAAGTTTGATGTGTCTCTGTGTGTGTGTGTGTGTGTGTGTGAGTCTGTCCCAACGTAGCTCCCAAACGGCTGAACCGATTTAGTTTTTTTTTCGTTTGAAAGTTGTTTTTGTAGGGAGTGTTCTTAGCTTTGTTTGATCAAAATCGGTTCAGCCGTTCAGCGTTGGGGTTTTTTTTTAATTTTTACAATATTAATTACTTGTCATATATTTTTGTTGGATGCAAATTATTAATAATTGACGTTTGTACATATCAACTAGAGCTCGGTGCAACAATGCAGCTTTACCCACTTGTAATTAAATGTGCCTAATACAAACTAACTATTTTTTTTTAAACACCTGTGTCTTTAGGAGGCATTCCAGTCCAGCAGTGGACTTCTGTAGGCTGATGATGATGAGGATATCGTGTAACATTTTCTGTACTTGTTAATTAATATCTGGTTTGTAAGACGGTGGCAGACGATAAGGTTTCGTAAACCTAAACAGTTTTCGTAATACGACTCACCTCATGCAATATGTTTGCATTATAATTTCTCAGAAAGTCTAACCCGATAATACCGTCCGGTGCTTATGGCGCGGTGTCAAATGTACTTAAGGCTGCGCCAACCCTAGATGAATCTCACAAAAAAGCGTTTGAAACAATTTTTTATAAATTAATGGTCGGGAAAGTGTGATTATTTAGGTAAATTAGCCTAAACACGGCCAGTCTACTATTATCCATCGAAGAGTGCAGTTGACCACCTTCCGTCTCCATCATCAGATCAGCTCGCTGTCGCCGTAATATTGTATTGTCATCCATGTCACCGCGTACCTTTTTATACAAACTTCAACACCACACTGCACCCCCTTAGGGGTTTAATTTCTGGTTTTTATTTCTTAGTGGTCCCCTAATCCACAAAACGAATACCTATACCCTTCAAATTGCAAGTCTCTAGGACTAGGGTGTGCGTTGATAGTCGTCAGTCAGTCACGAAACGACGTATACGTTCTAAAGAAAAATAGTAGATTAGGCACTATGGGAATAAAGCAGTGTCTTACGTCGCGGGATATTGAACCCTGAGCGTAACAAGGGACTTTACAGTTAAAGTCCTGAGAGAAGCGAGGGGTCAAGCTGCCCAAGACGAAGACAGGCTTTATTCCAGAGGAGCATACTCTACTTTTCACACCTTCTGCGAGACAATAAAAATTCACTCAAAATCACAGCACCAAACACCGTCTTTTGTTTCACATTATTTGTAGTACACTCTTGGTCTGTGTTCTTTGTAAACGTACCTTTTTTTTTTTTTTTTGAGATTTGTTTATGGTGTCCAGTTCGATTTTCGAACAAACCTCTTTACAATGCCCTATGGGTTTTTTTTACTTAGAGTTTTCCACGAGTTTCCACACTAATTTGACGTTCCATATTCAAATCACTTTATTCCCTAGGGAGTTTCATAGAACTTTATATCCCTTGGGAGATAATACATTACTTTACGTTGAGGTTGCATGATATGTTATTGGACATTGTCGAGCAGGTGGTGTGAAAAAGTTTTTGTTTAAATCTTTTATATAAATCAAAACTACGATTTGTAATTTAGCGAACTGTCCACTCTTAATGTACGAATGCAACAATGGAATGTAGCTACCTATGCATTACGTTAGGTACCTACCTACAATTGGCTTGGACTTTGCCTCACGAAGTTTAATTCTTCTCAGCTTATACCTACTCATCATAGAAAATACTGAATGAGAAATGGAACTGTGTGCTGATCAAAATGAGCCTAAACACGGCCCGTCTACTATTATCCATCAAGGAGTGCCGTTGTCCACCTTCCGTCTCCATCATCAGATCAGCTCGCTGTCTCCATTATATTGTATTGTCATCGGAACTTGGCATGTAGGTATGCAAAATTTCATCACAATCGGTTGAGGAGATTCAGTCGCAAGATTTGACCCGAACATACATACTTACATTAAAACAAAAAAAGCTTGTAAAAAGTATGGAAAGACCGAGGAAAGCAATACGAGCGAGCCACGGAACTGAATTTGTCGCAGGAGTTAGTTAGGCCGCAAGGATCGCATGGCCTTGGGCACAGAATAAACTCAATATTGAGGCATTAAATTTTGAGCACCGATTTATATATTAGTACCTACAAGCCTTGGGCCCCGGGCCGCATCGTAAATACGGCACTTTCGTTTCTCTGGATAGGATAGGTACCTACTTATGATAGATAATAATTGGATAATATGCCGTCAATTGGTCTGTATCAAGGCTGTCTTCAAGGCGAGGAGACAGTGGAGCATGTGAAACCTACTACACTGCACACCCACAAATGAAGCCAAAGAAAAAACCGGACTCCAGGAGCTGATCAATTCTTTTCTCACTTCATCTATATAGCTCCCTTGGGGATACTGGAACAGTGCTGCCATCAGCCCAAAGTCCTCCGCTATTGGCTGGGCTAGGATTAGCAGGGGACAATGCACAATACACCCCAATGTGGGACGACAGTGGAGATCTGATCTCTCTCCCCCATCACCCCCATTCAGAATTAGAATTAGATGCCGTCGAGTGTTCCGGTAAGATAGTACTTTAGAAGTTTCAATTACATTTTTGATACAATTTGAAATGACGGAACAAACTGCCTTTGCCTATGAACAGCGCAATATCTCACAGTAGGTCACGTCCACCTAGGACGCGCCCTATGTGGCATTATTGCACTGCAACCGCCATCCAGAGACATGAAGATAAAAAGTCTCATGTGCCTGTAATTTCACCGGCACCCATACCCTTGAAACCGGAACACAGCAATGCGAGCACTACTGCTTTGTTCAGAATTAGGTATGGTGGTAACTGGTAATACATACTTCCCCATACGAACTCTTTCACAAAATAGCTCTAGGTACTAGGTACCTAGTACTTACCCAATTACTTAGGACGTCTGTATAAATACCTACATTTACTTACAGAAAGAATAATACAACTAATTCAAGAAGGTATGCAAAAAAAAACAAAGTACAAGTTAAACAGTTGCGCTATCTGAAGATTGTTGTAACCGATCTAAAGATCAACTGAGCAACTACGTTCGTTACTCAACTCAACTCCCAATTACTTGCCTTCACTACTTACCTATCTACCTACACAATTTATTCGTAAAAGCAAGATCAAATCAATAAACCATGAGTCAGCCCAGTAAGAGCTTATCATATCGGTATTGAGAGTGAAGATCACGATAAGACAGATGATATCTGCGCCTGGTGAAGAGTCTCCAGATTAGGAGGGCTATCTGACAGACAGTGTGTGGTGAAATATCGGAGGCGATGGCTGCGCTAAGGACGTTTATCGGTAAGTTACGTAAGGTTTACCAAGAATAAACTTGAAACTTGATTGCAAAACTGAAGCCAGAATTCTTCAACCGACACCTAACTTTAATAAACCATTTAGGTAAACGCAGATGTATAGTATAGTAGGTATAGATGCCAGATTCCTACCTAACATGCGCCTGTTTTCTAGCTACCTATGTAGCTAGAAGATTCCTACATAGCAAATAGGCTTGTTTTCTAGCTAGAAAACAGGCGTACCTCTAGGTATGTTATGTGTAGGAATCTGGCATGAGCAGTAAATTGTATGCGTAGGTAGATACCTGTATGGCCTCGACAAGACAAGACAGAACCTCACGAGGCAAAATATTTTATTCCTGGATACGAAATAAAATAAGTACGTACTTAGATAAGAGTTCTTTTAAATAGATGTTAGGTACCTAACCTACTTAGCTAAATCGGTCTCATGACCCAAAATAGTGGGAACTGAAACCTACGACATCAACAGATGAGATGTTTCTCAGCTGCACTCCATCTCATCTGTTGATGTCGTAGAGGTCGTAGGTTCATATCCCACTATACCTATTAGTTTTTTATTACAAAAGATAAAAGATATATCATCAGGATTAGTTCCTGACCGCCTCCATCCACCGTCTCCCGTTGTACGGTGTTATTGCCCGTGATAAAGTTATCGCGAGACCTTTCAAGCTGAACAAGATCACGATAATCTTATCGCGGTTTGCTTGAGAATGATGAATCGACAGCTGGACCATCGGGCGTCACGCGCTGCGTCTTGACCAACGGCCGTCAAGCACTGCGTCTTGACCATCGGGCGTCAAGCACTGCGTCTTCCGCGTTCTACTTCATCATCACCAGACTTTAGACGTACGACGCCTCCCCCATGGAATGCAATGCTATAATGACCACGCGTGGCAGGCGGATTGGCGATCGCAGTATTGTGTTGAGTACTCAGGCGGATGCTGCTGCCCATCCCCTGGTGTAATCCCTTAGTCGGCTTTTACGACATTCAAGGGAGGTCTATTCTTAGGGCGGGCCACAGACCATTATCAAAATAGTCACCGCAAACACGTACATTTGGTATGTAACCAAGCGTGCCGTTTTATTTTGCACATACTTTGCTACGAAATATCTCAATTCGCACGGCCAGCTTACTTCGAAGAAATACAGTTAATTAGGGTCGTTGTTTGCAAGCAATCGAGTAGAACACTGGGGACGCCCCCCTCGTCTACACCAGAGTGGAAATTATAGGCATTTTTTATTAACATCCGACGTGCTATCGCGAAGATAGCCGAGAGCGAACTGATGTGAGGCTTGTGCTAGTAGGTACTACATTGTGCAATCTTTCGGGCAGGCAAACTGACACGCAAAGTATGTGCACTTGCGGTGTCTATCTTGATACATGGTTTGTGGGCCGCGGCCGGCCGGGCACACCAAAGCACAACCTATATTAGGTACCCTAGGTACTCGACTATTCTTTTTCCTCAGCTATACTAGCCCTGGCTGCGCGGGCACACCCTGCGTCGGTGTCGGTGCGCGCTGATGATGAAGTGACCCTCAACTTGGAGCCGCAGCTCACGGGCGGGTTCCAGATGGTTCTCACTCAAGGTAAGCCGTCGAATCAAGGAAGCGCTCTTTCATGGTTTGAAGCCCGATTAGCCTAACAAATAACAATCCCCGTCAATTATTTGTGGTCAATAACTGGCATAGAGCTGGCAATTTAGCTTATAATACCTAATAGGTACCTACTTATAAGACATACATAAGGACTTTGTTTAGGTACTGTAAATGAGGTAAGCAGGTACTGCCTAGCTAGGTACTACCTGCTCAAGTATCTTGAACGGAATCACACTCACGAGGTGATAACGAAGGTATATACCTTAAGTATGTAAATTGAGTGTAAATTGTAGGTATTAGCATCTAAGGTACGTAGTAGGGTAGTAGGTAGGTACCAAGGTTGCAGACAACGTCATGTAGGAAAAGGGTAATTAAATGACAAAGTTACGATGTTTGGATGTTTGTTACTCAATCAGGCCGAAACGGCGGAACTGATTTTGATGAAATTTGGTAAACAGGTAGATTATGAATGACCCAGATTGAGCTATAGGCTAGGTAGGTAGGTAGGTACTTTTATCCCGATAAAACGCGAGCGAAGCCGTGGGCGGACACTAGTACTAAATAAAAATCTTGATTAGCTCAGAATTTTCTCCTCTTTCATTTGATATCCAATTCGATTTTGACTTACTTAGGTAGGTACCTACCTACCTACTTGGTATAAAAGTTGGTCTTCCAAAGAATAAAACAAAACATTCTGGGCCCCATTCCGTCATATTCATTTTGTTCGTATAGTACCTATAGTAGGTTCATAATATGCGTTGGTCTCCCGTGCCCGTACCTACCATAATAACGAATTGACACCGCATTCATAAATCGGATGAGTTGTTTAGGTGCGGGTAAAACTTGACTTTATGAAATACCTACAATGCCACCTTGCCTCGTCTACACTCTAGTATTTGTTATAGACCAACCTATTTCATCCACATCTAATTTTTACCTAAATCCAAAACAAGGAAGCATACTTATTTATGAAAGTAGGTACCTACCTACCTACCTATAGGTAGTTACAAAAACTAACTAGCGATACCTAGTTAAACTATGAAGATGTAGAAGTTCCTAATTCGCGCTTTCAACCAGTTTCAACGAACATTTTTGTATGAGGCGAAGAAGGCGAGCGCTCGCGATACCGTGTTTTTGTGTATAAAAAAATAATATAAAATGCTCTTTAGAGTTTTGTTTAATTTTGTTGATGACTTCACTAACTCAAATAATAATTAATAAGATACCAACCAAATGTTTCCAAAATTTAAACGTGTAAAAAGGTTCTATCTTTGATATTTTTCTTTATCGAGTGAAGTTGGTAATTCAAATGAGTAGTGTATTGAATTTATGATTTCACTCATCGATAATGATTTCACTAGATAAAAAGTTTAAGAATACCATATTATATTTTTTTCTTCTTGAAAAATGCAAGAACTCTTATCAAAAACCTAAAAATTCTAGAGCTCATTATGGACATGCTGTGAACCTATCTTTACAGATGACCAGCGAATAACATTTGGGCAGATCGGACGCACACTCCTCGCACCCTACACCATCGAGGAGATCGAAGATGGAGTGTCAGTGCAGATCGGTGGGGCCAACCTAACGTTACACACTTTGATCGACGCAGCAAGAGGTGCCAGGGGAATTAAGGTCAAGTGGGATACTACTCCACTCACGAGACTTGAAGACTGCTTTGATTTTGGTAGGTCGCAAATTCGCAATTCCATGAAAAGTGGCTATCATAGAAATCTGAAGTACCTAGGTAAAGAGAACTGCGAGGCGTGTCGTGTGTCACCAGAGTATGAGCAAATTGAGCAAATTGCTCATCGGTACACATTCACTCGCGGTCAAGTGGGTTTATTGTCAAGTATTTAAAGAAGAAGAAGAAGAAGAATAAATATTTATTTTGTAGCACACACACGTAATAGAATGTAAAAAACAAAGAAATATAAAACACAACATTTCCATAGGGTTAAACTTAAACAACAACACAAACACAACTTTAACTTAAACATAAAACAAGACCCTACGTGTAGGTATGGGTAAAAAATTGTTTTTCCCTACGTGTACCTGCCTACGTAAACAGGTCTAGCCTCAGCTACCGACCGAGGACGATATCAACGCTGGTTTTCAGTCTGAACTGAACCTAGACTCCGATTACGACGTTAAATCATTAAATCAAGCAAAGAATTTGATTATTTAATGTCAAAGATACTTTCAGTGGTGACTTTCAGTTATGTTCTACTTCCTTTTAGAGCAGCTAATAACGGGAAAAAACAGCTTGGCGCCGCGATTTCTCTGGTTGACGGCTTTATGCCGCCTTGTGCCATGACACCTTGCAAAAATCGAAATCAAAAGATAAAATATAGGACACATTGAATCATATCACACGAGTAGGTAAGTAAAATAATTAATGTGTTTAAGTTTGTAAGTGTAAAAGTAGAGAGGCAAAAACCGATGACATTGGTTTCAATACAAAACAGCCCGGAAACACTTCTCCTTACTTCTGATTTGTATGGTGGCTATCGACATTATGGCTGCAGGAGCATCAAAGTTTACGAAGGAGTGCTTGGTATCTCTGGGTAAAATTTTGTTTCGCTCCACTTTCAGGTACAAAGCACTGGTATGCAGGCCCAATGCAGCTTGATCAACAGTACCCACTCGAGAAAGCAGAACAGCGTTACGCTCCATGCTTCTCCAAGGAGAACGATAACGGAGCCATCACAGAAAGATACTGGCTCAACTCTGCTGGAGAGTACATCTACGTGCATGGCCAAGTGCCCTTGTTCCTGGACTACAACAATTTGCTGAGCAATCATATCTGCTTCGGCGCGCAAATAGCAGACCCTTACTCTTCTAGTAGAACCCACAATGAACTGGCTTATGACATCTGGTTTCTATCAGAAGTCAAATCAGCTCACCAACACGCTGTGGAAAACTACTTAGGCAAGCCAACGGGAGTTCCTGACTATCGCATGGTCCAACACCCTATCTGGTCGACTTGGGCTCAGTACTCCAGAGATATTGACGAAACTAAGCTGTTAGACTTCGCCAACGATATCAAAGACAACGGTTTCAACAATTCACAGTTCGAAATTGATGATCTGTGGGAAATCTGCTACGGGTCTCTCACGGTTGATGTGCGGAAGTTCCCTAATTTAACGCAGACTGTTCAGGATATCAAGGCGCTGGGTTATCGGGTGACGATTTGGGTGCATCCTTTCATCAATAAGGACTGCGATCCGTGGTATTCTGAAGCTTTGGAGATGGGGTGAGTTTAATTACCTATCTAATGGATGTAGCTATGATTAATCAGCTTCACCTTGTTCTTCAGGCACCACACAAGCGCTTCCGACCTAGTAGTAAGAAGGATCATCAAATAAGCCAAGCCGTGTTTGTTGCCTAATTCTTCTAGGTTTGGTCGCGTTGGAACAGGAGTAAATTTAGTTTATAAGACGATTCAAAATTATCTTTGTGATTCCTGATCTATTGATGGAGACGGAAGGTGGACAACGAAACTCTTCGATGGATAATAGTAGACTGGCCGTGTTTAGGCTCATTTTGGTCAGCACACGGTTACGATCAATAATTTTATAAAAGCTATTGAAAAATATAAATTTCACTAAAAACTTATTTGTACAAGACTCATAATCAGCCACTCTCACTCCATCCACCGACGCAGTAACAGTGTCATCTGCCTATCGGGTGCTACACTGCGCCTTCTGGTTCATGAATGCCACTCGTGAACCTTTCTTCCCCAGCGGCTGACGTTTCAGCCCAATTCTACTACAGACCGTTAACCGTAAGATGTGTCCAATATGCCTTGGGAATATTGCCAAGTCAACCAATATCAATATATCCAATATCTTACGGTGAACGGTCTGCACTAATTCAACACTATATCGTATATTTACTCTCGGCAGTTACTTGGTCCTGGATGAATCCGGTAGTCCAGACACGAGCTGGTGGAATAACAACGGTTCGATCCCCGGTTACGTGGACTTCACCAACTCTGAGGCGGCCGAGTGGTGGTACCAACGAGTCAAGCACATCATCGATACCTATGATATTGACAGTCTGAAATTTGACGCTGGAGAGAGCAGTTTCTCTCCTCAAGTACGTTATCAAAACCCTACTAACTTAGCTGCTGCTTACTGCTTGCTGGCTTAGGCCCATAATAATAATTAATAGCAGTTTAACTTTCGAGTTTAAGTTTAAACTATTTCTGTCAACGGATGGAAATGATTTAAACTTACAGTTATAGATTAAACTGCTATTGATATTACGGGCCTAAGTCTGTCGATCGTCAGTTTAGACACAAAATAGTTGAACAATCATGACTAAGAATAAAAAAATTATGGAAAACTATATTTTTGTACCTACTTGTAACTAAGCTGACTGAGACAACATCATCCGAATCAGTGAAGATAGTACCTAAATGATTGTATTATCCTATGCTCCTTATCATTTCAGATAGCAGTCCAAAATGGTAGCATCGACTTGCAGCCCCATCACATCGTGGAAGCTTACGTCAGGACTTGCGCAAGATTTGGCGATATGATCGAAGTTCGCACTGGATTCAGGTAAAATCCGACTCAGAAAGAGCTTTCTATTAGAAGTAACATAGATAGAGCTACGAAGACACCGACCAAAACCCGAGTAAATTTAAAATAATCTGCATACTAGGACCATAGAGGGAGGATTAATTTTTCTTTCACGACTAGGACCCATTTAGTTGTATTACTTCTAAAAGCAAAGTAGGCTATTACTTTCTATCCAAGTCCCAGCAATGTCAAATAGAAGATAGGCTGGCGGCAAGAAGTGAGAAAGGGACTAGAAACGAACCCCGGTAGGAATGCTTGAAACATTAGACCATCAGGGTGGTTTAATTAAACTAGCAGAAAACACGTTAGGTATACTTGGCATTCAAAATAGAAAGACCTTATCAACTTAACTAGGTATTGAATATACCTTTTTAAAACTTGCTGATAAGTGCGACTATTTATGAATTATCATTTGCAGAACCCAAGACCTCCCAGTCTTCGTCCGCATGGTAGACCGCGATTCCATCTGGGGCCTCAACAACGGCCTTTCCACCATCATCACAACTACGATCCAAATGAACCTGAACGGATACACCCTCGTTCTCCCCGATATGATCGGAGGGAATGGTTTCAACCTGGACCACGAGCAGTCGGCTCTGCCAACCAAGGAGCTGTTCATCAGATGGGTACAGGCGAACACTTTTCTGCCTGCAATGCAGTACTCTTATGTGCCGTGGAACTTCGATAATGAGGTAAGTACGGGCGACATAGAGCTTCTATCATCACCACGGTAATGGAAGGCAAATGGGATCGAATGCTAGAATGGCTAAACTCGATATTATAGGTACCCTATCCAATAACAAAAATAAACATCGTAATCAGACTACTCCGTAAAAAGTTATGCGTGGTTATCGTCATAATCTGCCGCTGCCGGTAGACATCCAATGCTAGATGAGGTCATATCCAATGGTAGATTATGGCATTCCATAATGCCATAATCACCACACAGGTCACGTCCACCTAGGACGCGCCCTATGTGGCATTGCACTGCGCCCGCCACCCTGTGATATAACAATGAAAAGTGTCATGTCGTGTCAATTTCACCGGCACCCATACGACAGAATAAATAATAGTACAAGTACCCATACCCTTCAAACCGTAACACAGCAATGCGAGCATTACTGCTTTGCGGCAGAAATAAATAGGCTCCAGTAGATACGTTTTTCCCTGGACGAATTCATTCACAAAAAAGCTCTACTACTACAGGTTTAGCGTCAGTCACTGAGGTATGGGAGCGGTACGGGAGTGGTGTTTTCGTCTCTCAAATTATCAGATGGCATGTGACATAATGTGACGAAAACACCCCTCCTGTACCGCTCCCAATAATTGGGAGCCTCCCATAACTCAGGGGCGCGCTAGACCTGTACTACACAAACCACTATCCTGTACATCTTGTGCCTTCTCCTCTTAGCAAGGTGTTATCTTTGCAGACGGTGGAAATAAGCAGGAAGTACACGGAGCTACACGCGGCGTATGCTGATGAGATCTACGCCGCGATGGAGGCATCGGTGAAGGACGGCAGCCCGGTGATCGCGCCTCTGTGGTGGCTCGACCCTCACGATAACGAGACTCTGCTTATTGGGGATGGTAACTTAAATTATTTTAACAACCTTTATACCTACAACAGAAAAGTATAGTGACGTTTTAACAAAGAGTTTCAACCTTACCACAGAATAAATAATAGTCGACCTTACTAAGTAGCACCAGTAATGTGATAATAACCCACCAGTAACTGCAAGGCAATAGATTTCTGCTAAATATTTTTCTGTAGTATTCCGTGGTGTGTCCGGGGGCATAAGAAAAGACCCTTCCGTCGGTCGTCTGGATGTCGTAAAAGCCGACTAAGGGACTACCCGGACTGTTAGTAAGATTCGTTGGTATAAGTAAGACTCTTGGCTGCTAAGTGCTAGCTTATTGAGGAATATGTTATTGCTAGAAGAAAGCGTAAGCGGAATCAGTCATGGGAAGCAATGGCGGCGATGAGCTTCCCACTATTTTCTCACGATGGTGAAAAGAGGCCCATTGAGGCTCTGCCTACTCTTTCGGAGAAAAAGGCGTGCTTTGTATGTATTCTTCGAAAATTCTAATAGTAAAGCCTATTTAGTCCGGCTCCGGAGCAGATATTGTCTCAGTGGGAATCAGTGGGATGCAGAGCACACCTATTAAGAAAAAAAATATCGCCAGAGACATGGATAACACCGAGACTTTCTTATTGAGGGTCATGAAGTTGGACTCTCGTCATAATGTGAGCTTTAGTTCATTTACGGTGAGGGTCCCTACGGACAGTGTGAAGACCTACTTGAGCCCTGACTTCTGGCCGAAAGGGGTGAAGTTCCGGTGGTTCAAGAGCCGCCCTGTCACGTGATCCCCCGGCCCGCGACGCGTCGGCGATCACACGTGTGTTAGATTAAGTCATAAATAAAGTGTTTTTATAAGTATGTTAGTTTCTAAGGGCTTATTGTTTAGGTTTAGTGCAATTCTTAATAAGCCTGAAATAAAGATTTTAAATTTGAATTTCTTATGTTTCTTCTGTTTTTTTGCTCTGATATAAATCTTGTCTTCTTTACAGAGTTCGTCCTCGGAGAGAACATCCTAGTAGCACCGGTCCTTGAAGAGAACGCTAGATCCCGTGACATCTACCTCCCGACCGGCACCTGGCTCGAAGCGGGCGACCCTGAGAAGGCACACGCAGGGCCCGGGTGGATCCGCAGCCACCCCGCGGCTCTCGACGTCCTGCCTTACTTCGTGAGGGAAGTCCCCACGCATAATAACGCGGGTACCACTGGCGTTGCTGCCGTTCTGATGCTCTTTGGGCTATTAGCTAACTTTGTTTTGTAAGAATGTATGTTGAAGATTTTAAAACTGTAATATTATTTGCTAATTTATTGAGATGTTAAAAATGTAATGAAGGTTGTTTAGATTTATGATTTGAAAATAAAATCCGGAAATATCTACTATCTACAAGTATTCTGAAGTGATTTCTATGGTATAGAAGTACGCTGATCGGACGACAGGCAACATTAAATAAACTTCAGCTGCAAAGGCCAAAAACCGGGTTGGTCTTGGACTGTCTAGAACACAATTTGACTACATTTGATGTTTGCCTAGAGCTTAAAGTGACTACTGCATAATTGGTCGAACACTCAAATGTACTAAAACACAAATTGACTAGTACCGAAAAAACCTAGAATGCCTACTGTTGTCTTTTGTTTTTGAATGTACAGGCGATGTCAAAAATAAAAATACAGCACTATGTCATAAATTATAGATATATTATATTAGATCCTATGGCCAGCCAATTAAAGTAATAAGAAAAGTCACTCCGTCACTTAAATAACTTAAAAATAATATTCACGATATTAAAATAAGTTCGGTACTTCATTTCAACTCTCTTTTTATGTCTTTTATAGCTTTAAAAAAATCGATTAGTGCATTTTTTTTTTCAATTTTGTTAACCAAAAACCTTCTATTAAGTATTAAGTATTATCTTCTATTAAAAAGAATATCTTTCTTTTTCTTGTTCTCCCGTTTCAAAAAGGCACCTGCCATCGACATGCTTTGATATCCTGCTTCTTTTTTTAGCTCGAACAGAAACTCAATTAGAGTTGGATTTTTGTTCATGCGGACCCCCAAACGGCGATGCCATGCTTCTAAAGTATTCGTAGTCCTGTGTAGTTCTTTACAACAAGAAATCAAAGCAGTATTTCTTAGCCATTGTTTTTCAAAATAAACAATAAATGAATGTATGTTATAAGTAGTACTTAACTTAACAGACAGGTAAACATTAAAAGACGGGAAATAAAACCCATTTTCTACCCGAATGTCCAGACAATTTGGGTTCATGTCACGATGCTATCTAGAAAAAATATGCACGAGTCAATTTGTGTTATAGTAGATTTGAGTGACAGACCGATTGCAGACCGAGCCCACCTCTTCAACTAGGTACCTACTATTTTTGAACGAGGGAACGAGTTCTCTGAGTTATCTTGGACGAATCAGCAGCGTTTGCATGTATCTTAGTCTGAGAATAACTTTCGGACCGTTGGTTGTTGATCATGGCTTGGCAACTAATACTATTATTGGTACCCTACAGGTTGAGCACGATAACGATTGAAAGTCAACTCTAGGTGCCTTGCTACAAAATTGGCACTGGAGCTCACTGGAGCAAGTTAGTAATAATGAGATTTCCGAGAAACTGAGCAAGATGGATGTTCTGTACCTATCAGATCTTGCTATCTAAACTAGTTATGAATCGTTTAGACTATGTGCTGTTAATGATGGGAAAACACTTTATTGTCTTCGAGTTTGTAACAAAATAGGTATAACATAGGTCCGTCTATTTATTTCTGATTCTATGAAACGAAAAATTTCTTTGGAATTGTGTCGCGAAGATAAAACTTAGACAATTAACTTACACGTAGGCCTTACGTACGCAGTAACTTATCGCCTAGGCGACATGTTAAAATATCGAATGGACGGAGTCTAGCAAGAAAACAATTGCTTCAAGAAAGTGATAGCGCTATTACTCACTTGAATCCGGGAAGATATGAAGTAACTAGTAAGTATAGATTTAGGCCAGCCAGATTAGATTTATGTCGGACTGCCGTGCTCATTCTGGCGCACAGCTCGTCGGGCATGCGACCACCTAACACATTATATTAGTGGTTCAGTTGTGAAATGTTCATCGAACACGCATATTGTTGCATAGAAAGGAGAATACAATTTAATTTGGTAACACGTGCAGAGTACCTATCGATGGTGCCGAGACATGGACGGACAATCGGGGTGCGCCTGGTCCATCAGTTCAAGGTCGCTCAGCGTGCTATGGAACGAGCTATGCTTGGAGTTTCTCTGAGATATAAAACCCGCAACGAAGTTATCCGACAGAGAACTAAGGTCATCGTATGTCGATGAATTAGCGAATTAGCAAGCTGAAATGGCAATGCCGAAAAACCGACAACCGCTAGGGAAAACGTGTTCTAGAGTGGAGACCACGTCTTGGTAAACGTAGTGTGGGGCCCCTGGCGGCTGGTAGAAAGTGGATGGGAAGAGCTGGAAATCGGTCTAAATGGCGCTGCATATAGGCCGACGGTTATGTAGAGCAGGTACCTACTAGCCATGGAATCATGCTGCCTTTGAATCAAAAAGTACCTACCTATTTCAGCCACAGAATAAATAATAAGTAGTATAATTTCAGCCACAAAGCAGTAGTGCTCGCATTGCTGTATTCTGGTTTGAAGGGTTTGGGTGCTGGTGAAATTACAGACACTTAGGACTTTTCATCTTTATGTCATGTCTTTTTGCATTGTTAAAGACAGAGGTTACCGCGGTGGGCCATCTGATTGTTCCATCTTGAAAATAAAAAAAAAAAGGCACCAAAAATAAGATTTCACAGTAGTTCATTCATACGCAGCAGACCGAGGAGCAACTAGCTAGAGGAAAAGAGCATCCTGGTGCAAAAAGGCACCCGGAAACCATTAGGTACATTTCGTCACACATTTCACCAAAGTGTTTTTCTACTTGAGGCGCCACTTAAGGTTATTTACAAGCCCTTAATAATCATATCAAGCATCAAGTAGGTAGGTAACTAAGTAAATAGGTAGGCTAACTACTTGCAGAATGTGTAGGAATACTTTTTGTCGCCTATTGTTTAGTAATGGCTAGTGACGTAGCTCGTAAGCGATCTTTTACACTGAACGATAAAAGCAACATGACAAATATTGCAGACAGAAAACCGTTAGTCGCCAGCATTTAATGGCAGGCCTAAATAATAAAGAGCTCCTGATAAAGGTCAGTTGCGACGTGGACACTTACGGTAGGCTTACCCACCAGTTCAAAGTTGCACAGCGAGCTATGGAACGGGCTATGCTCGGAGTTTCTCTGAAAGATAAAATCCGAAATGAGATTATCCGACAGAGAACTAAAGTCATTGACATAGCCCACCGGATTAGCAAGCTGAAGTGGCAATGGGCTGCTCTTATATGCCGAAGAACCGACAACAGTTGGGGTAAGCGAGTTGTTGAGTGGAGACCGCGTCTTGGCAAACGTAGCGTGGGGCGCCCTCTGGCTAGGTGGAGCGATGACCTACGAAAGCGGGCAGAAAGTGGATGAGAAGAGCCGAACACCGGTCTCAGTCGCGCGTATTGGGAGAGGCCTATGTCCAGCAGTGGACTAGTGTGGGCTAATGATGATAAAGGTCACAGAAAGTCGAGTGATGGAGGCGGCTCAAGCCATTCTATGGGGCCTATATCCAGCAGTGGACTTCAATAGGCTGATGATGATGTCTTATACAACAAGTCAAAACATCCGTTAGGCTGCTTTTCCACCAGATTATGCCAAGGGTATGGGTTAGCAGCATCCAATCCGCCTGCCAAACGTGGTGACTATGGTAAATCTCTCCATTGCGATCTATGGGTGAGGCCTCGCCCAGTGGCTACCGGCTGATGGTGATGATGAGCTCAGTGTATAATCTCCCTTCACAATCGGAGCAGAAAATATATAAATGGTGGTTGATTGCACCATCTCGATGTACGAGGACGAAACCACTGCTGAAGTGACCAGTGACCCAAGGATTCGCAGGAGGGATGGTCGTCCTAATAGGTAAGTTGTTTTAATTTTGTATGGATTACTTAGTCATATCTGCCCGAATATTTGGTATAAGTATATCTCGGCCGAAGAAAATTATTTCTTCGGGAATCAAGGTCTACGTTTGACGGACACTTTTTAGGGTTCCGTAGCCAAATGGCAAAAAACTGAACCCTTATGGATTCGTCATGTCTGTCTGTCTGTCTGTCTGGCCGTCCGTATGTCACAGCCACTTTTTTCCGAAACTAATAAGAACTATGCTTCTGAAACTTGGTAAGTAGATGTATTCTGTGAACCGCATTAAGATTTTCATACAAAAATATAAAAAAACAATAAATTTTGGGGGTTCTCCATTCTTAGAACAGAAACTCAAATTTTTTTTTTCATCAAACCATTGCTTGTGGGGTTATCTATGGTATGGGGTCTTCAAAAATGATATTGAGGTTTTTTATAAGTACATATTTTTTCTAAACTGAATAGTTTGCGCGTGAGACACTTCCAAAGTGGTAAAATGTCCCCACCCCCCCCCCCCCCACCCCCACCCCCCCGTAACTTCTAAAATAAGAGAATGATAAAACAAAAAAAAAAAAACCATGTAAACTTCCACCGAAAATTGGATTCAACGAGATCTAAAGTAGTTTTTTTTTAATACACTATTATTAAATCATCGGTCAAAGTTAAAACGAACTATAAGAACTTTTATATTAAGTATGTTACTTGTGCTACGGAACCTTTTCATGGGCGAGTCCGACCCGCACTTGGCCGCTTTTTTACTAATTTGACAGGTTTGGCGAGAACTTCAATAAAAGTTAAACACTGGTCACTTATTCAAGCATTTTGCTCTACCATGTATAAAGAAACTCCTGTTTCCCGTAGGCAAATACCAATAATTTTAATGTTGTCTATATTGATATTTTCTTCTGACGTAGACGAGATGAGACACAGAGATTACAATATTTTTTTAGCTTGCTCTCTTCCTATCCTCGAATAATGGCTTTGTTCTCACGACGGTGCAACCATCATGACCAACCATGGAGAGAGGTCCATTGCGGCTCTGCCTACCCTTTCGGGACGTGTGCCTGTGTTTTGTACGTCTTTTTTTTTTCGCAACCCTGTAACATGACGTCTTAAAAATTAAGGAAATGTCAAATACATAGGTAGGTATATGAAAATAATTGAACATCTCAATTAATGTTTCTATTCCTGTGGGGATGTCTGTATTAATGTTTCTATTCCTGTGGGGATGTCTGTATTAATGTTTCTATTCCTGTGGGGATGTCTGTATTAATGTTTCTATTCCTGTGGGGATGTCTGTATTAATGTTTCTATTCCTGTGGGGATGTCTGTATTAATGTTTCTATTCCTGTGGGGATGTCTGTATTAATGTTTCTATTCCTGTGGGGATGTCTGTATTTTTTCCTGTGACCGATCGCGAACACGAATCTGTTGTCAGGATTTAAAATATTATGGCGTGGGTTCAATATAGTCGGGTTTTCGTTTTTTGAACTGTCCACTTATCTTAAATTTAGTTTTCTCAGGTTTTCTCAATATGTTTCAACACTTATGATGGCGTTTCTTACATTTATTGCAAAGTTATAGACTCATTATTAGAAATTAATAATGATTATGTGAAACTGCCACGCCACCTACCGTAAACCTTCATCCGGCTCCTGCACTATGATTATCGATAGATAATAGGAATAGGTAGTTCCTGCACTATGATTATCGACCGATGGTAGGACTCATCATAATTACGGGACAATGAATACAAAACATCATTAAAAACTGTGTATCCATTATGGTTTAGAAACACGCATCTGATCATGTAATCATATTTACTGTTTTAATTATTGTATTATTGTCTTCACTTGAATGAATATATAATAAAATTATTATTGTAATCATCAGTTCTTTGAATCAACTCTTCGATGAATCTAAACATTCATTATCATCTTCATCATCAGCAGCCTTTAGAAGTTAGTAGACGTTTTAGTAGTAGGTTGTGAGTTTTTTGTGAAAGAGTTCGTCCGGGGTAGTAATACCTCCATACCTATTTTCGCCGCAAAGCAGTAGTGCTCGCATTGCTGTGTTAAGGTTTGAAGGGTGCCGTTTAAATTACAGGCACATGAGACTTTCATCTTTGTCTCAGGGTGGCGGGCGCAGTGAAATTCCACATAGGGCGCGTCCTAGGTGAACGTTACCTATGAAGATAATGCATTGTTAAAGGCAGAGGTTACTGCATCAGGTATGGCGGCCATCAGATTAGGATGAGGGCTTCCCCATAGCATGCAATGCAGAGATTTGACATAACCATCACGCTTGGCAGGCGGATTGGTGATCGTAGTATGAGTATTGAGTACTCAGGTGGATGCTGCTGCTCATCCCCTAGAGTAATCCCTAGTCGGCTTTTATGATCGGCCGCCTCGGAACAAATATTTGTGCGTTCTGCAGATATTTGTTCAGGGTGTTCTGGGTGTTTTCTATGTATACTTAATAAAAAATATCTATCTATGTAATGTATTATATTAGGTATATCAGTTATCTAGTACCCAAGCTCTGGCTTAGCTCGGGGCTAGATAATGTTGTGTGAACTTGTCCAGCATTATTTATTTATTTATTTTAATGATATCCACGGGAGGAGAAGGAAGGGTGTAATCTCAGGCTTTTGATGAATGAGGTGTGTCAATCGATTCGTTATTTAGGTACGGGCACAGATAAAATAATGGTAATGTTTAATGATTTTCTATAATGTTCAAAATAGGTTTCGTTTGGGCATTAAGACAGGATAAACTTTTTTTTTATACTACTTAATGGACGGAACAAGCAGATGGCCCACCTGATGTTAAACAGTAACCTCTGCCTATGAACAGTGCATTACCTCATAGGTCACGTCCGCCTAGGACGCGCCCTATGTGGCATTGCACTGCGCCCGCCACCCTGAGACATAAAGATGAAAAGTCTCATGAGCCTGTAACTACACCGGCACCCTTACCCTTCAAACCGGAACACAGCAATGCGAGCACTACTGCTTTGCGGCAGAAATAGGTATGGTGGTAGTACTTCCCCGGACGAACTCTTTCACAAAAAAGCTGTACTACTACTAAAACGTTGTAGTAGATTGACGAACTCTTTCACAAAAAAGCTCTACTACTACTAAAACGATATAGTAATTTGACGAACTCTTTCACAAAAATGCTCTACTACTTCTAAAAGTTAAAACGAGATTGACGAAACGGTACATAAGACGAGCGTGAATGAGACAGTGGGAAGGGGAAGACTTCGGCGTACGGAGATCGGAGACGTTCTAGAAAAAGGCAAGAGTACCCTTAACCGACGCATATACAGTTGTGGTCATATAATTAAGAACGATTTGAAGTTCTAGAAGTTTTTTATTTAAATCGTATCATACACAGAGATGTGTACCTTCTGAGAAGCAACTAGTTATGTAATATAATATTCACATTAATAGAGCAACCTGACTTAAGAATAAAGTATGAAATCGCTAACTATTTTTTGCACATTTTATTGATTTTATCAAAGTAACACATTCAAATAGTACTGAAACTGGACAAATAATTAAGAACGATTTATTTAACTGCTCGGGAATTGTTTTGTATGACACTTAGATTTAAAAAATCACAATATTAAAACACAGGAACACGCACAGGAAACATAAAAAGAAATTTAATAAATAATTAACTAAAATTAATAGTTAATAGCATATCCACGGCTTTTAATTACAGCTTTACACCGGCGAGGCATTGACTCTATTAATTTTTGACATTTCGCAAGAGAAATAGAGTTCCATTCTTCTAAAAAAACGTCATACAGCTCTCTTAAATTTCCACACTTTGTATTCGAAACCTTTTTCTTTACTTCAAACCACAGATTCTCTATTGGGTTTAGATCTGGACTGTTAGCAGGCCAGTCTAAGACAGAAACTAATTGCGCTGTAAGAAATTCCTTTACGGTGCGTGCAGTGTGCTTTGGATCATTGTCATGCTGGAATGTCCAAATGACCGGTAGAACGTCTTCAGCGTATGGTAACATTGTTTCTTCCAGTATATTTTTGTATTGGAACTGATCCATGTTACCTTCTATCAACTTTACAGGTCCTACACCATGTCCAGAAAAGCAACCCCAAATTTTCACATTTCCACCACCGTGCTTTAATGTAACTTTCGTGTACTTTGGGTCGAATGCTGTATTCGGGGGACGTCGTACATATCCTTTTCCATCAGAACATACTCTGTTTATTTTCGTCTCGTCAGAAAAAAGTACATTTTTCCACTGTTGCACAGTCCAGTTTTCATACTTTCTCGCAAATGCAAGCCGGGCTTGCCTGTGGCAAAGTTTTTAACATAGGTACCTTTCTTGCTATCCTACCGTGCAATTTTTCTTCTACCAAACGTCTTCGAATAGTGCGTGCTGAGATTGCTGAAGGGTTGTTTTCACCAAAATATTCTTTTCTAAGCTCTTTGGAAAAGGATTTTGTTTTGCCATACGAACGATGTTTCGGTCATCTCGAGGAGTTGTTTTTCTCTGTTTAGGTACACGTGGAACATTCGAAGTAGTTTGATACGTAGCAAAATGCTTTACAGCGTGGAAAACCATCGTTTTTGAACATTGCAGATGGTCGGCTATCTTTTTATAAGACCAATTCTTCCGGCGAAGTTTTATTATTACTTCCCTTGTAGATTTATCACAACTTTTATTTTTTCCCATTGTTTTTTCTAAAGAAGCATTCACCTTTAATCTTTTACAGCACGTAATGGCGCCAAAATTATACAAACAGTAACAAATCGACTAAGTGTTCTCTATTTAAATTTGAATAAAAGTATAAACTACTTAGCGTTCTTAATTACGTGACCAGCCAGTAATAAGGAATACTTTGTTTAAGTACTTACGTACTTACTACTTTGTTAAAGTAGTGTAAAAAGTTTGCCTATTGATTTTTAGCCAATCATGTGTATCAATGAATACAGTGGTAATATGGAAATGTTTTACGATACCGAGAGAAATAAAAACAAATGCATGCAATTAGTTTTGTATCTTAGTTGGAAAAAATCTTCCCTTTATATCAGCGTTCTTAATTATATGGCCACCACTGTATATGAAGAATGTGATGAGAGTGAATGAAGCAAAAGAGGTGTGTCAGGATCGTGGCAAGTCTCTGCCTACCTCTCCGGGAAACAGGCGTGAGTTTATGTATGTATGTTTAAAATAGGTGACTTATAAAAATGGATTTTATTAATAAATATTTGTATTTGTAAGTTTTATAACATTTTACTTAATTTTTTGGAGAAACCACCATTTATCATCATTTTATTTTCGAAAGACCTTGATATAGATTATGGCGGCCACTTTTTCAATTCTGACAACAGAATAGATTCTTGTACGGTCCTCGATAGCTGCGGGACCGGCTTCTGATGCCCGTCTCTGTTCCAGCCCTAATCGCAGCGCTCGCGGCGGCATCAGGCTGCGCGTGCGCCACCGACGTGAACGTCAAGCTCTTAGACGAGCCAGGTCTGAAGATCAGCCTAAAAGGCAACCCCTATGGCGGACTCAACTTACTCTTGGAGAGACGTAAGTGCATTACAGCCGTGGTGTGTACGCTCTAAGAAGATACCAAAGTCAATGTTTGACGACCTCTGAGGCGCGGCGGGCGAAGGTTGGCCTGCGACGCAGGAGGTTGCGGGTTCGATTCCCGATTCGAGGATCGATTCAAATATTTGTGCGATCGCAGATATTTGTTCCGGGTGTTCTGGGTATTTTCTATGTATAATAAAAAATATCTATGTATTTAATGTATTGTATTAAGTATATCAGTTATCTAGTACCCATAACACAAGCTCTGCTTAGCTTGGGGCTAGACAATGTTGTGTGAACTGTCCAGCATTATTTATTTATTTAAAGTCAAAAGTATTTTTTTCATTAAAATCACAAGGATCATTTTGAATCATCTTATAAAATAAATTTACTCCTGTTCCAACGCGACCAAACCTAGAAGAACCAGGCAACAAACACGGCTCGGCTTTATTTGATGATCCTTCTTACTACTAGGTGGGGAGCGCCTGTGTGGTACCTCGGGAACAGGTGGAAGCTAATTCAAAGAAAAAAGGAAAGAGGAACCCCTTCGTCTCCTCCCGTGGAGTTCGGAAATTATTTTATTGTGTTTTACCGTTTCAAACACTAAGTATTGTAAATTGTTTCTGAATAAATGAATTGAACTGACCGCAGTGCTCTAGCCAGGGCAGAGCCACGACACCACGAGTATTGTGTTACTGATTTTGCAGCAACAATCTTGTCACAACAATCTTCTAACACACGTCTCTCCCTCAGGTGAGATCTCCGAAGTGATAAACGTGATAGGCCGCCACACAGGCGCCATCAAAGACGTGGTCCATAACGGGGACGTGGTGATCCAGTTCGAGCACGACACGACACTCAGAATAAATACTGAGGTGGTGGCTGGGACGCGCAACGGCATTATCCTCACTCTGACCTGGGAGGCGCCGAAGCATGTGGTACTGGAAGATTGTGTCAACTTAGGTAAGAATATACATAGAACTGATTTAGGAAGAGGCAGTTCATTTTGGAAACAATACTTTTCTTTTTATGTGAATGAATGACGGAACAGGCCCACCTGGACCCTTATTATGACCAAACGGAACATAACGCAGGCTCGTAACGATATCTGCGTGGAATCATTGTTCAGAATACATTGTGACGTCACACGTTATTGGCAAGTAATCTCCTATGGTCATAGCGAATAAGGGCCCTGGTGTTCAAATCTCTGCCCTATAAGAATGCATTACCTCACAGGCACGTCACAAGTCACGTCCACCTAGGACGCGCCTTATACATAGCATTGCGCTGCACCCGCCACCCTGAGACATAAAGATGAAAAGTCCCATGTTCCTGTAATTTCACCGGCACCCATACCTACCCTTCAACCGGAATACAGCAATGCGAGCACTACTGGCTCAACATTAGTATTGCTACTAGTATAGTATTATTTTATCTGTGGTATTGCCGTGGCAATGCAGCCAGCATGTTAGAGAAGCTTCAGCCTGGCAGTGATTTGGATCAGTTGAGCTACCTTTAGATCGTTTGCAACGTTTTCAACGTTCTTCAGATAGCGCAACTGTATCATTTGTATTTTTAAAATGTTGTAATTCTTACTTGTGTTAATAGTTGTATTAATATTTCTGTAAATGAATGTTTATCTGTCTTAATAAAGTCTCAATAAGTCTTCCCAGCTGATGATAATGATTATATCTTTGAATTCTCTAGGATTCGATCAAATTGTATTTTTCCCGCTGCTCGCTCTAACTAAAGCCTTTTGTCTAAAACAGCAAAAATAAATTATTCCAATGGCATGCCAGATATCTCAATAGGTACCTATCTACCTTGTTAGATTGCATTCCATGCATGAATTGAATTTCAGGTGCAGCACACTGGTTTGGCGGTCCCCAACAGAAACGGCAATATTGGCCGATAGAGCGTCTAGTACTCCCTAACTACTCCTATATCACCAAGGAAGCTGACAACTGCGCAGTGGCCGAACCCTACTGGCTGAATTCCCGAGGAGTCTTCTACTACTTCGACAAAAAAGTCCCACTTTTCGTCGACCAAAACGACCTGGAAAAGAACGCAGCTTGCTTTATCGCATCAGTTAAACCACCGTTCTCCAGCAACAGGACGAAGAATGAATTGATTTACGCAATAGGAATCTTCGATGATGTTAGGAAAGCTCATGAATACGCAGTTGAAAGGTATTTGGATAAGCCAACAGGTATTCCAGACGAGAGGATGATGACTTACCCTATTTGGTCAACATGGGCTCGGTATAAAAGAAACATCGACCATGATCTAGTGCTGAAGTTCGCTGATGAAATCAATGACAAAGGATTCCCTAACAGTCAGTTTGAGATTGATGACCTCTGGGAGGTCTGCTACGGTTCTCAAACAGTTGACGTGAATCGGTTCCCGAGTATGAGGAGTACTGTTGATAAGTTGAAAGAGAAAGGATATAGAGTGACGGTTTGGACGCATCCGTTTGTGAATAAGGGGTGCGAGCCGTGGTACTCTGAAGCTATGGATAACGGGTGAGTTACATTACAAATAATTATCGTTGTATGCAAGGTGAGGCAGCTTAATAACCAAATGTAGGAATTAGATATAAAACTATTTTAAACTTCTTCCATGGCTGGTAGGTTAGATACAATTTTACAAACAAGTAGAGTTAATTTGAAATACAATGACTGAAAACATATGTCAAAAAGCTTCAGATAGGCTAGTAGCCACTTTAGGTGTCGATGGTGGATAGACTTCTCGATCTGATCCTAGTTAGTAGTAGTAGAGCTTTTTTGTGAAAGAGTTCGTCCGGGGAAGTACTACCACCATACCTATTTCTGCCGCAAAGCAGTAGTGTTCGCATTGCTGTGTTCCGGTTTGAAGGGTAAGGGTGCCGGTGAAATTACAGGCACATGTGACTTTTCATCTTTATTTCTCAGGGTGGCGGGCGCAGGGCAATGCCACATAGGGTGCGTCCTAGGTGGACGTGACCTATGAGGTAATGCACTGTTCATAGGCAGAGGTTACCGCTTATCATCAGGTGGGCCATCTGCTTGTTCCGTCATTCAGTAGTATAAAAAAAAAAAAAAAAAACTCCTTTTATTCATAGGACGAGCAGACACACCACTCAGTACCTTCCTTATGTCATTCGTACTAAACCAGAACTGCGAACTGCTAAGGAGTGGAACACTCTACCACCGTCTGTATTTCCTGAAAGCTATAATCTGGGTATTTTCAAGACAAGAGTGAATAGGTGCCTTCTAAACCTTTGTGCTCCATCTACGGCCAAATCTACACTTACCAACGGATGAAATCGGTTCAGCCGTTCTTGAGTTATAAGTGGTGTAACTAACACGACTTTGTTTTATATATAGGTATAGATATAAGAAGATATACTGTTTGTTTTCCAAATAAAATAAATACATTTCTAAAACCAACAGACGACAGCCTAACGCAAGGCACCTCTATTTCCCAGATATGTGGTCTCTTCAGAGTACGGCTCTGCAGAGACGAGCTGGTGGAACGACAATGAGACCACGACAGCCTACATCGACTTCACGAAGCCCGCGGCGAGGACGTGGTACGTCGACCGACTGCAGAAACTGAAGGACGACTATGGAATTGACAGCTTTAAGTTTGATGGGGGCGAATCTGGATGGTCACCGCAGGTTAATACAGAACAGAATACAGGGGCTAATGGTCTAACGAACTGGTAATCGCTTTCGATTACTATTTTACAATACATCGCGCAGTATGTTTTGAATATTACAACTCTAAAAAATACTCTAATATATGCTGCGCAATGTATTGCGAAATCGTGATCGAAGGCGATTGCCAGTTCGAGACAATAGGAGGGCTGGTACGGAAACTTTTTTTTATTTGTGTAATGATGGAATTGGCGGTCCGTTTAGTTCAACTGCAAAGGTTATTGAGATTACACTTAGGTAGAGCATTGCAGGCCTTCGTACCGGAGGGATTACACTTCGCCCGCCATCCCGCCTCGGAACAAATAATTGTGCGATCTGCAGATATTTGTTCAGGGTGTTCTGGGTATTTTCTATGTATAATAAATATAAAATAAAATATTTCTGGACAGTTCACACAACATTATCTAGCCCTAAGCTAAGCAGAGCTTGTGTTATGGGTACTATACAACTGATATACTTAATACAATATATTACATAGATAGATATTTTTTATTATATATAGAAAATACCCAGAACACCCTGAACAAATATCTGCGGATCGCACAAATATTTGTTCCGAGGCGGGAATCGAACCCGCAACCTCCGGCGTCGCATCGCAGGTGAACGTTCGCCCGCCGCGCCACAGAGGTCGACAAAAAATATCTATCTATGTAATGGATTGTATTAAGTATATCAAATCAAATCAAATATCTTTATTTCAGGCTTATTGGAAAATGTACAAAAACCTAAACAATAAGCCCATAGCAACATAATTTAGTAGGTACATACATTTAGTATTAGGTAGTAGAGCTTTTTTGTGAAAGAGTTCGTCCGGGGAAGAACTACCACCAAACCTATTTCGTTGAGGATAACTGCTTTAAAACTCAGTCGCAAGATTCCACCCGTATTCCACCCAGAAAAACATACCTACATACATTCTTCTTAATTTGCTTCGACCAAAATAAATTTGGTCGAAGCAAATTAAATAGAAGCTTGTAAAACAAAAGGGCCACATACTTCATGCTGGTCCCTCTCCTAACACACGGAGACCAAGAAAGAACCAATGACACGAAGAAGTAGGTAGCTGCAAATGAATAGCTTCTCTTTTTAATCTTTTTAGTTTAGGGGTTAAATTGGCCAAGATAACGAAGCCCCTCATTGTTTCAGATACCGGTGTTGCAAGGAGATATAAGGGACCAGCCAGGAGTGATCACAGCTGACTACGTGAGGGCGGTCGCTCAGTTCGGGCCCATGGTCGAAGTGCGAGCAGGATACAGGTAAGACGGTACTGCATCATCATTATAAGGGACCAGCCGGGAGTGATCACAGCCGACTACGTGAGGGCGGTCGCTCAGTTCGGGCCCATGGTCGAAGTGCGAGCTGGATACAGGTAATACGGTACTGCATCATCATTATAAGGGACCAGCCGGGAGTGATCACAGCCGACTACGTGAGGGCGGTCGCTCAGTTCGGGCCCATGGTCGAAGTGCGAGCAGGATACAGGTAAGACGGTACTGCATCATCAGTATCTGGAACGCAGTCACTGGTAAAGACCCTGCGTATGGTATCATTGAGTCTAGCGTGGCGGGCAACCCTATAACGGCGGCCCTGATGCACGATAATCTGAGTTAACCAAGCTCCTCAATCTCCGTACCGCACTGTACACTGATTAGGGGCACAGCAGTAGTAGTTTAGTAGTAGTAGCTTTTTTGTAAAAGAGTTCGTCCGGGGAAGTACTACCTCCATACCTATTTCTGCCGCAAAGCAGGAGTGCTTGTTCCGGTTTGAAGAGTATGGGTGCCGGTGAAATTACAGGCACGTGAGATTTTTCATCTTTATTATCAGGGTGGCGGGCGCAGTGCAATGCCACATAAGGCGCGTCCTAGGTGGACGTGACCTATGCGGTTTTACTTTGTTAAAGGCAGAGGTTACCGCTTAACAGCAGATGGGCCGTATGATTGTTCCGTCATTAACGTCGTTAAAAAAACCTTGCACCCTACCCTAAACAAGTTGCAATATGGAAAGTAACCGGATCCATTAAATACTTCCATCTCAAAACTTTCAGAACCCAAGACCTCCCTATCTTCGTGCGTATGATAGACAAGGACAGCTACTGGACCTTCGAGAACGGCCTGCCCACTCTCGTCACGACCCTCCTGCAGATGAATATGAACGGATACCCGTTGGTACTTCCCGACATGATCGGGGGGAATGGGTACAGCGAAGCACCCAGTAAGGAACTCTTCATCAGATGGTTACAAGCGAATACGTTTATGCCTAGCATGCAGTTCTCTTATGTGCCCTGGGATTATGACAATGAGGTGAGTTGGTAACTGTTAGACCGCCATACCAGAAGGCAAATTCTCTCTGAATGTTGACCGAATATTGAATTCACAAAGCTTGAAAATTGGTACTCTGCTCTCTCATTGCTGCTACTTTCGATTTATGGCGACCAACGATTAGAGTAGGATAGTGTTTTACATAATTGGAAAGAGTGTAAGGAAGGCGTCTACGATGCTAAGAAATTATTCGAAATTCTCGGAATATCTTAAATAAATTGATAATAAAACAAAAGAAAAAAAATGCTGGACTGTTCTCACAACATTATCTAGCCCCAAGCTAACCAGAACTTGTGTTATGGGTATCTACTAGATAACTGATATACGTTCGCTGCTGATTTAATTTTCAATACAAAACGTAGAACATATATACACGTGTGTGTTTTCCAGCAAAGAACGTGTAATAAAATACATTACATAGATAGATATTTTTTATTATACATAGAAAATATACAGAACACCCTGAACAAATATCTGCAGATCGTACAAATATTTGTTCCGACGCGGGAATCGAACCCGTAACCTCCTGCGTCGCGGGCGATCCTTCGCCCGCCGCGCCACAGAGGACGTCAAACGAATTGGTAATGCTTTTGAACAAGTTTTAGTTACGTTGATTTAATGACATTTACGACATCGACACTAGATCGGAATATGACCCACACTTTTCGATAAAGTATTACATTGTATTATTAGTATTTATTTGTTCAGGGTGTTCTGGGTATTTTCTATATATAATAAAAAATATCTATCTATGTAATATATTGTATTAAGTATATCAGTTGTCTAGTACCCATAACACAAGCTCTGCTTAGCTTGGGGCTAGACAATGTTGTGTGAACTGTTTCCAGCATTATTTATTTATTTATTTATTTACATTTTTTCTTAATTTCCAGACGATTGCCATAAGCAAGAAGTTTGTAGATCTCCACGCTCAGTACGCGCCGGAGATCATCTCGGCTTGCAAGAAGGCAGTCTCCGACGGAGCGCCCGTCAACCCGCCCATCTGGTGGATAGCGCCGAACGACACCACAGCACACGGCATTTGGGACGGTAAGACTTTCCAGAAGACTTTCAAATGGACAGGGTTCGAGAAACTGTCTTCTCAAATACAGATACAGCCGTGCTATGTCAGTAATGGGAAGCAATGGCGGCGATGAGCTCACCAATAGTCACATCTTTTAGGGTTCCCTACCTCAAAAGGTAAAACGGAACCATTTTAGGATCACTTTGTTGTCCGTCTGTCTGTCAAGACCCTTTTTCTCAGGAACGCGTGGAGGATATCAAGCTGAAATTCATATCAAATACTCAGATCTACTGTCCCTTGGAGCTGTGAAAAAACCAAACTTCTAAGCCACCGCAATCAAAAGATACAGCCGTTTATGCTGAAGAAAGAAAGAAAGAAGAAAGAAAGAAAGAAAATTTATTTATTTTACCACACGCACAACACACACATAAAACAAGAAGATAAAAACAAAAATCTACTAAGTATAGGTATAGGTACTACAAGATCATAAAGAATGCTGCAAATTTTCTACACTCGCAAGGGAATCAAAACCTACAGGGTACTTCCCGTGAACTAAGAATCTTGAAATTTGGTACGAAGCAACGTCTTATAGCACAGATATAGGAAAAATTGCGAAAAGCATTAACTTTTAGTTACATCATAATATAATAAAAATATTTTTAATAATTATAAAGTTACTACATAGATGATGGTACGGAACCCTTCGTGCGCGAGTCCGACCCCCACTTGGCTGGTTTTTTTTTTAAGAAACTAATATGCAATCTAGCTTACGGCCACGATAAAGCAACACCGTGGGTATTGTCGATGCGCTGCCTACCCTGAAGGAATTTATGAACATTTTTCTTGAAGCGACACATGTCGTAACCAAGCGGGAACACCTCAGATGGAAGCTCATTCCATAGTTTGTAGGTATGGAGAAGAAATGATCTCGAGAAACGAGTCGTACGAGAAACCCAGGGTTCTATGATGTGCGGATGAGCTTTTACACGGTTCCGGGAAGAGCGATGGTAACATCTCGAAGGGGGGGTATATTCCTACGATGGTGCAGCCCACGGTGAAAAGAGATCCATTGAGGCTCTGCCTAAACTTTCGGGGAAAAGGCGTGTGTCTATGTATGTATGTATGTACAGGTACCGCAGAGCCTCAAGACGAAAGTCTACAATCAGTGCGTGTTGCCAGTGATGACGTACGGCACTGAAACGTGGCGTCTAACTATTGGCCGCATACGAGAGCTCAAGGTTGCGCAGCAGGCTATGGAGAGAGATACGCTCGGAGTTTCGCTACTTGATATAATCCTAAAAGATGGAAATCCGTTGAATAACCAGCATCATAGAAATAGCGCAAGCAAAACTATTTTGACCCAGTGCTCGTTATTAAATTAATTTAAAATTTGCCATACTGTCTAGTTCCGATGACAATATAGTATTATGGTGACAGCGAGCTGATCTGATGATGGAGACGGAAGTCGAACAACGGATCTCCTCGATGGATAATATTATACTGGTCTGGTGTTGTTTGGACTCACTTTAACACAGTTCTGATAACTAATTTCATCATCATCATTTTGTAAAAGATTTATAATAAAAAATAAAAAATTAACACTAATAATCTTTCAGAATACCTCCTACTTGATAAGCCCTGATATAATCTCCGTTCAGAATACCTCCTAGGCGATATACCCAGATATAATTCATTTCGGAACACCACATAGGCGATAAGCCCAGAAAAATCTCCTTACAGAATATCCCTCAGCTGATAGAACCTGATTCAGAATATATACATCCTCTTAGAATACCTCCTAGGCGATAAACCGTGATATAAACTCCTTTCAGAATACCTTCCATGCGTTACACCCTGATGTGATCTCCATACAGAATACCTCCTAGGCGATAAACCCTGATATAATCTCCTCACAGAATATGCCACAGCCGATAGACCCTGCTACAATCTCTTTTCGGAATACCGCCTAGGCTATAAACCGTGATATAATCTCTTCTTAGAATACCTCCGAGGCGATAAACCGTGATATAATCTCCTCTTAGAATACCTTCCAACCAATAAACCGTGACAAAATCTCCTTTCAGAATACCTCCTAGGCGAGAATATCCTCGTAGCCCCGATACTAGAGCACGCAGCCATAGAACGTGATGTGTACCTCCCCGAGGGCACGTGGCTGCAACAAGGGGATCCAAGCAAGAGGGTCCAAGGTGGTGATTGGATAAGGAAGTACCCCGCGCCGCTGAACACTCTGCCTTATTTCGTTAAAATTTTGTAACATACTTTAAGTGCAATAGTTAAAGTTTAGAATCCTTTGGTTGTAAATATGTATGCATTAAATTATTTATTATATGAGTGTTGTGTGAGTAGTTCATTTCATTTAAAGACTACGTGACTGCACCCGGACTTGTTTGTAAGATTCGTTGGTATAAGATTTGTCCAGGCTGCTAGCTTATTTATGGAATGTGTTATTACTGGGAGAAAGCGTTAGCTGAGTCAATCGTGGGAAGCAATGGCGGCGATGAGCTCACCAATCACCACGTTTATATTCCACGATGGTGCAACCCATTGTGAAAAGAGGCCCGATGAGGCTCTGCCTACCCCTTCGGGGAAAAAGGCGTGTGTCTATGTATGTATGACTGCATAATGCCCTACACTAACATACATAGTCCTCAGCTCCATTTGCGCTAATTTACCAAATAAAACAAAACCCTTCTAAGCGATAAGACCGCCCATTGCACTTATAATTACGTAGTTATCAATGTTCTTTATTATTTAATAAAGTGCACAATAAGATAAGATAAGATAGGTGTTTATTGTTTCAAAAATGGTACGAGTATCCGGTACACGCTTAATATTACATTATGTTACTTAAATGACGACCTCTTTGGCGTGGCGGGCGAAGGTTCGCTTGCGATGCAGGAGGTTGCGGGTTCGTTTCCCGCCTGGGAACAAATATTTGTACGATCTGCAGATATTTGTTTAGGGTGTTCTGGGTTTTTCTATGTATAATAAAAAAACTATCTATGTACTGTATTGTATTAAGTATATCAGTTATGTAGTACCCATAACACAAGCTCTGCTTAGCTTGGGGCTAGATAATGTTGTGAACTGTCCAGCATTATTTAATTATTTAAATAAATAATGTGAAAATTTGTACCACGGGTAGGCTCTGTTCCCCACACTAGGATATTAGATATTATGTAGTAGCAAGGATAATGTACGTACATTGCAAAAGGATATTAGATATTATGTAGTAGCAAGGATAATGTACGTACATTGCAAAAGGATATTAGATATTATGTAGTAGCAAGGATAATGTACGTACATTGCAAAAGGATATTAGATATTATGAAGTAGCAAGGATAATGTACGTACATTGCAAAAGGATATTAGATATTATGTAGTAGCAAGGATAATGTACGTACATTGCAAAAGGATATTAGATATTATGTAGTAGCAAGGATAATGTACGTACATTGCAAAAGGATATTAGATATTATGTAGTAGCAAGGATAATGTACGTACATTGCAAAAGGATATTAGATATTATGTAGTAGCAAGGATAATGTACGTACATTGCAAAAGGATATTAGATATTATGTAGTAGCAAGGATAATGTACGTACATTGCAAAAGGATATTAGATATTATGTAGTAGCAAGGATAATGTACGTACATTGCAAAAGGATATTAGATATTATGTAGTAGCAAGGATAATGTACGTACATTGCAAAAGGATATTAGATATTATGTAGTAGCAAGGATAATGTACGTACATTGCAAAAGGATATTAGATATTATGTAGTAGCAAGGATAATGTACGTACATTGCAAAAAGATATTAGATATTATGTAGTAGCAAGGATAATGTACGTACATTGCAAAAGGATATTAGATATTATGTAGTAGCAAGGATAATGTACGAACATTGTAAAAGGATATTAGATATTATGTAGTAGCAAGGATAATGTACGTACATTGCAAAAGGATATTAGATATTATGTAGTAGCAAGGATAATGTACGTACATTGCAAAAGGATATTAGATATTATGTAGTAGCAAGGATAATGTACGTACATTGCAAAAGGATATTAGATATTATGTAGTACCAAGGATAATGTACGTACATTGCAAAAGGATATTAGATATTATGTAGTAGCAAGGATAATGTACGTACATTGCAAAAGGATATTAGATATTATGTAGTAGCAAGGATAATGTACGTACATTGCAAAAGGATATTAGATATTATGTAGTAGCAAGGATAATGTACGTACATTGCAAAAGGTGCAGGGATACATTAATTAGCAACATTAATCAAGCCTAGTTATTAAGTAGTAATTCTAAGAAAAAGGTGAAATTAATAAAAGCATTAAGAATCCTAATTAAGTAGGTAAAGTAAGTACTACTTGTACTACACTAAGTAGGTAAAGTATTTTATCTACACTCAAATCGAAAAATTCGAATTACGAATTCAAAGACGGTTCTATACAGACGCACTTTATAGACGCATATACATAAAATTAAGAATAAAACTCGTTATAGTACCGCCAACTGTATCATAAAACTCATTATAGTACCGCTATCTTTTTTTTTATTAATTCATTAAACTAGCCTATGGTTATAGCCTGAAAAAAAGGCGAACGCATGCGCAGTTCGAACTGTGAAAAAATGGCGCACGCATGCGTAGTTTGAACTTAATTTCCCGCGCTTCCCATATTACTATACCAAATAAATAACTTCCTTGTAACCTACCTACTTTGTTTAATTTCAATTTTTCCTCAGAGTGAAGACAAAGTAGTGCATGAAACTGCATATAACTTAGGTATTAAAACACTCGAGTCAAACTATTATCGCAAACAGACTCTCGTGTTTTAATACCCCTTCTTATATGACAGTTGCATAAACTACTATTTCACACCACCTGCTCGACAATGTCCTATTGCATATCATGCAACCTCAACGTAAAGTAAAGCATTATCTCTTAAGGGATATAAAGTTGTATGTTACTCCCTAGGGAGTAAAGTGATTTGAATTTGGAACGTTTAATTCGTGTGGAAAAACCTCTTGTTTTTATAATACCAGTGTCAGACAGCGGCTTCGCTCGTTAAGTTAAAAAAATGCCCATATGGCATTGTAAAGAGGTTTGTTCGAAAATCTAACTGGCCACCATAAGCAAAATTAAACAAAAAAAAAGAAAAACGTGCGATTACTGAATGTGAAATGTGAAACAAAAGACGGTGTTTGGTGCTGTGATTTTCAGTGAATTTTAATTGTCTAGCAGATGTGAAAGTATAGTATGCTCCTCTGGAATAAAGCCTGTCTTCGTCTTGGGCATAACCCCTCGCGAGTCCCTCGTTTCGCTCAGGGTTCATGCCGCCCGTGACGTAAGACACTGCTTTACTCCCTAAGTGCATAATCTACTATTATATTCTATTCTATTCTACTGGTGGCACAGAGACGGACAGTCTCAACTCTCATTGGTAATGACGTAGGCTTATGTTTAGCCACGTGACCATCGTATCTAGGAATAGCATATTTATGGTTCTACCAAAAATAAAACTCAATAGTTACTTACATTTCTATATATAACATTAAAAAGTATCTATATATACACCGCTGGTAAATTATGCACAGACCGTGACGTCCTTCACCAGCCCGCGGCCCAGTGTGGTGAAGTCTTCAACAATGGCCGCCGTGTTCACTCTGTACTTGGTATCGCCTTGCACTTCCACTGGTGTTAGCGCGTTCGCGGTTAGTAACTGCAATTCATAAAGTATACATAATATAATAATAGCATACTTCTTTATTATTATTATTTGTTCATTAATTATGTATAATTTTAATTGTGAAGCAGACATCCGTGTTTTTCAGTTACATGGTTCCAGCGGAAGATCAGCGTTGTATTGCTACAACACAACAAATGCTGAGCTGGACGCCAATTTGTGTCAGTGTTACGTGACTGGTACTAGGAGGCACAACTTAGTTTTATCTTTCTTTGTTTCTGTGTGTGTGTGTGTGTGTGTGTGTTTTTTTGTGTGTCATTTTGTGTGGTATGTTGTTTCCATGGTTTGTTGACACAAATAAATGTTTTTTCTTTCTTTCTTTCTTATAATATAACATCCAACAATCGCATAGTTTTTTTTTGTATACTACTTGGAATAACGGACCAAGCAGATGGCCCACCTCATGTTAAGCGGTACCCTCTGCCTGTGAACAGTGCATTATCACATAGGTCATGTCCACCTAGGACGCACCCTATGTGGCATTACACTGCACCCGCCACCCTGAGTCATAAAGATGAAAGTCTCATGTGCATGTAATTTCACCGGCAACCACACCCTTCAAACCGGAACACAGCAATGCGAGCACTACTGCTTTGCGGCAGAAATAGGTATGGTGGTAGCACTTCCCCGGACGAAGTCATTCATAAAAAAGCTCTACTACTACTACTCCCAAAAACGCTCTACTACTACTCCCAAAAAAAGCTCTAATACTACTAAAATACAAACATACATAGTCCTGATCCCACACTAGGATCCCCTGTGACCTACGAGTACCATAGTACCACAACACTCAGACACAAATTAATATTAGCAGATCATACAAACATTTGTTCCGCAGCGGGAATCAAACTCGAACTTAACATCAGGTGAGCCGTCTGTTTGTTCCGTCAATCCAAGATCAACTACTTTATTATTTATTAGTACGGACCGGGTGTATCCGGTCTAGAGTAGACCGATCCATCTCCTCCCGTGGATGTTGTAAAACTCTACTAAAGGATTACACCAGGGTACGGGCAGCAGCATCCACTAGAGTACTCAACAACAATAATAATAAATAATAATGCTGGACAGTTCACACATCATTATCTAGCCCCAAGCTAAGCAAAGCTTGTGTTGTGGGTACTAGATAACTGATCATAGATAGATATTTTGTATTAGACATACATAGAAAATACCCATAACACCCTGCAAAAATATTTGCAGATCGTATAAATATTTGTTCCGAGGCGGGAATCGAACCCGTAACCTCCTGCGTCGCAAGCGAAGCTTCGCCCGCCGCGCCACAAAGGTCGTCATGACCAATGCGATGACCAATCTGCCTGCCAAGCGTGGTTGTTTTAGCTGTTGGCTAGCTTATTACGTATCTTGCAATAGCAATGCGATAGCAATAATTGCGCGAGAACTGCGCGATCATCGCATCTTGCAATTTGGATGCGATAATCGCGCAATTATTGCTATCGCAAGATACGTAATAAGCTAGCGGTTTCTGCTGTTAACTTGAGGGTATAGTATTATTTTATCTGTACTTGAGGGTAGTTTGTAAATCTCCACTGACCGATACAACGGCACCAGAGCCTTTGTGCGTTGAGAGAGCTGGACGTTCTATGTTATCCGCTATTATTATTGACCGTGTCAATTACATTAGACATTTTACTTTGGTGTTTGTGGACACTGCATATCTCATGGACTCTGTGGCGCGCCCTGCACGCCTGGAGCTTACCTGCTGCCCCTGAAGTCGACAGGTAGGTGGTGCATAATAACCCTCTGGGAGACTGTAGGAACTAACTGTGTCCCACCAATACAACTTCACTTTCACACAAACCTGCCAGCATTAATTGAAAAATAAAAGAGCCTGTAAAACCTGAACAATAGCTAATCCCCTCATCGCATGCTATTGGCAGTGGACGTAGGCTGGTGATGATGATGATTATTGGTAGGTACCTGAAACTCCTTGTATCCTGCGACTTCTGGTTTCCACAGCACGGCGATGACCTCGCCTCCGTACCGGTCGTGGAAGAACAGCGCGAACTCGCTGAATGCACTCTGTGAGGAAACATAATAAGTTTTTTGAGAAAAAAATATTTTTCAATACAAGCTTTTATAAAATTAGTGATCGTAACCGTGTGCTAATCAAAATGAGCCTAAACACGGCCACTATTACTGTTACAACGACGGTCTACTATTATCCCTCGCGGTCTACTATTATCCCTCGAGGAGTTCCGTTGTCCACCTTCCGTCTCCAGCATCAGATCAGCTCGCTGTCACCATAATATTGCATTTTCCAAAGACCAAGATGACCTGCAGTTTGGAGGATACACTCCTTTTATGGTCCAAGGATAGAATTTCCTAAGTTCACTAAAGAAGGTGCAACGGGGTTTGAAGTTTGTGTGGAAAAAACTCCACGTGGACGAAATCACGGGCGTTCCACCAGTGAGATACAAAATTTTCCTTGCATCGATATCCTCACTGCGGGTCATGACCTTTATGTAGGACTCTGGTCTGCGCGTCCTATCATAAAGGTCACGACACTCGTGATCTGTCCTCTGCATAGCGGATGGCGTCACTCAGGTTGGAGCTGAGCGAACCTGATCGATCCAATACATGGGGTCCATCCCCTACAGCTTCTTATTTTGCATGTAACAGCCAAATTATTAGGCATTTTTTTAAAATTTGCGATGAGATAATAATTATTCACGTACCCTCAAATCTTGCAAGTACTCCCGCACGGGATGGAACTCCACAATGGGTATGATCTCCTCGGCGAGCTTATCCGGCAGCGGCCTCAGCTCCGGCTTCTTATCCGGCCTCTCGGCGACGTACGGCACTAGGTGCGGGTGTAGGTGGATCAGTACGTCGTAGCCGGATAGGGATGGGACGAATGCACCCTACCGAATACGAAATAGTATTACAATACATCGGAGTTACTTTTCACTAGAAACGGAATATTTACCATGAGTTTTGATTGTTCCCGATATTTCGGCACAGTTGCATGCGCCATGATCACGGGAGAACTAACTAAAGTTTTAACGAGTAGATGTTATTGGCAGATATATCGATCTACCCTCTTTCTCACTCTTTTAGCCAAACAAAACCCTTAATAAAAACTCGAAAAACTAACCATGATAGTCTCAAAAGTTACATCGGAGTTCATCACCAGTCCAGCAAGGAATCAAATATGACATGACAAACGAACAATTGAAGACGCATGTTGTCATTGAGAGTGTTCAACTTCGTTTCCATATATCTACTCCTCACGAGCGTCTGTGTTTGAGCCGACAGCGCTGCAGTTAGACTATAAGCAACTAAAGCCAACTTCTTTTTTATACATCTTTAGATGACGGTACTGGCAGATGGCCCACCTGATGTTAAGTGGTATATACCCTCAGCCTATGAACGTTGCATTATCTCATAGGTCACGTCCATCAAGTATGCGCCCAATGTGGCATTGCACTGCGCCCGTCACCCTGAGACATAAAGATGAAAGTCTCATGTGCCTGTAATTTCACCTGCACCCATACCCTTCAAACCGGAACACAGTAATGCGAGAACTACAAAAAAAACCAACAAAAGTAACTTACCAATAAGTTATCATTAAACTTGTCCAACTGCGTCTCCATATAGGTGAGAGTGCTCCTCGCGAGCGCCTGTGCCCGCGCCGTGACGGGGTGCGTCAAGCCGCGCGCCCACTCGCCCGGGAGCGGGCCGTCGTACGCCGTCGCGATGCAGATCGGTGCTCGGGACTCATCGGTGGACAGCTGCTGCTCCATTGTGGATATTTCTTCACCTAGAATTTAAAACGAAGTTCGAAATCAGACGTGCGAAGAATAATTGCCATGGCTAAGAACGCCATGTCTCAGCTACACAAGATCTGGGCAGATAGAGGTAGGTATATCAATCAGGACGAAACAAGCTACTGACTATACTATAGTATTGTCCATCTTTCAATACGGCCCGGAGACTTGGACGTTGAGGAAAGCCGATCGAATATAAACGTGTCGTTTTTTCTAAAACATTTTTGTTAAAATCTACCCTAATATTTAATTAGAAAGAGGTAAAATTTGTGAGAGTTTACATACATACTACATAGATACACGCCTTTTTCCCCGTTAGGGTAGGCAGAGCCTCAAATTGGCCTCTTTTCACTGTGGGTTGCACCATCGTGGGAAATAGACGTGACAGGTGGTGAGCTCATCGCCACCATTGCTTCCCACGACTGACTCTGCTAACGCGTTCTTCCAGTAATAACAAATTCCTTATAAGCTAGCAGCCAGGACAAATCTTATACCAACGAATCTTACAAGCAAGTCCAGGTAATCCCGTAGTCGGCTTTTACGACATCCACGACAGGAGATGGAGGGTCTATTCTTGGGCCGGACACACCACGAATTAGAGTTTATTGGGATATAAGATAGCCATAGCCCAGATGTTGAGCAAGCTGAAGTGGCAGTGGGCCGGTCATGACTGCAGAAGAACCGATAACCGGTGGAGTAAACGAGTTCTCAAATGGAGACCGCGTCTAGGCAAACGTAGTGGCCTCTGGCTAGGTGGAGCGACGACTTGCGCGGGGTGGCTGGCAGAAACTGGATGACGAGAGCTGAAAACCGGGCTCAGTGGCGTGCCATGGGAGAGACCTATGTCCAGCAGTGGACGGCAGTAGGTTGATGATGATGATGATGATGGGATATAAGAAGTAATCTCTGGAACTACCGACCGTGGAACTTGGAAACGGCTGAGCGAATTTCAATGATATGTGCTTAGTGGATGGATTCTTGGGGCGGCGTCAAGAGAGAGAGAGGGGACGGGGCAAGAGGGAGACGGGGGGGGGGGGTTAGGGGGGGGTACGGGGATTGCTTTTATTCCGAAAACCAAGCCTCGGGATATGTAAATATACGTGACTCACGCGTCATATCTTCATTGAAGTCCAAGACCACGACCTCGGTCGCCCACTCCGTCCGCAGCAAGCACTGCAGCGCCCTCATCAGCCCCGCGGTGGGAGAGGAGGGGGGGCGCGCGGGCTCGCAGCGCACGAACACGCACGCGCACAGCAGCTCCGCGAGAGTGGACGGGAAGTGCGGCGGCGAGAGCAGGTGGGCGGACAGCCAGCGCTTGAACAGGCAGACGGTCGGCCCGAACGCTGGGTACTTTTGGTGGAGGCTGAAAGATTATACAAAATCTTCAAAAGTGAAAGTTTACAATATTTTGTTAAGGTATAACGCAAAATTACCAATCTTAGATTAGATTTTTAACTGACTAAATCAAGTACAATATTCAAATTAAAAATATACATGGATACATTATTACTACATTATAATACAGAGGGATCACCCAGACAGAAACACGAAAGGACAAAATTTACTCGATAAAAAAAAACACAAAGTAACCTCTAACTTTTGGCTAGATTCGATTGTTTGTCAATATGGTACAGATTATTGGGTCAAAAATTGGATAAATAAAATCAATACAATAAAGCGGAGGGTTCACCCACGGGGTTTTTTAAATTATCTATATTTCACGAGGTATTCAATAAAAACCGCTTTTTCGAGCGGCGCGTGGCGTTTTTTTTTTTGTATGAAGATTTCTTGCGGGCGCATTCTTAATTGAATTTGAAATTAACATGACAATTGGAACCTTAATATTTATTTTAAGTCTGTTGACACAGTAACGTGTATTGTCATACCCGTCAGATGATTTATTTGTCTTTTTTTTATATTCGAAGTAATTTAAGGGAATTGTAACTCGCAGGTTGACTCTCTTGTCGCCCCTTCGCACGAGCTTCTGGCTTCACACCGATTCATAAACTGATAAATTTAATCGAAAACGTATTTTTTTTAAATCACTAATTATACCTACCTCGTTTTGATTTTAATTAAAACCCCTTTCAAACGACATTTTACACGATATGGTAACATTTTCCGCGTAATAGTAGATTGCGATACGAGTGTCTTAAATAGTCTTATTGCAAACGAGTTGACGTTAACGGCGAGGGTTTACCATTGTCACGACTTTCCAATAACCTTTACGTCAGAGTCGTTTAATACAGTTGCGAGAAAACAGTTAAATAATATCTCAAGCCGCCAAATATCTATCCCGAGTTTCATTTTTCTTCGTCTAGATTCAACATAATTTTATTCTCCTTTTTTAAAACTCCTTGCTAGTAAATTTTTTATTGGACTGAAAGGGACCTTACCAGTATAGCCAATAGGTGTCTTTACCAGTGTCAGATTGGTGACCAAGAATGAACCAGTAACAACTAGTGCATACATACATACATAAACTCACGCCCGTTTCCCGGAGGGGTAGGCAGAGACCGCGGATTTCCACTTGCTACGATCCTGACACATCACTTTTGCTTCATTCAATCTCATCAAATTCTTCATACATGCTCGTCGGTTAAGGGTACTCTTGACCTGGCCTTTTTAACCTCCGACGCAAAAACGTCGGGGTGTTATAAGTTTGACGTGTCTGTCTGTGTGTGTGTCTGTCTGTCTGTGGCATCGTAGCTCCCGAACGGATGAACCGATTTCGATTTTTGTTTTGTTTGAAAGGTGAATTTTTCGGGAGTGTTCTTAGCTGTTTGATCAAAATCAGTTTAGCCGTTTTATTGCGTTGAGGGTAATTTTAATTTTTACATAATATTTTTTTTTTTTTTTTTTTAGTTTATTTATCTTACAAACTGATCTAAATATATTTTGGTTAGTAGTGTATCTTAAAACCTATGTTAGGTATGTCTAAATACTAGGTTCTCTTACAATACAACACACGAGCGATAACAAATTACATGGAATATTTTACAACTACTACGGCGAGTAAGCGCCTAAGCGACGTGCAAAATTGACGGTAGTATCCCAGAATAAATAGGTAGTAGGTACGAGTACAAGACGATACAACAATGACACAAACCCGTCCGGTGATGTGCAAGCTCACCGACACGCGACAGCCGGTTGCAGTTAGTGTGCACTCGAGACGCGTGTGTGTGTGCGCTTGCGTTACAAAGATGCTCTAAACTTGTTCTGCTTCTGACTTGTTCCAGCACATCTTCGATCTCGTCTGAATACGTTCGCCGAGGTGACAAGTAGTAGGTAGGATTATTTTTCAAAATGACAGAACACTCACCCATGCAAAGCTCCCCTCAATCTGGGCATCAGCACACTCTCACACTGCAACTTGACGCTCTCATCGCTCTCCCGGTACTTCGCGACACCCCCCTCCACCCCCTTCCGCAGCAGCGTTATCTCCTTCGGGTGGGCGATGCTCAGCCGGAATACTAGTCCGTTTTTGAGCACGTCCACGTGCGTCGGATAGGCCTGCGTCGCGAGAGAGTACTGCTTGTGGAGGCGCTCTGCGATCTGAAGGTGAAATGCTGCTTTGAGGCAGCGGAATGCCTCGATCTCGCCCGGCCATTTGCCGCTGTGACCTGTATACATAAAACCAAAATAAATACATACTCTAATATTTAACACACTTTTCTATTTCTGCCGCAAAGCAGTAGCTCGTATTGCTGTGTTCCGGTTTGAAGGGTAAGGGTGCCGGTGAAATTACAGGCACATGAGACTTTTCATCTTTATGTCTCAGGATGCCGGTGAAATCACAGGCACATGAGACTTTTCATCTTTATGTCTCAAGGTGCCGGTGAAATTACAGGCACATGAGACTTTTCATATTTATGTCTCAGGGTGGCGGGCACACTGCAATGCCACATAGGGCGCGTCCTAGGTGGACGTGACCTATGAGGTAATTTTTCAGTTTTTTTTTTTATAAATTAAATAAATAAATAAATTAAATTTAAATAAAGCATCGTTAAAGGCAGAGGTTACCGCTTAAGGTGGATGCTCACGCTCGAGCTTTTTTGCCCATTACATCTCATCAACACTTCTTCAGATAGCGAAATTTGAGTTCGCGAGAACTAGGAGACTTAACACACATGTTTTAATTGATAGTAACTCATAAATATCATCAGTTTAGCTACGATACCACTAAACAAAAAAAAACACTGTAAAAATGTGTAAAGGGGTATCATAGCTAAACTCATGGTATTTATGAGATACCATCAATTCTGGGTGTTAAGTCTCCTTGTTCTCGCGAACTCAACTTTCGCTATCTCAAGAAGTGTTGATGAGCTGTAATGGGCAAAAAACACAAAAAAAAAACGCGCCTCAAGCGTATAACATCAGGTGGGCCATCTGATTGTTCCACCATTCACGAAATTAAAAATGGAATGGAGACGAGGGGATTAAAATTTTCTTGGATTCTTACCCAATTCAATGATAGCATTAGAGACAGGAGTATACTGCGGTACGACGTGATCGCTCTTGCCCATTTGTTTGAGTGCGCATGTGTTGCCGCGCCGCCAGGGGGCGTGCGGGGGCGGGCGGGGCGTGGGCGGCAGGGGAGCGCTGCAGCTGAACACAGATGATGTACCTAAAACAAATAAAGCATTATAAGGCTGAGTTTCCACCAGAGATGAGTGGATGTGTTTGTTAAGAACCAATAGATTATTATCACCATGTAAAAGTAGTAGGTAACTATAAAATTAGACCTAAGCAAGAGCGAAATCTCCTATGACAAGTATTTTTTACTTAAAAGGAGATTTCATCATTGTTTTTAAATTATGTATCTTTTGGAAACGCAATAAACATTTTTATTGTTGTATTGTAATAGAATCACTTCATTTCCTCGCTCAGCGCAGCTCTGGTGGAAACGGCTTAGCAGAGCGAGGTTTGTATACGTACAAAACAAGCAAGGGATGTGTGCGAGGGATGTGTGCGAGAGATGTACGCGAGGGATGTGTGCAAAGGATAGACGCGAGCTTTCGCATTTGGAGTTTTCACTCGCATCTGAAAAGAGCCCGCTACACATCCTCGCACCGCTCATCTGCGCACCGTTTTACAGCGTCGCTACATATCCTCGCACCGCTCATCTGCGCACCGTTTTACAGCGTCGCTACATATCCTCGCACCGCTCATCTGCGCACCGTTTTACAGCGTCGCTACATATCCTCGCACCGCTCATCTGCGCACCGTTTCACAGCGTCGCTACACATCCTCGCACCGCTCATCTGCGCACCGTTTTACAGCGTCGCTACATATCCTCGCACCGCTCATCTGCGCACCGTTTCACAGCGTCGCTACACATCCTCGCAACGCTCAGCTGCCTAGCACATCTCTGGTGGAAACAGTCACATCGTTCCACAGCCTCGCTACGCATCCTCGCACCGCCCGTCTACCTCGCACTTCTTTGGTGGAAACGCAGCCTTACACTAGCATTCGTGTGACTCGCCGTAACTAGTACCATCATGTAATCTCACCGTAAACTGCGCTTATGTCGAGCGGCAGCTGCGTGAGCTGGCGCAGGTCCCTGCGCAGCGCGTCGAAGGCCTGCAGCGCGTCCGACGAGGCCTCCTCCACATAGAGCAGCCCCCCCTTGCTGAGCTGCTTGCGCGCCGTCAGGCTGTCCAGCTGCGCACACACGTGGAACAGCTCGGTCGATGGAATATCTGGAAGAGGAGATCAACTTTTATATTTAAAGAACTGAGTTTGCCAAAGGGCAATGGAGCGCAGTATTTTGGGCGTTAAACTAACTGAGCGCTTCCGAAGCACCATACTGCGCTCCAAAACCAAAGTAGCCGATGTGGGAGAGGGGACTGCGAGGCTGAAGTGGGATTGGGCCGGTCACATTTGCCGCATGCCCGACGAACTTTGGGCCAAAATTACCACGGCATGGAGCCCTAATACAGCCAGGCGGCGTCGCGGCAGACCACGCATGAGGTGGTGGGAGGAACTGGACGCCTATGAGAGGGAATGGGAAACGGTTGCACAAAACCGTAGTGACTGGCGGAAATTACCTTTGCCCAACAATGGGATAGTATGGGCTGATAGTAATATATAGTAGTATTTTTAAGAACCAGTATCACTACGTCGAATTAACGAAAGAAAATATCCCAAAAGTAACCGCTTCGCTTTCGGCTTGGTGTCGGGATAAAAACCGCGTACGGGATATATCCCGCCTGTTTCCCGGAGAGACAGGCAGAGCCCACAGATTTCCACTCGCTTAATTAATAAAGATAAATGCTGGGTAAGTGCTGTGGTGTGCGGCCTAAGAATAGACCCCTCCGTCTCCTCCCGGGGATGTCGTAAAAGCCAACTAAGGGATTACCCGGACTTTTTGATAAGATTCGTTAATATAATAATAAGATTTGTCCTGGCTGCTAGCTTATGGAATGTGTTATTACTCGAAGAAAGGGTTAGCGGAGTCAGTTGTGGGAGGCAATGGCGGCTATGAGCTCATCACTTGTCACGTATATATTCCACGATGGTGCAACCCACTGTGAAAAGAGGTCAATTGAGGCTCTTCTTACTCTTTCGGGAAAAAGCCGTGTGTTTATGTATATGTATAAACTGGATAAATGTTGGTTAGCTCACCGTATTTGAGTTGTAGGAGGTAGTCGAGTATTTGCCTCGTGACTGTTCTCCGCTCGGCCGCGGCCTCCCCGTCCCACACGCAGGTCTCCGTGATCGAGCCGTCCTGGAAACGACGGAGCTCAGACTTGTCACCCCAAAACGCTCTGCAAAAGTTTATTTCAATAAAATTATACGAAAATTTGGGTTACTTATCACCTTAGTGTTTTGTACGCCTTAAGGTAGAAACTAGAGGACTCTTGGAATGACTGTTTAAGAGGAGTGTACCACCACAGAATACAGGTACAGAAGGTTGACTCCGCAAAATCATCCGATAAATACGATTATCTAACCCCATCTCTAAAAACTATACAAAGAAATAAAATTAATGGACGTAAGTACAACTTTAGGTATACTATACATGCTTATTAATTCGGAAAATATTACATAAAAACATTCATACTGATATAACTTTTAAAACTAAACACCATGCCAATAAAATGCGACTGAGAAACGCAAATAAGCTAGTATTACGTCCACCGAGGACAAATCACGGTAAAAGGAATATTACCTACAATAGTGCAAAAGTTTACTATGTGCTACCTAATATTATAAAAGAAACTAAATCAATGCATATGTTCAAGAAGTTGTTAAAAATCCATTTACTAAAATAAAAAACAAAAAATAAATCAAAAATAAACGACTGAGGAAAAATAAAAACGCTTGCCATATCTAGTAATCGCCGATCTGCGTAGTTTTAAAACTTGTCAACAGTGCACTGGGCTTGGTCTTGTCGCTCATACATTCATAGTGTTTTTTCAAATCTACCCACTAACTTTTAAATGAAAGCATCTGTGATTATGAATATTTTAGTTATTCGTTTTGTATTTGTCATGTAGACCTAAGTTTATTTTAAAATGTTTTTTTTTGTAGGTATATGCACGCTCGTATACGCGAATTAAATTTAGTTAAACATAAGGAATTCTCTCTCAGTGAATTTTAAATTCTTAGTGTGAATAAATTTCTTAAACCAGAAATATATAGCGACTCTTGCCCCCACACAATAAAGTGGAATTCAGGTTGCAGAGCGCTAATTACCTACAGCTAAACTCACTTTATAGTTAGCTCTCTTTCTCTTGTGTAACTCTTTTATCTTGTCTGACTCACTGAAATGACTCGACAAGTCGAGCCCACCGCTACTTGAACAGAGCTTTCACCGTAACATGTCCCCTGCGTTTTTGGCACTTATTCCCAAGCCAGGGAACATCTTACTGTGAACGGTCTGTAAAGTACGGAGTGCGCCATGCCTGGTACCGCTACGGTCTGCATAGAAACGAAGTCCATGAAACCTTGTACACATGGTCATAAACTACCAGTTTCTTAGTAAATTATATGTTTAAAGTTTTCAATGAAACATACCTGAATTGTTCAGCATCAGGCTGGTTGGCTGGTGGCCCTTTCTCAACTGTGTTCATGGCGTGCTCTGGATTCAGTATCAAACCAAATGATAGCTTTTCTACGTAACTAAAATAACAAATGTATTGTTAAAGATAGTCTGATGAATAGGCTTAGGGGTAGGGGTGTGAGGTGAGGTCAGGTGTGGTGTGTATGAGTGCGTGCGCGTTTCACGCGGTAACTACAGTTGCAGGTGCTAGGTGCCTCTAGCTATCAATTGCGATGCTAGCAGCATCTAGCGCCCACGTAAGGCAACCAAAATAGCCCGAACAATAGCCCGAGTTACGAGGGTCGCGTTTCGTTCTATGAGATTAGGTAACTGTACTATATGGTATTTTTTTATCTGTGGTATGGGTATGAGTGTAGAATGCTCCTCTGGCTTTTTTGGAGTGAGGATGTATGTGCAACGATTAATAGTTACACATGAAGGTCGAAATAAGCAGAATATTTAGCTCAATTAAGTAAGAGAAGACATCACCATCGTTATTAGAAGCCTGTACACGTCCACTGCTGGACGAAGCCTCCCTCGATGGAGGGATGTGCCATAATCACCACGCTTGGCAGGCAGATTGGTGATCACGTTATTGGTGTTGAGTACTTTGGTGGATGCTATACCCCATCGCTTGGCGCATTCCCTTAGTCGGCATTTACAACATCCACGGGAGGAGATGGAGGAGTCTACTCTTACACCAGACACGCAACGGTATTTATAGCATAGGAGACCTAATAGAGACCTGCAAGATCCTAAACAACCAGTACAGTATACCAGATTTATCACAGACCCCCTATATACCATGAACATAATATAGGGCTCAGAGGATACTCGCTGAAGCTGCAACGCGAACCAAGTACCAGCAATCCGAGAATGCACATATTGCCCAATCTCGACGTGCGCACTTGGAACCAGCTACCAGACTCCGTGATCAGTGCCCCCTCAGTGAATTCTTTCAAAAATAGACTTGACAAACATTTAAAGTGCACTGATAAGGACTAAGATATATACACGCATCAGCTCCGAGAGCCGCCTGTGTATTATAAATAAATGAATAAATATGAATGCAAGGATGCTTACCCTTCCTTTTTGACCTTCTCAGGAGTTTTCTTAACTGGCCAGGAGAAGTCAGCTTCAACCAGCTGTAAGATCACATCAGCTCTGTTCCCCAAACCCCTCGCCAGCAGCGCGTGCAGGGTGTCTACCACCAGCGCCAGTTGGCTGACCCCATAGTTGACTTTCGAGGCAGTGGGGGCTTTGGACAGGATGCTGTCCTTGACTGAACTGAAGTTCTTAAACCTAAGGTAGAAATTCAAATTATTGCACTTGAAATACATTGTATTTTAATTTGTGTGGCCATTAAATGATGACTTCACAATTAAAACCCAGACATATAGTGTAGTGATACATTCACTAGGGTCCACTAGGGTCGCTCCTCAGTGTGTCCATACATAATACATATTACACTACAGCATTGTCCATGTCAATTGCGTTTGTCGTGACTTAAGACTAAGGATAAAAGTAGTCTAGTGTCAATCTGTCTACCAAATTTCGTAGAAATTGGTTGTAGCGCGATTGAGTAATTAACAAACATGAGTGGCAGATCTGACACAAAACTACGACTGCACTTGGTATTGTGCGTTACGTCCCTGCTAAGCAACATACATACATACATAGACACACGCCTCCCTCCCCGAAAGGGTAGGCAGAGCCTCAAATAGGCCTCTCCTCACCGTGGGTCGCACCATCGTGGGATATAGACGTGACAAGTGGTGAGCACATCGCCGCCATTGCTTCCCACAACTGACATTTCTAACGCTTTCTTCCAATAATAATTAATTCCTTATGTAAGCTAGCAGCCAGGACATATCTTATACGCCCCTACAAAGCAAAAAACCCTAATAATCCTGATGAGGCAGTCCTGGGGAGAATTCTTATCAGACTGCATGTTCCATCATGATGCAGTGTGATCTCCTGTTGTATTGTCTAGTATCTACTTACCTGCTACTGGCTATTTCGTGGGATTTTTTGTTATTAACCTAGATTTATAATATTGTATTACTAACAAAATAGAGTAGTTCCTGTTTGTCCCCGAATCTGTCCCCAACTTCGGGGCAATAAGGACATACAAGTATTAAAATTACTTACCCGTTGCCACCGAATTTAAGTAACTACAATTTTAATAGTAGGTAACAGTTATATGTTCCGAAATAAGAAAATAAAACCTGAGTAAATATGATTTCAATAATAAAAATTACTTATGTTCGGAAATAAGAAAAAAAAACGTAAGTAACAACGATTTCAATGATAACACAGTAATATGGACGTAAACTTGTCTGAAATTCATCTATTCTATTCTAAGCAACAAACAACTGAAGAGAACTGAGAAGCAAAAGTAAGAACATAAGAGGTTATTCTTACCTCAAAATGTGATCAAACTGAAACAAGGGCTTAACTGGCGACATGAACAGCGGTATAAAGCTATTAATCTTCCCGTTATCAAGCATTTCCACAGCTAATTCACACTCTCTCCGTAAAGCATTGTATGTTCCTTTACACATATCCCAAGTTAGGTTGTAGTAGCCGGTGCTGTCTATGAATACAACTGGAAAGTGATTGTGGAACTCTTCGATTGGTACGGGTTCTGTGCCCTTGTGGAGTGATATGCCTTTGGTGACGAGCTCTAGTGTCTCTGTAATTTAGAGGGTAATTAATAAATTGTTTGTTCATATAATAAATATCTAGTATTCTACAGATTAACGGGTATGTATTTTTTTACTTTGATGAAGAAAGGCAATTGGTACAGAGAATTAATAGCTGGTTGCAGACTTTCTGCAAAATACCTACAAAGGTTAAAAAAACCCAGTCAAAATAAAAAAATAAAAATAAAAATTAGTAAAATAATTCCAAAATGGTTCCTATTTTCATATTCAAAGCAAGATTCATATGATCCGACTTAAATATCGTAAATGGCATAGTTACTATGTTTGTATGTTTGTCACGCAATTGCGTAATTACGCCGAAACGGCTGAACCAATTTCGATGAAATTCTTTAGATAAATTAAGATCTGGATTAAGCTATAGGCTTATTTTTACCCTCGTAAAACACGACCGAAGCAGCGGACGGACACTAGTTTTTAATAAAATACAAATACGGCTATACGCCATGATATGCGAAACGCCAATGAGAGCCCAGTCACAGTGACGAATACGTCACAGCTCTGAAGCTCAAGAAAGTACCAAACTTGAGCCAAAGCACAGATTAAATAATAGTTTCTAGATAAGATTGTTGAGGCATTTTACTTTCATAGTAGTACTTTGTATTTTTTGTAGTTTAATAGTTTTATTGACTTTTATGCAAGGAAAAAACTAAAAAAACTAATCACTGGGGTATCTAATGGATCCAAGTGTAAAACATAAACTTAATAGTAAATGTCTTGTTTCATGAATCTTTATACTTACTCAAAGCAATCCAAATGTTCCTCACAATCTGATAACTACTCATAATATTATTTATCCTCTTATTTTTAACAAAGTAAGCCACCAATGAACTGACGACATGCCCTGACACTTGCAGGTTTCTCTGTCGCAACCAAATCTTCAACAAAACCACTGCCTGTTTCAAGTTATCACTCTTTGATAGTATTTCATTCAGGAATTCCTGGTTTGCTGCTGCTGTTAAGTCAGATAATATACTACTGTTGTAGTATGGAGTTGGTGGTCCCACATCGGAACTTCCAGCATTCAATTCCACTTCTGTCGACAACAACCATGATTCTCTCAGGTTATTTCTTGCAGAACTAAATCGGTGGAATTTATAGGCATCTGGTTCACAGACCAAGTTTATTCTCACTGATAAGTGGTTGCCGAGCTTTCCAGCTGGTTTTAAGTCAAGAATAGGTTTAGTCTCACATCCGTGTAGCCAGGAGTACTGTAGGTCATCAATAGATTTGAGTTTGACCAGATGAGATGCGATATATGCTAAATAAGCGGCCCGTTTTTTATGGTATCTGTAGTTGATAGAGTCATTCTTTGTATAAGTTTCTGCTGGCACTGCGATCTGAATATCTACTTTCAGTTTTGAGTTTATTGCACATCCTAAAGAATAAGATCCGACAATGTCAACATCTTTGAATTTGTGAAACTTAAATGTGCATCTTGTCTTTTTCAGTTCGCTACTTACTGGTAGCTTCACTTTTAACTGCTTGAATAGAGTCTGTTCAGTCAAATCATACTCTGTTTCATCCTCAGGGATATGTGATAAAAAGTTTTTGAAAACAATGAACCATTCGGAGAACTTTTTCTCAATTTTCTCTTTCAATTTAACTTCCTCAAGTATTTCGTCAACTTGTAGCCGGAACAAGTTTGAGTTGAACAAGTTTTCTGTCTCTTGGAGCCTGTTAAGTTCATTTGCAGTGGGTTGACGAAACCAACTTTTTGTTTTCAATCGTTTGGTGCCCTCTTTGTTTAAATCACGTGTTGAAGGCTTTCCCTCGTCATGTATGGCTTTTTCCTCACCATTATCCTCAGACAATGAGGTTTGTATGTCCTGCAACCATTTAATTGCGCATATAAGCTAGTTTTCAGTTAAAATTCTACTAAATTATGGAAAAAATACTTTGTTTATAAAACTTGCGTAAATTTTAACGAAAAATTTAAACCGATTATGGCCAGCATTAACTCACCCGTTTTACCATGGTTACATTAAAATTTATATCAATTAGATTAATTTAGAATGTGTTTTACACTGATTCATGTTCATGTCATGGCATGGTTTTTCGAATCGAAGGTTATTGGATGGAGAAAAAAAACAAAACAACATGTGCACATTTTTTTTTTTTGCGGTGATTGAGGCTGTCTTGTGGCTGGCATTAGACAGTGACATTTTATGCAGTCAGCGTAAAAAGAATCTTTGTACCTTTAGTACTTAGTACAGACTACTAGGATGCTACGTAAGTAAGTTTAAGTCTCATCTGATTGGCTAAGCTCCCTGAATTATCAAGAAAGTGAACTTATATTAACTCCTTCATCCTAATCTAATATATAAACTCCTACAACTTATTCTAATCAATACTTTTAATTTTAAATTTTATCTAACCAAATTACTCACAGATTTATTTTACATGCACTACCTATAATCATTAACAACGAAACATTAAAATCCATAATTTTAGAATTAGATTTTTGGTTGTACCTACGAAATTATAATAATCTTTAATACTCCGATTTTTGTTACATAAATTTCTAAGGTAAAAGTTTGTGGTACTCTCATTATGCGTATAACCGCATCTATCAATGTACGGTCACAATGTTCGAAAGAGGCTAGCTACCCACAACACAGGTATTCCTAGGGTGGGAGCTAGCGCACTTGCAAATTAATTATTTGTCAACATTTGCATTGTTCCAATTATTGTTCTTTAGATGGTATTATTTTTTGTTAAGTATTATTTTATATTATTTAAGTTTCTTTATAGTGTACCTATACCTACTACACGATATACTAAATCTATGCCTACTACCTACCTTAATTTTGTAAAAATTGCGTTTCATATGTTTTTGTTGTCACTGAAATAAACTTTTTAAACTTTTAAACTTTTTTATGTAGAGCTTTGAGCATTACAGGCCTCCGTAATGACTTAGAGCGATACGGCGCAAAGAGATACCCTGGTACAACTACAAACAAATTCATTGAGTAGTCAGAGTTTACATTACTTCAATATAGATCTCACTATTTTAATTTTTTTTTTAATTACTAGCATCTTGGTCAACACTTAGCCATCTTGTAACTAAAGTTCAATAAATCAGTTTACGACGCCAAAAAAAAAAAACAATCAGTTCAAGGAAGTGTCAGATTGTCAGATAGACGCCAGTGATGCCAATTCAGAAATGTTATAGCTTGATCTAGCTGTAAATCTGTTGGAACATTGATGCTTTCCATGTGTATGTCTACACCACACTTGTGTCCGAGAGCTGTATAGCTCCACAGTTTGCTTTAAACTGTAGACTATACTCTGTGGTTTCTTGTTTTGACATATGACAGCTTTGACTCTGTTGTAATATATTCTCTCTATTGTATACCTCTGATACTGTGCTGGAAATAAGATGTGTTGTCCGTAAGCCTGTTTTTCTCGAATCCTAGTTTATAGTGGTGATCGTCTATATAAATGTACTTTTCTACAATGAACAATAATAAACTATTGTGTCAAGTGAGTCGGCCTTAATTAATTTTCGTTCCTGCACCCAACACACAAAAACTTCATTTCATTGCGCATCGTGGCATCTCAGCTATATCTGCTCAACAAAACCAACATCATCAACTACAAAAAAACCGATTTATAGCCAAAGAAAAAAAAGAAAATGTTATAAAAAAAGTCAGTCTGCCGGTGGAGAAGAAGTCTCTGCTGACATATCTAGAGAAAGTAAGGGCATATGCTTACTGTAAATTAGTAACATGATAAAACTATGTTTTTTTTGTTCCAAATAATATTTTAAAAGTCGTAATCCTACAGAAAACGTCATAAAATTAATTTATATGTACAATCAATTTATTTATCATCACACCGGTATTTTAATGGTTCCAGTTTCTTTCCGTATCGCAACTTCTTTACTGTTGTGTGCAGGTTGCTGTGCCCCTCATCACTGCCAGTGCGGTTCGGCTGTTGATCAGCTTGGTCACCACGGATTATCGTGCACCAGGGCTGTCGCCGGTAGGATTTCACGCCACGCTAGCCTTAAGGTGGTTGCTTTTTTTTTTTTTTTTGTACAAATATGGGCGAACAGAGCATAATTTTACACTGAAATGACTGTTGTTGGCTTTTATATTGGTCATTATTTGCGGCAAATCATATTTGGTTGAAGAAAACAGTGGACTAATAGCGAAAATAACATCGAAATAACTTGTATGAACTTTTCGCTATTAATCCACTGTTTTCTTCAACCACGTTATATCATTCGCCGGGCCCTTACCAGCGTTAACATTCCAGCCATTCTAGAACCGAATGGTCTGCTACGTGATGATGGTAAGCGGCCTGACGGCATGACTCTTGTTCCGTGGGAGAAGGGTAGGCCTTTGGTGTGGGACGCTACATGCGTTGATACCCTTGCACCATCTCATCTGTCTGGGACATCAGTTAGGGCCGGCGCGGCGGCAGATTCCGCTGAGGACCTCAAAAAAAGACGAAAATATGTAAGTCCCGACAGAGCTTACTTATTTGAGCCTTTCGGGGTCGAGACTCTGGGTCCGTAGGGTACCGGGGCCCTTCACGTTTTCAAAATTATTTCAGGGCATCTGGTCGAAGCGGCGCGTGACCTGAGAGCTGACTCTTATCTGGCTCAATGCATTAGTATTGCCATTCAGCGTGGCAATGCAGCCAGCATCTTAGGGACGCTTCCGTCTGGTAGTGATTTGGATCAGTTGAGCTACCTTTAGATCGCTAGCGGCGGTCTTCAGGTAGCACAACTATTTCATATGTATTTTGTACATACCTTGTTAGCTGTATTATTCTTTCTGTAAATAAATGTATCTATTTCCCAAAATTTATTTATACATTATTGCACATAAAATAATGTTACAAAAAGGTGGGCTTAATGCTAACAGCATTTTCTACCAGCCAAACCAGGTTTGTGACAGCTGGTGGTTGGCGTAGGTACTAGGTACCTACATAAAAACTAACAAAAAAAAAAGGTTCTTACATACATCTACATTAATTGTGATTATTCATAAAAACAATTGATAGTCCTACAGTCCAAGTATATTCAAAACAGGCTAAAAAAGCTTTTGCTGGAAAGGTGCTATCATACAATACTTTAACAACTATAGTTAACAAGTTCATACAAGAATTGCTTTTCTGATCTGAATTTCATAAGGACACAGAATATATACAGTAATAAAGAGGGTTTCGCTATTTTTAGTACTGACTGATCGATACGGCTGTCTTTTAAAAATTGAGTTGGCAGCACTCATGTTATAAAGTTACAGCGGTAACAGCGGTTTTTGTAATTTTATTTTAACTTATCGTAACATATCATATCTTATATCTTGTATAATGTCTTATATGAAATGCTGTGTCCCAGGCTGTTCGGAAACCGATGCAAAAGGTGTGTAAATTTAATAACTAGTACCTAGTTACACCAGGAGATGGGCAGCAGCATCCAACTGAGAGCACCAATACTGCGATCACCCGCTCCCAATCCGCCTGCCAAGCGTGATAATTATGGCAAAACCCCCCATTCTATGGTGACGCCTCATCCATCAGTGGACGCCTAAAGTCTGTTACGACAACGACGACGAGCTCTGGGAACAGTTTGACCTCACGAGCATAAACGGTTTTGCTCGATAGAAATTGTAGAACCTGTACCTACCTATATCATGAACCTACCTTAATGCTGTTAGCATTAAGCCCACCTGTATCATTATTTTTTGTGCAATAAAGTATAAATAATAAGAATAATAATATCAAGTTTCGTCAAGATTGGTTGAAGCCTACGACCTGTACGTGAGTACAAACATACATCCGGACAGACAGATGAAAGCAAATACCATTTATTGCACTCGCACGCCGTATGCACGACTTCCCTCGTTCAGTCAAATAATGAAAATACGGTTTAATTCGGTTCTGGCACTTGCTGGAGTACCATTGCCTGAGTTTCCCATTTTTAGGGTCCCCCTATTACTAAGGTTTTGCTGTCTGTCTATCCGCCTGTCACCAGGTTGTATCTCACGAACTGTGATAGTTAGATTTCTGTTGCGCTTTAACAACAAATTCTAAAAAACAGAATAAAAGGGCGCTCCCATACAAAAAAGTGTTTTTTTGTCGTTATTAAAGATAATGGTATGGAACCCTTCGTGCGCGAGTCCGACTCTCACTTGGCCGGTTTTTTCTGAAGACAAGATTGTGACTATTTGTGATTGTGACTGAGTTTTAAATCCATGTTATTATTTTGCAGATTCAACAAATTCTATGCATAATTTTCCGAATCCTGTAGTGGATTTGGACAGGTTTACGTCTTGGATGTACAATATTGGTGGAGAAATCTTACAATTAAGTAATGAGTTTATTTACAAAAACAGGCGAGTGTGTCGCAAGCACTTTGAAGTAAAATATTGTTGTCGATTCAATAGAATTAGCAACATAGCCGTGCCTACTGTCAACATACCAGCAAACAAATTTCTACCCACCACTTCAAAGGAACAGCAACCGTTAAGCCAAATACAAAATTTACCGTCTAATCTGTCTGTGCCTGAAGATGATGTACAAGAACAGCAACCGTTGAGCCAAATACAAAATTTACCATCTAAGTCTGTGCCTAAAGATGATGTACAACCAGGAGTCAATAAGAATATTTTTGCTCAGTTGAAAGCAAAAGCAACAACAATGAAGACGAACGAAAAGTTGTGTATTTTATTGTATGACGAAATGTCGCTTCAAGCAAACGTGACATACAATGAGAGAAGGGACAAAGTAAACGGGTTTGTGACTGATGGCAAGGAAACGCGTTTTTTTTTTGCAAATCACGCCCAATTATTTATGGTGAGAGGACTTATTAAAAACTACACGGTGCCAGTTTCATTTACCTTTTCCTCTGGTGCTACTGAGGGGCCGGAACTGGCGAAACAAATAAAAGAAATTATCACAGACCTACAAAATGCAGGATTAAAAGTACTGGCAACGGTATGCGACCAAGGGTCAAATAATCGCCAAGCTATAAAATGCCTTATGAATGAGGCCAGAGGGACATATCTGAGAAGAGGAGAATCCCCTAAAGACAATGTATTTCTCGTGAATGACGCTGAAATAGTGCCGCTGTACGATCCTCCTCATTTATTAAAGGGGATAAGAAATAATTTGTTAAGCAAAAATTTGCAATTTGAAATGGATGGAAAACCAAAATTGGCACAGTGGCATCATCTGGAACTATTGCACAAAGAAAATCCTGGGTACAAAGGCATAAGGCTAGTCCCCAAACTGACAGATGCCCATATTATACCCAAGAAAATAGGAAAAATGACAGTCAAACATGCCAGCCAGGTATTCAGCGCAACTGTTGCATCAAATATGGGATATCTTGCGGATAAAGGCATACTACCGAAGGAATGCAAAGATACAGCAGACTTACTTATGTTCATTGACAAACTCTTTGATTCAGTCAACGGTAGCTACACAAAAAAAAAACAGTTCGCTAAACCACTGCTGGGTCCTGTAACTCCAAAGTCTTGCCACCATAAGACATGGAATGAAGCAAAGACAGTTCTGAAGACCATGTCTTTTGTTCATGCTTCAGGGGAGAAGAAGATTGTGCCCACGATAAATAACTGGGTGTGGACACTGGAAGGTATTGAGGTAATGTTAAAAAAAATAGATTCTGAATTTAACATCACATCAGTCTGGTTGCGACACCTGAACGTAGACCCAATTCAAAACTTTTTTGATGCTATTAGGAGCCATGGGTGGCGCATCACAAACCCCACACCTGAGCAGTTTGAATCTGCATACACCGCCTTGCAGGTGAATAGCCTTATGCACGCCCCTGGAGGTAACTGTGAGAATGATTTAGGAGAGACATTATTTACTCTCGTTAACGATGAGGGCTGCGAAGCGGACAACGACGCCGAAGACACCGTAAGAGAAACTGATGTAGATATTAATGCAATATTAAACATTGAATTAGAAACAATAGAAAGTAAAAAAAGGAATCCAAAAATATTCGCTCCTATGCAATATATAAGTGGCTACTTCATCCATAACGCAAACAAAATCTTTAAAAACTGTGAAACTTGCAAAAATGACTTAATAAGTGTGGAACAATTAGAATATCTAAGCTATAGAGATTATGCTGGTCGCCGTTGGCCTTGCAGTCCGAGTGACTCAATAAGCTATAGAGATTATGCTGGTCGCCGTTGGCCTTGCAGTCCGAGTGACTCAATAAGCTATAGAGATTATGCTGGTCGCCGTTGGCCTTGCAGTCCGAGTGACTCAATCATCAATATCATTTCAAATCTACAAGACGCAACAATAGCCACATTACAAAATAAATTAGAAATTAATAATTTGAAATTGTACATCAAAACTGTTGTTGATGTGTTAATAGATTTAGAGCCCATCTCATGTGGGAGACACAGAGCAAAATTGATAGATTTTCTTATAAACAAAGTGACTCGATTTTTTATTTTCACTTACTGTAAAAATATCAACAAAATTCTGAGAGGAAAAAAAGATGTTGATGACGTACAAGACAAATTTGAAAACATGGCTAAAGATTATTACGAGAAAAGTCTCAAAAAGATAAAATAATCCTTGGTTACTGTATTTAGGATAGAAAATCTATATGTTGTGTTGTGTGCACTCTCTGGTGGTATAATTTTAGTATGATAGAAACATTTGTATGTAGGTACCTACCCCTTCTTAACCGTGGTCCGGTTGTGTAGTCCGGCCAGCCGGACTGTGGAAAATTTCTTTTTTCTGTGATACGGTTAACCGCACCAAGGAAAGAAAAAAAAATTCAGCTGTCCGGTCAACCGGACCATGGAAAATCTTAACCACTTGTAATAAATGCAGAATTTAATCTTTTGTTAAGTATGTATAGTTATTCAAAGATAAAAGACGAAACATACATATTTTTTTTAATTTAATAATCCAGGATTTACAATTATCTTATAGTTAGTTATAAGCTATACACTATATGCTATTCTGAACCAATTTAAATCCACATTTTGTATACAGTTTGTTTAAAAAGCGGGTAGGTAGTACCTACCCGCTTTTTAAACAAGAGATAGATAGAGCGCCGATGGCCAATTCCACGGCGGCGGCGTGGCCTGTTAATTTCCACAGCGGCGGCGGCGTCGCGGCGGCGTGGCGTGGCCGGTCGTGGGCCTTAGTTTTTTTTTTATCAGGGAGAGTTTTCTTAAAAATAACATAAAGAAAACCATATTGTTATTAACAAAAAAAGCTTTATAAAGGAACGTATTTATTAATTACAATTTTACAGTCTTCTAAATAATAATTGGTGATCACGTTTACTGAAAAATAATCATTTCAGTATTTGAGTTAAAGAGAAACCCAGTTTTTTTAATCAGAGTACTATTTATATAATAAAAACTATAAAAACAAACAGAAAATATTAATCAACATGACATTGTCAAAATATGTATTTATGTAAATTCTATAATAATTTTAAAAAATAAGAAAACAATCACATATTAATTATACTTAAATAATTAAGCATATAAAGTAGTATCATATATATTTATAATAAGCAAGATCGTTTCACATGTTTTTTCAGATATATTTACTGATAAAATAATCATTTAAGTATTGCCGGCTCTTGATACTTTCAAGGCTCTATAAAAAGAAAAATATAATATCAGTAACAACAGCACATAAACATCAAAAAGGAAATCTGCGTTACAACATCCAAAAACACCGTTTATTCGTTTATGGATTCTTTGCAAAATACATAATTGTCATGAATAAATACTATCCTATTTAGCCTCAAAGGATTTAGTCGGGAACGTTTCGCGGTTATTACCAGTCCAGCTGTGGAAAAGACTCTCTCGCTCGGCGTGCTGGTGGCTGGTATATTCAAAATTGAGCGTGCAAGAGCATACAGTGATGGCATAGAAGTTTTCCTGTCTTTCCAATACTGTAGAACGTCTCCACTGTAAGGTTCTAAATCTTCAGGACATGCTGTACTAAAATATTTCCAGCATTCATTTTCTACAGCACTCCCGGAATCACGTTGAGTGGTGCTGTGTTTTCGCGCCAAATCGAGTAAAAAGTTTGAAGAACTAGCAGAAGAAATCGGCCCAGCTTTAGCGGAATCAATAACTTGATTTTGCCGAATATCTTCTGTCGTCAAGCTGACCATTGCTGATAAGAATGAAACCTTCGTGACTTCTTTTTTTTGCATGTATTCATCGATTTCATTAATGGCATGGAATCTACAATCAAGCAAAGTTGCCGCAACGACCACATCGGTTAAAGGAAATCGGGATTCCAGACCCTCAAGCATGTTATTTTTGAGCCTAGCTATTACGAGAGGCTCATCATCACTCGCTTCTTCAAGCAATCTTTTCACTTCTGAACGAAATACTAGAACCAGGTTCATAGTAGGTTGAGTTTCTGAACTTAGAACTTCAACGATTTTCTTAAAATTCTCTAGAAACTTTATGAGAGCCTCAATGGTTTCGTATTCGGTATCTTGTAATACGAGGTCATCTCGTCCAATTTCGTTGAGAAGTGTGTTTATAGGCTGTCGATTTGCGTAATTAGAAATGCTTTGTAGCATCATCAAAACGCTATGCCATCTTGTGCTTGTGCTCGTTTTAATGGTTGGAGGGGGCTGCAAACGCTGTCTAGAACTTGAAGCTCTTTCAGGTGTCTCAGTTGTTTCGGATTCAGTGTCGGTTGAGTCGGAATTTTCCAGATGTTCGGCGAATTCTTCAAATTCTTCAATAGAAGAAAGCATCTGTTGCTGATCTGCAGATGCAGCGGCTTCAACACGTGGTGCCCTGTATCGAACATGCTTAACAAGCCTTTTGCATTTCGTCAAAATTTTGGATATTTCTCTGGTGTTTTCGATGCCATTTATGTTGAAATGTATTTTGTATTCTTAACTTATTATCTGTAGTCTTGTAATAGTACTCTATGGTTGTAGTTTGATGTTTGTTCTCTATCTACGGATGTAATATATACTGCTTGCCTATCTCTCGATTCTCTCTACGTGTGTGATTTAATTAATAGCTGATCTTATCATAATTCATCGTTGTATTTAATTCCCAAAAAGGGATTTGTGTTCTGTATTGTGAATATACAGTTAATGCCAATTCAAACCAGTGCCGTATTTATTTCACGTTATCTTTCCACTGCATCTGCCATTAGGACTCTGCAACAGGTTACGAGCCCAGCATAACCAAACCAGGTATTTACTTAGAAAGTCCTAGAATTGGATTTAGTGTTGGCATGGCATTTGATTATTGGTTTGAAGAAACACAACCTCACATTTGAGCACGATGGCGACTGATTCGGCGCCGTCTATGGCGGGCGCTGCAGCTGCCACGCCTGGCGGCATGTCGACGTCCACAGGAGGATACATGATTGGTGGATTTGATAAACTAGAAGGAATCTCCAATTTCCAGACATGGAAATTTGCTATGAAAAATTATTTGATACTCGAGGGCTTGTGGGCTTCTGTTTCCGGCGATGATTCCGATCCAGCTAGATCACAGCGGGCATTGGCCCGAATATCATTATGCCTAAAACCGAATTTATTCCAATTGCTGTATGGGATTGATACAGCAAAGGATGCATGGAATAAGCTGTCTACTGTTTATGAAGATAAAGGACTATTCAGGCGTGTGAGTTTGTTACGCCAGCTGCATCGGGTCGAATTTGCAGCATTTGCGAATATGACAGCGTACATTGATTATGTGTTTACGCTGGTGCAGCAGTTAGCCAATATCGGTAAACTAGTGGAAGATCCTGAGATTGCGGAAATACTTTTAAGTGGGCTCCCTCAAGAATTTGATACATTAGTATCAGCTTTGGAGACGGCATCAATCACGAGTGGACTATCTTCGGAACTGGTTCGTGCAAGGCTTCTTCAGGAAGAGTATCGGAAGACAAACACCGAAAGCAATGGTACTGGAAGCAGCTTGAACAATGCTTTTGCAGCAAACAGTTTTAAGGCCAAGAAAATAATATGTCACTATTGTAAGAAGCAAGGCCATATAAAGTCCAAATGTTTCAAGTGGAAACGTCTGAAGAAGCAAGAAAATGCCAAGGAAGAGCAAACAATGACGGCATCAACATTCTATGCTTCAGCGAAGACAGACTTTATAGTGGATAGTGGATCAACGTCACATATGTGTAACAATGATAACTTGTTTGTAGACTTTAAAAGTAACAAAGTAATTATAAACTGTGCTGACAAAACGGCAAAATTACAAAGTTCCGGGATGGGTTCAGTTCAAGTTGCCATAAATGGTGTAACTAAGATTTTAAAAGATGTAATGTATATTCCGCAACTATCAGAAAATTTATTGTCGGTGAGCAAAATGTGTGAGAGAGGCTTGGTAGTAGTATTTAAAAAGGATGGCTGTTTTATATACGATGAATGTACTATTAATGGTAAATATGTGATGTCTGCGGAGTTACACAAGGGAGTCTATAGGATGAATGGTACTTGCACACAGGAGCAGTCGTTGGCTACCCTACATCAAGTGCAGGGATCACAGACTGCAAAGTTGGCTGCATCAAATTTGAATGCTGAGTTATGGCATAGAAGGTTAGGTCATCTGAGTATGAAAGGGATGGATGCTTTAATGAAAAGAACTACACTACATTTTTCTTTTCAGACTGATAAGGATCACCTTAAGCAGTGCACCGCTTGCCTTGAGGGGAAGCCTGTGGCCAAGGCTTATCCCACGGGTGAAGTTAGTCGTGCTAGTCAGTTACTTGAGCTCATCCATTCAGATGTCCTGGGCCCGATGAGTGATGACAGCTGGGGAGGTGCAAGGTACCTATTGACCTTGACAGATGACTACTCGAGGAAGTCCTTTGGATATTTCATGAAGAAGAAATCTGAGGTATTCTCTAATTTTGTCATTTTTAAGACCTTGGTGGAAAAGCAGACTGGTTATCATATAAAATGCCTGCGTTCTGACAATGGTGGTGAGTATTGTAGTAAGGAATTTAAAACTTATCTACAGGGGGAAGGTGTACTTCATCAGTTGACGGTACCCTATTCTGCTCCTCAGAATGGCGTTGCTGAACGCCTTAATAGGATTATCATGGAGAAGGCTAGATGTATGCTGTTGCAGGCAGGTCTCTGCAGGCGATTTTGGGGCGAGGCAATCATGACTGCAATTTATTTAAAGAATCGTAGCCCCACAGTTGCTTTGGCAGGACAGTTGCCTGAGGAGATGTGGTCGGGACACAAAGTGAGCCTGGACCATCTTCGTGTTTTTGGTTGCATAGCCTATTCTCTGATTCCGGAGCCTACTCGTACAAGCAAGTTGAACGCTAGGTCAGAAGTGTGTATATTTGTTGGTTATTCAGAAACTATAAAGGGATACCGACTTTTAAAGCCATCCAATCCAAGAAGAGTATTTTATTCAAGGAATGTGGATTTTATTGAAAACAAATTTTATAAGGATTTTAAATGTATTGACATTAAGAGTAATAATTTTATAAATGAGGAATTAATAGTATGTAGTACATATAATAATGAATTGAATTCTGACAATATAGTTTCGGAAAATTCATGTCATGAAATGACAATTAATGAATCAAATTGTAATGAAAAATCTACTTGTGATATTAATAATTCGATGAATGAAAAGAATCATACTTATGATTTTTCGTATGAATTTACAGATGCGGAAAGTGGCAGCAGCGAGCCTGATGGAGAACTCTCTGTAGAGGAGCAGGAGGCACTGCCGGCCTCTTCCAGAGAGACTTCCCGAGAGGAGGGCGCGACTAGTACAGAGGACGTTTCTGTGACTGTCAGCGGCCGCTCCCTGCGTAATAATCGTGGTAAACCGCCAATCAGGTATGGTGATTATGAAATGAGTATGTTTGCCAGCTCTATATTTAATGAACCGCAGTCTTATGAACAGGCTATGTCATCTTCAGATAGTAATGAATGGATGAATGCTATGAGGAGTGAATACGAGTCATTTTTGAAAAACAATGTTTGGAAGTTAGTTGATAGGCCTAAAAACACCAATGTTGTTAAATGTAAATGGGTGTACAGGGTGAAACACGATACGTCGGGGAACTTTGATAGATTTAAGGCCCGCTTAGTCGCTCGCGGCTTTAGTCAGAGGGAGGGTGTAGATTTTTCTGACACTTTTTCTCCTGTCGTACGTCATTCTACTATGCGTATTTTGTTTTCCCTTGCACACTGTTATGATATGTCCATAGAACATATAGATGTCACTACGGCATTTTTGCATGGTGATTTGAATGAAATAATATATATGGAGCAACCTCCGGGTTTTGGTTCTGATGACAATAAGGTATGTCTTTTATGTAAATGTATATATGGTTTAAAACAAGCAAGTCGAATGTGGAATTTGAAAGTGCACCAACTGTTGACCAAAAATGGATACATACAGAATAAGTGTGAACCATGTGTATATGTAAAAAGGAATTTTAAGGATCTCACAATAATAGCTTTGTATGTTGATGATTTTTATATATTAAGTACATGTGATACCAATAACTTGTATAAATTGTTAGAAAGTAATTTTTCAGTTAAGCATCTAGGTCCACTAAGAAGTTGTTTAGGTATGCGACTTTCTAGAGATAAGAATATTTTAAAATTGGACCAAACGGAGTATGTAAGGAGATTATTGAAACGATTTAATATGTTTGAATGTAAAAAGATTTCGACACCTATGATTAAAAATAGTAAATTGTGTAAATCAGAATCTGAGCCTTTGGATGATAACATTTATCAATTTAGACAGTTGGTCGGCTGTTTAATGTACCTTTCAGTGTGTACAAGGCCAGACATAACATTTAGCTGTAGTCAGCTTAGTCAATATTTAACTAATTTCAATAAGAGTCATTGGGTGGCTGCTAAACGAGTACTACGATATTTAGCGGGTACTATTGATCATGGTCTTTGCTTTTACAAACATGCAAATTTAAATATTGAAGCTTATGCTGACGCTGACTGGGCGAATGATATGACAGATAGAAAATCTTACACAGGTTTTGTTATAAAATTGGGCAAAGATGTCATTAGCTGGGAGTCTAGAAAACAGCGTTGTGTCGCATTATCCAGTACTGAGGCAGAGTATGTAGCCATATGTGATGTTGCGAAGGAATTGTGTTTTATTAGGAATTTCTTGTATGAAATTATTGATAAACGCATTAGCATAATTATCTTTAATGATAATCAAAGCGCACAGAAATTGTTATTGGCTAAAGAATATGCTCACAAACGTACAAAACATATAGACCTAAGATATCATTTTATTAAAGATGTAATACAAAAATATGATATTGTTATAAGATATGTACCTACGGATAATATGACAGCTGATATTTTTACTAAAGCTCTTTGTTTTGTTAAGCATAACAATTTTGTAAGTGACTTAAATTTAAGGTGATATTTGTTTTAATTATTATTTTTTGCCTACTGGTTTTATGCAATGATATTATTATTGTTTGTATAGTATAATCAGAATAGATGTGCATGGAAATAGCATGTAGAGCTTGTCACTTGTATAATTTAAATGAGATTGTAGCGTCTACATGTAGAGTCATAGTTATTGTTATATAACTCTATTATAAGATGTTGTATGGTATCATAGTTAAGAATAAGGGGAAGTGTTGAAATGTATTTTGTATTCTTAACTTATTATCTGTAGTCTTGTAATAGTACTCTATGGTTGTAGTTTGATGTTTGTTCTCTATCTACGGATGTAATATATACTGCTTGCCTATCTCTCGATTCTCTCTACGTGTGTGATTTAATTAATAGCTGATCTTATCATAATTCATCGTTGTATTTAATTCCCAAAAAGGGATTTGTGTTCTGTATTGTGAATATACAGTTAATGCCAATTCAAACCAGTGCCGTATTTATTTCACGTTATCTTTCCACTGCATCTGCCATTAGGACTCTGCAACAATTTACATTGACTAGATTATGTAGAGCATGACCAATGCAGAGGTGGTTATTAAATCCTAATAAGTTTGCAGCTCGTTTCATATTACTACCTGCATCTGTGACTAAATAAATCTCTTTTTGGTCTATTTTAAAACTGCGCAACACCTCCATAATTTCGTCACGGATTGTTTCGCCAGTGTGTTTCTTGGTAACTTCTTTGGTAGCCAGTGTAAATTTGATGAGGGTCATGTCTTCGGAAAGAAAATGGTACGTACAAGTGATATAATTGCGACGTCTGTATTTGTCGGTCCACATATCGGTAGTAAAGGCACCGAAGCGAGGACTTTGCTTCGAAATGAAAGCATTTATATATGCCAGCATACTGTTGTACACATCTTCCAGTCCTTCTCGTGCTATATTGTGTCTCGATGGCAAGTCCGCGTCGGAAACAATGACGCTGTATTTTTTTAGAAAGTCAATCATAGCATCATTATCCACAGTATCAAATGGCATCAGGGACCTTGCAAACCAAAGAGCCAAATCTCGGGACAGCGACCATTTATCGCTCTTCTTACTACTTTCGTATCTGGTTCTGCCACTGGTTCTTGGAGTAAAAAACTCTTTTATGGTCAAAGTTTGTGATTTTAGTGAATCGTCTAAACCATGTGCATCTTTTAAATGTCTGAGAAGATTACTTGTGGCTATGCTTTTACCGTAAGCTTTCACTTGGGCCCTGAAAATAAATAAAAGATAAAATTATTACCTAAACACTTAATACCTCGCATTCATAAATTAATTTACCTTATTTCTCTTCTAAGTGATGAAATTCCAGTCTAGGTACTAACAAAAGTAGGTAACTTACTTTGAAAATAAGGCATCCTCGTCTTCATTTTTAGCCTTTCTTAGACACGCCGCACAAAACAAATTAACTTCTACCGCTAGTTGGCCAAATTCTGTCCAGCAAAAACTTTGTGTATGTTTTGTGGAAAGATTTTTCATTGGGGTCACATAAATATTCCTTATTTTCGTTTTGTAAACGTCAATAGTAGTCGAAGTTGCTGCCATCGTTAACACAACACAATAATACACGTTTACTCGGTAAAATATTGAACTCGACTGCGTAAGTGCGTAAGCGACGAGTGTGCCGAAACGACTAGGCGAACTAACGCAGTCGGGCCGCGCGTGCGAGCGAGAAAGCAAGTTGTGAGTCGCCGCGACGGCGCGCCGCGTGCTGCACTCGGCGGCGACGCGTCGACATGAACTCACGTCGACGGCGGCGCACCGGCGCGGCGCTCATATCTAGTAGGTACGCATCAAGGTCAACAAAAAACAAAAACGGCAGGAAAGCCGGATAAGGAATATCAGTTACATAGGTAAATTAAGTAAATTAAGTTAAGTACCTACATTAATTTGAATAAAGCAGCAATTACTCTTACAAAAACAATATAAGTACTTAAGTAGGTACATAAATCTGAGAAATTACAAAAACATTAAAACAAAAAAACAAACAAAAACATAGGTAAAATATATATAAGGTAGGTATTCATAATCGCATAAGGGTGTCTGTAGTGTATATGGGTGTGTGTGATTATTTTTGGAGTGTGAAATGTGTGTATAGTGTGAGATGTGTAAGTATAATATATATAGATAGATAGAGACATATTTATATGTATTGTGTCATTTAGGCCTCGAGACAATTTAACGGGGGATTTGTACGCCCACCGGACTATGGAAAATTTGTATTTTTCGATTGTTCGGTGGCGATATTACCGAACCAAGGTACAGTGTACAGATGTACAACCAACCAAACAGTATCGCCACCGGACAATCGAAAAAAGAAATTTTCCTCGGTGCGGCTGGCCGGACTACACAACCGGACCACGGTTAAGAAGGGGTACCTACAGTGTAATTATGCAATTTTGTAAAATATTAGTAATCTAGCAGTACCTAATGCAATTCTTATGTAAAAAAACATTTTTAGTTAATACTAAAGTAAGGTACCTGGTAACGGACCTGTCACTAAATTTTACGAGAATCGGTTGAGAAATGCGACTGGTAGAGAACATCCGGACAGGCATACGAAAGCATTTTTGCCCAAGCTGAAACGGAGGCGCGTCGCTCGATTCGTTCGCTCGGTCAAATAAGTATGTAGGTACTAGATTAAGTAAATATTGCTCGTGTGTTTTGCCCTGGAGCTACGGTTTCGGTATCACGTTATTAACATTTGTAAGAAATGTTTCCGTAATCTAGGTTTTATATTACGTCAATGCAGTAATTTACAAAATATTCGCTCCATCAAGGCATTATATAATGCCTAGGTGAGGAGTAGATTGGAAAGTAGTGGTATGATATGGAATCCCCATATAAAAAGTAGGCATAGAAAAGAATAGAATATTCTTTATTGCATAAAACAAACAATGTACATAGGCGAACTTAATGCTAAGAAGCATTCTCTACCAGCTAACCTTTGTGTATTGTGGATACATTTACCTGTACAGTGGCGGAATGAAAACGTTCGTCAGTTTTCAAAGGAATCCCCTTAGCTTGTCGCGAGCACATATTACCTTTTCCAACTATTCTACGTAGCAGACTGCTGTATAGAAAACCATAATTTAAATGTTTATTATAAAGATCAAATTCGCACACCTTTGATCAGTTGCTTGTTTAAGTTTGGAACGACTTTTTTAGGGTCCCGTACCCAAAGAGGCCAAACGAAGCCCTATTGCCCTCGCTCATCCGTCTGTCCGTCTCTCTATCACACGGGTCTATAGCGGCTAAACCATTGAAGTATTCATATTTGTAAAGTGGGGAGGGAAAAATAAATATGTCGTACCCTAGCATGTGGAGTATAATTTTAGAGCCTATTAAGTAGAATAATACTGTATTTTTGTTACTAAGTTCAATTTAATTTCTATTTAACCCACGAACTAGTTTTTTTTTTAATATTCTGCATACTCAGTATGAATATCTTACCAAAAAATTATAATATTTTAGAAAATAGAAACATTTTGAGAATTTTCTCATATTTCTATTACAAACAGATTTAATTTTGCGTGTGGATTAACTAAACTTAGGCAATTTATAACTTCTACATTTGTTACGGAACCACAAATTATATAATAGTTTCTACGACGGAAACCTGAATGCGCGAGGTCCGATGCGCACTTGGCCAGTTTTATAATGAGTTAGCCAGAAGTTTTGTCATTTTATTCGTAGACTATCTGTTATTCAATCGCTGCTATTATCCGTTGTCATGGTAACTGAAGGTTATTTTCGTAATATTGACAATACTGTGTCGGTAAAACAGTACCATTGCAATACTATGTCGGTAAAGCAGTACCTATGCTTTTTGCATTGAACAACCAAAAATAGGCCCTAAGGTGACGAACATTTTCATTCCACCACTGTACCTACATTTGTTCACAAAACATAATAAGGATGGTGGAAAAACTGCAAAATATGTTTACTAGATATCACAGATAAAATAACTAGATATACTTATAGGTATTTTTTTAACCGTAAACGAAAAAAAAACGGCCTAAGGCGAGTCGGACTCGCCCATGAAGGGTTCCGTAGCAGCAAGTAACATAATATAAACATTCTTGTAGGTAGTTCGTTGTAACTTTGATCGATGTTTTAATAAAAGTGTATTAAAAAAAAGTACTTACTAGATCTCGTTCAAACCAATTTTCGGTGGAAGTTTACATGGTACATAATGTACATGTACATCATATTTTTTTTCTAGTTTTATCATTCTCTTGTTTTAGAAGTTACAGGGGGGGGGGCTATAAATGTTCTGCAAGTTGAGATTAAAAAGAAATCCTACCCCTAACTTTCTAAGGACATTTTAAAAAAAGTCACAAACTTTTTCATCCAAACCTATCTTAAAAACTTGGTCATTATGTCAGCTATTTATTTGAGAGATTTGATTTAGATAGTTTTCTAAAAACTAGAATTTCCCATTCAACTGTTTAAATTGAATATCATGAATAATCCAGTAAAAGAATCTCAATCAAATCTCTCAAATAAATAGCCAATGACCAAGTTTATAAGATAGGTTTGGATGAAAAAGTTTGTGACTTTTTTTTAAATGTCCTTAGAAAGTTAGCTGTAGGATTTCTTTTTAATCCCAATTTGCAACAGGCAGAAGAACAATTGGTGTATGTGCTCACACAATGACTGTAGTATGGTTTCTCGCATACGCCAGACACAAAGACACTATCAATCGTCCTGCTCTATTTTTGGACGATGTGATAGTTGATAACGATTAATGTGTACCATAAAATATCTACCTATCTATCGACCTTAATAAATGGAGAGTTTTGGCCGAAAGGTGTCAAGTTCAGGAGGTTCTTCGGACGTCTGACACGAGACACTGCGGAGTTGCGTCATACGTCGCCGTCTAAACGTGTGCACTAAAATAAAGTATTTTACATATGTATGTCAGTTTTAAGGTGTTTATTGCTATGGGCTTATTGTTTAGGTTTTCATTTTCCATTAAGCCTGAAATAAAAGTATTGATAGGTTGATTGTCTGAAAAATATAAATATTGTTACAAATGTTTTACATGTATCATATACTTTGTTTTTATAACATGTATCAGAATAAAAATATTTTAATGTATATACTTTTTGTATTATTTATCATTATTAGTCATCATTATTATCTGACCATCTTTACTAGTACGAATTACCGAAATCTAATTAAATGTTTCAGGACATAAAAATTACCATAGTAAAAGCTTATTTATTTATTTTCCCCAGGGCCGATTTGTAAGCGCCTTTGTTTTTTCTTCAAGATATAATGCCACGGTAACATTTCAGAAGAAATTATCGCGGAGCAGCACTTGGACCAAATCTCCTAGAGATATTTGCATTGTCCTTTAGTATTTTGTATGATCCTGTGCAAGAATCTGAAACAAGGTTACATGACTAATAGCTGACACATCAGCCATGTTTTCAAGATAGGTTTGGGTGAAACAGGTTCAGTGACTTTTTTTTTAAACGTTCATAGAAAGTTAGAGATTAAACAAAAAAAAATATCTTCATATTATTATTTTTATTTCAATGCAATGGTTCATGCTATGGATGTAATTGCTATTAGGCCAGGAAGCCCTCGTATTCAGCTTAATTATAAAAAAAAAACTCAACCTCAACCTCAACTTATCGAGTCACAGTGGCCAAAAAAGTGAAGGAGCACCGATTGTCTTCAAACAAACAAAAAAAAACATAACTTGAAAACTACTAAAAATCGCGGAACATAGGTACATAGGGGTGATTCGGGTACCTCTGGGGGTAACCTTTCTTTGGACTTCGGCTTGACACTGTTTTTTGGGACATCGTGTATATAGTATGAAAAATGCAAGCTATTTAATATACTTTTTTTTTATGCTACTGAATGAAGGAACAAGCCTTAGATATAGTAAGTAAATATAGAGACACACAACTAGGTACTTTGAAGCCTCTCGCTCGGCTCGTTTTTATTGATAAACTGCGATGTCCAGTATAGTTATAGGTTCGTGATTAGTCAATAGAAGAAGAATGTATAGGTATAGGTACTAGTATAGTATTATTTTATCTGTGGTATAGGTAATCATCCGTGCTTCCATGTGTTTATTCCATGGACTTAGTATTAAGTCCATGGTTTATTCTTCCGCCTTATTCTCGCTCAACGTTCTCCCGTGATTAGTCGTCACGTCACAGACAGATGCAACTGAGAGTACCTGTGTAGCCCACCATTGAAGGAATAATCCCACCTTCTTTTGCTTGGCGCTGTTGGGTAAAAATACTTGGAGAGGAATAAAGTGAAGCGAATACAGACTCAAATCTAACTAATGTAAAGCTACCCTCAGCCACAGTACCTATATAAGCTTTTAATTTATTCAGATCATAGAGGAAAACGTTCACTGATCAAGACTTTAACCTATAACTTTAAATAATATAAATGTTACGTAATGGCATCCTGTTACTTTCAATAAGCATCATTGAGTTATCTATGAGTATTTTTTTATACTACTGAATGACGGAACAAGCAGATGGCCCTGATTTTAAGGGGTAACCTCTGCCTATGAACAGTGCATTACCTCATAGGGCACGTCCACCTAGGACTCACCCTATGTAGCATTGCCCTGCGCCCGCCACCCTGAGACATAAAGATGAAAAGTCTCATGTGCCTGTAATTTTACCGGCACCCTTACCCTTTAAACCGGAACACAGTAATGCGAGCACTACTGTTTTCGGCAGAAATAGGTATGGTGGTAGTACTTCCGCGGACGAACTCTTCACAAAAAAGCTCTATTACTACTCTGGTATGGACTCTGAACCTCTGACGGAAACAGTTCCGAGAGCCAACTGGAACTCCTCGAGGAATTTCCTATATTATATGGTAAATTTTTTATAAAGTAGGTGTTGGTACTGTTACGCCGCCGGATTACTGGCGTAAACGCAACGCATTTAGAGCCTCGTGGCACCATCTGTTGACAATTAGACGTCAATTTAGGGTTAGCGCCATCTGCTGACGAGTAGTTTGAACTCCTGTAAATAATAGTACAATGGACTCTTCCCGCCATTTTCAAAAAGACACGTTGTCTACTTTTATTTTATTTATTTTCCTAGTGTTTTCTTGAGTTATTTTGTGTTATTTTGGTGGCATTTTAACTAATGTAGCTCGTTTAAAAAGTACAAGTGTAGTGAAATTAAATGGAAGTGAATTGTGTGACTTTTGAAATTGGTGGAAATTGTCTACCAAAGTTTTAGTAAAATTGGCCACCGTTTTACTAAAACATGACTCGACTGTGACTTTGACGACTTAGAAGGAGTGTAACGTTGCAAAATATATTGAAAATACAGATACTTGAAAATGGCAAATGCACAAGGCGTGCGGCGCCAATTATAAAGAATAAAAAAATAGTACAAGTAGTTAAAGCAAGAGCCATGTATCATACGTACTGATCTGTACTATAAATAATTCGAGATATTTCTACTGCGTGTTCATTAGTTCTCGCTCGGTCTCTATTGGCTATTAAGCTATTAAGTTAATATTATACAAAATTAAAAACCCCCAACTTAACGAAACGGCTAAACCAATTTTGATTAAACATGTCTTAAGAACCAACGCTGGAAATTCGGCTTTCAAATAAAAAAAGCCGCATTCAAATCGGTTCACCCGTTTATGAACTACGGTGCCACGGACAGACAAACATAGCGGTCAAACTAGAACACCCCTCTTTTTGCGTCGGGGGTCAAAAAGCAGATTTCGCTAGTAGGCAGTCAAGGAGGCGGCGCGGCGCGGCGGCGCGTGAGTGAAGTTGTAAGTTGCCTTTGAGAGTGATAAATTGTGAACAGTGCAATGAAGTACAGTTAAATAATAGTGTGAATTAGTGCTTTTTGGGCAATTTAATTTAAAGTGTAATTTTGGTAACCAGTTTTAGCAAAGTAATTAGTTTCTAAGTACTGTTTGTCTTCCTAAAAACATAAAATAAAAAAAATAAAGTGTTAGGTGTGATTATTTTATTCCGAACCCTAGCTTGTAACAATAATTACTAATTTTGTAAAAGCATCGAAAAACAAGTTCATACAGATACAATATAATTTTTATTAAAAAGTCATGAGATTTAGGATAATTAGAATACCTTATTTTATGCAGGTAATTTAGAAAATAAATAAAATAATTAGCTTTTTACAACAATAACAAAAAAACTATTCTAAGCTGGTGGCCATTTTGTATCAAATACTACGGCCGTTCCAAAGTTATTTACATTTTTCAGTGGGTTGTCATTGGTTTTAATCTCAGCCCACAATATCACTGGGTTTGGTAACTGGAAATACTATTGCTTAGCAATATCTAAGATTTTAATCTTGTAACCAATAAATAAATACTGTCTATAAAGTTCTACAATACATCTAACTTCCATAACTTTGGTGCTTGCTAGGGAAACTCGCACACAATGCTTTTGCCAATGCTCTGTAAGGTATTGCGTTCCGTAACGCCAATTACCTTAGTTTGTTTTCAGTTAAAGGCAAAGGCATTTCTAGTTCAGCTTCGAGATAACAGCTTGAGTGTATTCGCTGCATTTGGAGGTGCCCCCGAGGTCACCGGTCAAGTGTTTCCCCTCGCTAAGGATCGAGTAGCAGGCACGCTCGATCTTATCCGCGTGCTCGTTAAGCTGCATGTGCCTCAGCATCATGATGGCTGAGAGGAGTAGAGCTGTGGGGTTCGCCATGTCTTTGCCGGCTAGGTCAGGGGCAGTTCCGTGAACCTAGAAAAAACAGATTGTCAAGAACAATTTCACATAACATGATTGAAGTACCCGTTTAGTTGACTGAAATAAACTCAACAATCCATCTGACAATCACCAACCAGTGGTCAATTGGGTCGAAACACTTAATTTTACCACTAGTGATGAGTTAGGTAGGTGTACATACATACATACATAGACACACACCTTTTTCCCCGAAAGGGTAGGCAGAGCCTCAGTAGACCTCTTTTGGATAACACAACAAAACATTGATTATTTTTTCAAAATGTGCTCTTCTTTTCAAATTATATTAATATCGTTTGGCATAAATGTGACGTAAGCAACTACTTTCCGCCGTGGTCCCAATTGACCACGGTGGTAAAATTGCACTCGTGCAACCACCAACATTTATCGAAAGAATGCTGCATAGAATCTACATTATCTACAATTTACAAAATATAGAGTACTCGTAGGAATTAAGAAGGTTTGTTAGATGGGAGATATAAGTATGGTGAGTATAAAAACTTACTTGGATCTCTTCAGGGTGAACTGGAATCCTGAAGCACATTGTTAGTATGATTATTTACTTTGGATTTACTAAAATATAATTTAAAAAAACGGTTTCATTTTCGTACGCACTTTATTCAGCTACCTATTTACACAAACAATAACTTGTACAAGCAAAACCGTGTTTTTAACAGCAATTAATAGATGTACTTTGCAAATACAGATTCAATCTGAAAACCTAATTCAAATAAATAAAAAACAAATGTATTAAATACAGAATTGAAACTATCGTGGGTGGGAATCATATTAAATAAATAAATAACAGCTTACTACCACTGTATTTCGTCGCTTTGCTGACGAATGCATTTCTGAATTCAGTCTCGAAACGTCAGCAAAGCGACGAAATACAGTGGTAGTAAGCCGTTATTTATTTATTTAATATTAAATACAGAGTTCATGATTTAAACGCTTAAAACATTATGTACCATATTTTTCTTCTGATTCATTAGTTATATCGTCTGCAGCAGCGCATGATCAACTACAACAGCCTCTCCCAAACTTTTTTAATGTAATCATGCATACTACAGCCGATACTAAAACATTAACTTTTCTTGAAAAAATACTTGTGTAAATTACATAATTTCACCATTTCATTTATGTACTGAATGATAATTGAACAAACAACATTGGTTGTGGGATGATTTAAAATATCCCTAAGTCATTTCTTAAAGAAAGGGGATATTTTAAACCCTGGGTTATATTTGTCCTATAACTAATTACAGCAAATTCAGCAGTGAATTCGTTTAGTCTAATCTCACTTTCTACAAACAAATTAAATACCTCTTTATAAATTAACATCACATAAACAGGAACAATACAAAATAAATGTAAATTAAAATAATTGTACAGGGCACGCAATACTGGTGTAAGGCCGAGAATATACGGACAGCTTGAGCGGCAAAGTAGATGAAGTGTATGTTTTCTAACGAATCTAGCCTTTTTCCGCGTGGTGGTGTTGGGATAAAAATCAGTCCCTCCAACCTCCCCCCTCCCCCCAGTGGATGCCGGGGTCCACACACCAAATATCATCAAAATCCGCTCAACCGTTACGTAGTTGAGTGGAACTACACAACGCGAGCGCAGCCGCGGGCACAAGCTAGTAAAACACAGCCTATAAGCACTCAGGATAATTTAACACGTGGGCGGGCGTTGATTTGAATGAAAATTTATAGTTCAATTCACACGGACCACATTGCCGTCAAACGCAACCGTGTGGTCTATACCGACCACATCGCAACCACGACGCGACCACCAGCGACACCGCGCACTAGCGGCCGGTCACCATCTACATTTTGTAGTAACCACAACGCAACTGCAAGAAGCTACAGTGACACTATTCTTACGTAACCACCACCACTTTTTGTCGCTGCGATGTGGTGTGGTTGTGGTACGTGTACTCCCTTAGTGAAATAATGCAACCCAGTGTTATTTTTTTTGTAGATTTTAGTAGTATCCAGCATCGCAATAGGTAGAAAATGGGCTTAGAGAAACGGTCCCACTGGATAACTAGCGACGCTCATTCAACAACCGTGGACTTCAAGCTGTCAGTATATTCCCAGCGTAAATTATAATACAACGTATGTAAATACTGGGTAACAATTACCGTAGCTTATAGCACAAATGTTAAACATTACTTGAATACCAGACACTACCTAAAATATCCTAAAATGGTAACTAATAGTAATAAATTAACTTATATTTGAAACTATGGCGGCGCATTGTGAATGGTCAATAATTAGTATCATTGATTCTAACAAATTTATATAATAAAAGTACAGATACGCCATCTCTAAAATAGCTGGATAATTAATTTAATCACTACTATTATTATTATATCATAGTATACAGGTCTAGCGCTTAACTGAGTCAGTCCCTGAGGTATGGGAGCGGTACGGGAGGGGTGTTATCGTCACTCAAATTATCAGATGATATGAAGCCACGCTTCAATTTGACGTAACGAAAACACCCCTCCCGTACCGCTCCTATACCTCAGGGATTGGCTCAGTTAAGCGCTATACCTGTAATAATTTACTTAGATACTCTAAGATCGATGGTCACGTGGTTAAACACCAGACGACGTACCTATTTTTTGTAACTGTTTAAAAGATGGATAAGCCGCTGGCCTACCAGATGTAAAGCGGTGACCTCTGCCTACAACAACGCATTACCACATAGATCACGTCCACCTAGGTGGACGTCCCTATGTGGCATTGCACTGCGCCCGCCACCCTGAGACAAAGATGAAAAGGCCACCTGAGACAAAGATGAAAGATATATAAGATCAGGGTATCTTCTAAGTATAATAAAAAATATCTAATAAAATATATCAGTTGTCTAGTACCCATAACACAAGCTCTGCTTAGCTTGGGGCTTGATAATGTTGTGTGAAATGTCCAGCATTATTAATTTATTTTATTATTTTATTTAATGTGCCTGTAATTTCAAACCGGAACACAACAATGCAGGCAATATTTTGACAGAATTTTTATTTATTTTTTCTTTATAATTGGCGCCGCACGGCTTGTGCATTTGCCATTTTCAAGTAACAATGTGTATTTTCAATATACACGTTACAACGTTACACTCCTTCCAAGTCGTCAAAGTCACAGTCGAGTCATGTTTTAGTAAAACGGTGGCCAATTTTACTAAAACTTTGGTAGACAATTTCCACTAATTTCAAAAGTCACGCAATTCACTTCCATTTCATTTCACTACACTTGTGCTTTTGAAACGAGCTACATTAGTTAAAATGCCACCAAAATAACACAAAATAACTCAACAAAACACTAGGAAAAGAAATAAAATAAAAGTAGACAACGTCTCTTTTCGAAAATGGCGGGAAGAGTCAATTGACAGAATTACTTTCACAGTTTTTTTCTGTAATTCTGATATTATTATATAGTGACGTCAGTTGGTGTTAAGTCACGTGATAGTCTCGGAGTAGCAGACCGTGTTTTCTTGGATCGTATATTCTACATCATCAGCTCAACCACTCCTGTTTTTAACTTCACAAAATTTAAAAACACACAAAGGTTACTTAAATTCTTGGGAATTAACCTTTAATAATATCCCCCTTTTATTGTCTTTTTTATCCACACATTTTCAACCATTTTGAAATAATGCGTATTTTCATATATTCCCTCTTTAATTTTATACACAGTATTATTTATAGTAGCGTATCTGCGTTGCATAAATATTAAACCAGTCCAGACTCACGCCAAAAAACAAGAAAGGGCGATAGATTTACTGAAAATGAGATATTTACTAAAGACACTACCGTCGTCTGTCTTTCCTGAAAACTATAATCTGGGTTTCTTCAAGGCTAGAGTGAATAGGTGCCTTCTAGACCTTTGTGTCCTATCTTCGGCCACATCGTCACTTACCAACAGGTGAGATTGTGGCCAAACAAAGGCATAGAGTAAAAATAAAAGAAGAGGCATATCATCATCATCATCATCATCATCATCAACACACGCTGCTGGACATATGCCTCTCCCTTTCCGCGACTATTTAAATGTCTTCGGCCCATCTAGAGCCTTCCTTGCGTTGTCCGGTTTGTGGTCGCCACTCGACAACCATTATCCCCCAACGGTTGTTGGTTCTGCAAGCTATATGGGCTGCCAATTGCCACTTTAACTTGCTTATTCTGAGAGCTGTCGGTGATCTTAGTTTTTCTACAGATCTCCTCGATTCAAAGAGGCATTATCTAAGCGCTAATTTTCCTCCAAAATTATTTCGGCGTGAGCCTGGAACTAGCTTTAGACTAATCAAGTTCTATGGCAGATCTATGCGACTACGAATGATCAATAAATACGTGTTCAATACTCTTTGGTAGTTGAAACCGAAAGTCTCGAATTATATTCGCTATATAAGCTAATTCTAATCAAATGTTTTACGAAAATGTTTTATATAGTAAACAGTTTGATCTATAATTGAACTATTAGTATCTATAGTAGTTAATTCAGGGTTTCAGTCAGTCTGTGGAACTGATCGTTTCTGTATCGTGTATATTTTTTGGCGTATCTCCTATAATATGTGAAGCGAACCTTCGACCAAAGTAAAATGAAAAGCGAACCACAATATTTTCCTGTATGAGGGATGAATGTATCCATCTATCTAGCCACAGCTTTTCAAAATTCTTAAGCCAATTTCACCAACCAATTCTTATTTTACGGGAAACTTAACGCTTGTAAAATTGACAGGTTTTTTGTAAAATGGTCAAATTTTACATTATTTAACTGTCTCGTAGTGGTAGGCGAAAATTAGCATTAGTGTGCCAGAGAATACTGAGCTCAATGCATCCTATTCACAAGATTCCAAATAGTGGTGCTTCAAATGAGATAAGTTGTTATAAATGTTTTACCCAAAATATTAGTCCGATTGACTGTTTTCGTTTGCGCAGAAAAGCGCTGACTGATATCCGACAGTAGCCGAACGTATAGTATAGCTCTGTCCCGCTCACATTTAAGCGTCGACTGATGAACGCCAGTCCGCGATATTGCCGCGAATCGATTACCGAAATCGAGAACCAATAACAGCGCAAGATTTTAGCGCGCGATTGGTAGAAGGTTCCCGCGCTATATAAATTGGTCTACGGCGCAGGTACAACGGGGCGACTTATATTTAGGGTAAAACTATACCACAACTGACCGAACCCCTTCGTACCACTCCTGTCTAGTTCAAGTTTCTGATGACCTCCTCCGTGTAGGCGGTGCAGGTGCTGGAGCCTCCCAGGTCGCCGGTCAGCACTTTCCCCTCGCGCAGCACGGTGTAGCAGGCCCTCTCGATGCGGTCCGCGTGCTCCAGCATCTTGAGGTGGCGCAGCATCATGACCGCCGAGAGCAGCAGGGCGGTGGGGTTCGCCTTGTTCTGGCCGGCGATCGCGGGCGCCGTCCCGTGCACCTAGAACATGCTGGTCTTTAGTTCCCCGTTTGGTCACAAGGTGGCGTTCTTGTAAACAGGTCCCAAGTTCACCAACGTAACAGACACGGCCGATAACAGATAATGTACTTATGAAAACACGAGGCATGATGACTGATTTAAAAAAAATACAGGTCTACTATGGGCCAAAAATATTTTATGATAAACACTAACGATGAAGAGCAAAATTTTTGAAACCAACTTTGAATTTCGCTTCAAAACGCTAGCTTGTGTCATGGCGTCTGCTTGTGACGCCACGAGTTTTACACAACGAGAAGCTAGAGTAGTAACTATTATTTAAACTGTACAAGCATTGCCAGTGCAGTATTTTTGCCTCAAGTTTGGTACTACGATGACGTCACGCCCTGGACAGGGCTCTGATTGGCCGTCCGCATAACATGGCGGATAGCCGTTTTTTGTATTTTATTAAAAATCATTATCTAAAACAGCCTACTTTTTAAGATTTATTTTTTAACAATTTTAATTTCAGTATCTATAATTTCACTTGTTTTTCGTTTCTGTCATCATGCCTACGGCTATAAAAACCGTTTAACTGCCCGTTAATAGTTTGGTGAACTTTCGACCGCCCGATGATTAACACCAATGCATAAAGGTTAGGTTCATGCAGCCACACTGATTAGCTCAGAAGCACAATTCTCGTAAAGTTTGGATCTTTTCCCGATCTAATATGTCACAAACGGTATTCTTCTCGACTGACAATAGAACGAAACTGGCCCTGGAACTGGCTGAGGACTAAGATTAAATCGAAATGAGACAGTTTTTTTTTTTTTTTGACAGGGATTTGGCTAGAATTTACAGCGTTAATGCTCTAAGATCCGCTTAGTTTCAGACCAATTCAAGCAAGGACATAGGGTGCGTCCTATGTGGACGTGACCAATGAGGTAATGCATTGTTAAAGGCAGAGGCTACCACTTAACATGAGGTGGGGCCATCTGCCAAAAAAAAAGGATGTCTGAATCCAGACGTTCGAAATAACGTGAACGGTTTTGTTTTAGTCACTCTCTTCACTATTTCCAATGGCATATTCCATTAAATGTAACCCAATTTGGGTTACATTTAAATTTAATGTTATCCATAAAGTGTGGTTTACACATGAAAAATGTATGAATGAAAAACTATGGTATATTCCATGGTTATGCATGGTTAGCAGAAACCCAATTTGCAGTCAATTCACAATTCAGTCTCCATTCGTTCTATCAACTTTCAGTGTGGATTTAAAATACATACGAGAATTGTTCTTCTGATTGGGCATAAACATATTGTACATAAATATTTTGTTTTTAAAACTGGCTTAGTTATTTATATTATTTATTTAGGTCATGCAATGATTTTGATGTAAGTACGTTCGTCGAATCACATCAATCGTGTGAATGATTGCTCGAAACGAGAATTAAATTGTCAGAATTACAATATTTGTAACTTCTCATCAGTTTTTGATCATTGTAATGCAAAATAATTTAGTACTGTTTTACCCAAAATATAAGTCCGATCGACTGTTTTAGTTTGCGCAGAAAAGCGCAGACAAATATCCTACAGAAGCCAAACGTCTTGTATAGTTTTGATCAACTCAGTCCCGCTCACATCTAAAAGTCGACCGGCCGCGATTTTGCCGCTAAATCGATTAACCAATAACAGCGCAAGATTTTTTAGCACGCCATTACTATTGATAGAAAGAAGGTTCCCGCGCTATATAATTTGTTTTACGGCGCAGTTACATCGGGGCGATTTATATTTTGGGTACAACTGTACTTAACTGAATAACTATTTGAATACATTTTCTTTATCACGATTTTAAAATATATTTTGTATCACAAAACCAGTATCACATTTTTGTTATAGCTGCGATGTATTAAAACACACAGCTGTGCGTTTTTGGGACAATCACAATAGATTAGTGAACAGTCAACAATATACAGGATGTAACAAGAGGGGTGGATCATCGAGAGTGGGGGACCGCATGGCACATCCGAATCACACGCTCCTGCTATTGATGTTGCAGCCCTATTGTTACAACCTGTATTAGTCTCAAACGGTGAAAGAAAACATCGTCAGGAAACTGGCATGTTCTATAACAAAACATTAAAAGACTTCGTAATGAAAGGAGCCTCTGCGAGGCGCAATTAATCCTTTCACTACACTGGTTCTTTTTAGAATACCTCAAGCAGGTCACTGACCTAACGCAGAGGGACCAAGAAAGAACATTACTCCTTTGGAGGACAGAACATTACATCAGAGGTTATCTTGCGTCGTGCTAACTTTTAGCATAGAAGTTAGCATTGACACGTGACAGACTACCAGCCTAACGCCGCGTATTAGTAGACATTTATGGACACACAATGCGTTATTTGTCAAGTAAACACATGCACACATCACAGGTAGGTGTTAAGTTTGATCCCACACCAGTTAGTCAAACTTATATTCTCAAATAGACTTACATATCTTTTTCAAAAGATACTTGACATCGGACATCTTTTTGTAAAGATTCTCACTGCACAACCGTGTTATAAATGTGTGTGATCATATTGCTATTTTTGATTTCGGTGAACTTTAAAAGACTCAAAAGTAACAGAGTCAAAATGGCGACCGAGTGCCCGTTACAACGATAGTTTTAATGATATTGTAATTTTTGCTTGTAGCGCGGCCGGGTCAAAATAAATTTGCAGTTCCTGATATGCTATCATCGTAGTTTTACGATGTTCTGAAACCCAATTCTCATAATACAAAATAGTCAAAAAAGTTCGGACAATGTTAAGAGTGACGATGTCACAAACGTCAAAAATTGTATTCTGCTCACCTGCTCATACAACCCGGAATGTGATTATACCGAAATGTAACTGTAACTTGAATGTTTAAAAGTTCTGAGAATTCTCTCTTTCACTCTTTACAATTATTATATAGCATTATCCTATTTTCTAATATATGGTCGCAAAAATAGAAAGTAGACTATATTGTTTTTATGAGGGAGCAGAATACAAATTTTCAGTCAATTCACAATACAGTCTCGATTCAGTTAACTTGTAGTGTGCCTTTAAAATAAATAAGAGAATTGGGCTTCAGATGTTGTGATGTAAAATATGGTATTGCGCTTTCTAAAGGTCTGAACCGTTGACGTAAAAAGGGATTCTTGTTTGAATGGTTCTGAAATTTTTCAAATTGATGAAGATGCGTTTAATAATTTACTTTCAAGTAAAAGAGTATAAAAAATTTAGTGAAATAATTATTGCGATATCTCAAAAACTGATATCTTTAGTCAGGAGTTCTTAATTCTCAGGACAGTTCAAAAGCAAGGATCCCTCAATCCAAATGTTTTGGTAAAAAATAGATCGATCGACACACCAACGTATCTTTCAAAACTAAGCTTGCAAAAATGTGCATACATTGACGGTTTTGTTATGGTATTAGCGCATTCGGGGCCCTTATCCCACACTAGGATCCCGTATTGTGGGTATCCGGAACTATGAGTATGGTACCACAACAACCAGACACGGAACTAATATTGGTAGATTATACAAAAATTTGCAAAGAGAATGGACATGGCAAAAACGTGACACAATATTTTAGCCCAAACCGGGAAGGGCCCTCTTAATGTAACTGTGAACTGTATCTGTTCAACAAAGGGCCTTCATATAACATCGTTAATAATGAAACTCGAAGCTCCTAGCCACAACGTAACATAATACAGACACCGTTTCCAATTTAACGCTTCAATGAGCATTGACCTAGAGTCGGGTCCTAGACAAAGTGTCCGAGCGACAGTTAGCGTAAGGCGCTCGTAACGCAAAGAATAACTAAAGTATGTAGGAAAAGAGATTTAAAATAACCTACATACATTAACATGATAAACACGCTGCCAGCCCACGCGCCCCCAACGTGGGGTCATACCACTTTGACAGTCCCATGTGCCTCAATGTGGCGTCATACCACTTTGACAGTCCACGTGCCTCAATGTAGGGTCATGCCACTTTGACAGCCCATCTGCCTCAATGTGGCGTCATACCACTTTGACAGTCCACGTGCCTCAATTTAGGGTCATGCCACTTTGACAGCCCATCTGCCTCAATGTGGGGTCATACCACTTTAACAGTCCACATGCCTAAATGTGGGGTCATACCACTTTAACAGTCCACATGCCTCAATGTGGGGTCATACCACTTTAACAGTCCACATGGCTAAATGTGGGGTCATACCACATTGACAGCCACGTACCTCAATGTGGCGTCATACCACATTGACAGCCCATGTGCCTCAATTTGGGGTCATACCACATTGACAGCCCACGTGCCTCAATGTGGGGTTGTACCTCTTTGACAGTCCACGTGCCTCAATGTGGGGCATAGCAAGTTGACAGTTCATGTGCCCCAATGTGAGGTTGTACTACGTTGACCGTCCAAGTGCCCCCAGTGTGGTATCATAACACGTTGACAGTTCACGTGTCCCCAATGTGACATCATGACTTCAGACGGGGTGTGATACTTACAGATTCGAAGAGCGCTCCGTTCTTGCCGATGTTGCCCGAGGGCGTCACGCCGAGTCCTCCGATCAAACCGGAGCACATGTCGGACATGATGTCTCCGTACAAGTTGGGCATCACCTGGAACACATAAGCAGATAGCGTTACAACTTGTGCCCGAAAAGATTAGATAACTAATTTTAGACTAATAAAAATAACTTACGCCATTGTTTAAGCTATCTGCAAAATAGTGATCAAAAATATATAAAAAATAACTTTCCAGATGGTAAACCATCAAAGGACTGACCACGCAGATCAACGCTTAACTTTTAGTAATTAATATAACTTTTGAAACTATCATGGTTATGTACATAATTTTCACTAGAAACGGGATATTTACCATGATACCATGGTAGTGGTATCGTTCGTAATAAAAGAGTGAGAAAGAGGGTAGATCGATATATCTGCCAATAACATCTACTCGCAAAGACTTTAGTCAGTTCTCCCGTGATCATGGCGCATGCAACTGTGCCGAAATATCGGGAACATATAAAACTCAAAAATCATGGTAAATATCCCGTTTCTAGTGAAAATAGTAATTAATAGTTTATATTTTAGGGAAAAGTACTTATAATTAAAAGTAAATCACACTAATATAATATAAATGCGAAAGTTTGTGTGTGAGTGTGTGCGTGTGTCTGGTACTTCTTCGGCTGCACGGATTTGGATGGAATTTGGAATGGAGATAACTGGACTCCCGGATGTTTTATCCCGATATTCCCACGGGATCCAGACTTATGAGAGTGAAACCGCGGGGCGCTGCTAGTTAAACATATAATATTTGAAATACATGTCGTGGTACTTGTTACGAACCAGTACATCGAACTTGGAGGGGTCCTGCACCATGTTGAGGCACACGGTGTCGAGGTAGCGTTCCTCGAAGCGGATGTCGAGGTACCTGTTAGTTATGTTACGTACCAGTACATCGAACTTGGAGGGGTCCTGCACCATGTTGAGGCACACGGTGTCGAGGTAGCGTTCCTCGAAGCGGATGTCGAGGTACCTGTTAGTTATGTTACGTACCAGTACATCGAACTTGGAGGGGTCCTGCACCATGTTGAGGCACACGGTGTCGAGGTAGCGTTCCTCGAAGCGGATGTCGGGGAACTTTTTGGCGATATCACGGCAGCAGCGCAGGAAGAGCCCGTCCGACATACGCCTGCGGACCAATCAATAATACATTCAACCTATTTGTTGCATAACCTGTTTTAGGGCTTCTGTATAAGACTTATACTTAGTATAGAGGAACTGTAAGCCACAAGCGGAATTCTATAGCTCAGTTGTATTTCCATCCTTCTGTTCCAATTTTTTTAGCACTCAATATATATATGCTATCTACATCAAAAATATACAAAACTTTCAAAATACTCACAGCTTGAGCAGTTACAAAAAATATTTAACAACTTATAGAGGCATGCGATAAGTATTTGAAATAGCTTTGGTAGTTTTTATGGTTCCGTAGTCATCAAAACAAGAAACCCGTTTCGCCATGTCCGTCCGTCTGTCAGTATGTCCGCGGCTTAGCTCACTACTATAAATCTCAAAACTAGAAATCTATAATTAGCCATGGGTTGAACTAGTTTTTGTGTTCTTGTCTATCCCATGGTGTGGGTATCATTGGAAGGTTGTTCCAAAATACTGCTAAGATGTGAAAACCATTTTTGGACGTTTTACTAATGCGTCATGTATTTACGTCATGTAGTTACTTTGACGACTTAGAAGGAGTGTAACGTTGCAAATTATATTGAAAATACAATAAATATACCTGAAAACGGTTAATTCACAAGCCGTGCGACGCCAATTATAAAGAAACTATAATATGGGTCTCTTTAAGGCAAGAGTGAATAGGTACCTTCTAGACCTTCGTGCTCCATCGTCGGCAGCGTCGTCACTTACCAACAGGTGAGACCGCGGTCAAACAAGATTATAATAGTATAAAAAAAAAAAAAAAACGGAACGTTAGTTCACAATTTGCCCACGACGGCTCTCCTTCTGAATAGACTCTTAAGGATTTTTATAGTATGGCGGAAGGTATACTCAGATGATGTTAGCCTTGTGCACAGCGGTGACCTTCTTCCTCTTGTTGTCGGTCGCGAACTGGAACGCGAACTCTGCCACCCTGTTGGAGGCCTCCTCCGTGATCAGCTTGATGTACTGCACCACGCCGTCCGAGATCTCGTGCTCGATGCCGGAGTACTCGCCCTCCGTGTTCTACTCACATGATGTTAGCCTTGTGCACAGCGGTGACCTTCTTCCTCTTGTTGTCGGTCGCGAACTGGAACGCGAACTCGGCCACCCTGTTGGAGGCCTCCTCCGTGATCAGCTTGATGGACTGCACCACGCCGTCCGAGATCTCGTGCTCGATGCTGGAGTACTCGCCCTCCGTGTTCTACTCACATGATGTTAGCCTTGTGCACAGCGGTGACCTTCTTCCTCTTGTTGTCGGTCGCGAACTGGAACGCGAACTCTGCCACCCTGTTGGAGGCCTCCTCCGTGATCAGCTTGATGGACTGCACCACGCCGTCCGAGATCTCGTGCTCGATGCCGGCGTACTCGCCCTCCGTGTTCTACTCACATGATGTTAGCCTTGTGCACAGCGGTGACCTTCTTCCTCTTGTTATCGGTCGCGAACTGGAACGCGAACTCTGCCACCCTGTTGGAGGCCTCCTCCGTGATCAGCTTGATGGACTGCACCACGCCGTCCACGATCTCGTGCTCGATGCCGGAGTACTCGCCCTCCGTGTTCTCGCGGATCGTCACCACGTCCACGTTGTCGTATAGCGTCTTGATGCTGAGGAACAAAGCTCATTATAGCGTGACCTGGCTGCTAGCTTTTTAAGGAATGTGTTATTACTGGTGTTATATACTGTGTTAATAATTAGGTATGGTATGGTTAGAAATAGGTATGGAAGTTTAAATTAATGTGGTGTCTCCGGCCTAAGAATATACCCCCTACGTCTCCTCCCGATGATATTGTAAAAGCCGACTAAGGGATTACCCGGACTTGTTAGATTTGTCCAGGCTGTTAGCTAGTTAAGGATTGCGTTATTACTGGAAGAAAGTCTTAGCTAAGTCAGTTATGGGAAGCACTGGCGACGATGAGCTCACCACTTGTCACGACTATATTCCCACGTTTTAGCGTAATTAACAGAACCGCTCACGTTATTTAAGTCTGGAGTGAGGGATTCTTGCTTCAATAGAGGTGTATTTTAGTTAATCCGTTGCTCAGAGCAGAACGCTGAGTTTCAGCCTTTCACAATCTGCCTCAATCTTTGTTAGTAGTACAGCTTTTTTGTGAAAGAGTTCGTGCGGGGAAGTACAACCACCATACCTATTTCTGCAGCAAGCAGTAGTGCTCGCATTGCTGTGTTCCGGTTTGAAGGGTATGGGAGCCAGTGAAATTACAGGCACGTTTCATCTTTGTCTCAGGGTGGCGGGTGCAGTACAATGCCACATAGGGTGCGTCCTAGGTGGACGTGACCTATGAGGCAATGCATTGTTAAAGGCACAGGTTACCGCTTAACATCAGGTGGGTCACCTGCTTAATCCATCATTCAAAAAGTAAAAAAAATAATGACGTTGAACGGTTCTGGTTTTGTTTTGGTAGTTTCGTGCAAAGTTAGCGCGATACCCTGGACGCGCCTAGTGCCGGGTGCTTTAGCTTCTTTTCAAGAAGAAATATTGCAAACATACGCCGCAATCAACTGTAAAATCGTATACGAAAGCGATTACCAGTTTGCTAGGCGATAGGTGGGGTGACCAAGAAAAAACCATTGGTACGACAAACGAACGAAATGCTACTAGGGTAGTCAGTACATTTTACTAGACTTGTCTATACTAAATTCAGATACAGAGCACAGAATCCGCTAGTTTGGATACGAGCCAACATATCACAAAGTTGTATGACATTTGAATGCACTCCTGTCACAAGTCTTGTACAAGTGCCAAATACGGTTCACTTAAACGTATTTTCAACCCCCGACGCAAAAAGAGGGGTGTACCCAGTTACATTTTGCGAAAAAATTGGGTGTGATTTTGCGAAGTGGTCAAATTGAGAAAAGTGCGGTGTACATTATGAGAAGTGGACGTTTTGTGAATGAGCCGTTATAAGTTTGACCACTATGTGTGTCTGTCTGTCTGTGGCACACGGGTGAACCTATTTGAATGCGTTTTTTTATTTGAAAGCTGGTTTTCTAGCGATGGTTTTTAGACATGTTTTATCAAAATCTGTTTAGCCGTTTCATCGGGCTGTTTTTTTTTTTAGTAAAATCTGTACTTATTAAGGGCCAAAAAAAAACAAGTTAATCTTCATCATATTCTCAAGGGCATACAAATACAAGAGTCTATAAAACAATTTCGATAGATTTTCCCGATATTTTTTTTTCTCGCTATTCTTATATTTTAAATATAAAAGATAGGACATACATTAGAGAGGCTTGAGGTGAAAATAGTGGGGAAACCCTGCCCTAGACTAATCCCTTAGTCGGCCTTTAGGACATCCATGGGACGAGGATGTAGGGATGTATTCTTAGGCCGGACACACCACTAGTCCTGTGTACTATGTTTTGAGAGTAAGTGGCTGGAATTCTGGAATGTCATTGGCTACTCCTGAAAGAAAATCACAGCCTGCCTACACTACCCATTTAATCTCACCAAACCGTTATCTCAAGATTCCATGAATCGGGCCATTGACATTGAAACGAGATTGTGAGGGTCGCCGGTGTGGTAGGCACGTTATCAGCGCGCAAATTGAAACGATAACGCACGTCGCGCCTGCCTATCTAATATGCGTTAAGTGGCTGTCCTACACATACGGTATCATTTATTATCTCGCGTGCGTGAACCGATATGGTTTTGTTCCGCCATAAGAATCCCACTAATAGCATAAATGTCAAAATTACGATGTTTGGATGTTTGTTACTCAATCACGCCGAAACGGCTGAACCGATTTCGATGAATTTTGGTACACAGATAGATTATGACCTGGATTGAGCTATTTTTCATAGTACACCAGCTACCTCCTAGTCGATGAATCGCAGAAGTGTAGACGCTTTCGAGATGTGGTGTTGGAGACGAATGCTGCAAATCCCCTGGACAGCCCGTAGGACGAACGTGTCAATACTCAAGGACCTCAAGATAACTACTAGGCTTTCCTCCATCTGCCTCCAGCGAGTCCTTGAGTGTTTTGGTCATATAGCACGGAAAGGCAGTGACAATTTAGAGAAGCTGATTATCACTGGCAAAATCGAGAGAAAGAGGCCACGTGGCCGTAGCCCGTTACGTTGGTCAGAAGATCCGCACCACTCTCGATTCAAAACTCCACGAAGGCGTGCAGCTCGCCGGCAACAGATCTCACTGACGCAACATTGTCCAGCAGAAAGTGATCCATGGAGGGGATCACGACCCTCAGCATTGAGGAACACGACGCGAGGAGGGCTTCCTAAGTAACGTAGTAGTTAGTTTATTAGTAACGTATATCTTACCGAAATTATGTGAGAAGATAGATTATAGCGCGCGGCGAGTTCTGGCTGAACCAATCACCCGTAAATTGTCTGAATATATTTAGAAAGGATGGACGAAAGCAGATTGACGAAACGGGTTATGAGACGGACGAGCATGATGGGACAGTTGGGACCCCGGCGAACGTATTTAGACCAGATTGGAAACGTTATGGAAAAAGGTCAGGTCAAGAGTACCCTAAACAACGAGCATGAAGAATGTAACGCGAGTGAATGAAGCAAATGAGGTATGTCAGGATCATAGTAAATGGAAATCTGTGGTCTCTGCCTGCCCCTCCGAGAAACAAGCGTGTGTATATGTATGTATGTATTTAAAACAAGTAATCGATAATTCTGGCCTGACTTTGCTTGGATTGGATTCATCAACTACAAATAGGTACCGTTGGCTTTCGTCTGACAATATTTATGGGAAAACCAGAAGTTAAAGTTGAGATAATTACAATATACTTTACAGAGGATAACCCTGGGTATGTATCACTTGCTTTCTTATCAGCATGTCAGCAAATCAAATTGTCTAATAAAAATCATGTTCTTTGCATGTTAATCAAGATAGATGACTTTTAGATATGCTCCGTCATGTGTATCTATGCACAAGGCGAACCAGTTTGAGACATATAATGGTGACAGGGGGACTCAAGGCACATCGGTATCACCCCCATATGTTCAACGATTTTGGATAGCTTAGGAGTAATAGTTATTTTCGAGTTCAAATTACCAATTTATAAAGAAAATTATTAAAGTTCACAAAGAATCAAGTTTTTATGATAAAGTCAGGATTAGAACAACTTGCAGAGCATTTTCACACCCCCCTGCCACCGGTTATTGTCTTTAACTGGGATCCCATCCACAGGGTGAAACATGGATCGAATAAATAGGGTAGTAGAGTGTATTTTGACCCATTTAATACACGCCATAGTTGTACAATTTTGGACAGTTTAAGAACAAAGGTAATTTTTATGCAATAATTTTGACCATTTCCTAAAGAGCAGTGTTCACTCCGAATCCAGTTTTCATGATGAAGCATTGGATTAGTTCAAGTTGATTTTCAGGATAGGTAGTTTCTTTAGGCGCTTCCCACCTAGTAATAAGAAGGACCATCTAATAAAGCGCTCGCCGAGTTAGTTGCCTGATTCTTCTTGGATTGGTTGCGTTTGAACAGGAGTAAAATAAGGATACAAGAAGATTCAAAATGATCCTTGTCATTTCAATGAATAAAATATTTTTGACTTTGACTTAGAAGTGTAAAAGGTTTAGAATCTGACTGGAATTCATTAACAAAGTCATGCAATTTTTTTGTTACTTTTTATCAAACATAACTGCAAAGTTTTAATCTAATTTTATATTGAAAGTTTGAAATTAAATGACTTTTTTTACGAATTTATGATAGCAATTTAAATTAATTGTTACTTTTCAGTACAAATGCCGGCACCTTGAAGTTATTATGCTGATTTAATATGTACCATGTTCATAGATTCATAGACATACTGGATTTCGAGAAAGACAATAACATTTGTAACACACAATAGCTTTTATAGTAAAATCATTGAAGTACTAATTAAGTTTACCTTATCAGCTCTAGGAAACTCAAACGTACACTCACTACGTTGAGAAAGTAGCAAGTACCAACCAAAATACAAAAATGTTGTATGTACTATCAGCTACGAAAGTCCCTGCCCAGTTTCAAAACATTTTCGCTTCCAGCGATGACCGTAAACTAAATCGGCCCCTTTTTTGTTGTTTGTTTTTGGCCAATGAGACATGATGTCAATTAAATTTATATGTAAACGAAAACCTTCGTTCCAGCGGGAATCGAACCCGCACCCTCGCCTGTGATCGGCGATGCCTTTACAAGTTCGGCAATAGAACGAGCTATGACGCTGGAGACGAAATTTGTGGACATTATCAACTTGGCTATAGCGCCGATGGAAGCCATCTACAGATGTTTCATTAGAAACCTTCTGTTCAAAGTCCGATATTAGTTCGAAACATTAACAAGAGACACCACTGCTATATCATCATAGTTTATTATTTTTCAAGTGTAAACCACACTTCATGGATAACATTACATTTAAATGTAACCCAAAACTTTAATGTTATCCATGAAGTGTGGTTTACACTTGAAAAATAATAAACTATGATGATGTCAATTGCCTAAGAAGGTCCTTTGTTTTATGACTTTTACAAATTAATGATTAGTCACCGTTGTCCAAAAATAGTCACTTTTGACATAAAATTCGCCCTTAGCAGGGTCAGGGACTATTGTTGCTGATAGTACCTATGTCTCAAAAAGCATTGAATATAAGATAGTAACTTACCCTTCTAAACTCTTGCAAGGCCTGACATTGGCATAAAGGTCGAACTCCTTCCTCAACTGCAAATTGAGGGAGCGGTATCCCTTACCGATGGGGGTCATCAGAGGACCCTTGAGGCCGATTTTGTTCTCATTCACAGAGTCAAGTGCCCGCTGTGGAATGCCGAATTTGCCATCTGGACCCTAAAATATAATTTATGGTTAGTTTAATTAATTCTTCATTGAAGGTTTTTTTTAATTGGATACCAATTAAGGGCAATGAAGGTTATAATAAATTCACACAATAATCTAGGTGATATCAAATCCAATTGGAATAAAAATTGTAAGTAAATACCTACTTAGTTATTACTTTTTAGAATCTGTCTCAGATTAATAAATACTTAATGGTTGTGTATTAATGCAGTTATTTCAACAGATACAGAGTAACAGAGTGTTCTTTTAAGTAAAGAAAAACAAAATAAACATGTTTAAGTGTAATTTAAGTTGATTGTAATCTGTTTTGTGTATACTATAAATAAAATAAAAATAAAATAAATAAAATATATTCTTAGTTTTAATTTAGGATATTTGGAACAAGATAATGACCTTTTGTCAAATTACTAATTAGGTAGTCATGCTGTCTTATGTTTTTCTACTTTACATTACCTTAGAACAAATTCCATATAAAGATACTATATTCCCACTACAGTAACAGTTGTGTATCAATAGAAAACATACAAGTTTTTATTCATAAAAAAGGTTACTCACCCTAACAGCTGTGACGTCCACCTCATCCCATTCAATGGGAACTTTGGCAGCCTCGAATATCTTCTGCACAGCCACCGTGATCTCGGGTCCGATGCCATGGCCGGGGATTAGGGTGACCTTCCTGACTGCGGAGCTGTACTGCGCCGTACCACTTCTACCCACTGGCACCTGGATACAACCAGAAAATTCCGATCACCTAACCTCCAAAATCATCATCACTATTTTCACAAAAAAACTGTCCTAACCTCCGTTCGCCCGCCCCTATCCGCCCCGTCACTACCACTCGTACTCGGCACCAACCACTTCAGCAATGATCCCAGCACTTTACTCTCACGAAAAGGCTCCAATAGCACTTTTATGTAATTCCTCGACATAGTTATATTACGTCTATTTTTGGATCAGTTACAAAGAGGATAACAGCCTTCGGAGGCGCTAATTAAGGGGGAAGCATGCAAAAACACGCACTAAAGATTCAGTTACACTGCACTACAAACTTACTATTTTCCGGATTATTCTTGAGGCCATTTCAATATTTTTTGCAAATTCAACGACGAACGAGCGATATCTCCGTCCGGGGGTGAAGGGCGGAGGGAAGGGGAGGAGAGCTACGGGCGGGAGGAAGTTGCATGCAAACGCGGCCAACGAACGACAATGGCAATACGCATGACCGGAAGTTTTTTTTCAAGGACATCGATTTTTTTAAATCTTTTCCTCAAAATTCATACTCCAATGGATCTAAAACACTGAACTACAGAAATGCAGACAGTTTTTATCTTGTTTTATTGATCTTTACATTCAAAACTTAATTTTTTCAACCATTTATTTAAAAAAACTGCCTATTTCTACCGGATGTATAGCAGTAGTTGGCAGCACCATGATACAGCTGACGTCTCCATTCAAATGTCACGATCAACTAATCTGAATATGTCAACGTCTGAATCAGCTGTGCGGTGTGCCCGTTTTGTTATAATTTTATTTATTTATTTCTAAGTTATGATAAGATATGTTCTAAGTAAATAATCGAACTGGCATCTAGTAACCATCACCATGGATCAACAGCCATTACCATTGAAATTGTCTTCCATGAGCCTGATCTCTCAATGCAAGCTGGAAAGTATCCTATCCCAGTGTGGTGACAAAAAGGACCTCATCATCGACCCTTCTCTCATCAAGCCTTTGGAAAGGATCTGTGGAGTGAGTTGGCTCAGGTAATTACAAAAACAATAGTATCTATAATAAGTACGTATTTATGGACCGCAAATAATGAAAGATTAAGTAGACCAGCAGCATGGTGCCTAAGAAACTTCAATAGGCGTAGAAGTAGACCGCATACCAATGAGATCGATGCGTATGAAGGCTGATCATGGACAAGCAATAATAAGAAGGAATGGGAGATGAAGGGGGAGGCCGACATATACAATGAATAAACAAAATTGTATGATCTGAAAGATTTACGGACGGGGGATTGGTCTATCTGCTGGAATATCCTGTGTGATATTGTTAGGTACATATTTACCTCAAACACATTGGCCACGGTCCGAAGCAGGCCATAATCAATATTAGTGCGGTCCGATTCAGCGAAAGCTTATGAAATAAAGCCATTGATGTTTGTTTTTCAAATTTGATCAGCTTGCTAGTTATGTGAATTCACAACACCAAATTATGCGTCATTACCCTGGTATATTTGCAATTCTACATGGATAATTTTGCAGATTTTGGCATTGCAAATCCACATCGCTGATGATGTTTCAATGACTCTCATGCCATGCCTAGACTTGTTATATATCATATTTTAACATTGATTTTTCAGGCAACATGGAATAGACAAAATCTACAAAATGGACCCACAACTTGGCCCAACCGCCAACACAATCAGAGTATACTTCATACCAGCTTGCATAAAAAAGTACAAATGTGTCCTTGACCAGATCTCGTCCCTTCTCAGTCAAAACTCATCTCTAGCAGACCTCAATTGTTTCCACATCATCATAGTACCAAAAGTACTGTGTTCATATGACTCAATTCTTGAAAGTAAAGGTCTATATGGAGTAGTGAAAGTACACACATTTGCTTGGGAGTTGATGGCATTAGATGAACAGCTACTCAGCTTAGAGTTGCCCTTCTTATTCAAACAGTTATTTGTTGAGCAGAACAACTCATTACTGTCAAGCATAGCTATGTCATTATGGAGTTTATTCCATGTGACTGGAAAACCTAAAGCTGTGTTGTCAGTGGGGAAATTATCAGCAAGTGTTTTAGATATGATAGAAGTTTTCAATGAGACCTATTCAAGAGAATTTCTGGACACAAGAGGATCACAAGAAATTGGAGCACTAATAGTGATTGATAGAAACCAAGATTATGCTTCAAGTTTGCTGACCCCTGCTACGTACAGTGGCTTATTGAGTGAAATATTCAACATTAACTGTGGACATCTAGATATGAATGTTAAAGAAACAAAATTAAAAAGAGGTAAGCTTGACTTTGGCTTAGACAATGAAGCCGGAGCAATTAAGAGTACAGTCATGACATTAGATAGCTCAATAGACACTTTGTACGGAGAAATAAAGCACAGGCATTTCTCTGAGGTTTTAAGTGTTCTAAGCTCAAAAGCAAAACTGCTCAAAAATGAAGATATAAAAGCCCTAGGGATACAAGAAATGAAACTTTATGTCGAGACAAAGTTGCAGAAAGTCACACTGTTCAAACAGAATCTAGTCAACCACGTGCTCGCATGTGAAACTATCATATCAGAAATGAGCAACAAATTCGAGAATCTCAAGCTGACTGAAACTGAAATGCTGAATAACAGAAATAAGAAATCAAACTTTAATTTTATTGATGAGAACTTTGGCACGGATATTCACATGTACAACAGCTTACGTCTCATGTGTCTAATAAGTTTGACTCAAGGTTTATCTTATGAAGAGTACAATACTCTAGTAAACAAGTATTTATTAGCTTTCGGATATAAGTTTTTGTATGTCTTCAACAACTTAATCAATGCTGGATTGCTGATACAGCCATCCAGTTTAAAACTATCACTAAACATTTCCAATTTAGGTAATTTAAGTGATAGACTACCAAAATGGCAGAATGAGTTTCAGACCACAGCCAACAAATTAAAACAATTGCCATCTCAACCTGAGAAGGTAGAAAAATCCTCCCCGGGATATGTCTTCAATGGAGGTTATGTACCTCTAATAGCAGTTCTATGCAATGCTATTCTAACTTCAGACACACTGTCTGATGTTCTCACGAAGTTACAAGCATTGTCTGATCTGAAAGTTGGTGGGAAGATACTCGATAGGTTGAAAGATGGTATGGAGACATTGAACGAAAGGTTGTCCAATTTGAAACTGCATTCAGACTTAGAATTCGGATGTAAAGAAGCGAAGAGTTTAATGAAAATTTTGAAGACAGATCCGAATATTGGAGGTCTGTTTCCTCTTAAGCCGAAGTCTGTGTTAGTTTTCGTGATAGGTGGCGTGACGTTCGCAGAGATAGCGGCGTGCGACGTCGTGCAAACTGCGACCGGGTCCAAGATTTACATAGCGAGTGATTGTATAGCCTGTGGGGCCGATTTAATGTCTGCTAACTCATAGGTACCAAATGATTCAGTGATCTTTTGTTATAGTCGCAAAGTAACGCAACCTGGTGACCTAACGCATGGTGATCAGAAAAGAACCAGTGGCGCGTCTAACGAATGATTCGTTACGACTTTAGTTATCCTAAAGTACCTATGGGTTTTGAACCGATAAACTGTCATCAAAACTAGGAAGCTCTAACTTAAGTTGTCTTATGCACTCATACCACCTAATTTTTTATTCAAATATAGGTACCTAACCTTGCTAAATCATTTTACATCTGTAAATATTTTGAAATTAAAAAACACGTACTTATTTTATAATAAAATATTTAATCGTTTTAATACAATGTTGGCATATCGCAGTACAAAATTCAGTTTTCAATTATCATTCATTCAGTACCCCTTCCCCGTATATGAGTGGTGTATCATTTCCTATCAGAATCCCATTTTCCTACGAGTGGTGTATTATTTCTTATAAGAACTCCTTCCCCTACCAGTGGTGTATCATTATTTCCTATCAGAACCCCTTCCCCTACGATTAGTGTATAATTTCCAATCAGAACCCCGCCCCTACGATTAGTGTATAATTTCCAATCAGAACCCGTGCCCTACGAGTATGTATACATAATTTCCGCCAGTACTGTGCGAACTTAGTGGTTGACCAGCACTGCCATGACGGCCGTCACGGACATGTCTAGAAAGAGTACCTACCTTCAGTACCATCGAGACAGTAGCACCGCGTCTTAGGTAGGTAGTGCGAACTGAAAATGCCTGGAGGAGCTTGGGCTTGGGCCATGGGAGATCGAATGAAAGGTATCCGGTAAGGTACTTCCGGTATCGCTAAAGCGAAAATTAAAGGACACATGCTTTCTCCCCGTCTTAACATATGGTGCGCAAACTCCTTGACGCAGCTTCAGAAGTCCAAACTCAGGTCTGCCAGCATGCGACGGAGTGCAGTATCCTGGGTGTGAGCCTCATGGATAGGACTCGAAACACAGCGTTGCGCTCACAAACCCAAATTGTGGATGTAGCTTCGAAAGCTGCTAAGCTGAAGTGGGATTGGGCTGGTCACGTCTGCCGCATGCCGAGCGAGCTGTGGGCGCAGGTAGCCACCGAGTGGCGTCCTAACACAGCGAGAAGGCGACGCGGCAGACCAAAATGGAGATAGCGAAACGATATTGATTTGAAGTTTCTGGCTGACTGGGCAAACATAGCTCAGGATCATGATGTATGGAAGGAGTGGGGGCAGGACTTTCCCCAGCAGTGGGACGCAAAGGGCTAGACATAGGTTTAGTCACACACCTACCTATCATAGCGATCATAAGCGCGCAACACGTCGTACCTACCTGGGTATCTGACTTCAGTTAAATTATAAAGGGTAGGATTTTTTTTAAATTCCTACCTTATTTATTTTATGGTTTAAAAAGATACTGACAATCCATTTGATTAGGTACCTTTTTTTTTGTCGTGGTGAAATCTGCAAACAGATACCGTGTTGCATTGAGGGTGCAATACGGTTATATGAGGTTCACGGACTCGTGGACCCACTAAAACACCCCGGTGGCCATCCTCTGCGCATGTCGATGGGCTCCGGGATCCCCTATGGAACGCACCGGTGCCCATCTCGCGCGACGCCCAACAGGGCCCATCCCATGGTTGGGCAAAAAGCCAACCACAAACAGTCCCTCCAAATGTGGCAGCACAGGGTCCACTCTGTGCTGCCACCGTCCAAGGGCTCGTAGGTGGGTGGCCAGAGCCCTCACTCAGACCACCCCGCGAGCCCAGTGACATTTCTCTCCTCCACCACGAAAACGCGCTCGTGTCATCGTGGCGAAAGAGGGAGATGTCACATCCTACCTGGCCATCATCTATCTTCTCTTCCGAACATAGCTCAGCGGGAGTGGCACCAGCTACGCCCGGAAGGTAGAGAGGGCAAACTATCTTTTCGCCGTTTATTCCCGCATTTGAGTTTGGATTAACCCAAAGTCAAACGCGGGAACAAACAAACAGCCCTTCCCTGCTGTCTTATCATCCAGGCATAGTAGGGAGCCACTCTGCCTGGGTGATGAGAGGGCAGCTCCTCCCCGTTGCGAGTGGCGTCACGCTCGACGGATCGAATGTGCCGCCAGTCGCAAACAAGGGTACTCCACCTCGCCCATCGGGCACCTCTGACCGGCCCTCTCACTGTGCTCTCTGCTAATCAGAGGGACACGCGGAGGGCCAGCTGCCTTCCCGCCCCAAAAATGGGGGGAACGCCTAAGGTTGGGGTCAGAGCGATGGTCGGCCCACTCTCCAACTCCTCGCAAGTTAGAGAGCCAACACACCACCACCCTAAGTCCAACCCTCCATCCCGTTGGCGGTCTCTTTCCCTTTCACTGCAGAGATCTGCCATGCAGTGATCTGGAGAGAGACCGTCTGCCTTCCCTCCGTCGTATCCTCCAGATATAACCCGAGTACACCTAGAGGATACGAAGGAAACGCCTCCCCGTTTGCAAGTGGAAGCAAACTCAAGAGGGTTATGAGTTCACTGCCAGTCGCAAACAGGGGTACCTACCTACCTACCCACCAAACCATCGACGAGGCGCCACCCCACCCAGAATCCCGCAAGAAAACTGATCCATACAGCCGGCTCGCGGGAACTGAGCGAAACGACACCTCATCAACAGTTCAGTGGGCACCTACACCAACACGGTCCCTAGTGGACCATGAAGGCGCCTGATGGTTTCAGTTACGTCTATTTCAGAAAAAATAGACCAAAAACAGGCAGCAACCACGTGAAGGATGACCATCAGACTTGCCTTGGGGATCTCAGCGACCCGCGCTCCTCCCGAGACCATTCGCCTCCTTGCCAACTCAACTCACTTGCAACTATTAATGGATAAACACAGACCCGCCCTTGATTAGGTACCTACCCTAGGTAGGCAACCTCTCTGATCACGAATTAAATTTTTTGATGTTAAGGCGATATGTCAAAATACCGAACGGGCGGAGTCTAGTAAGAAAACAATAGCTGTAAGACAGTGACAGCGCTATCGCTCACTTGAACCCGGGAAAAGGTGAGGTATAGATTTTTGCCACTCGGAAGTAACTGACGTAAGCGACAAATGATAAAACTTCGTTTAGCTTCTAAAGTAGCCAATATAAAAATAAATTATCTATAATTAATGTAAGTAATGTGATTAACTACCGAATAATATAAAAAAATATGCTTAATACTTTCTCTAGTCGAAGGAGGGACCTAAAAAAGGCTTTAGAAGAGCCAATTTCAAAAAATAAAGCTATCAAGAAAAGTTTCACCAATCGTGTTTCTAGTCTATAATTTATTTAGATTACATCCTCAAGTAATTACTAGTTTGTAACCTTTACTGTTGCTGAGTGAGCATGTAACGAAACGACTCCAAAATTTTAACATATCGTCTTAAGTTATGTATGAAAAATTGCGAATGAAAAATCTACGATGAAAAATCTCTAATGAAAAATCTCAAACGAAAAATCTCAGATATAAAATCTTCTTTCAGACTTGAAATCGACTAAAAAACACCTATTTTCTCCGAATCTAATAGAAGAAAAATGTTACTATAAATCGTAATTATTTATTGATATTCAATCGCTCAAACTAGATATATTAAAATTGCAGCGCCCAGGGTGCATGGCATACTCACCTAAAGCACCTAAAGCTAGGTAAGTAGGTAGGTACTACCTAATTTTAGATGTATAGGTACTTAATTTATAATAATAAAATAGGTTTATTACGAAATATACTCAACACGATTAGAGAGCATACAACTACGATTTCTTTATCACTTATCATATGGAGATCGTCTCGCCAAAAAGATGAAGCTATCAAGATAGAATGAAAAAGTAAAATGTCAGTTCTCTGTCTCGCCGCAGGAAAAAAACAGATACGATATTCCTGTACAAACTATTCAATGGATGTATTGACTGCCCAGAATTATTAAACCGATTACAATTAAACGCCCCATCCAGACTACCGCGTATAAACAAAGATTTCAATATCGATAAAAAGCTTTTAACTTACTTAATATTCCATTCTCCCGAACTAGTTTGGGCCAAATAACGTTGTGTAATCACGTTATCCAAAAACAGCCCCTACATAAATTTAAAAAACATTTGGTTACCCTCCTGTAACAGTAGCTCTTATTTTGCTTCCTATTATTTGTGTCCTTTTTTGTTTCTTTCTTGTTACTATACCTAGTTAGGTAGGTACCTACCTACTTGTTTATTTGTACCTGCTAGTTAATTTTAATTGAAGTCACAAATTTGTATTATTTAGCTAAACATTTGTACCTGTTCTCTATTTGTTTTTGCCCAGTATTATTCACAGTTATATAATAAGAACGCTGTGGTTACCTATAATTGAAAGAACACTAGATTTAAGTAACTTTAGAATTATATGTTTGCACGATTGTGCTTCTTTCGTTGGTGATCCAAATAAATATAAATATAAATATAACTTACATTTATTTACGTAGGTAGTTGAGTATTATGTAATAAACATTTATGGGCGTTTCCATGCGTCCAATCATTGTTTTCTTTATGAGAAACAGGAAAAATCCGGTCAAGTGCCAGTCGGACTCGCGTGGAGAGGGTTCCGTAGGTACATGTAGGCTATTATAATAGACCAATTTAACTTAGTAGTCCTCGGTGGAAGCAGCACATTGTATGTACCTACTAGGTACTTATGCTTTTCTCTTCACAAATACCTAAGTATTTTCCGTTTTCTATAGGACTTCATTACGTTGAAAATTTTATGATCTTGTAGGTACCTACCTACTTTAAAGTTATTTACGAAAAGTGATAGAAAACTTCAGATTTAGATTCAGCACCCCAAAAAACTAGAATTGAAGAAATCAAAACAACCCGGATCTTTCCAGCTAGACGCCCGTTTTCGAGCACAATTTGACTGGATTATAGATGAACCTTCGAAACTCGAAAACCACTGACCGGATTTTGAGAACGAGGTGACAAACATTTAAAAAAACATTCGTGATCAGACCGGACTAATACGAGTAGGTAGGTATATTAAATTGTGACCGGACGTTTCGCGAGATCGGAACGGACGGTAGTTCAGTATTCAATTTATCTTTTATCTATTATCTACATAACTATTCTATAGAAAAGCAAAACCAATGAAAGTAGGTATGAAACAACCATTAAGGTGGGGTATGCCGAAAAAATCCTAATCTTAGATTATATATTAACAGACTAAATCAAGTGGTCGAAGAAATCAAGTAGGTACCTACAATATTCAAATTAAAAATATGCGCGGGTTATTATTTATTTAGCCTTTATTTTCATAACATTTCTTACATTCATTCTAAAAAACATTCTGTATTGTTAGATAACTGAAATATATTGTAAACATTGTAAGGTAATAAAATATATATGACTGGTGTTTCTTCGGCTTGCTAACGAACCTCCTTAGATAATCTATAAATTATCTAAGCGAACCTCATTAGTCACCAGCCGCTTTGATTAAAATGTAAAAAAAGGAACTGTCAATTGTGGAGGATTATCGAATGGGATTTTTCTAGAGGAATTGTGAATTTTATATTTGTAAATCTACAAGGCCTTGTTTTAAAATCACTGAGTCTATGTAAAGAGAAATACGGTTGAAAATAACTAATAAACAGTATAGCCGTCTTGAAGAGTTTCCTTTGGAGTAAGACTGTAACAACTTTCAGAAGCGAGATGAATTCATGCCCTGGATCGGTAATAGGTTTGTTGTTTAGAAGCAAGTAAACGTGAGTTCGACATATATTTAGCTTGTACTTATATTTAGGTACTTATATCACAGATAACATAATACTATACTAGTACTTAGCAAACATTTTGCTAGAAGTAAAGAAAATGTAGTACCTACCTTAAGATCCAGTTGGTTTGGTATAGGTACCTATCTCTAAATTAACAACATAATGTTATTTTTTTCTGTACTTACCTATAAGTTAGATACTTAGTTATCTGACTAGCTAGTTGAGGTGATCAACAAAGTAGGTATTGCAATTTTAATGTATTTCTTTTGTTGGTAGATATTGTTTACTGGGTAGTCATTCGTGGTTAACAAACAATATACCTTGAAGAAAATGCTAATTAGCATTAAGTTCGCCTATGTACTGCTTTTTGTCTTGTGCAATAAAGAATTATCTATCTATACCTACCTAGGTACCTACTTTAGTTTGTCAGCTCTTGTTTTCTGGCTGGTGGATGACTAATACAAGTACCTACCTAGGTACCTACCTCTACTCATAGTGTTTACATTGGGTACCTACTGTGATAAACCTTAAGTTCTAGTTTCCAGATGCATTGGATGGGTATGCTCAATCTATTTACACCTACCTACTTTTATATGTTAAATATAAAATTAATGTAAGTGACATCTGTCTTTTGAGATTAAATATCTTTAAACCATGGTTCTCGTAGTAAGAGCCCACACAAACTACAGACTTTTAATTCGCCGATAGTTCAGTTTGAAGGCATTATCGACTGATACCGAATCGTTATAATGTGCGCACTGCATCCATTTTCATACGTTACAAGTTGTAGAAAATTTACCTAAGGTAAGTTTACCATAAGTACAATTATTTAGATTTATTTTTAATCCTAGGTTGAAATTGCTTGAATACAATGGCGAGAAAGACGAAATAAGGCAGTCGGTACTGGCGGTCGCGTTCTGCCACGAGACATGGGTACCTGGTACGAGACTAGGCGTTTCCGGTCCCGAAGCAGAAGGCCACGCCTGGTACGAGACAGGCGTTTCCGGTCCAGAAGCAGAGGGCCACGCCTGGTACGAGACAGGCGTTTCCGGTCCCGAAATAGAAGGCGACGCCTGGTACGAGACAGGCGTTTCCAGTCCCGAAGCAGAAGGCCACGCCTGGTACGAGACAGGCGTTCCCAGTCCCGCAGCGGAGGACGACCCCTTACGGTGACTCCGAGATATTCTCATGAGCGGCGGTCACTTTGAGGTCAGACTCCCTTGTTCATACATGATAGAAGACTTCGGCGACGTAATGGGTCTCGATTGTGTAGTGCGCAACGTACCTACATGAACTGATGTTTACTCTAACTCTGTCTAAGCAGACATCAGTTTATCCAAAGTAGGCGTTCTAGTCACTCAGGTGATAATTGTTCACCTCGTAATAACTCTCGTGATGTAGGAAACGATAACTTCATTCGTATAATTTCAACATCCAAATTAAAAATACCCTTTAGCAGGATAATGTTACTTAGATAGAAATAATTGCATTATACCTAATATAAAAGCTAACACGGATGATTCGACGAATGGTTTTGAGGTGATCCAACCTGAACCTACAGTTTTTATTACGAGGTCAATAAAGCAACTTGACACTAATCAATCGTTCGTAAATATAGACTTGGCTAGTAGTTACTAAGTAAGGCTTTACAAGCTATCACAACCGTAAGTCCACAGAGTTAATCAAGATGTGCCATGTGTTCGAGCCTAAAGTATTGTTACATGATTGAATAAAATTAATGGATAATAAGTACGCGGAAATTTACGGTAGCAGTGGTAGGAGGGAAAACCGTGAGTTATGCGCACATGAAAGTCTGCATTTCCTATTTATGTAAATTACGGCCATCTGTTCTCGGAAATTCGGTGATGATTTAGAAGAATATTATTGGGCATAGTAAATATATCTGTTTGCACATGCTACGGTGCCGAAATATCGGGAACAATTAAAACTCAAAAATCATGGTAAATATCCCGTTTCAGTGAAAAGTAAGAATAGGTATTAATAATTTGAAAAACGAATTGCGTTAAATCGTTGTAGTATTAATACCGTCGTACCGTTATCATCGTTGGTACTGGGAGAAATGCTATACATGGCATTGCGATAGGTTGAGCCGCTACGTTGAAGAATCTGTAGGATTCAAGGATGCAGACATGTTGTTGGGATATCAAAAAAAAATACAAATATGAGAGGGTTGATGAAACAATAAGAAAATAGTACGAACAAATTCCGCAAACCACAACAAAATATTCTCATAGACAAATAGCGTGTTTTAAAGCTGCCATGAAACTGAAAATGTAGACAATAATTAAAAAAAAAAACAAAAACCTTGGTTCAATGCCAAAATGTAAAATTGGTCACGATCATCCAAACTAAGATCATCAAGATAAGTTCGCAGGGACAAAATAGAAGTGAAAACATGACTAAGGCCCCTATTACGTAGTAACTAATACACAATCCTGTGCTCTAGCATTGTAGTTGACTTTAAAAAGGGTGTGTGGTAATCATTGTTTCGGAGATAAGCGGCTATGAAGATTTTGGTAGTCAGTGCTCATTGATTCAAGAGTTAGTTGCCAGAAAATTAATTGATGTTTGTGAGACTTACCAAATTTACGAGGTAACGGTAACTCGGTCATACGTTGTCATTGGGTACGTGCACAGTTGGTTTGATGCTTGATGATATAAGGGTGGAAAATGAAAAATAATAAACGATATTGGTTATGTTTTCTGCAGTTGCAAAAGATGAAATAATATCCCGGGAGTTTTGACAAAATTATCATATTATTTTGCGAGTGTAGATTAAAAGGTTTAAACGTCGGTAAAATAGGTATATTCTGTCCCAAAACGCAATTAACATGGTTTTAGGTAACGCCCGATTTGATAGGTATAGCTCTTGTTTCATCTAATAGTTTTGAACAGGGAATGGTGAGACTTCGAATGGTATTCGAAAAGTTGCGACTTGTTTCCCTAATCATCCTAAAACCACAGAAATATTGTTATTTCAAACAGCAAATAGATTATTTGGAACTGGCTCGCGAAAGATAGAAAGGTAATAAGGTTAGTAATTTACCTACTCCAAAAGATGATTATAACGTGATGCAAATAATAGGATTTGCTAGTTATTTTTTAGACGTTTAACTAAGGGATTTATTCAAATTGATAGGCCTCTAACCCAACTAATAAAGAAGGACACCAAATGGGTCTAGGGTGAAGAGCCAGAAGGCGCTTTAAATAGAAATCAAAATGGTTTTATCATCTAGGCCAATTTTGTTTTTACATACTCCAAAACTGTCGAAGCCCAGATTCATACAAACGCGAGTAAGCCCTACGTAGGGGTTTACTTAAGTGATGCGAGCTTTAAACTTATTTTTGCTTATTACAGTCTGCAAGCGTCGACCAAAGAGTCTCACTTTTCCTTCTATGAATTGGAGACACTTGCCATGATAGCATCTTTAACAAAATTTAGGCGTTTATTCTGGGATTGAACTTGACCGCCCTTAGAGATTTATATACACATTTGGGTTACCCGTTCATTTACATAGTGTTACTTCATTTACAAGCACCAAAACCAGAGCCTTTATACAAGAAAACTTGGCGTTGCCTCTGTACGGGCAAATGGTTAAATGGAGTCGTACAATCGTACAATATTGGACTCCATAGCTGCCCAAAATCATGGCCAATATGTGAGATTGTGGGTCGTTGTAGGTACAACGGGAATAAAATAATACTGAGGGTACAGGAAGATTCCCATCAGAAGTGCAGTTTGAATCCAGATTTACTAATACAAATGAAGGGCGCATTATAGCAGAGATTCAGTACGACATAATACCTAACTAATAGACTAACGTTCGTCTTAGTCCTTTGAACGATGCGGTTGAAGGGCAGTCTATCCTTGTAAACGATACTCATTTCAATGCGCAGGTCAAACTATCGAAAATGAAATAAGTAGGTATATCAACTTGATAAAAGTGATGATGTAAGCGTGGCTAAGAATTTATTTCAGATAAGGTCAGTAGCAGACCGATATAAAAAAAAAAAAAAAAAAAAAAAAGAAGAGGCTACATAAATGTAATGCGGGAGGTTTAGTTAAAATAGAGAGAACAACACGTACAGTGCGAAAAAAACAGAAATTTGTTACCACAGTTGTTAAGAAACAAAAGATGAACGTATGAAATTACTAATAACTGTTACTGAACTTGCCGTAGATAAAATATTTCCCTAGATGTGTTTTGATGTAAAAGAAAATAACGTCACCTCGATAGTACTGATGGCGAGGAAAGCATTAATGAGCAGTTGAATAGTAATTTATAAACCTAATTTAACCGACACAGTTGATTTTATTGACCATTATGTGGTGTGTAAAACGGTTATGAAGGTTATTACGAATATTAAACTGAAAATGTATTGTTGAAAGTTGTATGAATCGTTTTGTTCGTATTTTAAAATCCGCTGATATGAAACCTAAATATACCGTACAAAGTGTGCTAAGCGCAAAGTGCGCCATCATGTAAAATGAGCATAAAGTGTGCTAAGCGCAAAGTGCGCCATCATGTAAAATGAGCACAAAGTGTGCTAAGCTCAAAGTGCGTCATCATGTAAAATAAGCACAAAGTGTGCTAAGCGCAAGGTGCGCGATCATGTAAGGTAGGCACAAGATGTGCTAAGCGCAAAGTGCGCAGTAATGTAAAATGAGCACAAAGTGTGCTAAGCGCAAAGTGCGCTAAGCGCAAAGTGCGCCATCATGTAAAATGAGCACAAAGAGTGCTAAGGGCAAAGTGCGTCATCATGTAAAATAAGCACAAAGACTGCTAAGCGCAAGGTGCGCGATCATGTAAGGTAGGCACAAGGTGTGCTAAACGCAAAGTGCGCAGTGATGTAAAATGAGCACAAAGTGTGCTAAGCGCGAAGTGCGCCATCATGTAAAATGAGCACAAAGTGTGCTAAGCGCAAAGTGCGTCATCATGTAAAATAAGCACAAAATGTGCTAAGCGCAAGGTGTGCGATCATGTAAGGTAGTCACAAGGTGTGGTAAGCGCAAAGTGCGCAATAATGTAAAATGAGCACAAACTGTGCTAAGCGCAAAGTGCGCCATCATGTAAAATGAGCATAAAGTGTGCTAAGCGCAAAGTGCGCCATCATGTAAAGTGGGCACAAAGTGTGCTAAGCGCAAGGTGCGCAATGTTTCGAAAAATTCAGCTTAACATTCCTTACAAACCTATCAGGTTTAACCCCCACTATTTATGTTCCTCTTGTTGGCACTAACTACAGACAAAATTCATTCTTGTGGCGAGCGAGTAACAATTTTAACAAATTAAGTAAGTGGTTTGACTTTGATTTATTCTGCACGAGTGTCGGCTCAGCTAGGCGGCTGCTCAGCGGTGAGTTTTTTGGCGCCGATGGTGGTAATGTTGATGACAATTGTTTAGTTTAAAACATTGTAACTTTAAATATTTAAATAACTATATTGTATGGATGATGCATGTTGATTAGTCACATTATGTTCATAGTCTTTTTTTGTTGTACTATTCCGCTACCTATCGGTGAAAACCTGCAATAAGCTTTCTGATATTTATTAATTTGTAAATCTGTTAATCTGCCTTTGGTTTTCCTTCAAATAAATATAAATATAATTGTAAACAGTGTTAAATGAGCACAAAGTGTGCTAAGCGCAAGGTGCGCCATCATGTGGAATGAGCACAAAGTGTGCTAAGCGCAAGGTGCGCCATCATGTGGAATGAGCACAAGGTGTGCTAAGCGCAAAGTGCGCTATCATGTAAAATGAGCACAAAGTGTGCTAAGCGCAAGGTGCGCCATCATGAGGAATGAGCACAAGGTGTGCTAAGCGCAAAGTGCGCCATCATGTAAAATAGGCGCAAGGTGTGCTAAGCGCAAGGTGCGCAATGGTGTAAAATGAGCACAAAGTGTGCTAAGCGCAAAAGTGTGCCATTATGTTAAATAAGCACAAAGTGTGCTAAGCGCAAAGTGCGCGATCATGTAAAATAAGCATGAAGTGTGCTAAGCGCAAAGTGCGCCATTATTAATTGTCTCTCTAATGCTAGCATAATGTGTGTAATCAAAAATATATATTATAAGCTGTTAGTTCTCCTTTAAATAAATAAAATAAATCATGTAAAATGAGCACGTAGTGTGCTAAGCGCAAAGTGCGCCATCAACGTAAATGAGCGCAACGTGTGCTAAGCTTAAAGTGCGCACTCAAGTTAAATGAGAACAGGGTCTAAGCTCAAAATGCGCTATCAAAAATAGCTCAGCGCATAGTGCGTGTACGTATTAGTTACTTGTTTTATTTGTGTTTCCTTATTAATTTGTGACGGTTATGTTTAATTTAATTTTGTACTTTGGCAGGGATGTAATTATAAAACATTTTCAATTAATAGTTCTGTAAATTGTTTAAGTTATTAACATAATTTAAAATTAAACAACTAAATAGATGTATATTAGGTGTATATGTATGTATGTAAATAGTAATATTAAATAGTACTGTAAGGACAATTTGGTCCGGCGGGAATAAAAACGCGCGTTACTTTAAACGTCCGTTTATTATCAACAGTAGGTGTGACGCGGTTACAAGTAATGACCCGGGAGATTTGGTCAGATAAGATCCTCCCTCTCTCCGTAGGTCAGGGTCCGGGAGCCGGTCCGCAAAACGCACGGTTTGAGGTTGGATAAGATCGAGGTACTAACTGGTTCGGGTGAATCCGTATCCGCATTAGTACTCGCTACCTATCTACTAAGAGTATCTCATCTCAGTTTCTCATATAAGCTAATATTCTTAGTGAAGGCATGCATTTGGCAAAACGCAACGATAGCGCGTTCTAATCTTTCTAGTAGCGACATCTAGTTTTATGTTGAGAAGTTTCTTCCGTTGTTTTCCCGTGTTACACTCTCCCCCTATGTTCATGATGGCGTCCCGACGAGTAGAACATATAGGACGTGTTACTGGTTCTTCTTCGGTCTGCCTCGCTGCCTACGCGGGGGTACAGTCGGCGATTCCGTTGCTGCCTGTAGATCATGTCCAGCTGTTGCTGTTCGGTATGTCCTGGCGCTGGTAGTTGCGCGAGGAGCGCCCGATTACTCGCCACGAATACCTCTGTCAGTACTTCAGCTGGTTGACTTTTTGCAAACACCTCTTGGTAGACCATGTATGCCGGTTTCCTGGGAGCTAATGCGTGTCGAAGACGTTGTTCAAACTCAGCCCATGTTTCGACGCCACTCTTCACACTCTGCCACCAGGTGCTCGCTTCTCCCTTCAGTATTAGCGGCATGCACATAATTGCATCCGCGTCGCTAATATTGTGGATCTTCTTAAATATAGAGGCAGCTGCCAGAAACTCTTCCACCTGGGCAGCGTCTCTCGCTCCGCTAAAGGTGACTGTTGCTTCCGAGAAGGATCTCCTCAGCATAGTTCCACCAGCCACCGCTGTTCCCGACGCCGATGCCGCCGAAACCGCCTGCATCGCAGCCGTAGTGAGCGATGCTACTAGCTCCTGCAGTTGCTCCGGTGACATGTTAACGCCGGTGGACGTCATCTTACTCGTAGCTCGCTTCTTCGCCGTTTTTGCCGATGAAGATGTCTTTATGACCACCCGCCGAGTCCTCGTCCTAAGTGTAGGTCCCTTTGGTGTCCCGGAATCGGAGTTGTCCTGGGACATCAAACCAGCCGTACGTTGAGCGCCAAATGTAAGGACAATTTGGTCCGGCGGGAATAAAAACGCGCGTTACTTTAAACGTCCGTTTATTATCAACAGTAGGTGTGACGCGGTTACAAGTAATGACCCGGGAGATTTGGTCAGATAAGATCCTCCCTCTCTCCGTAGGTCCGGGTCCGGGAGCCGGTCCGCAAAACGCACGGTTTGAGGTTGGATAAGATCGAGGTACTATCTGGTTCGGGTGAATCCGTATCCGCATTAGTACTCGCTACCTATCTACTAAGAGTATCTCATCTCAGTTTCTCATATAAGCTAATATTCTTAGTGAAGGCATGCATTTGGCAAAACGCAACGATAGCGCGTTCTAATCTTTCTAGTAGCGACATCTAGTTTTATGTTGAGAAGTTTCTTCCGTTGTTTTCCCGTGTTACAGTACTAGCAATTACCAATTAACTAGTAGGATGTGTGTTCACGAGGACGTGAACTTGTATCAGGATGGACGAGCTGTTAGATAACTGAAATATATTGTAAACATTGTAAGGTAATAAAATATATATGACTGGTGTTTCTTCGGCTTGCTAACGAACCTCCTTAGATAATCTATAAATTATCTAAGCGAACCTCATTAGTCACCAGCCGCTTTGATTAAAATGTAAAAAAAGGAACTGTCAATTGTGGAGGATTATCGAATGGGATTTTTCTAGAGGAATTGTGAATTTTATATTTGTAAATCTACAAGGCCTTGTTTTAAAATCACCGAGTCTATGTAAAGAGAAATACGGTTGAAAATAACTAATAAACAGTATAGCCGTCTTGAAGAGTTTCCTTTGGAGTAAGACTGTAACAGTATTAAACTTTATTAAAGTCAAGCCCCATTTCGGGTACAGGCCTCTTCCAACTGTCTCCATTTTCCTCTGTCTTCTGCTTTCTCCATCCAGTCTCCACCAACTCTTTCTCGTAATACGTCGGTCCAGCGTTCTCTGGGTCTACCTCTACCTCTTTTACCCCCATTTAGTTTTATGAATGGGTACTACCTACATTATAATTCCAAGGGATCACTGTACCAGAAAACCGATGGGACAATATTTTTTCTTTAAAAAAAGTCCAAAATTAAGTCTATTTTTTACCTAGATTCGATTGTTTATTATAATTGATAAACCATATATGTTCTACTCCTGGAGGACAAGGGAAATGCTGCAAGAACAGAGAAAACAAGCGAGTGTGCTTGCCAATAGAGGCCCTAAGAGTTTCGAAGTGCCCTGCATCATTTAGAATACCTGATAACACACCGACATGTAAAAATGGAAAATACTTACTCGTATACATGTCCTACTAACTATGGACAACACGTGAAATGCTGCAGAAACAATATGAACCAGAGCCTGTGTTACTCGCCACCAATACTTATGTAACAATGTTTTAGAAACAAAACCGACTTCGTTACCGAACGTAGATGCCATCTTGAACGGTCTGTAGCTATATTCCGTCCCCCTACCACGCCGCGAGGAGCGGTACAGCGGTTTCGGTGAAACTGTAGAGCTTTTTTGTGAAAGAGTTTGTCCGGGGAAGTTCTACCACCATACCTATTACAGCAGCAAATAAATAGTGATCGCATCGTTGCTCGTGTTGCGGTTTGAAGGGTAAGGGGTGTCGCGGAAATTACAGGGTAATGTGACTTTTCGTCTTTATGTCTCAGGGTGGCGGGCGCAGTGTAATGCCACATAGGGTGCATCCTAGGTCGACGTGACCTATGTGGTAATGCATTGTTAAAGGACACGGACACGGGTTAGGAACATGCTATACTTTTCACACCTTCTGCGAGACAATAAAAATTCACAGAAAATCACAGCACCAAACACCGTCTTTTGTTTCACATTTGAAATCGCGCCCTTTTTCTCTTTTTTTTTCGAGTTCGGCTTATTGGGTGGCCTGTTCAATTTTTGAACAAACCTCTACAAACAATGCCATATGGGCATGTTTTTTTTTTATTTTTTTTATATACTACCAAGGTAGCAAACAAGCTTACGGCCCACCTGTTGGTAAGCGGTTACCGTAGCCTATGAACGCCTGCAATACCAGAGGCATCACACGCGCGTTGCCGACCCTTTAAAAATTTCCAAACACCCCTTTTGAAGAACCCCATACTGTAGTCGCTCGGGAAAACCTCAGCAGGGTGATCATTCCACAACCTGAGCGTTCGCGGGAGGAAGTTTCTCTGAAACCGCACAGTCCGGGACCACCCTGGCTCTAAGGTGTGCGAATGAATCCTCTGCCGATGGCGAGCGGTGCGGTGAAAAAAGGTTGCTGTAGGCATCATGGCAAACAATTCCTCGGAACAAAACCCATTATACAAACGGTAGAACACGCAGAGAGAGGCAAAGTCTCTCCTCAAACTTAAGGGCTCAATACCGTTCGTGAGCTTGGGATTCTCGACAATTCTCATTGCACGCCTTTGAACCGAGTCAAAAGGTCCAAGCTGGTAGCCAGGTGCTCCTGCCCAGAGGTGACAGCAGTACTCCATGTGGGGCCGGACTTGCGACTTATAGAGAAGCAGCTTTTGCCCCGCAGTGAAGTACAGCTTCGCTCTGTTAAGTACACCAAGCTTTTTGGCAGCCAGCTTGACCTTATGTTCTAAGTGACTACGGTACTGGACGTCACTAGAGATGTCGATGCCTAGAATCCCAATGCTCGTAGAGATGGTGAGGGGAATGTCCTGGAATTGTGGAGCCACAGTAAATGGGGCATTTTTTACTTAGAGTTTTCCATACGAACTTGATTTTCCAAATACAATTCACTTTACTCCCTGGGGAGTTTCATAATATGCTTTATTTTACGTTGAGATTCTTCGATAAAATACCTGTATAATTTATCGAAGTTGAGTTTGCATGGTATTTAATTGGAAATTTTCGACAGGTGCTGTGAAAAAAATAATGAATTATTAGAAATGAATGCGGCTTTTTATTTGAAAGCAGGTTTTCTAGGATTTTATCAAAATCGGTTCAGCCATTTCAAGGTCATCAGCTCTTTTGTTTGTTGTGGTAGGAATCTTAGATGCATAATAAAAATATTGCATGCCTTGGATAGAATAGATTGATAATAATTTTACTTTGGTCGAAGGATAATAATATCAATAGACATATTTTCTAACATGTATCTCAAGCAATCAAAATACTTATACTTTGAATTCGCTCGTGTTGCATGTTATATCTATTTATTTACCTTGTTAATTATTAATTAGTTATTTTCTTATTTTTCAGGTAAGGTTTGCCGTGACGATAACGTGTACTGTGCGCTTCCTAATACGTGCAAGGGTAAGAAAAATAAGATTTCATTTCAATCTGTGATTAGACCCCAAAATGCTCTATAGACCTCTCTATACCTATCCAAGTACTTTAAAATATAATACAGTAGACGTCTAAAATGGGTAGAAAAAAAAAACTATTTTTTGTTTATTTTTTCAAGTTAAGAGGCTGTCTAGAGTCAAATATGCTCTTAAACGTATTTAGCAAAAACAACGGAGATATTGACAAAAAAAATATAATGTTAATATATGTTAACCTTCATGATATTTCCAAGGGGATAGAGCTCTAAACACGATTTTCGACCTGACATGTCACCCAGCTGCTCACCCGCCGCGCCACTGAGGTCGTCCACAGCGCCATCTAGTCAGCTTCTTGGACTTTGTTAGCCTGCCATCTAATTCTGAACAATATATTTTCAGCGGATGAACTAGAAGGCAACCGTCGCCGTGTGCGTCCCCGCAACTTGACCGCTCGTCTCTCGACCCCGTCAGAAATGCTCACCTACCTTCTTTTCATTTTAACACTGGTGACCTAACGCATGGTGGTCAGCAAAGAACCAGGACACCAATTCTCGTGCTTTAGAGATTAAGTCGAATTAGACATATGTCGAAAAAAGATGGCGAATGTCGAATCAAATCTTAATTTGCTATTTGTGATGTCACAAATAGGCATAAGTCGACCAAAATCATTCAAATCGAACACGATTTGATGGTTATTGTGACATTTTTTGTAGTCATTGATGCATTGACATTGACTTCGGCATTATCTCTAATTTAGAGATAATCTCTACAATCCGAGAATTGCCCTCCTGTAACGCGGCAAACGAATGATTTATTACGTTTTTAATTGTCCTAAAGTATGGGTTTTGAACCCACAAATTGTCATCAAAACTCAAAACTAGGAAGCTCTAACTTAAGTTGTCTTATGCACTCTGTACGTGTCTAATTTTTTATTTAAATATAATGTTTCAAAGTCATTTTATATTTGTAAATATTTTGAAGAAAAAAAAAACTCGTATTTTAATAAAATATTTAATCGTTTAAATACAATATAGGCATATCACAGCACAAAATTCAGTTTTTTTACACAATTTATTCTAGCTTTTTTATTTCAAAAATTTGTATGAGAACTAATCTTGTAAAATTACAAGTTTAGACCAAACTGATGAAAAAAAAACAACAGATATTGAAATTACTTACATGTATTATTAATATATGAATGAGGAAATAAGACACGCTTGAATGGCCTGCATTACGTAAAGATACTTAGAACAAATCAGTCTAGCTGATAACTAAATCAAATTAGCTACAGTTTTGCCATATATCCGTTAAGCTTGTTGGAAGCGCTTGATTGAGGTAATAACACCACATCGTATCTGATTGTGCGATTGAAGATCCCACAACGTATCTGATTGTGCGATTGAAGATCCCACATCGTATATGATTGTGTGATTGAAGATCCCACAACGTATCTGATTGTGCGATTGAAGATCCCACATCGTATCTGATTGTGCGATTGAAGATCCCACAACGTATCTGATTGTGCGATTGAAGATCCCACATCGTATATGATTGTGCGATTGAAGATCCCACATCGTATCTGATTGTGCGATTGAAGATCATATTTCTTCTTCAAGAACTGTTTGGTATCATTTCCTATCAGAACCCCCATTCCCTACGAGTGGTGTATAATTTCCTATCAGAACCGTTTTCCCAACGAGTGGTGTATCATTACATATAAGAATCGCTTTCCCTACGAGTTTTGTATCATTTCATATCAGAATCCCTTTCCCTACGAGTGGTGTATCATTTCATATAAGAACCCCATTCCCTACGAGTGGTGTATCAGAACCGCTTTCCCTACGAGTGTTGTATCATTTGCTATAAGAACTCCTTCCCCTACAAGTGTTGTATAATTTCCTATTAGAACCCCTTCCCCCTCCGAGTGGTGTATCATTTCCGCCAGTACTGTGCGAACTTGTGGAACTGCTCGACCAGCACTGCCATGACGGCCGTCACGGACATGTCTAGAAGGTTCTGGAGGTAGTGCACGGCCTCTTCGTCTCCAAGGTCCAGCCTGCAATTATAATCAATTGTGAGGAATTAACAGCCAACATTCAATAGGTACTAGTCAATATAATAAAGAAAAGAAAAAAGTACTGTGTAAGTATCTGTATGCATGTTTATTTGATGCCACGTAGCTCAGAAACAGGTGCTCTGATTTCAAAGCTATTTTTTTGTTTAAATGAGGCTTCATTTGCATGGTAAAACACCGACCGTCAAATGCCCACTACTGAGCATATCGTTTAAAAAAATGCTTATTCTTGCATAAATAAATAGCATTTGCATAAATAATTCCTCATAGGATTTTTTTAAGTACAACAGGTTTGACAAATGTTTTTTCCTTGTGGTCAAAGTTTATTGATTAGCTCCATTTCAGTAGGTACGCTGTATGCACGTATTTTATGTACGTACAGTCAGTCAATAGATAAGAATTTATGTCAAGTGTGGCGTAATTCACATTAATACAATTGTTTTAATGTGAACAATATATATCAATATATTGTATTTTTTCAATATATATTAAGGAAAACAATTGTATTGTATTATTATACATGTATAATGAATCAATAAAGTTTGTATGTATGTCAGTTCCATTCCCTTTCGGTGAAAAAAGCACAAGTAGGCAGTACGTATTCAACTAGGTACAAACTATGTGTTTCATAATCTACAAACTAAAACAGAGTTTGAGCAATAAGTTTGTAAGAGCACTGACCCTGCTGTCACATAGTTTTCACTAGTACAGAGGGCAATCACTTGACTGAATATCCTGCAACAACTTTCATACCTACCTACCTATCAATATTGAGCTAGGTCTTACTTGTTGTGCACTATTTGTAAGGCGTTGTTGTACTTTTTTCTGTTCTATATTCTATTCCATGTTATATTCTACATTCTATTGTATATTCTATTCTACATTATATTCTACATTCTATTGTATATTCTATTCTATATTCTATTCTATATTCTACCGTGCTAGACACCGATGAGCTTCCTTTTATGTTCCTTTTTCCAATTATAATGATGCCATGGTTCCATGATTTGAATTATAATGGAACACTGAAACTAGTAAATCAATAAATAATGCTGGACAGTTCACACAGCATTATCTAGGCCCAAGCTAAGCAGAGCTTGTGTTTTGATGGGTACTAGATAACTGATATACTTAATACAATACATTACATATATAGATATTTTTTATTAACTTATCATTGGTTGTTCTCAGTAATATGTACCTAGTTATATTATTGTTCTATTTGTGTTTAACCTGGATTGGAGCACGATCGGGCGACGGGGATCATGCGCGTCGTGTCCGCGCGTGTATAGGTACCTGAGTTGATCGTGGATCGGAGCACAATCGGCCGACGGGGAGCATGCGCGTCGTGTCCGTGCGTGTATAGGTACCAGAGTTTGTCCTGGATCGGAGCACGATCGGCCGACGGGGAGCATGCGCGTCGTGTCCGCGCGTGTATAGGTACCTGAGTTGATCGTGGATCGGAGCACGATCGGGCGACGGGGAGCATGCGCGTCGTGTCCGCGCGTGTATAGGTACCTGAGTTGATCGTGGATCGGAGCACGTTCGGCCGACGGGGAGCATGCGCGTCTTGTCCGCGCGTGTTTAGGTACCTGAGTTGATCGAGGATCGGAGCACGATCAACCGACGGGGAGCATGCGCGTCGTGTCCGCGCGTGTATAGGTACCTGAGTTGATCGTGGATCGGAGCACGATCGGCCGACGGGGAGCATGCGCGTCGTGTCCGCGCGTGTATAGGTACCTGAGTTGATCGTGGATCGGAGCACGATCGGCCGACGGGGAGCATGCGCGTCGTGTCCGCGCGTGTATAGGTACCTGAGTTGATCGTGGATCGGAGCACGATCGGCCGACGGGGAGCATGCGCGTCGTGTCCGCGTGTGTATAGGTACCTGAGTTGATCCTGGATCGGAGCACGATCGGCCGACCGGGAGCGTGCGCGTCGTGTCCGCGCGTGTATAGGTACCTGAGTTGATCGTGGATCGGAGTACGATCGGCCGACGGGGAGCATGCGTGTCGTGTCCGCGCGTGTATAGGTACCTGAGTTGATCCTGGATCGGAGCACGATCGGCCGACGGGGAGCATGCGCGTCGTGTCCGCGCGTGTATAGGTACCTGAGTTTGTTCTGGATCGGAGCACGATCGGCCGACGGGGAGCATGCGCGTTGTTTCCGCGCGTGTATAGGTACCTGAGTTTGTCCTGGATCGGAGCACGATCGGCCGACGGGGAACATGCGCGTTGTGTCCGCGCGTGTATAGGTACCTGAGTTTGTCCTGGATCGGAGCACGATTGGCCGACGGGGAGCATGCGCGTTGTGTCCGCGCGTGTATAGGTACCTGAGTTGATCCTGGATCGGAGCACCGATCGGCTGACGGGGAGCGTGCGCGTTGTGTCCGCGCGTGTATAGGGACCTGAGTTGATCGTGGATCGGAGTACGATCGGCCGACGGGGAGCATGCGTGTCGTGTCCGCGCGTGTATAGGTACCTGAGTTGATCCTGGATCGGAGCACGATCGGCCGACGGGGAGCATGCGCGTCGTGTCCGCGCGTGTATAGGTACCTGAGTTTGTCCTGGATCGGAGCACGATCGGCCGACGGGGAGCATGCGCGTTGTTTCCGCGCGTGTATAGGTACCTGAGTTTGTCCTGGATCGGAGCACGATCGGCCGACGGGTAACATGCGCGTTGTTTCCGCGCGTGTATAGGTACCTGAGTTTGTCCTGGATCGGAGCACGATCGGCCGACGGTGAACATGCGCGTTGTGTCCGCGCGTGTATAGGTACCTGAGTTTGTCCTGGATCGGAGCACGATTGGCCGACGGGGAGTATGCGCGTTGTGTCCGCGCGTGTATAGTTACCTGAGTTGATCCTGGATCGGAGCACCGATCGGCCGACGGGGAGCATGCGCGTTGTGTCCGCGCGTGTATAGGTACCTGAGTTGATCCTGGATCGGAGCACCGATCGGCTGACGGGGAGCGTGCGCGTTGTGTCCGCGCGTGTATAGGTACCTGAGTTGATCGTGGATCGGAGTACGATCGGCCGACGGGGAGCATGCGTGTCGTGTCCGCGCGTGTATAGGTACCTGAGTTGATCCTGGATCGGAGCACCGATCGGCCGACGGGGAGCATGCGCGTTGTGTCCGCGCGTGTATAGTTACCTGAGTTGATCCTGGATCGGAGCACCGATCGGCCGACGGGGAGCATGCGCGTTGTGTCCGCGCGTGTATAGGTACCTGAGTTTGTCCTGGATCGGAGCACGATTGGCCGACGGGGAGCATGCGCGTTGTGTCCGCGCGTGTATAGTTACCTGAGTTGATCCTGGATCGGAGCACCGATCGGCCGACGGGGAGCATGCGCGTTGTGTCCGCGCGTGTATAGGTACCTGAGTTGATCCTGGATCGGAGCACCGATCGGCTGACGGGGAGCGTGCGCGTTGTGTCCGCGCGTGTATAGGTACCTGAGTTGATCGTGGATCGGAGTACGATCGGCCGACAGGGAGCATGCGTGTCGTGTCCGCGCGTGTATAGGTACCTGAGTTGATCCTGGATCGGAGCACCGATCGGCCGACGGGGAGCATGCGCGTTGTGTCCGCGCGTGTATAGGTACCTGAGTTGATCCTGGATCGGAGCACCGATCGGCTGACGGGGAGCGTGCGCGTTGTGTCCGCGCGTGTATAGGTACCTGAGTTTATCCTGGACCTTCTTGACGGCCTTGTCGGGCTCCAGCGCGATGTCGGGCACGGACGCATCCACCATCAGCGAGAACAGGTTCAGCATCAGGTTCGCGTGTCTGTTACAAACATAATACTCATAGTCACATCATATAAACCCTTTCAAAATTCAAGTTAAAATTTATGTTTTAATCCCTAAAATGTTCATTAAAATCCTTTAAGCTCAATTCATACTGCTGGCTCATCATCATCATCATCATCATCATCATCAGCCCACACTAGTCCACTGCTGGACATAGGCCTCTCCAAATACGCGCCACTGAGCCCAGTGTTCGGCTCTTCTCATCCACTTTCTGACGCCGCCTTTCGTAGGTCATCGCTCCACCTAGCCAGAGGGCGCCCCACGCTACGTTTGCCAAGACGCGGTCTCCACTCAAGAACTCAAGGGTCCGCTTCAACCTTTTATACTGGTACCTACATTATGTACCTAGCTACAGGCCTAGCGCTTAATTGAGTCAGTCCCAGAGGTATGGGAGCGGTGTTTTCGTTATATTATGTCACATGTCATCTTATATTTTGAGAGACGAAAACACCCCTCCCGTACCACTCCCATACCTCAGGGACTGACTCAGTTAAGCGCTAGACCTGTACAGTCACGTACGTAACAGTTTGTATGACAACCTGAGCGGGAAAGCGGGTGGGTAGCCGGTTGAGATGCGAGACGTTGCGGCTTCAATTCCCGCTGCGAAACAAATGATTGTATGATCTGCAACTCGTAGTTCCTGATACCCACAACACAGGGAATTCTAGTGTAGGGTCAGGCCTATGTATGTGATTGTTGGGTGTGCTATGTTTTATGCTAGTAATAATATCACGCGGACGAAGTCGCGGGTTACAGCATGTAACAGCTGATAACGTAGGTAATCATTTTCTGGATTTACTTCCTTGTCGGACTAAGGATCCCTAATATTAATTAAATTGATTGACGTACTTGGAGTCATGTTATTTCCATGTTATTCGCTAATTAACGAATATTGATTAAGTCTACTTAACCGAAATTTTGATTATTTAAACTTTAGTAGGTTGTTGGATTTGCAATGGGTAAGTAGTGTAAAGAAAACTTTAATATTTTCAAAATTAGTGTTTTTAGTTAAAAAAGAAACCGACTTCAAAGAATAATCAACATAGTGCTCTCAAACGGTGAAGGAAAACATCGCGAGGAAACCTGCATGTCCTAGAACAAACATTTCGAATACATGTGACATGTGTATGAAATCATCCTATAAATAGTAGTAGTAGAGCTTTTATTATATGTTATGGGGAAGTACTACCTCTATATCTATTTCTGCCGCAAAGCAGTAGTGCTCGCATTGCTGTGTTCCAGTGTGAAGGGTGAATCCCGGTGAAATTACAGGCACATGAGACTTTTCATATTTATGTCTCAAGGTGACGCGCGCAGTGCAATGCCACATAGGGTTCGTCCTAGGTGGACGTGACCTAGTAATGCGTTGTTAAAGGCATTGGTTACCGCTTAACATCAGGTGGACCATCTGATAGTTCCGTCATTCACGTAGTTAAAAAAAGAAAATAATATACTTAAACAAATATGGTCAGCTTTACAACACAACAAATAATAAAACGCTTTGCTCATAAAAAAAATACCACTTTAGAAATATTCTTTAAATTTAATTAACTAGTAAATTTATAAAAGCATGTATTTCAGGATTGTTTGGTGGAGTACTTGTTGCTGCGGCCTTGCTAGCAGTATTACCTGGCTACGATGTGAGCAGCGCCCAAGAACACAGTATGTACCCTTCATCCACAAACACACACACACACACACACACACACACACTCACCTGTGTTGACATTCACTTTAGTAGAAATCTACTGCTAGACATAGGCCTAGAATCATAGGACAAGCAGGCGCACGGCTCGGTACCATCCTTACCTCATTAGTATACCTTCTATTCATACTAAACGTTTCAGTTCTACCTTTATAATGCGAACTGCTAAGGAGTGGAATACACTACCGTCGTATGTCTTTACTGAAAACTATAATCTGAGTCTCTTCAAGGCTAGAGGGATTAGTAGACCTTTGTGCTCCATTTTCGGCCACATTGATACTTACCGACAGGTGAGATCGTGGTCAAACACAGGTCTAAAAAAAAAGGAAAAAAAGGAAAAAAAGGAAAAAATGAATGGCACACACCCTCCATTCACAGACTTCCTGCGAACTTTAAAATGTGGCCGGTCCCTCCTACGCTGCGTCATCTGGTTCGTGGTTGTCTGTTCTGCACCTCAATTTCTGTCACACAGAATTGTGACAGAATATAGCGCATGCGAAACTAAAAATGAGCGAAAATCACGAAAAACAACAATTGTTTAACGGTACCTACTTAAATGAATAATTTCAAAAATCTAAATTTATGTTTTTATATACCTACTAGCAGCGCCCCCCGGGGGACACCCGCGCAAGTCTTGATCCCATGGGAATATCGGGATAAAAATGTGCCTATGTGTTATTCCAGGAGTCCAGTTATTACCATTCCAAATTTCATGCAAATCCGTCCAGCCGTTTCAGCGTGAAGAAGTAACAAACACACACACAAACTTTCGCATTTATAATATTAGTAGGATAAATTGCCTTTAATATCGTGAAAGAATCATTAAAATCGTTTCAGACGATTGGAAGCAGTAGGTTTTTTTTGCATATATCAATGGAAACTGCCTATGTATTTTTTTCTTGTCAAACGTAACAATAACAAAAAAAAAAAAAATAGTTATGACAATATTAGATATATCTATTATATGTTTTTTTAAGCATATATATAATCCGTTTATGAGAAGAAGGCTTTCTAAGAGGGCTATTTATTGCAGTTTGGGGTTGTATTGCCTTCACAGCTCCCTCTCACTTAGTTTTCATCCGTCACTCGATGGACCCATGATATTGTTACGGTCGCAGGAAGGCTGAGAAATGGAGGCAGCTCGAGACCGTTGGTCATGGCATTATATCTCCTGGCTGATAGCAGGATTCAGTTAAAGTTACTGTGTCCTGACTGACTCCTGCGAGAGGGTTCCGGGGAAGAAATTCCCAATGAGTAACATTGGGAATTCAGCCAGGAGATAGAACTCGAGCTGCCTCCATCCACAGCCTTCCAGCGACCGTAACAATATCATGGGTCCATCGAGTGACGGATGAAAACTAAGTGAGAGGGAGCTGTGAAGGCAATACAACCCCAAACTGCAATAAATATTCTTCCCTTAGAAAGCCTTCTTCTCATAAACGGAAAAAAAAGCTCTACTCTACTAAGCAGTAGAGTAGAGCTTTTTTGTGAAAGAATTCATTCGAGGAAGTGCTACCTCCATACCTATTACTGCCGCAAAGCAGTAGTGCTCGCATTGCTGTGTTCCGGTTTGAAGGGTATGCCGGTGAAATTACAGGCACATGAGACTCAGGATGGCGGGCGCAGTGCAGTGTAAAAAAACAAGTCTTCATTATCACTTTAGAAATATTGAAATTTTAAAATAGGAATTATTTTCAGGATTGTTTGGTAGAGTACTTGTTGCTTCGGCCTTGCTAGCAGTATTACCTGGCTACGATGTGAGCAGCGCCCAAGAACACAGTATGTACCCTTCTACAAACACACACACTAACATGTGTTGACATTCACGAATATAACCGTTTTGAGGCTTTCTATCTTTATGTCTCAGGGTGGCGGGCGCATTGCAATGCCACATAGGGCGCGTCCTAGGTGGTCGTGACACATTTGATAATGCATTGTTAAAAGCAGAAATAAAAAAAAAAAAAAAAAAGTAACACACAGTTTTACCCAACATTTAAGTCCAATCGATTGTTTTCGTTTGCGCAGAAAAGCGCAGACTGATATCCGACAGTAGCCGAACGTATAGTATAGCTGTCCCGCTCACATCTAAGAGTCGACTGAATGAACAAGATGCCGCGGTTTTGCCGCGAAATCGATTAAACAATAACAGCGCAAGGTTTTAGCGCGCGATTGCTATTGCTAGAAAGAAGGTTCCCGCGCTATAGAAATTGGTCTACAGCGCAGGTACATCGCGGCGACTTATATTTTCGGTAAAACTGTACTAATCTTAGTTTTGAAATCATTTCAGACTGCCCCGCGCCACATTTATTACCTCGTAGCAGACCGGCATGTAAATATGGAAATACATGTCCTTCACAATCGATATGCTGCAGAAACGTTGCTGCCCAGTACGTGTGCTACACGCCACCAATAAGTATGTAATAAATACTAGGTATGTTTGGTTAGTATCGTTTGACCAAAGCCGCTGTAGTAGTAGAAGAGCTTTTTTCTGAAAGAGTTCGTCCGGGGAAGTACTACCACCATACCTATTTCTGCCGCAAAGCAGTAGTGCTCGCATTGCTGTGTTCCGGTTTGAAGGGTACGGGTGCCGGTGAAATTACAGGCACATGAGACTTTTCATCTATGTCTCAGGGTGGCGGGCGCAGTGCAATGCCACATAGGGTGCGTCCTAGGTGGACGTGCCCTATGAGGTAATGCACTGTTAATAGGCAGAGGTTACCTCTTAACATCAGGTGGGCCTCTTGCTTGTTCCGTCATCCACGTAGTATAAAAAAAAAACCTCGCCTTAGGTATACGTGCATTTTTCTGTCCACTAACGACACATCTTTTACCCACAACAAGGTTATCTGGAAGAGAATGCTTTTTAGTACTAAGGCGTGTGGGTACTACTTTTACATGAAATGAAAAGTGGACGTTTTTCGAATCAGCCATTTACAGGTAATTAATTTTGTAAAAATTAAAAAACCCTCAACACAATGAAACGGCTGAACCGATTTTGATCAAACATAGCTAAGAACATTCCCGACAAATTCACCTTCCAAACAATAAAAAAACGAAATCTGTCCATCCGTTCGGGAGCTACGACAGACAGACACACACACACACACACAGAGAGAGAGAGACACGTCAAACTTATAACACCTCGTCGTTTTTGCGTTGGGGGTTAAAAAGGGAATACATTACAAAATGCATTAGTCATTAGTTAATTAGGTAATTATTATATTTAAAAAATAACATACTTCTTATAATAAGTTAGGTCGTATACTATTTTAAAAATCTCCGGGGTCTTAGCTTTTATCTAAATTATTTTAAAAGGAGCCTGAAGTTTTTTGCGATTTTCTCTAAACTTGCATTTTATAATTGACCAACAAAATAACAAGAAACCACATGCCGAAAAAACACTATGGCACCGGCGAGCTTTTTGTTGCATATGAACATAACTAAGCAATTGTGCTCTTTCGGCAATGTGGTGTGATGAATACAATTGTGCTCTTTCGGCAATGTGGCGTGATGAATACAATTGTGCTCTTTCGGCAATGTGGCGTGATGAATACAATTGTGCTATTTCGGCAAAGCGGCGTGATGAATACAATTGTGCTCTTTCGGCAATGCGGCGTGATGAATAAAATTGTGCTCTTTCGGCAATGTGGCGTGATGAATACAATTGTGCTCTTTCGGCAATGTGGCGTGATGAATACAATTGTACTCTTTCGGCAAAGCGGCGTGATGAATACAATTGTGCTCTTTCGGCAATGCGGCGTGATGAATACAATTGTGCTCTTTCGGCAATGCGGCGTGATGAATACAATTGTGCTCTTTCGGCAATGTAGCGTGATGAATACAATTGTGCTCTTTCGGCAATGTGGCGTGATGAAAACAATTGTGCTCTTTCGGCAATGTGGCGTGATGAATACAATTGTGCTCTTTCGGCAATGTGGCGCGATGAATACAATTGTGCTCTTTCGGCAATGTAGCGTGATGAATACAATTGTGCTCTTTCGGCAATGTGGCGTGATGAATACAATTGTGCTCTTTCGGCAATGTGGCGTGATGAATACAATTGTGCTCTTTCGGCAATGTGGCGTGATGAATACAATTGTGCTCTTTCGGCAATGTGGCGTGATGAATACAATTGTGCTCTTTCGGCAATGTGGCGTGATGAATACAATTGTGCTCTTTCGGCAATGTGGCGTGATGAATACAATTGTTCGTTACTAAAATTAAACATCAAATTTGTCATTTATGCAAATTGTGCTATGAATTCGTATTTTCACGTACGAAAAAATCATAATTTACGGAAATAATACTGACCAAAGTCATCATAATTGGCTACGTAACAAGTTTTCTGCTGCTGATTACATCATTGTGTGTTTTCTTCCTATGAAAGGCAGAAAGAACTATACTTACCTACTAAGACGAAAAAGCAAGAGTCACATTTATTGTCAAATTGCCAACATATTCGGTATCAGAAAAAAAAATGTGATTTTCCTGCCTAAAAATCGTAGCAATATTTCACTATTTGGTCTAGTTTAGCATTTTCACCGTTTTGTGCACGGAAATGCTGTCTTAAACTAGACCAAATAGTGAAATATTTCTACGATTTTTAGTAAGGAAAATCACAATATTTTTTTCTGATATCGAATATGTGTTTAACTTAATTTGACAGTAAATGTGACTCATGCTTTTTCGTCTTAGTAGGGAAGTATAGTTTTTTCTTTGGCGTCGCACGGCTTGTGCATTTGCCATTCTTAAGTTTTAAATATTGTATTTTCAATATAATTTGCAACATTACACTCCTTCCAAGTCGTCAAAGTCACAGTCAAGTCATGTCAGTCATGTTTTAGAAAAACGGACAAATTGCACCAATTTGAAAAGTCACGCCATTCACTTTCATTTCATTTCACTACACTTGTGCTCTTTCATCATTGGTTAAAATGACACCAAAATAACACAAAATAATTCAAAAACACAAGGAAAAAATTTAAATGAAAGTAGTCGAAGTCTCATTTCGAAAATGGCGGGACCTTGTATAGCTTATTTTCGGATTAGTTTGCTCGTGTCAGCGGGTTATACCTATTTGTTCTAAGCTACGTATTTTTTTTTCAGTTCATCATTGCGGCTCTGTGTTGTGTCCGCCTCCTAGTAAGTGCAAGCCTCACCACATTGGGTCAAACAAGATGGTGTGCGTGTTAAATAAGGGTAAGAAAAAACAGATTTACAGGTTCATCTCAAACTGAGATGACTGACTTCAGTTGCAAGATTCCACCCGGACATACATTGCAAGTTAAATAAAAGCTTGTAATAATAAAATTAGTGATCGTACCCGTGTGCTCATCAAAATGAGCCTAAACATGGCCAGTCTACTATTATCCATCGAGAAGTTACGTTGTCCACCTTCCGTCTCCTTCATCAGATCAGCTCGCTGTCACCATCATATTGTATTGTCATCGGAACTTGACAGATTTGCCAAATTTCAGCTCAATCGGTTGAGCCGTCGGTTTGACTGCTTTAAAATTCAGTCGCAAGATTCCACCCGGAAATACATTGCGAGTTAAATAAAAGCTTGTAAAATACAAAGTACTTATCATAAAATTTAGGCGAAAAATCCTACTGCTTCCAAAACGCCTGAATCTATGTTAATGATTCTTTCAGAATATAAAGGTAACTTTATAAAATATATTTAGATTTTTGAAAATAACTGCTTAATCGAGACATTGCGGATTTTCACAAATTTTTATTACGAACGATACCGCTACCATCGATTTCATTGTCACACTTCACTGCACCTCGACACAACACTATCGGTATCAGGTCGCGTAGCAGGTACCACACTTTTTGTTGATTCTTACACATTCTCACCACAGGCTTCCATACTCCAGATAATTAAAAACCATCTTCTCTATTGAAATTTATATGCTTAGTAATCTCATTTGCCTCTTGTACCATTCTTGGTATGTAATGTCGCTCCGTTGAGAATACCTGCGGATTGTTTTGCTAGATCCAATGATCAGAGCCAGATTACAAAAGTTGTTCTGCTATGGCTGACTTATTTGTGTCGATGTTCTTGATCGCTCGTCAAGAACCCGCGCATATGTGGCGGGCGCAGTGCAATGCCACATAGGGTGCGTCCTAGGTGGACGTGACCTTTGAGCTAATGAGTTGTTAAAGGCAGAGGTTACCGCTTAACATCAGGTGGGCCATCTGCTTGTACTGTCATTCACAAAGTTTTTTTTTTGTCTCGAAACGGGAATCGAACCCGCAACCCGGCTACTCGCCCACCGCGCCACTGAGGTCGTCTACAGCGCCATCTAGTCAGCTTCATGAACTTTGTAAGCCTGCCATCTAATTCTGAACAATATATTTTCAGGCGCAATCAATATATTTAAGCCGCGTCCCCGCGCGCACCTCCGCGAAAGACTACGAGTATTTAAGCCGCGTCCCCGCGCGCACCTCCGCGACAGACTACGAGTATTTAAGCCGCGTCCCCGCGCGCACCTCCGCGACAGACTACGAGTATTTAAGCCGCATCCCCGCGCGCACCTCCGCTACAGACTACGAGTATTCGCCGTACGACTCCGTCAGATCTTCTTTTTATACTAACATGTTATTTTATCTGATTCAATTATTTTGGCTTGCCTGCTATTTGATTATGACATTATTTTAAATTTACTTTGATTTGTATACTTAAAACTACTTTAATTAATTGTTTTGTTTATAATTTAGACTCAAAAATGTAGTATCCTAAAGGGTTTCGTGTACCTACCTAACTAACAGTAGATATAAGACCTAATACTAACAATAAATATAGTAATGTACTATAATATATACTAATACTAGTGTCCGCCGCAGCTTCGCCCGCGTTTTACCAGGATTGTCGCGTATACGAATAGGCGAAGGCGCGGATCGCCATTTCGCAATTTGAAATAGTTTTAACACCTACTGTATTTTTATTTATATTTCCGGGCATATAACTCTGTAACTACCTCCTCAACGTGTGCTAAAATAATATTTACTTTACTACATAAATTATTATAAATTTTTGTTTATATATGCTTAATAGTAATTTATTTTAAATTTTGGCTACATCCTGTTATATGTGTGGAATCTTATAATTGGCTCTCCATTTTATATTTACTTGTTTATTTGTGTACCTAGCAGTAAGTTTTCCAAAAAGGACAAAATAAAATAAATAAAGTAACTAATTTACATTTTATCATACATACATACATAACTCACGCCTATTTCGTGGAGGGGTAGACAGAGACCACGGATTTCCACTTGCTACGATCCTGACACACCTCTTTTGCTTCATTCACTCTCATCGTATTCTTCATACATGCTTTTCGGTGAAGGGTACTCTTGACCTGGCCTTTTTCCAGAACGTCTCCGATCTGGTCTGAATACGTTCGCCGAGGTCTTCCCCTTCCCACTGTCCCATTCACGCTCGTCTTGTGTACCCGCTTTGTCAATCTACTATAGTCCATCCTTTCTAAATGCCCAAACCATCTAAGCATACCTTTCTCAATCCTAGTTACTACGTCTTCTTTAATTTCACACCGCTCTCTTATCACACTTTTCCTTATTCTATCTCTCAAAGTCACAACACACATACTTCTCGAAGCTCTCATCTCCACTGCATTTATTCTAGTTTCATGTTTCACTATATATTTTATCAAATTAAACATTATTACTATGAATCGAAGTAATACGTCATTTCATACACCCAGAGGAACCCAGAGGATAAAAAGTAGCCTATAGCTCAATCCAGGTCATCTATCTATTTAAGTGCCAAATTTCATCATAATCGGTTCAGCGCGATTGAGTCGCAAACCGTCGGATTACTGTTAGCAGTCACTAACTGCAAAAATTCAGGAATATTCGTAGATCGTGCAAACAACTATCTCGCAGATTCGGAACCGGAAACTCTCGCATCCCAGCCGTTAACTCGCCCGCCGCGCCACAGTGGCCGTCCAGGAGGTATGTTCGTAAGCAAGCCACCCACGTTACCACGTTTAGTAGTAGTATAGCTTTTTTGTGGAAAGAGTTCGTCCGGGGAAGTACTACCACCATATCTATTTCTGCCGCAAAGCAGTAGTGCTCGCATTGCTGTGTTCTGATTTGAAGGGTAAGGGTGCCGGTGAAATTACAGGCACATGAGACTTTTCATCTTTATGTCTCAGGGTGGCGGGCGCAGTGCAATGCCGCAAAGGGTGCGTCCTAAGTCGAAGTGACCTATGTGATAATGCACTGTCATTCCAAGTAGTATAAAAAAACGTCGTTTAGGTACCCACTTTTTTGTGTTACCGTCTGCGAACTCGACTATGATGGTCGTGTGGGTGTCCCGTGTGTCATGCATTAGTAGATTCAAAGCCCTGATCTGAGATTATGTAGGCAGCGGCTGCACGTGTAAGTGCAGCAGGGTTAGGCCTAGGAAGACGATATGCTCCAAATAAATACTTCATGGCAGGTGCCATCTTACGGTGGACGGTCAGCCGTTGGGGCTGTTTACCCACCTGCGCAGATGCAGGAAGGCGGTGTAGCACTGCTTGCGGAACTGGTGATAGAGCTCTGCGTGCACCCCTCCCATGGCCTCCACCATCTCCTTGCTGAGCTTCATGGGCGGCGGCAGCGGCTTGGGGTCTCGCCCCAGGATGTACCCGAAGTCTATGTGGAACAGGGCGCCGCCCTTCGTCAGCAGCAGGTTGTCCAGGTGACGGTCGCCGACACCTGCAACACGGACACATCATCATCATCATCATCAGCGGCCGATGGACATCTACTGTTCGAAGAGGCCGCCCCAATAGAATGCAATGGGAGTTTTTTTAGGGTTCCGTAACAAAAATTACGGAACCCTTATGGATTCGTCATGTCTGTCTATCCGTGCATGTCACAGCCACTTTTTTCCGAAACTATAAGAGCTATGCTGTTCAAACTTGGTAAGTAGATGTATTCTGTGAACCGCAATAAGATTTTCACACAAAAATAGAAAAAAAAAAAATTTTTTTGGGGTTCCCCATACTTAGAACTGAAACTCAAAAAACTTTTTTTCATCATACTCATGCCTGTGGGGTTTCTATGGATAAGTCTTCAAAAATGATATTGAAGTTTCTAATATCATTTTTTTCTAAACTGAATAGTTTGCGCGAGGGACACTTCCAAAGTGGTAAAAAGTGTCCCCCCCCCCGTAACTTCTAAAATAAGAGAATGATAAAACTAAAAAAATATATGATGTACATTACCATGTAAACTTTCACTGAAAATTGGTTTGAACGAGATCTAGTATTTTTTTTAATACACTATTATTAAAACATCGGTCAAAGTTACAACGAACTACAAGAACTTTTATATAATGTTACTTGCTGCTACGGAACGACTCGCACTTGGCCGCTTTTTTTACATCTAGAACTACTTGCACAAGTTCAAATTCAAGTTATTTATTGGTAACATAAAAACAGGTTACACATCGGTACATTGTACACTAACTTATTCACGAATGTACTAAAGAACTAACACCCAACCCAAAATGCAAACCTGTTTCTATCAATTTACCTAAGAAACATAACACAACACCCAACAGTCACATACATAGTCCTGATCCCACAGTAGGATCCCCTGTGTCGTTGTATCAGGAACTACGAGTACCTTCGTACCACAACACCCAGACCCGAAACAAATATTTACAGATTATACAAACATTTGTCCCGCAGCGGGAATCGAACCCGCAACCTCCCGCATCTCAGCCGGCTACTCGCCATCCAAGCCACAGAGGTCGTCCTTTGCCACAATCATCTCGCTTAGCTTAGCACGCGGATTGTTGATCGCAGTATTGGTGTTAAATACTTAAGCAGGTGGATGCTGCTGGCCATCCCCTGGAGTAATCCTCTCACAACAGCCACGGGAGGAGAGGGAGGGGTCTACTCTTACGGACACATCACGGCGACGAGGCTCAGCGGACTCTTACCGAGCAGGTATGTGATGACGCAGTATCCCGCGCAGCTCCTGATGTAGATGTCCATGGTATCGGGCTTGATGCCATAGGGCGCGCCCTCGCACGGGTTGTGCTTGCGCAAGAAGTACTCTTACCGAGCAGGTATGTGATGACGCAGTATCCCGCGCAGCTCCTGATGTAGATGTCCATGGTGTCGGGCTTGATGCCATAGGGCGCGCCCTCGCACGGGTTGTGCTTGCGCAAGAAGTATACTCTTACCGAGCAGGTATGTGATGACGCAGTATCCCGCGCAGCTCCTGATGTAGGTGTCCATGGTGTCGGGCTTGATGCCATAGGGCGCGCCCTCGCACGGGTTGTGCTTGCGGAAGAAGTACACTCTTACCGAGCAGGTATGTGATGACGCAGTATCCCGCACAGCTCCTGATGTAGGTGTCCATGGTGTCGGGCTTGATGCCGTAGGGCGCGCCCTCGCACGGGTTGTGCTTGCGGAAGAAGTTCTGGATGCTGCCCTCGCTGGCGAGCGCCTCCGCCACCGTCACCGACTCCACGAACTGCAGGAAGCCGTGCTTCGAGCTTGTGGCGAGGACCTGCACGAATGATAACGGGTGACAACACAACATGAGCCCCGAACATGACCTGTTGGACCCCAGTAGCTCAAAAACACATGACCGATCAAGCACATGTTCGAACTTAAAAAAAAAATTAAAAAAAAATTACCTACCTACCAAGTTTCATCAAGATCAGATCATTAGAAGTGGCAATGGGCAGGCCATATAGCTAGCAGAACTTACAACCGTATAAAGGTTCTCGAGTAAAAACTGACACGACGCAAAGGAGTAAAGCTCCTTTATGGACCAACGACATTATAGAGGTCGCAGGAAGGCGGTGGATGGAGGCGGCTCAAGCCCATTTTTCGTGCCATTCTATGAGGGAGGCCCATAGGCCTCCCCAGCAGTTGACTACTGTAATCACTGTACTGTAATGTGTGTGACTGACGGTGAAATCTATCTTACCTTATAAGGCGTGAGTTTCAAGTCCAGATTTTCTCGCCTCAGCAACTTGTCCATGAGCGTGATCATTTGTAGGATCAGCTGATCTTGTCGCAAGTCGTCTCCGTGCTTGAATATAGCCTCGTACTCCACGCCCTCTGTGGTGAGAAAAGTCAGCTTCGAAGGCATCAGGGCAGACTTGAAGAGCGATGCTTTCTTCGCGACGATTCCCTTGATGTTGACGCTGGGGTCGAGCGGGAACGGCATGGGTTCAAAGTTCGTGAAATTAAACTTGAATGTGTCTGGGTCGGCCAGTAACTGGAATTCAATTATGATTTTGTTATTTAGAGCTTTTTTGTGAAAGAGTTCGTCAGGGCACAGATAGAAGAATACTATACTAGTAGTCAGGGGAAGTACTACCACCATACCTTTTACTATGGCAAAGCAGTAATGCAAGCATTGCTGTGTTACGGTTTGAAGGTAATGGATGCCGGTGAAATTAGAAGCACATGAGACTTTTTATCTGTATGACTCAGCTTAGTGGGCGCAATGCTGTCATGTAGGGCGCGTCCTAAGTGGTTGTGCCATAAGAAAACTTAGAAAAGTTTCACTTTTTGTTAACGTTCGACTTTATTCCCCATCTATTTGCGTACTGTGTATTTATATGTATATTCTTAAGTGGTAAAAAGATTATAAACAAAACATATTTTAATTTTTTTTACGCTGGATATATCGCACAATATCGATATATATAAAATAAATAAATAAATAATGCTGGACAGTCCACACAATATTATCTAGCCCCAAGCTAGGCAGAGCTTGTGTTACGAGTACTAGATAACTGATATATATAATACAATACATTATATAGAATAGATAGATACAAAACAATAGATAGATATTTTTTATTATACATAGAAAATACCCAGAACACCCTGAACTAATCTGCAGACCGTACAAATGTTTGTTCCGAGGCGGGTATCGAACCCGCAACCTCCTGCGTCGCAGGCGAACCTTCGCCCGCCGCGCCATAGAGGTCGTCAAGGATATACATAGAAGGATAAATCGATTATATCGGTTCCGTTAAAGGAAAAGGAACTAGGGAGCAAATTCTGAATGTCAGACAGCTCATCGAAAAGTCATACTAATTTGACGTCCCGATGGTAGAGTGCTTAATAGACTATAGCAAGGCCTTTGACTGTGTCGACTAGAGCTGTTTATGGACTGTCTTGTCTGACCTTGGAATTCCTCAACACTTCACAGCACTACTGAAATCAACCTCCTCCTGCTGAATCAAGTTCGTTTCCTCTACAACGGGGAATGTTCCGACGAGCTTTTTTTCGATCTCATCCCGGCATCGAGATTTTACCATCGCTCTTCCCGACACCGTGACAGGGCTCATCCACACATCATAAATCCCTGGGTTTCTCGAACGACTCGTTTCTCGAGATCATTTCTTCCCCATACCTACAAACTATGGCATGAGCTTCCATCTGAGGTTTTCCCGCATGGTTACGACATGTGTCGCTTCAAAAAAAATGTTCATAAATTCCTTCAGGGTAGGCAGCGCATCGACAATACCCTGGGTGTTGCCGGTGTCTATAAGCGACGGTGACCACTTCAGATAAGGTGGGCCGGGCCGTAAGCAAGTTTGCCTATTTATTTCATAAAAAAAAAAAAAAAGTTTACCTCAATAGTCAGGGAGTTGTAAGAGTAGATAAACTGTTGTCCAAACCCTTCAAGTTTGGAAAGAGAGTGAGGCAGTGCTTTATATTATCACCCATTTTATTCAAAATATACGGAGAATACATAATGCGGAAGACTAGCGAGAACTGGGATGGTGGAATCACTATTGGAGGTACCAGGATCACAGACCTACGCTACGCCGGTGACACCACCTCATTCTCAGCAAGTGAAGCGGAGGTGGTTGCTCTTTTGAGCAGGATGGAGGGCATCAGAAGTGAGCTTGGAATTTCCATAAATAGAGCTAAAACGAAAGTCATGGTGGTTGATCGCTCGGGTACGTTGGAGCTAACTGGAGCACTTAATCTCGATTTCGTCGACAGTTTCATTTACATGGGCTACACTATTACGAGCAATGGCTCATGTGAACCAGACGTGCGAAGAAGGATTGGCATGGCAAAGAATGCCATGTCGCAGCTGTATAAGATTTGGTCAGATAGGAGTGTATCCACCAAAACAAAACGTAAACTGATCACGACCTTGGTTTTCTCCATCTTTCAGTACGGGGCGGGACGTTGAAGAAGGCGGACCGATTGCTTATCGAAATTGCATTTGAAATGTGGTGCTGGCGGAAAATCTTCCGAATCCCATTGACGGCTCATCGCACCAACGCTTCAATCCTCCACGAACTCAACAGTAACACCATACTTTCCTCCACATGTCTCCGCGTCAGGCTCCACGAGTTTTTCGGCGACATTGCCAGGAAGGAAGGTGGCAATCTTGAAACGCTGGTGGTCACTGGTAAATTGGAAGGAAAGAGACCGCGGGGACGGAGCCCATGCGCTGGAGCGATCAAATTCGCTCTGCGCTCGATTCCAGCGTGAGCGACGCCATCCGCTCCGCTGAGGATAGAAGCCAGTGGAGACAGATCATCAAGACCAAGGTCCTTCATAAGCGTCACGACCTTCAGCAGTGAGGTTACCGACGCAAGGATGGGGATATCGCACAAATATTTTGTTAAACAATCTGCTCATTACGGGAATATTTGAGTTTTAAATATAAAAATGCTTTCACGACAAGTGTTTGCTGAACACTTGCTTTCGCGCCAGGAACGAGCGCGTGTGTTGTTGGTCAGTGTTACCTGTTGCAGTCTCTCCGCCTTCTTGTTCCGGTTGCCGCTCTCCCGAGTGACTGTCTTGACTAGTTTCACCAGCTTGTCGATGAACACTTGCTGTCGCGCCAGGAACGAGCGCGTGTGTTGTTGGTCAGTGTTACCTGTTGCAGTCACTCCGCCTTCTTGTTCCGGTTGCCGCTCTCCCGAGTGACTGTCTTGACTAGTTTCACCAGCTTGTCGATGAACACTTGCTGACACGCCAGGAACGAGCGCGTGTGTTGTTGGTCAGTGTTACCTGTTGCAGTCTCTCCGCCTTCTTGTTCCGGTTGCCGCTCTCCCGAGTGACTGTCTTGACTAGTTTCACCAGCTTGTCGATGAAAACTTGCTGTCGCGCCAGGAATGAGCGCGTGCGTTGGTGGTCTGTGTTACCTGTGTATATGAAATTACCATCACTATTATGAGAAAGACAGGTCACAAGAGCATCACAAGAATTTCCATAACAGTTTATTTTTCCATCAGACAGCCAACCCGGTCCTACTGTCCGTACAAACGCTCGCAAGGAGCTTGTACGTGATAATGGCGTTGAAACAAATTTTTCATTAATGTTTTGAACAAATAGGGTATCATGTGCACTATATCTCTGTGACCTCTGTGGCGCGGCGGGCGATGCTTGGCCTGCGACGCAGGAGGTCTCGGGTTCGATTCCCGCCTCGGAACAAATATTTGTGCGATCGCAGATATTTGTTCAGGGTGTTCTGGGTATTTTCTATGTAAAATAAAAAATATCTATCTATGTAATATATTGTATTAAGTATATCAGTTATCTAGTACACAAGCTCGGCTTAGCTTGGGGCTAGATAATGTTGTGTGAACTGTCCAGCATTATTTATTTATTTATTTATTGATATCTAGTTATACATGTAACAGAAGTAAAAGTTTTAAATATTGAACAAAAAAACTATTGTAACATACATAGATAGACACATGCCTTTCTCCCTGATAGGGTAGGCAGAGCCTCAAATGGGCCCCTTTTCACTGTGGTTTTTTGACACAAATTTTCACTTTTGAATTTTGGCCGTTCATAATGTACTCATAAATTGAAAAAATCAATAAAACATCTAAGTATAAACCACGCACATACAGAGATTCTATTTATTTTTACAAACTAGTAAGAAAGGCTTTATGAAAAACACGTATTTCCTGGAATTCGAATTATGTTATTTTTACACAGTTTCGTAAGTAAGCAGCGGAATTTTACGAATTCCAACTGGGGGCTCTGTCGCATCACAAATTTTTCAGTGTCTCTCTTTCGAGCATTGTACTGGACGAACCAAAAACCGTTAAACCGGGTAAACCTATATAGCTTTTCGAAAAGCTAACATGGATATACAACAAAAATATACATTCGAGTATCGTGGTGTATAGTCATATTTTTTCTAAAATGATACCAAGCCACGGTAATTTCAATTCTATTAAAACTATACCTTACTACTAGTATAGTATTATTTTATCTGTGACCTTACATATTTCGGGACATACATAGTCCCGACCCCACAGAAGCATTCCATCTTTTTTTTTTGACGTGGGTAGACTGTTGTTTGACTTCGATCTCACCTGTTGGTAAGTTACGATGTGGCCGACGATGGAGCACAAATGTCTAGAGGCACTTATTCACTCTTGCCTTGACGAGACCCAGATTATAGTTTTCAGCCATAGTATATTACAGTATTTAGGTGTTAGAGCCTTCGCTTGACCCACTTGTGAGATTACCTCCTTGAATTTTGCGCGATTGCAGTGTGTTTCCTACCTCTATTGTCTATGTATGAACACGTGACTCGGCTGCGGGTCGACGCCGACATCGCTGGCTAGTTGGATGTTCGGCAGTACGTCTTTGAATTTTGACAGTGCAGTGTCAGATAGGTTATAAATATTTTAAATTTTTACAGTTTGAATATTTTTATAGATTGGCGTAATATATCAAAACGTTAGTTTATTCTGTTTACAGTGGTCATAACAAAAAAAAAAAAAACTACACATGTCTCCCTCGGGAACATGTGTGAAGGTCAGTGCTCTGTACGAATGCCCGCTCTTCGGACGGCAGATTCGTTACATACAAAGCGTGTGCAATTCAACGCTTGTGCGAATGCCCGCTCTCTGGACGGCAGACTCGCTGTAGAAATTACCATTTAAAAGTAGCTGACACTGTCAGCTGCATAGCCGCCCTGTCGGCTGCGTCACCACGCTGTCGTCTGCATAGCCGCACTGTCGGCTGCGTCACCGCACTGTCGTCTGTACAGCCGCACTGTCGGCTGCGTCACCGCGCTGTCGTCTGTATAGCCGCACTGTCGGCTGCGTCACTGCGCTGTCGTCTGTATAGCCGCACTGTCGGCTGCGTCACCGCGCTGTCGTCTGTATAGCCGCACTGTCGGCTGCGCTGTCGACTGCATAGCCGACTTAAGGGTTAGCACTCAGGCGAACATCGTGAGAAAGCTGTCATGTCGGCTAAGCGGCCGTCAAATCGGCACTTTCTAGATTTAAAAATCTCTTGGTCCCAGTGACGACCATAACTGTGGTATCTTTTTGATCATGGGTCCTACAACACTCGGCGGGGTAGCCAAGTGGGACCCTCCTCCCGAGCAAGAGCAGTTCTATAAGAATGTTATCGACATCCTGGATAAATGTTATCCTCAAGACTGGAAGTCCTGGGAGGTCAGCGAAACTTCATACGAAGATCTGTTTGGTGACAAAATATCATCCGATGGTGAGAACCGCCTTTAGTTTGCAATTCCAACGGTCCTACTGGCAAAAGCTCTCTAACTTCGTTAAGTGTACGCAAGTACAGATTGATCAAAAGAATACTTCTCAATTGGCCACTTGGCAGGGCTCTCATTTATTCACCACTTGCCATGGTGAAGAAAATTCGTCCTACTGATGATTATAGCGGGTTCATGCGAAACCTGTCGGATATTAAAAGTCATCTACTTTCACGCCAGGCAGCTTCAGCAACGCTTAATACTCGAGCTGAAGCTCCGACAACTTCTGTCGAGCCATCGTTCCCGTCAGTTGTCTCATCAGCATTCACGACCGGGAATGCAAGGAAGAGGTTTCATAGTCCGGAACCGTTCCAAGCCGCCGTTACAAAAGGTCTTGAAACTTTTATGGATCAGCAAAACAGATTGTTGGAACAACATGTACCTAGTATTGTCTAGGCATCAAACTGACCTGTTAACGCATAAGGCACATCATCTACGCTCTGACAGTCTAGATGGACCGGAGGTAGAGGAACCTGCTGAATTACAGGCAGCAGAACCCATAGAAGACCACTTCTTCGATTTTGCTACGGATAGGTGCTAAAGAATCTGAAAGTAAAATAGGAATCGCGAAATAAGCTCTGCTAAAACAGGGACCTCGTTGTCTAAGGCTCGGAGAAGCCTCTTGGCAAAATGTTCGTTACGCCGACGTGCAGAAGCAATTCCAGGCCGCTCCGGTTTTTACTAGTCTAATAGTAAATAGCGTGTTAGCAACCGTTACCCATATTTGGCAAACAGTAGCCCTTTTGAACAAAATGGATGCCTGCCTAGGTGCCATCATTCATGGGATTCTTCAACAAAGAAAGCATTTTCAGAATATTTATAACGCTGCGGCCTTGGAAATTAAGACACACTTGAGCGAAAACTTTCTTGCAACAGATTTTGAATTCCGTCACACATCTGACTCCCTATTGCAGTACACCTGCGGAGACGAGTAGGAATAATCCAGCAGCGTAGATCGGTGTATAAGCCAATAAATAAAACTCTGAACGAAGTCCTACACGCCATCCCACAGTCGAATACTCATTTATTCGCAGAGCCGCAGCTAGGGCACCTAATTAAGGAACATGGTGGAATCCACAAGTTTTTTCCTACCTATCAGAAAGCATCTTACTGCCGTTAATAAATCTAAGCTGCATAACAAAACTGTCACAAACCGTGAAAGGAGCCAGAATTACAAGCGATTCAACGACAGCAGGCCAAATTACCGAACCCCAGCCCAGGGCCAAACGAAGAAAGCTTCCTTTAACACAGGTTCCACGTTTGGTAACAAAAAACCTAGATATGAGGGTAAAACCAAGCCCTAAAGAGATTAATAACTTTGAAGCGGGGCAGGTAAGCAAACATCTTGAAGCTTGGAACTCTTTTGGCGCTCCGAAATCTATAATTTCAGTTTTATCAAGGTACAGGATACTCTTCGTACGCTCTCCTCTCCTGAGAACATTTAATTCTGCCAACAGCAACCGGCTTTTGGTAAAATTTTCCTCACATATGGCAGTGAAAATTCATAAAATGCTAGCCTGTAAGGCAATTGTTAAGTGCTCGAGCGAATCAGGCTTTTTCTCTCCATTGTTTTTAAGGTAAAACCCTGATGGTTCTAATAGGCCCATTTTTAACCTAAGAGTTCTCAACAATTACCTCCGGCCCCCGAAATTCCGGTTGATAAACCACCATAGAACTCGCTCTATGTCTAAATAATCTTGATTACATGATTAAAATAGATTTATCACAGGCATATTTCAATATCCCGATCAGTAAACCTCATCGGAGATTTTCGGCGTTTAATTTCGATAATAGGTACAATGTACGAAATGACTTGCATTCCTTTTGGTTTAGCGGCAGTTCCCTATATATTTGCAAAAATCACTAAGTGAGTTGCTAATTTTTTCAGGGAGAGGGGAATCAGAGTTATTGTTTATTTAGACGGCTTCCTTCTATTACATTCCGATCCAGACATTTTAGACCAACAAAATCAGTTTGTTCAAAAGCACTTATTGCATATGGGTTGGTGCATAAACTACCAAAAGACCTCTCCCGTGCCATCATGAGCAGTTGAGTATCTGGGACTCCTTTGGAACACCGAACAATACATCAAACGGTTATCAGAGCAAAAATCCAGAAATGTACTGTGCTGTTAAAACGTTTCCTGGACAACCAATGGTGGACGTGGTGGCTTGCAAAAGTTTTGTTGGGGAACATGAACTTCGCAAGAAGAATATACAGTCGTCGAACGCAGATGGCAGCAAACTACCAATGAACCAGAAACATAAAAGATTTTCGTTACCAGTCAACGTGTCAGAGAACCTGAGATGGTAGCTAAAAACATCTCTTATTCATCTCCGGTCCTCCAACTAGAAGCAACGGTGTTCATAACAACCGATGCTGCGACAATAGGGTTGGGCGCTACAGTAGGAAAGGAAAGGTTGAGTGGTCTCTGGAACAAGAGGAAATGGAACTGGCACAGCAATCAAAGGGAGCTGTAGGCGATACAGAAAGTTCTCAAAAGAAAAGGACTACAGTTACGGGGTCAAACAATAATGGTTCAATCAGACAACAGTTTGGTTGTAGCTTATATTACCAAACAAGGAGGCACCAAATCCTTACGCCTCCTTCTTACAACTCACAGAATCCTAGAGCTTGCCAGCCGATACCAAATAAACTTGGTAGCACAGTATCTGCCCGGAAGGTACAACGACACCGCAGATGGCCTATCACGGTCGAAGGAACTGACGGAGTGGACGTTGAGTCAGGAAATCCTTCAAGTTATTTTCAAGAAGATGGGGACACCAGAAGTGGATTTATTTGCGAGTGTACGGTCCGCCATTATCCACAGATATGTAAGCGAGGACGCCAGAGATCGAGAATGCCTATTTGTAGACGTTTTCAGTCGATACTGGGACTTCAGTCTCGGTTGGCTGTTTCCCCCACCAGCACTAATACCACGAGTCCTGAGACACTTAACTAGACAGGAAATTCTGGAAAGCAGAATTGAGGCAGAGAACTCTGTGTCGCCCATCCAAGATTCCCAACCTACAGAAGAATCTGATCGATCTCAGAACCGGAAGGTAAAAAAAATATGTTTGTAGGTTTGGAAGATACCGGCTGGTCCCTCTTTGTAGAATCCTGGTCAAAGGAGAACCGTAGCATTCTGGAATCCTCATGGTGTAATTCAACCTTGAAAACATACAGCTCAGCCTGGATACGTTGGAAATCCTGGGCAAAAGATAATAATGTCCAAATTAACAACCCAAATCCTGAAGATGTTGCGAAGTATATTAGTTTCCTTCACAAGGAAGTTAAACTGGCGTCAAGTTCTATTGCATTACATAAATCGGTGGTCACCACGTTTGCTAATCCTGAGAATAGCGACAAGCTAAGTAATCACCCACTGGTGAAGCGAATATTGAAAGCTGTATTTGCGAGCAGACCACCGCCTCCAGGTTTGCCACCTGATAGACCATTTAAATAGCTATGATGTTGATTTAAATAGCCTATTTCAGGTATCTCGTTATTTATCCGCGTTGCTGCTTCTATCTTCTGGGCGTAGAATACATGATTTAACCCTTCTGGACATTGGTCCTGACTATTTAGAGGAACATGTAGATCATATGTTATTCTGGCCCCTTTTCGGTTCAAAGATCGATTCGGCTAATTACAGACAGTCAGGATGGAGACTGGCTAGAAATAGCATTCGTAAATTGGATGTGGTATTTTGGATACATAAATTAATAAATGTCGGCAAAGTCCGACGTGATAATAGAACTTCCCGATTGTTTGTTACCACCAGAACCAGGTGAAGGCTGCATCACGAACAGTTATTGCAGGATGGATTCGAAACTTGTTCAAGTCCGCAGATATCGTAGCTTCACCTGGCAGTTTTAGAGCGGCAGTAAATTCCGATAATTGGTCCAACAGAAACTTCAATTTGGATGAGGTTCTTTGTCGAGGAAATTGGAGAAGTAACGTTACAACATTATTGTTCCACAAAAAAGGCCACAACTAAATCAATTTTGTCTCAGTGAATTTAAAATATAATATTAACATTTATAGCGCGAGGGGCGTTAAACATTTGTTTATTTTTAGTTTCTCTTTTATAAGCCCTTGAGACTTAAAGATGGTTAAATAACAGAGTTTTGTAATAAATTTTGGTTATTTTATATAAGCCTATTACCTAGTTCCTATGTATACCTATACCTACCTCGAGGTAGGTATATATACCTACCTCGTAGATATAATCACAGTACGCCTTGCCATCGCCGGCAGAATATAAACACCTCTCACAAGTGGGTCAAGCGAAGGCTCTAACACCTAAATAAAACCGTTTTCCCCCCGAAGGGTAGAAAACGAATATTTAGGTATAAGCCGTAGCTTGACCCACTAAATTTTGCATTCCTTGCCGGCTTGTGAGAGTACTGACGAACATCCAACTAGCCAGCGATGTCGGCGTCGACCCGCAGCCGAGTCACGTGATCATACATAGACAATAGAGGTAGGAAACACACTGCAATCGCGCAAAATTCAAGGAGGTAATCTCACAAGTGGGCTACGGCTTAAACCTAAATATTCGTTTTCTACCCTTCGGGGGGAAAACGGTTTTATATTATAGGTTACCTTTAGCGAGGCGATGTGAGAAGGTCCTCATGACGGCGATGTACATGTGTCGCGCCGCCATATCTTGAGCGCCGAGCTGGTCCTCACACTCTATGAGGAGGTACCAGTACAAGTAGTTACCTTTAGCGAGGCGATGTGAGAAGGTCCTCATGACGGCGAGGTACATGTGTCGCGCCGCCATATCTTGAGCGCCGAGCTGGTCCTCACACTCTATGAGGAGGTACCAGTACAAGTAGTTACCTTTAGCGAGGCGATGTGAGAAGGTCCTCATGACGGCGAGGTACATGTGTCGCGCCGCCATATCCTGAGCGCCGAGCTGGTCCTCACACTCTATGAAGAGGTACCAGTACAAGTAGTTACCTTTAGCGAGGCGATGTGAGAAGGTCCTCATGACGGCGAGGTACATGTGTCGCGCCGCCATATCCTGAGCGCCGAGCTGGTCCTCACACTCTATGAGGAGGTACCAGTACAAGTAGTTACCTTTAGCGAGGCGATGTGAGAAGGTCCTCATGACGGCGAGGTACATGTGCCGCGCCGCCATATCCTGAGCGCCGAGCTGGTCCTCACACTCTATGAGCAGGTACCAGTACAAGTAGTTACCTTTAGCGAGGCGATGTGAGAAGGTCCTCATGACGGCGAGGTACATGTGTCGCGCCGCCATATCCTGAGCGCCGAGCTGGTCCTCACACTCTATGAGGAGGTACCAGTATAAGTAGTTACCTTTAGCGAGGCGATGTGAGAAGGTCCTCATGACGGCGAGGTACATGTGTCGCGCCGCCATATCCTGAGCGCCGAGCTGGTCCTCACACTCTATGAGGAGGTACCAGTACAAGTAGTTCGCTACTACGCTGTTGTTGCAAGCTCTTTCCATCAGGAACATGGCGAGACTGAGCTCCTCGGCCACTTCTGGTGGTTCTCTGTTAACAATACAAGTCTTTACGTTATGGTGGCCAGTGATGACGTAGGCTGGCTTTACAGTGACGCTTACCGTCCGCGCGGCCCGTAACGTATGCAATACGTGGCCGCGCGTGTTACGATACAAGAGACGCCCCGCGACGCTTACCAACCGCGCTGGAGAATGCGTCACTGTAAAATCACACAACTCTGAGACATGCTCGCTAACTATTAGCCTCATACACAAGCTCAAAGTCACGCAGAGGAGAGAGCTATGTACCTTCATATCTGCTTCTTCTTAGTTTAATACGTGTTTCTGTGTAGCTCATGTATACAAATAAATATATATTCTTCTTCTTCTTCTTCTTCTACGCTCGCAGTTTCAATACGTGGTAGGATCCGAAAGAGAAGCACCTACATTACATAGCTCTCAGAATCTTCTTCTTTTCGTATGAGGTAAGTGCTGGCCTCTGGTGACAGAGTTTGTCAAGCCGCCCGAGGGCCTCAGACATGGCTTATCGACTGCTATTAATCAATAACAGCCGGGACCGACAGCTTAACGTGCCCTCCGAAGCACAGAGCGATGGAAATCCACACATAACTTATAAAAGTCATTGGTGCGGAGCCTAGGATCGAACCCGGTATCGTTGGATTCTGAGTTGCACTATTGAACCGTTAGGCTACCATCTGCTCAGAATTAGCAAGTTGAACTGCAATATAGCTCACAGAACCGACAACCGTTGGGAAACAAGATAAAAGTTTAAAAAACTAAAACCCAACTACAGAAAATCTTTTCTGAAAAGTATGAAAATGTGCGTGTAATTTATTAATGACGAAGTTCTATACACATTTATTTAAATATAATAGATAAATAAATCAATAAATAATGCTGGACAGTTCACACAACATTATCTAGCCCCAAGCTAAGCAGAGCTTGTGTTATGGGTACTAGATAACTGATATACTTAATACAATACATTATACGTAGATATTTTTTATTATACATAGACAGACAAAGACAAAGTATGTTTGTCTCGCTCGACCATGTAGACTTTTGTAGAGAGGGAATAGCACAGACACTTATTTCTCTTCATTATATAGATCAACATGCTCAAGACAGTTGAAATGTTGCCAGTCTACATCCAAACGTCAGTTTTCTCTATTCGTCGACAAAGCCGCTGTCTTGCGTGCTCATGTAAAGCCTGGATCTTGCCAAATTCCTCCAACACCAGGTCATAAAAAAGTTAATAAACGCAAAAATATGCTCCAGGTGAGGCTCGAACTCACAACCCCGGCATTGCTCACGAACACTGTCTTATAAGTACCGTGCGCTAACCAATTGCGCCACTGGAGCGACCGACGAATGGTTGAAATTATCCGACGAATTAGCCGATGGGTTTACTATTACTGATTAATAGAATTGGCCTTGGAAATGTGTCATGATTTTAGTATCGGCTTTATCAAGGAAACTGTTTTGTGTAGTGTTTGTTTTGTTATTGTATTATAACAAAACAAACGACCTCTGTGGCCCGGCGGGCGAACGTTCGCCTGCGACGCAGAAGGTTGCGGGTTCGATTCCCGCCTCGGAACAAATATTTATTCAGGGTGTTCTGGGTATTTTCTATATATAATAAAAAAAAACTATCTATGTAATATATTGTATTATGTATATCAGTTGTCTAGTACCCATAACACAAGCTCTGCTTAGCTTGGGGCTAGATAATGTTGTGTGAACTGTCCAGCAATATTTTTTTTTTTTTTTTATAACGTTATAGAATACTGTACAGTACTACGATTTAAATTAGATGCCTCGGCAGTCGTCGTTTGTGTCTGTCCCTTTCTGTATAACTGTCCCTTTTTCAATGACTTGCAATCATATTTTTGTTTCGAAAAGCCGATGTTTGCCGACGCCTCTTACTTTTGTAGTAGTTCAGTATTTATTTAAATGTTAAGGAGTTGCTTTAAAGTTTCCAAACAATCAATTAGTAGCTCCTATGTTTAGTCTATAGAACTTCTCTTCCGTCTATATAGTCTAGTTAGTCAGTCCTAGAACGAATCTAATAATTATACTTTAACTTCTAGTCTACCGTTTAATCGCCCGTTGATTTGTTGGTGAACAGTGGCCTTTATAGCCTTGTCAGTCTTGAAACTAGTCTAGTAACTAGAGTTAGGTTAGAACTAGGACATCTTGACCTTGTCAGGCCTAGAAGTTCTACCAAAGCTAAAGTTCAGGAAATATTTGAAATTGTTTAAGACACTGCTGAAATACATGCATGCGGCCACATACATGGGACAACGCAAGGGAGCTCATCCACACATCATCGACACGTGGGTATCTCGTACAGCTCGCTTTACGAGATCTTTTCTCCCTCATGCGTGCAAGTTGTGAAATGGGCTCCCTCCTGAGGTGTTTCCGCTAAAGAACAACATGAGCCGCTTATTTTTTTTTTAAAAAGAGTTCTTCAGGGCATTCAACGCATTGGCAATACCTCTGGTTTTGCAGGTGTCAATAAGCGACGGTAACCGCTTACCATCAGGCAGGCCGCAAGCCAGTATGTCGAGCCATTACATAAAAAAAACATACTCACACACACGGCTTTTTCCCCGCAAAGAGAAAAAAATACTCTTTTTACAAGCTTTTATTTAACTTGCAATGTATGTATAAACGTTTGTCCAGATGTAATCTTGCAACTGAATTTTAAAGCAGTTATCCTCAACCGATTGAGATGGTAATTTGCATACCTGTGAATTTCCGACGACAATGCAATATTATGGTGACAGCGAGCTGATCTGGTGATGGAGACGGAAGGTGGCCAACGGAACTCCTTGAGGGATAATAGTAGACTGGCCGTGTTTAGGCTCATTTTGATCAGCACACAGTTACGATCACTAATTTTATAAAAGCTCGTATTTGAAAACATATTCTTCACAGAAAAAATATTTACCGTGGGATCAATAGCAGGAATATAGACGTGACCTGTGGTGAATTCAACGCCACCATTGCTTTCCCACGACCAACTCAGCTAACAAATTAAGTTATTTTTGGTAAACTGCCACAAAATATTTAACATATGTTTTGTAGTAGCCCAGATAAAATAAGTAGTAATTAAAGTAATCAGTCAGATTACATGACTGTGTCCTACGAACCGTGTAACTCTCACGGCCGACTCTGATGCTCGAGGATGACGTCACTAGCCGATTAGTGATGCCAAACGAGGTACCAAGCGTCAAAATATGCTTATCGTGATGTTTTTAAAATGATTCATGCACAGTTAAATAAATACATATACATACGAATTTATTAACTGTATGAACTACACGGGACGACCCTAGATTGACCGCGATCGTACTTGTTGGTAAGTGACGATGCGGCCGACGTTGGAGCACGAAGGTCTAGAAGGCACCTTTTCACACTTGCCTTAAAGAGATCCATATTATAGTTTTCAGGAAAGACAGACGCCGGCAACTTGTTCCATTCGAAACATGGTGGAACCGAAACGCTTAGTGCGAATTGCGAGTATACTGATGAGGTAAGGATGGTACTGAGCCGTGCGCCTGCTTTTCGTATGATGACAAGGACACTGTGATCTCAACCACCATCTGAAAGACAGACGGCACGGACAGTGGTCTGTGTCGCGGCTGTCTTCAAGACGAGGAGACAGTGGAGCGTGTGATACTACACTGTGCAGCCACTAATGAAGCCAGAGAGAAAACCAGACTCCAGGAGCTAATCAGGTCTCACTTCATCTATAGCTCCCTCGGGGATACTGGAACAGCGCTGCCATCAGCCCAGAGTCCTCGGTTATCAAGGAGTTGTGCTGGCTGGGCTAGGATTAGCAGGGGACAATGCACAATACAGTACACCAATGCGGGACGTCAGTGCAGATAAGAGAATTAGAAATAGAATTAGAACTTTACAGAACACTTGGTTATGACAAACAAAACAAATATAAAGATTATTCAAGTCCTGCTGGAACGGAATTTTTGGGTCACATTTAAATTTAATGATATCCATAAAGTGTGGTTTACACTTGAAAAATTGGATTATTAAAAGCCATGAAAAATCACACAAGCGTAGGGATGCCATACTAATTTGATCACCAAGATACACTAACATAGCATTTGATTATAAACACATGTAACACGGGGTAAACCAACGGTAAATTACTCAACTCAAAACTAGATGTCGCTACTAGCAAGATTATATTTACAAATATGTACATTAATAAAGGTCAATTAAGGCTCTGCCTTTTCTTTCGGGGAAAAAGGTGTGTGTCTATATATCAAAGTCAAAGACAAAAATATTATAGGTACTCATCGAAATCACAGGGGTCATTTTGAATCGTCTTATAAAATAAATTTACATCTCTTATATTCGGTAAGTAGGTCCCTTATTACCCCCAAATGGGGCTTATAGGTGACCAATTAGCGCTCTAGGGTAATAATGTAGCTAGAAAAGCCCTAGGGCGGTAAGTAATAAAAAAAAACACTCTTTAAAAAAGTTCGCGTACATCTAACCATCATACTGGCAATAGACATCATGCATTCAGCCCAATGACAAAAGAGGTGGCTTCGCTATTCAGCCTTGTCTTCGTATGAGTATAATAGTCATCAATTTTAAATACCGAAAGGCGAAGCTCAATTTCGTTTTTGAAAAAAAGAAATAAAAAAAAGATGAAAACAGCGGCCAAGTGCGTGTCGGACTCGCCCCTGAATGGTTCCGTAGCAGCAAGTAACATAATATAAAAGTTCTTGGATGGATTACGATTAATGACGTATTAAAAAAAAACTACTTACTAGATCTCGTTCAAACCAATTTTGAGTGAAAGTTTACATGGTAATGTACATCATATATTTTTTTTAGTTTTATCATTCTCTTATTTTAGAAGTTATGGGGGGGGGGGGGGGGGGACACTTTTTACCACTTTGGAAGTGTCTCTCGCGCAAACTATTCAGTTTAGAAAAAAATGATGTTAGAAACCTCAATATCATATTTGAAGACCTATCCATAGATACCCCACACGTATGGGTATGATGAAAAAAAGTTTTATGAGTTTCAGTTCTAAGTATGGGGAACCCCAAAAATAAAAAACTACTAACTAGATTTCGTTCAAACCAATTTTGAGTGAAAGCTTACATGGTAATGTACATCATATTTTTTTTTTTAGTTTTATCATTCTCTTATTTTAGAAGTTACACACTTTTTACAACTTTGGAAGTGTCTCTCGCGCAAACTATTGAGTTTAGAAAAAAAATATATTAGAAACCTCAACATCATTTTTGAAGACCTATCCACGTAAAGGTTTGATGTTTTTTTTTTTTTTTGAGTTTCAGGTCTAAGTATGGGGAACCCCAAAAATAATTGTTTTTTTTTCGATTTTTGTGTAAAAATCTTAATGCGGTTCACAGAATACATCTACCTACCAAGTTTCAACAGTATAGCTCTTATAGTTTCGGAAAAAAAAGGCTGTGACATACACGGACAGACATGACGAATCCATAAGGGTTCCTTGTCTTTGACTACGGAACCCTAAAAAGGCGGGAATAGAAAACTTTTACTTTAAATATTGTTTGTTTTTGGGATTTTTTAACTAATAAAATGTTTTATTCTTGTAATGTCGGTTTTTTCTACTTACCTCACAATCGAGATGTAAAGCAGAGTAGTTAGCTCGGGTGTAAGCATCAATGGCACCCTCGAACTGTAGGCGCACGAGCGCAGCGAGGGCGCCTAAATATCTCGGGCTGCAATTGATGCCTTACAGCCCTTGGCTACTAATCTACTATTACTTCTACTCCAACTTGACCAAACCTAGAATAAGTAAAGTATGTATGTTTATAACATACATTAAAACTGTACTTTCTTTATATAACTTTTGAAACTATCATGGTTATGCACATACTTTTCACTAGAAACGGGATATTTACCATGATTTTCGTTAGTTTCTTTAGTTAGTTCTCCCGTGATCATGGCGCATGCAACTGTGCCGAAATATCGGGAACAATCAAAACTCGAAAATCATGGTAAATATCCCGTTTCTAGTGAAAAGTATGTACTATCTCTAGTTTACCGTAATCATTATCTTAATCTACGTCTACTACGCACGTCTCAGCCGGCTACTAACCTGCACAACGACAGGTTGATATGAGTATCTGTGTGTGCGTGACGTATGAGTCCTTGTGCGCGTGTGTGTGCGTGGGTGTGTGTGTATGTGTGTGTGTGTGTGTGTGTGTGTGTGTGTGACTCACTCGCTGTTCTCTTCGGGCGGCGGCGCGTCGTCCTCGGTGGCAACGCCCGCCGTCTCGTCGACAGAGCGGCGACTCGACATCGATGACGTCATCTCACTCGTCGACAACACTGTACACACGCATTCACATCAAGGAAAGAAAGAAAAAAAAACTTTTTTTTTTGTCTACGAACTCACATACAGTACTACGCAGAAACAAAGAATAGAACAAGATATATATTTATTCACAGAATAATACAACTTATTTTATTTATTTTATTTTATTTAATTTTAACTGCTTACTGCACTTACAGTATACACCAACGCGCGCAGAAAGCCAAACAATAGGTACAAATATTAAAAACTACTTAACTTAGAAAACTAATAGAAGAAATTAAGAAAACATTAAAATTTGAAAAAAATACATCGGTTTCTGGTTTCTGAGCAACCAGGGCGTTGAGCAAATTTAGAGCATGAGCTGTAGGAGCATACCGGGTGGTTTGCGTTCGAACCAACGGGGTCGCAAAAAGGCGCGGCACACGCAGCCGCTGGTCCGACGCAGACAACGAGCATCGAGCCAGCGTGGTCGGGTTATCAATCCTGTTGTTGAGCAGCAGATAATAGTGCATCAACAATGCACACTTGCGTCTCAACTCCAGGGTGTTGATGCCTACCATTCCGGCGACGAACAAAGACGGATATAAATAAGGATAGAATCCATGCATTTTTTTAAAAAGATAACGTGCAAATTTCCTTTGTTCGCGCATAATTGTATATTTTTGTTCGTGTGGGTCCCATACGAGAGAGCTATACTCTAATTTACTCCTCACGAACGCGTAGTAGAGAGTTATAATGGCATTCCTATCATGGAACCTAGCTGTCTGTCGCGTAACGAATCCCAAGGATTTAAAAGCTCTGTTACATACATCCAGGATATGCGGATTAAAGGTTAGTTTTACATCCAAAATCAACCCCAAGTCACGAATTTCCGTGACGCGCTCAAGAGGAACGCCAGATATGTGGTAATTGTACTGGAGAGGAGCGCTTGACCGGGCGAATGAGATAGTTTTACACTTCGAACTGTTAAATTCTAGGTGATTACATTCTCCCCAGTGTACCACACTGTCGATGTCCCTCTGCAGTGCCTCACAGTCGATCGTGCTACTTACTCCCAGGAATAGCTTCAGATCATCAGCAACCATGAGACACTCCGCTGTTCTTACAACCTTCGGCAGGTCATTTATCATGATGAGAAACTGAGTGGGTCCCAGTGTGCTACCTTGGCTAACACCGGAACAAGTTGCATAGGGTTTAGAATGGAACCCAGAGAGCTGCAAATACTGAACGCGGTCAGAAAAGTAACTAACAAATAACTGAAGGAGCTTGGGAGTAAACCCAATAGCAGAGAACTTCCTCAAAAGGACATCATTTCGGACGCGATCGAAAGCTTTTTTAAAGTCAAAGTAAGCCGTGTCGACTTGCTTTTTCCGATCCATCTCCACCACCGCGTAGTCCACAAACTTTACGTGATTCGTGGTTGTGGACTTGCCGGCTCTAAAGCCATGCTGGCTCTCGGCTAGCTGGGTTTGCACTTGCCTGGTGATATATCGGTTGAGTATGGATTCAAAAACCTTGCCGAAGGCAGACACAACCGCTATTGGCCTATAATTTTCAACCTCTGACGAAGAGCCTCCCTTCGGTATAGGGGTGACACGAGAAACTTTCCATAATGTAGGGTAAGTAGCTGATGATAATGCTAAATTGAAAATAAAAAGAAGCGGTTCCTCAAGAATCATCCTACAATCTTTCACAATAAATGGCGGGACCCCATCTGGCCCAGCGGATGAGTGACCCTTAAGGCGGCGTATTGCTACTGATAGGTCTGCTGAAGTGACATTGTCTAGCGCGACTCGTGAGGAGCACAGCGAGCCTGCTGACTCGCTTTCAGCGTCAGCTGCAGATAGAACAGGGTCATGGGGCAGAAAAACAGAACTAAAATAAGTTGCAAACGCGTTCGCTGCATCAAGACCTGTCACAGTTTGTTTGTCATATTCGAATTCAGTGCACGCAAACCTAGACACCTGCTGATCTTTCACAAATTTCCAAAAGCTCTTAGGGTCCTTCTTTATATTCGTCTCTGTCCGTCGGATAAAGCTATCATAAGTCAGATTAATAAGCTCCTTAGCTTGCTGTCTATAAAATTTAAACATTTCCGCATTAAAGTCTAAGTTTTTTTTTTTTTTTTTTTTTTTAATACTAATGAATGACGGAACAAGCTGATGGCCCACCTGATGTTAAGCGGTAACCTCTGCCTATGAACAGTGCATTACCTCATAGGACATGTTCACCTAGGACGCACCCTATGTGGCATTGCAATGCGCCCGCCACTCTGAGACATAAAGATGAAAAGTCTCATGTGTCTGTAATTTCACCGGCACCCTTACCCTTCAAACCGGAACACAGCAATGCGAGCACTACTGCTTTGCGGCAGAAATAGGTATGGTGGTAGTACTTCCCCGGACGAACTCTTTCACAAAAAAGCTCTACTACTACTAAAATAAAGTTTAGCTGCTTGAACTTCTTTAAATGAAAATATTTATTTTTTAATGTTTTAACCTTCGACCAAAGTAAAATAAATGGACTGGCCTTACCCATACAAAACGTCCGTGAAAAATAAGACAATTCGGATTTAGGGTACGGTCAACAAATAAACTATCTATCTATCTATCCAGCCACTGCTGAGTAAAGGCCTCTTCTCTATAGCGCCACTCCTGGCGGTCTTGTAAATAAACTAGGTGAAATTAAATTATTGAACTTCTTAAAAACTGTATTTTTTTTAATACTTAATACTTTAACAGATGCAATGTGTTTTCTAAAGTTATTTCAGTAGGTTTATAGTACAAAAAATCCTCGAAAAAATGCAATTATTGAATGAAGCTTTTACAAAAATACATGGTTCCCTTCTGTTTTATGTAGTTACGTATCTATTTTTCAGCTCTCAAACATACACAATATAAATCAATAGAAAAGCAAGTCCACCTAAGGTCTTCAGCTCAATCAATTTGTGAAAAATATATTTTTCATCACTCAATAAACTAAGAAAATATCATAAAAATCGTACGGAAACATAAATGTATAAAAATTCCAGTATTTAAGAAACTGCAGAGTGCAGTTTTAAGACTTTTGCACAATGAGTTTTTTTATACTACTTGGAATGACAGATCAAGAAGATGGCCCACCTGATGTTAAGTGGTACCCTCTGCCTATGAACAGTGCATTACCTCAGGTCACGTCCACCTAGGACGCGCCCTATATGGCATTCCACTGCGCCCGCCACCCTGAAACATAAAGATGAAAAGTCCCATGTGGCCGTAATTTCATCGGCACCCTTACCCTTCAAACCGGAACACAGCAATGCGAGCACTACTTCTTTGCGGCAGAAACAGGTATGGTGGTAGTACTTCCCCGGACGAACTCTTTCACAAAAAAGCTCTACTACTACTAACCGTTTTTTGGCGTATTAAATTCATTGTGTAGAAAATTATCAGAGCAAATACGGGAAAATGTATTCCACTTCCAAAATTCGTCTTTTCTTGCTCGTCTTATGACTTCTATCCATTTTTGTTTACCTTAGATTTCTTTTGGAAAGCTATAAGGTTAATTAACATGCCATTACATATTATATGCAATTACCTAAAGCGACGTGCTTAGCAATGTATTGACGTAAATAATGCAAATTACAATTCTAAATCAATACGATACCCCTTAGGCATCAGATTTTTTTGCAGTCTGTACCGGACCATCCGTCATGCGTGAAGTCTTGTCAAATATTTCGTCGCTGTTGTTGGAAAACTAAATAAGTAATAACAACAACAGAACCAAAATCGCGAGAAAAACGCGATTTACTGTTTTACTGCGTCAAAAATGGCAATAACTTTTTTATCGTAACTAATTTTGCAGTCCGTGTTTTGATATGTTATAGATTGGTACTGTATTTTTGAATTTAATGATAATACATTTTAGTTCTTTTGATTAAGAGAAAAAAAAACGACTATGTATTTTTCCCTCGCCAAAGTTTTGAATAATTGATGCAGTTATTTATTTTTGCATGTCAATTGTTTAGTTCAATGATCTCCACTGAGGTTCAAAAAGCTAATGATAAGTGCCATTATTTAATTTTCCCATAATAGTGAAATCATGAAATGATCTATTATTTACTTATTTGAATATGACAATCCTATCCATGGGTATAGATTAAAAATAATATTTAAATACATTTTAAAATAAAACCAACTTATAATAATAAATAAATAAATAAATATATCTGGACAGTTCACACAACATTATCTAGCCCCAAGCTAAGCAGAGCTTGTGTTATGGGTACTAGACAACTGATACACTTAATACAATATTAACATAGATAGATATTTTTTATTATATATAGAAAATACCCAGAACACCCTGAACAAATATCTGCGGATCGCACAAGTATTTGTTCCGAGGCGGGAATCGAACCCGCAACCTCCTGCGTCGCAGGCGAACGTTCGCCCGCCGCGCCACAGAGGTCGTCTTCATAATCATTTCTTTTTATCAAGACTGAATATTAGAAAAATACTGAAACACCTACATTATTTTAGCAGACTTTTAAATTCAAAGTAAGTGACATAACAAACTTATCATACGACTATTGCTTATAAAATCAACAAAATGAAATCAATTTGTGGAACACAATAATTCTAAGTATCAAAAAGAAAAAGGTATGTCGACTAAAATTAAAACTATCTACGAGTATAAACTTGTGTCTGTTAACTTTCATTCAGAGTGGGGAACATTGAGATAATGTCCTGGGGCGTAGTCCTCCTTGTCGCTCGTCCTCTAGAGCAAGACGTGTCCATCGACATGTATGGGCCATCATAACCATGCAATAAAGTCGATTTCGCAAAATGTGTTACTTATGTAGTTTTCCTACTACACGACAATTTATAAGTTTTTTATCAATTGATGAAAATTATATTACAAAACCTTTACTTACGAATGAAATGCGATGCCTGAAGCTTTATTTGTATTTCTTGTGTTGTTTGCACTTGCAGAAAAGCACAGGAAGGCATTGTATCACCAAGGTATCTAATTTTGGTATTTTTCAGCATAGCTGTCACTCGTTGCCGTGACAAAGACTGACTAAAGCGAAGTATACTAGCTAGGTCTGTTTAGAAGCTTCAAAACTATCGTTCCCTAAGGCCCGTCCATTCATTTTATTTACGTCGATGGTTTTAACTATGTCAGGCGTAAACCACGTCGGATACTGATACTTATATTAATTTTTATCATTATTCGAATTTGTTGTACAACCTTAAAAAAATACATATGAAACAGTTGTGCCACCTGAAGACCGCTGCTAACGATCTAAATGTAGCTCAACTGATCCAAATCACGAACAGATGGAAGCGTCCCTAAGATGCTAGCTAGGTGGACATGACCTATGTGATAAAGGCAGAGGTTACCGCTTAATATGTTAAGCGGGTAACCTTATGAGGTGGGCCATGCGTGTTCCGTCATTCATGCAGGTAATTGTATTGATGTCAAGTTTACCTGATGCCGACAGTAAGCTGGCCTGGCTGCCGCGGTGTGCGCTCTGAAGCAGCTTGCCGTCCGAGTCTGAATACACCGTCATCTCCTTGCCGCATGTCTTCGCGCATTCTGCGAACACACAAGCATGAGTTAGTACAAGCAAGTAGGAGCGAGGTCAGCTGATATAAAATGAAATAAAAGGGCATTTATTCCTTACACTATCATTACTAAAAAAACAAAGGATATAAGTATAAAAATAATATTTGGGCTAGTGTAAGAGAAAGGGTCGAGGGCTCAGTAACGCTGTTAAATAAGTAAGAACCCCTTTAACTCTTATATAACCCTCTTAACAATAAAACCGGTAAAGTGCGAGTAGGACTCGCGTGGAGAAGGTTTCATACGTCATTATCTCTCCATAAATAATTTTCGTTTCCCGTGGGAATTTAGAGACGTAGGATTTTAGTTCAGGTTTTCCTGTAAACTTAATGGGAGACCTTATATTTTTTTTGACATCCGATTGAGCTGAAATATTGCATACCTGTCAAGTTCCGATACAATACAATATTATGGTGACAGCGAACTGATCTGATGATGGAGACGGAAGGTGCATAACGGTACTCCTCGATGGATAATAGTAGACTGGCCGTATTTAGGCTCATTTTGATCATCACTGTTCCTCTAACAAAGTTTATAAAACCTTGAATTTAAAAAAATATGTTTCAACAAGTTTATTTTTATATTAGATTAGTGAAACACATGCGATTTTATCCACGTAAAGCTTTTTCCATATGAACTTCAACACCCGGCTTCACCCTTTTAGGGGGTAAAATCCGGGAATTTATTTTCTGAGTGCGTCCTTCGACCACAAAAGGAACATATCTTCCAAATGTCAGCTCTCTAGGACTTACGGTTTACGCTGTTTGTTGATAGTCAGTCAGCCAGGGGGCTTAGTACGTGTTTGGATAGTTTTCGAAACTATATGAAGTTTCGTTTCCTTCCATACATTTACTTGTAGCGCCCCTAGCGGAAACGAGGAGAAAACTAAGGATGCTGTCAGAAAATGTTATTGAAGGAAACGAAACTTTATATAGTTTTGAATAAAATCTATTTCTCGTACCCCCTGTCCGTCAGCTTCACGCAACGATTATATTTAAATTGATGAATTAGTTTGGAAGGTCTCTGAAGTGTCGTACACCACAATGTAAGTAAGTAATTCCAGGTTCTCATCGAAAGCGGCTCATGGTAGATCATCACTCTTATCACCACGTTACAGAACACTTCCGTCCGGCAGGCATTACACAATGCTCCACAGACTAACGTATATCTGTTGCCACACCGTCTTACCGGGAAACAGACAGCGGACAGCTTAATCATTCCGCCCAGACTCCACTGATGATAGTACCATACACTAGTCTCCATTCTCTACGTTTCTAAACAACAGTAAGCTGTAGGTACCTTCGTGGATCTCGAGGAAGTCCTCGTACTTCAAGGCCTGCACCAGCTGCAGCAGATAGAGCAGCAGATCCTCGTCCGGCGCCTGTCTCAGGCGAGAGATCGCGTATCTACACAACACAGAAAAGTTCATTTTTACAAGCTTTTATTTAATTCGCAATGTATGTATGTTTGTCTGGGTGGAATCCGAGTGGAATCTTGCAACCGAATTTTAAAGCAGTTATCCTCAACCGATTGAGCTGAAATTTGGCATACCTATCAAGTTCCGATAACAATACAATATGATGGTGACAGCGAGCTGATCTGACGATGGAGACAAGAAGGTGGACAACGGAACTCCTCGAGGGGTAACCGGAACCGACGCGCTACTGTATTGCCCGCTAAACGAAAAAGGTAAACAAGCACAGCTGCGCCCTCAAATCCCACGACGGGTCCCTTCTGAACAGACCCTACCACGCAAATAGTATAAGGCTGCGTTTCCACCAGAGATGAGCGAGGATGCGTAAAGAGGGATGTGTTTGTTAAGAACCAATAGAAACACTTCATTTACGAATGTGTGCGATATGTGCGCGAGGGATGTGTGCAAAGGGTGGACGCGAGCGAGAAACTCTAGCAGTCACTAGACGGAGTTTGTTCTAACAAACTATATTAACTACTTCTTTATTATTTACTTGTTCATATTTTCCGTACATGGATGGTATGGATCAGTGGAAAAAAAACACTTTTATATTTAAAAGATAAAGATTTTTTTGTGATAAAGAAATGGAGGCAAAATACACTGAAGCCCGCTACACATCCTCGCACCGCTCAGCTGCCTCGCACACCTCTGGTAGAAACACTATCATTGTTCCACAGCCTCGCATCGCTCATCTACCTCGCACATATTTGATGGAAACGCAGCCTAATGCTGGTTTAATTCCTTACTTCCTGACGGCTGGGTGCGTAAACCGAGGTGTGAGCAGCTCCAACGCGTCCTCCACGTCAATGGGCGCCCACTGCTGCATCATGGACAGCGCCTGCCGCACCTCGCCTGCCGCACACCGACATTACACAACGTGCTATGCATTGCAAGTCCTTACTTCCTGACGGCGGGGTGCGTGAACCGAGGCGTGAGCAGCTCCAACGCGTCCTCCACGTCCATGGGCGCCCACTGCTGCATCATGGACAGCGCCTGCCGCACCTCGCCTGCCGCACACCGACATTACACAACGTGCTATGCATTGCAAGTCCTTACTTCCTGACGGCGGGGTGCGTGAACCGAGGCGTGAGCAGCTCCAACGCGTCCTCCACGTCCATGGTCGCCCACTGCTGCATCATGGACAGCGCCTGCCGCACCTCGCCTGCCGCACACCGACATTACACAACGTGCTATGCATTGCAAGTCCTTACTTCCTGACGGCGGGGTGCGTGAACCGAGGCATGAGCAGCTCCAACGCGTCCTCCACGTCCATGGGCGCCCACTGCTGCATCATGGACAGCGCCTGCCGCACCTCGCCTGCCGCACACCGACATTACACAACGTGCTATGCATTGCAAGTCCTTACTTCCTGACGGCGGGGTGCGTGAACCGAGGCGTGAGCAGCTCCAACGCGTCCTCCACGTCCATGTGCGCCCACTGCTGCATCATGGACAGCACCTGCCGCACCTCGCCTGCCGCACACCGACATTACACAACGTGCTATGCATTGCAGGTCCTTACTTCCTGACGGCGGGGTGCGTGAACCGAGGTGTGAGCAGCTCCAACGCGTCCTCCACGTCCATGGGCGCCCACTGCTGCATCATGGACAGCGCCTGCCGCACACGGACATTACACAACGTTTTATGCATTGCAAGTCCTTACTTCCTGACGGCGGGGTGCGTGAACCGAAGCGTGAGAAGCTCCAACGCATCCTCCACGTCCATGGGCGCCCACTGCTGCATCATGGACAGCGCCTGCCGCACCTCGCCTGCCGCACACGGACATTACACAACGAGCTATGCATTGCAAGTCCTTACTTCCTGACGGCGGGGTGCGTGAACCGTGGCGTGAGCAGCTCCAACGCGTCCACCACGTCCATGGGCGCCCACTGCTGCATCATGGACAGCGCCTGCCGCACCTCGCCTGCCGCACACTTACATTACACAACGAGCTATGCATTGCAAGTCCTTACTTCCTGACGGCGGGGTGCGTGAACCGTGGCGTGAGCAGCTCCAACGCGTCCTCCACGTCCATGGGCGCCCACTGCTGCATCATGGACAGCGCCTGCCGCACCTCGCCTGCCGCACACTTACATTACACAACGAGCTATGCATTGCAATGAATTAAGGACCAATAGGTTCACAGCATGTGTATAATAAGCTCTAGAATTTTAAAGTTGATGAGTTCTAACAGTTTTCAAAAAGAAAAAATATATGGTATTCAAAGCATTTTATCTAGTGAAATCATTATTTCAATACAATACTTGAATTACTTCACTCGATAAAAAAAAATATCAAAAATACCACCTTTTTAAAATTTAAATACTATTTTAGACTAACTTCTTTAATAACGTTAATTAAAACACGTTTTAATTTTTGAAACATTTGGAAACTTATTAATTATTATTCGAGTTAGTGAAGTCATCAACAAAATTTAACAAAACTCTCAAAGGCATTTCTTTATTATTATTTTATACCTACACAAAAACACGGTATCAGAGCGTGCGCTCGCCTTCGAGCCTCATACAAAAATGTTTGTTGAAACTGGTTGAACCTATAGCACCTTAAATTATCAAGCCGACTTGCTTCATTATTTTGCAGTTGCCTAGTAATATTTAAGTATTTGTGTTTACATACTAACATTTTAGTAATAGTAGAGCTTTTTTGTGAAAGAGTTCGTCCGGGGAAGTACTACCACCATACCTATTTCTGCCGCAAAGCAGTAGTGCTCGCATTGCTGTGTTCCGGTTTGAAGGGCAAGGGTGCCGGTGAAATTACAGGCACATGAGACTTTACACCTTTATGTCTCAGGGTGGCGGGCGCAGTGCAATGCCACATAGGGCGCGTCCTAGGTGGACGTGACCTATGAGGTAATGCACTGTTCATAGGCAGAGGTTACCGCTTAACATCAGGTGGACCATCTGCTTGTTCCGTCAATCAAGTAGTATAAAAAAGAAAATAAATAAATTATAGCTTATATTATCTGAGCGCCAAAGTAAATGAGACTGTTACTAACTTTGAATTAGAAAAATGTTGATTAAATAAGTCGTATTACCTGGTCGATTCCAGTTGACGCATTCCAGGAACTTAGTGAGCGCTCGCTTGTTAGACGACAAGTAGAACCTGCAATTATATAGCATAGTTAATGAGTCGCTCTCACACTAGTAGAAAGCGCTTTGTACAAGAGTTCGTCCACGAAATTATTTATTCATTTATAGACGAGCAGCTTTCGCTGATATGTCTACATCAAAACAGTGTGGAATGTCTAATATTGTGTCACTTTTTTAAGTCCTGAATTGTCCTTTCATAGCCGGTTGTCGAGCTTGTTTTTGAATGCATTTACAGACGTGGCAGAAACAACATCGTCAGCTAGTAAGTTCCAATTGTGGACCACTCTATTACTGAAGAAGTGATGTGCAACAATTACTACCAACATATCAATTTCGACCACCGAATACTAGTGCTCGCATTGCTGTGTTCCGGTTTGAACGGTATATATGTCCCCGTGTTAATACAGAATATGAGATTTTACATCTGTGGTTACGCAGTGAACTCAAAAGGGTGAGGGGTAACAAACAGCCGCTTGGCTCACTCCGACTTCCTACTTGTTGTTTGTTTCGATTGGCAGTCGCTGGGCTCTCTCCCACTTAGTAGAGTTCGTTTAAACTAACAAGCAAGAGTATGTTGTAAGAATGTACTGTCTGTCTGCACTATGTACCTGTACTTCCAGACGAGGTCATGCTGCAAGGCGGCGGCGGGCGCGGCCGGCGGCGCGCCGAGCGCGGCGGACAGCAGGTCGCGCTCACGCGCCGTCGGTTTGGCGTCGCGCCGCGCGTGCCCTGCGCGCAGGCATCGCGCTAAGCGATGTTGCTTGCTTTCAACCAGGTTCTCCTAAACATCAATAATTAATTACTGCTACTTCGAGTCCGCCCAGAAACACTCACAGCTCCGAAGAGCCACAACTGCAACTACAAGCTCGTTTACGAATGTCGCCTAGCCCTGGAGAGAATCGCCTTAGGAAACAAGGTGATTCTGATCAAGTAGCCACCTCTGTTATGGATAAAGGAACATTGCAGGTCATTGGGCAATGACGCCGCGGACGAGCTAGCTAGAAGAGGGTCGGGACCAACCACAGAGGGCCCATCTCCATGGCCGCTCAACAACCCGAGGTCCTCCGCGAAGCCTGCGCAAATCGCTAGGGAATTAAGGTTATCGAGTGGCGTCCCGAAGCGGACGACGCAGAGTCATTATAAAGATCGCAGGTAGTCGGCTGAAGGCTGCTCTAGATGTCGTGGCACTCTATGGGGGAGGCGCACGTCCAACAGTGGACGTCTGTAGGCTGATGCAGGTTACCTGCAGTATTTCGTAGTCCGGCACGGTGACGATCTCCGCTTGAGCTCTGAACTGGTACACTTCGTCGCCATCTTGCTCGTAGTACACTACTGCATGCTGCAAACATAACGTTTATTGTTGAAACATATCTTTTTCAAAACAAGCTTTTATGAATTTTGTGATCGGAATGATGAGCTGATCCAAATGAGCCCAAAGACTGCCAGGCTACTATTATCCATCGAGGAGTGCCGTTGTACACCTTCCGTCTCCATAATGAGATCAGCTCGCTGTCACCATAATATTATATTGTTATCGGAACTTGACACATTGCTAAATTTCAGCTCAATTGAAAACCGGGTAGTGGGACAAAAACTTTTTTTTTTTTACTATGTCCATGACGGAACAAGCAGATTGCCCACCTGATGTTAAGCGGTAACCTCTGCCTTTAACAATGCATTGTCTCATAGGTCACGTCCACCTAGGACGCACCCTATGTGACATTGCACTGCGCCTGCCACCCTGAGACATAAAGATAAAAAGTCTCATGTGCTTTCATTTAAACTTTTGCGTAGTTAACCTTCTGTAAATTGAATTAATTCTGTCGATTGAAAATCATATTAGTTCAGCTTGTTACGCGATTAGAAGTCTTAGAGAAGAGGTGACTATCTCACAGCTTAAAATGGTTTACTATGCTCTTGTAGAATCTAAAATAAGATATAGTGTGAAGTTTTGGGGAAGGAGTTATGAATATAATATGCACAAGGCGTTTGTTATGCAAAAAAGAGCCATTCGTACCATAGTGCGCATTCCACAATGGGAATCATGCAAAGAATATTTTCAGAATCTTAACATTTTGACCGTTCCATGTCTGTACATTTTGGTACTTCTTATGGACATTGTAAAAAATCACTTCAAATATGAAACGATGGAACAAAGGAAAAATAGGTTAATTACAAGACGTAAAGATCTTGAGGCACCTTTGCACCCGAGGTTGAATGTTGTAAAGCATGGCTCCCGGTATCAAGCTGTAAAACTTTTTAACATACTTCCTACAGAGTTGAAAGTTATTGATAGTGTTAACGTATTTAAAGTAAGTCTTACAAAGCTACTGTTGAAAGGGTGTTTCTACTCAGTTGACGAATTCTTGACATGTGATAATTTTGAATAGGGTTTATTATATTATTTTATTTCTTCTGACATTATGAATTTTTGTAAACGCGTTTTAATGATCTTGTGTAATTTTTTTTTATTTATTTAAATTGTTCCTAATTTCCGACACGATTTTTAATTGTTTGTGAATAAATGAAATGAAATGAAATGAAATGTACCTGTATTTTTATGTATTCTGTTGTAGTAAAAAGATTTTGGCCCTGAAAAGAGCCTAGTGTGAAAGAACCAGTGTGATGAAGAATTAGCAACTCACGTTGATTCCGTCGATCTGCACGGTCGGGAACTCGATCATGAGATACATGTAGTCGGAGCATCGCTTCTCTTTCTCATTGATCATCTCTATCTCCCTGAACGTCAGTCTGTCCAGCCAGTCCACCTGGGGAAATTACACCCTTGTTACATTAAGCTAACGGTCTATTTTAGTGTGCTTTAGTCCCGGTGTTCACAAAAATATAGTGTAAAGTCTACCAATAGATTCGCCGGTTATAGTACCGAGGTCATTGAGCCATTTGACATTTCGAGCGCATTGACCGATCGCATCGCAAAAACACGCTCGCAAATGCCAATGTGCTCTTACACCCCATACGACATCGAGTAACAAAATAAATTTAAAAAACCCCAGCGCAATGAAACGGCTGAACTAATTTTGATAAAACATGTCTATAAACCATCGCTAGAAAACCTGCTTCTAAATTTAAAAACACCCGTTATCAAATCGGTGAGCTACGGTGCCACAGAAAGACACACATCGGTCAAACTTATAAAACCCCTCTTTTTGCGTCGGGGGTTAAAAATTCGACCATTTTGTGGTGGTGACGTGGTTTAACAATTAATAAGCCTCCTAAAACAACAGGGTTGCCTAAGCTAAAACCTGGACGGCCTTATTACAAAAAACTAAATTATTCCTGGTTTAAGCCCGAACTACGTAGTCTAGGTTTGTCGCGGTATTAAAGTCATATACAACTGTGTGTTCGGCATAGTATAGTGTTTTGAGCATCGCTCTCTCCATAGCCCACTGCGCCACTTTGAGGTTTCCTATGCGGCCAATAGTTAGCGGCAATGTCTCTGTAAAACTATTAAGTACTGTTGGTACTTGAGTTTGAACAATAATGATCTTAGTAGATTTGCTTAGATTTGGGTATATACTGGTTTAATGGCAATATTGAACTTGAATACTGGCTATAACATAAATAATAATAATTTTCATCCCATCTATTCGAAAAGGACGACTGGGTTCGCCTTTAAGTGCACCCAATGGTGGTGTTTTCTATGAGAAACTTTTAGCGGGCAGTAATGAGTTTTCCGGCGCACTTATTTAGTTCCTAATTCAAAAAGTGCGCGGCAAAGATAATTGCGGCGCACTTATTGAATTTGGAACCAGCGCCAAATAATTCGAACGCAAATATTGTTTGAATAAATACTGGCTGGAACGACGGCCCAAAACCCAAAAAAAAAACCCAAAACACACAAAAAACCCAAAACACAAAAAAAAACACAAAAACACAAAAAAACACAAAAACACAAAAAAACACAAAAACACAAAAAAAAGCACAAAACACACAAAAAACACAAAAAAACACAAAAACAAAAAAAACAAAAAAACCCAAAACACACAAAAAACCCAAAACACAAAAAAAAACACAAAAACACAAAAAAACACAAAAACACAAAAAAAAGCACAAAACACACAAAAAACACAAAAAAAACACAAAAACACAAAAAAAAACACAAAAAATACAAAACACACAAAAAACCCAGAACACAAAAAAAAACACAAAAACACAAAAAAACACAAAAACACAAAAAAAGCACAAAACACAAAAAACACAAAAAAAACACAAAAACACAAAAAAAAACCCAAAACACACAAAAAACCCAAAACACAAAAAAAAACACAAAAACACAAAAAAACACAAAAAAACACAAAAACACAAAAAAACACAAAACACACAAAAAACAAAAAAAAACAAAAAAAACACAAAAAATACAAAACACACATTAAACACAAAACACAAAAAAAAAACACAAATAACATAAAACACACAAAAAAACACAACACAAAAAACAATACAAAAAAAACACAAAAAAAGCACAATACACACAAAAAACACAAAACACAAAAAAACCCAAAACACACAAAAAACCCAAAACACAAAAAAACACAAAAACACAAAAAAACACAAAAACACAAAAAAAAGCACAAAACACAAAAAACACAAAAAAAACACAAAAAATACAAAACACACATTAAACACAAAACACAAAAAAAAAAACACAAATAACATAAAACACACAAAAAAACACAACACAAAAAACACAATACAAAAAAAACACAAAAAAAGCACAATACACACAAAAAACACAAAACACAAAAAAAACACAAAAAAAAACACCCAAAAAAAACACAAAAAAACAACCATTTGTTTTATTAAATAATAATATTACAATAACATATGAGGCGCTTTTTATTTTCTCATAGTGGGTGATGAAAAGCAGAGTGTAACACACGGGCGCAACATATATTTTTGGCTCGGGCGACGTACTTTGAATCCCTCGCTACGTTCAGGATTCTACTAAAGAATCCCTCGCTACGCTCGGGATTCTACTCTAGAATCCCTCACTTCGCTTTGGATTCAAAAAAGCGCCCTCGCCGTAAAAATATTATGTTGCTCCCTTATGATACAATCTACTATTGTATCATCCCACTAACCTTAGGCATGTGTCCATTCCTGTGCTTCTTCGCGAGCTTGGCCAGCCTCTGCATCTGTTCCTTCCCTCGGTCGGGCGCCTTCCCCGGGGTCTGCTCGCTGCCCTCCACGCCCGGCCAGACGCGCAGGTCGAACATGCCCTAACCAACAAAAGCTCAGGGTTAAGAGGAAACACCAAGGGCTAGAGAATTATAAAAAAGGTATTTGTAAAATCTATTGCTGTCGCGCAGACCTCAAACTTCCCCCTGCAGAGCGTGATAGAGATAACTGCAGCTTGGATCGACAATACCTATTAAAAGTACATAAAATCAACGATTCGTAGTCCCCTGATTCCTTCTCCAAAACTCAACCAATTTAACTATTTTTTTTAATTATAAATAAAAGAAAGTTTTAGCCGTGTTCCCATGATTTCATTTTTTAATATAATCTAGTCAAATTTGTTTTCAGGATGTTTGAACACAGCGGAAAATCTGAGCATTTTTTTAGGTTTTTGAATGTTCATATCTCTTTTAATAATTATTTTATAAAAAAAAGGAAAACATAGGAACATGACATGGAGGCCATAGATCTATTGGAAAAAAAAGTATTGCTCTACTGGCACTATCCAGGGAGAAAACAGGGGACTACGTTTGTACGTTTGTTGTTTGTACGTTTGTCGTTTGTTTGTAAAAAAAACGATGGATATAGAAGAGCGGTATCTCCTAACACAAGCATATTTTTTGCTTAAAAGGAGTGGCCAAACCCTGTTAATTGTAGACTTTAAGTTAATGAAATAAACATTTGTATTTGTATTTTGTATTTTGTATGGGAAAACGGCCCTTGTGTTTCCTCTTAAGCTTATTATCTGTCATCGATTTAGGTCGGATCTCCAGACCCAACTCTGAACCAAATCTAGAACCAAGCAGAAATCCGACACCAAAATCTATGCTTGTGTCTCGATTCGGGTTTAGTTTCCAGATTATAGTTTATAGTTTTTTTTTAGCTAGAATATGTGTCTTCATTGATCTCTACTCAATGCGGGATATATTGTATTGGGTGTATTTTATAGATAGAAAATTATTTATTCCACAAGACAAAAAAGCAGTACATAGGCGAACTTAATGCTAATTAGTATTTTATTCCAGCTAACCTTTTACATAAAGGTTAGCTGGAATAAAATGCTAATGTAGAGTGGGTGGTAGTGCTATTGTGAATCATTATAGGTCGAGAATAAATGATTAACATAATTAAATGAAATACCTACTCTAAATAACTATACAGGATGGCAGTGGAACGTGATCGCACGCTTAGCCTAGTTCAAAACAAAACCAAATCTGAACCAATTCCACCAACCAACCAATTCTCTGATGGTATAAATTAGTCGTGTAGATAAGGATGGTGGTTTGCAATTAGTTGTAATCTGAAGTTATCTTGCATTGGTGACAAAAACTCAGTAACCCATGCATGTATACAATAACTAAGAAAACGGTAAGATTTGAAAGTCTGCTGCACTAAGAAGATAAAATTGGATAGTAAGGACAACATCACAAACCACTTTCCGTTTTCTATTAACATCCAACATGTGCTTGAGACCAAACGCACGCTTAATTTTGCATATACATTTCCCGTAAATCCTCTTGCACGATATTCGAAGAGAACTGCTTGAACCTCCCATTTTGATCGAAAATACTTGCCAAAAACACGGACAATTTAAAATTTGGATACAAAATAATGATATAGCCAATTTAAAAGATGAATGAATAATTTACAAAGCCCAACCAGGCATCGGTATGAAATTTTCAAAACCAATTTCCTGCGCGTATAATTTAGTCGTATACGCGAACATGGTCGAGGTTGGTATACGTACTGAACTACATTGTTGATGTTCGTTCCCAAGATAGCTTGCATTGTGGACATAAACGCAGTGACCTATGATGCTGCATGTATCTACAATAGCAAGAAAATGGAAAGGCTTGCGAGTCTGTTGCACTATGCGATATGATGTTAATAAACTCCGCAATAAGCTATTTATCTTTATTTTCTTGTAGATATAAAGTAAATAATGATAACACAAAAAAAACAAGAAAAAAAAAACAATTTAAGTTTAGTACCTATTAAAACAGGTTTTTAACAAGGACCTTGTTCGGGCCCTTTTCCGTTGATATTATACACAAAAGCCTATTTTAAACCCCACACAGAAAAAGACACAGAAAGCTACTAGAGATATACCATAGCTGTAATAACAATCGTACAGTTCAATAAAATGATAATTTTATTGTAAACATAGATAGCATATTATCGAAGGGTCACCCTACGTAAAATACGTACGTACGCAGTAGGGGCAGGTCTCCCCGGAAAACCAATAAGTAATTTGACCTATTTTGAGCAAGAATTTGTCCACGCGTGGTTAAATACGAGCCAGGGCGAAGGTTTATTAAAAGAATAAAGCACATCTGGAAACCTAACCTACGATCAAAAAGATAATTTGAATTTGGTAATAAAAATAAATCAAATGCCTTGATTTTAAGCGCCAGACATTAAAATGCCTTTGGCGAGCAAAGATACGATCAATGAATGGATTAGATATCAATTAACATAATCTGTTTAAGACGCTGAGTTGGAACGGACGAGGCATTAACATTAATGGTTAGTGCATTTCACACCTTCGATTCGCAGACTGGCTGAAACGCCGCAGGAACTGCAACAAGTGCTGAACAGCCTAGCTGATGCTTCTCGACGGGTCGGACTGGGAATGAACTTGGACAAGACCAAAATCATGGTCTATGAGCATGTTACCCCAGAGCCGATCACGGTCGCTGGTACACCTCTCGAAGCTGTGCAGGAGTATGTTCACCTCGGGCAGATCATACAGCTAGGTAAACATAACTTCGAGAAATAATTAAGTAGGAGAATTCAGCTGGGCTGGGCAGCATTTGGAAAACTTCGTCAAGTTATCTCGTCGCCTATCCCACAATGCCTAAAGACAAAAGTCTTTAACCAGTGCGTCCTACCAGTTATAACTTACAGAGCTGAAACGTGGACACTCACGGTAGGACGGGTCCTTAAACTTAAAGTAGCTCAGCGAGTTATAAAAAGGGCTATGCTTGGAGCCTCTCTGAGGGATAAGATCCGAAACGAGGTTATCCCACAGAGAACCAAAGTTCTCGACATAGCCCAGAGGATTAGCAAGCTGAAGTGGCAGTGGGCCGGTCATGTCTACAAAACCTGATGTCTGAGAACCGATAACAGGTGGAGTAAACGAGTTCTTGAGTGGAGACCGCGTCTAGGCAAACGTAGTGTAGGACACCCTCTGGCTAGGTGGAGCGACGACTTGCGCGGGGTGGCTGCAGAAACTGGATGTGGAGAGCCGGCTCAGTGGCAAACTTCAGATAAACAGACAACAATTCTAAAAACATCATACAAATAGCAGGTTTCATTTAAATTTTGGCATTTATTTTGGAACACACTTCAATTTTAAAATCAGGTGCGACCGGTTTTTGTAAAAAAATTACATGCAAAAAGTGGTCACCCATCCAAAAACTAACCTCGCAGATCATTGTGTAACCTAAATTTGGTAAAACGTAGGAAACACGATTTTTATCAGAGACGAGATGGAGCTAGATTGATTTTTCGTCCCTAATTCGTTTTTTTTTCGATTTTGTTTTTTGTGGATTTCTAATTCGATTTTGTTTCGATTTTTCACCCCCATATAGAAAATTTTATCTAAATCGGTAGAGTCGTTTTCAAAAACGTGATTACATATATATGATAGGTACTTATATCCAAATATTGCTCGTTTACCTGTATAGGATTTCATTGGTATAGAACAGTGGTTCCCAACCACCAGTGGTCGGCAAGAACTAAAATATGGACTAATATATACTATTGAAAGTGAGTGATGATACCAAAAATATCACACCAAGAATTATAGGTACAGTTTATATTTTTAACTTATGGTAAATAATTTAAAAAAAAAACAAAGTGGGCCCTAGTCGAAAAAAGGTTGGGTACCGCTGGTATAGAGGATGGTTTGAAATAACAATATGCAAGTCTAGCATTCTAATGTTAAAGAACTCCCTTTTCCGCATTCGATCTCTATGGGCGGTCCATTATGCGTGAGCATTCTAATCCCACTGACCATTCGTTTAAGTAAAATTAATATTCAATCTATAAATCACTCTTTGCCTTGGTCATGTCATGGCACAAAAAGTGGTCTCAGACAGTTGCTAAGGAGTACCGACACCCGCCTACGATTGCTTTTTGCCTGTTAAGAGGATGTCAAGAGTCAAATAGGCTTCTCTTAAACGTATTTTTTAGCAAAATCTACACAATTTATGACAACAAATAAATAAATAAATAATGCTGGACAGTTCACTCAACATTATCTAGCCCCAAGCTAAGCAGAGCTTGTGTTATGGGTACTAGATAACTGATATACTTAATACAATATAATACACAGATAGATATTTGTTATTATACCTACATACAAAATACCCAGAGCACCCTAAAAAAATATTTGCGATCGCACAAATATTTGTTCTGAGGCGGGAATCGAACCCGCAACCTCCTGTGTCGCAGGCCAACCTTCGCCCGCCGCGCCACAGAGTTCGTCAACAACAAAAATATATGCTATTCTTCATCATATTTTCAAGGGCATGATAGAGCCCAAAACACGATTTCGATAAATTTTCAAAAAATCGTGGACTTCCCTCTACAGTGCGCTTATAACGTAAATATCTCTATTATCTATCAACTTATTTTGATAAAATTAAGAAGAGTAACAAATAATATTATTTTAGACAGCATAGTAGATTTATATTTTCGAATATTTATTAAATACCGTTTTTCATGATTCTCGTTCAGTTCTCGTTGCGCGAGCGCTATTCTGTCAATTTCTAACCTACCTGAATTTTACAGAGTTAAATAGTGACCGAATTCAGCTGTTGTCTGCCTCTTAACTCGTCTGTGAATATATATTATTATTGTTCTCCTAGTCCAGTGAACTAGATTAACTAGTTTCCGATCAGAGTACCCCTAGGAAGGTATCAGTATGTATAATCCAGTTTTTTAGTACCTACCCTAATAATTATTGATATTGTCATGGGTATTTATGGTGTGTATTATTTTATTACCCGTGACAATCAATTATACAGATTAATGGCTAGTAACTGAGTAATTCATGGTTGATCGTCACACTCATCGCTACGATGGTTGCTGCAAAACTTAAACTTGGGCCTCATGTAACTCTTGGCGACCTCTGTGGCGCGGCGGGCGTATGTTCGCCTGCGAAGGAGGTTGCGGGATCGATTCCCGCCTCGGAACAAATATTTGTGCGATCTGCAGATGTTTGTTCATGGTGTTCTGGGTATTTATATGTATAATAAAAAATATCTATCTATGTAATGTATTTGTATTCAGTTTACAGTTATCTAGTACCCATAACACAAGTTCTGCTTAGCTTGGGGCTAGTTAATGTTGTGTGAACTGTCCAGCATTAATTAAGATGCAGACCACCACAGAACAATAATACTCTCTAGCGCAGACCACCCGCCCGATTTGGACGAGAATGGATGAGAACAGCTTAGGACCGGAGAGAGTGGCGTTTTAGAGAGGAGGCCTATACCCAGCAGTGGGTGCACACAGGTTTAATATACGTAAGTAACTCTAATAACCAAAATCCACAACTAAAGGTACATAAAAAAGTATTTACTCGGTTTTTTATATTATTTTTATCTGAAAGAAAGACGGAACAAGCTGGGCTCTTAATGGTCTTTCGTAGGCAGCGCGTTTGCAATACCGTGGCTGTTGCAGATGTCCAGAGGCGGCGGTGACTGCTTTACATCAGGCGGGCCTTCTGCTTGTTTGTCACCTTATAATATACTAGCGTCTCGCCCCGGCTTCGCACAGTAGCCCCCGGTGAACCCCCCCTCCTACCCCTCCCCCCTACGTCAATCTATGTCAAGCTACCTCCCCACTAATTTTCAGCCAAATCGGTTCACCCGTTCTTGAGTTATAAGTGGTGTAACTACCACGACTTTGTTTTATATATATAGATATATATATATTTTTAAAAGGTCCATGTGCTGTTACGTGGTAACCTTTAACAACGGGTAACACAATGCATTACCTCACAGGTCACGTCCGCCTAGGATTTGCCCTGTGAGGCATTGCGCTGCGCCCGCCACCTGCGAGAGGTTTGCGGGTTCAATTTTCTCACTGTGGGACAAATATTTGTATGCACTGCAAATATTTGTTCCGGGTCTGGGTGTTGTGGTACGAAGGTACTCGTAGTTCCTGATACAACGACACAGGGGATCCTAGTGTGGGATCAGGACTATGTATGTGACTGTTGGGTGTTGTGTTATGTTTCTTAGGTAAATTGATAGAAACAGGTTTGCATTTTCAAGGTCCAAAATAAAATAAACGATATTGTGACCATCGAGTTAGAAGATCATTATGAATATTATTTTTTGGAGATTTGGGAATTGACCTTGTGATCTGTCTATGTAGCGAGATTGGCGAATAATCTCGCTATATGAGGTAGATACGAGTAGGTACACACACTAGACTGTTTTAGACGATAACTTAACATTTTGGAGTTGTTGCGTTACATGCTTACTCAATCTCAGGAACAGTAAAGGTTATAAACTTGATGTTAAGGTGGATGCTCTCGCTTCAGGCGCGAAATTCTTCTACTTTCGCTATCTGAAGAAGTGTTGATGAGCTGTAATGAGCAAAAAACACCAAAAAAATTGAATTTTGCGCCACAAGAGAGGGCATCCACCTACAGTAATTACTTGAAGATGAAATCTTATTAAGTCATAGACAAGAAACACGATTGGTGAAACTTTTCTCGCTAGCTGTATTTTTTTTAAATTGGCCCTCCTAATACCCGTTTTACCGATCGTGATACCGATCTCTTCCGATTGAAGGGGTGTTATAAGTTTGACGTGTCTGTGTGTGTTTGTGTGTATCTGTCTGTCCCATCGTAGCTCCCGAACGGATGAACCGATTTAGTTTTTTTTTTTGTTTTGTTTGAAAGGTGTATTTGACGGGAGTGTTCTTAGTTTTGTTTGATCAAAATCGGTTCAGCCGTTCAGCGTTGGGAGTTTTTTTAATTTTTACAAAATTAGTTAATTGTTTATTTTTCCGACGTCTCAAATGTAAAAATCTTGCTCGCGACTGCAGTGCTTGTATCTACCGTCAGGCGGGAAAATAAATAAAAATGTAATAAACGCGCTATAAAACCCAAGACAATACCAATAAATGTGTTCATACAATGAGCGCTTCCGGTCTATTTGGATTCAAATTCTTATATTGTACTGAATCTCTTATTGAACAAAGCTATAACAGGTTTTTTTGCGGTTCAGGCGATTTTGCAATTTGAACATTTAAAGTATTGAACTTCTTGGGCTTTGAACGTTTTGAGTTTTGAATTTTAAAATTTTGACCGTTTTAAGTTTTGAACGTTTTGCGTTTTGGACGTTTTACGTATTGAACATTCTGCGTGTAGACGTTCTGCCGGCCTAGCCAAGTGGCATTCCCTTCGTAGCGATTCCATTTCTACAGTCGTAAAATAGACCACGTGATATTTCGATAGCCGTCAATCTCATACATTGTTGGCTTTTCTACAAGCGACATCGCTAGTAGAATGTTACTTTGCCTACGGCCTCTAATCGCGAAACTTTAAAAAAGCCTACCTGTCTCAGCATCCCATGCTTCCCGAACAGCGATATAGTGGTGCCTCCGACAACCATGACCTTGCCGGGGCCAGCGCAGTCGTAGATGGTCATCGCGAGCGTCGCGTTACGAGGCAGGTCGCTGAAGTGGACCGGCAGCGTTATCCATTCGTTCCAGCTGGAAAATCACAGGATGGTGATGAAACTAGGAGGTCTTGAGCACTGTTCAGCCACTGAAGTCAGCAGGAGCTGCTTGGATCCCGCTATCCACCATCGAAGCACAATGAGACACTTCATCCATGTTACCATCAAGCCAAACACTTGCTTCGTCTTATTTATTTTACAGACCGTTCACCGTAAGATGTCCCCTGTCATGGAGTATTTATTATTTCTATGGTTGGCACAGACTCTGATTTCCCCTACAGATTAAGAGTATAACGCAGGGGACATCTTACGGTGAATGGTCTGTAGTTCTAATTTTTCTGATCGATGCTACCGCGCATACATACACACATAGACACACGCCTTTTTCTCCGCAACGGTAGGCAGAGCCTCAAATGCCCCTCTTTTCACTGTGGGTTGCATCATCGTTGGAAATAGAAGTGACAAGTGGTGAGCTCATCGCCGCCATTGCTTCCAACGACTGACTCTGCTAACACTTTCTTCCAGTAATAACACATTCCTTAAATAAGCTAGCAGCCAGGACAAATCATATACCAACAAAACTTACAAGCAAGTCCGGGTAATCTACTGTGCATACCCTGGTGTAATCCCAGGAGGAAACTCAGGACTCTATTCTTAGGCTGGAGTCACCGGACACACTATAGTAAGTAATTTATAAATATTATAACATTTTTTTTTTAGAAAATTGTTAACTTACTTCCATCTATTAGTGAATGACTTATACGTCGTGGTGACTGGCAGTGCGAGAGGCTCTCCATCACTCAGGATCTGGCACGTCACGCACAAGTCGGAGCAGCCTTCCTGGTACAGGCCAGAGAACTTCAGCATGGGGTCGGACAGCAGCTTGTCATATTCAGGCTTTGTGCGTTTGCCTTCCAATGTGCCTCTATAAAAATGGTTGTTTTAGTGATGTGCTTTGTTTTCTTCATGTGTTTGTCGGTTAGTGAGAAGGGCTGTTATTCGCTATGACCATAGGAGATTCCTTGCCAATAACGTGTGACGTCACAATGTATTCTGAACGATGATTCCACACAGATATCGTAACGAGCCCGCGTTATTATTATTTAATTATTTATTTATTTATTTATAATACACAGGCAGCTCTCGGAGCTGATGCGTGTATATCTTAGTCCTTATGAGTGCACTTTAAATGTAATGTAATCTCTTAGTTCTCTCTCTAGTTAACTGCCATCGGTACTTGCACTCTCTGAAGCTGCAACGCGGGCCACGTACTAGCAATCCGAGGATGCACATATTGCCTAATCGCGTCGTGCGCACTTGGAACCGGCTACCAGATTCATTGATCAGTGCCCCCTCAGTGAATTCTTTCAAAATAGACTTGACAAACATTTAAAGTGCACTGATAAGGACTATGATATATAAATAAATAATAAATATTAATGCTGATTCTGAGTCCTAAGCATGATCTTGCTACTGTTATCATGGGCATGATTAGTGCACGGTGAACTGGATCATTTGAGGTATCTTGTCTCCTAGATTAACTATACTAATATATCAATACATATAGAAAAACAACTAGTAAAAACAAACAGTAGAACCCGGTGTGTCTGTCCATTGAAAGAAAAGTAAGAAAAGTAGAAAGGCTGTGACAAAATAAATCATAAATCATTTATTGTTTGTGAATCCAGGTAAATTACATTAGTTAGTAGATTAGGTATGGTGAAGATCGCTGGGTGAAATAAAATAAATAATGCTGGACAGTTCACACAATATTATCTAGCCCCAAGCTAAGCAGAGCTTGTGTTATGGGTACTAGATAACTGATATACTTAATACAATAGGTACATTAACACATCTTGAGATAGCGAAACCTGATTGTGTGGAAACTAGGAGACCTAATACACATGTTTTGATTGAAAGTGTCTCACAAATAACATTAGTTTAGCTACAAATGACAAGGAACAAAAAAACACTATAGAAATCGTTGGATGACATTTGTAGCTAAACTAATGATATTTATGAGACACTGTCAATAAGAACATGTGTGTTAGGTCTCCTAGTTTCCGCAAAATCAGGTTTCGCTATCTCAAAATGTGTTGATGAGCTGTGATTAGAAAAAAAACAATTACATTTTAATTTTGCGCCACTATCAAAACTTTACATCTTAACTTCCCACTATATTCTGTGCTAATACCATAAATGTCAAAGTTACTATGTTTGGATATTTGGATGTATGTCACGCCGAAACCGCTGAACCAATTTCGAAAAAAATTGGTACCTACAGAGAGATTATGATCTGGATAGAGCTACAGGCTATTCTTATCCTGGTAAAATGCGAGCGAAACCGCGGGCAGACACTAGTAATATAGGTACCTACATATATCTGCACATCATTGATATTTGATATGCAGTTCCTTTGGAAGGTTGTTTGTAACATTATACCTTGCGTGTTTATTTGTATTGGTGCTAGTAAATTCATGGTCAAACATCTAATAAAGTACTACTTCTAATGTTTAAACTCATTTAGTTGCAAACACTTTAAGCACAATGAATTGGCACATAAAAATTAGAGGCACGGCTTGAGTAACGTTTATTGTTACGAAATTAAGAAAGGTAAGACGAAAAAAACTTGATGGGCAGGCAGGTGGAACAATGTGAATATGTTATTATTTTAACAATTATGTAGGTATGTACTTACATCTTAATCTCCACTTTATGATCCAGTGAAGAACTATACACATAGTAAAATTTATCATCAATTTCATTCATTGTGGAGAATCTTTCATGTGATTTTGAAAATAATCACAAACAAAACACACAGACACAACACGATACCAGCTTCGCTCAGCTGTTTCTGACGTTTTATTTTCCAGTAGTAGAAAATTTAAAATTAAAACTAAAACCGGCAACATTTTTATATGGTCTGGACGGATCGTAGAGGGAGCTTCTATACTCTGTCTACGGTCTGGATTGCTATTTGCCATCTGTGTTGTGACATGATGGCGCCACTCCAACTTCGCTACTATGGATTCAAAAGGGGACGCTAATGCGCTAGAACCAGGATCAGGATGTCTGTGATCAGAATCTTCAGATGTCAGGCGGCCGCGCGTTCATAAATTTGACGCGCCACAGCATCATGACCGAGATCTTCTTTTTTTGTTTGTGGCTACTGTGGCTACGCCGAGATCTTCTTCTTCTTATAAAAATAGTGTCAAGCAAGTGTCAGCCGTTCCTGATGTCAACTGTCAGCAGCCAGCTGTTTTTTTCTTTCGGATAGTAGGTATTCTTTTATCTGTGCTTTCAGTTTCTTTCTTTCGTTTGTGATTTGTGTTTGTGTTCGTCGTTTGCCGCATTTTTAGAATTTGAGTGAGAAATACTCTATATTACCGGGTAATTAAATAATAAATAGCTATTCTTTCTATCCACTTTTACTTAACGTTCGTCCTTCATTATAAGAGTGTAGGCATAAGTTAAAAAACTCTATAATGTTGCAAAGAACATTTTAGAGACTCATCGGCCTTTCCGTTTCAGAATCATGACAAAACTTCTGGAATGGGTATCGGTACTTTCAGCGGTGTTCGCGGTGTGGTACTCCCTCGTCGGCGGCTACGTGAAGCACCCAGCCATTGACGAGAACATGAATCTAATCTTGGTATCACCCATACTTTTTGTAATACTGTTTGGTTTATACGCAGTTATTGTGGTTTTATATCGAGTCTTCACGTTTAATAACTGCGAAAAAGCGGCCCAGGAACTACAGGCTGAGATCATTGAGGCTAAGAAAGATCTTCAAGACAAGGGTTTGACGTGGTGAAGCGACACTGAAAAACATTCCAATATACAGAGTGTGAGTTTATTACTGTTACAAGCTGGAATCGACAGTTACGTTTTATAAAATTAATGTGATTCCTATTTATTAGACTGAAGTTAAGAGACCATGATATTTTTTGTGCAGTTTGAGCTTAAGAGTCCTGTACGTTGGTTTGCCATAATGTATAGTTTGATAAGGAAATTGTATAATTTGGTTGTCTTTTGTATCTTTTTCCATATTAGTACACTGGGTTGGTGTACAAAAAAAAATCTTAAGTCTATTTTCCTCAGTGCCCTTTATGTACACTCTGACCGTACACTGTGCTGTATAATTTGATATGGTTGGTAAGCTACAAACGAACACTGGATAAAACTGGTATTTCTGGGAATAAGACACTTGTCAGTTGTTTTTCTATTCCAACAAAGTCCAGCAGGACTGATATGAAACTGAAAAACACATTTTGGCTTCACAAAATCAGTCAAAACTTTTTATTTTCTGTAAATAAAAACCATTTATCAACTTATGGGTATTCATTCTCTAGGTAGGTAACTAGCAGAAAACTGTGCCATGCCACTAAACCAAGTTTTTTATATCCTTATAGCAGAACAAATTTACAAAAAAAAAACTGTAAAGGTCTAGCTCGCACACAAAGGTACCATTGTACAAGATTTTACATCCAAAAATTCCGTGACTTGTATGGGGGCAGTCGATACAGCCCACTGAGAGACAGAAGGACGGACATTGACGGACAGCCGAGGCTTAGAAGGAGGGTCCCATTAGCAACCTTTGAGTATGGAACCCTAAAAATTATTACAGCCCTGTCAGCACTATTATTTGCGGCTGAATCAACAACACTATCACGTTTACTCAAATTTATATGGAAATCTATACATAGCTTCCAGCAGGAATTAAAAAAGGAATGCAGTTTTTTTTAAAACTTAGGCTACTCTTCTGCAATCTCCAGTTCTCGCCAGTTTCTATAAGCGATAGTGACCACTTCACATCAGATGGGACATAAGGTTAACTACCTTATGTCCCACCATCTATCGATTTCAGAAATAAATGATCCATACAAACAACTCCTCTAATGAACAATATTTGTATGTGACAGTGCAAAACTCACTCTCACAGTTCTAGCGTAAGTTAAGGCATTTGTTATTTAAGGATGGTATATTTTTCTATGTTAAATATATTTTATAAGGGTACTTTTATTGTTTCAATGAGATCCTAATCACACTGCTTTGCAGTTGGTATAAATAAATAGGTTCGAGTTTAGGATATTTAATTTATGAGATTACTAGCTTCTGTCTGTGAATTTGCTTTAAAGCAGTCATGTGGTACCAGGATAAAAAAAACCGTCAATGAAACTCAGGTTTTAATCTATTTTTCTAACAAATTTTATCGTATGTGGTTCAGCTGTTACAGCCTCATTGAAATATCCACAAACCAACAGTCAAACTTTAGCCTTTTTTAATATTAACTAGCTGTGCCTTGTGACTCCGTTTGCGCGGCACATTCATATCTTCTGAACCTTGCAATATATCAAAATGGAACATACACGAAAATTTTAGTTAAAATTCCTGTTCTAATGTTCATTTTGAGTAACTTTCAAAATGAAAAGGAAAGGATAGGAAAACAGATGTAAAAAACCGTTCAATACTAATTATTGTGTTTATTAAGCTAATTAAAAGGTATATGCGTTATTATTTACAACTTAATTTGACTTATTCAAATAGAAGTATTGAGAACATGCTGATAACACAACTGATTGGTCTTTATACAGTTTTTTTATTATACAAAAATAACAACCAACAGCTCAAAATATAGGATTTACAAATTCTGGTATTTAAAAACATAATAGCGAAATAAAAATTATTGATAGGAAAAACTTCATCAAAGCTCTTTTATTGGAAGGTAAAGGAATACATTAAGATTTGTTTATCATTAGCTAATATCAGAGAATACGCCCACAAGAACATACCTCCCCAATTGATTGCTATGATGAGCAGTCTCGAGCCGCCTCCATGCACCGACTTCCTTCGATCGCAATATCGAGGCGTTCTACACAATGTTTTACGGCTTGTGATCGCTTTCCGATTACCTTTATTCCCCAGTGGACGTCGGGTTCTGGGAATCGGCCTGCCTATTGCCACTTCAACTTGCTAATTCCGAGACCTATGTCGGGACCTTCTACGAACTTCCGTCCCGAGTTTCGTGCACGACGCTACTTAAAAGTAACCAGTTACAAATTCAGAGGGCCTAGTACAGGTTTGTCTTAGTTTTGCATTCGGTATCCCGGCTATCGAATTTAGAGTCGATATTTGTTTTTATGTACCTATGGTTTTAATGAGTTTCTCAAGAAGTCCGCTAGGGGCACTTAACATTTTCTGCATACAAAAACGACATTTCGACTCTCAATTCGGATTTCGTTACAGGTTAATTGTTGCAGTTGTAATAAATTACAAACCTGTGGTAGGCCCTCAGACCTGTAGTTGTGATTGGTTGCGTCGTGTACGCCGCCATTGAAATATTAGTGCTGTCACATTCTAGCAAATCGATCTACTCATTAGTGATTTAAGTTTGTAACTGGTTACTTTTAAGTAGCGTCATGTGTGAACGGCCTAACTCTCCGCTTCGCATGTTGCGCGACTTCGTATGAGGCCAATAGTTGACAACCAAGTTTCAGTGGCATATGTCATCACTGGCAACACACACATCTTGGGACTGCGGTATCTATGACGAGAAGACTCGTATTTTCCCTAACGCTGCCCATTGGAGTTGGATTCATCAGCTGACCTCTCGAGGTTGGACCTCGATACCTAGTTGGATGGTCTGACGCAAATACCTATTCGATTATAGCATCGGACCAACATGTACCAGCATAGGTACATCATGGGCACTGTGAATGATTTTTGTCCTGCCCATGTTTAGGTATTCCAGACGAACCTGTTGAGACGGTATAGGTACACCGGCATAATGCACAGAGGTCTCATCATTGTTGTCTAGCGATCCTGCCATGTATATATTTTATAGATTAGCCAGAAGTCCATATGTGAAGAAATTGCATCTTATTTCTAATAATTAAAGCTGCTTTCCTTAATTAAATATGCACAATACTTATACAACCAGCAAAAATATCACATACCATAATTATTTATTTACTAATAGAGTAGAGGTGCCATTTGAATTAGAAGCTTCAAGAAAGTGACAGAAATATGAAAGGTTATTATAAACATAGGCATATATAATTATAAGTATTTACGAGACTCGAATGAATTCACAGTTTTTAAAGACAGTACTTTTGAAATCGGCTATCGGTCACGTGACTCTTTTTGGGTAACCGTACCGTAACCGGGTCACTGACCTTTCGTAGGTTGACCAAAAAAGAATAGGTAACCCGACGAAGGAATTATTTGTTTGTCGACTACATATATATAGCAAAATCATTGCAAATTATTTGGGTGTCTGTATGTCACTCGGTCCTTGCTAATGAAGAGATAATTATCGTAAATACTTATATTTATAATAATTACTTAGTTTTAATTGTAATACACACGTTTTCAATGCAATTATTGTAACAATAGTCTTTATGTTTTGGCCAAACTTTCTTATTTTATCAATTGCATAAGATAATAATAATTATTTCATTTTAAAATAATCAGTGAATTAAATAAAAAACAAAAAATATAGTAAAGAGGTAATTAATTCATGAATTATACAAAAATATCAAGTAGTAAACTAATACTATTTTCTTGCAATAAAATAAAACTATTTTTCATAATGGTACTTTTTTAACCAGACAAAAAAATTGTTTCACTGTGCGGGTATTTTACGGTATTTTTCATTAATTATTTTTAGTATGGGATATTTCAATATTTAATTTAATTTGAGCTAAACCCTTTATTCTACATTTCATTTATATGTTCCCTCATTCGTGTTCTAATTTAAATTAAACTTTATCTACTACCTAACTACTGAAATGTGTGACTAGTCGCTAGCTTAATTCAATTCCATTCTAGATTAATTTACTTTGCATTCGTAAACAGTTATCAGCTATTTTTCAGGTAAATTTACCTATGTATTCTCTGTACCGATCAAACCAATGGCACAGAATAAATAATAGTACAAGTACCAATGGCTTATTTTTGAGCCACTGCTGAAGCTTGACTAAGAAAGAAACTGACGAGAGACAGGAACTTTCTCTGCTCATGCCTATTAAAACGCATGGGTTAAATACCTACTAATACTTGAGATCTGAAGGAAAATTATTTAAAAATTAAGAGATTTTTCCTCCCTCATAATAAATATTCAGTCTATTATCGTTTCATGGCGACTATAGAGTAGGAATAGTGCTTTATATATTTTGAAAGCGTGAAAGAGACGCGTCTGTTTGAAACTTACTTACTTACTTTACTTTGAAACTTTCCAGTTTTGGTGACATATCGTTTTAGTCGTATAAGTCTGTTATATTAAAAAAGTACTACAGTTAGGTTTAACAAAAATACCGAGTGCCTCTATCGAGTAGCGTGATGACTCAAATTAAAAGTCCGACATTGCGGGTACTTAGCGTGTCAATTCACGTCACTATTTCATGAAAAAGGTCGGATATAATGACTTACATAACTTTCATAAAATTTTATCCATCTAAGCTGAACTTATCAACTGTTCACGAATACAAAATATGTATGATGCTGTTACACCTAAGCGGTGGCCTTACTAACTGCCGTTCTTCAGTGATAGTGGTGGCCTCACTACCTACCTGACCTATGAATATCTGAATACTACTAACTGTAACTTTTGGCTATACCCTTGGCAACTTTTCTAGGCTATAGCGTTTACAGTGCCCTAGAGACTGGCAGAGACAACGCTTCCATTCGATGTCCTAAGAATAATTTATGGGTAACTAGAAGTTGTCCGGTATTAAGGCCACCACTGTTTTTATATTTTTACTACTATAAAGCACTATAATTTGAAACTAAGGCTTGTTTTAATTCTTTCTGAATGAGAGATAAACAATAGAAACATTTAGTTTCGGAGCATACATCGGTCACTATAGGCCCTAAAAAGGACCATAATATCCCAAGGTCACTTACATGCAGGGTGACAATAAAAGAACTAGGGATACGATGAATCAACAAGGTAACTAAATAATTAGGACTTATTTTATGCATGAAAATATAAACTGAATGATCTTGGGTACAGAGAGCGCAAATTAGTACATACAAAATGTATTTAAAATTCAAGCAGTTTCCGAGCTATAAGAGATTGCATTGGAAACAGAATGCTCAGAATATCTCATTCAGAAGGTACCAAAACAAACTATTTGTCGATGATATGATACTTTAAAGCTACAATTTTGAAATATTTCTAGCTAAGTAAAGATTTAGGTGAAGAAATCTATCCATACAGAGCTAGATTCTAGATGCTACGAGCACCTTAGTACTTTATCGTCTTACACACCAAATCATAACATATTTATAATTTTATTTATTTTATTGTTTGAATTAAACATCCATCTAACTTTCAAGACAGATAAGATTTCACTAATTTAACTAGTGTTTCTTAAAAGTTTTCTACGAAAACTCTAAAGTAGAAGGATTTGTAACAGATGTCTGTGTAGTATCTTTGTAGAATAGTAATTATTCCTTAAACAATATTGCACTGGGTTTTACTAGGGTTTGTTTTAACTTGGCACTCAATATAAAAATGTTTGCCTTTACAGAATAAGACTAAGAAAAGATCCTGTATTGCAACAAACTCTGGGTCTTTGCGGTTGTTGCAAATTGCAAGTTGCCAAGTATGTAGTACAATGTCTAAAGGAACTCTACATTTAACACAAAAGATTTTGTTAATAAGTTCAAACAACAAAACATTAAACGGATAACGAAAATACGTTTCTACACGTTACATAAAATTGGTCCAAAATTCACCCAATTCATCGTACGAGATAACTCGGAGGCGACAAAGGAAAGTTGACACGAATTGATGGTTTAAAAGTTAAACACAGATTAATATAATGGCATTTGTTTTTATAACAAAGCCTTTTTGTTTGTCTTTTTAATAGTCCTGAAAAACTGCCGGGATAAATCAAAGTCGCCTGAAAATTAGCACAAAATGTCTGTTTTCTAAAACCATACTCTGGTGAGGCTCGAGAATAAAGTAGTTTGTGAAAGGCATTTTAGCTGGTAGAACTGGGAGTTAATCTCATATGCGACATCTTTCTCGAGGTCGCGAGAATAGAGCACTTTGAACGTTAGCAAGTATACCTACTTAGAACTTTTCAATTTAGAAAACAGACTTCCACCGTCGTACCTATTCTGCTTTTAGCATGATGTTTTTATTGTTAACAAACAAAACAAAAAATAACAGTCAAAAAGTATCTTTGCAAAGTACACCAAGTATTGACCCCGCAGAATGCCTCTTTATTTTCGAACATGATTTAGTCTTCCAGATTTTTTGAAACATTGTTTATCTGGTGTCATTTTCATGGGACCACCTAGAAAAATTTCCTACACTGACACGGAAAAAACATTAATTTCGTCTATGCCATCACAACCTTATCGGTGTAGTTAATTACCCAGATATCTGTGAAAGAACTATATCGGTGTAGTTAATTACCCAGATATCTGTGAAAGAACTATATCGGTGTAGTTAATTACCCAGATATCTGTGAAAGAACTATATCGGTGTAGTTAATTACCCAGATATCTGTGAAAGAACTATATCGGTTGGCCGCTTCTTGCAAACCGAAGTTTGCTACTTATTTGGCTATTAATTAATTCAAGCCAATTATATTGTCTAGACACAATCTTGAGTCTAATATATCTAGGTTTGTGGTTTGTCAGTTTCAAATTAATTTTTCTTGGATCAAACTAGCATTGGCTATAAAATTTTCATAATTTTTAGCGTTCCGTATCCAAAGGGTAAAACGGGACCCTATTACTAAGACTTCGTTGTCCTTCCGTCTGTCACCAAGCTGTATCTCATGAACCGTGATATTTAGACAGTTGAAATTTTCACAGATGATGTATTTCTGTTGCCGCTATAACAACAAATACTAAAAAACAAAATAAAATAAATATTTAAGGGGGCTCCCATACAACAAACGTGTTTTTAATGCAGTTTTTGTAGATAATGGTATCGGTACCCTTCGTACGCGAGTAAGAATGGCACCTGGCCGGTTTTTTAATTTGTGAACGATATAATTTTATATGAAACTGACAGACTACTGGTCTAGAATATTATTATATTGATCATGGATACAAAATTGATGAGATATCCAAAATAGGAGCAATCTTCGTATGTAGAAGGCTAAAGCGCCCTAGCAGGTTAATCGATGATAAATATAATCATAGGCGACGAATTTATAACTGCCACCTTTTATAGGTCGGTTAACAATATAAATGTATTATAACTATTTTCTTATTGCTCCAGTCCTGATCCTAAGGATTCCTTGTGGCGTTGACTGCGATTGTAGAGAAAATCTCTCGAATTTTCATCCACTGCGGAAATCGATCCTACCGCATTCTGTTATTTAATAAAGTGACAGGTGCAGTAGCTTTTCCGCTTTAACTATTTCTATAGTTTTGAACAATGTAGAGCTTTATATCAATAAACGTTGTGGAGAGCTCTTAATGGTTTATGTGGTCCAGTCCTAGTCCAATTTTTTTTTATCCAAGGTTTTTTTCTACATTTTGCAAGAGACGGGTGCTATTGTGTTTGTCCAGTCTGATCACACAAAACAGTCCGGTCTGATCTCACAAAACAGTCCGGTCTGATCACACAAAAAAGTCCGGCCTGATCACACAAAACAGTCCGATCTGAGCGCGTGATCGGATCAGCCCGCGTAAAATTAATAAGTCTATGGGCTATTACGCACTGTCGACTAGTCGCCGGCGACCGGCAGTTGCCTGTGCGTCGCCACTGCGCGGCGAGTCGCCGAGTCGCCGTGACTAGTGCGTAAACACCTATTTAAACTATACAATATTACAGTCGTCGACAACCTGAGTCGCCGGCGACTAGTCGACAGTGCGTAATAGGCCTATAGGACGGCTTTGACCGTTGCCTGAGTAACTCATACGTAGGTATGTCTAACTATACATTATTAACCGAAAAGCTAGTTTGTTGATTACCAATGTTCGCGTGTCAACCAATATGCTACGGCTGATAAAGGTTACGCTATGTAAAACAGTTATTATAACTTTATATGAAGGTATTATTGGTAAGTATCGATTGCGAGCGTGGTAAAAACGGCTAACCCTGAGACGCCGACCCTGAACTAGGCTATCGGTACCGAGGTGCATTATGCTCAATGCTAAATTGGAGCCTATTTGCGGAATAAACGCTCGGACTGTTTTACATAAACTCTTATAACCGTTTGGAGGTCACTTAAAACAATGGTCGTTTATTGAAGGATCAAGCTTGCCAATATTTTTCGTTAGTTCGTTAAGCGAATGACTTTAATTATACCCAAAGTTTTCTACAATAGGGTCAGATCATCTACGGTGCGTAGTGCTCGTAGGCGTTAACTCTACGGCGTAGAGCCTCTACGGCATGGCTTTCTACGAGGACCAGTATTTCATGAATTTTAGTGGCATGGAATCCTGTGTTGTTTGTGATGAAATAAGTTTATTTTTTCATGGCGAACATTCCCTTTGAAATACTGGCAGGTGATTATGAAAAGATAGTAAAATAAATCCTCAAGTACAAAAATTGTTTCAAAACTTTGACATATGAGACCCAGTTCCATTATTTGCTAGCTAACGAGATTAGTCGTAGTTTGCAACGGTACCTATTTGCAATCATGCTGTCTACGCGATGGGCTGATTCTGTTAGTTCAGCGGTTAGTTTACTAAATAATAACTTTGTACGGTACCACGGATAAAGTGAAGGAAATACCACAGAATATTGGAACTAGTTAATTACTAGTGTACTAGCTAGTTAGCAGTTTGGTCCATAACAAAACTTAGTCCATGGTTTGGACTGAAACTCAGAAAATGTAACAAACATGTATACATTTTTTTAAAAACCTTCAAAGCTTTCAATTATATGTATATTTTTGTCTGTTTAATCAAGTCTGAAATTCAGTATTATCTTCTAACTCCTAATCGATATGGAGTGCTGTGGTTTTCATCATCAGCTCACCAGCATGAGATCATGGCTCCAAGACGCAAACACCATTTTTTTTTTTTTTTTTTTTTTTTTTTTTTTTTTTTTTTTTTTTATACTACTTGGATGAGGGAACAAGCAAGAGGCCCACCTGATGTTAAGCGGTAACCTCTGCCTATGAACGGTGCATTACCTCACAGGTCACGTCCACCTAGGACGCACCCTATGTGGCAATGCACTGCGCCCGCCACCCTGAGACATAAAGATGAAAAAAACCTGAATAAGTTATGAAAAAAGTAACAAACACACTGTACGTGCCCTCTATTTCTCTGAGAGTACATCATCAGACCCTGACTTGGTGAATATGAGACCACCTCGGGAGTATATCAATTCAAACAAAAAAGTTTTTTCAATCTGGTCACAATTTATGTAGATATTGGTGAACATACATAAACAACACATACAGACGAACATAGAACCATCTCATTTTCTTAAGTCGGTTAAAAACAGGAAACAAGTTCTCATTTGCCAATCAGTCAAGCTAAGTAGTCGAAGTCAAGTCCAAGGTTGTCTCAGAATTGACATGACAATATCGAAGTACCTTATTTGCCGTGTTATGCTGTGACAGGCTTTAACGTAACTCCCGAACAAACATCTACTCAACACACTTGATTGGCCCACAATGGCTGCCACTAGACGTGACGAGCTCTCAAACAATGATGCTTCACAAAATGACACATCTCCTCAGTAGTATCTGAATGAGCGTAAACACGTCACAAAACGTGATCATAAAACAGCCGATAGTCACAAATATAGTTCATCTGAGCTCTCGATCCAATAACTACGCCTGTCTACCGGAGTAGGTATGTCATTAAAATTGTCTACCGGCGTTTGGCAGAGTTTCAAGCTCAGCGTCGATTTTATACCTGAATGCACTTGTCTAGTTGGATCAGATTTACTGGAAATTTCCGATTTACGTCATACAGTTGTGTATCAAGGTTCTCCATAGGATGAGGACTTCAGAACAAGAACAATAAAATGTAATAAAATTCAGGTTATAATGGTCTCAACGTGCAGTATAAAACGAGGGGTCTTACACAATGTTTAAAAATATACTGCTCTCCCACGTAATCGTAAATCAGATAAAACTAAAACAGTAATAGTCTATAAACATCTCCCCACGCCGCAGTACAATAATTTTCAGCTTCCGGCCCAAAATGTTCAATTGGTTAGAATTACTTAAATAGATAATAGTTTAATACTTTGGGCTAGAGGACTCTGTTCAAATGAAAGCCTATAGAATAGTACTCAGTAGTTCTTATCCTCGAAGAGACGAAGTAATCAGACGGAAAAGGTACAACAGCAACGGCTTATCACGTAAAAGACCACCTTTCATCTTCAGTCAATCAAAAAGCACATCAATTACTTTCCCAAAAATCTTCAATTAGCACAATCAGTCCTTAGGTCCTAGACCTCGTGGTCGTCTCATACATTAAGTCTGGCCACGGCCACTGCGAGTAAAGATATCCCAGCTTTTAGTTCGAGGGAGGGTCCGTGTGTGACTGCTGAGGAGTTGCCAGCGAGGATTAGGGCGCGGAGTCTCTGCCGCTCTCGGTACCTCGTGTCCTCGCCGGGAGGATCCAGGCATTCGAATTCGCAGCATCGCTCGCCGACGCGGAAGTTTTTGCAGAACTGTGAAAGACATTGGTAATATAGGTAAAGCCACGGCATGGGAAATTTATGCTTGTGGTACCATTATCGGAGAGGCCCTTTATGTCAAGAGCTGAGCCAGGTACCTTCAGCTGAGAATGGTGTCTGAAGTATTTTTTGCAGTGCTCATTATCATGCTACTGATGCTGAGTAAATGGAATTGGTATAGCTAGACTGTATTCGGTCTTTTCATCTTTGTCTCAAGGCGTATCCTAGAAGGACGTACCTTGTGAGGTAATGCATTGTTATAGGCAGAGGTTACTGGTTTACAACAGGTGCTTCTTGAACAACCATTCATTCAAATGAAAAAGGGTTTTAGTAGTTATTGACTTACATAAGGCGGGTCACAGTATATGGCCTTACACCACATCGGATCGGAGTGGTAACAGACGCATATAGAGCAGACCCCCGGTCCTGGCACGTAGAGTAGACCATGGGGAACCGTCTTCCCCTCCCAGTCTATGCAGTCTTCTTCCACGCATGCTGGAAACGATAATTGACGATATCGTCAGGTATATGGAGTCGTGACCAGTGAAAACAAACATGTAGAGTATACATTTGTACAAGCTTTTATTTACTTGCTTTCCTGCCTGTGTGTGGGGGGACATCTTGCAACTGAACCTCAGACCTATAATAATATGCTCTGTGAATTGAACAAAGAGCTAAAATTTTGCATACCTATAAGTCAAGTTCCGATGTCAATGCAATATTATGGTGACAGCGAGGTGATCTGATAATGGAGAGGAAGGTGAACAATGGAAATGTCTGTCTGTGGGGGACAATCTGGCGATCTAATTTGCACTAGAAACAGGATATTTACCATGATTTTTAAGTTTTAATTGTTTCAATTAAAACTCAAAAACCCGTTTCTAGTGAAAAGTATGTACATAACCATGATAGTTTCAAAAGTTAGATCTCATTTTCGTCCACTTCCCAATATCCGATTGAGCTGAAATTTTGCATACCTGTCAAGTTTCAATGACAATACCATCGACGTGGTCGAAGGACAATACAATATTATGGTTTCAGCACTTCGATAAATTATAATTTGTTAAATTGTAATTTGTTGAATAATATGTTTGGTTTTTTATTTGGTGGACAACGGAATTCCTCGATGATAAAAAGTAGTCTGGCAGCGTTTGAGCTCATGTTGATTAGCTCACGGTTCCGATCACTAATTTCAGAAAAGTTGTTTGGAAAAATAGACTTTTCATTCAAAAACCTATATGATTGATATTGTTCTATCTACGAAACGCCCAAGTCCTTGGTTTGATCTGCCTATCCAACTTATCTTCTAATTTTACTCCACATAATCGTTGACTATACTAAATCATAACCATTTGAACAATCATTTTGTCGTTATAATTTCTACACTTTATTTTGCACAGGTACATCGGCCAACTGCTTTACAACTAATACATATGTTTTGTATTTTAATATTCTACTTCGTGCCAAACGCCATTAAAATGATAGAGCGCTGCAAACAGTGGAAATGTGAAAACGTGGAAATCGGTCAAGTGTGAGTAGTTACGTAAAATATTCGCCGGTCGAGACTCTTTTCAACTCGAGAACGGCTGGGATGAATATTAAATTTGATTCTACACTACGTAGGTTCCGGGCGATGAAGCTGTAAAATAATATTTTTTTTTTTTTTTTTAAAACAATCTGCAAAAGTCCCGGCTACAGAAAGGAAAACAAGTTAAATAAAAGCTTTTAAAAAGAAAGTTACAGTTTTTGTTTATTTAGTATTCAACTTTAGAACCAATCGAAGTGGAACCGAAGGTATTCTGATATTTCGAGAAGTGTGAGTCGTGATTGCTTATAGTTAGCTTTTACGTTTTACGTTTTATTAAAACATGGCTTGACTGTGACTTTGACGACTTGGAAGGAGTGTAACGTTGCAAAATATTTATAAATACAATAATTAAAACTTGAAAATGGCAAATGCACAAGCCAATTATAAAGAAAAAAACCTACACATTTAATTAATTTATCAGTTACCTATAAGTAAGATTGTTTAAAAATGCATTTTTTTCTTTACAAAGCACTCCGCCAGCGGAAGGCAGGAATAAATTCGTTGTCCCCGGATAATCCACGAGATCTAGATAAATGGTGACCCCCGTATTCTGTATATAGAACCGTTAGCTTGGATGGAGTCATACATTTGTTCGAGTCGCATTTTATACGACATCTAGTTTTGATTTGACTAAACTTCGGAACCTATCATTTTACGTTGTACGAGAGTAGGGCTTTTTTTCTTTATTATTTTACAGATTTCTTGATTCAATATTGAGGTTTTAATTTAGAATTTATTTTGTGTCTGGCCTAAGAATAGACCTCTCCGTCTCCTCCCGTGGATGTCGTAAAAGCCGACTGAGGACCGGACCCGGACTTGTTGATAACATTCGTTAGTATAAGATTTTTTCTGGCTGCTAGCTAATTATGGAATGTTTTATAAATGGAAGAAAGCGTTAGCAGAGTTAGTCGTGGGAAGCAATGGCGGCGATGAGCTCACCACTTGTCACGTCTTTATTCCACGATGGTGCAACCCACTGTGAAAAGAGACCCATTGAGGCTCTGCCAATCCCTTCGGGGAAGCAGGCGTGTGTCTGTGTATGTACCTATCTAATTTAGAAACAGAATAAATAAAACTCGCTATTAATTTTCATATGCGTCTACGAATGTGCTACGCAAGAAATAAAAGTTGGGTAAACAATCTGTTTCCAATAAAATTTCCTAATTGTAGATGATATAAAATGAAATAGCACTCAATATTTCCCGCGCTCCAGTGCGCTATTTCAGGAGCCATCAGATTCGCAGACAGCCGCAAATGTTGACATTGCGGGAAACTCGTAAATTATCTCGGAATCGTGTATTTGGGTACAGTTGAACACCTACGCTAGATATAAATTGTACAAAAAGTGGTCAAAAATGTAAATAAAATCATAATACTTAGCAGCCGTGACCGCTGAGGACTAAGATCGGATTTGCTGTCAGGAACAGTTACATGGCCAAATCCTAGTAGTCTTACCAGTTGAACTACTGGGTATTTCCTTCCCAATAGACTTACTGATAGTAAGACTTCGCTGGTGTTATTTTTTTCTCATTAGGTTTACTTTATCAAAACGCTTGATGTACAAAATAAGAAATGATTGTATAGATATTGTATTTAGAAAAACATAACGTAGGTTTTAAGATACTGCTAAACAAAATAGTTCAATTGAATTCTACAAATGTTTTTTTAAAACTAATTTAATATAGTTTTAGCTATGACTAGGGAATCAAACAATTACTAAAGGCACGCGAACGGATGAGCACAAACAAGCTGACATGCCCTAAATTTACGTGCGCGAGCGTGCTCAGACGGTCAGTAGTTCAACTATAAACTGAGCCTATTCAGGCTTTAGTAAGCGAAGTAGGTGCCTCTTGTTCGAACATGATTATGGCTATGAAAAATGCAGAATACCTGACCTCCTGTCTGTTGATGTTGGTATTTACCTACTTATGTTAGGCCTAAACTAAAGCAACACGATTTATATGTACCTGCCTTAAGTCTTACTTATCAATTCAACCACCACCACCACCAACCTACCACGTTTAGAGGTATGTTTTTCTGCTATTATATAATAGCAGAAAAACTAAAAAAACTAAAAAAACTAACTAAACTAACTAACTTTTTAAACTCTCTTTGAATATTCAAAGAAAGTTTACATATTACCCGTTAGGTAAGGTTTAGGTGTACCCGCCTTCGACCAAAGTAAAATAAGTACTCGCAGCAAACAATTAGCCGTTAAAAACTCAAATAAAATACATTGAATAAGAAAAGCTTCTCGCTGTATTGTGGAAAAAGCCAGTTTCCGCAGATACTAGAAGAGAGGGAGAGTTCAATAATTTATACATTTTAAACCTTAGTGTGGGGCGCCCCTCGGCTAGCGATGACTTTGATGGATGATGGGTTGATAGGCGGCGGGCAGAAAGTGGATGACATGAGACGATCATAGCGGACAATGATCGGGCTCAAGGGCGCGTAGAGGCCTATGTCTAAAAACGGACTAATGTGCTCTGATTATGGGTGTCTTTATTATTTTATAGGGAGCTGATTATAAGGTTTTGTAAGTAGGTACATATAAATAAATAATAAATAATGCTGGACAGTTCACACAACATTATCTAGCCTCAAGCTAAGCAGAGCTTGTTTTATGGATACTAGATAACTGATATACTACATAGGTAGATAGATATTTTTTATTATACATAGAAAATACCCAGAACACCCTGAACAAATATCTGAAGATCGTACAAATATTTGTTCCGAGGTTATATATCCAGGTACCTACAAGTACCTACGTGTTATAGTAATTTCTACAAAAAAAACGCTGAAATTCTAAATTCATTACGATCAGAATTGTGTAGTGTATCGAGCCAAGTTTTTAATAAAATATTCTCGATCGAATTCCTTAAAAGTGCCTAAAACACAAGTTCAGCCTTGGAGAAGTCTTTAATAATAAAACAGGCGGCAGGCCAGTGTTCAGACAAAACTTAAGGACTGAGGCATCGACAAGTCACAGATTAGATAATAGTTACAGCGGACAAGTTGACGCAAAACAAAGCGTACCATGTAGTAGGTAAATAAAGACAAAATGTTCTGAATGAAAAGAATTAAAATTAACGATAGTCTAACAAACCGATTGAGGCTCTAACACCCCTTACGGGAGAAAAATGTGGTAGCTCCTACAGTATAATACTACTACGACTTCACTGGATGTCACTGGTTCTTTTTTGGTCACCCTACGTTATGTCACAGACCAGCTTGAGCTTTGGTTACCTGAAAAGGGCCACCATAGCTCGCAGAGGTTCGTTTCATGCATAATTATGTAGGCGTAGGTATTTTTGTACCATGGTAGGTACAATAATATACTGTGCCTATAATATTGCACTATTTTCTTAGTAGTGGAGCTTTATGTGAAGGAGTTCGTCCGGGGAAGTACTACCATCATACTATTTCTGCCGCAAAGCAGTAATGCTCGCATTACTGTGTTCCGGTTTGAAGGTGCCGGTGAAATAACAGGCACTTGAGACATTTCATCTTTATGTCTTAGCATGGCGGGCGCAGTGCAATGCCACAAGGCACGTCCTAGGTGGATGTGACCTATGAGGTAAAGGCAGAGGTTACCGCTTATCATCAGGTGGGCCACCTGATTGTTCCGCCATTCATGAAGTTAAAAAAAAAGCTAGTTCATAGAGTTCATGGTACTTGTACCATGGTAGGTACCTATGTATAACTTTATTTTTCAGCACCTGAACTAAAAAGGTTCTTGCTGTTAAAGTGAGGTTAAGGTTAAGGTTGCTGATAAGGTGAGGTCATCGAGCAACGCAGGCCTCCGCATCGGTGAGGTAGAGTGAGGTGCCTTAAAACCTTTTTAAGTTTTCTTTGTAATGAGTTCAACAGAAAAGAATTAAAAAAAAATAGATCGATAGAAAATTCTTTATTGCACAAACAAGAAGTACAAAGGCGAACTTAATGCTAGAGAATTAAAGCATAAAATAAAAGTAAACGTTGTTTCAATATCATGAAGGTTTGTTAAATTGTGTTAAAGTTTGTGGAAGGTATACGCAAGCATCAATAGCATGGCGTGCTGGCTACTCCAACCAGTCATTGCTCTATGGAGTACGAAGAACCGGGCTGGATCTAGGAGTCAGGCAGGGCTAGTCAATACAAGACAGGGATATTTTCGTAGATTTTTATTTAAGTAGACTAAAATTATATAAAAAGCAGTGATCTATTTGCAATTGAGGAGCTGTTAGATGATCAGTTATTTAGCTGAATTTTGTAGATACCTACTTGTATTAGTTGTATTAACTTGTATTATTCTTTCTGTAAATAAATGTATTCATTTTAGCTGAACTCTCTAGCTTAGCTACGGTGAAACCCAAGTAATAACTATACTCTATTCTGTAGCGCACTCTGACAATTTAATAACAAAAAAAAACTGTTCGGTGTAGGACAGATTCTGGATTGGACGGATTCGTAACTCGGTGGATTCGCTACTCGATAGATTCGCAGATTCTTGGATTCGACAGATTAGCTATACGGCAGAAAATTAACAGTTGTGCACAGAATTCTTATCTGATATGTCCAATCCAGAATCTGTCCTACACCGAACAAGCGAGAGGCCTTAACATTTTCGTGGTTGTTAAAACAGTATGTTGTCAGAGTAAGTCCGGCCCTGTAAGGATTTATAGTATTGCCACAGGCAGTTAACTATGAAGCTATGGAAATAACCACCTGATGGAATCTATGGCTGTAGCAATATGTTGCGATATTCTATGCCAGATATGTGGATAATAACTCCGTTATACTGTTTTCATAGAACAGATAACGCATGAATTGATTTTGTGATGCTATAGATAGAAGATGATATGTAATAGTAGATTATGCACTGAGAAACCAGTGTCTTACGTCGCGGGCGGCATCATCATCATTCATCTGAGCGTAACAAGAGACTCGAGTGTTATCTCCCGAGCGAAGAGAGAGAATTATGCAAAGTCCTTAGTGAAGCGTGGGGTTCAAGCTGCCCAAGACGAAGACAGGCTTTTTTAGTCCCAGAGGAGCATAATCTGCTTTTTACACCTTCAGCGAGACAATAAAAATTCACTGAAAATCACAGCACCGAACATCGTCTTTAGTTTCACATTCTTTGAAATTCAGTTCTGCTTATGTTGGCCAGTTCGATTTTCGAACAAACCTCTACAATTCCATATGGGCATTTTTTGCTCAGAGTTTTCCACGAGTTTCCACACGAATTTGACGTTCCCAATTCAAATCACTTTACTCCCTTGGGAGTTTCATACAATTCTATCTCCCTTAATATGTAATGCTTTACTTTACGTTGAGGTTGCATGATAAAAGAAAGAAAGAAAAATATGATATGTAATTGGACATTGTCGAGCAGGTGGTGAGAAAAGATATATGCAAAAGGTGTGAGCTCTTCAAACTCTTGTGTAATGTAGATATTTTATAAAATATTTATTTGGGTATCGGAAATTAATGAAATGTTGGTATGATATGTTTCAGCGCCTACTCGTATTTGTTGACGCAATAAGCTACGTTAGCCAATAAAGGTTCTCGAGTGGCGAGAATCGGACGACGCTGCAGTGTATATAGGAAAGCCGGATTAAAGTTTTTTTTTTAACTATGTGAGTGACATAACAAGCTGATGGCCCACCTGATGTTGAGCGGTAACCTCTTCCTTTAACAGTGTGATACCTCATAGGTCACGTCCACCTAGGACGCATCCTATGTGGCATTGCACTGCGCCTGCCACCCTGAGACATAAAGATGGATGTCTCATATACCTGTAATTTCACCGGCACCCTCACTCTTCAAACTGGAACACAGCAATAAATAAATAACGAAATAATGCTGGACAGTTCACACAACATTATCTAGCCCGAAGCTAAGCAGAGCTTGTGTAATGGGTACTAGATAACTGATATACTTAATACAATACATACATTACATAGATAAATCTTTTCTATTATACATAGAAAAAACCCAGAACACCCTGAACAAAATATCTGCAGATCGTACAAATATTTGTACCGAGGCGGGAATTGAACTAGCAACCTCCTGCGTCGCAGGCGAACCTTCGCCCGCCGCGCCACAGAGGTCGTCAAATGCGAGCAATGCGAGTACTACTGCTTTGCGGCAGAAATAGGTATGGTGGTAGTACTTCCCCGGAAGAACTCTTTCACAAAAAAGCTCTGCTATTAAGACAAAGGTAGCAGTAAGTCGGTTGATGGAGGCGGCGCAAGACTGTTAGTCGTGTCTTCTACGGGCTATGATGATGATGTTAAAGTTACGTAAGTCGTTTGTGTACTAAATAGCTTACTGCTAAAGTTTAATTTACATAGCAGCTAACTAATCCAAGCTGAACTTCTTGAAAATATAACGTGAACTGCAACGACTCTGCCCGACAGAATAATGAATACAAAATTGCTTTTTAACTGCATTTGCTCTAGCAATGCTCCATTTGTAGAAATAGGTAGGTTCTCTACAAAAGACCTCTACCCTAGTGACTAATAAACGCGGATAATCCTTGGAATACTCTCACGATGGTCCACCCACCAATGCCCATCATTTTCACCATGAACCCATGGTGAAAAGAGGCCCATTTAGGCTTTGCCTACCCTTTCGGAAGAAAAGGCGTGTGCCTGTGTATATGTGTATCCTTGAATTCCACACTGGTGTGACAATATGGTGTGACGGTGAGTCTGCCCCTAAATAGTTAATTGTTAAGTTTTATGCATTGAAAGGAAGTTTCAAATTCGATCGAAAGAGACAAAACAGTGTAATTCATCATCATCATCATCATCAGCGGTAAGACGTCCACTATTGGATGATCCCCCATTTAATTCCATGGGGGATTTGCCGTAATCACCACGCTTGGCGGGTTGATGATCCTCAGGTAGATGCTGCTGCCCAGCTCCTGTTGTAATCCTTAGTCAGGTTTGACGACAACCACGGGAGGAGACGCAGGGGTATATTCTGAGACCGGACATCACAGCAGTACTTTACGGTGTAATTATTCCAAAGGTATTTAGTAGCTTGCGTTTATTACTAACTTATTACTATTGCGTTTTGTTTTGTGATGCTGCAACACACACGTACTTTTAGCTTTAGTTTTTAGGAGTTCGTAGCCAAATGGCAAAAAACGGAACCCTTATGGATTCGTCATGTCTGTCTGTCTGTCTGTCCGTCCGTATGTCACAGCCACTTTTTTCCGAAACTATAAGAACTATGCTGTTGAAACTTGGTAAGTAGATGTATTCTGTGAACCGCATTAAGATTTTCACACAAAAATAGAAAAAAAACAATAAATTCTGGGTGTTCCCCATACTTAGAACTGAAACTCTTTTTTTTTTCATCAGACCCATATACGTTTATGGATAGGTCTTCAAAAATGATATTGAGGTATCTAATTTCATTTTTTTCTAAACTGAATAGTTTTCATATGATGTACATTACCATGTAAACTTCCACCGAAAATTGGTTTGAACGACATCTAGTAAATAGTTTTTTTTAATACGTCATAAATCGTAAACCGCTATTTACCTTTCATTCAATCAACTCAAATATTTAAAAAAAACATTTAATTTCATAAACATAAACTTTTAATTATGTTACTTGCTGCTACGGAACCCTTCATGGGCGAGTCCGACTCGCACTTGGCCGCTTTTTTATATGGTTTAAATGTTTTTTTAGAGCACTCCATTGTTTCTGTATATGATGGTTTAATTATCTAGTTTTTAAGTGCACTGTCTTTCAGTTGTGTTTTGAATGTACGTGTGTGATTGGACATTTTTATCTATCTATCTACTAGTAGGTACTGTTTCAAAATTAGACATCTAACCCGCATCTGTTAGATAGGTACTTATTTGTGCCTTGTGTCTATACGTAAATGAAACAACCGTTCAAGTGGGAAAGATCTATAATTGCACGCCCAGGATTCGTATCCACGATTTTATGATGAAATCGGGCTACCTCCCACTGAGCCAACCCGACAAAACACTTGGTAGAGCAATTAGCTTTATCAACTCCGTTCGTTTAATTAAATCCAGTTAGCTAAATAACCTTGAGGAACTTGCTACTAACTCTGGATTCATTTAGCATGCTATACTAGTGGTTCGCCCTGAACTGAGACCTCGAACACACGCGATGTAGGTTGCCTACTTACTTTACCTTTCTAACCGACTTCTAAAAACATTTACTGAGATAATATTTTCACGGGGCCACCTAGTGATATTTTCCTACACATCATTGAAAGAACCTAAAATTTGAATAGGATTAGTAAATAAACTTATTGGTCTATAATTCCCGATATCTCCCTTGTCCCCTTTTTTATGAAGCAATATTATGGTTGATTTGGTCCAGTCAGCAGGAATAATTTCGGTAGCAAGGATTTCGTTAAATATATCTGTTAGTTCAGGACCAATTACTGGCATTGTGATTTTTAGTAGTTCGTTTGTTATTTGATCTGATCCAGGCGCTTTGTCTAATTTTTGTGTATTAATAGCTCTCACTGTTTCATTCTTTAAAATTACTGGTATCAATTCTGTGTCCAATGTATCGATTTGTTTCACAGTTGGTCCTATGATGTGATGACTATGATACAAGTTCTTATAAAAGTCTGTAGCAATTTTAAGTATCTCTGGTCTTTTGCTTGTACGATTTCCATGTTTATTCTTCATGTTTGGCATCCAATCTTTCTTCTCGTTTAACACTTTAAGAGCTTTCTTTATTCCTCCCGTTCTTTCAATGTAGTTTTTCAATGTTTTTTGCCTTCTTATTTCTCTATCTCTTCTTATCGTTTCATTAATCTTTTTACTAATTTCTGAAATCTTTTGGCGTTGTGTTTTGTTCTTCTTTACTTGTAAAAGTCCCTTTCTTTCATCTAATAACTGTTTGGTTTCCGTGGATATTTTGGTTTTATTATTTGTATTATTTTTTCTGGTTTCCGTTTTGATAATATTCAAAATATTGTCATATCGTTCTTGCGTTGATGTACTTTGGTTTTCATACTTGTTTAAAGATGCTTTCAGGTTCTGGAGAAGTATGTCATTATTGCCGGTGCACACGAGAGTACTCGTACATTTATTGTAAAATTTCCTGCTTTTTTTAGCGCATTTTCCTGCTAGTGTTGCTCGTAGCATTCTGTGGTCTGTATTAAAATTTATACTGTTTAGAATGGATACATCTTTAAACACTTTGATGTTATTTGACATGATAAAGTCTATCTCGTTCTTATAAAGCCCGCCAGGAGAAATCCAAGTCCATTTCCTATTACTATTTTTCTTTTTGTAAAAGTTATTTAGAATGCTCAGTTTGTTTTCCATGGCAAATGTGACTAGTCTTGTACCATTTTTACTTCTATTGCCATATCCGTGTTTTCCTATAATGTATTCTTCACCTATTCTGCGTGTTCCAATCTGTCCATTAAAATCACCCATTACTATTATATTTTTGTATGAACTTTGTATCGTGGCTTGTAAGTCTTCGTAAAACTTTTCTATTTTAGTTATATCTTCTTTTTTATCGGATTCAGTTGGTGAATACACTTGGATAATAGACCACATCTCCTCTTTATCTCTGTGTAAAGGCAGTTTTAAATTGAGAATTGCTATTCTTTCGGTAATTCCTCTGATTTCTTCTATGTTGTTTGACAAATTCTTTTTAATTAGGAAACCAACACCGTATAGTCCGGGCGTCTCGTCTTTGTAATGCAATATGTACCTTCCGTAGTCTTCTATCCCTTCTCCGAATCGTCTCATTTCACTGATTCCAATTATGTCCCATTTTATTTTGTCGATAGCCATTTCTAGTTCAATAAGTTTCTCTGGCGTTCGTAGTGATCTTGCATTTAAAGTAGCTATATGGATGTCCGTAGTTTTTTTGTGTGCGCTACTGTTACTTTTTATCTTTAGAGGGTGGTGGTCGTTCTCCCCCACGATGACCAGTCGGCTTGGGGAAGGGTATTGTGTTTCAGTTTGTTTGTTTTCTTTTTCCTTGGTTGGTTGCTTTTCCCGTTTGTCGATATCTAATTGCTATTGTTTCTTACCATCTTTCATTTCATTATAGACCAATAAGTTTAATGTCAAATATTTATAAGGTATTTTCTAAAATATTACTATCCCGCATTGTCACAATACTTGACGAAAACCAACCCAAGGAGCAAGCCGGATTCCGTAGCAAGTTTTCGACCATAGATCACATCCACGTTTTGAGACAAGTGCTTCAAAAATACAAAGAATATAATAAGATTTACTACCTAGGATTCGTGGACTTCAATAAAGCATTCGACTCTCTGGAGCATGAGTACATTTGGGAGGCATTAAAAAGACAAGGGGTCCATGGAAAATACATACGAATATTGAAGAACATTTACTCAAACAGTACCGCGCAAGTAAGGCTTGAATCTACAGGGGAGGAATTCCCAATCGAAAAAGGTGTCCGCCAGGGTGACCCTGTATCACCTAAACTATTCTCAGCAGTTTTAGAGTTGATATTCAGGAACCTAGACTGGACGAATAATGGACTTAACATAAATGGTGAAAGCCTTAACCATTTGCGATTCGCAGACGATCTAATTCTATTTTCAGAGTGCCCAAGGAGTCTGCAGCAAATGCTACAACAACTATCAGATGAGAGTGCCAAGGCAGGTCTGTCAATGAACATAACTAAAACTAAAATAATGACCAATTCTTCACAAGCAGATACTATAACAGTAAACCATGAACAAATAGAGTATGTTACGGAGTACATCTACTTGGGACAGCTTATATCTACGGCTGATACAATGCAAAAAGAAATAGATAGACGGATTGCTAATACTTGGAAAAGGTTTTGGTCACTCAGTGAAGTCATGAAGAACAAAGAAATGCCAATGAAAGAAAAGAGGAAATTATACAATACATGTATTCTTCCATGTTTATCATATGGTTGCCAAACATGGGCTTTAACAGAACAGCTGTTAAATAAAATAAAAGTATGCCAGAACGGAATAGAAAGAAGTGTAATTGGAGTTAAAAGAAGAGACAGAGTAAGGTTAGAGGATATTAAATGTATCACAAAATTCAGAAATGTAGAGACAGTTTACAAAGAACTAAAATGGCGATGGACGGGACATATATTAAGAGAAAATAAAGAGAAATGGACTAAATTAATGATAGAATGGCACCCAAGAGATAGTAAAAGAAGCAAAGGTAGACAGACTAAACGTTGGGAGGATGATATGAAGAAAGTAGCGGGCCCAGAATGGACTCGGGTAGCAAAGGATAGGACAAGGTGGAAATCTTTAGAGGAGGCCTTTGTCGAAGGACAAGCTGTTGAAGCAAATGCGACAAAACCGGTTGCCGATACATAATTTATAAAGTGTTTATTTTAGATATGTTTATTATTAGGTACCTATGTTATACTGTAAAACAAACAGCAATAAAGGCTTATTATATTATTAGTAAATAAACACATACACAAATCACATCACACTATAAATGCGAAAGTTTATGTGTTGATTATTTCTTTACGCTTAAATGGCTGGACGGATTTGGATGAAATTTGGAATAGAGATAGCTGGACTCCTGGAATAACAAATGGGCTTATTTTTTCTTCTTTGATCCCAACATTCCCACGTGTTCGAGACTTATGCGAGTAACACCGCGGGGCGCAGCTAGTAATTAATTGAACGAGCGAAGCGAGTTCTCAGAGTCAACTTGGAAGAATCGGAGTTTGTATGTATGTATTTATGCTTGTATGTATATATGTTTGTCCGAGCATAACTTCCAAACCGTTAATCCGATCTTCGTGAAATTTTATTGGGGGTGTAGATAGTATTGGTACAATTTGTAGGTAAGGTTATGAGCTATATCGGTCGGGGGGTTGTTGTGATATTGGGGTCCAAGCGGGGGTAAAAAAACGAAAGTGAGAATATCAGATCAAACGGGGTGTCATATGAAAGCTTTTGAATTTTAAAACTTGTTTTTTTTTGAATTTTTTAACTTATTTAGTTTTTGAGATATTAGGGTAAATCGAAAATGTAATAAATCAAAACCTCTAGGGTACTTCCACTAACCATGCTACACTGAAATTTGGTACGTTTGTAGCTTTTATTACACAAATACTGGGAAAAGTCTAAAATTGAAGAATTTCGAAACTTGTACTCTATAAAACAATAACCAGTATAGTATCCATTGTTGACTTCCCGTTTCTAGGAATTTTAACGACGTTGTAGGTCTAACTTTTCGAACCGACAAGTACGTTCATTTTATGTGGATATACTCACGTACATAGATATTTTTTCGAAATAAATAAAGTAACCTACCTAAATCGCGCGTATTCGCGAAGTCTCAGTTCGGGGCGAACCACTAGTTATTAATAACTAAACAACGCAATGGGCAACGGGGCGTAAATATAATGGCAGGGGCATGTGCCTGTAATTTAACCGGTACCCATATCCTTCACACAGGAATACAGCAATGTAAGCACTACTGCTTTGCGGCAGAAATAGCTACAGATAGTACTTCCCCGGACGAACCCTTTCACAAAAAAGCTCTACTACTAACGGCATGTTATAGGACTTGCTACCGTTGCGGTATGATGGTAATGTCTGCGTTGTCATGTTGTAACTGCGCTTAGCCGAGTCATGGTTTCGATTTGCGGAAAGGGCTTTGTACTCTTGTTACCTTTGCATTACACAAGATGAAAATTAATACAAGCTTTTTAGTCCAGTAACTTTATACATCACAGTATGCGTCAAATCCGGTAGTTCTGATTTTTTGCAGACTTGTTTATGATGTTGGCCTTATGAATAATCCAAGTTTTTGACCTCGAGCGCCGAACGCAAACCCGTCAAAAATCGAAAAAATCGCTTGAAAAAAGTTTTTGCGATTATTATTTTGGTGTTCTGGGTGTTTTCTACATATAATAAAAAATATCTATCTATGTAATATATTGTATTAAGTATATCAGTTGTCTAGTACCCATAACCACAAGGTCTGCTTAGCTTGGGGCTAGACAATGTTGTGTGAATTGTCCAGCATTATTTATTTATTTTATTTATTTATATATAACCCTAAAGGACTAGTTTTTGAGAAAACTTTCTCAGGACGTTTTTAAAGCAGTCTAAATTTGCTGCAATATGATACTAGAACTGTATCTGTAGACCCAATTGTTTCTGAGATTAACCTTTCAAAGCTTATCTTTTTTTTCGAACTTCGCAATTTTTTACAATATTTTATACGTTACTCGAATAACTCAAGCGGGATGAAGTGGACCCCAAAATGATGACGAAAGGTGCAGCCCCACAACACCTCTTGGACCTTTGACAAGGTTGCGTTCGGCGCTCGAGGTCAAAAACTTGGATTATTCACTAGGCCAACATCTTAAACAAGTCTGCAAAAAATGAGAACTACTGGATTTGACGCATACTACCCCATACTTTCAGACGACAAAGTTCCTGGAGGGCAATTCTCGTGCTTTAGAGATTAAGTCGAAATCGACATATGTCGAAAAAAGATGGCGAATGTCGAATAAAATCTAAATTTGCTATTCTCGTGATTTCACAAATAGAAATAAGTCGACCAAAATCATTCAAATCGAATACAATTTGATGGTTATTGTGACATTTTCGTGACATTTTTTGTATACATTCGTGCTTCGACATTATCTCTAATTTAGAGATTATCTCTACAATCCGAGAATTGGCCTCCTGGTCTTATTTATCTTGCAATGTTTGTCCGGGTGGAATCTTGCAACTGAGTTTTAAAGCAGTTATCCTCAACCGATTAAGCTGAAATTTGGCATACCTGTAAAGTTCCGATGACAATACAATATGATTGTGACAGCGAGCTGATCTGATGACGGAGACGGAAGGTGGACACCGGAACTCCACGATGTATAATAGTAGACTGGCCGTGTTTAGGCTCATTTTGATAAGCACAAATAATATACCTAAAAGGTTGTATTGAAAAATATTTTTATTCACAAAATACTTATTCTTTTTATACAGACTTCTCAAGACTGTTTGTCGTTTCATCGGGAGGCTACTACTACTACTATACTTCTTCGTTTCACTGGTTCTTTCTTGGTCACCCTGCTTTAGAGCCCAGTGACCAATGGTGAAGGAACCAGTGTGGTGAAAGTATTTAGACTTCTTTTTTACTATAAAAACTTCTTTTATTAACAGGCCTATGTGGTCTACCGGGTGATGATGATCATAACATGTCTGATTTCTTCTGAGTAACGGCAAAAGGTGGCTTCATTCGGTTACAACGTATAATTTGGTGAGCTACCTGTGTTTGCTACGAAACCTCTACGAAGCCTCTACGAAAAAGCTACGAGACAAAATGTTCTTGACTGAGTAGTTTTTTGCAACAAAAAGAAATATCACCCCTATTCGAAGTTCCTTAAGGTGTAGATAAGACATTTCTTACCTAGATGTTGAATACCAACCATGATTGAAGGAACTGTGTTTGGTTTGTTTATTTTGTAGCTTCTTTATAAGTCACTCGACTTCCAAGAAAATATTACCTTACAAAGGAATACCGACCACCTAAAAAATGAATATTAATGAAGCGCAAACATACCCCAGAAAAGGAATACCTCCCGAGGCAGATATTTAATAAAAAATTTATCGGGACTAATAATTTTAAACCTTTTCAGCCCCAGTGGGATCTGAGCAATTTTTTCAATGTTTGTACTGTGTGTTTGCTTGATAGAACTAATTTTTGTAGGTGCTAGAGGTAGCTTTAACCTTTGGCGTTTTTTTAAACTTTTGCGATGAACACATTTTTTTTTTTTTTTTTTTTTTTTTTAACATTGATAGACCTTTGTTTGACCACGATCCCACCTGTTGGTAAGTGACGATGTGGCCGAAGATGAAGCACAAAGGTCTAGAAGGCACCTATTCACTCTTGACTTGAAGAGACCCAGATTATAGTTTTCAGGAAAGACAGACGACGGTAGTGTATTCCACTCCTTAGCAGTTCGCATTATAAAGGTAGAACTGAAACGTTTTGTGCGAATAGAAGGTATAACAATGAGGTAAGGATGGTACTGAGCCGTACGCCTGCTCGTCCTATGATGAAAAGGAGATGGTGGGATCAGATCGTGCAGTTCCTGGGAGCATTCACCGAAATGTAACCTATAGAAGATCGCAAGGCATGCAACCTTACGGCGGTGCTCGAGACTCTGGATCTTAGTCTCCGCCATATGTTGCTCACCTATAAGCCTGAAAGCTCTACGTTCGATCGACATGTTTAATGTTTTTTTTTTTACATTGGTAGAACTTTGTTTGTCCACGATTTCACCTGTCCGTAAGTGGCGATGTGGCCGAAGATGGAGCACAAAGGTTTAAAAGGCACCTATACACTCTAGCCTTGAAGAAACCCAGATTATAGTTTTCAGGAAAGACAGACGACGGTAGTGTATTCCACCCATTAGCAGTTCGCAGGTAGAACTGAAATGTTTAGTACGAATAGAGTACGAACCTGTTCTACCTCTAGTGTCTCATATTAACATTCTATGAGTCCACAATGAGTCACGACATAGCTCAGTGACTTAAATTCGTAAAACAAAACACCATTAATAACTTTAGCGCCATTTAGCAATTTCATTTGCTGAACGAGCACGCGCAACGAGTTTAATATTTTTCATCGTTAATTAGTTCGTTTTCACTAATCGAGAGTATCTAGCTAGAGAGATATAGAGTACATAGAGTACTATATTAGTTTTGCCCATGTTTAGTTCTAAGTGCAGACCTCGGAATACAAATTGTTTTTTTAACCCCCGACGTAAAAACGAAGGGGTGATATAAGTTTGACGTGTCTGTGTGTGTGTGTGTTCTGTCTGTCTGTCCCATCGTAGCTGCTCCCGAACGGATGAACCGATTTAGTTTTTTTTTGTTTAAGGTGAATTTGTCGGGAGTGTTCTTAGCTATGTTTGATCAAAATCGTTTCAGCCGCGTCATTGCGTTGGGGTTTTTTTTTAATTTGTACAAAATTAATTACTTTTTGTATAACTTGAAATGACGGAACAAGCAGATGACCCATCTGATGTTGAGCGGTACCCTCTGCCTGTGAACCATTTCATTTCATTATCGCCCGGGCGAACCTTCGCAGAGCCTTCGCGGCGCGCGAAGGTTCGTCTGCGACGCACGAGGTTGCGGGTTCGATTACCGCCTCAGAACAAATATTTTTACGATCTGCTGATATTTGTTCAGGGTGTTCCGGATATTTTCTTAGTATAATAAAAAAAAACTATCTATGTAATGTATTGTATTAAGTATAATTAGTTATCTAGTACCCATAACACAAGCTCTGCTTAGCTTGGGGCTAGATAATGTTGTATGAACTGTCCAGCATTATTTATTTTATTTAACTGAAAGACAATGCTCTTAGAAGATAGACAGTTAAACCATCAAACACAGAAACAAAGCAGAGCTCTAAAAAACATTTAAACCATATCAAAACTAAAACTAAAAGTAATAATACATTTATTTACAGAAAGAATAATACAAGGTATGTACAAAATACATATGAAACAGTTGTGCTACCTGAAGACCGCTGCAAGCGATCTAAAGGTAGCTCAACTGATCGAGATCACTACCAGACGGAAGCGTCCCTAAGATGCTGGCTGCATTGCCACGCTAAATGGCACTACTAAACTAAAAGTACGTGTGTTTTGCAGTATCACAAATGGCTCATAGCTCAGTGAATGATATAGGTCAAAGAGCAAACACTGGTTTTCAGCTAGTACCCGCGAGGTGACACGTCGAGACGAGGGCTATACGAGTACATTTCAGATTGCCCCTGCGGCAAGTGTGTGATTGTGAGTAGCCCGCTTTAAATTTACCAAAAATATAAATTAAAAAATAAGATTCTAAATAGTCTCTCTTGGTGGGTATGTATGTAGAGATACGCAATACCCGCTTTGAACTCGCAGGGTATTTTGTAACCATCACGATTGCAAGATAGGTTATAGTGATAACGACAATCTACGTGACAATCTAACACATTGACAAGGGAGATTACGGCCCACATCCAATCTGAAGCTTATCCACCTAATTACGGTCAAGCTACAAATCACCAAATGCTTCCACATCGTGCCTTTTTTTAACTACGTGTTTTATTTAGCTACAAGCAGTTGGGACCCACCTTATGTTAAACTGTAACCTCTGCCTTTAACAATGCATTACCTCATAGGTCACGTCTACCTAGGACGCACCCTATGTGGCATTGCACTGCACCTGAGACATAAAGATGAAATTTCAGGCAAAGGGTATGGCCCTTTAAACCGGAACACAGCAATGCAAGCACTACTGCTTTGCGGCAGAAATAAGTATGGAGGTAGTACTTCCCCGGACGTACTCTTCCACAAAAAAGCTGTACTACTACTAAAACAGAAGTGCCTATGATTGAAAGCATGTTTTGTTTGGCATGTTTTCAGCAAAGTGTCATGACGTCACCACAAAACACGCTTATACTGACAACCGCGCAGTACTGAAACATACGATGATGTGTAGCTTGACTCATGTAATCTGCTCTGTCATCCATCTTAAACACTTTCACTGCCGCACTTTGGGATATCCCAGTGAGTGAGTGAGAATTACTTAAGTATTACTTAGTTTGGGAATAAACCAGTTTTGATTGATGTCTCGACCATCAAGTGTATGAAAACTTATTTATTTATAAACCTTGTACATTTATGACTTACGGTACTGAGACGTGGCCGCTAACTAGTGACCGCAAAGAAAAGCTCAGAGTTGCGCAGCGGGCTATGGAGAGAGCCATGCTCAGAGTTTCAATACGTGATAGAATCCGGAATGAGGAGATCCGTAGAAGAACCCAAGATCAGTGACATAGCTGTCAGAATTAGCAAGTTGAGGTGGCAATGGGCACGCCATATAGCTCGCACAATCGAAAAATGTTGGGGAATAAAGGTACTAGATTGGCGACCACAAACCGGATGACGCAGATAGAGGAAAGCCCACTGGCCCAATGGTTTCAATGGCCCAAGACATTTAAAGGTCACAGGAAGTCGGTGGATGGAGGCGGGCTAAGACTATTCGTCGTGGCATTATATGTGGGAGGCCTGTCTTCAGCGGTGGACATTTAAGTGCCCTTGATGATGATATTTTTGAGATATTTAATTTCCCTGTACACCAACAAATCTTACTAATATGGTATGATAAGATAATCCTTTAGTTGGCTTTTACGACATCCACGGGAGGAGACGAATGCGTCTCTTCTTAGGTTGGACACACCACGTGATAAACTCTGATACTTAAAGCTTATTGATCACTGTGATAATTAGGTACACTATGGTCGTACCTAAATTGGTGCTTCGAATTACTCCTTAAAAATGTACGAGTTTCGTACAGCCGTCGAGCTCGTCCGCTCGATGCCTACAGCTGGTATTCGTTTGGAGTACGCCTATACTATTGATGGGTCATGTAATGGCATCGTGTGTTAACTGTGTGCTGTGTGCAAACGTTCTAGGAAATTGGGTCGGATTGACATAGGATCGAGATGGTAAAGATAGATCTAGAATCTAGACTTAGATCTAGATATCATTTACAGAAAGCTTAATACAAGTCAGTAGGTTCGTACAATCTTTGTACAATATTAAAAAATTACATATTAAACAGCTGTTCTACCTGAAGAGCGCTGCTAACAATCTAAAGGTCCAATCAAGGTTGGTAACAACTGATCCAAATCACTACCAGACGAAAGCGTCCCTAAGATGCTGGCTGCATTGCCACGCTGAATGGCAATATAATGCGTTGAGCCAGCTCTTGGGTCACGTTATCATTGGTTGTTTCAAGGTCAACATTCACAAAAAGTGACTACACAGATACCTAGTAGGTACGAATGCCATTAGATCCATAGTTATTGGTTTTTCATGTGTTAACCCACCCACACTTATATGTGTCTGTTTATTGGGTGTTATAACTTACGGGGAATACTAATATATTACTAGCAAAAAGCACAGCTCGGTAAAACTCGCAAGATATGTTTTACTTTTTCTAAACAGGTAATTTAATTTACCACGTCTAGATATACACTTAATTTACTATGTTAAATTACAAATCTAAAGGTGTGCTAGTTTTTTCGTAAAGTTTACCACCATATGCATACCTACTACCTACGTTGTAGGGATAGTACAGGACTCGCTTCACTTGCCCTAACTAGCAAAAAGCACAGCGGAGGAAGCGCTTTGTAACGGCCCGCAAGATTATTTAACTTGTTTTTTTTACATTTAAACATCTTGAAATGAATTTAAATTACTACGTTATATACACAGGTGGATGCTGCTGCCTATCCCTGCTTCCATTGATGATATCCATGGGAGGAGACAGAGGGGTATATTCAGCCGGAAACATGGCCAATATAATTTGGCTCAAACAAAAGTACTAAAATCTACTTAGCACAGACAAAACAACGATCGGTTGGGTGATCTTTACTCAAAAATGAGTATTAAAACGCGAGTTTAACGGCGGGCGCCGACAGGAGTATCCGAGAATTACCTAAATGATATCCCCTGGGCCCGTTCGATGCTCGTAAACGTAATGGGCCAGAGTAGCAAGTGCTTCATCTGAGCTATGAATATTCTCAAGGCCCACGCGACGGAGACGGTACAGCCTAATCGAATATAATAGGTACAGCGAGCTAAATCTAATTACTAGTACCGATATAATTTAAATACTCGTTGCTTGGTATCATATTAGGAAAGTTAGGACTATCGTTGTGGTGGTATGGTGCTGACAAAGGTCGTCAGACGGGTACGCCATAGAAATCTGCGGGTGTCACTCATACTCTTCCACTCATTAATACAGAATTTGATGATAACATTTCAAAGATACGTGGTGACTTTTCTGCTATTTTCTAGCGGGGGAAAACAGCTTGGCGTATCAAAACCAAAATTAACAACATTATGGATTCCACCCTTGTTAAAAAATACATGAAATGAGGTCAACTTTTTATTTCCATAACATAGCATACAATATTTCTAAGAAAGAGACACTTAGGTACTAGGTACCTACCTCATGATCAATCAGCTACGTGCCCTATTATGGAGTACGGAATACGGATAGTTTAAATGTCGCGTAACCGCATAACTGTGTCAACGATCGAACGATGGTTAAAATAATATTTTTTCACTCGATACCTAAGACGGTCAACTAGTTATTTTTTTGTAATAAATTAATATACATTTATTTACAGAAATAATAATGCAACTAAAACAAGGTATGTACAAAATTTAAAAAAATACATATAAATCAGAATTATTTTCTATCTTTGAACCAGCTTCTCCTTGTTCTCCATAGGCACCACACCACACAGGCGCCACTAGTATTAAGAAGGATCATCAAATACCTAAGCCAAACCGTGTTTGCTGCCTGATTCTTCTAAGTTTGGTCGCGTTGGAACAGGCTTCGACCAAAGTAAAAATTTGGTCGAAGAGAACAGGAGTAAACTTAGTTTATAAGACAGATCGAGTCATTTAGACATTTAAGACATTTATTTATCAAAATGGACGGTAGCTCACAGTTAAACACCAAAACGCTAACTATCTATAATTACGTATAGCACAAAAACACATAACTAAATATAATGAGATAAGTGATCTGCTTCCAAAGGTTTCCGTGACTTGGCCTTGAATTTTGTTGTGAATTTTCCTCTTATAGATTCTATATCAATGGGAATGTTGTTTTGAGAACTTCAGTATCCAGAATGCTATTTTACTCTTACATACATACAAACATAAATAGACACACGCCTTTTTCCCCGAAGGGGTATAGGCAGGGCCTAAATGGGCCCCTTTTCACAGTGGGTTGCACCATCGTGGAATATAGACGTGACAAGTGGTGAGCTCATCGCCACCATTGCTTACCACGACTAACTGTTTACAAAAAACCATGTTGTGTTGTCTAATTATAATTACTTTAAAAAAAAAAGACAAAAACATACTAAATTGAAGAAATAAAAAGCTTATATAAATAAATAATTGGTAGATGGAGAGAAGTGCTCCGCTGCGCTACGAATGAATGCTATGCCACCTAGGGAAGGAGCGCATTTACGCAACCAGGGTTTTCCAACAGGTTTTTGCTTGCAAGTACGCCGACCAGGAGAGGAACATAAAGAATTGAAAAAAAAAACAAAAAAACTAGCAACTTGCAAGTAAAGTCGCTAGTTCCGCACGCAGAAACTTTATCGCTCTGTGCAATCGAATTACTTGCAAGGTTATGAAGTCTTTTTCGCAGATGCAATTATGCTCCTTATTTATAAGACGCTTTTGGTCCAAATTCTTATGCAAGTATTTTTCCACTTCCAAGTATTTTTTTCTGAACGCGAATGTGTTTCATGTTTATATAAGTGCAAGGATCAATTTCCTATGCAAAAAAATACCTTAAAGGTTTTAAGAGAACCTCGGTCTACCACTCCATTGCTATGCCCTAAACACAGGGTTCATGTGCGAGTCTACCTAAGTATATGTAAGAACTATTATGTAACCATGTGAAAGCAATAAATATATTGAGTATTGAGTATATATTGAGTATTGAGTATTGAAGAGCCCTGGTTTTTGGTGCTGGTGTCTTAAGGTGGACGAACTCAGAATCCGTGGTTCTCGATTTTGAAAGTATGACCCATCCGGCCATCCCTATGCCACATCGACAATCTCGCTCTGCTACGGCTGCATTTACTACTTCCGCCCAACCAAACGACTTGGGCGGAAATTCAATCACAAAATTCTATGTTTAGTAGTATAAGAAAAACAGAATTTATTTAAAATCGCTAGGAGACTGACTGAATGAATTTTGAAATTTTGACTCCATATACTTTAACAAAATATAATAGACGTGTTATATAGTCAACAATATTTTTAATGGTTATTTTTTTATATTTATTTTAACTTTGGACTGAAAAAACAATCCAAAGGCTACAGTGATTTATGCATGAAAAACCTACTAAGTACACCCAAACGCTTTAAACGATTTTAATGTTTTTTTCACAATATTAAAGACAATTTATAGGTTTATGAAAAAAGTATGTTTAGATATTAGAAAATTATCATTATCTTGGTCCAGTTGTTCATTTTCGTGACTTTAATTCTGTCTGAAACATTCACGCTGTTCTGTCACTTTAACTTACCTGAACTTTAATGAGATAGCGACAGACTTTAAGGTGACTGTTAGCGGTGCGGGCAGTTATTAGTTTTGGGGGTTTATAATTGATAAACCCGGTAAACATTAAGCACTTTATTTTTGAAAAATGGGCTCACAACTATATGAAAAAAAGGGGGAAGCGTGCGGCGTGCGCGCGGGGCTCGCATTTCTATCGACTGACTCCATGTGAGTCCCTCTCCGCGCCCCTCTCTGGCACCCCTCACGCTCCCTATACAATTTTTAATGTGTCCTATGTATGTCCGTATGTATGTCTGTTGTTTTTTCGACTCGCGTCGCCAACACACCCCACCCCAGTGCAGCTTCTTGTTAGAGGCACTCTTCATCCAACGGGATCCGTGCGACGCGAGCAGCTGAGCGCGTGAGTACTCCAGTCGCCGTCTTTACTTTTACCATCCGGACCCTCTTGTCTTTTCCAGGGCACACTTCCTGTACCAGGCCCTTCGGCCACTTATTCCTGGGTCCTTTTGGGTCGACTATGTAGACCAGATCGCCAATCTGTAGGGTTCTTTGATCTTTGGTCCACTTTTTCCGAGGTAACAGGTTAGGTAGTACTTCCTTGATCCACCTACTCCAGAACATGTCCGCTAGACGCTGGGATATTCGCCATTGTTTTCTTAGGAACAAGTCAGAGTCATCGAATTTGCCTATCTGCGGCGAGTTTGATGATGTCCCGAGTAGAAAATGGTTTGGGGTAAGTGTTTCTTCGCTTCCAGGTTCTACGGACACGTGAGATAGCGGTCGGCTGTTAACGATATTCTCAATCTCAGCCAGTAGCGTTTTCAGAACCTCGTCACGTGGAGCTCTTTGCTTCAACACAACCTTCAACGACGTCTTGACGCTGCGGATGAGCCTTTCCCATGCGCCGCCCCAGTGTGGACTTGCTTGGGGTATAAAAGTCCACTTTGCCCCGTGATTTATAGCCTCATTCTTCAAGTCTTCCTCATTTATCTCTTGTATTGACCTTTTCAGTTCAGCGTCCGCACCTCGAAGGTTTGTGCCGTTATCAGAGAAGAGATTATGAGGCCAGCCGCGGCGCGCCGCCATGCGGCGCAGAGCCATGATGAAGGAGTCCGTCGTCAGCGTGGAAGCTATCTCTATGTGAATAGCTCTTACTGTGAGGCATGTGAACAGTACTCCATATCTTGGTTCGTGACGTCTTCCAACAGTGACTTCCATAGGGCCGAACAAGTCAACTCCACAGTAGGTGAATGGGCGTTGATGATGGGCAACCCTAGCATAAGGTAAGTCACCAATTCTCGGTATTTCTGGTTTACATTTTCTTATTCTACAAAGCATACATTTTGCTACTACATTTTTAACAGTAGGCCGTAATCTTATCACCCAATATTTCTGTTTAATTTCATTGACCACCGTCTCTTGGTTTCCATGTGCAGCCTTCACTTGATAATGTCGCACAATTAAGCGTGTAATATAATTTTGTCCATCTAGAATTACAGGTCTCTTCACGTCGGCCAGCACGTCGCGGGCAGCATCGATCCGTCCGCCGACCCGCAGCACTCCGGCAGCATCAAGGTAAGGTGACAAGGTAAGTAGTTTACTAGTAGTAGGTACTTCTTTGTTTGATCTAAGTAGTATGATTTCTTCACTGAATGTCTGTGATTGCGAGTATCTTATAAGTAGTAGCTCAGCTTTTTCCATTACGTCATCATCCAGATTGTAGGTAAACACGGTTCTTCCAAATTTTCGAGCTATTGCCTTCAATCCCTTGTCTACAAAGGTAAGTACTCGCGATGTAGATCTAAGTAAGCGTAGCCATGTAGAAAACTTGGTAGGTTCAGGTACAGGTAAGTTCTCGTTTTCCATACTTACGAGGTTTATACATTCTAATTGATTTTCTTTATTTGCAGGTGCAGAGACATCGAGCGGCCATTGATCACAATTATCATGTAGAAAGCCGGGTCCATGCAACCATTCATGCTGCAAAACTGAGCAGTCATAACACTCTCTTGTGCGATGTCGGCGACATTTAATTTAGTAGGTACGTATCGCCATTCGTGTATATTTGTTAACTCGTCGATTTCACCTAAGCGGTTCGCTACAAATGTCTTGTAATTGCGAGAATCGTTTCTTATCCATTGTAGCACTGTAGTTGAATCACTCCAGAATATTCGTCGCTCGGCAGTCATTTTATGTTCTTTAGTAATCGTGTCCGCCAGTCTAGCCGCCAGTACAGCGGCCTGAAGTTCCAATCGTGGTATTGTAATTGGTTTATTTCCCGCTACGCGGCATTTACTTACAATAAATGCTACGCGTGTTCTAAAGTTGTTATCTATCCAACGCCAGTAGGCTACCGCACAATATGCTTTCGACGATGCATCACAAAATATATGCATCTGTAGGTGCCTATAACAGGTTCCATTGTTTGATCCGTGCGGCGTAGCAGGCGTAGCTGTCGTAGCGTTCTTACGTTCCGCTACAAGCGTAGTACTGCCTGTGGGAGTGGTAATCGGATGCTTGAGGTGCGACTGCGACGGTAGGCTAGTTTCACTCTCCGTCTCGCTCACACTCACCGTAGTTGCAGGATAGTATCTTGGCAATCTTACGTCATTTATTGTTTTTAGTAAACATATCCATTTACGCCACTTTGCATGTATTTCTTTTTGAAGTAAATGTTGTACTCGCTCGTGGTACCTTTGTGCATATTCTGTATTCTTCTTCATTTTATTTTCCACACTTCTTAGCCGGGTCCTAGCTGTAGGTAGTGAGTCGGGCATTACGCAGTTATTGTCCTTCCAGGGTAAGCCCACTTGCCACCTGCCCTCAGTGAGTGTGGCCGTTTGTTCCAGATGCTGCCAGGCACGTTGTTCCTCTGTGTTCTGCCGCGGTTTACAAGCAGATACTCCCATTGACTCCACTGAAAAGTAGCGTCGTACATCATCATGAAGATTTCGCAGGCTGCAGTCATCATCATCATCATCATCGTTTTCATTTTTAGTAGATACGCCGTCGGTGATGAATAGTGTGGAGTGGTCTTCGCGCGTAGTAACTGAATACGCGTGCGGGACCAAGCCATGTACGCACCAGCCCATAGGAGTGCGGGTGGCGCACGGCTCGGACGAGCCCCCCACCATGACCTCCAAAGGTATGAGTAGTTGGTAATTGTCCTGCCCTATAAGCACTTCCGGTTTCTGAAGACCGGTGCACAGTTCATCTCTAATTTTACGTAAGTAGTTATAGTTTTCATAGTTCACTAATGTTAAGTCTTGTTTAGGTAAGTTAAGTTCATTAACTGTGCGCAAACTAATGTCATATTTATTAACTTGTTTATTTGACAAAGTTAAGTCCACTAATTCACTTTCGCACTGTAACTCGGTATTGTCCCACGCACCGCGCACTCGCATCGACAGCTTGCGGCCGCGCAAACCCGCGCGCGCGGCTAGTTTCGCACTCATTAGAGACACAGTCGATCCGTCGTCGAGCAACGCGCTTGCACTGAACTTACCGTTAGGTCCATAAATAACTATAGGTACTACCTTTAGTAACACTGAACTGTTCATGTTTATATAGTTTACACTAACACTTTCGGTCGGGTTGTTTTCAGTCTCTGCTACAGTTTCGGTAGGGGATGATTGCACTGTAGTGTCACAAGTAGTATTGTTGTTTTGTCGCGAGCTTGCTACGTAATTTTTTTTTTTTTTTTTTTTAATTTATTAAAAGGACTTTGTCGCTGAGCGACAACATCGTCCCGTGAATGCAACATAAAATCAAACTACAAAAAACTAAAAACTAAAATTATTCTAACGCTAAATCAGCCAGTTTATACAATAATTTTGCTTCCTCAGACGAAGGACACGCTAAAAAACTATTGAGGAGGCCAATGTGTTCCAACCTGTTCCTACCAAAACATGATATTCTAAATGTTTCATTCCGAACACACTCCATCAAGATATGTTGAACATCCTCAATTACTCCGCATTCGTCACAATTCGGCGACGGGACTTTTTTCATCAAGAATGCAAACTTATTTGATGGAATGTGTCCGGAGCGTAATCTGAGAGCCGTTTTCAAACAATTTCTATTAAGTAGGATATTATCTATCCACGGATAGTTAGATATTTGCGGCTGGATGGTTCTGTACCAAATACCCTTCTCACGTGCTCTTTCGTCAAAGTACTCTTGCCATACCACTCTGCATTGATCTTTTACTAATTTTACGTGATCTGAGAAAAGAGGTAATACATTCAATGGAACCCCGTCTACGGATGCTTGTTTAGCTAGCAGATCTACGTCATCATTCTCTTTTAACTGAATATGAGATGGGATCCATTGAAGAATCACCCTTTTATGATGTGACTGCAAACTTAAGATAGATTCTAGTATTTGATAGGCTTGCTACGTAATGCAGGAGGCGATGGTGCGGCTCCCCGCACCCCGCGACGTCACAAGCGGCGGCCGGACAGGTTTTTCTATCGTGTTGACACAACAGGCACTTATAGCATATACCTATGCGTTTCACATAGGACCACCGGTTCTTGCGTAATGACTTTTTAAACTTTTTGCAGTCCGTTAATTTATGCACTGAGTCACGACAAAATCGGCACTTATTGTCACTTTGTTTACACTCATCGGTTTGCAACAAAACAGTTTGACTTTGACCCGAGTTCATTTCACTATATTTAGTACGTTTATTGTCCCATCGAATGTTCATTAAATTAGCACTGCACGTAGATATTTTGATAGCTTCGTCGCTTAAAAAGTCTGATAGTATATCTAGTCGCGCTTTAGTACCTACAGTTATGAGCGGGTAACTATAGTCTGCCCACTTTGACAGTAGCACTGTAGGTAATTTAGATAGTACTATATTCACGACACTAACACCTTGTAGGTATTCTTCACGCTTCAGTTCACGTACAGCAGCCACATAGTTTTTTATTTTTACTGAAAACGGCACTATGTCTTTGTAATATTCTTGTGGTAATGGGTTCAACTTCTTGACTTCTAGTAATATTCTTGATATTATAATTTCTGGGTTTCCAAATTGTAGTTCCAGTGTGGACATCACGATCTCAGGAGACGTTGTGCTGATCAACAGCGCTGACACCGCTTCTTTAGCGGAACCACGTAGACACTTTCGTAGTCTCCATAAGTTTTCTTTTGGACTAAATTTGCACACATCTGTGGATTCGTCGTAAGCATTCTTGAACGAAAGCCACTCCATTGGATCACCAAAGAACAGAGGAAGCTCTTTAGGTGTGCTGATGCGGCTGAGTAGGTTGGCATTGTGGCTGGTGGATGCAGTAGATGCAACTAAGTCCTTCAGTGCACGGGCCAATTGCTGAACTGGACACAGGGAGCCTCTTAGTGTTCCATGATTGTTGGCCTCCTGCTTCTCCAGTTCGTGCTGGCTGTGCTCCAGCCAGTTTTCTACATCCTTGCCATCACATTGACTTGCCATCGATGCTTGTGGACTGTATTGTTCTTCAACAGCTGCTAAGTCAGCTGCTAGCTTTTTGTCGATTAATTCCATTTGAATACGAGCCTTTTCCTTTGCTGCTTCCAGTTCGAGATTTTTCTTTAGAGCCAAAACAGACGATGCTGAAGACTTTCTAGTAACAGATTTTGACTTAGGAGGCGGTCCGGAAAGTGGTTCTATAATTTCACCTTTTGCACTTCCAGCACTTGTTCTAGGTCGTCCTTGGTCGGTCACCTTAAGTTTTCCATCATCAGCTTCCATAAGGGTCTGCGGTTTGGCTTCTACATTCCGTGTCGTAATGTCGTCCATTTTGTTCTGCCGCGGCGGCGTGTGGAACATTTATTATATTCGGCTCGCTGGACCAATGTTAGCGGTGCGGGCAGTTATTAGTTTTGGGGGTTTATAATTGATAAACCCGGTAAACATTAAGCACTTTATTTTTGAAAAATGGGCTCACAACTATATGAAAAAAGGGGGAAGCGTGCGGCGTGCGCGCGGGGCTCGCATTTCTATCGACTGACTCCATTTGAGTCCCTCTCCGCGCCCCTCTCTGGCACCCCTCACGCTCCCTATACAATTTTTAATGTGTCCTATGTATGTCCGTATGTATGTCTGTTGTTTTTTCCACTCGCGTCGCCAACAGTGACTAATCACCTTAATTTCAGAAATAACTAAGCACTTACAACCCTCGCCAAGGAAGTGTAGCTATGAATGTGATCGAGGCGTCGCAGCATTAATTTATGGAGCGGAGGCTTCGGAGGTATGTGGGGAATGCGCGAATGTAGGCAGAACTGCTTGCAGTGAATGTGAAATCGCAAAGATAATGGACGAGGTAGTAGGTAGTGTAATCTTAAGTTCAGTCAAAGTAATAATAATATATTACCTCGTTTGTATGATAAAAGTGTCAATGTTGTGTTCGCCTGTAATTGGTGAATGTATCGGCTCGAAACTAAGTAAATTATTTTTGTAAAGGTGTTAAAGGTGGCTCACAGGCACAATTAACCGCCCACCTATATTTTTTGCTTATGTTATCTGGGGCTTATCTCATGTTGTTTTTTTTGTTAAGGGGGTACTTTAGCAATAAACTAAACACTTATCCATATTTCGATGTATAATTTTGTGTCACCGAAGCCTTTTTGGAATTTAGTCGTTGTTTGAAATTGTTGCAGTTACGTTCCTGTGTTTACATTTCTTGTTATTTTCTGGCATCGTGTGCGAAAATTGTTTAATTTGAGTTTTTAGTGTATCATTATTCTTTGGGGCTGAAAAAAAGGCCTCTCAATGCTACTGGTGCTGCTAGGACAGTGGATTTTGCTGACGCTGGGTACAGCCACCGTCGCATCGCTCATACACTCGATGTACCTTAAACTACGGTACGGGATGCCATCAGACGCTTTCGGGAGACTGGTTCATACACGAAGAAGCTAGGTCAGGGTCGACATTGGTGCAGCAGCAGCTCAGCTCAGATTGGTTCAGCTCGGGATGACCGCTTTTTTGTCAGTAACGTGCTAAGAAATCGCTTTAGCACCGCTACTGAAGCGCGTACACGTCTTTTAGAGGTGAGAAATGTCAGTGTTAGTAATCGTAACATTAGAAGAAGACTGGCTAAAAGTAATGAGAGCAGAATAGCCTTAAGAGGTCTAGATGGACGCCAACGTGTATACAGGCGCCAAAATGAACGGTTTGCTCCATGCGCAATAAATGAAACCGTTGGTTATCAGGGAGGGTCAATAATGGTTTGGGGAGGCATCTCTTACGAGGCTCGTACCGATCTTGTGGTGTGTGAACGCTCAAAGATAGGTGAGGAAGTCTTACAGGTCCACGACATACCATTCGCACCATTTATTGGTGAGAACTTCAGATGAATGCACGATAATGCTCGTTGCTATACCGCAAGATCTGCCATGCCATCAAGTTTTGCCATGCTGGCACGCAGTTCCGATCTGAAGCCAATTGAGCATATTTGAGACAACCTAAAGAGACGTATCCGAGCAAGAGTACCGGCCCCTACGACCCTAGGAGAGCTTAAGACGACTGCGGTAGAGGAGTGGCACAATATCCCTCATTCGGATATTCACGAAATCATGGATGGATTGTCAAACCGGCTCCAAGAAGTCATTAGGGCCCGAGGGGGTAACACACATTATTAAAATATAAATAAAATAAAAAGTATATTTTGTTCAAAATTAAACACATTACATTTTCATGCAAAGTGTGACAGAGCGGTGTGAAAGTTAGTCGGTCGCGAAATTTATCGCGATATAGATTTTTTGCCATATTTTTTTTAATAAACGGATTTTTTCAGGACTTTTGTAATTTTATTTATTATTAATGGTTGCTTTAACATAACTTCCATCAAATATGGTCCTAATTTGACGATTACTGGTAGCTGAAAGAACATGGTGGGCGGTGTGGTGTATAAGCAGTTGGCATTCCTTTTTAAGAATAAAAAAAAAAAGTCAGTAGAAGTAGTTAAGGCGCAACGTTTCGGGGATGGCGCAAAATTAAAATTTTATTGTGTTTTTTGCTAATCACAGCTCATCAACACATCTTGAGATAGCGAAACCTAATTTTGCGGAAACTAGGAGACCTAGCACACATGTTTAGATTGATAGGGTCTCATAAATACCATTAGTTTAGCTTCGAATGTCATTTAAGGATTTTACAGTGTTTTTTTTTTGGTTCGTTGACATTCGTAGCTAAACTAATCTTCGACCAAAACCAATGATATTTATGAGACACTTTCAATCAAAATATGCGTCTGAAGTCTCCTAGATTACGTAAAATTAGGTATCGCCATCTCAAGTTGTTTTGATGAGCTGTGATCAGCAAAAAAACACAATAATATATGAATTTCACGCCACAAGCGGAAACGTTCCGCGTTAACAGAATCCGTTCCTCGCAACAGTGGGTGCACTAAAGCGACAGAAATGCGGACAAATGTTAATTGAACCCAGCCGCATTTATTATACCTACTGCAGATTTTCTCTCTCAAAACATAATGTTTATTAAATACTATTTTCAGATTTAATCCTCTGTTGTTGATACAGAAAAATCAATAAACATCTCTACTGGAAATTTATTAAATACTTTCGTTCGTTCACCGTGTCACTGAATCTTTGTAGGTCAGTTGTTGTAGGTCGTAGGTCGCTGTTGTAGGTCAGTGATCATCTATTGAGGTATGGTGGCCTGAGAAGGACCTTGTGGCCGATGTCGAAATAAACAGCGTGGTGAAAGGATAATACGCCTCGTAGGGGCTTCTTTTATGCATATAGGACCGTTAGGACGTGTCAGTTTCCTGAACAAATTTTCCTTCGTATGAGCCCGTAGCACAATCATAATAGGTATATTTTTGAGTTTCATCTGCATAAACTGCGGGTCACTAATTGCTACAAAACAATTAACAATAAATCACAAAGCACAAGCACTATCATCAATATTGTTCCAGTACTTTGACTATTACGAAAAAAAAACATTATTCTGTAAGTTAGTACAACATCCACACTGTTCTTTTGGCTTCCCTGTAGTCAGGTAAAAGGATAGTGTTTTGGCGACATAACGTACAATATTATATGCATAGATACGCTGGTATTATAAATGTGCCCCAGTCAAATATAGGGTACCCGTAGGCAAGTGGTTTCTATAGGTACTAATAAAAAGCGTAAAAAATCTTAGTAAGCGTAAGCGTAAGCGTAATTCTTTGTTGGATAACATGTTAGGTAGGTATTTCTTTCAGGCATTCTGAATTACGTGTGTGCGAAAACATTGTACTGGTGTAAGAGCTTTTTCTTCAAAACAGATTGTTCAACTTAAGTAGATATAATATAAAATAAGTAAATAGAAGAAATATTTTTTTTAACAAGATTTCCGGTCAGTTTCTCAATATTTGAATATTTTGAGTACTAATGTACTCTGATTACCTATTAATGTCTGCGTAGTTCGGAATTTTTACATTTGTATAGTTTAATTTTTGTATCACTTATATGTATTCAGGGTTTTTTCTTACTAGGACATAACTATTTAAACACAGGCTGAAATAATACGAAACCTTAGCTCTCTTCAAAAAATCTAATGGCATATAAGGAGTTAAGGACCCGTCCACCGGTCCATGATAAACTCATTGCAAAACTATCATGTTGATAAACAATAATAACTCGTAGATAACTGTTAGCGAGTTATCACGGACTCGTGCTACCGGCCCGGCTAATCAACAGCCTATAGTTAAAATGTTTTGTTTTATAAAAAAATGTGAATGCAACTCACAAACGAGTGCGGCTAGCAGCGTTATGGCGGCCGCAAGCAAGGCGGCCGGCGCGGAGCGGGCGCGAGACATGACTGCTAGACTGGCCGGAGATGCCAACTGTACTCACTCGCCTGGACAACTCCGTCACAAAATATTTTTTTGTTGGATAAGAAACACGTCACTTTTATAAAATTTGTGAACCGTGTGCTGATCAAAACAATCCCAAACACGGCCAGTCTAGTCCATACTATATCCATCGAGGAGTTGCGTTGCCTTCCGTCTCCATCATCAGATCAGCTCGCTGTCACCATAATATTGTATTGTCATCGGAACTTGACAGGTATGCAAAATTTCAGCTCAATCGGATGTCGTGAAGTGGTTATTATTCAGCTTGCAAGATTTGACCCGATCATGCATACATTGAAAGTTCAATAAAACTGTAATAATGCAACATCTGAATTTCTTACAAGAAACACAATAAAAACACTTTTAAAACTTGGTTGAACTTGTTAAAACATAAAGTCATAAAATATTCTAAACTGTATGCAAAACACCTCGAAATATTGCTAGATTTAGCTGTAAAGTAGCTAGGTTGGCGACACTCGGGACTGCCGGCGCCCGCAATGCCCCGCGCCCCCGAATGCGGCAATGCGCTCTCGCTTTGAACCATTATTCCTTTTCTTTGGAACTTTCTGCCCTTGGCTGGTGCCGCGGATGCGCTTCGACGTGCGATGGCAACTTGCATGTTGGATGGAATTAAACTTCCGTTGAGTTAATTTCCTAAGAAATATGGTTTAATATTACTGAATACGTGAGACCCCGGCGCCATCTCTATTTTTAGGTATAAAATATGTTTAGTGAAATTATTTTCAGAAAGGACTGGAGTTAGATAAATGGAAAAAGCTCTAGTGCAAAATACAATTCGTACAAAATGCTAATTAGCATTTGCTTCCAGCTAACCTTTGTGTATTGTGGATGCTTTATTGAGTAAGTTTTGGATTATTTTCTCAGCAAGAATAAATAATGCTTCATCGAAGCATAAAGCTTTGAGATCTTCGATAGTTTCGCAGTTTGAGATGGAATTTCGTCGGCCTGATTGAATACCGAACATACAAACATTCAAACATCCAAACATCTTAACTTTGACATTTATGATTTTTAACCCCCGACCACAGATAAAAGAATACTATACTATATAGTACCCTGACGAAAAACGAAGGGTGTTATAAGTTTGACGTGGCTCTGTGTGTGTGTGTGTGTGTGTCTTTTTGTCCCATCATAGCTCCCGAACGGATGAACCGATTTCGTTTTTTTTTTGTTTGAAAGTTGTATTTGTCGGGAGTGTTCTTAGCTTAGTTTGATCAAAATCGGTTCAGCCGTTCAGCGTTGGGGTTTATTTTAATTTTTACAAAATTAATTACTTGTAGTGGGATAGTCACTTCTTGGCACTAGTTTTTTATTGGTTACCTTGCAATACCTACGTCATTGTTCAGATTCAGGTACCTATCAGTATTTTAGAGGGTTCTTAAAAGCTTTTATTTAACTTTTATTTAGGTTTTATTTGACGAAACGGGTACATAAGACGAGCGTGAATGGGACAGTGGGAAGGGGAAGACCTCGGCGAACGTATTCAGACCAGATCGGAGATGTTCTGGAAAAAGGCCAAGTCAAGAGTACCCTTAACCATCGAGCATGTATGAAGAATGTGATGAGAGTGAATGAAGCGAAAGAGGTGTGTCAGTATCGTAGCAAGTGGAAATCCGTGGTCTTTGCCTACCCCTCCGGGAAACAGGCGTGAGTTTGTGTATGTATGTATGTATGTTTATTTAACTTTGCTTCATTCGTATGTCAGTATTTCCAGTTCATTTTTCAATTACGTGCTTGCATCTGATTGACCTGAAATTTGGCGAGTTCCGATGACAATACAACATGATGCTCGCTGATCTGATGATGGACTCGGAAGGTAGACAACGGCACTCCTCGATGATTTATGCAGCCTGGAAGTGTTTGTATTTAATTTGATCAGCTCACGGTTCAGATCACTCATTTCTTAAAAGATTGTTTTGTGGAAAAGATATTATTCAACAAAAACTTATTACCTACCTACCTATCTACTGTAATCTTTTAGACGTAATAACTTTCCTTTTAGGTTTGCGCAGTAGACCAAATCTTTATTTATTTTAGCGGGGATTTTCGGAGGAAGTACTTATTATCGCGTAAAAACTTCATTATTTTCGGGTCTCGGTATGATCCCGGTGTTTTCTAAGAGGGTGTTTGACGCTGATATGAATGAGTACGACAAAGTATTTTCTTTAGCGACAACACGGGAAAGGAACGAGGGGGGACGGAGACAGCACAGAACATAATATAACATAACACCCAAAATATAGAATCCGTCTACATAAAGTGACTGTTTTATTTAAACTTAGTTTTTATACGTGGTAACTTGTAATGTACATACATACATTCATAGACACACGCCTTTTTCCCCGAAGGGGTAAAAAGGTAGTCGGAGCCTCAATGGGCCTCTTTTCACAGTGGGTTGCACTATCGCAGAATATAGACGTGACCAGTGTTGAGCTCATCGCCGCCATTCCTTCCCACAACTGACTCGGCTAACGCTTTCTTCCAGTAATAACACATTCCATAATAAGCCAGGACAAATCTTATCAACAAGTCCGGGTAATCCCATAGTCGGCTTTTACGACATCCACGGGAGGAGACGGAGGGGTCTATTAGTCAAGATGGCCTTTAAGTATTTACCCATTGCTTCATTGTATTTGTGACTAGCAGTAAGTTACCCAAAAATAAAAAAATAAAAAGTGCGTAGTCCTGATCCCACACTAGGATCCCCTGTGTCGTGGGTATCAGGAACTACGAGTACCATGGTAAAGGTGCCAACTTTTTTATGATATATAATACGCATAAAAAATCAAGGCTCTAAATGAATGCATTGAAAAGATATGGCATTTTTTATGGAAATCGCGAAAATTAAATCCATCTAGGGATTTAATTTTCACCAAATTTTCGCCTTCCAGTAACAAAAAAACACAAAATACAAAAGTTCTTTATTTTGCCTTTAAGACTAAGGGTTACATGGGTGGGGCTCTCCTCTGTTAAGTTACAATGGTCTATACCCTAACCAATACCCTCCTAGTTATGAAATTTGAAGTGCTAGTGGTGCTAGGAGGCTTTATCACACTAAGGCTAATCCTCACAAAATATTTTTCTAAAATTTATTATTTTTAAAATTAAGGAATTTTCACTTCTTTTTCTTCATATAATGGCTTCTGATGAGTGCTCCAAACAATTTCGCCAATGTCAAGTGATATTAATTTTTAATAAAATTAGTCAAGTCGTCAAGAGTCTCCGTCAAGTTATAACCCAGTTTAAATGGTGGCAGAAAAACAGTTTTTACAGGGAAACATCCACCATTTAGAAAACACACGCAATACACTTAAATTTCACTACATCCGACATGTGCTATTTATCCAAGTTACACAGGTTAAAATCCCACCAAAATTATACAAAATAACTCTAAAAAACAAATTAAAATGTAATTAAATAAAAATGACGACGTTCCATTAAAAACTGGCTGGTTGAATCCGGAATTTACACTTTTTACCCTTCCCTAGAAAGTCATTGGAAAAAGTTTGACAAAATCACTATAATTCGGCACTAAAATAGGTAGTGACATTGGCGAACTAGTGGCAACACCACTCCAAGCCATTCATTAAAAATTTAATTTAATTGAATTACAACGGTACGGAAGCCTCAGAGCGCAAGTTCTACTCGCACTTGTTGGTATGTTTTGTGTTCTATATCGTCTTAGTATTTTGCCTCCTTTGCTGTATAAGTAGATAACGAAGAGGTCACTATGACGGAACTACAGATTAGGTCCATGCCGACGAGCCATTGAGTGACCCTCCAGGATAATTTCTTATTTAGGGACTTCTATTGGTAATAATGTTTCGAAATGATGGATGGGACATCATTTTCGTAAGTAGTACTACTCTGTTCACAAAATCATGGGGTAATTTTAGATTATGGTTATTTTATAGAGTACTAGTGGAATGCCCGCGACTTCGACCGTGTACTTTTCCATTCAAAATTAAACACCCCACTGAATTTCTAGAATTAATTTCTTGGTGCACCCTTATAGCACAAAAGGAACGTATCCTCCAAGTTTCAGGTCTCTAGGACTTATGGTTTAGGCTGTGCGTTAATAGTCAGTCAGTCAGTCAGTCAGTCACGCAACGATTTTATATGTGTATGTTGTTTTTTTGTCGCAGTACAACTTGGTGTGTCCGGCCTAAGAATAGACCCCTCCGTCTCCTCCCGTGGATGTCGTTGAAGATTCGATGGTATAAGATTTATCCTGACAGAAACTGACTGGAAGAAAGAAAGCGTTAGCCGAGCCATTCGTGGGAAGTAATGGCGGCGATGACCGCACCACTTGCCACGTCTATAATCCCATGATGGTGTATCCCACGGTGAAAAGAGGCCCATTGAGGCTCTACCTACCCTTTCGGGGTTAAAGGCATGCACACCAACGTATTTATATTTTAATTAAATAAATAAATAATGCTGGACAGTTCACACAACATTATCTAGCCCCAAGCTAAGCAGAGCTTGTGTTATGGGTACTAGATAACTAATATACTTAATACAATATACCTATTACTTATATAGATATTTTTTATTATACATAGAAAATACCCAGAACACCCTGAACAAATATCTGCGATCGCACAAATATTTGTTCCGAGGCGGGAATCGAACCCGCAACCTCCTGCGTCGCAGGCCAAGCTTCGCCCGCCGCGCCACAGAGGTCGTTAATAAATATTCGATCGATCGATAATAGATCATTGATTATATTTTTATACAGTCCTATCCATCCAAAGGTTGTCTGGTAGAAATCGCTACTAAGCGATAAGAACGCCCATTGTACAACATAGCTAGTTTTAGTTTTAATATTTGTAAATTGTTTTTATATTATGGTGTGCAATAAAGTATTTTCTATCTTCTATCCATCTATCTATCTACTACGAGCGAAACACTATTGACTAAGTATCTTTAGATAGTAGTTATATTCTATGCTATGTACACTGCCAATAAATAACTCCTACCTCCTTAGCCTAGCAAATAAATACAGGACCATTCATCCTCGCTAGCTCATGAATGAACAGATTGATGCGAGTGGCGACAACGTTCAGGGGGATATTTCCCTCCCTCTTATTGTTATCAATGGAAGTTGCTTACGACGTTTACGGAATATTTTCTTAGTTGGAATGGCACTTTTGAAATTGACTCACACTCATTCTTTCTTATTTCTATAAAAAAATTTGTGAAAAATATATTTTTCAATACAAGCTTTTATAAAATTAGTGATCGTAACCGTGTGCTGATCAAAATGAGCCTAAACATGGGCAGTCTACTATTATCCATCGAGGAGTTCCGTTGTCCACCGTCCGTCTGCATCATCAGATCACAGATAAGCTCGTTGTCACAATAATATCGCATTGTCATCGGAACTTGACAGGTATGCAAAATATCATCTCAATCGGTTGAGGATAACTGCTTTATAATTCAGTTGCAAGATTCCACCCGGACGAATACATTGTAAGTTAAATAAAAGCTTGTTAAAAGTAAATAATTATAAAAACCTAATTGGTAGGTAGGTAGTTAACAAGCTGACAAGAGTCAAATAGGCTTCACTTTTTTTTTTCTTTTTTTTGTAACATTGATTGGCCTTTGTTTGATCACGATCTCACCTGTTGGTAAGTGACGATGTGGCCGAAGATAGGACACAAAGGTCTAGAAGGCACCTATTCACTCTAGTCTTGAAGAGACCCAGATTATAGTTTTCAGGAAAGACAGACAACGGTACTTTTATATATTTGGGTATTTTTAGCAAAATCTACACAGTTTCTAGTAGCGTAAAAAATATAAAGTTAATGTGCATCATATTTCCAAGGGCATTTAAGAGTCAAAAACACAATTACGATAAATTTTCGCCCTAAATAAAAATCGTGAATTCGAGATATTTTTTGTAATCAAAGGTGATACCATAGCAAAAAAATAGGTACTAATATAAACATCTGATAAACTATAATGTAATCAATATTTTGTCGTATATATTTTTGAGTTATTTTGGTTATTAACAAAGTTATCAAGCAAAAATATTTTTTTTAGTATAAAATATTTCATGTCACTTGGAACACTGCAGAGATTCTAAACAATTGGTTTTGTTTTGAAAGCCGTGTTAGAATAAAAAAAGTATATGCTTTTGATATTGATCTTTTTGTTCGGTGTAAATTCATTTTTTGTTTTTTGAGCGTGTGACAAGTGTCATTGTGTGAATAAAAACGAAATACAAGCTCAAGCTTAGCTTTTATTTATATCTACGTTTTTTCCTACCTACCAACTTGTTTTCATCATATTACTGCATTCCACATTGTAGCGCGCACTCTGCAAGCTATATAGTGGTGGGACATGTGTTGCCCCTACATAACAAGGCGGTCTCCATTTTGTAATTTCATTCGTTTCTCCTTATTTGCTATTTCGTTATTTTCTTGTTGCTGTTGTTTTTGTTAAGTTTTATTTAGTAAAACTCGAACATTTTGTAGTATACTTACCTCTTTTCTATAACATCTATGATTGATATTTGGAAAAGAAAAGATACTTCTCAACCCACTTCAAACCAGAAGTTGTCACTGAAGTTTTATGTTAAATAAAACCAAATTATCTTAGTTTTGCCTTTTAATTCACATTTGGTGGCGTGTTGTGCAAAATGGAGGCTTCACCCGCACGTGCGGAGATGGCACCCGGGTCTTCGTCGTCAGGTCCATCAGTGGCAAGTTCTGCGGAGATGGCACCCGGGCCTTCGTCGTCAGGTCCATCAGTGGCAAGTTTGCGGGTATGGCACCCGGGCCTTTGTCGTGAGGTCCATCAGTGGCAAGTTCTGCGGAGATGGCACCCGGGCCTTCGTCGTCAGGTCCATCAGTGGTAAGTTCTGCGGAGATGGCACCCGGGCCTTCGTCGTCAGGTCCATCAGTGTCAAGTTCTGCGGAGATGGCACCCGGGCCTTCGTCGTCAGGTCCATCAGTGGCAAGTTCTGCGGAGATGGCACCCGGGCCTTCGTCGTCAGGTCCATCAGTGTCAAGTTCTGCGGAGATGGCACTCGGGCCTTCGGGTGCTCAATTCGTGTTTTTTTTATGTTAAGTATCTCCGTCATTTAATTTCTGATTAGCAACATTATTTTTTTATTTGACACGATATAAATAATAAATAAATAAATAAATAATGCTGGACAGTCCACACAACATTATCTAGTCCCAAGCTAAGCAGAGCTTGTGTTATGGGTACTAGATAACTGATATACTTAATACAATATATAACATAAATAGATATTATTTTATTGTACATAGAAAATGCCCAGAACACCCTGAACAAATATCTGCAGATCGCACAAATATTTGTTCTGAGGCGGGAATCGAACCCGCAACCTCTGGCGTCGCAGGCGAACGTTCGCCCGCCGCGCCACAGAGGTCGTCCCCTATTGGTATACACAGATATACTTCCCTATTGGTCTCATTTTCATCAAAATCTGGTTCTAACGTGCGGCCGTGACGATATCTAAAAGGGCCACAACTTGATCTTTTGATGTGAAACATCTTATTGCCATATGAATTAAGAATTCTTATACTAACATAGATGTTTCACATTAGCCGGGCGTCCCGTAACGATCACCATGATGATGATGATGATACATTGCCGCAAATTGAGGGTACATACCGCGCGAGCGAACCTGCTTGGGGATATTACAAAAATTTAATACAATTGTTAAGTCGTAGGAGAAGCCGCGGGTCACTACTAGTAGACCATGATCCACGCAAAAAAATGTTTTTACCACTGGCTTGTCTATTTAACAGTGACATTTGTTTGTTTACAAAAAATATCTCGAATTCTGAACCAGGGTATAAATATCTCTATAACTTATCAACGTACGTTGATAAAATTAATGACAGTAACGAATTTTATTATTATAAGTTAGGGGTCAAGTATCTGAGAGAGCTGCATGAGCAGAGATGCGTCATAAATAAGATTTAAATTCTTGATGACGCAGCAAATATTTGTTATACCTAACATGTTTGTTTCTCGTGTTTTTCAGTAATTTTTTGTTTTCGGTTATCTGACACTTTCTAACTTATAATAGTACCTACGGCGCGGCGTAGCACTGCTACGTAGCAACAGAATTGCTCAGATTTTGTTATCCCGCGCCATAGTCCTAGGCTGTGAGAAATGCATAAATACATCGTAGCCGGACGTCCGTCGTTCTTTTCTATGGATGAAATCGTTAGATCCACTACAAGGGGTTAGGATAGGACAACTTATTTATTCATAAACATAATGGGTAAGTAACTATGCCCATTTTCAGATAACTATTTCACTGTTAATAAAAATGATGTTGGCGTCTGTTACATCCCATGAAGTATGTAAATTGAGGATAATGTAGGGATAATGTTGTACAAGTCGCCCACCTACTTAATAACTGATTAATAAAACATGTGCAGTACTCTCTATTCACTACCACCCCAACACGTATCATCTTCTTCTTCTTTTAATTATGGTCTCTGAGGAAAATATCAGTAATTTAGGCTAGGAAGATGTAGTACTACATTCATGAATTTAGGTAAGTTTTATTTTTTCAGGTAATAAGTTTATATTTTTTCCGGGTGTAATGCATGGTACTCGTAGTTCCTGATACCAACGACACAGGGAATCCTAGTGTGGGATCAGGACTATGTATGTGACTGTTGGGTGTTATGCTAAGTTACTTATTTACAGTAAGAATAAAACAGCAAAAAAAATAAGTTTATTATGGTTTTGATAAGGTAATTTTTTTATACCATTCCCCCTCTAAAAAGCTTATTTTATTCACTGAAAACAGTGAATAAAAAGCACTATTTTGGTGTTTGAATTTAGAACACACAAGTATACTCGAGCGTTCATCTCAATGCAACACCCTCCAAGAACAACTCCTATACAACCTCCTTGCGCAAAAAATACTCGATACAAAATCCATTTGCAAATAAAACTCGCCATACAAACTGCTTGTACAAATAACTCCTCGAGATTTAATTGGTCGACATTTTCGGCAAGGAGTTAAAGCATTTTAATAAAAACTGTTTTGTGTTCTTTGCTGTGATTAGTAAATAGGCGTTATTTTGATTACTGTAAGTTGTACGAACACAAGGTTTAGTGGTACTGAATAATAAATCGATTGAAAATGTATTCAACTGATGAAGTAGATGTCTATTTTCGCTCAAATCTTTCTTTTTCTCGTAGTCATGGTATAAAGTATAGTATGCAACTCTTGAATAAAACGGATTTATATCGAGGGCCATGAATCACTCGCGTCGCTCATGATTCTAACAATTGAATTACTTGCTACGCTCGTGATTCAATCATCATGAATCACTCCGAACGGTCGTGATTCAATCGTTAGAATCCTTCACTTGCTCGTGATTCATCTATGGCACTCGCTTTAAATCCGTCCTTTATTCACTAATTGCATAATATACTATTTCTTTATAATCGGCGTCTCACGGCTATTTGTTAAATTCTCAAGCAAGTCATACCTTCTTAGAGCAGTGGCATATTACTAAGGTCTCTTTTAATTAATTTTAATACACTTTTGCTATTTAGGCTACACAAATAGAAGAATAAATAAATTAAAATAGGCAACGTTTCTTTTTGAAACTGTCAGAAGGGGCCAACATTTAACTTCATCCCCTTAACTTTAATAACTAACCAGATCAAATTAGAACTTTTTCGTAACCTGGCGACAAGCTATTATCTCTTTAGAAACCAGTGGTGCGGTTGCCTAGCAATGGATAACAGCCCGAGCCCCGTACCTTGGTACAATTAGGGCCTCCGCAGTCTTCAGACTTTCTATCCGCCGATAGAGTTGGTAGTTGGTAGTGAGTGCGCAGACCAGCCAACAGTCGGCCGATTGCTCTCGAAAAACTCTGCTAAATTATGGTTAATTTTATACAATTTTTAAAGCCCATCAAACTTATTTATCGTCCGATACCGAATCATTATGAAGTGGGCAAAGACATTCTAATAACTGTACGATGGACTTAGCATTCCATACACTGTCAACGCCGAAATATGGCATCTTCGAAAATTCAAACGATGACAAATGAATTCGATTCACTGATAAAACTCGTCAAAATTGTTCCTTTTTATGCGTTATCTTTTGATTCGGACACTTTTTGAACGCTGACCCGAAGTCCATTTACTTTAAGGTCTTTGCATACATCTTCATACTGAGTAAGAAGCCGACTAAACTATCGGCCGATATAAAGTCTGAAGTCTGCGGGGCCTCTTATTGTACCATGCCCCGACAGACGGCGGTCACATAAGTGGCACTGACAGTCAATAGATATTCTTTCGACCTTTGTGCAAGTATCACAGAAGAAAATGTTATCTGGTGCAAATTAGGTGTTGTTGATAAATAATGGCGTGTGCTCGGCCTATGAGCCGGATGAGGAAGATTGAGACGGTGAGACGACACACCCTTGACTTGTAGAGCGCCAGCGGGGCTAGTTATAAACACATCGAGATTATATGAAACCCTTGGGACTATCTTGGAAATACTTTGCCATGTACCACCATGTATCATTATGTGTTCGAGCACCGCCGTAAAGTTGCATGCCTTTCGATTAGCTGATCTGCTATTCTTTGTACGATGTACCAAGCAATTGTAAAAGTCTTTAAACTTCATCAGAAAGAAACCATCTTCCGGACCCGGAAGCGGATCCTAAAGTACCTGGTGATGAGCTACCTGAAGCAGGAATGCTGCTTCCAAACAGCGGAGACCTTTGCAGCGGAAGCAGCTGTGACGGACGAATACGAAATCTGTGATAATATTGACCTGGATATCATTTTGCAGGTAATCGAGTAGGTAGGTACTTATGCAGGTAATCAAGTCCTCTTTTGAAGGTAATCGAGTACTCTTTTGCATGTAATGGAGTAGGTACTCACTTTTTTTTTTATGAAAAAAATAGGCAAACTAGCATACGGCCCACCTGATGTGTGTCACTTGCAGGTAATCGAGTACTCTTTTGCAGGTAATCGAGTAGTCTATTGCAGGTAAGTTTAGCATTGCAGGTAATCGATTAATCTTTTGCAGGGAGATACTTGTAAGATGGTTGTGGTAGAGCATACTTCAAAATGAGTCATAATTATTGAGATTAGTGGTATGAGAAGGATGTAACATTCCTTCTCGTACCATCAGTGATACGAGTCGGTGGTATGACGTGGAGTATGGGAAAAAATTATCTTACCTTTTTAAAACTAATAGGTATTTATTGCACGTTTTTCTCAAGTTTTTTTTTCGAAATTATTATTTTACTTCAAGGTCATGGCAGTCGTGTTTTTGATATTTCTTGTTATTTGATACAATTTATTTAAACATTTTATTATAGTAGGCTGATATAACAACACTGATATCTACACCGGATCGTAAATATATGGTAGTACAGAGCCTATAAGGTTACAGTTTCGTCCCGAGGGATTTCAACGATACTAGGGATGACATTCATAAAACCGAAGCCCACATTGTACCTAAGGGGAACTCTAGAATTTTAGTATTTATATTTTAGGATCCATTTAGCCAGACTTGGAGCTTATAATCTATCTAGGCGGAGAGAAATGCACGGGGTAATGATCGTCTGTCGTTTCACTAGTAAAAGAAAGAAAGAAAGAAAATAAGTACATTTATTCACCAAAATTCAGCCAGACAAACAAAATGATTACATACAAAAATACAATTTTAGAAAAGTAAAAATGAGAAAATACTAATCGTGTGCCTAGTCCGAAAAGCAGACGCTGTTTTTCAGTCTTACCATGGGAGTTAAAAATAATACAAAAATATGTATGTGATGATTGTGTACACGTACATATTAATAAAAACAAAAAAAGTTCATAATGTATTATGAGTGTGGGTTTGAGGGTAGGTGCAGGTGTGTGGTATGTAAGTGTGGGTCCGTGTGAGGGTGTGTATGTGTGAGTGTGTGTGTGTGGCTCACCTGCTACTACCAGTCTCTTAAGAGTCTGATATCGCAGGAGTACCATCGTGTGGTGTGTGTTTTTGTGTGTGTGAATGTCAAGTACCTATGTATCTTCGGGGCTAGTACTGTTTTGGTCACCCTGCGAAATATGACCGATAGAGTAGGATAGCGTTTTTGTGAAAGAGTTCGTCCGTGGAAGTACCATACCTAATTCTCCTTACAGTAGAGTAATCTATGCGTAGGGGGGATTCTAAAAATAAGACGCACATAGGGACTCGCGTGAGTCTGTATAATCAGGTAACCCACGATGTGTAGATTAGCTAGCGGATCAGTTAATTTAGCTCTTAGTCTAGTTATGCGCTACCTACGTGAGTTTTTATAACTACGAGTACATCCGCTCGATTTAAATTAAAAGTCGTTACTTAATTCTACAAACATTTAATTAAACCTAAGCTTTGGTAGGGGTTAGCAGACAGTATGGAAGATGGGAGGATGATATTAAGGTGGTAGGAACATGTTGGACGAGGGAAGCAATGGATAGATCTTTGTGGAGAACACTTGGGGAGGCCTATGCTGGAGAGCAAGACAATCAAGAAACCGGTGTCAAATTTGAACATTTTTTTATTTACCTACATTAAATTTTTTCGTAACAAAAATCCTTTATATTAGGTACCAAGTAATAAGGTGAAATGTAGATTTATAAGATTGTTAATAAAGGCTAATAATAATAATAAGTAGGGGTTAGTCCTGCGATCAAAGAACTGCTAGATGTCAGGTCAGCGCGAAAAATACGTCTCGGTCACTCGTCAGCTCACTTGAAAAGTAAGCTCTTATTCTATTTAGTTCGCTTGCAGCACAGCCAATGTAAACACGTGTCGCAATGACGCAGTCTATTCAAAAGTTGCAAAACGAATGACCGAAAAAACTATTTAACGGCCGGAGTGTCTTAGGTACTTTCGGTAAGTACATATAGAATACGTTATATTTTAAGCTTTAAACTAACAAATAATATCAATTTTATTATAAAAATTACCGATTTTTAACCACCGCTACAAATGTTTGGCCAACGTTGGCGCAAAATTTTGTGCAACAGAACAGTGGATGCATGGAGTAGATTTGTATTGTAATATTATTATAAATTATTTAGGTGTTCAGCGCGACTCCATACCTTCTGTAGTTAAATTTGAAAAACCAAACAGATACGAAACCATCAATGGTTTTTACAGTATTTTTTTTGTTTCATGCACACTCATAGCCAAACTAATGATATTTATGTGATACTTTAAATTAAAACTTGTGTGTTAGGTCATATAATTACCGGCAACATAGTATTCGCTATCTGAAGAAGTGTCAATGAGCTGTTATGAGCAAAATACACGAAAAAATAATAATTTCGCACTACAAGCGAAAGATCAGTTGTCTAGTACCCATAACACAAGCTCTGCTTAGCTTGGGGCTAGATTATGTTGTCTGAACTGACCAGAAATATTTATTTTATTTATTTATTTATAATACAATATGTACAATACATATATATGTAAGATACAAATATCTGCAGATCGTACAAATAATTGTTCAGAGGCGGGAATCGAACCCTCAACCTCCTGCGTCGCAGGAGAACCTTCGCCCGCCACGCCACAGAGGTCGTCAAACTATAATACTACTACTACTACTACTAGGGGGTATTACTGTGTGTTATGGTTCACTGTAATCGAGCTTTCGATTTTTACTATCCACTTGTTACATCTGTTATACGCACGGTAGCAGCCTGCTAGCGCTTGTCACCAGCTAAATCTTCCCTTAATGTATTTTCAGGGCTGAAGCTGAAGCGGTCTGTATAACCATCTTCAATCCATTACCATGAGATAAAAATCCTCCCCATTCACTCCGGACCGTTCCCCGTATAAGTTTCCGTTTGATTTATCACTTGGAGTTTTGCCGGTTGCAAGCGGGACGTTTGATTTATCACTTGGAGTTTTGCCGGTTGCAAGCGGGACGTATGATTTATCACTTGGAGTTTTGCCGGTTGCAAGCGGGACGTATGGGCGCCATACCCTATGGCTGCATTCACAGAGAATTCAGGAATTTCAGATACCGGCGCCATTTGGCGACCTTGGTGTCGAGGTTGGTGGTGGTTCTTGATTCAAGGGTTCGATTCCCGCCACGGGAAAACGCATCCCACTAAGCATAAATGTCAATAAAAACGTGCGTGACTTACTGACTACTCGTACAAGTATCAACGCACACCTCACAACCGTAAGTCGTAGAAACATGAATTTGGAAGGATGCCATAACATGCCGAAATTCACCCCCTATTGAAGTTTGTATGGTATAAACTTTACGTGGACTAATTCACGGGCGTTTCATTAGATAATATAGGTACCTACATTTGAAGAAAATAAATCGTTCCAGGTGTCAAGGTGGATACATTTTAGGGGTAGGTAACTAGGTAAGTACATGTTACGTGGTGGTAAAAGCCGGCCTAATGGCCTGTCGACATACAGCGGCAGGCTGCTTTATGCGAGAGTGCGGCTTATGACCCACACAATAAGTAGCTTTGCATTTTGGCGGAACGATCAGTAGGTTTATAGGTCAGCGGAGCTTCGGAAGTTCCCTCTACTAGCTAATAGAGCTTGCTGAATTTTAATCAGGTAGGTACCTACATGAAGGTAGAGAAGAAGAACCAAATACAAGTTGAACTATTTTTCAGTGTAAGGTATCATTATCCTCTTTTGCGTCGTCTGGTTTTTGTGTTTGCCACTCGAGGACCTTGAAGACTGAGCCAGGCAGAAATATTCATACAAAAAAAACGCCACGCGCCGTTTGTAAAAGCGGTTTTTTTTTAATATCTCGTGAAATATAAATAATTTTAAAAAACCCCGTGGGTGAACCCTCCGTTTTATTGTATTGATTTTATTTACCCAGTTTTTGACCCAATAATCTGTACATTTTGAACCATATTGTCAAAAAATCGCTTACTTTTTTTATTATCGAGAAAATTTTGTCCTTTCGTGTTTTGTCTGGGTGACCACTCGATATTATAATGTAGTACACATGCATTTTTTTTATTTGAATATTGTTCTTGATTTAGTCTGTTAAAAATTAAATCTAAGATTGGTAATTTTGCGTTATTCCCCACCTTAAGCTAGGCCAGAGGGAGAGTTTGTGGTTGGCTTTTTGGCCAACCACGGGATGGGCCCTGTTGGGCGTCGCCCGAGATGGTCACGGGTGCGTTCCGTAGGAGATCCCGGAGCCCATCGACATGCACAGAGGATGGCCACCGGGGTGATTTTAGTGAGTCCACGAGTCCGTGAACCTCACATAACCGTATTGCACCCTCAATGCAATACGGTATCTAGCAGCAGATTAACACATCGACAAAAAAAAAAAGAAGGTATATGGCCTAGCCCATTTCCACTTCAACTTGCTTATTCTTTGAGCTATGTCGGCGATCTTAGTTCTTCTACGGATCTCCTCATTTCAGATTCTATTAAGTAGTGAAAATCCGAGCACGGCTCTCTCCATAGCGCGCTGCACAACATAGAGATTTTCTATGCGGCCTTAGTTAGTGACATCAATGTATGTAGTGGGAAATTCTGTGGTTTCTAATTCATAATTCTATTTCAATAGGTAGGTAATCACTTACTCACTCTTGATTTTATTCTCTTAACAACTACACAATGTGGTGTAGTTATTTTCGTAATATTCCTACTCTTTCGCGGGATTTAGCCAAAGCTACCAACTTCACCTTGAGGTTTAGCCACCTTGAGGTTGGCAACTCCGTGGCTACAGACAACAGACAGTATGCTACAGACTCGATGAAAAATCTTATATTTCAAACATTTTCAGGACTACTGCAGTTACTATCTTATCCGGTTCAACAAGCAGCCGCAGTTCTGTCGGAGGGCGGAGGAGCGGCCGCCCACACGCCGCCCGCCCACCAGAAAAGGTCCAAGAGTGGAGCAGTGTGTGGAGACGAGGGAAGACCCTGACTTACCGGCTACGCTGGCTGTCACTAGGTTACTTCAGGTGAGCCAAGGTCACCTTAGAAAACAGTCTGATGGCTTCCATTGCTCAGGAGAGTGATATGCGATAGGAGCAAGTTTCTATGTCCCGTGCGGGACAAATTCTTGAATGATCTGCAAATGTTTGTTCTGTGTGTTGTGGTACCAAGGTATTCGCAGTTTCTGGTGCCCAACCCACGACGTACGGAATCCAAGCATGCGGTCAGGATTATTTACGTGTCTAGTCTGATAGATGTTAAAAACTAACAGCCTAGAAATACCTACATGAGTAATTCGAATAGCTTTGAGGCACCACCCTGTATACTCCCTGTATTTTTAGGCTGCTCAATATTACCATCCGCCCTACATAGGGTACCTTATTTGCTCTTTCATGAACTTTCTTCTTCAGGTATGAAACAACGTTTTCAATTTGTTTCAGGAAGAGAACGCTAACCTTGAGAATACAATCCCAGCCATCGAAAGGAAGTCTCTGGCTAGTTTCCTACCAAACGCAGGTTCAGAGAAAAAGGAGTTAGTAGAGCTTCTGTACCAGGATATCATCAGACCCACTGGCGTGTCTTGGGACGATATCAAGGGTCTGTCCGAAGCGAAGAGTCTGTTGATGGAATCTGTCGTTTATCCAGTCAGGTGAGTGAAAATAAGTTTCATAAAGGGTCATCTTAATCTGGCCGATTTAAACCTACCTGCCCTAAAGCGACAAATGAGTAATTTGTTTTTTTTTTATGAATAATGTAATGTTATGCGTCAACCTCTGCCTATAACAACTAGACCAATACCTCAGATGTCACGTCCACCAAGGACAATGCGACATTGCAATGCGCCCGCCAACCTAAGACTTAAAGATAGAGTCTCACGTGCCTGTAATTTCACCGGCACCCATACCCTTCAAACCGGAACACAGTAGTACGAGCACTGTGCTTTGTGGCAGAAAAAGGTATGGAGGTAGTACTTCATCACTGTGAACTGTTTCATGAGAGCTTTACTACTAACAAAATAATTAATTTGACTATGTCAAATATTTAAGCCACGTCCCATAACCATCTAGACGATTGTTTCATCTCTTTAGCCTGGATGTTAATTTAATAATTACATTTAAGCTAAGTTCAAATTAAAGCGCTTTAAAGCAGCAATCCTTATAAAATTGCATCATTTTATAATTTCGCGTCGCATATAGAATAACTTTAATTATCTTAGTCGTTCCATTATACTTAACTCTTTGGCAAAAAAGCTCTAGTGCTAGCAACTGGATCTGACGAAAGATGTCTGTCAGGTTGGATCTGACGAAAGATGTCTGTCAGGTTGTGGTCATAATCTAACCCAGCGGGAAAAACGAGACTCTCACCCAATTTCAGGTATCCCGATATGTTTACGGGTTTGCTTGAGCCTTGGAGGGGTGTACTCTTGCATGGACCACCGGGAACCGGAAAGACTCAGTTGGCTCGCGCTGTTGCAGACCAAAGTCAGTGCACCTTCTTCAACATCACCTGTGGCACGGTGGTCAACAAGTGGAGAGGGGAGTCTGAGAAGATTGTCAAGGTAGATTGTCAACTTCACACGAATACAGTCCGGCTGGCGAGATGCTACAAAAAGTAAAAAGTTTTCAAAAGAAATAAAACATAGAGGCTCTGACTGTGCCATCAACATTGGTCCCAGGCACATCAGGAAAAACTGAGCGACAATTCTCATGGCGTTGACGTTGATCATGGCTGCTGGTTGGAGCACCAAGGGAACTATCATTAAAGATCATCATTCATTATCATCAGCCCACACATAAATAGTTACCTACTTTCTTGCTTTTCTCATCCACTAGACGCCGGTAGACGTTCATTGCCGAACGAGACGTTCCACGAAGGAATTGCCAAAATCACTAAACTTGGCAGGCGGATTGGTAATCGCAGTATTGGTGATGAGTACTCAGGTAGATGCTGCTGCCCATCCCTTGGTGTAATCCCTTATTCGGCTTATAAGACATCTACGAGAAAAAATAAGGGGTCTATTCTAGGCCGGACACACCACTGCACCATCCAGTATCCAAGGTTTCTTCCTCAGGTGCTGTTTGAAATGGCATCCTACTACTCCCCGTCTATAATCTTCATCGACGAAGTGGAAACACTGGCACGGTCCCGTTCGTCTCCAGGCGAGCACGAGGCCTCTCGAAGACTGCAGGCACAACTCCTCACTGAATTAGATGGCATCCAAGGCCGAGAAGGCATCGTGTTTCTTCTGGCCAACTCCAACATGCCTTGGTGAGTCTAAAATGAGGCAGGATCAAGGAAATCCTGTAAGATAATCTGGACCAAAACGCTCTTTGTGCTTCTTGACGATTGGTGTATATTTCTCTCGAAAAGCATGACAAATAGGCGAGTAACTAAAAAAAGTACAGGGAATCGAGAGTTTCTTGAATACGTTAAATACTTCACGACTGAGTTCCCATTTTGGTGACCACCAATCAAGTCTAACGGTATACCCGTTAGACCTGATTGGTGCTCATATGCTCATTATTTTATTTACATTTTAGGGATATAGATCCAGCCATGCTAAGAAGATTAGAAAAGCGGATCAGTATTCCTCTCCCCAACTCCAAGACGCGCGTGGAACTCTTCGAGAAGTTTCTCAGCTCCAAAGGCCTAGAGCTAGCCCCGAATGTGAATTTTAAGGAGCTAGCTGCGAAGACTGAGGGTTACTCAGGGAGTGATATCAAGCTGGTCTGCAAGGAGGCTCTTATGTGTACTGTGAGGAAGATTCTGCCTAATATGGTGGGGCGAAGTAAGTCGTTTGTAACGATTGATGTCTGTAAGTAACGGGTTTGCATATTTTTGTCAGCAATAAAGTTAAACTGTTCTAAAATGATTGCGAGCTCTTTCAAATAGACTGAAATAAAAGGGACAGTGATAAATTTAGCGCTTTACAGAATTCCAAACAGAATCGCCACAAGCAAGTTTTATGTTTTTGTCCATCTTATTAAAATAATTGGTCTTCTGGGCTAACCTCAACTAGTGACCGTTTGTGGACGTACCTAGTACATAATAGCTTAATGACCTCAACACAACAACATGTGCTTGTTCCGTCATTCAAGTAGATACAAAAAAAAACATTTCGGATGCCTTCGTAGCGGTTGCAATTTATTGGGCCAAAGACATTTGACCCACAATTACAAATAGAGAACCTTGTCCCGATAGAAGAAGTCTGCTTCTTTTACCATGGTCACTCAGCCATTTTCATGACCACCATACCTCAAGCTGGGCATTGACCTAACGCAGACAAAACCCGGTGACTCGATGTAGTAGTATCTTGCAAAGGGCGTCACAATTACAAATAGAGAACCTTGTCCCGATAGAAGAAGTCTGCTTCTTTTACCATGGTCACTCAGCCATTTTCATGACCACCATACCTCAAGCTGGGCATTGACCTAACGCAGACAAAACCCGGTGACTCGATGTAGTAGTATCTTGCAAAGGGCGTCCTATACTGATTGACTGATTTTGATCCCCAGGTACGAATGTTGGCAAGAGAGATAGACTGGACATTTCCGATATTCTCACTGCTATCGAGAAGACCAAGCCCGTCTCCAAGAACCTGGCTAAGAAACACCTGGTATGGCAGAATGAGATGGGCTGCTCATAAGACATTGTAGTGGTTTTTAAATGTGTTTTAGTGTGTTGATCAAGTAAATACAGAGTTTGTTGAGAACCTTTATTTTTTTACGTTTTCTGTGGTGCTGCGGGCGAATAACCGGCTGAGATGCGAGAGGTTGCAGGTTTTATTCCTGCTGCAGGATAAATGTTTGAATGATCTGCAAATATTTGTTCCGGGTCTGAATGTCGTGGTAGCATGGTGCTCGTAGTTGCTGATACTCACGACACAGGGGATCCTAGTGCGGTCAGGGCTATGTATGTGACTGTTGGATTTTATGTTATCCTGAACAGACTCATTGAGGTAGGTACAGCGCCCCGATTTCAAAGGTACATAGATTATGACCTAGATTGAGCCGTTCCGGACCGCTAAAGGCTACTTTTTATCCTGGTGAAACGCGAGCCAAGCCGCGGGTGGACAAATATAAAATATGTATAACTACACTTCAGTTTTATTGTACCTATTGATTTTATTTATAAAAATCGGTCCGTTACGGCATCGAGTGAAAAACCATACATCAATTTACAAGCTTTTATCCAACTTGCTGTCCTGCCTGTGGGGGACAAAGACAACTGAATTTTCGTCCACTTCCCGATAGCCGATTGAGCTGTGGCATAGGTACCTCAAGTTTCGATGACAGTCAATACAATATTATGGTGACAGCCCGCTGATCTGATGATGGAGACAGAAGGTGGACAGCTGAACTCCTCGTTGGATAATAATAGACTGGTAGTGTATGGGCTCATTTTAATCAGCTCACGGTGCCGATCACTAATTTCATAAAGAGATTTTTCAACAACAAAAAAAAACTCGTTCGTTGGTTATGGTTGAATGAAAGGCTCATTACTTTTAACGAGGTTATTTATTTAAATGACATCTAAATAAACAGTTTCCACTATACAAAATTACAGATACAATAATACGCAACGCTTAGGAATATGCACATCAATTCCGCCTGAATACACCGCGTTTAGATCCTTTGAAGAGTTTACCATCCAGTGAAGTACCTCCACAGCTTTACGAACTCTTTGGATGCTCCTGAAAATTCCATACAACTTAACCTCTTTTTCTTGACCAGTAAGGCAATGGTTGCTGACCTCTAAGTATATATCTAGGACTTATCTAGCTCCTACTCTTTACTTTCACTGGATGGTATAACTCTATAGACTACAAATTATTAAGGAAAATAATTGATCTATAAATATCAGTGGAAAATAATGTAATACTTTTTGTTTCTGATATATTATATTGTATTCTGAAGGGTACAGATAAATAAATTAGGCATTTTTTACGACTAAAAAAGTTAGGGATTTATGGTGAAATAAATAACTATAGATTAAATTAAAGCCTGGCCATGGAGCCTGGCAGACGCCATTTTGGAAGACATTGAAGAGTATTTTGGCCACTGATTATATATCAAGACAGACACAGCGAACACGTAAATTTGTATGAAACCAAGCGTGCCGAATTATTTTGTGCCTAATGGTACGAAATATCTCCAGTCGCACGGCTAGCTGATTTCGAAGAATTTTACAGTTCTGGCGTTATGGCGCAATTAGTTATTTTTCAATGAACATCCGACGTGCTACCGCGAAGACGGCCGAGAGCGAACAGATTTGAGGTTTGCTAGTTGTAGCATTGCTCAAACTTCGGACACGAAAAGCGACACGCAAATTAGATGAACTCGCGGTCTGTGATTTTGGCTATATCTATCGACAGCTTGGACAGTGAATAACGAATATAATTTCCATACAATTTGACATTTCGTTAAGTCGACTACATAGTCAGAAAAACGAAAGATTTTAAACCCCAATTTTCCTGTACCCTGCAGTTTACAATCACCCGGAATATTTACACGAAAGTAAATTATTGGCTTTAGAGTGAAATTCCGAATGATACACGAAATTACAAAACAGTAATAAATTATAGACATGACAACGAAAATAACTCCTCTGAAAACTTCTTAAACGAATTGATTAATAATGAATGTTTTCATAGAACATTTAAAATACATTTTAATACAAAGTTAACAGTTTTCTCAAATTTGGTTTGTTAGACATAATGTATTGCCAGCTTTCGTTATTTGGCACCTTTATTACAGTTATTGTTTTTTTATGTTTTGTCGTTTTTCTGAGTGTTAATAACTAATTATAGTAAATAAATAAGACTTACTAGCTAAAAGCTCTATGTTAAGGCCTGCGTCCATAGAGCCGCACCGCACTCGGTCAAATCGTACTGACGCAACAGATTTAAAACCTTCATAGAAATAAATGTAGCTGTCAAAACGTTGGTAGTTTTTTCATACAAATCCCGAGATTGTACGCTGCGGTTATGTGGACGCAAGCCTTTAGTTTCATGAAATGAATATACAAAAATATTTTCACATTGCTCTCACTCAAATTTTAAATACTGACGGCCAAATAATGGCCCCAGAAATTCTACGACTCTTTCAGTGATATCCAATCAGATTCCTTACATAATAATCCTATCACAGATTTACCTACACTATTGAATACTGCTGCCCTTTCCCTATTGCCTTATGAACTGGTAATCGCTTTCGATTACATCCTTAGGCAATCGATTAGTCCTTAGGCACTTGTCCCACCGACGAGGAAGCGACTTGCGAACGACTATTTGTAAAAAGAACTCCAAAATGTTTCGCCAATCAGAGCCCAGTCATAGAGCTCAAGAAAGTACCGCACCGGCAACCCTGGCATAGATTAAATAATACCTATACTACGCTCGCTTCCTTTGCTTACAAAATCGTGACGTCACAAGCAGACGCCAAAACACCCGCGAGCGTTTGGACGCGAAATTCAAAGTTAAGGTGGTAAGTTAATTATTTTATAAAAACGGGAAATTTTCACGTACCGTTAAATCGGTGGTAAGTTAAGCTCACAATAAATACATTTGCAAGTGAAATGGCATGCCTTTTCGTTGCACCCTGCTTACTGGCTTACTGCAATGGAATACCAATAGCTGTGACACGCGTTGTATGCTAAAACAATGAATCCGGTGCAATTGACTTGCATGCTTGATGTTAGGCTGGTTTTACAGTGACGCTTACCGTCCGCGCGGGTGGTAAGCGCGGCCCGTAACGTATGCAATACGCGGCCGCGCGTGTTGGTTAAACTATGTAACGATACAAGAGACGCAAAGCTCGTGGCCCGCGACTGTTAACAACCGTGTTGGCGAAAGCATCACTGTAAAACTAGGTATACAAGAAAAGGCATGCAAGTCAATTACACAGGATTCGATTTTTAGGCGTTCCAGTTAGTAGGGCCTGCAATGCTACAAGCATGCCCCTGTGAAGGCTATATACAGGCGTAAGTATTGCCGGCTATACGCGTGTTTTAGCTTCTTTTCAAAAGCTATATAAACTGCAATCTACTGTAAAATCGCAATGGAAGCGATTATCAGTTCGTTAGGCAATAAGGTCGCCGCCGCTCGCGACTTCGTCCGCGCCACAGATACTGAAGTGATAGCTGTGCTCTGTGTGTAACGTACTTAAAAAACTAGTAATACGCATTTAAAAAAAATCTTAAGTTTTACTAACAAAATAAATATCATAATTATCCGAAATAAAACTATTTGATTTGAGTAATACGAAATAGATGTAGGATTGCATATATTTTAGTTAGTACCAGCCGCGAAGGGTTTTTTAAAGAGAAAAAAACTCTTATTTAGACTTTATACAAAAATGTTAATGACTATAGATTTTTTTAAGATTTTCAGTAAAACTCTCTTTTTAAGATTAAGGATACACAGACTGATAAACACATAACCCTTCTTTGTTTGGCGCAGTCGGTTTAAACGACAGAGACTTCATAACTGTGAAGCATTTTTATGCGTTAAATCGTCAAGCCTCATCGATGATATACTTACACCTACGAATATATTGACAGGGACGATCTTACAAGTCCTTTTAGACGTTGACGTTTCCATAGAACTTCGGAAAATATGCACAGGCTTTTTGTAAATATTAACGAACCAATTTAATCACTTTTAGAAATGAAAGTGAGCCATCATATAATTTTTTAATTAAGATGTGTGAACCCAGCCCTCATCCCCTACTTGCTACAGAAGTACAGATTTGCCAGAGAGCAATGGAACACAGCATTCTCGGCCTTAAACGCATCGACCGAGTGCGGAACACTATGCTGCGTACGAAAACTGGCATTGCCGATGTGGGGAGCAGAACAGCAAAGCTCAAGTGGGAATGAATGAATGAATGAAAATACTTTACAAACTAGTTAAAATAAACACATAACAATTAAACAAAAAACTAAAATGTCAATGGGCGGTATAATCGCTAAAAAGCGATCTCTTCCAGACAACCTTTGGATGGAGAGGAGCTAAACTTATATGGAAGATTGGTTGGGGTGTACCCATATTTAAATGTAACAGAAACATTTTCAATAAATAAACTGGAATGGGAATGGGTGGGCGAACGTAGTAACTCCTTGGGTGCCTGAAGACAGGGGCCGGCCGAGAAGGCGTTGGCGGGACAATCTCCAGGCTTACGAGGAGTGGCGGGAAACTCACCAACTACTGCACAGACAGCGAAGATGCATTTCCGTTGTAAGGCCCACTTCAGCGAGGGTGTCCTCAAACTGATGCGAGGACGACTATGCGCTGGGTTGGCTTCGTCGTGCGGTCAGCGATACCGCATCGCCAATAGCTGGAACGAACCTCGTGGTCAGACCACAAGCTGAGATCCAGCGACGTATTCTGTGTGAGCTGTTTATCCCTGAGCCGAATAGGGAAATCGACAAGCTGCGCAGACTATTGACTTTGCATAACCCGACGGTCAACGTCAACTCCTGGTCCCTAGTCAGGGCGGAGAGACAAACGGAGCGGGAGACACCTGGTGTCCATGTACTCCTACGTGTCCCGGAGTCTGACGTTGACAAGATAAAACAACGCGAGCGACGTCTATACTGGCTGTTCGGCAATATCTATCTTCAGATCCTGGAGGGGGAATTCGGAAGCGCCAGTAACGGCAACGCTCCTACCGATCCTGCTTCTCGACCACCTGAGAAGCCAGAGTCAGAACAACCAAGTGACAACAACTGCAAGACACGATGGATGTCGTGGTCGACCCTCCAGCGACCTCAAAAGAGTAGTTCTTTCTGGACGTTGGGGGGGGTTTAGGACAGCGAAAGAAACTTGCTGGATCTCAACATTAACATATCAATGACACTAGGCATACACAGATCCATTTTTCAATGTGAATGCTTGGTCATCACTGAGGCCGCCACCGCAATAATCAAGAGAGGGATCACAGACTACAACATAAGGATCCTCTCCGACAGCTCAGCAACACTAAGAGCTCTGGAGAGCCACAGCTGCAACTCCAAGCTCGTTTACGAATGTCACCTAGCCCTGGAGAGAATCGTCTTAGGAAACAAGGTGATTCTGCAATGGATAAAGGGGCATAGCGGATCACTGGGTAACGACGCCGCAGATGAGCTAGCTAGAAGAGGGTCGGGAACAACCACAGATGGCCCATTTCCATTCCTTCCTCTGGCCTTCTATTGCTATCCCCCCCCCCCCCCCTTCCATTGTTTATTGATGTTCGTGGCATAACTTACCTAGGCCCTGTCTGAAAACCAGCGCTGCACTAAACCTGGGTTTGGTGCAGCTTATCCTGAGACAGGGACCTATTTGACCCCACACAACACACTATATCGATGCCAATCTACTTCCTACTGCCGGTTTTTATTTTTATTTCATTTTATGTTTTGTTTTCTTGTGTTATGTTTATGTGTGTGTGTGTTGTGTCCTCTTGGGGAAAAATAAATAAATGTTCTTTCTTTCTTTCTCTCAGCTACGCACATGGATGCGGCTCCGCACCATTAACCAACACAATGAACGCTGGGCACGGATTATGGACTGCAGACAGTCAAGAGCAGCCCTACCGGCTGCCTTACCACAACTGACACGTCACCTGCTCAACCTTCAAAGAATAGACCTTCGCACTATTGTGGCGACTTTCACAGGACACTGTCTTCTGAACAAACACCTCTTCAACATCGGAGCCACAGACAGCCTCTTCAACTCTGCAGAGGGTGTCTGACCGAAGAAGAATCGGCTGCCCACATAGTCCTGGAATGTGTGGGAGTAGCAACTCAACGTCAACAAATCCTCAACAACCCGAGGTCACTCCGCCAAGCCTGTGAAGACCCCAGGAAACTTCTGTGCTTCTGGACGGAGTTAGGCTGGCAACCTTTGTTTTGCTTTCTAATATGTTCACATGAAATCCATCTTGGTCCGTAACCTTCATGTAGATAACAGCCGCATATGCAACTGGTGATGCATCGGCAAATCCATGAAGCTCCACCTATTGATTTTGACCAGGTTGAGTATGAAGCCATCTGTTGATTTGTATGTTTTCTACATCACAAAGCTACCTTGATATCTACGAAAAGAGTACAAAGCGCCTCCTGGGAGAAGAGATACATGACATCATCCGCATAATCGATTACGAATACCTCCCACATGAGCGCCTGGTGATGAACGAGAAGCTTATGGTCCTGAAAGAATATCCGGGGAATAGCATGACGCCAAGAGAGGTGTGGGATTCGCTCGTAGAAGCTGTTCTGCAGCCATACTTCCGTCAAACGGCGGAAAGTGAAAATTACCGGGTTATATAAGAAAAAAAACACACTTATTAATGAAAGATATGAAAAAGCACAAAAAACTAATCCTGGGAAAAAACATACAGAACTCAAGCTCTACGTATTAATTTTGACCAGGTTGAGTACGAAGTCATCTGTTGATTTAAATGACTCCTACATCACAAAGCTACCTTGATATCTACGAAAAGAGTACAAAGCGCCTCCTGGGAGGATACATGGCATCATCCGCATAATCGATTACGAATACCTCCCACATGAGAGCCTGGAAAGAATATCCGGGGAATAGTATGACTCCAAGAGAGGTGTTGGATTCGCTCGCAGATGCTGTTCTGCAGCCACACTACCGTCAGATGGCGGATAGAGAAAATTACCAGCCCCCCTATTCCCTATCTTGAAAGTCACTCGGTGACCAACGTTTGACAGGTATAATGACTATCACTTGCCCAAAGTTATCATCAAAAACTGTCAAATGACATAATTCGTATTATCGTATTCTCTATCTTCAGTGGGTTACTGAGATGACGCCACCATCGGTTGCTTTCCCTCAAAGTCACTAGATGGTTTCAGCGCTTATCGACTCCATAGCGAATCTATGATTTTATTATTATTTGGTATTCCGTAAGCAAAATGACAGCTCCAATCGCTTTCATTCAAAATCACCGACGTTCCGCGAAAGGAGCTAATCGAGGCTACGTTTTATAAATTGCGTTTGGAGGTGATTATCTTGTAAGGATAGTTTATTGTTACTACGAAGAAATTAGTAATTATAGAATATTTAAGATCTACGTTAGAGGTACCTACTTATGTATTTTTAGCAACACGTAACTGCAGCAAACAATAAAAAATGTCTCGAGCAATAATACCTACTCGCTGCAGCCGACGAAGAAAGGGCGCGAAATGCCGTCAGACTGGAAGGAGAGGAAGCTTGTCCGCGACACCCTTAGAAAATTAAAAATTGTAGTCTGGCGCCAATATAATCAAAGGCGACACCAGTGATCCCATGTCGTTGCCGGATTAGCAATTCATATATTATTGTAGACTGCAGAAAAATTCCTTCGCGGCTCTCGTTCAATAATTAACGCCACATTTGAAAACAAAACGGCGCGGTACGGCGATACCTACCCCATCAATTGAAAGTAACCTACCTACCTATATATATATCTAGGTACCTACCTAAAGCATTACACTATTTGACCAAGCGAAGCGAGATCGCCAAATCAATGCCAATTCGTCGGCGTTTGTACCTAGTTATTTGTAGTACCTATTTCAGGTTTTTAGCAGTAGTAGGTAGAGCTTTTTTGTGAAAGTTTTTTTCCGGGGAAGTACCTACCTACTACCACGATACCTATTTCTTCCGCAAAGCAGTAGTGCTCGCATTGCTATGTTCCGGTTTGTAGGGTATGGTTGCCGGTGAAATTACAGGCACATGAGACTTTTCATCTTTATGTCTCAGGGTGGCGAGTGCAGTGCAATGCCACATAGTTCGCGGTCTAGGTGGACGTGACCTAGGAGGCCTTCCTCAATACAAAGGGATTCCAATCTCTGAATACATTAATGTAAGAAGTAAAAGACCCGAGTACCTACCTACCTATGCGTACCTATTCTTTTTCTAGCTTGTACTTATTATAATAAATTGTGTTTATATGCACAGGCACACATCAATAAGTGTGTTTTCAGTTTTTGTAAATAGCCGCCGCTCGATATTGGGCGCTAATTGATATTGTTATTGTTGTTGTTATTTGTCGATATTGTTGACATGTTTGTATTATATTAAGTAGGACACAGCTTGTTAACATTTTGAAATTCGTGCTTGCTCTTCTTATAAACTTGCCGATCTGTTTTATAAATTGGCCAATCTGACTTACCTGTCTAATGTTTGTACGCTGAAAAGCAGAATCTAGCGATCTTACCTATACCTATCAACCTAACATCTAATGCAATTGTATTTTACCTAGATTCATAAGCAATAAATGATTTATGATTTAAGTAAAACAAATCGTAATCATTCTCTGCCCATAGACCACACAAGAGTTCTATTTTGAAAGTAACTAGAGTTGCCAAAATAATATCGATAGACATTGATAGTCACTGAGCTAGAGCTTGGTGCAACAATGCAGCTTTCCCTTACGTAATCGCGATTAATAACAATCTTCGGTTACCCACTAGGGCGAGTGAACAACTATCATCAGTTAGTCACTGAAGACGAAAAAGATAGGGAATCGGGGGGCTGGTGTTATGTAAGATAATAAACACACTTATTAATAAATAAATAATTAAATAAATAATGCTAGACAGTTTACACAACATTATCTAGCCCCAAGCTAAGCATAGCTTGTGTTATGGGTACTAGATAACTGATATACTTAATACAATACATTAAATACATAGATATTTTTTATTATACATAGGAAATACCCAGAACACCCTGAACAAATATCTGCGATCGCACAAATATTTGTTCCGAGGCGGGAATCGAACCCACCACCTCCTGCGTCGCAGGCCAACCTTCGCCCGCCGCGCCACAGAGGTCGTCAAGAAATGAAAGATACGAAAAAGCACAGCAACTAATCCTGGAAAAAACATACAGAACTCAAGTTCCAAGTATGGATTTTGACCAGGTTGAGTACGAAGTCATCTGTTGATTTAAATGTTTCCTACATCACAAAGCTACCTTGATATCTACTAAAAGAGTACAAAGCGCCTCCTGGGAGGATACATGGCATCATCCGCATAATCGATTACGAATACCTCCCACATGAGAGCCTGGTGATGAACCAGAGGCTTATGGTCCTGAAAGAATATCCGGGGAATAGCATGACGCCAAGAGAGGTGTGGGATTCGCTCGCAGCTGCTGTTCTGCAAACATACTTACGTCAAATGGCGGATAGAGAAATATACCAGGTGTTATGTAAGAAAATAAACACACTTATTAATGAAACATACGAAAAAGCACAGCAACTAATCCTGGAAAAAACAAACAGAACTCAAGCTACCTAGTATAAAAAACACCCCGTTCTCTGGCAAATGCACGAATTGGCCTACATTCCATGATTTGTTTGAATCAATTATACACAAAAATCAAGCTTTGGATGATGTTTAAAAATTACATTATTTAAAGACAAATGTTACCGGAGAAACAGAACAACTACTGAGAAATATACCAATAACTGGTCAAAATTACTCAATAGAATGGAGCACGCTTCAGAAAAGGTACAACAATAATATGTAAATTTCCAACTGCATATTTAGGAAGTTATTTGAGTAGTATTACATCAGAATCGGCATACAACATAAAACAACTTTAACAAAGACAAACCAAACACAAGCAACCAACACAACCCAGTGTCACACTTCTCAAACAACCCTAGCCAAGTAGTATTAGCCACAGCACTAGTAGACGTTCAAACCAATAAGAGACAAAAACAGGTCTACCGTGCTCTCATTGATCAGGAGTCCCAGAGTTCATTTGTGTCAGAGTACTTCGTTCAGGCAACTGGCCTGAAGAAAATTACAAACAACAATGAATTCAACCTTAGTGAAGGCAAGACATTACAATCAAAATCTACAGTGGAAATTGTGATTAAATCTCGATGCAAACCTAACTTCACAGTAGATATACAGCATATGTAATTAGCTACATCACAATGGACTTACCACAAAACCATTTCACTTTGCTCAACTGGCCGGAGTTAGTACAAGTACCAGAAAGACGCCTCGATGAACGAATCAGCCCATTAAACAGATGGAAATTAATACAACAAATGATGACTCACGTTTGGACTAGATGGTCAACTGAATTTCACACATTGCAACAAAGATATAAATGGCAAGAAAAAACAACCCCGATCAAAACAGGGGACATTGTGTTAATTAAAGAGTCAGGAATGCCTCCGATAAAAGGGCTTATGGCCAAGGTTATTGACACCCATCCAGGTCCGGAGGGTCAAGTCAGAGTGGTTATGCTTCAAGGCAAAGGAGTCTTGTTCAAGCGATCAGGAGGGCAATTCTCGTGCTTTAGAGATCAAGTCGAGTTCGACATATGTCGAAAAAAGATGGCGAATGTCGAATAAAATCTTAATTTGCTATTCTCGTGATGTCACAAATAGACATAAGTCGACCAAAATCATTCATCGAATACGATTTGATGGTTATTGTGACATTTTATTTATCATTCGACATTTCGGCACGACATTTCTCTACGGATCTCAATGATTACGTTCCGTTTCCTCTATAGTTTCATCGAAAACTCGAAAAAGCAAAGTAGTAAGGGATTTGAGGCATAAGAAATACACACGAAATAAGTTTCAGTTTGGTTGTACGAATTTATCACGTAATTTTATTTATTTGAGTTTTTAGATTTCAAATATTTTCATAATAAGTCTACGTACGTGAAACGTAACGATTGGTCCATAAGTCAGTCAGTGTCTTTCTACAGACAATATTCAGAAGCCATTAAAAGAAGAGAAGAAGAAGAAGAAGACAGGCAAAAAATAAACGAAATCAAATATCCAACCTAGAAATCCATGAAAACATAAATAATTAAAATGCAGAATGCTAAAAAAGCATAGCGCAGAAAACGAGACTCCTAGAGGCAGATCAAAAGTTGCGTCAGGGAAAAATTTCCGCAACATTTTCGAAAAAAGAAGCTTGTCGGTGGCGTGGAACCTCGGCCGCCGCATTTTCCGCAGACTCGACCACACCATTAACAAAGTCCACAATAAATTCATCAGACATGATGATCTACCACACAGACAAGTTAGGAGTAGGTACTTCAACTAAGTCAGCTGACAAAACAATGTAACAAAATGCTCAGAGTACTTTAAATATATATAAACTAGCTGACCCGCTCGCGACTTCGTCCGCGCGTAGATTAGACGTAATACCTACCCTACTCGTACTATGCATGCTGTAGGTAAATAGTTGTTGGTACAAATATCAGCCTGTAGGTATAAGTCCACTGCTGGCCATAGGCCTCCGGCCTCCGCCATAAAATGCCACAATGAACGTCCAAAGCCGCCTCCATGCAACGACTTCCTGCGACTTTTAACATGTCGTCGGCCCATCGAGGGGGCTTTCTACTCGTCCGGTTCAAGGTTGCCACTCGAGAGCAATTATTCCTCAACGGTTGTTGGTTCTGCGAGCTATAATATGATCTGCCCATTAACACTTCAACTTGCTAATTTTGAGAGCCATGTCAGTGGTCCCGATTCTTCTACGGATCTCTTCGTTTCGGATTCAGGAACCTCCGAGCACAGCTCTCTTCATAGCTCTTCATTCTTCTTTCATTCTTCGTTGACATTTCACTTTATTTTGACAGTTAAGTACAGAGCTGGCGCCATCTATTTTCAAGGCATGATGTGAAATGGCCGTGAAATTGATTAAATTCGTTATATTGAGATGTTTGCATGTCATAATGGCAGCGTAACTATGGAAGAGTTTGTATGGGAAAATTAAGACACTCAGAAGCCTATAAGAAAATAAAAAGAAGAAGAAGAAGAACGGTACATTGACGAAATTGTTTGGAGCACTCCTCAGAAGCCATTATTATAAGAAGAGAAGAAGAAGTACGCGTATCGAACGCTTGACATGTTTGCATGTCAAAATCGCGTAACTATGGAATTGTTTGCATGTCAAAATGTCGTAACTATGGAATTAAATAAAATTAATAAAATTGTAATTTGAGTATTTTCCTCGCAATTTTTCCAAATTTATCTCCTTTAAAACCTTTCCTGAACTTCCACAAATATTTCAAAACCAAAGTTAGCCAAATCGGGTTGATTTTTATGTTGATTAAGTTGACAAAATGGCTGCGTTCATTCGACTTTTCTTTCGACATACCATCTCTAACGTTTGGAACCACTCGTTGCGTGTCGAATGATTTTGGTCGACATATGTCTATTTGTGACATCACGAGAATAGCAAATTAGGATTTTATTCGACATTCGCCATCTTTTTTCGACATATGTCTAATTCGACTAATCTCTAAAGCACGAGAATTGCCTTCCAGCATCGATTAGCTGGTCGTGCTTCCAATACAACATTAAGAAGAGAAGAAAGACAGATCCAGGAAGAAAGGAGTTCATGGCCGGCAGCATGTCCAAGTATCCGAACAGAAATATCAACTGTCAACCAAACAATCCTGAATGTCCTGTTTGTCCTGAATGTCAAACAATAATCAGTCTGCAACCATATCTGGTAAGATTCTCATATTAATTAAGGGTTTTTGACGATATTGTGACCTTATTAGTAGTAGTAGAGCTTTTTTGTGAAAGAGTTCGTCCGGGGAAGTATTACCACCATACCTATTTCTGCCGCAAAGCAGTAGTGCTCGCATTGCTGTGTTCCGGTTTGAAGAGTAAGGGTGCCGGTGAAATTACAGGTACATGAGACTTTTCATCTATGTCTCAGGGTGGCGGGCGCAGTGCAATGCCACATAGGGTGCGTCCTAGGTGGACGTGCCCTATTAGGTAATGCACTGTTCGTAGGCAGAGGTTACCTCTTAACATCAGGTGGGCCTCTGGCTTGATCCGTCATCCAAGAAGTATAAAAAAAAAACAAAAAAATTACTAAGAAAATGGTAGATTTTAACAAATCAGACCATTTTGTAGTATAAATTGAATTACATTGTTTATAAACGTGCTACTCGACGCGGAACAAATCTTGCAATTCTGAAGCAGTATGTTTATTCTCTTTTTGAAATACGGTAATTCTATTGACAGTTTATAATATTTAAGCTGTATTTAGTGCTTGATCGTCGGTGAGTGCGTACCTTTAGCGCTGATCGTACGCGCGCAATAGGGCAATGCGCGTCAGTCGACCGACGAGCTCGACCGACGGTGAGTGCGTAACTTTAGCGCTGATCGTACGCGCGCAATAGGGCAATGCGCGTCAGTCGACCGACGAGCTCGACCGACGGTGAGTGCGTACCTTTAGCGCTGATCGTACGCGCGCAATAGGGCAATGCGCGTCAGTCGACCGACGAGCTCGACCGACGGTGAGTGCGTACCTTTAGCGCTGATCGTACGCGCGCAATAGGGCAATGCGCGTCAGTCGACCGACGAGCTCGACCGACGGTGAGTGCGTACCTTTAGCGCTGATCGTACGCGCGCAATAGGGCAATGCGCGTCAGTCGACCGACGAGCTCGACCGACGGTGAGTGCGTACCTTTAGCGCTGATCCTACGCGCGCAATAGGGCAATGCGCGTCAGTCGACCGACGAGCTCGACCTACGGTGAGTGCGTACCTTTAGCGCTGATCGTACGCGCGCAATAGGGCAATGCGCGTCAGTCGACCGACGAGCTCGACCGACGGTGAGTGCGTACCTTTAGCGCTGATCGTACGCGCGCAATAGGGCAATGCGCGTCAGTCGACCGACGAGCTCGACCGACGGTGAGTGCGTACCTTTAGGGCTGATCGTACGCGCGCAATAGGGCAATGCGCGTCTGTCGACCGACAAGCTCGACCGACGGTGAGTGCGTACCTTTAGCGCTGATCGTACGCGCGCAATAGGGCAATGCGCGTCAGTCGACCGACGAGCTCGACCGACGGTGAGTGCGTACCTTTAGCGCTGATCGTACGCGCGCAATAGGGCAATGCGCGTCAGTCGACCGACGGTGAGTGCGTACCTTTAGCGCTGATCGTACGCGCGCAATAGGGCAATGCGCGTCAGTCGACCGACGAGCTCGACTGACGGTTCTTGTCAGTGCGACGCGACGCAGCTTTGAGTCATCATTACTTTGAATAGTAGAACTGCTCGGACGTGTGTTTTTCAATCTATTCCAAACAGTTCTACTTCACCTTAAAGTAGAACATCTTGCAAGAAAACTTCCACGAGGTTCTACTAGTAGAACCAATAGTAAAACCTCTTGGAAAAGAGGAGCGTACGCGCGTAGCAATACATCAGCGCTATATTGTAGTCGTTCGTATGATTTCACTGATATAGCTACGTTCAACCGACGACGGCGAGCGCTGACAGTTGGGCACTAAACAGAGCCAGAAAGTTGAAACTATCAAAAAAGATTTGTAAAATCGTCCCTGGCATATAGTACAAGTACCCGGCTTTAAAGACGATTGCACTCATCTGGATATGATGTGACAATGGCTGAAAAGAAAGCTAGATGTATTATCTGTACGATATAATTGTGCAACCAGCTCCAAACTTGCCGCACTGCCCGGCTACGAAACTGACTGCCTGACAGTGCATCATCTGGATTTTGATCAGAAGCCCAACATGTCACGTCCACCATAGACTAACTAAACACAATAGACTGCTAATCTCATACAAGAAAACGTGACTCAAAAAAGGTCAATTCCAGGCTATTTCTAGATGGCGCTGGAAAATTCATTCAATCAGCATTTTAAAGCAATAACCTAATCTCTTTAAAAATAAACATTTAAATTTCTAATTTATTTTTTAATTATGAAACTATGGTCGCAAAACATGTTTTATCGATCGATTCGAAATACATGTAAAAATTATTTCAGTCGTTTATAGCAGATTCAAAACAGCGACATCTAGCGTCATTGTAGGCAATCATTCATCGATGCACGTTTTCTTGTATGAGATTAGCAGTCTATTGTGTTTAGTTAGTCTATGCGTCCACCTAGGACGCGCCCTATACGGCATTGCACTGCGTCCGGCACCCTGAGACAAAGATAAAGTCTCATGTGCCTGTAATTTCACCGGCACCCATACCCTACAAGCCGGAATACAGCAATGCGAGCACTACTGCTTTGTGGCAGGAATAGGTATGCTGGTAGTTCATCGCCGGACGAACTGTTTCATGAGAGCTTTACTACTAACAAAATTACTAATTTGATTATGGAAAACCCATATACCATAGTATTATATGGTGACGCCTCGTGCAGCAGCGGACGACTAAAGGCGATGTATGTAGCTTTATTTTAGCCACGTCCCATAAACATCCAGATGATTGTTTCAACTCTTAGGCCGGATCTTAAATTAATAATTACATTAAAGCTAAGTTTTAAATTAAAGACTATAATAAGCTATTGTATATGTTCATGGGGAGGGGCTGCAAAGACATTTATGTTAGAAATTGAGCGCGCGCAAAGAGCTCTCCTCAAAACTATGTTGTATTTGCCATTCCGCTTCTCTACGAAAATCCTATATAACCAGGTTAGGGTATTTAGTGTTCGCAAGTTGTATATTTACCAGTGCATTCGCCGATATCACCGTCTTACTGTCCCAACATTAATACTAAATCAAAAAAGAAGAAACCTTTACCCGGTTCCACATACTCGTTGTTATATAGCTCGGTGTCACTACTCTTATAACGCACCCCGCTTATACAAAAACATTGATTCCAGATTGTGTATCAATCAGTGCAGCAACTACCAACTAAAAGCTATTTTAATTCAATGGTTAGAGTCCTTTGACTACTATCAAACTGAGAACTTAATTAACTAGCGCACACACCCTCTCAACACAACCTCATACACACACCTACATCCACACTCACCCACACACCCTGCGGGTTCTCCTGTGATACCCAGACTCTTAAGAGACTGGTGGTAGCAGGAGAGCCTGCGCACATATTCAACTTCACTTTTCACACACGCTACACCCACACACCACACACCACACACAACACACTCACACACTACACTAACATAATACACCCTAACTTTTACACTCACTCTCACCGCCACCCATTTTCATCAAATTGCAAATGTAAAAATTGTGCTATTTTAATTGGGAGAGAACTGTTTCCTGGGCCACAGCTTACGCTTTTCCGGGAGACAGGGCTTCAACTTTATCTGTGTAACTTTAATTTAGTCAAATAAATGATTTATGATTATGATGATTATGAAAGCGCTTTAAAGCAGCAATCATTATTAAATTGCATCATTTTATAATTTCGCATTGGGTATAGAATAACTTTAATTATCTTAGTCGTTCCATTATACTCTATATTTAAGGCTAATTCATACATACATAAACCACGCCTGCGTCCTGGAGTGGTAGGTAGAACCACTGATATTCACATTCTACAATCCTCATTCACTCTCATTATATTCTCTTAGCATGCTCGTCGGTTTAGGACTGGATTTGGTAGTCGACCGACGGTGAGTGAGTACCTTCAGCGCTGATCATACTTGGTCAGCGTCGCGCTAAACGCGCGTATATATCGCAATAGCGCGTCAGTTGCCCGACGGTAGTCGTCAGCGCGAGGCGACGGAGCGTACGCGCGTAGCAATTCATCAGCGCTACACTATAATCTTTCGTATGCTAACAAAAAATTAAAAATGTTAGGTCAAAAGTTTCCCCTTTTCAAGTTTCAAATGATTTGGACAGCACTAAAATTGCTAAAACGATCCCCATAGCCATTTGTCACCGCAAACGACATTTCGACTCCAATCCGGTTTTTGTTATTCCGATTGGTTCCAAATTACTAACCAGTACTAAGCCCTTAGGTATGCAAGCTGAGCTAGTTTGGGGGCCGCGGCCCGCACCGCCCGCCACCCCGCGAGATCCCCGCCGTTGCTCTGCGCAAGTACATTTGTTCCACAATTGTATAGATTGTAACATTTGTTTGGGGGCCGCGGCCCGCACCGCTCGCCACCCCGCGAGACCCCCGCCGTTGCTCTGCGCAAGTACATTTGTTCCACAATTGTATAGATTGTAACATTTGTTTGGGGGCCGCGGCCCGCACCGCCCGCCACCCCGCGAGACCCCCGCCGTTGCTCTGCGCAAGTACATTTGTTCCACAATTGTATAGATTGTAACATTTGTTTGGGGGCCGCGGCCCGCACCGCCCGCCACCCCGCGAGACCCCCGCCGTTGCTCTGCGCAAGTACATTTGTTCCACAATTGTATAGATTGTAACATTTGTGCTGGTGGATGTTTGTCAATGTGGATTATTATTAAAACCAGAGACTCTCAAGCCGCAGATTCCCCCTTTTTTAAAAAAGATTCTCTAAAGGGGATTATGGGCCAATGTACATTATCACCAATCAACTTTCAACTTACAGTGCCCTCACACAACGCATGTAAAATTTACTTGTTTCTATGTAAAACAGTCAAATTTTTAATTTGTTGTGTGTGTTAATGGATGGCGAAGAGAATAGCTCCGGTTTATAGTCCAATATCCACATGTTCTACCTTCAGATGTAGAATATGATGGCCGGTATCTGGCCATCCTCCACCGAGGTTCCGTTGTTGTTGCCGGCTGCGTATGAGAACTGGAACACCACCTTCTCTCCGTTGTTGCAATCAACGGTGACACGACGCAGCCCCTTGGTGCCATAGTAAGAGTCGGTGCCCTGTAATTAATGTTTTGAAAGTTAGTATAACCTCTGTCACAAGAGTTATGGTGTCCGGCCTGAGAACCGAATTGTGGATGTCGTAAAACCAGACTATACCCTAGTTCAGAATGCGAGATATTTTTTGTAAAAAAACGAATGTCACCGTCAAAGAGACAAGCCAGTGGTAAAAAATTGTTTTTGCGTGGATCATATTTTACTAGTACTGACCCGCGGCTTTTCCTACGGTATTCAATTTTTGTAATATCCGCCAGCGGGTTCGCTCGCGCAGTATGTACCTTCAATTTGCGGCAAATAAACACAAGCCCACTATCTACCTAAGTTTATCTGACGAGTCAATGTGTCACTACCTACCTAAGTTTATTTGACGAGTCAATGTGTAAACGGCAAAATGTTATATATAACTCTTACCTATTGATCAGCATGACCATTCCATTGTAAAACTGTGCGAAAATCACATTCGTATTCGTCAAATGAGGAGAAACGAATGAAATTAACAAAATGGGGACCGGCTTTCAAAACAAAGCCCATTGTTTAGAATCTCTGCAGTGTTCCAAGTAACATGAAATATTTTCTACTAACAAATATATTTTTGCTTGATAACTTTGTTACTAACCAAAATAACCCAAAAATATATACGACAAAATATTGATTACTTTATAGTTTATCAGATCTGAGTTAGAATAACATGCCTAGCCTGTTTATTGGCCTAATTTAATAAACTACCATAGAGCACCTATTTTTTTGCTATGGTTTTTGTTTTGGCCCTTTCTTTACAAAAAATATAGGGTATAGGTGATCCGTCTGAGCGTGGTGAATGAGCAAAAATGCTATACAACTTGCTCCAGGAACAAGGTGCGTTTGTAAAAAACCTTTAGGCCTTTCGATAAATAGATTTTACTAAGTCCTTTAGGCCTTTAGATAAATAGATCTTACTAAGCACGCACTAATGGTAACATTATCCCTGTCACTAATGCTTAGCATTATCCGTGTCACTTTCACACGCATGTCAAATCAAGCGCTTACTAATGCTTAGCATTATCTCTGTCTCTGCCAAGAGAGGGACAGAGAGGGAATTACGTAATGCAAAGCATTAGTACGTGCTAAGTTGCATGTATTTATCTCAGCCTTAGAATCTCCAACAAAAGTCCGACAAATCTATTGAGATGTTTTCTTTACTGTTGAAATTTATGAGTACAACAATGCATGAACAATGGCCAAATTTCAGATAAAATTTGTGAAAAAACGCGAATTTCCGGAGACAATTTACACTGAATTTGTTTCTCAAAATTTGAATTTATTATTTTACCTGTTTGTTTAAAACATTTAAAGAAAAAAATTTTATAAGACCTTAATCACGTAAATAAATCAATAAATAATGCTGGACAGTTCACACAACATTATCTAGCCCCAAGCTAAGCAGAGCTTATGTCATGGGTACTAGATAACCGATATACTTAATACAATACATTGCATAGATAGATATGTTTTATTAAGCATAGAAAGTACCCAGAACACCTTGAACAAATTTCTGCAGATCGTACAAATATTCGTTCCGAGGAGGGAATCGAACTTGCAACCTTCGCCCGCCGCGCCACAGAGGTAAGAGTTTGTATGGTAAGTTTGACGGGTTGGCCGCTCTTATGTTCACCTTTAATTTAGCACTGGCGATGTAGGAGGTGCTGGGCAGGATCTCGACGGGCTCCTTGAACATGGCTCGGAAGGTGTCGTCGGTGCCGTCGCAGCAGAATGTGGTCGTGTTCGAACCACACACTTTCTTTGTCGCTAAGTGAATTATCTGAAAGTTAATACATTTATTTGTTGTGATTATGACATATCTCCTTTTGCATTCTATGGGAAGGCCTTATTCAGCAGTGGACGTCTAAAGGCTGCTGATGTAGGATGAAGGGCCACGCGACATATCGCGGCGAACATGGAGAGAAAAACTACATTTAAAGTGGGATATAACTCAAAATTACCAATCTTAGATTCGATTTTTAACTGACTAAATCAAGTACAATATTCAAATTAAAAATATGCATGGATACTTCATTATAATAGCGAGGGATCACCCAGACAGAAACACAATAGGACAAAATATTCTCTATAACAAAAAAAAACACAAAGTTACCTCTAACTTTTGGCTAGATTCGATTGCTTGTCAGATTCAGTACAGATTATTGGGTCAAAAATTTGATAAATAAAATCAATACAATAAAACGGAGGGATGACGCACGGGGTTTTTTAAAATTATCTTTATTTCACGTGATATTCAATAAAAACCGCTTTTTCGAGCGGCGCGTGCAGTTTTTTTTTGTATGAAGATTTCTGCCTGGCGGGATCGCAGTCTTAAGGTAGGTTTAGACGAAGACTATTTTCAGCCGCCTAAATTACGGAGCCTGAAAAAGGCACCGTATAAACACTTTCGTTGCCATTTATTCGCGGCATGCCAGCGCTGGCGCGGAATAGAACACGCGCCCATTTTTTGGCGCAAGTGACCTACGCCGGGCGTAGGTTGTAATACGCCCGTGTCTCTCGCTGCCCCCGCGGCTATTTTTCGGACTCACTCGGCTTCGTGTGCGTCAAGCTAGCGACCCCCAAATCGAATTCAGGGTTTTCTTCCCGGCCAATAAATAGTGCATAAATAGTGCCAAATAGTGCCTTTAGTTAAATAATTAGTGCCTCAATACTTTAGAAGTTATAAGCTAAAGAATGGGGGGTCGCCAGCTTGACGTCACGATAGCGACCCCCACCTGTAACTCAGCAACCACAGCACGTACGACTTAGCTTTATATCTCAAAAAATAGTGCCTAATTAGTGCCTAAGACCTGCAAAACCTCAGCAACGAGGCTGCAACAGAATAGAAGATATTTGATATTCTTTCTGAGACTATTGGCTTCATGGCGTCGGTCTTCACTGCCCTCACTGCCGCGCCAATACAGCAACTGACAACATTAATTTCTTAAATTTTGACGTTTTTCCATAGCTCAAAAAATAGTGCCTAATTAGTGCCTTAGACCAGCAAAACCTCAGCTACGAGGCTGCAACAGAACAGAAGATATTTGATATTCTTTCTGAGATTATTGGCTTCATCGCGTTGGTTTTCGCTGCCCTCACTGCCGCGCCAATACGGTAACTGACATGACAACATTCTTTTCTCTACATTCCGCGACGCATTTCATTGGTCGGCAGATAATTGAACAGAAAATAAAGGCTCGTTTACACTAATACAACAGTCATCATCAATATTATCAGCCTGCAGAAGTTCACTGCTAGACTTGTATGTAACTGTTGGGTGTTATGTTTTGTTATGATAAAGGCCTCCCCCATAATATGATGCCACGAAGAACAGTCTTGGCCCGCCTGCATCTACCAGAAATCTAAATGTGAATTGAGGTAAACACAAACTCAAATAGTACCTATCTATGGTTTTTTTTTTATTTCTGTCTCTCTGCCTGTATCTATCTTTGAAAAATCATCACGCTGAAACTAATTTACGGATTTTAATGATTCTTGGTATAGTTATACCATATATGAAGTTAATGCCTAAAATATTTAAGAAAAAACGAAAGAGTTCTTGATGTAGAATAGATAGTGTTGTCTGTAGGGGAAAACTCCGGTACTCCGGAACTACCGAAACGATTCCAAAAGTTATTTCACTTACAGGAGGACTTACAGGTTCATATTATCGCCAAGTGCTACATTTCAGTAGCTTCCGTCTGCGGCTGCGCTCGCGTTATGGGTAGTTCCATTCAAATCCGTGTTTTAAGCATACCTTATAGTGTGGTATGGTATTTGAAAGATATAATCTATTGTCAGAATTGGAAAAACCAGCCACATTTTTTTTTCTTTTTTCATAATCTTTATCTGAAGTTTCCTGTAATCACTGAATAAGAATCTGCTGTCAGAAATGAAAAAGTGGGCACCATTTTGAACTTTTTGGTTTCCTAACCGTGTGCTTTCAAAATTGATATTTGAGGGTCCCTGCCCTGTTATAACTGAACAAGAATCTGCTGTCAGAAATGAAAAAAAAACTATTTTGAACTTTGTTTTTATTCCCATCCAAATGCTTTCAAAATCGATATCTGGAGGTCCCTAGAGTAAGAGAACACAAAGATCTGGGTTTGATATATTAATCAGGCTCCAGGATGTGATGTTGACCAACCAGCATGCTAATGAACAGGTTCTAGGATACTTCTAAAGCCGAATCATCAAATTTTGAGTTCTAACTTTACATTAAGACTGACATGACAATGTGTCTTTCTGCTGCAGATTCCAAGGTCTGATAATGATCAGAACAGGATGAATATAATCTAGGGTGAATGCAACGATGCATAAATTCCATAAGTGTTCCGTATGTTAAAATCCCACGGTAGGTACGGTTTTATTTTATTTTTGATTGAATACTTTGACAATCGATATCTGAGTTACCTGGGTTAACTTATCTCACTTACTTTTGAAATACCCCTACCGGTAGTTCATGGGGCCCTCTTTCAACGGCTTTCTGTGAATGACAATGACTACATGAAAAATTACAACCAGATCCTACATAAGTACTAAAAATTAAGAAAATTAGATGTGTGTTCGTTACTCAATCACGCCATAACCACAGTTTTTTTAATTTATTTTTATATAACTTGATGGTCAGCGGTACCCTCTGCCTATGAACAGTGCATTATCACATAGGTCACGTCCACGTAAGACGCACCCTATGTGGCATTTCATCGCACCCGCCACCCTGAGACATAAAGATGAAAAGTCTCATGTGCCTCTAATTTCACCGGCAACCATACTCTTCCAACCAGAACACAGGAATGGGAGCACTACTGACTGCTTTGTGGCAGAAATTGGTATGGTGGTAGTACTTCCCCGGATGAACTCATACACAAAAAAGATCTACTACTACTACTAAAAACTACTGCTGACTGAATCAATTTCGATAAAATTTCTTATTGAATAATACAGCTTAGTGACAGCCTGACAGACAGACAGGCAAACAGACGGAGGCGGAGTAATAGGGTCCTGTTTTACCCTTTGGATACGGAACCCTAAAAATTACCAGTTTCCCCCACAGACAACACTATCTATCCTACAGGAACCCTTTCGTTTTTCTTAAATATTTTAGGCGTTAATTCTATAGTATATGGTATAACTATACCAAGAATCATTAAAATCCGTCAAGTAGTTTCAGCGTGATGATTTTTCAAGGATACATATAGGCAGAGAGACAGAAATAAAAATAAACCATAGATTGGTTTTATTTGAGTTTGTGTTTACCTCAATGCACATTTAGATTTCTGGTAGATGCAGGCGGGCCAAGACTGTTCTTTGTGGCATCATATTATGGGGGAGGCCTTTATCATAACAAAACATAACACCCAACAGTTACATACATGTCTAGCAGTGAACTTCTGCAGGCTGATAATGTTGATGATGACTGTTGTATTAGTGTAAACGAGCCTTTATTTTCTGTTCAATTACCTGCCGACCACTGAAATGCGACACGGAATGTAGAAGAAAGAATGTTGTCTTGTCAGTTACCGTATTAGCGCGGCAGTCAGGGCAGCGAAAATCAACGCGATGAAGCCAATGGTCTCAAAAGAATATCAAATATCTTCTGTTCTGTTGCAGCCTCGTAGCTGAGGTTTTGCTGGTCTAAGGCACTAATTAGGCACTATTTTTTGAGCTATATAAAAACGTCAGAATTTAAGAAATTAATGTTGTCAGTTGCCGTATTGGCGAGGCAGTGAGGGCAGCGAAGACCGACGCCATGAAGCCAATAGTCTCAGAAAGAATATCAAATATCTTCTATTCTGTTGCAGCCTCGTTGCTGAGGTTTTGCAGGTCTTAGGCACTAATTAGGCACTATTTTTTGAGATATAAAGCTAAGTCGTACGTGCTGTGGTTGCTGAGTTACAGGTGGGGGTCGCTATCGTGACGTCAAGCTGGCGACCCCCCATTCTTTAGCTTATAACTTCTAAAGTATTGAGGCACTAATTATTTAACTAAAGGCACTATTTGGCACTATTTATGCACTATTTATTGGCCGGGAAGAAAACCCTGAATTCGATTTGGGGGTCGCTAGCTTGACGCACACCTCGGCTTCGAACACATCGCGGCCAGTCGCAAGCACGCCTCCGTGCCGTAAAGTAAATTAGGGTCAGTGCTGCCACCTTAGCGCTTTCGGAGTTAGATCTAGCGCTTTTTTGGGACACTTAGCGCTGAAATTTTTATATTAACTCCTAGCTGAATATATAAGGCGTTATTATGACAGACCAAACTTAGTAAAAACACGTCGCAAACTCGGCAAAAAGTAGGAAGTAAGCAGCAACACCGCAATTCGTTAAGCTTCCGTTCCTTTCCTTATGTTTTATATACACATATCCACACCATGGGAAGCGCAGTAGAGGCAGGCATGTAAAGCGCTGGGAAGACAATTTGCCCAAGGGATGGCGCTGAACAAGCCCAGACCGTGTGCGATGCCACAAAATGGAGGAGGCCTATGTCAAAAGAAAACCTAACTCACAAATTACCGGTGTCATAATTTAATATTTAGAGTAAGATAGAGATAAGTGATTAGATAGGTAACCGATAAATGATAAATTGTATCAGTAAGCGAATAAAGACTATTTTTATTTTATTTTTGTTTATTACATGAAAGAAAGCGCTCAATAGTGGAAGGAAGCAAGGGAACCTTTGCCATAATAACTGCACTCTAGAAGAGACACTCAAAGCAGCACTTAATACCTATTCATTCCTGCAGCTAAGTCTACTAGTAAGTAAAGGCTGGCAGAGCGGAGCAGGTGAATGAAGCATTGCATAAATCTCACTATGAAGGTAATTGTACCCACCTACTTACGGTATGATTACTATTTCACGCCAGGTAGTTAAGATAATATGTTATAATTTTGGAGTTGTTGCGTTACATACTCACGCAGTAACAGTAAAGGTTACAAACTTGATGTTGATGCAGTTATTACTTGAGGATGTAATCTAAATAAATCATAGACGAGAAACACGATTGGTAAAACTTTTCTCGACAGCTTTATTTTTTGAAATTGGCTCTCTTAAGTTTAGGTCGCTCCTTCGATTAAAGAAAATATTAAGCGTAAATTTGTAGGTAATCAAAATACTTAAATTAATTATAGATAATTTATTTGTTATATTTGCTACTTTAGAAGCAAAACTAAGTTTTATCATTTGTCACTTACGTCAGTTACATCCGAGCTGAAGAAATCTATACCTCATCTCTTCCTGGTTTAAGTGAGCAATAGCGCTGTCACTTTTTTGCCGCTATTGTTTTCTTGCTAGACTCCGCCCATTCAGTATTTTAAAATATCGCCTCAAGTTAGATGCTAATAATGATGGTACGTAGGTATGAAATGACAGACAATCCTGTCAGTCACTGCGGGCGAGCGCGGATTTCGAGTAGCGTGGCGGAAGTAGGTATTTATCTCGGCGGCATCTGCACACGCCAAGGATGACGATAGTACCACTTCTAGTTAGTTATTAGTTATTCGTATGCCTTTGCTTTGCCGTGGAACGTTACAGGCTCATAATAAAATCCCACTTATACATAAATGTCTTTGGATGTTTGTATGTTTGTAACTCAATCACGCCGACGACGCGGTCGAACCGATTTTGGTAAATTTGGTATACCTACAGATAAATGATGACCATGATTAAGCCATAGCCTACTTTTATTAGGTAAAACGCGAGAGATACCGCGGGCGGACACAAGTAATAAATAAATAGTCACAGTTATGTAACCAAAAATCTTATGTAGTTAAGTAGTAAATTAACGTTAGCAAAACAGACAGAAGTAGGTATTATACCTTTATAAATACAGCAGTCAGTCCCTATCTTACAGATGAAAGGTTTTTTTCATAACTCTAGCTATCTCTATTATCAGAGTAACTTTATCATCATTAACAGTGGGTCGCTTATACTACTGGACAATTATATCTCTGCATAGAACACCACAACATGACAAACAGACGACTTATAACAACACTATAACGACTTATAACCATCGACATATTAACTATAGTGACTTTAGTTTTGACTTATCCAGCAGGATTGATCTTTTGAACCCGACCATGGATACAGAGCAATTATGGTTGGGTATCCTAAATGCAATTAGTTCTACCACTGACAAGCATGCTCCAGAGAAAAAAATTAAGAGTAGACACCGAATAAACCATGGATTAATGATTGTATTCTTAAACTTGTGTCTAAAAAGAAATTATTATGGGATAAATACAAGACCTCTGGAATAGAACTTGACTATGCTAACTACAGGGAGGTCAATAATAAATGTGTTGCGCTGACTAGAAAAGAGAGAAGTCAGTATGAAGCAATAATTTTGGATTATGGTGACAAAGCTTTTTACTCCTACATTCGTCGATACACTGCTTCAAAAGTTAGCTTTCCGGCCGCGCTTAGAAGCTCTAATGGTGACCTGGTCACTGCTCCGGGTGACATTGCAAATGTCTTCTCTGAGGAATTTCTAAAAGCTTACTCCAAGGAACTGGTAATGGTTAATCAAGTTGACTTTAACTCTGCTGATGTGGAAAGCAGCCTATCTGATGTCCTGTTTACTGAAAGTGATGTGAGGAAAGTTATCTCTAATCTAAATTTTCAGTCTTCACCAGGTCCAGATCACATAGGTACTGAACTGTATCTTGAAAAACTGTGCAGAAACTCTTAGTGCTCCCCTTGCTGTTTTAATGAACAAGTCCTTCGAGAGTGGTTATGTACCACAGGACTGGAAGCATGCTGTGGTGACTCTGTAAAAAGGGTGATAAAACTCAGCCTGGCACCTTTCGTCCTATCACCCTAACTAGTATCATTGTGAAAATTATGGAAAAGATTATCAGTCAGAATTTAACTTTATTTCTGAACCAGGAATGTATTGTCTCCACCAAGCAACATGGATTTGTAAGGAGAAGATCCACTATTACCAACTTGCTAGCCTGTTTGCACTCGTGGACTAATGAACTTGACATGAAGAACCCGGTTGACGTTTTGTACCTTGATTTTGAACGTGCTTTTGATAGGGTTCCTCACCAGCGTTTGCTAGTTAAACTGAATCACTTTGGGATACGTGGTAGTTTGCTGAAATGGATTGGGAATTACCTGGCTGACAGAACATTTCAGGTGCGTGTTGGAAACACCCTGTCTAGATATAAACGAGTACTCAGTGGTGTACCTCATGGCTCAGTGCTCTCAGCCCACCTCTTCGGCATCTACATAACGGACCTAGTGGATCTCCTGGAATCTCAAGCAGCCTTTTTTGCCTATGACGGAAAGTTCTTCTCCAATCCACTAATTAACTCTGGCCAGCTACAGAATGATCTCAACCACATTCAGGAATGGACTGCCGACTGGATCATTAATCTGAATGCATCCAATGCAGTTTGCTGCACCTTGGTCATGCTAATCCCAAACTAATTTACAGTCTGAACGGAAACTCCCTTAACTCTGTTGCCTCCCAAAAGGATTTAGGGGTTTTGATTACTTCAAACGTCAAGTGGGAAGCTCATATTACCGGAAAAGTTAAAAAAGCCAACTCTTTTATTTATGTCATTCGAAGATCATTTCAAACTATGACGGTGGAAGTCTTTCGAAGAATATACAAAACTTATATAAGGCCCTTGCTGGAGTATGGTTTTCAAGTCTGGAGCCCCTTTTTTCGGAAAGATATAGACTTACTTGAGAGCGTACAACGAAAAGCCACAAAGTTTCCACAAGCCCTGCGTCGTATGTCATACACAGAAAGACTCCGCGCATTACGCCTCACTACCCTAGAGGAAAGACGTCTGCGTGGCGACCTCATTGAGACCTTCAAGATCCTCTCTAGCACTTATTGCCTGAATTTCATGAAATCTACATTTTTAAAGAAAGCTCTATGTCGTTGAGAGGGCATAGTCGCAAAATATCACGTGGACCATCCAACACAAACACTGCACAGCACTTCCTTAGTAACAGAGTGGTCCATAATTGGAATAATTTACCTGAAGATGTTGTTACTGCCACATCAATAAACGCTTTCAAGAACAAATTAGATAACTGGTTGCGAACAAACAAACTATTAACAAAAAGACATTAAAGTGTAATCTCTGCAGCGAGTGAAACTAAGACATTTCAACACTCTGAAATAGGCACATCACCGAAAGCTGCTCGTCTATAATTTTAAATAATAATAATCATAATTCATATTATCAATAAATAACTATTATTATTATAATTTGTTTATTTTTTATAAAAATGCATCTTTTGCTGATATTTCTACATCAACACAGTGTGGGGTGTCTAATTTTGGGTCACTTTTTTAAATTCCGAATTGAGTTGTCAAGCCTTTAAGACACTATGTAAAAAAATTGGAGTTCTTTCGTTACATGCTCACACACTATCAGTAAAGGTTACAAACTTGATGTTAATACAGTAATTACTTGAGGATGTAATCTAAATAAATTATAGACTAAAAACACGATTCGCGAAACTTTTCTCTATAGCTTTATTTTTTGAAATTGGCTCTTTTAAGGCGCTATAGGGCCAACGAAAATTTTTATGTCAGGGTGTGAAGCACGCGGGGTCGCCCCGCCCACTGAGCGGGACGCAGGATGCGCCGAGTTCAATGACCCGAATTCTATCGGCGGGTAAGAGCGTTTTCACACTTTCCGATCCGATATCCTTATCGGAACACATTTCCATACATTTTGTCGGTATCTGATATTGGAGACCGATAAAATGTATGAAAATTACGGCCGATAACGGTATCGCATCGGATAGTGTGGAAACTCTCTAAGGCGCCTTGCTATTATTTTCGCACATACGGTCATAAAGTAGTACAATATGCGCACAAAAAATAATAAGTTTTAGTGCTAGTAATAAATAAATAATAAAGAATTTTTACGTAAGTTTTTTTATTATTTCTGTTGGATATTTGGATAATCACATTACCTATAAAAATGGATCGTCAGGAAGGTATCTAATTGTGGCAGAAAATCAGATGTTCCATAAACAAAATAAGTACCTCATGATTCGATCCTAAGAAATTACCTCTCCGTCTCCTCCAGTGGATGTGTGCAGTGGTCTGTCCGACCTAAGACTAGGCCCTCCGACTCTTTCTGAGGAAGAGTGCAGAGGTGTGTGTCCGGCCTAAGAAATTACCTCTCCGTCTACTCCAGTGGATGTGTGCAGTGGTCTGTCCGACCTAAGAGTAGGCCCTCCGTCTCTTTCTGAGGAAGAGTGCAGAGGTGTGTGTCCGGCCTAAGAAATTACCTCTCCGTCTACTCCAGTGGATGTGTGCAGTGGTCTGTCCGACCTAAGAGTAGGCCCTCCGTCTCTTTCTGAGGAAGAGTGCAGAGGTGTGTGTCCAGCCTAAGAAATTACCTCTCCGTCTCCTCCAGTGGATGTGTGCAGTGGTCTGTCCGACCTAAGAGTAGGCCCTCCGTCTCTTTCTGAGGAAGAGTGCAGAGGTGTGTGTCCGGCCTAAGAAATTACCTCTCCGTCTACTCCAGTGGATGTGTGCAGTGGTCTGTCCGACCTAAGAGTAGGCCCTCCGTCTCTTTCTGAGGAAGAGTGCAGAGGTGTGTGTCCAGCCTAAGAAATTACCTCTCCGTCTCCTCCAGTGGATGTGTGCAGTGGTCTGTCCGACCTAACAGTATACCCTCCGTCTCTTCCCGTGGAAGAGTGTCGTGGTGTGTGTCTAGCCTAAAAAATTACCTCTTCGTCTCCTCCAGTGGATGTTTACAGTGGTCTGTCCGAACAAAGAGTAGCCCCTCCGTCTCTTCCCGTGGAAGAGTGTCATGGTGTGTCTGGCCTAAAAAATTACCTCTCCGTCTCCTCCAGTGGATGTTTACAGTGGTCTGTCCGACCTAACAGTATACCCTCTATCTCTTCCCGTGGAAGAGTGTCGTGGTGTCTGGCCTAAAAAATTACCTCTCCGTCTCCTCCAGTGGATGTTTACAGTGGTCTGTCCGAACAAAGAGTAGCACCTACGTCTCTTCCTGTGAAAGAATGCCGTGATGTGTTTCCGGCCTCAGAAAATACTTCTCCGTCTCCTCACGTGGATGTGTGAAGTGGTATGTCCGGCCTAAGAGTTACCCTCCGGTTTTTCCTATGGAAGAGTGCTGTGGTGTTTGTCGGGCCTAAGAAGATACCTGTGCGTCACCTCACGTGGATGTGTGCAATGGTCTGTCTGGCCTAAGAATAGACCCTCCATTAGTTCCCGTGGAAGAGTGCCGTGATGTGTGTCCGCCCTAAGAAAATACCTGTCCGTCTCCTCAAGTGGATGTGTGAAGTGGTATGTCCGGCCTAAGAGTAACCCTCCGTTTTTTCCTATGGAAGAGTGCTGTGGTGTTTGTCCGGCCTAAGAAAATACCTGTGCGTCACCTCACGTGGATGTATGTAGTGGTCTGTCTGGCCTAAGGGAAGACTCTCCGTGTCTTTCCATGAAAGTGTGCCGAGGTGTGTGTCCGGCCTAAGAAAATACCTGTCCGTCACCTCACGTGGATGTGTACAGTGGTCTGTCTGGCCTAAGGGAAGACCCTTCGTGTCTTCCCGTGGAAGAGTGTCGTGGTGTGTGTCCGACCTAAGAAAATACCTGTGCGTCACCTCACGTGGATGTGTGCAGTGGTCTGTCTTGCCTAAGAGTAGACCCTCCGTCTGTTCCCGTGGAATAGTGCCGTGATGTGTGTCCGGCCTAAGTAAGAAAATATCTGTCCGTCTCCTTCCGTGGATGCATTGAGCATCACATCAATCTACAAATTCTACCTATATCATTCTACAATTTTCAATGTAATAACTACTCATTTTGATTTCTAGCACAGATAATGTATGGTAGTAAATGTGTTACTACCATACATAACATACATACCATACCACCATCCAAAGGGCGTCGACGATTTTGGCATAGTCGTCAGCCGCCATTTAGTTTTATTTTTAAGTTAGAGGCGCACTTTAAAAAAAATACATTTTCTAGAGGGTACGGGTCATTCGCAAAACATCAACTTCTCATAATGTACACCGCACTTTTCAAACTATATTTTTTTTCAAAAAAGCTGGATATGGGTTACTGGCTCACTGACTCATTGACATCGTTATTCTCCTAGAAGGAGTCGTTTTAGTGATGGGTCATGTTCTAGGAAAGTGTTTAGTTTTTTAATCAGACTCGGGAAAAAATCTGTCATTTCAAAAATCCAAGCTGTCCAAAACCTTTCTTCGAAATGGTGACCGATCGGATCCGTTCAAACGACGCATCCTACTGTTTTTTGGGAAAGATAGAAGAAATAAATAATAAAAATAAAAAAATAGATTGCTGCTCTAAAATGGGTTTTTCAAACAGACTTGTCCGACTAGACTTTGGTGAATTAAAGTTTTTTACTAAAGTTAACACTCGAAAATTTGGTTTATATAGAAATGTTGTAAGCATCTTGGTGTATATAGGGTGCAAAATCACAACTTTTTTAAAAACCATGATGGCGCATGGCATATTGTTTGGTGGTCATTTTGTAGAATCGTAAAGTTTTCAATTTTCAAATTGAAAAAAGAGACTGCGGGCAACACCGGAGCTTGATGACTAGTAAAGGGCTATCGTGTGGGAGAACAAGTGGTGTTGCCTGGTGGAAATTGCAACTTTTTTACTTTTCGTTACATTTTACTTGTATTTATATTTTACTTTTAAAACCAAGAAGTAAAAATGTATTCATATGAAAAAAGTAAAAAGTCAAAAAAAAAAAAATTTAAGTAATTTTATGAAAAGTTCAGTGTACATATTGCGAATAAAGGAGATGTCCAGAAGTGGTATAATATTCTGAGAACATTTCAGAAGTTATGAAATATATCTAAAAAAAGCTTATTTATTGGGCTACTCGATTATATAAATTTTATATATTATAAAACCTCCGTTTCCGAGAAAATAATAAAATTGTTCTTGAAGGGAAAACATAATGAAACAAACATGCCAAAACCACACGTGTGTAATAAATAAATAAATAAATAATGCTGGACAGTTCACATTACACATTTCAAATTTTTTATCTAGCCCCAAGCTAAGCAGAGCTTGTGTTATGTGTACTAGATAACTGATATACTTAATACAATATATTACATAGATAGATATTTTTTATTATACATAAAAATACCCAGAACACCCTAAACAAATATCTGCGATCGCACATAAAATAAATATGCTATTTCGTCTTCTTCTGCCTGTGCCCAAAGATATGATGACTAAAATATTCTTCTTGAATGGAATACGTGCTAACACACAATTTACAATAAATTTATCTGTGCCCTGAGCTACCTGAAAAATACATATGTTTATAAGGAGGCGAGGAATGTAGGTACCTATGCATATTGCTAAAGGTACTATTATCATTACAGGCAGCTCCTATCTATTAGTGAACTCTCCAACAGTGTAGGTAGGTATCTACTTAGAATGTGTCCTGAACCTACACAGAACAGATAAACTAATAAGTGAAGTATTAGTAATAACGCGACAACATGGAACGAAGGTAGGATAGTCGTATGAAAAGTTCTTTGTGGTTGTCTGTCTGCGGCCTGTCTCGCTAGCTAGAGAGTATCAAAATTCCTTAGTCTGCCTGCCAAAGAGCGTCAAGTTCACCTTTTGGGAGTGTTACAAGTTCTAACTTTATTTTGAAAAAAAACAACATTTGAATCAAGTTTAAAAAAACTGAGGTACAATTATTATTTTTCATTAGCTGAAAAATAGCCAAATAAATGCCCTTTCTCCGTAAATAACTATTATGTTGCTTAGAATTTCTAGTTATTTTTATACCGGCCTTCATATATTTTTTGGACATCTCCTTTAGTCTATTTGAGCAAAAAAATTGAGTGTATATTTTGCGAAGTGGAGGTTATGCGAAGTGGTCATATTGAGAATAAGTGCGGTGTACATTACAAGAAGTGGACGTTTTGCGAATGAGTTGTATCCTCTAGCCATAGCATAATAACTAGTGGGTCGGTGGTGCGTGAGGTGCTGCAGCTGGCGTACAGTTTTCCTTTGCCGCTTACTCGCGTGTATGCACAAACCTCTACAAACCCCTGCAAACCCTACCAACACTACAAACCCCTACAAAATCCTACAAACCCTACAAACTCCTTCCAACGCCTACGAACCTCTATAAATCTACTTTGATTTTGACCCTTAACCTTGACCTGTACCTGTACCTGTACCTGTACCTGTAATTATACCTGTACCTGTACATGCTCCTGCACTAATTAATACGAATGTCGCCTCTTCGTTTATCTCACTCACTCGACCATCGTTCCACTCAGTGGAATCGTTCCACTTCGTGTCACGCTGGTCTCGTTAGCTCGATAAGCTACAGCAAAGTTAATTTGAAGAGAGAAAACTAACGTAATATTCGTAATCAGCACCCACAAATTACTTGAAAACGACACCCATATTAGTTTTTTCTGATCTTACCATTTTATAGGGTTACCAGCTTACCTACTAACTTACCCACGTTACCAAAAAAATTAAGTAATATTCGTAATCAGCAACTACAAATTACTCAAAAACGACACCCATATTAGTTTTTTCTCATATTACCTTTACGCAGGGTTGCCAGGTTACCTTCCTACTCACTTACATACGTACCTGACTGCAAATTTGATGATTTATTCGCAATCGAACGTTACTATCGTTTTTTTCAGTCTCTCGATTATACAAGCACCGTTTCCTCCCAGGGTTACCAACAATATACAAATTTATATAGTCAAAGGTTATTTTTAAGGGCTTCCTTCATAATACCACATACATTTTATTATCAAAAACTTAATTATTTATATATATTTGGAGAAAATCTAAGAAATTGCCCTAAAAACGGGGAAAATATTTCCACCTGGCAACACCACTTGTCCTCCCACACAACAGCCCTATACAAGTCATCAAGCTAAGTGTTGCACACAGTCTCTTTTTTTCAATTTGTAAATTTTATATTCCACCATTTAACAAAATGGCCGCCACACCATCTGCCATCTTGGTTTTGAAAAAAGTTAGGATTTTCGTATATTCACCGAGATGCTGGCAACATTTCTGCATAAACAAAATTTTCGAGTGTTAACTTTGGTAAAAACCAAAGTCTATCCGGACAAGTCTGTTTAAAAAAGCCATTATAGAGCAGCCTTCTATTTTTTTTGTTTGTAACATTTTTCTTTAATCTTTCCCATAAAACAGTAGGACGCGTCGTTTGAACGGATCCGATCGGTCACCGTTTCAAAGAACTGTTTTGGTCAGGACCAAAAGTACGGTGTACATTATGAAAAGTGGACGTTTTGCGAATAAGCCGTATCCTCTAGCCATTTATGTACAGTTTTCAAAGTGCGCCACTAACTTGAAAATAAAACTAAATGATGGCTGACGACTATGCCAAAATCGTCGACGCCCTTTGGATGGTGGTAGCCGGTAACACATTTACTACCATACATTTTCTGTCCTAGTAATCAAAATGTAGTTAACATTGAAAATCGTATCCTAATGCAATAGGTGGAATTAGTACATTGATGTGATGCTCATTGCATCCACGGGAGGAGACGTAGAGGTTTTTTTTTGGCTGGACACACACCACAGCCCTCTTCCATGGGAAAAAACGGAGGGTTACTCTTAGGCCGGACATACCACGTTACATATCCACGTGAGGTGACGGACAGGTATTTTCTTAGGCCGGACAAACACCACAGCACTCTTCCATAGGAAAAAACGGAGGGTTACTCTGAGGCCGGACATACCACTTCACATATCCACGTGAGGTGACGGAGAGGTATTTTCTTAGGCCAGACAAATACCACAGCACTCTTCCATAGGAAAAAACGGAGGGTTACTCTGAGGCCGGACATACCACTTCACATATCCAAGTGAGGTGACGGACATGTATTTTCTTAGGCCGGACAAACACCACAGCACTCTTCCATAGGAAAACACGGAGAGTTACTCTTAGGCCGGACATACCACTTCACACATCCACTTGAGGAGACGGAGAGGTATTTTCTTAGGCCGGACACACATCACGGCACTTTTCCACGGGAACAGATGGAGGGTCTACTCCTAGGCCAGATAGACCACTGCACACATTCACGTGAGGTGACGCACAGGTATTTTCTTAGGCTGGACAAACAACACAGCACTCTTCCATAGGAAAAAACGGAGGGTTACTCTTAGGCTGGACATACAACTTCACACATCCACTTGAGGAGACGGAGAGGTTATTTCTTAGGCCAGACAAACACCACAACACTCTTCCATAGGAAAAAACGGAGGGTTACTCTTAGGCCGGACATACTTCACACATCCACTTGAGGAGACGGAGAGGTATTTTCTTAGGCCGGACACACATCACGGCACTCTTCCACGGGAACAGACGGAGGGTCTACTCCTAGGCCAGATAGACCACTGCATACATCCACGTGAGGTGACGCACAGGTATTTTCTTAGGCTGGACAAACAACACAGCACTCTTCCATAGGAAAAAACGGAGGGTTACTCTTAGGCCGGACATACCACTTCACACATCCACTTGAGGAGACGGAGAGGTATTTTCTTAGGCCGGACACACATCACGGCACTCTTCCACGGGAACAGACGGAGGGTCTACTCCTAGGCCAGATAGACCATTGCACACATCCACGTGAGGTGACGCACAGGTATTTTCTTAGGCTGGACAAACAACACAGCACTCTTTCATAGGAAAAAACGGAGGGTTACTCTTAGGCCGGACATACCACTTCACACATCCACTTGAGGAGACGGAGAGGTATTTTCTTTGGCCAGACAAACACCACAGCACTCTTCCATAGGAAAAAACGGAGGGTTACTCTTAGGCCGGACATACCACTTCACACATCCACTTGAGGAGACGGAGAGGTATTTTCTTAGGCCAGACAAACACCACAACACTCTTCCATAGGAAAAAACGGAGGGTTACTCTTAGGCCGGACATACCACTTCACACATCCACTTGAGGAGACGGAGAGGTATTTTCTTAGGCCGGACACACATCACGGCACTCTTCCACGGGAACAGACGGAGGGTCTACTCCTAGGCCAGATAGACCACTTCACACATCCACTTGAGGAGACGGAGAGGTATTTTCTTAGGCCAGACAAACACCACAGCTCTCTTCCACGGGAAGAAACGGAGGGTCAACTCTTTGGTCAGACAGACCACAGCACATCCCACATCCACTAGAGGGGACGGAGAGGTAATTTCTTTGGCCAGATCTCTACTCCTACTAGGTATGTAGCTATCTAAAGTAACAGTATGAAGTCAGAGTTTATTCGCAAAACAAATCGGATAGTGTATTTGTTTACCTAGGTTTACTTTTACTTACCTTTGTCACAGAATAAATAATAGTACAAGTACCTATATTGGCTCTTTTCATAATTATGATTTGCGAGTAGCCTGACTTGATAGTTTCCATTTCATCCGTAGTCACGTGACCGATGGCGGGAAAATTGACACAGATCCTGCCTCGATGCGGTCTGCGACCGGTCTGAGCAAGCCGAGCGCACGCTATGGTACTTATATTTGTGTTTAAAAAATTATATAAAAAAATCCCTTTTGGTTTTGCTAAATTTTGTTAATGACTTCACTAATTTAAATAAAAATGAACATGACACCAAGTGTTTCATAAGTTAAAACGTGAAAGAAGTAAGTCAAAAATATGATTTCAATTTTAAAAAGGTGGTATCTTTGTGTTTTTTTTTTATTGAGTGAAGTAATCCAAATAGTGTATTGAATTAATGATTTCACTAGATAAAATGATCAAGAATATCATATATTTTTTTCTTCATAGAAAACTATAAGAATTCTTATCAAAAACTTTAAAATTCTAGAGACATTTGAGAACCTATGGCGTCTTAAAGCCCTTTTTAGGTCCCTCCTTCGACTAGAGAAAGTATTAAGCATATTTTGTTATATTATTCCGTAGGTAATCACATTACTTAGATTAATTATAGATCATTTATTTTTATATTTGCTACATTAGAAGCTAAATGAAGTTTTATCTATACCTCACCTCTTCCCGGGTTCAAGTGAGCAAAAGCGCTGTCACTGTCTTACAGCTATTGTTTTCTTGCTAGACTCCACCCATTCGGTATTTTGACATATCGCCTTGAGCATTGCTGCTGTTTTAAACTTTATGATGGATTAAAAAATATCTTACCTGCAAATGAACTTCATACTCGGAAGGTCCAAAGTAAGATCCATACAACCCAAAACCAACCACAAAGATCCTCTGATCTACTGTGAACCTGATCCTATCAGTGGTGCCACTGTAGCCCCATCTTGACTCCGTCTGAGGAAACCGGTTCACTGTCAACTCCTTGCCTGTCATGCAACATCTCGGCGTATCTAGGAACCCAACGTTGGGCTTGGGATTGACAGTAAAGTAAAGAAATAACTGGACAATCTCTCTGTCATCTAGCAAGCCGCTCTGAGCAGGCCCCATTGCAAACTCCTCGACTGACATCAGCGGGAAGCGGATGGCATTGAAGGCTCGGCCTAGGACCATGCGCTGGTTGGTTGGTGTCACTGGCAGCTGACGACGGATGCATTCAGCCTCTGACCAGCGAAGCACTGCACCAAAGATTTTGGCCTCTCTGATTCGGAGTGTATCCCTGAAATATACCAGAAAACAAACTGAATAATTCAACAAATTTGTAATGAAGTGTCTGAAATAAATGCTTGAAATTTGGAGACTTGTACTATAGTCACTTCCAAGTGTCAAAGACAAAATAAAAACATACTACTAGGTTAGTCATACTACATCAACACAAAAATATCAAAATTAAATTTGGAGACTTGTGTACTATAGTCACTTCCAAGTGTCAAAGACATAATAAAAACATACTACTAGGTTAGTCATACTACATCAACACAAAAACATCAAAATTCAATATGGAGACTTGTACTATAGTCACTTCCAAGTGTCAAAGACAAAATAAAAACATACTACATCAACACAAAAATATCAAAATTAATGTGTAGAGTTTATTTAAGTATTCAAATACAATAGAAGAATTAGTAGCCAAGAATACACAGAAGTCAATAAAACCCTCACCTTTCTAAAACAGCATTCAAGGTATCCTGATCAATATCAGTGAAGCCCTCGGCGTTAAGGGCATCAGCTGTATTCTTATCAATCATCTCCAAGCACAGAGCAGCCAATTGAGGCTCATCAAACAACCGTGCCTGAGTCAGCAGTAGGAACGCATTGTCGGTACCCAAGTTACTCTTTAAAAAGTCTACACAATGCTCCTCCAATGCTGCTACTGCATATTTCTTAGCTGTGTACAGCGTGGTCATGACACTCTCGGGACCGATTCGCACTTCATCCGAATACAGAAACTTTAGCAAATGTAAAAACGCTGCAGGTTCGACATCTGGTAATTCAATCTCATCGGACTTTGTGGCTAGGACTCCATTGAACATGGCGTCGAAGACTGCGCTCCCGACGGATAAAACAAACTTATGTGCTGGTATCACTTGCTGGTTCGCATCTTTGCCCACTATAAAGTGTACATCACAAAGTATTTCGTTATTGAATAGGAAGGATAGCCGCTCCTTGACAGTGGTTTTAGTCGCTTGCCAGTTGTGGAGACGCCCACCAGTGTTGCACGGCTGCAGGTTTTCGATCCCTGATGAAGATGCTATCGGTTCGTTCGCCTGGCTCTCATCTTCATTCGCTTGCCTCTCCCTCTGGGCCAGTCGCGCGATCTGGTTCGAAGGCAGCATGTTCTGGGGTGGTTGCTGGTCCCCAGCTCCAGCATGTGATCCACCTTCCTCCATTCTTAAATTCAGGAGTCTTTGCACTATATCATTCTTCGATCCCGATGCCATAATCACGAGTCTAACACAAGACACATAGCAAAACGCGTCGGCGGACAATATACAACAAATTGTATTTTTTTTTGGAAGAATCGAAAGCCGCTTGTCCAATTTGAGATATGGCTCTAAAATCTGTTGTTTTAATGTATTAATTAGCCAAAATTTGCTGATAAACGGTAATTAAATTGTTTTGAATAATATATATACCTAACTCACAGAACAGCTCTACCTATATACATAGAAAGAAGCCTTACTGAGGAACTAAAAACTTTGCTAGTTGTAAATGCAACAGATAATATAAACTTGTATATATATATATATATATACGATAATATAATATGGCAAGTGGCGGCCCCAGAGGTCAATTGGAAATTACGAAATTTGGTGGAACTAACATACACGACTGCGTAATAGGACCCAGGGGCTATTATGTTTCTTATTTGATTTTTAGCCTTCATAATAATTATTATTTTGGGTATAAATTAAACTTCGGAGCTTTCACGTATATTTCTGTATATTTAGAACTGTAAACAATTACAAATATATCCTAAAAACATAAGAAGTTACTTCGATACAATCATTTTTCTGTTACATTTGGAGCATATAAACAAATTACAATAGATTCTTAGAAACATTATAAAAATTAAACAGACACCGTGTTGTAATTGATTGCCACCCAAATCATCCAAAGATAAGACAAGTGAGATTATTCGGAGTCGCATAGTACCTATCTACGTCTACTTTGGTATGTTTATTATTCACAATTTGGAACAATAACAATAAAATCTTGAAAAAATTATAAATATTACTTTAATACAATATTTTTTCTATACATTTGCAACAGACAATGAATCACAACAGGTTCTTAGAACGATTATACAAATTAAATAGACACCGTGTTGTAATTTATTGAACATGACACCAGCAAAAAACACTTTTACTAATACGAAATCTAAGTACGTAGGTGTACGTAATGTTTTTTTTTTACGCGTTTTCTTATTGAAAACAAAGTTAATTGTAGTAAGTATATATTGCACGAGAAACAGTTTGTATTGTCAAGTTACAAAATAACAACATGATATAAAAAAACATGTTTTCATTCATCTTTTTTGGTATTATGGAACACTACACGCGAATAGTAGTAGTAGTAGTAGTGTAGTGACGACCTCTGTGGCGGGGCGGGCGAACGTTCGCCTGCGACGCCGGAGGTTGCGGGTTCGATTCCTGCCTGGGAACAAATATTTTTGCGATATGCAGATATTTGTTCAGGGTGTTCTGGGTATTTTCTATGTATAATAAAAAATATCTATCTATGTTATATATTGTATTAAGTATATCAGTTATCTAGTACCCATAACACAAGCTCTCCTTAGCTTGGGGCTAGATAATGTCGTGTAAAGTGTCCAGCATTATTTATTATTATTTTATTATAGTTTCTACAGATGAGCTTAGGAATTATTTACTATTTAGTTACAGAAAGGATACTACAGCAAATACAAGGTATGTACAATTTTTTTTTTAAATCATGAGGCAGTTGTGCTACCTGAAGTCCGCTGCTAACGATCTAGGTACAGGTAGCACAACTGATCCAAATAACTACCAGACGGAAGCGTCCCTAAGATGCTGGCTGCATTGCCACGCTGAACAGCAATACTAAAGCGTTGAGCCAGATAAGAGCCAGCTCTCGGGTCACGCGTCGCTTCGACCAGACGCACTGAAATTTTTTTGAAAACGCGAAGGGCCCCGGTACTCCGCGGACTCAAGAGTCTCGACCCCGCAAGGCTCAAATAAGTAAGCTCTTTCGAGACTTAATTTAGTTATTTAGGTACTAACTTTCGCCATGCAAGCGTCGCGTCGCAATGGTACTTGTAAACGAAAATATACATCTACTATGCCTTCTAAAATAATATTATTTATTTAATTTTATCAATGTAGGGACGGACGTTGATATTTACGTTAGAAATGTGATGTAGTTCACGATTACTGTACTATAATTTGTTTTGTTGTTATATTTAGATACATACTTAGACTCTTTACTGTAGATTAACGATTAAATAACACACTGATAATACAAAACTTAATTTAGATACGTAAGGTTTCATTCATACTGGCAGAATAATGAATGTTGTGTTGTATGTTGCTTCACTTCAGCTCAGTTTGATTTCACTTTGAGCAAGATGAGCTCTGAAGCCCAATTCTTTTAATTATTTTATAACCACACTGCAAGTTGACCGAAACGAGATTGTATTGTAAATTGACTGAGAAATTGGTATTCTGCTCCCTCATAATAACAATATAATCTACTTACGGTTCTTGCGACCATATATTAAAGTAGGATAGTGCTACAGAATACCATTTCGTTTGACGTTTGTGACATCAACAATAGATCGTGACACGATCCGAACTTTAATTTGACTATTTTTTATTATGAGAATTGGGCTTCAGATATGCCAACTGAGACATTTCATCAGCAAGTGACACTCGGCTTGCTGGCGAGATACAATTATTAATGTAGTGTCGAATTTTGTTATTTTCACAAATACAAACAGTTTATTTTCTGTAGGTACAGTACAAGCTAATTATTAAATAATCTGAATAAACCGGTTCAACAATAAAGTAGTCTTCAAAATAAGCTGTACGATATGAGACGATAGAGCAGGTAAATACAGGTGACAGGTCAGCGTCCACAGGTCGCCATCGTACCGGAAATCCTGTAAAAACAAGTTTTTGTTAAATTTTTTTTTTTTAAATACCATCTAAAACATGACGCAGGAGGTTGCGGGTTCGATTCCCGCCTCGGAAAAAATATTTGTGGGTTCTGCAGATATTTGTTCAGGGTGTTCTGGGTATTTTCTAAGAATAATAAAAAAAAACGATCTATGTAATGTATTGCATTTAAGTACCTATATCAGTTATCTAGTACCCATAACACAAGCGCTGCTTAGCTTGGGGCTAGATAATGTTGTGTGAACTATCCAGCATTATTTATTTATTTATTTGATCTTTTATGAAATTAGTGATCGATAACGTGAGCCACTGCTGGCCATAGGAGCTACGCTATACCTACTTACAATGAATAGTGTACGTATATACCTAGCTACCTAAGTATACTAGTGTGGAGCCATCATCATCCGGTAGACGTCCACTGCTGGCCATAGGATCTTTCTATACTTATAATGCCACGACAAAAGGTTTTAATCCACCTCCATTGACCAAATTCCTGCAGCTGTCACAACATTATTATCGGTCCCATCGAGTAGGTGGCCGTCCTACAATAAGACTACACATTGGTCGTCCGATTCGTAAACAGATAAATATTATAATTAGGTTAGGTTAATTAATAGTATAATTAGTAGGTAGTAGAGCTTTTTTGTGAAAGAGTTCGTCCGGGGAAGTACTACCACCATACCTATTTCTGCCGCAAAGCGGTAGTGCTCGCATTGCTGTTCCGGTTTGAAGAGTAAGGGTGCCGGTGAAATTACAGGCACATGAGACTTTTCATCTTTATGTCTCAGGGTGGCGGGTGCAGTGCAATGCCACATAGGGTGCATCCTAGGTGGAGGTGACCTATGAGGTAATGCACTATTCATAGGCAGAGGGACCACTTATCATCAGGTGGGGCCATCTGCTTGTTCCGTCGTTCAAGCAGTATAAAAAAAATAAAAAATAGGTTAGTACTAAGAAGTTGAGTAGAAATAGAGCTTTTTTGTGAAAGAGTTCGTCCGGCGAAGTACTACCTCCATACCTATTTCTGCCGCAAAGCAGTAGTGCTCCGGTTTGAAGGGTAAGGGTGCCGGTGAAGTTACAGGTACATGAGACTTTCATCTTTATGTCTCAGGGTGGCGGGCGCCGGGCGCAGTGCCACATAGGGTGCGTCCTAGGTGGACGTGACCTATGTGGTAATACAATGTTAAAGTTCCTGTCTGTCCCCGAATTTGTCCCCGTTCGCGGACAAAAAGGAATTGTCAATTCCTGTTTGTCCCCGAATCCAAATTCGGAATACAGGAATTAAAAAATCCTGTATGTCCCCGAATTAAGGGAGAGGTTACCGCTTAACACCAGATGGACCATCTGTTTGTTAAAAAATAGTAATTACTACTTACCTACCATTGGTTATCGAAAAAGGGAGATTGTTAGGGTTCCGTAGCCAGCTGGCAAAATACAGAACCCTTATGGATTCGTCATGTCCGTCTGTCCGTCCGTATGTCACAGCCACTTTTTTCCGAAACTATTAGAGCTATGCTGTTGAAACTTGGTAAGTAGATGTGTTCTGTGAACCGCATTAAGATTTTCACACAAAATTTTAAAAAAACAATAATTTTTTGGGGTTCCCCATACTTAGAACTGAAACTCAATATTTTTTTTCGTCAATCCCATACTATACCCATGGATAGGTCTGCAAAATTGATATTGAGGTTTCTAATATCATATTTTTCTTGCTAAATATGATACATTTATTTACAGAAAGAATTATACAACAAATACAAGGTATACGACGACCTCTGTGGCGCGGCGGGCGAAGCTTGGCCTGCGACGCAGGAGGTTGCGGGTTCGATTCCCGCCTCGGAACAAATATTTGTGCGATCGCAGATATTTGTTCAGGGTGTTCTGGGTATTTTCTATGTATAATAAAAAATATCTATCTATGTAATATGTTGTATTAAGTATATCAGTTATCTAGTACCCATAACACAAGCTCTGCTTAGCTTGGGGCTAGATAATGTTGTGTGAACTGTCCAGCATTATTTATTATTTATTATTATTATTATTATATACAAAATAAATATAAATATTAAATAAATAAATAAATAATCCTGGACAGTTCACACAACATTATCTAGCCCCAAGCTAAGCAGAGCTTGTGTTATGGGTTAGTACCCATAACACCTTATCCTTATCTAGTGATAACTGATATACTTAATACAATATATTACATAGATAGATATTTTTAGGGTTCCGTAGTCAAAGACAAGGAACCCTTATGGATTTGTCATGTCTGTCTGTCTGTCCGTGTATGTCACAGCCTTTTTTTTCCGAAACTATAAGAGCTATAATGTTGAAACTTGGTAGGTAGATGTAACCTGTGAACCGCATTAAGATTTTTACACAAAAATTGAAAAAAAAAACATTTATTTATGGGGTTCCCTATACTTAGAACTGAAACTCAAAAATTGTTTTTTCATCAAACCTATACGTGTGGGTTATCTATGGATAGGTCTTCAAAAATGATGTTGAGGTTTCTAATATAATTTTTTTCTAAACTGAATGGTTTGCGCGAGAGACACTTCCAAAGTGGTAAAAAGTGTGTGTGTCCCCCGTAACTTCTAAAATAAGAGAATGATAAAACAAAAAAAAAATATGATGTACATTACCATGTAAACTTTCACTCAAAAATGGTTTGAACGAGATCTAGTAAGTAGTTTTTTATTTTTGGGGTTCCCCATACTTAGAACTGAAACTCAAAAAACTTTTTTTCATCATACCCATACGTGTGGGGTATCTATGGATAGGTCTTCAAAAATAATTTTGAGGTTTCTAATGTAATTTTTTTCTAAACTGAATAGTTTGCGCGAGAGACACTTCCAAAGTGGTAAAAAGTGTCGTGTCCCCCCCCAACTTCTAAAATAAGAGAATGATAAAACTAAAAAAAATATATGATGCACATTACCATGTAAACTTTCACTCAAAATTGGTTTGAACGAGATCTAGTAAGTAGTTTTTTTTGAATACGTCATTAATCGTAATCCATCCAAGAACTTTTATATTATGTTACTTGCTGCTACGGAACCCTTCATGGGCGAGTCCGACTCGCACTTGGCCGCTTTTTTATTATACATAGAAAAATACCCAGAACACCCTGAACAAATATCTGCGATCGCACAAATATTTGTTCCGAGGCGGGAATCGAACCCGCAACCTCCTGCGTTGCAGGAAACAGTTGTGCTACCTGAAGACCGCTGCTAGCGATCTAAAGTTAGCTAAACTTATCCAAATCACTAGCAGACGGAAGCGTCCTTATTTTTTTAAATTTAGTAAGCATTATTTTTTTTCTAAACTGAATAGTTTGCGCGAGAGACTTCCAAAGTAATAAAATGGTTCCCCCCCCTTGTAACTTCAAAAATAAGAGAATGATAAAACTTTTAAAAAAATATGATAAACATTATCCATGTAAACTTCCGCCGAAAATTGGTTTGAACGAGATCTAGTAAGTAGTTTTTTTTTAATACGTCACTAACCGTAAACCATCCAAGAACTTTTAAATTATGTTACTTGCTGCTACGGAATCCTTCATGGGCGAGTCCTACTCGCACTTGGCCGCTTTTTTTTTCTCAAGCGTTTGATGACAGAGCGTTCGTCATGGCATTATTTTGCCTATATTTTTTAGCCCCTATGTTGAGCATTGAACTACAGTGCCATCTCAGTGTAAATTAAGGCTAAGGTCGAGTTATGGGTAGACTCTTAATGCTGAGGTAGGTGTCATGGGATGGATTCACTCACGTTTGATGGGCAGAAGTCGCAGAACTCGCAGAGGAAGAGCCCGCACAGCAGGATCCAGCCAGTCACCACGTTGTTCGAGGTACAGCAGCTTCACGTTGTTGATGGCAAACGCGATGGCGGACAGGTTGTTTTAAACCCAGTGCTAGAACGTTCATAAGGTTTAGGTCAACGGTAAACTGAAATATATAGGGAATGGACTCTCGTCCCTGTGCTCGTCGAAAACTCTTGAAACTTTAACTACCTTAGCAGGAATAAATTAGGAATGACATGTTACATAACTTAAAAACCGGCCAAGTGCGAGTCGGACTCGTGCACAAAGGGTTCCGTAACATTATCTATTAAACGGCAAAAAAATACACGTTTGTAAAAAAATATAAATAAAAATTGGACGCAAAAAGTCGTCTACCATCCAAAAACTGACCTACTTAACCTACATTTGGAAAAATCACGTTTGTTTTATGGGAGCCCCCCAAATATTTATTTTATTCCATTTTTTAGTATTAGTATTAGTGGTAGTAGCTGTTGTAGCGGCAACAGAAATACATCATCTGTGAAAGTTTCAACTGTCTAACTATCACGGTTCACCATTTCATTGCCTGGTGACACCGTTATCTATAAAAACGGCAAAAAAAACACATTCATGAGATACAGCCTGGTGATAGACTGACAGATAGACAGACAGACGGACAGCCGAGCCTTAATAATAGGGTCCCGTTTTACCCTTTGGGTACGGAACCCTAAAAACAACAATTAATTTTAACACAATGAGTAGGTCAGGTAGGACTTCGCTGTGCTTTGTAAGACGCTGCTGTAAGACGATTCAAAATGATCCTTGTGATTTCAATGAATAAAATACTTTTTGACTTTGACTGGACTTTGACAAGAGGATGGGTAGCAGCATCTACCTGAGTACTAAACACCAATACTGTGATCACCAATCAGCTTCTTCCAGAAGTTGATAACTGGTCAATCCACAGTGACTGATCGATCCTAATATCTGTTTGGGAAAGTTTACCGATGTGCTCATTGTACCTCAGCCCTAACGATTGGGCAATAGGGCTGCTAAGCTGTTTTTTGTGGAAACTGATCATCATTTTCATCATGAGTAGGTATTTTATTCTTTTCATGATGCATTTTTTCCATACGACTTACCGTTTTTAAGATATAAATAAATATAATAAATAATGCTGGACAGTTCACACAACATTATCTAGCCCCAAGCTAAGCAGTGCTTGTGTTATGGGTACTAGACAACTGATATACTTAATACAATATATTACATACCTAGATAGATATTTTTGTTATGCATAGAAAATACCCAGAACACCCTGAACAAACATCTGCGATCGCACAAATATTTGTTCTGAGGCGGGAATCGAACCCGCAACCTCCTGCGAACTCTATATGAACCATGCTATCTCGATATGAACTCTGAAACATGTTCAAAAAGTGCGTATATAAGAACCATGATCACCGACATAGCTCTCACTATAGGCAAGTTGAGGCATGGTGCCACAAAACACAACACTGCACTGCACTCGAGAAACTTTATTCCCCAACGGTTTTTCAGTTTTGTGAGCTATACCTACGCACTATGCCTCAACTTGCCTATAGTGAGAGCTATGTCGGTGATCATGGTTCTCCTATGGATCTCCACATTTCGGATTACTATATTATATCACGATACCTATGACCGAAAAGTAAATAAGTAGGTAAGTATAGGTAGGTACTTACTACTAACCTCACACATAAGTAGGCTAGGTGCATACCTAGGTAGTTTAGTTTGCATTACAATGAAAAGGTTGTGCAGTTTGTAGGTATATGGTTAGTTTATGGACTACTTGTATCCACCCACGGTTTTGCTCGCATTTTGCCAAGATAAAAAGTAGCCTATAGCATGTACTATTATTTATTCTGTGCTATAGCTCAAATCCATGATCATACTGTACACTGTAGGTATACAACATTCCATCGAAATCAGTTCTGCCATTTCTGCTTGATTGAATAACAAACACACGAACATCCACACATCGTAACTTTTTTAGTAGTAGTAAGCTTTTTTGTGAAAAAGTTCGTCCGGGGAAGTACTACCTGCATACCTATTTTTGCCGCAAAGCAGTAGTGCTCGCATTGCTGTGTTCCGGTTTGAAGGGTATGGTTGCCGGTGAAATTAAAGGCACACAAGACATTTCATCTTTATCTAAGGGTGGCGGGCGCAGTGCAATGCCACATAGGGAATAAATATACAATAAACATAATCATATTATCAAGATAATATCATGGTTGTTAACCAGCAGTTGTCTATTTGTGTCAAGCGATTCAATTAGGTAGGTAGGTCCAACTTCGTCAGAGGTCAGCAGACAAAATCAACTCAGATGGGCAGCCTTTGGGAGACTACGCCGTATCTTCTTATAATTCTTTATTGTACACAGAAAAACACATAACAAATAAAATAAAAAACAAAGATATGTACAAAGGCGAGCTTAACCCTAGAGTTTTCTGACAGCAAAGCTTTGAGGCAAGAGAGAGGTGATAAATATGGCAGGAAGAATGTACAAATACAGGAAAAAACAGAAAAAAAAAAAACAACCTATAAACATACATATGATAATAACAAGCTAACTTTTAAAATACACTACTAAATATTAAAAGTAAAATATACTTACATAAAGTACCTACATCATTACTAAATATACCTACTTAAACAAATAAATACATAAACCTACAATAAACTTAAATTACAGTCTTCTCGTCTCAGGTACCACAGAACCGGACAACGCATGTAAGAGAAAGCCCCCCCCCAGTGATTATAACGATGACATTATTTATAACGATATAGGATGAAGTCGGCATACTAAAGGGTGGTCTATATTCAGAAACACATTCACTCCGTATTTGATCAGTGTGGTACCATACACATAACATAACACCCAACAGTCACATACATAGTCCTGATCACACACTAGGATTCCCTATGTCGCGGGTGTAAGGAACTACGAGTACCACGGAACTATAACACACAGACCACAAACACAATATTTGAGAACAAATGACTTTAACCACAATATTTGCAGATCACACCAAGATTTGCTAAGCATAGTGGGACATAAAGAGGCTTATAATAATAGATAACTTACCGATGTCCATCTTAAACCCGTTTGCATCCAGTGAACTCATCAACATTGGTATGTGGAAGTGCATTTGCTCATATAATTATTCTCCCATGCATGGTCTTGAAAAAAAATGTTAGAATTTAAACAGATTTAGGTAATTTCTAGGTCATCTAAGAAGATAAGGTAATAAGCCATTTATTCCACACTTTGGGTTTACATGTTTTTAGTAGGTAGGTACTTAATAGTTCAGATTAAATTACAGGAAGTCCTGCAGTTCGGTGTGCCTCTTGGCATAGGCCTCCTCTAACACTTTCGACTGGGTTCTATCCAGTGCTAACCTTCTCCAGTGTTGTCCAGCTGTAAGTTTTAAGTCGCCTTCCGATCTTGTTTGTTGACACCCTCTATTGTGCTTACCATCTCTGGGGTACCAATCCAGTGACCCTTTTACACCATTTGTCCTGAGGATCTCGGATCATGTGGCCTGTCCATCTCCATTTCCCTTATTATGCTACTTCTCACTTTGTCTAGCTTCTTTATTCCTGATATAGGTCATCTAGCAGGTCTTAAATACTTGTTATGTTATGGTAGGGTATATTAAGCTAGTGCTTTTTATTCTATTTGTGGTTTTTGGTTGAAATAATTTCCAATCGAAGGAACGAAGAAGCTAGCATGTACTAGAACCAAAATTTCATTGAAATTGACCAACATAGCTCTCAGAATTAGCATGTTGAAGTGGCAATGGGCGAAGGCAACGGTATTTTAGTGCAAGTTTTACCGTTCCCTGCCTTTGAAGTGGTTAGTAGGTATATACATAAGGATAAGCACACGTTACAAACCTTGGTATTATTCCTGTATGTGAACAAGTCACCGGGCTCTCGTAGTATATTGTAAAGCCTGGCTGGCAACCATTTATTAAATTCCACGTTCTGTTTTTTGACTTCATTAATAATATTGTTTTAGCACTTCCAGCTCAACTGTTTTTTATTTTATTTATGTTTTCACTTAATTTGATACAGATGAAACAGGAGACCTGTTTATATTTTATAATATTAACGTAATTTCTCACAAAACAAATCGCCATTTTACAAATAAAAACAAAATGGCGTATTTTCCGGATCGGTGTTCTTTTTTTTTTTTTTGGCGTCGCACTGCTTGTTCATTCGTTTGCCATATTTTTTATTCATTTTTTAAGTAAAAATTAAGAATCCGCTCACCATGTAGTTTGGACAAATGAGGTTAAAATCAGTTAAAACAGACTGACAGCGCCACCATCGGTCAACGTTGTCCAACGTACAAGAATCCATAGTCTGCGGCGGCCAAAAACCGAAACTTGACACATTTGACTTTGACACATCCAAAGTGCAATACAGGGAACATAACCAACCTTGACCTAACTGCAGTTTGATAGTTTGACTTTTTTTTTCTATATAGTTGGCTTGGCGCCGCACGCCTTGTGCATTTGCCATTTTCAAGTAATTATCTGTATTTTCAATATATTTTGCAACGTTACACTCCTTCCAGGGTCGTCAATCATTTAACAGGTACCATGGTACAACTACCAATTCATTGAGTACTCAGAGTTGAAATATGTACCTACATTATAGATTTCGCTATTATCAAAAATAAGCTTCTTAGTCAACACGGACCAGTATCCAGGCCATTATAAAAAACAACATCAGCCATCTTGTTTCTACAGAGGGTCGACCACGAACAACTTGCGAAAAAGTATTCGTATGGTTAATGTAAGCATTTTGTATGAGATTTGATCCAGCGCCCCTACTGTACGTAAATCGAACTAAATTTGGCATCACGAACGGTTTACTATACTATCGCGTCGCCTTCGTATCGTATAGGTATCGTTACGTAAAGACATTTGTATGAAAATTGCGATCACGAACCTTGCGTTAATGTAAGCTCGAAGGCTGGCTATCGTCATGTCATCGTAAACTTACGAATGTTTATTCACTTAGATTTTGTCAGTGAGAAAAGATTCGTAAGGAATTAAAATTAATATTTTTGTATATTCCTAGTGTTTTTAAGTTTGTGAAGTAACTTTGTTATGTGCTTGTTGTTACTACTTACCTATCTAAAATGTTGTGATATGGTACCTACTCGTTTAAGAAAAGTTGAACTAAATAAGAGGTTATAAAACTTGTGTCTTTGTATTTTAAAATATTTACCTGTAATTTAAATAAAAGTATGTGAACATGGAACGAAGTGCGTTGCATTACTATCTTGCTGCTAGATTAATTGAAGAAGAAAGAGAAAACGGGTGAACATAAATTGATAGGTAGTAGGTAAGGTACCTACATGGCCTACCTTTGTTTTCACATCGTAACTATTGAATACTAGCTGTTTATGTACAATTATCGTGCACCAGGTTCGCCACGCCTGTAGGATACCCGCCACACTAGCCTTAATGATATCATTCGCCGGTCCTTTACCAGCGTCTACATTCTAGCCATTCTAGAACCGAATGGTCTGCTACGTGACGATGGTAAGCGGCCTGACGGCATGACTCTTGTTCTGTGGGAGAAGGATAAGCCTTTGGTGTGGGACGCTACGCGCGTTGATACCCATGAGCCATCTCATCTGTCTAGGAGATCAGGCAGGGCTGGTGCAGCGGCAGATTTGGCTGAGGACTGACTTTCATAATTCTTTCAGGGCGTCTGATCCAAGCTACGCGTGACCTGAGACCTGGCTCTTATCTGGCTCAACGAATTAGTATTGCCATTCAGCGTGACAATGCAGACAGCATCTTATGGACGCTTCCGTCTGGTAGTGATTTGGATCAGTCGAGCTACCTTTAGATCTATTTTTTTACCTTTATGTGAAGTAGTACCTAGGTATAGACTTGTAATACTTGCTACCTAGATACCTACCCATGTAATGTTGTAAATAAAAACCCAGCACTCAATCAAAAGTTTACTTTATTGCTTTTCAAGATACCTCACAATAATAGGTAGTAAACAAATCAACATTTACCTATGTAGGTACCTACAATTTGGAGCCATCACTGTTTAGCACTTCTACCAACTCCTTCCTCTTATCTTGTATGAAGTAACGGCCACGAGGACCCCTTCGGGGTTTGGATAAAACTCCATATGTAGAAAATATCTTCTTTAAGCTACATGAAATTACTGCAAAAATCAGATTGGTAGGCTCCGATTTACCAACCAACAACCATACAAATGCATAGGTAGGAAAAATTATGTATCTTTTCCATATATTCTAGCCGCATTAGGTATATTGCAGTTGGCGCGTTCTCATTGGATTTAGGTAGGTATTATAAAAACACAGCTTCACAAAATCAAAGAAACGAAATGCAAAAAGAAGAAATAAATACTACGCATTGAAATGCCAATGATGAACCAAAGAGAATTTAACCAAAGAGTACAATTAATACTTCTACCATGCCAAAGAGCAAAGTAATTGTAGGCATAATGAAAGTTTTTGAATGAACTATTCGTTCAAAATTCATTCAATTTGATCAGTTTTCAATTAACCGTATCCACCACTATTTACGCTGAATGACGTCACCCTCGCAATCCTCTGGTATTGTCGATATGCGATAGAAGGTGCTTTGTGATACCAACTATCATTAACGTGCGTAAAGGTATGGTAAACACGATAGCTTTACGAGACGATTACATTAGATGTTCGTGATTGAGGCACTGTTCATCCAATCAGAAAGTATCAGATTAGACGCCAGTGATGCCAATTCAGAAATGTTATAGCTAGATCTAGCTGTAAACCAACATCATCAGCTACAAAAAAAACCATCTATAGCCAAAGAAAAATAAGAAAATGTAATAAAAAAAGTCAGTCTGTCAGTAGAGAAGAAGTCCCGGTTGACATATTAGAGAAAGTAAGGACGTATGTTTACTGTAAATTAGCAACATGATACAAATATGGTTTTTTGTTCGAAATAATATTTTAAAAATCGTAATCCAACAGAAAACGTCATAAAATTATTGTATGTGTACAATCAATTTATTTATTTATACATTATTGAACATACAATAATGTTACAAAAAGGTGGGCTTCATGCTAACAGCATCTTCTACCAGCAAAATCAGGTTTGTGACAGCTAGTGGTTGGCGTACTACTAAACTACCTAAACGTACTAAGTACGTAACTGCGTAAACTAACAAAAAAAATAAAAAGTTTCTTCCATTTTTTTTTATTTTTTAACAATGTTTGTTTTTTTAACATAAACCTTTGTTTGACCACGATCTCACCTGTTGGTAAGTGACGATGCGGCCGAAGATGGAGCACAAAGGTCTAGAAGGCACCTATTCACTCTAGCCTAGCTCTATTCCATCTACAATAATTTTGGTTATTCATAAAGACAATTGATAGACCAAGTATATTCAAAAGTAGGCTTAAACAGCTTTTGCTGTAAGGGTGTTATAATGCACTACTTAACAAGTTCAGACAAGAATTGCTTTCTGAACATAAATTTCATAAGGAGGTTTTTTTTTTTTAGTAGTGATCTGGCTGTTTTTAAAAAATTGAGTTGGAAGCACTCATAGCATATGTCAGTCCAGTCAAAATTGTAAAAAATTTGCATTGATAGTTAGATAATTTGCATTAATTTGGATAATTTCCACTATCGTGGAATATAGACGTGACAAGTGGTGAGCTCATCGCCGCCATAGCTTGCCACAACTGGCCGGATAAATAAAAAACATGTCTTTTATGAAATGCTGTGTCCCAGGCTGTTCGTGAACTGATGAAACAGGTATGTATATTTAATGCTAATTTAATAACTAGTAGTTACACCAGGGGATGGGCAGCAGCATCCTATTGAGTGCTCAACACGAATACTGCGATCACCCGTTCGCAATCCGCCTGCTAAGCGTGGTGATTATGGCAAAACCACCCATTTATTCTATGGGGAGGCGTCGTCCAACTGTGGACGCCTAAAGGTCGAGCTCTGGGAACAGTTTAAACAGTTTAGGTCTCACAAGCATAATTTTTTTTGCTCGATAGAAATTGTAGAACCTGTACCTACCTATATCAAGTTTCGTCAAGATTGGTTCAAAATACGACCTGTAGGTACAAGAATACAAATATACCTACATCCGGACGGACAGATGAAAGCAAATGCCATTTATTGCAAGGACTTCCCCCGCTCAGTCAAATACTGAAAATACGGTTTAATTCGATTCTGGCACTTGCTGGAGGACCATTTCCTGAGTTTCCCATTTTTAGGGTTCCGTACCCAAATGGTAAAATGGGACCCTATTACTAAGGCTTCGCTGTCTGTCTATCTGTCTGTCTGTCCGCCTGTCACCAGGCTGTATCTCATGAACCGCGATAGTTAGACAGTTGAAATTGTCACACATGATATATTTCTGTTGCCGCTGTAACCACAAATACTAAAAAACAGAATAAAATAAACATTTAAGGGGGCTCCCATACAAAAATCGTGTTGATTTCCCGTTTTTATAGTAAGTTTTTGCAGTTTTTATATAAGCAGCAGTGCTCGCATTGCTGTGTTCCAGTTTGATTGGAGCCGGTGAAATTACAGGCAGATGAGACTTTTCATCGTTATGTCTCAGGGTGGCGGGCACAGTGCAATGCCACATAGGGTGCGTCCTAAGTGGACGGGGCCTATGAGGTAATGCATTGTTCATAGCCAGAGGTTACCGCTTAACATCAGGTGGGCCATCTGCTTGTTCCGTCATTCAAGTAGTATACAAAAAAAAAGAACAAGTGGCCCGGACCGCGTCACGGTCGAGACAAATTGCTGCTGAGCTTACGCACACTAAACCAATGTGCATGTGCATGCATTATGACAAACATAGCCAAACGGACTTCGTGATAATATCTGTACCCACGGGGCAGGGATTCACCAGCACTATGTATGTGACGGTCGGGTGTTATGTTGTAACGATCGTGTTTGTTCTAGACATGCTTCCACTCGCCCCAGTCCATCGGAGTGATCGGCGGCAAGCCTAACCAGGCTCTGTATCTGATCGGCTGTGTTGAAGACGAGGTCATATACCTGGATTCGCACACCACTCAGAGATCTGGATTAGTCGAGGTAGCGTAGTGTAATAGGAAGGTGGTGGATATTGGTAGCCGTATTACGAAACTCAAGTGGGGCTCGGATGGACACTTGACAAGATTTGGTGATGGCAGGTGTAGTAAGGCTGAGTGAGTGACTGAGTGGTGGCTCAGAGGATACATGAAAGGCCTCCGCAGACCGGTAGCCAGTTGGATGGTGATGTTGCTGTACAGGGAAAGTACCTCCTCTGTAGTTCACCTTCGACGCATTAGGTTGCGGGTTCGATTCCCGCCTCGGAACAAATATTTGTACGATCTGCAGATAATTGTTCAGGGTGTTCTAGGTATTTTCTATGGATAATCGCACCAAAATATAAATCGTGTAAATCGTATATAGGCACCGAGGTCCGTGCTGAAAATCAGCGTTGCAGTTCACTGCAGCAATATGCTAAGCATGGACCTTTTTTGACGGCACTATACACACAGCAACAAATATTTTTTGACGGTGTAACTTTTGTTTTGTGTATTCAAGCTGTGTGTATGTGCTGTTCAAAATAAATTATTTCTATTCTTCTATTATATAATAAAACATATACATCTATGTAATGCATTTTATTAACTCGGACTTGTTAGTATGATTTGTTGGTATAAGATTTGTCCTGGCTGCTAGCTTATTGTGGAATGTGTTAATACTGGAAATAAGCGTTAGTTGAGGTTAGCTTTTTATCCCAACAACATGCTTGCGAAGCCGCGGGCAAAAGGCTAGTTGTTAACAAATGTAATTCTTTGATTACAGTGTTTCCTGTGCCGGACAAGAAGTGATTTCGACGAACTATGCAGCACGATCGCAACAAACTTGACTCGCGAGACTCAACCGCTCTTCGACATATGCTTGCTTATATTCTTGGACTCGATCGAACGTAGAGCTTTCAGGCTTATAGGTGAGCAACATATGGCGGAGACTAAGATCCAGAGTCTCGAGCACCGCCGTAAGGTTACATGCCTTGCGATCTTCTATAGGTTACATTTCGGTGAATGCTCCCAGGAACTGCACGATCTGATCCCACCATCTCCTTTTCATCATAGGACGAGCAGGCGTACGGCTCAGTACCATCCTTACCTCATTGGTATACCTTCTATTCGCACAAAACGTTTCAGTTCTACCTTTATAATGCGAACTGCTAAGGAGTGGAATACACTACCGTCGTCTGTCTTTCCTGAAAACTATAATCTGGGTCTCTTCAAGTCAAGAGTGAATAGGTGCCTTCTAGACCTTTGTGCTTCATCTTCGGCCACATCGTCACTTACCAACAGGTGAGATCGTGGTCAAACAAAGGTCTATCAATGTTAAAAAAAAAAAAAAAAAAAAAAAAATGCGAGAAGAGACCGTCGCATTCGGGCCCCCTCAATAATGACATTGACTTACAGAATACTAACATATTTACAGGTAACTTGCTGTGCCCGACCTGAGAATAGACCGCTCCCGTGGATGTCGTAACAGCCGACTGCGAGTAGAAATTAGTGAATAGGCAACAGCATCCACCTGAGTACTTAACACCAATAAAATAAATAAATACATAATGCTAGTTCACACAATGTTATCTAGCCCCAATATAAGCAAAGCCTGTGTTATAGGTACTAGATAACTGATATACTTAATACATTTTTTTAGTATACAATAGTATACAAAAAAAAAGACATAAGCATGGTGGAAAAACTGCAAAAAAAGTTTACTAGGTATACTTAAAGGTATTTTTTTAACTGTAAACATAAAAAAGGTTTGTTTACGGTCAAATTAGCAAAATTGATGATATTTATGAGATACTATCAATTAAAACATGTGTGTTATGTCCCTTAGCGCTCGCGAATTCAACTTTCTCTATCTGAAGAAGTGTTGATAAACTGTGATGAGCAAAAAACACCAAAAAATAATAATTTCGCCCCTCAAGCGAGACGAAATAAGTCATTATAATGTATTTACATACATACATAGACACACGCCTTTTCCTGAAGGGGTAGGCAGAGCCTCAATGGGCCGCTTTTCACAGTGGGTTGCACCATCGTGGAATATAGACGTGACAAGTGGTGAGCTCATCGCCGCCACTGCTTCCCACGACTGACTCAACTAACGCTTTCTTCCAGTATTAACACATTTCATAATAAGCTAGCAGCCAGGACAAATCTTATACCAACAAATCATATTAACAAGTCCGGGTAATCCCTTAGTCGGCTTTTACGACATCCATGGGAGAAAATGGAGGGGTCTATTCTTAGGCCAGACACACTACGGCAATGTGTATAGGTAGATCTAATGAATAATGACTATTGTATGTTTAAAAATAAAAAGGTGCATATTGTGTTTGAAAACGTTGTTTTACTAACAATAGCCAGGCACCTATCTATCGCTATATAAGTATGCCTATTTGCTATAGAGGCATACATATATAGCGATAGGTAGGTAGCTAGCTATTTATGTAGTATGAAAAATGCAAATAGAGCTAAAGCACAGAATAAATAATAGTTACTATGGCAAAACTTCATTTAGTCGAATATAGAAGGCGCGCATGAGCCCTCTTTTGGCGGGAGATATATCTTTATTTTTATATATAAAAAAATCCTCTATGACTCCTTCCAAGTCGTCAAAGTCACAGTCGAGTCATGTTTTAGTAAAGTAAAACGGTGGCAAATTTTACTAAAACTTTGGTAGACAATTTCCACAAATTTCAAAAGTCACGCAATTCACTTCCATTTCATTTCACTACACTTGTGCATTTTAAACGAGCTACATTAGTTAAAATGCCACCAAAATAACTCAAGAAAACACTAGGAAAATAAATAATATAAAAGTAGACAACGTCTCTTTTCGAAAATGGCGGGAAGAGTAAGACAACCAAAAAGAGTAAACAACAAGAGTCTAGTTTTTTTTTTTTTTTGACGAAGAGTTTGTTTGTTTGATAGACAGACAAGCAATGTTGCCGACAGTCACACAAAATCTTCCGAAATCGAACATAAAAAGATCTGTGATAAAAAAAATGCTTTAAAAATTATCATATAACCAAAATTACATAGAGTTCGGGATAGGGGGACTATAAGTTAATTTACTACTACCATTTATTTACAGAAAGAATAATACAATAATAATAACAATGCATAGCCGCCTGCTGCAGCGCCGCCGCCACCATCGTCGAGCGCGGCGAGGAGTGCGCGGGGTGTGCGGGGGGATGTAGGGCCCCTGCGCGCCGCCCCCGCGACTCAGGGGGTCCTAGTGCAGGACACAAGCGTACAATTTAAAAAAAAAATACTTAGGTAACCGTTGGGCCACCTGAAGACCGCTGCTAACGATCTAAAGGTAGCTCAGCTGATCCAAATCAGTACATTTAACTAGTTAATTTATTACCTAGGTACTAGTTAATTGAAGTAACTTTTGTTTTTTCTGTTTTAGGGTTCCGTAGCCGAATGCCAAAAAACGGACCCTTATGGATTCGTCATGTCTGTCTGTCTGTCTGTCCGTCCGCAAGTCACAGCCACTTTTTTCCGAAACTATAAGAACTATGCTGTTGAAACTTGGTAAGTAGATTTACACACAAAAATAGAAAAAAAAACAATAAGTTCTGGGGGTTCCCCATACTTACAACTGAAACTAAAAAAAAAACATAAAACCCATACGTGTGGATAGGATATCTATGGATAGGTCTTCAAAAATGATATTGAGGTTTCTATTAAAAAAAAAAAACTAAACTGAATAGTTTGCGCGAAGATACTTCCAAAGTGGTAAAATGTGTGTCCCCCCGTAACTTCTAAAATAATAGAAAGATAAAACTAAAAAAAAAAAATGATGTACATGTAAACTTCCGCCGAAAATTGGTTTGAACGAGATCTAGTAAGCAGTTTCTTTTTAATACGTCATAATATATCGTCAACCGCAATTATATATTATGAAGTTCTAGATTATGTTACTTGCTGCTGCTACGGAACCCTTCATGGGCGAGTCCGACGCTATCAATTATAGGCCCATTGCTCTCCTTCCTTGCTTTTCAAAAAATTTGAAGAAGTAATCTATAAAAGGTTCTATAAATTTTTCATTCAGAATTATATTATAAATAAAAACCAATTCGGTTTCAAGAAGGTAAAAATACCACTATTGCTATTTTTAAAATGCTTAAACGAGTAGGCGATAATATTGATAAAAAAGAACCGGGTGTCGCCTTGTTCTTAGATTTATCTAAAGCATTTGATTGCGTAGTACACAGAATATTATAAAATAAATTGGAACATATAGGTATAAGAGGTCCCGCTCTTAAACTTTGTGGTGTGCATGTCATGTTATTCTTTTAACATTTGACGTTGTCATTCATACCACAATTTTTATTGGAATAAAACCAAATATTCATTGGTTTTGCTTTTCTTTATATCAATTTATTCCAATAATAAAAACGTGATGAATAATGGCCTCGTTAACGCGATTGCTAAGGCCAGATAAATTCGACGTCGATCCCGGAACTTCAGCCGCCGACTTGAAGTACCAGCATTGGAAAGAAACGTTCACGAATTACATTGCCGTTGAAAATGATTCGACTAAGGTAACTGATGATGTTAAATTAAAAATATTACTAAACAACGTATCAGCCAACGTATATTCGTACATACGTGAATCTAAAAATTACGCGGCTGCTGTGAATATTTTAGATAAAATCTATCTTAAATCTAAAAATGAAATTCATGCTCGGTACATGCTGACATCAACTAAACAGAAGCCAGACGAGACAGTGGCAGAATATCTACGCAAGCTACAACAATTAGCGTTCGAGTGCACCTTTAAAACTGTCAGTGCTGAAGAATACAGAAACGAATACGTACGTGATGCTTTTATTGCGGGCATATATTCCCAAAAGATTAGACAAAGACTTCTTGAAAACCTTGAAACAAGTCTAGAGGAGGCTTGTAATCAGGCAATATCACTTGAAATGGCCGAAAATAATTCAAAAGACTTCAATACCAATCATCCTACGATGGAACTAAATCAAATTGAAGATCTCAATCATGCCGGAAACTCCAACCTGGCTGCATATGATCCGACATGCATATATGAACTATATACCTATCTTTAGCTACAGAAGAAACCAATGGGGGCTTTTCATTTTTTTTTTTTTTTTATTCAATTTGGCTCTATTGATGGCCCTGACTCAACTGTGGTTGTCAAAATCAACAAATCCATCGTACCTCTGTTATTTTGTGTGATAGTAACAAAATACCACGAAAATATATCACTTCGTTGTTGACTTTTACATTTCACTTTATTTTTACAGTTAAGTACACAGCAGCGACATCTATTTTCAAGGGTTTATAGATGATTTGGTATGGCCGTGAAAACCCCTCATTATAGGCAAACACAACGTGCAAAGATTGTACAGTAACCTCACAATGGGCGATCAACGATTTTTTTAAAGCATCTTTATTTACTTTTTAACTGAAAAGAGTAAAGTTATTTAAGTATGATCAATATTGCCGATTTTGATAAAATTAACCACGTAGTTTTATTCTTATTATAAACTAGAAGCAACCCGCTATTTCACTCGCATAAGTTTTGATCCTATGGGAACATCTAAATAAAATTTAAAACTATTCCAGTGGTCCAGCTATCGCCGTTCTAAATTTCATCCAATCCTTAGAAAATTTAGCATTTATAATATTACAAACATACACACATACTCACGCTTGTTTCCCAGAGAAGTAGGCAGAGACCATGAATTTCCACTTGCTACGATCCTGGCATACCTGTTTCGCTTCATTCACTCACATCACATTCTTCATATATGCTCATTGGTTAAGGGCGCTCTTAGCCTGGCCATTCTCCAGATCGACCCTGATCTATTCTGAATACCTTCACCGAGGTCTCCCCCTTCCAACTGTCCCATTCATGCTCATCTTATGAACTAGTTTCGTCAATCTACTATCATTCATCCTTTAACCAATAACCCAAACCATCCAAGCATATCTTTCTCAATCCTTGTCACTATACACGTGCTCTTTCATTTTACAATGCTTTCTTAACACACAGTTTCTTATTCTATCTCTCAAAGTCCACCATACATACTTCTCAAACCTCTCATCTTCAGTGCATTTATTTTACTTTCATGTTTATTCTGCCTTAGCAACTTTCGCAACCACCATACATTAGTTTTGGCACTAACACTCCTCTATGCACATCCAGTCGTGCCTTTTTGAATACGTTCCGGCTGATAATAAGGCGTTAAGTTCACCTGGTTTCCAGAATTTACTCTCATTTAAATATCATCTTCATGCTTGCCATCTCTTGTAATCAAAGTTCCCAAATGTACAAACTTTTTCATGTTACACTTGTTGTTAATAGTAGTGTGATTTAATTCTATTTCTTTAAATATAGTTACACATGACATTTACGTTGACATATCATCATACACCTCTGCGAGGCACAATTAATCCTTTTACCATACTGGTTCTTTCACCATTGGTCACTAGGCCCCTTTCAGGGACACTATATCTCAAGCTGGTTAGTAAACCAAGAAAGAGCCCGTGACACGAAGTAGTAGTAGTTAGTAGTTACCGGTTAGTTAGTGGTTACATAGCCATCAAATACAAATACACGTTATTCCACATGTCACATTTTGTCGAACGTGTTTAATGAATTGTATTTAGTAATCAAGGATATTAAGTAATCATCCACATCTTGGCTTACTGACATTACACGTTATATACATGTTTACGTCAGCAGAATAAATCCTGAAATGCACATTGATGTATTATACACATTTATATCTACGCTTTTGGTCACTTTTATGTCGCCCCTGTGTCTCACGATTAAGTGGAGCTCGATTGACGAGCGAGCAGTCGTAAGGGAATTGGCTTTCATTGCGAATAAATCACGTAACTTGGCAGTGATTTTAGAGTAATGAATGACCAGTGTACTGAAGTGCAGTCGCAGTGAAGAGTGAACCAGTGTTATTGAATAAAATATTCACGGTTTGTTTTGTTAAACCGTTCAGTTTTATTATTTTATCCCGAACACGAACTCAAAAATTACAAAATCTGAGATGGCCACTTTTGTTTTTATACGGCTTAATTTTACTTGGTCAATTTTCATGCAATAAGTTATAATAATTTAATTGAAATTCAGGTACATGTGAAAGGAAACACTATCTTTTTGTAAATTTGATGATCCAATCATTTTTTTACAGCATAAAACTGAACAATTCGGCATTTTTCTTAGAGCACTATCTCCCACGCGAGTCGATTCAGTCTGACAGAGCGATCGACGACAGCTAGTTTTTTATAAGCTGTATGCCCTCGAGGGCATTCAATTTAGAGGGGAACTACAGCGGGGAATGCCTTTGATGGCGTCTCCATTCCGTGTTGCTCGATGACTTATCCTAATAAAGATAGTACGAAAAGTGCTTGTAAAAACGTTAAACAATTCTAATATGTATGTGAAGAAAACCCAATTGTTTTCTCTAGCAGCTAGATCTCTTATCATTATTTCTAAGTTAGCAGTATTCTGATCAATTGTTCCAGTTACATTGATAAAGCTATCAAACATTTTAGAGACCAACGTCAATTTCTTAGAAATTATAATTTGATCGTGATTTAATTCAGAAGTAAGTTTATCATATTTGATCGCGTCGTCATGGTTAAGATTTCCTGTAACAATTTTTATAATCGAACCCAATGGATTTATTAGACCTCTTTTAAAGCGTTGCTGTGGAACAAGTTGTTGGTATTTATCTATAGTTATGTCACGTATGAACTCCGTATGAATTTTCACATTTTTAAACTCTTGCGAATATGTTGTATTCCAATCGATTAATTAACATAGTTGTTCGTAGTTCGTTTATAAGTAATTTAAATCATTGTAGATCCCTTCCAATTTTATAACCTTAATTAAAGTCCAATGGTCAGTTTGAAAGTATGCTTGACCTTGTCTTATCGGAAGTATCCCCGGGTTTCCTTCAAGTGTCTGCAGATGAAGAGCCAGGGTTGGTGTCACTATAAGCAGTACGCTGCACCACCTGCGGAGGGCGTTTGACATTTTTATAGGGACTTTAGTTTTTCTTTCCCCTACTTGTATAGGTAAAACGTTTCTTTCAGGTTCACCTATAACCTTTGCTTTTACATAACGAGGTTTATCTTTGCTTTTCCGCTTGTTGATATCATTAGCGAAAATCGTTTTTCCTTCGGAAAATTGTATTTCAGCTTCACCGCCTTTCTTTTCCCTAATCTTTTGTTTAATTGTTATCATCTTATCTGCCAAATGTTCATACAAGATTTTTGTTCGCTTTGCATGATCCTTAACTAGTTTCTGAAAATACCGCTCTTCTATTTCTGCATCAGTACATCGTTTTTCATATTTAGCCAATCTATAAATTTCAATTATCGTGGAATGGAAACGTTCAATAAGTCCCATTGAGTTAGGGTTATTGGGCGTACCAATGTGAAGTTCTACTTTATGTAAAATAAGAAATTCTTTCAGTAATTCGTTGTTGAACTCAGTTCCGGGATCTGAACTTATCGTTTTAGGGATTCCGTAATATGAGAAATACTTCATCAACGCTCGAATTACTTCAGGTGTTGATTTGCCTTGAATTTCAATTGCCTGACCTAACTTACTGAATGAATCAATAAGAGTCAAATAAGTTTTTCCTTCAATGCTGAAAAGGTCTATGAAAATCTCCTGAAATGGGGCATCTTGCGTTTGCTTTAATTGTAATATAGGTTTGATGGGCTTCCTATCATATTTCATTTTCTGACATGCTTCACATGCATTTATAACTGCCGTAACTGTTTCTTGCATTCTATCCCAATAATAATTTCTACGAATCCTAACTAATGTCTCTTTAATACCACGGTGGCATGTCTTTCCTTCATGATATTTAATTATTACTGCTCGTTGCTTTCCCTCATTTTCAATAAATATTACCCGTTCCGTGCATTCGTAAAAATTAACCATGCCTTGCTGAAAAGCTGAATGATTAAATTTCCGAATAGTCTTCGATGTTTTTCTTCCTCAAAATAGATGAAATATTTTATTTTTGGCTTTATATATTGTTTTAGAAATTCTTTAACTAAATCTGAATTATCTGTAGGTAGGAAAACTTCCAACACCTTTTGTTTTTCTCGGGAAAGATTCTTAACCTGCAATTCATTTTTAAACCATGAATATACTAGAATTTGATTTGGCTTGTTGTCAATTGCCTCATGTTAAATTGGTATTCCTGATGATTCTAAATCTGCAGCGGAATGAATCGTTTGTGATTGACTGGATTCTGATCGAATGGGGTATTCATCTATGTCCATACTATGTCTTGATAATGTATCAGAAATCGCTATAGGGCTATCAGCTGTCGCTGTCCTACTTGTATCTGATATTGTTATTGTCGATGAGTCATTACGTGTCGTTTTCTTTTTTGCTGTTAATTTTCCAATATCTTTAACTACGTCTTCTAGATGTTTCCTAAGTTTATCATCCTTTTTATCTAAATTTACTGCCATTGACTGGTTTTCACCGTCTGAATCTAGAGCATTAATCTTAATTCTAGATAAGGCGTCTGCGTTCGTGTTTTGTTTGCCGTTTTTGTGTATCATTTCATAGTTATAATTCTGTAAGCGTAACCTCCAACGAGTAAGTTTACTACTAGGATCTTTTAAGGATCGAAGCCATATTAATGGTCGATGGTCGGTATAAATGAAGAATTTTCGACCGTACAGGTAGGGTCTAAAATGTTTCACTGCCCAGATAATAGCGAGCAATTCACGTTCGATAGTACTATAACGTGATTCAGTGTCACTTAGTGTGCGACTAGCATACGCTACAGGTCTGTCACTTCCAATTTGTCCTTGAGATAATACTGCGCCTACCGCTACATTTGACGCGTCCGTCGTAAGTACGAAAGGCTTGTCATAGTCAGGGTACTGTAATAGTGGGGCGTGTGTCAAGAGTTCTTGTTGTATTACATTTATTAAATGCGTCTGCATATTTTTGGTCGATTACGACTCCATTTCGCTTTTTCAAGCAAGCCGTCAACGGTTGCGTGATTTTTGCGAAGTCCTTGATGAATCTTCGATAGTATCCTACAAGTCCTAGGAAACTTTTGATTTCTGTCGTCGGTTTCGGTAAAGGATATTTTAGTACAGCGTGGATCTTGTCGTTATTTGGTCTTAGTCCGTCTTTCGCTATAGTGTGTCCAAGTTAAAGTACTTATTTTCGTAAGAACTCTGACTTGTCTAATTGTACTTTCAAGTTAGTCGCCTTAATTCTTTCAAAGATAGTCCGTAATTTATTAATATGTTCATCTAGGCTGTTTGAGAAAATTATTATGTCGTCTAAGTAAACCATGCAATGTAGACCTTGTAGGCCACGTAAAATGTTGTCCATGGTCCTCTGAAACGTCGCAGGACTTGTCTTAAGCCCAAAAGGCATCCTACTGAACTCAAAATGTCACGCTTGTGACGAGAAAGCTGTCTTCTGTCTGTCCTTTTTCTCGACTTCTATCTGATGGTAACCACTTGCTAAGTCAAGCGTGCTAAAATACGAGCTTTTTCCTAATTTGTCAAAAATATCTGTTATGTTCGGTAAGGGGTATTTGTCGTCAATGGTTATGTCATTCAATCGCCTATAGTCAACTACCATCCTATATTTGACCTCACCAGGTGTACGGGTGCGTTCCAAGGAGAATGAGACTCTTGGATCACATTGTCTTGTATTAATTTTTCTACTTGTCTGTTAATTTCTTCCTGTATAAATGGGGCTTGTCTATAAGGCCTTATATATATAGGGTCCTCATTTTAGTACGTATGTGGTGTTTGACCTGATTAGTGAACGTCAAGGGAATTTGGTCACAATAAGACCATCAACCAGACCAAGTCACAACATCCTCCCGCTCTGATAAGAGCGCGGCTGCATTCTCTGTAAGTTTGCTAGTTAATACGTTGAATACGTATAAGTTTTGTTCTTCACGACCTGGATTACTATATCTCTCAATTACATATTCACATTTTAGTAGATATAAATTTAGCTGTCTTTTATCACCTTTATACTGGGGAATCAATGCTACAATTTCTTTAGGTACCGGCTCTATTTTCGATGTCATAGTTATAGAGTAGTTAACTGTACAGAGACAGCAACTATTCACTCGATAGGTATTACACAATTTATGTTTTTTTTACACACACACAAAAACACAGAAAATCAACACAAAGACACAACAAAAGTTGGGAAAATGTGGAAACTAAATGAAAAATTTTCACTTGTATTTACGCGGTTGTTTGAAACTAAACACTTTAAAATAACACAATAAAAGCACAAAAATAATTGTTAATAAAGAAAAGGAAAATTTGAAAAAAAATCACTTGTGTTTTCACGGTTATTTAAAATTACTGACACAAAAATTACATGGAAAATTATTTCTAAAATAAGTTTTTATCCTAATTTATGATTAATGTACGATCAATTTCAGATCATTTATCTTTACGTTACACTATTAAATTAATTACAATACAAATTTAAATTTTAAAATCTGTACTCTCTATGTTTCTTAGCTATAAGTGCTCTATGCTGAGAGCAAGGTTAACTTGATAGAGTTTTATACAAGGTCAACCAGACACGTTATACCGAGAAAAGTTCGATCTCAATAATAACAATTGTTAATTAAAAAACCGTTTTTACAAAAATAGGAGGATTTGGGAAACAAAGGAAATGGCGAAAACATCGAGCAACGCAGGCCTCCGAAAAGGTTTACTCACCAACCGACTGCCACTCCCATCACTCACTTTTTCTGTACCCGTTTAAGAGATTATTTATTAGGTTCGACGGATTAACATTTCGTGGAATTTCTCGTGCAAAATTTTCCTGACGAATTTGGACGTCGGAAAACGCGGAAAACCCGCGGAAATTAAGGAAAATCCGTTTCCTGCTGCGCCACTCTTGGTTTGGAAGCGGTAAACGGGCTTTTTAAAAACACACTTTTTTTTACTTAATTATATATTTAAAAAATAATGACTTTTCATCTGCACCGATTTGGAGGTGAAACGGTAGTGATGCAATCTGTATGAGAGCCCAGGCTCGCAGGCCTGTCTAGACATTACATCAGCAGAAAATAATACAGTGCTTATTCGTTAAAACTATATTCTAGACTTAATCTAGGGCCGAAGGGCGAGGGGAATCCATAACTACCTACATAATAATTATTAATAATTTGTATTACCTATTACCTACTCTGATTATTTTATTTAGAAAATAATTAGTTTATCCAGTTGCACTGTACTTTTATATATTCACAATGTTAATTAGTTGAGTTAAGTTTTTTATCTAACATGCATGTTTCTATGCAATTATGGTAGGTATAGTAATGTGTTAAAATTGTATAGTAGTATCTCTTAGTTTCTAGTAGTAGGTATAGCATTGTACCTACTTACTAATCTGTAACCATACCTATGCTGTGGAAGAGCGGGACCTTCTAACACAAGTAGTTTGTTACTTACAAGAAGGTTCCAACCATATTTCAAAAAAGTGAAAAGCTGTTACAGAAAGAACTAATTTTCTATTTTCTATTTTCTCTACCTACTTAGGTACAAATATGTACCCCGGCTATGTGGATAGAGAAGGTACAGTGGCCCTTGTTGCACTTGTAGAGCAGACTATTCTCTGCAACTAGGCCGCCATTTTGCATTTTGTGGCCCTTGTTGCCTTGATTACGGTTCAAAATCATTCCCAGAAAATATTACTTTACCAATGTTTATAACTTAGGTATGTATTTCTTGTTTCAGAAAATCACGAAGGACTCCGGAGAAAAGGTGGCCGTAAGCCTCACATCAGTCATCAAACCCTACGGATACAACTATTATAGGATATCATAACAATTCTAAATTCTTTGCATAAAAATAAACCTCTGGTTGTCCAAAACGTGGTTTCATTGCTGATAGGTAGATACATAACTAAATCAAGAGAATACAGAACTACAATTATCTTACCCTTGGCTTGCATGTACCTGTACATAAGAGAATTACTTACTTCATAGCAATCAGATATACCTACCTAGTTGTAAAAAATGTTGTTGTTTTGTGTTTACTACTTAACAAAACAAATACAACAGAAAAGTGCCTTTATTCACTATGACATAGGAGATTTCTTGCCAACAATGTAGGTATTGTTAACCAATGATTCCACGCATAACAAACAACGTAACAAGCCCGCGTGATGACACTGGGTAGTTCGGTTCTATAAGGGTTCAGAACGTGCTTGCTTGCTCTTAATTTTATGTTAGATCTAGATGATTTTTGCAGCAAAAATATTCTTAAAAAACAACACTTCTCCCAATGGCCTAAACTAGGGGGGAAATCAAAAGTGATACTATAAAGTTATGCGCTCCTGCCCAATACGAAAAATTCAGTCATTGAAATTACCACCAAAGTAAGTATTTTATTCATTGAAATCACAAGGATCATCAATCACTACACAAGCACAGAGTTTACTGGGGTCTTCGCAGGCTTCTCGGGTTGTTGAGGATTTGTTTACGTTGAACTGCTATTTCCACACATTCCAGGATTAAGTGGGCAGCCAATTCTTCTTCGGTCAGACACCCTCTGCAGAGTGGGCTGTATGTGGCTCCGATGTTGAAGAGGCGTTGAGACTGTGTCCTATGAGTGTCCCCACGATGGTGCGAAGGTTTATTCTTTGAAAGTTTAGCAGGCGACGTATCAGTTGTTGTAGGTAAGCCAGCCGGTAGGGCAGCTCTTGACTGTATGCAGCCCGTGGTCCGTGCCCAGCGTTCATTGTGTTTATTAATGCGGAGCTGCATCCATGTTTGCACGAAGGGGTTTGTTACAATCTTTGAAGACTTTCTTTGTTTGGAAATTTTTGAAAATACTCTAATTTGTTTACTACTCCTTCTTCTTCTTCTTCATAATGTCGAAAATCAATTTCAACTTCAACTTCAAAAATCAATCCATAGACAAATACCTTTTTATCAGTTTTAAATTCATTTCGACAACATATCATAGCCAATTTTGGCGTCTTCCGGTGTTATACGATCGTGTCCCTACGATGGGTGGTATACGACGGTGTTGAACCACAAGACTCACTTATGTCCCACACAGGATGTCTCACACCGGTGTATGGTGTAAGCGTAGTGTAAGTACGACGGACGATTGGTGTCATCGTGTGGACTTTCGTTGCAAAACTGCGACTCAGAATACTGATCAATAAAGATATTCTTATTCCGACTCGCACTTGGCCGCTTTTTTAATGTAATTTCTCGACAAACTGGCATACCTACGGCCCGCCTGATGGTAAGCGGTTACCGTCGCCTATTGACATCTGAAACACCAGAGGTGGTATTGTAAGTATTGTCACTGTATTATTTACGTAAACATTTGTACCTACCTACCTACTTACCTATTTACTTACTTAAGTATTTATTTTTGCCCAGTTACAGGTATGCACACTACTGGAGGGCGCTACTGTGTCATTGTTTACATTGTGCTCCGTATTTTTTCGGACCACAGCCGGCCTACCATGATCTATTAGCTAGCGACTCAATTCCGAGGCAACTCAGTTTAGGTTCCTAAACTGAATCGCGTTTTTTCGTACCATCACCTTAAAATAACTCCATCGTACTTGAATCGTTGAACGAATGAAACTTTGTCTCTGGTCTGTTTTTAAATCGCGCCGGACTAAGAGGCTTCGTTCAGAAATGAAATCATATAATTTTTCGGAGATTTACGGTTATTTTCTTTCCAATTTATTTGTTTTTTTGGGACAAAACTAAGTAAGTGAAACAAGTATCATGCTTCGTTAAATGTATTTTAGACTTAATTTTGAGCAAAGCATCTGATTTTGTACCAACAACAGAAGATTGTGTTGATGTATGAAAACACACATCATTTACATTGAGTTTCCGAACGAATCTATCTGTCATCACCTAAAGCGCGGCTTTTTCGATTTTTCTTACGTGTGTTGTGTTACAAGTTCTACTGTGTAATTTTATTTTGTTGATTGGAAACTTTTATAATGACGTGAGTAATAACGTAAAGTACCTACTTAGCTACCTATTTTGTGTAATTAATCCTCATATATATTGTAATACGTATCTATTTTAGTTACATGCTTATCCTGAATGTGAATTAAGTTTAAAATTCCTCAACAATCCTCAAGCGTATCTTAGGTAGGTACCTAAGTTTGTGTGAAGTACCTACTATTTCAAGTGTTTTTTTACCTACAGTGAACCCTCGCGTCGTAGAGTCAGCTACAATCAATTAGAAGCACTTTGGGAAATTTTAAATAGAAGTAGAGAAATTGCTTTGGGCTTTAATAAAACATCGCAAGCCCGAGAATTTGCTCGAAGAATGTGGGAAGAAGTAGCTCTCACCTTAAATTCTCAAGGTGATGGCGCTGTGAAAGATGGGAAAGGATGGAGTAAAGTAAGTTTGATAATTATCAGAAACTCTTAGACTGTATAAAAGATTGTTCTATCAACAGACTCTTTATCTTTCAAATATATTTATTTTCTTATTTATAGTATTGGAATGATTATAAATCGAAGTTGAAAAAGTTGGCTGCAGCTCAACGATCTTCCAATGAGCAGACTGGAGGAGGCCCGTCGACAGTCAAACCATTGGAAGATATTGAAAAGAAATTCCTCCAAATTTTGGGGGAAAACTTTGGTTTTGGTTTGCCTGGAGCGAGGGTGGAACCATTTGACGATGTAAGTTTAATGCTTTCCTTACACAATAGTTCTTGATCAGTATTAACAACAATAGCTTTACCATTGTTAGGTACCAATGATATGGACCTATTACCTACCTACACCTAATAATAACGAAATAAATTTATATTTGCAGGTAATACAAACAGAAAGGTGCACACCACTGACTGCGGCAAGTAGTATGCATCCCGTTTACTCGTCTGGTGAAATAGGCTCAACACGTGATCATGATCAACCTGGACCATCGTGGAGGGTGACTCCTCAGCAAGGCTCTACATGGGATCATAATCAACCTGGGCCATCGTGGATGGCGAATCCCCTGCATCTCCCAACGACACCTCCTCGCGCCCATGCAACACCTCCTCCCGTCTATGCAACACCTCCACGAGTCTCAACACCTCCACCAGTCTCAACACCTCCACCAGTCTCAACACCTCCACCAGTCGCAACACCTCCACGTGTCCATACTACCCCACCTGGGGTCTCGCCACGTCGCCGCCGTAGATGCCGGCGCCAGCAACCTATGACGGCGGAAGCAGCTCGTCGCATTCTCGTGCAGGAATCCCAGCGACGAGGTGATACTGAAGAGCGGAACAGCTCAATTCTGAGTGAGCTTGTTGATAATATTACAGAAATTAAAGAAATATTGAGACGGTTAGTTACATTTTATTAATATTTGTGTTCAATTCAATTCAAATTATTTATTTCAGACATAGACCATATTTTTTATTACATATAAAATATTTTTAATAAACCCTTTTATTTTGTAGGTTTACCGAGACTCCCACAAGCGGCGAATGAGGTTATTTCTAACGGCCACACCTTGTTGAAGAGCCTGCATATTGCTACTGACACTTGCAGCATCGGCATCAGCCCTAGCTTGCTGTGATTGGACTTCTCGAAGCATATCTTCATCGCTCAAATCGAAGACAGGAATGTTGGCTCGATTACAAATGTTGTGTAAAATCACACAAGCATTTGTAATAGAAGCAGCCACTTCTGGTTTGTAGTGCAACACCCTGTGTACAAGAAGGCAACGAAAACGCGCTTTAAGAAGTCCAATTGTTCGTTCAATGATATTCCGTGTCCTCACATGAACATCCGTGTAGTGGTTCTCCGGTGTGCCAGGAGCTGCATTAATCATTGGGGTCATCAGGAACTTCCTCAATGGATATCCTGAGTCTCCTGCAAAATAGAACAATTTAATTTGTTACTTGTACATTCCGACAGTGAAATATTGAGGCTCTCCCTACCCTTACACGGGGAAAGAGGCATGTAATTTTAAATTAATTATAATGTTGATAATGTTTTTGGTAAAATTTGGTTTAGATAAAAATATAATAAGTATGGCATTTGGTTTGATTTTGAAATCAACTAGGTACGTATTTATTTAAAACGAATACTTTTCGTCCAAAATTAATAAGTAATTAACTTACTTATACTTTTAACTCATAAACTTACCAAGTAACCATGTAGATTCATTAAGATTTTCCAAGTGAGACTGTAGTGGATGGGCATTCCAAATAAATGAATCGTGTGTTGCTCCACCATAGCTAGCATCCACACTTGTTATCTGCATATCTGCATCACATATCTGAAAAACAATACAGTGAGTATAATAAAAATCATAGGTAAAATCAGCTACTTGTCTTTAGCTGATTTGTGTTAGACTGTACTAGCCCGCTCCACCAAAAAACAAGAAAATATAAAATAGGCAAAATAGAGCAAACTTCATTTGTTGAGAGGGCTGAAGCAGGCTAGCGGGGTACTTCTCCTGTTACTTACCAACTGAACATTTAGTGAATGATAGTGCTTTCTGCAGTAATACCTTTCTTCATTATCTACCGGGCGCACTATGGCAATGTGTGTGCAATCTATGCATCCCAATATTCCCGGAAACTTAAACTTCTGGTAAAACCTGAAAAACAAAAGAAAAAAAGAACCACAGTTGCAAGCACCTTTCTAATGGATGAAAACTAGTGCCATATGCTTGTCAGTTTAAAAATAATCATTCAAGAAAATCAAATCAAATAATTTTATACAACATCTGTGTAAAAAGCAGTGTCTATCGGTATAGAGTCGGAGTAGGTTTAAAACTAATTAAGAGTAATCTTGGTTACATGTGGCCGGGGCTGCGTGAAATAAGGTACTAGAAGTCAATAAACAAACCTTTCTCTAATTTTATTTCTTTCATCCATGTTTTGTGGAAAATGTATATATTTTCTGCGCATCTCAGGTGAATCAATACAAGCAGTAACTTGAGCGATTACTGATGACACAGTTTGCTGTGCTATGGAATGTGCACTGATGTCTCCAACGGGTCTTTGGTATGACCCTGTTGCATAAAAAGACAGTGCAGTCAAAACCTAAAATAAGTTACCAATATTATTATAATACCACCATACCATGTCCTAATAGAATAATAGGCTGGTGCACAATGGAGTAAACGTTGGTGTCTGTCATGTATATGTTGCAAAGCCGACTGCAATGATTTTAGATAAAAACAACTTTCATAACTTTTAGGTTAGGTACGATAAACTTTGCCTAAATGTTCACTACGAGCTTACCTTCATTTCCACGGACAAATCAGTAGATTTCTTAGGTGTTTTAAATCTTCCTCTAAGTTCGTCACATAAATCCTTGAATAACAGTTTGGATAGGCGGTATCTTTTTATGAACTCCGTATCGTCTAAATGAACAAACGGATCCGCTTGTTCACGAATTGTTTGCCTTCTACGGAGTCTTAGTTCTCTTTGTGAAGATATTTCTTCATTTTCACACTCTAACAACTCAAAAAGGAGTAATTCGTCCGACATCTACAAATTCCAAAATATCAACAAACAAATATCACAAAATTAACAACAATTATAGTAGTAATTAGGTACTATTCAGCTCTAATTACCTCTGAGAATCTATATTTTCACGGAATTTATTTATTCACAAGCTTTTTACACTTCAAACGACTTCAATAATCAAAACACGGTCAAAACAATTCAGTTTAGCGTCGAATACATTAACTTTTATTGAATCGCAGATTTTGACAGATAAGCTATCCACTCTAGGTCGGGAAGAAACGTCATGGTACGAATTGAATGAACGAAATCAGAGTTTGCGTTTCAGTGTAGGTTTTGTTTTGGCGGCGACCTAAACTGACCCTCTTGAGGACGTCATGGTACAAAATGTTGAAACCATTCAGTTTAGGTCTTCAATTGAATCGCTTTAAGACCTCATAGTACCCCCCCAGACCAGGATAAAGTTGGGAACAGTGACACCTATAGTAAAGTAACGGAACCTGCTTCACAGCTCTTACGAAGGTTCGAATAGCTAAATCTGATTAGCATCTTAGTACTATGAAACCAACTTAGTACCATTACCCAGTGTTGCCAATATTGTTTTTACGAACCCACCAAATGTGGCCTTGTGGCCCACCAGAAAACCACTAAAACCATCAAACCACCAGAAAACCACTAAACGTTTGCGGAAAATCATATAATACAAAGAAATAAAAGTGCGTAAGTAAATATTTTAAAATGCGATAATGACCTTTAGATTAAATAGGATACTTATTTTTTGTCATTATAAAGTCCTTTATTTCCTATAAGTCACAGGTAATAAGTTATAGACAAACCAGAAAAATACAGTAACCCTTTGAATCAAATAAAACTTTTACCCAGTTCCCCTATAAATGAAATCCATAATCAAAATAATAATTGTTTAAGAAATTGACTAACTAATCAATGGAATTCCCTAAAACCACCTCCTTAGTTCTGTAGTGTTGCCTACACAACAAAAAAAGTACCCTTATTCAATCATTTATTTATATATTCATATAGAACTGAGTATTTTTGTTATTTGTACTAGTGATTAGTTAGTGGTTGTTGTAGTGCCTTACCACTAACTGAAGCAATCATAGACACTAGAAAAATCCACTAGCCACTAAATCCAATATTTAGAAAGAAAAAAGAAAGAAAAGAAAGAAAGAATATATATTTATTTGTATACAAGAGCTACACAGAAACACAGAACACACTAAGAAGAAACAGATATGAAGGTACTAGGTGTAACTCAAGTAACAAAATGGTTCTGCCTCAGCATGAGTTGGTTGACAGCAAGCTAGCAACCAACGCTGGTCTTCCGGCAGAACCACTTGTTGGCGTTACGGCTAACCACTCGCAACGACTATACACACACCTAACATAAAAAAAACTAATAATAAGAATAAGGTAAAGAAAAGTAAGGTATGCTCAAATTTCTAAAAAAAAACCACTGACATACTTTTAGAAAAGGTAAGAAAGTTTTTATTTACAATAATCATACCAATGAAAAAAAATTAACGTTCCGAAAAGGAAACTCGCTAAAAGGATAGTCTAAACCACCAGAACTAGTGGAAATTCCACTAAGTTGGCAACACTGCCATTACCTGGCGCAAGAGGGCACATATTGTAAAAAGTGAAATGGAAAAGAATAATGGAAATTCTGAAAATCATACAAAATGATTTGTGCAGTCATAAGCAAGAAATGAGGAATATGGAACAAACTATTACACAATCTATAAACAGTAATATTAATGAAAAGTTCACACAACTGGAAGCCAAAACAGCAGAGTTGGAAAGTAAAATTATAAAACAGCAGGAAACTATAGATATTTTGGAAAAGCAAGTCAGGAAGAAAAATAAAGTATTAATCGGAATTGAAGAGACAGAACCGCTACAGCGGGTTGGTAACCTTAGTAATAGACATTGTAGCTAAAAACATGAATATAGACTGCCACCGTGGGGAAATCGAGGAAGTCAGAAGACTGGGCAGAAAATCAGATAAAATTAGGCCTGTTATTGTAACATCACAAATGTGGGACGCAAAATAGAAATCATAAGGAACAAAAAGTCCCTGGAAGGCTCCCATGTGTACGCCAAAGAAGATTACCCACCAAAAGTCTTAGAGAAGCGCAAACAGCTACAAGAGGAACTGAACCGTGAACGCGAAGCGAGGAAAAAAGTTGTTCTCCGCTACGACAAAATAGTAGAGCTGAACACATATGACGTAGAGCTCAGTAATACACGTAAGCAAAAAAGGCCTTTGCCGCTCTCACCCGAAATGTCAAGCAACACGGACGAGGGGCCTAGCAGAATAGTGAAACAGGTTCCGAAGAAAAATAAAATTGCGAGTATTGCGTCATGTCTATGTAATAATACTCCTGCAAATACATCTAAAATTTACAACCAAAAAAACTTCTAAGTAGGGTCCCTCCACCTCCCCCAAGCCGGCTGGTCACCGTGAGGGAGCTGACCACCGCCCCCCACTAAATATGGAACCCAAAATAAATAAGAAACCATGCAATCTTTCAGAGCACCTGCATGTTACATGCCTGAACGTAAGAACGTTATTACAAGATAGTAGAATCTCAGAATTATGTTACGCAATCAAAGGTCTGAACTGGGATATTATTGACCTTAGCGAAACCAGAAGAGCAAAAGAAACGATTGCAGAATACGAGGATTTCATTCTCTACCACTCAAAAGGAAGTAACGGAAGAAATGGAGTTGGCTTTTTAATTAGGAAATCGTTGAAACGCGATATAGTATCCTTGAATTCATTCTCAGATAGAGTAGCAGTTCTGGAAATAAAAATATATCAAAATACTCTGTGGACTATTATCCAGATTTATGCACCGACAGAAAGCTACAAAGCTGAAGACTTAGATCTTTTTTACCAAACAGTTGAGGAAGCTTTGGACTCTACAAATACGAAAAACCTAATACTGATGGGCAATTTTAATGCACAGATAGGTAAAATGAGAGATGGAGAAGAGAGAATTTTTGGGAAATATTCAACAGGAAAGGAAAGAAAAAATGGACAAAAATTGATAGACAAAAACCTTACTATTACCAATAGTATGTTTAAAAGAAAACCCAATAATAAATGGACTTGGGCATCGCCAAACGGGTGCTATTTTAATGAGATTAATTACATTTTAACAAACACGCCGGCTTTTGTCCACAAATTTGATCTAGTATAAAATAATAATTTCGAGACGGACCATCGTATGATAAGGTTTAAAATAGCACTTTCAAATTCACAGAAGAACAGACGATTTATAAAAAGTAACCACAAACTTGTTAAGAACTTACCTAAAATCTCTAGGGAAGATGGAATGCAGTGGGAGAACAATTTTATGCAGTGTCTGAGCAGATCAAACGACATCCAGAGTCAGTATAATGCCTTTGAGTCGGAAATGAAGAAAACTATTAAAAAAACTACCGCATTCGAAGGGAAATAAAGAAAGCACATACAAAAGATCTACTGGAATTGAGGAAACAACTGTATAAAGAAAGGCGGACAAAATCAAAAAAAAAAAGAGAAAGAAAAGAATAGCCGTAAAGAAAGCCTACAAAGAGTTGAAAAATAAAAAAGAGTGGACAGAGTGACTAAAAAATGGATCCGGAGTTAAAATCACAAGTAGACCAGCTATTATAAACGAAGCTACTAAGTACTACAAGGACTTGTATGCGAATAGGGAAAAAGAAGTTGTAAGGAATGACTACCACCTAAATAATACAATAACATACTTTGACTCTACCACATGTCCTGACTCTACCTTACGTATCGACCATAAAACATCTCGAAGTATACTCAAAAGTGAAATTGATCACGCAATTAAGTCACAGAAAGCGGACAAAACCCCGGGAGAAGACCATATAACCAACGAAGTCTTGAAATCTTTGTCAGACTCGCTACAGGCTCCTCTACAAATATTATTCAACAGTAGGTATGCTCATCGAAGGGTTGACGCCTCAACAGTGATCCGAATCAACTATTATACTACTTCATAAAAAAGGTACAAGAGACGATCTTAACAATTACCGCCCTATTAGCCTCATGTCCAACGTATATAAAATATTTCCAAAAATATTGCTAAACAGGTTAACAAAACCCCTGGATGAACAACAACCACGAGAGCAAGCCAGTTTTAGAAAGAACTTCGCGACTATAGACCATATTCATGTGGTGACACAAGTTATAGAAAGGGTCAAAGAGTACAGAAAAACTCTATACTTGTGCTTTATTGACTACACAAAGGCTTTTGACTCCTTAAAACATAACGCAATTTGGAATTTACTACAGATTACTATTAATGATCGGTTGAGCCAAGAGTGTGTGCAACTTGTGATAGAAGAAGCAAACAACCGCATTGAGGCGCATTTATGTGCCTTTACATTTAGGTATTGGACATTTATCGAGAGAGCAACATAGTGCACGTAATCTTATAGTACCCCAACGACTATTTGGAACGGAAGATAATAATCCTATTGTGATCTGTGATGGTACCTATATGTACTTACAAAAATCTTCAAATTATATGTTTAAAAAAAACATACATTTTGCACAAATACCATAATTTGGTAAAACCTTTTTTGATGGTGACTTGCGATGGCTATATAATTGATGTCTTTGGACCTTACGCTGCAACAAAATCAGATGCTGATATCATGAAAAATCTATTTCAGAATGAAAACTCGCCGCTAAGGCAAAATTATATATTCATTTTAGATCGTGATTTCAGAGGTGCTATTGGATTACCAACTTCCTTGGGGTACTCTATTCATAAACCTGAGGGTTTGGATAGAGGTGAAAGACAGTTGTCTACTGTAAACGCCAACAAATTCCGATTGGTTACTTTGTGTAGGTGGGTGGTAGAAGTGGTTAATGGTCGGTTTAAGCGAGACTTGAAGTTATTCAGGGGAGCCTATTTCAATTTGGCTTCAAGAAATATTATGGCTGACTTTAAAGTTGCAGCAGCTATACTCAATAGTTTCCATCCCAATATAACCAACCACCCCGATGCCGAGTTAATTTTAAATAGAGCTTTACAAAGGTTTAATTTGCCAAATAGACTAGCAGATTACGTAATTGAACAAAATATTAACAGACATCGTGCCAATTTTGTTTTTATTAATGGCCATCTCCCTCATCTGAATGTATGTGATCACAATGCGAGATCTCTTTTTATTTGCACTAGGAAACTACCAAATAAAACAAGCAAGATCTTAATACGGGGAACACATTCGAGAAAATGGAACGTTTATAGTAGAAGTTGACACTAATTTACTCAGGCACTCAGAAAATTCAGTGATGCTCACGCTTGAGGCGCGAAATTCAACAGGTGAGATCGTGGTCAAACAGAGGTCTATCAATGTTAAAAAAAAAAAAAAAAAAAAAAATGGTGTTTTTTGCCCATTAAAGCTCATCAACCCTTCTTCAGATAGCGAAAGTTGAGTTCGCGAGAACGAGGAGTCTTAACACACATGTTTTAGGTGATAGTATCTCATAATATCATCAGTTTAGCTACATTACCCCTAAACAAAAAAAAACACTGTAATAATCTGTTTAGGGTATCATAGCTAAACTGATGATATTTATGAGATACCATCAATTAAAACATGTGTGCTAAGTCTCCTAGTTCTCGCGAAATCAACTTTCGCTATCTGAAGAAGTGTTGATGAGCTGTAATGAGCAAAAAACACCAAAAAAATTGAATTTCGCGCCGCAAGCGTGAGCTTCCACCTTACTCGTCACCAAGGCAGCAAAATATACTATTCATATATATTGCTCGATTTAAATTATGTTATAAATGATGGGTGTCAACGAATTGCTGAATACTATTGTAGCTGTATAATAGGAAAAAAACGCACTGTTGGGAGCTGTGCACATGTAATGACGATTGTATGATATTTAGGATGGGATATTTAGCATATTAGTAAGAGATGATATTGAAAATGAAGAAGAATAGAGCAAAAAATATTTTATATAAATCTTCATTGATGTTTTACTGTTCTCCATTATTAAATAAGTCTTATGTAAATGCAGGTACCTAATATACCTGCCATACCCCTGGGGTATGGTGGGTCCGAAGTGATACTGTAAGATACAGAACATGTACAGATAATTAATTTCAGTTATTAGTTTATCATATTACCACCTACCAGCTTTTTAGATGGCATATTCAAATATTTAAAATTAATATTTTCTGGCATATTTTTAGATGACGACCTCTGTGGCGCAGCGGGAGAAGGTTCGCCTGCGACGCAGGAGGTTGTGGGTTCGATTCCCGACTCGGAATAAATATTTGTACGATCTGCAGATATTTGTTCAGGGTGTTCTGGGTATTTTATATAATAAAAAAAAAAGTAATGTATTGTTTTAAGTATATCAGTTATCTAGTACCCATAACCCAAGCTCTGCTTAGCTTGGGGCTAGATAATGTTGTGTGAATTGATCAGCATTTTTTTTTAGTTTGTTTATTTATATAAGTAAGAGATGACATTGAAAATGACCCTTCGGCCGTCGAGTCGAATGAGAAAAAATAATAAAGCAAAATATTTTATAAATCATCTTTTATTTTTTACTGCTCTCCATTATTAAATAAGTTTTATGTAAATGTAAAGGTACCTACCTACTACTGATAGATACACAACATGAACAGATAATTCACTTCACTTACTAGTTTATCCGTTCTGTGTAGGTTCAGGAAACGTTCTGAGTAGGTACCTACCTACCTACACTGCTGGAGAGTTCACTAATAGATATGAGCTGCCTATATTGATAATAGTAGGTACCTATAGAAATATGCATAAGTACCTGGGCGTTTTTCAAAAAAAATGAGCACCCGAGAAATGTGTTGTCCACTAACTTCAACAACAAATTTCTCAGCAACCTTAACACATTTCACTATTAAGAGGAATATTTCTACTACAGAAATGATTATGAGTTATGTTTAAACATAAAAAAATACTGAAACACACTGTAAAAAGTAAAGTATTGTCAAAATTGTAATACAAAAAGACACAATTTTATGTGTCCACCATACAGCTTGTTAACTTTACAGTTCATTAAAATACCCCAAAATTACATTTATTTAAATAAAGTTGCTTGCAATCGAAGCATAAATGTTTGTATTTTTATCACAAGTTTAATGTATTACTATAAAAAGGAATCAGAGTAAACAAAACTAGTTTAAAGTTTGTCCTCAAAAAACGGAAGTGGCGGAATTTCCACCTAAGTAACGCCAAAAACTAGGACTACAAAACAAAAAAATACTACCACTCTGTGCCATTTTTTAGTAATGGCAACATTAGTTCCATTCAGAATACCCCGTCCTCTTCTTCCCGCTTGTTTTTGACGCATTCCGTTACGTTGTGTTGTGTTGTAGCAAGGTTGTTAAAAAAACATCCACTAAGAACGCCTGATTTACTGGTAAGTAATGAGTTTATTATTATGTACTCATTCTGTAGTTGCTTTTTAATTATCCGTGAATAACTTTTATAACACAAATTAGGAATACATATGATATCCTATATAAAATCATTGCAAGCAATAGTTTGAGGTTATGATTCGTAACATCCATTAAGCAACGTTACGTATAAGCGGACCGAGAACGTTACTTAATAGAATTATAAGGACGTGCGCATAAAGTTTTTTTAACTAGTTGCGCCCCGCGGTTTCGCCTTCTTAGAAATTAATGTGTCAAATGGAGAACAATACGGATATATTGTTAATTTTAAAATTATCTATTGGTTCATTCTAATAGGTGATTGTGTGGTGTGGGGGCACGTTTTGGATTGCGAAAGTATTACGTATAAATGAAAAACCAAGACTAATGAATGACTGACTAGGATTTTAATTATTATTATGTACATTATACACGTAGCCTAATTATTCCTATTAGTAACTTTGTGTTCCACCTAAGTAACAGTCCTATTAAAATGTGATATAAATTTTAAGATTTCTTTAAATTTTATTTAGCTTAGAGCTATATTAGAGTAACAGATATTGTTTTACTTCTCCAAATTTCATTTTGTGTTACCTTAAAACTTTGTAAACTTACTGTTATGTTAATTATAAGATATTTTGTATGGTGTTACCGGCACAAAAGTGACGTAATGGATGTTTTTAGAAAAATATTCGCCAATTTATTGATTAATCTTTAGTTCATTGTTCTGTTTTTTTAATATTAGTATGGTATAAGTTGAATAAAACATATTAGTAATTATAAACAAATCGTTTTATTTGTCTAAATGCCAAGTTAAAAAGTTACTTAGTGGAACGAATTGTAGATAACTTTTGAAAACAGATTGATGTTTATTGAGCTTATTTTCATATATCTATATACATTTTATTAAATTTAGTTAATTTATTTAATAATCTATAGCTTTATCATCAATTTCATGCAGAATTCTGTTCATTAAAAATAAGGTTTCCACATAAGTAACGGGCCATTTTTTTTGAAAACCGCCCACCTACATTCCTCGCTTCCATAAAAACATTTGTAGTTGTCAGGTACCTCAGGGCAAAGATAAATTGATTGTAAATTGTGTATTAGCACAGAAGAAGTAGTACTTTATTCATGTGTAATTAGCACGTATTCCATTCAAGGAGAATATTTTAGTTATCATATCTTTGGGCACAGGCAGAAGAAGACAAAATGGCATATTTTCGTGTTGAATAATAGATAGGGATAGCACTATCAACTTGCTTCCGTGCCCATGAGATGGCGATGTATACATGTCCTCCTCTACATTTTACATACTTTCAATCTTCTTCTTCTTATCTTAGGTAATGGCTTCTGTGCATTATTTGCAACAATTTAGCCAATGTCAAGTGATACAATTATTATAGTTTTATTTATATTCAAGTCGTCAAGAGTCTCCGTCTAGTCCTAACCCAGTTTAAATTGTGGCTGAAAAACTGAGTTTTTACAGGAAAAAATCCACCATTTCGAAAAGACTCGCAATACACTCAAATTTCACTACATCACACATGTGCCATTTATCCAAGTTACACCGGTTAAAATGCCACTAAAATTACACGAAATAACTCGAAAAAACACATTAAAATGTAATAAAATAAAAATGACGACGTTTCTTTCAAAAATGGCAGATTTCAACCCCATACTTTCAATCTTGTTCTAAATAACATTTTTTAAGTTCAGTTCAGTTCATAACGACAATATAACGTTACTGACAGTGACACATGGATGATATTTTTTTTTTTAATTTGTAGTTAAAGTATTTGAATGATTTTTCCGTACTTCGTTTTAGTAAAACCTCAAAGTAGGTTGGAAGTATTGCATAGACTACACAATTACACACGTTGGTTGGGGAATCTTTGTTTCATTATGTTTTCCCTTCAAGGTTTTATTTATTATTTTCTAGGAAACGGAGGTTCTATAAAATATAAAATTAATACATTCGAGTAGCCCAATAAATAAGCTTTTTTTTGAGATATATTTCGTACTGATGGAATTTACTCGGAATATTATACCACTTTTGACTTCTCCTTTGCCGCAATGCCCGCAATACGAAAAACAGAAAACTGAACCACAGATAAAATAATACTATACTAGTAAAATTAACAAACAGCAATATATGAAAATTGGCACGGGAACGTTGTGTTTGTAAAAAAAACACATTACGATTTAGTTATATTTCAGCGTAATTTCGACGTTGTAAAATATAGTTTCACGATATAGGTATAGTTGTTGGGATTCAAATATTTTCAGGAATGGACTCCTAAATTGGAAAACTTGAGTGTTCGTTCGTTTCAAAGGTTGTGTCACAGCGTGGTTATTTGTTGTCTGCACGCCGGGAAAGTTTTCGGACTAGGCGCGGACAAAGTCGCGAGCGGGTCATCTAGGTGGTTAATGTGGGGTACCGCGAAATTCCTAATCTTAGATTTGATTTTTTAAATCATGTACAGTATTTGCGTTGCGCGACCTATAGGTACCTACCTAACCATGCCAAATCACAGCTTTCTAGTACTGACGCCCGTTTGCACTAAACACAGGTTAGGCTTGTCCTAGTTATGATACACCTAAGCATAGGAACAGCCTAGATAAAAAAATTTTTTGCACTAACAGTCTTCTCATAACTACGTAGTAACTTGGGCATTGCCTAGCTAAGAGAATGATTGAATGAATGTAACGATTGTTTTTTTAAACCGGCCAAGTAATGTAGACCACAGAATATTTTTTATCATTATCTTCACATTAGTTTAGTGATAAGTTAAAAGGAGACAAAAGATATGGCGTTGGTTTATTTTGTTTGGTTAGGTAATTATAGGAAAATCAATGTCAAATACGAGTATATGACAATTCATAGAAAAAACTCAGATTGTGATTGTAAACAAACAAATACTCGGAGTATTGTTCTCACATCTGGAATGGTGCACCGAAGTACCTACCAACTGCAACCTCTGGATTCCCTACAACGCAGAGCTGTTAGGATTGTCGACGCACCCAAAGTTACCAGAGGGGCGAGTCCGAGTTTACACACACCATCGTAACGATGAACGTAACGACGATCGCACGTGTATGACATAATAACTAGCTATTAATCTGTGCCAAAAACGTCACAGATTAATGGCTAGTTACTACGCAATACACGTACACTCGTCGTTACGATGGTGTGTGTAAACTCGGACTCGCCCCTCAGGGATCTAGAACCGTTGAGCGTGCTCCGAAATATTGGCGCGCTTAGCGTCTTTTATAAGATTTTTAACGGGGAATGCTCAGAGGAGCTTTTTGAACGAATCCCAGCTTCGCACTTTTATAACCGCACATCCCGCCAATGTGAGCGAGCTCACCCGCACATTTTGGATGCGTGGAGGTCACGCACAGTGCGTTTCACGCGATCGTTTCTCCCGCGTACCTGCAGGGCGTGGAATGAGCTCCCGTTGGATGTCTTCCCACAGGGCTACATTATGGGTAAATTCAAGAGAAATATCAATAGGGCTCTTAATGGTAAGCAGCGCGTTTGCAATACCGTGGGTGTTGCAAATGTCCATAGGCGGCGGTGACTGCTTTACATCAGGCGGGCCGTCTGCTTGTTTGTCACCTTAAAATATTTAAAAAAAACGTATAATCTATTAATTTGTCTGTTATAAGTTAACATGGAAAATAAGCTAAAACGAAAAAGAAACTTTACGGCGGAGGAGAAATTGAGGTTTTTTTAACAATTTAAATTTCATTGAAAAAATAATCACTACGTTTATTGACAAACAAATGATCCAAAGATTACAAAAAATACAACTTAGGTATTGCCTACGCTCTAGTCGCTTCATAATCGGGCTCATAAAGTTAAGAATCTCCTAAGTGGACTAAGGAAAGGCTTAGGGTTAGTGCAAGCAAATTTATCGTTAGGAGAAGACTAAAAAAGTTTGGAAAGAACTTAGGCGATTCTTATGTTTAGTGCAAACGGGTGCGAGTCTCTGAACCAAGCTGCGGACAGACAGAGTGACAGACGAACGGACGTGGCGAATCTGTAAGGGTTCCTTGTCTTGTTGAATAAGGAACCCTTTACTTCAAGAGAGGGTCTCTGTATCTTTCCTATAGTCTCGAGCGGGGTTCTCAAATGAAAGGGACAGTTCGAAGTGCACGAGATTTTTATTTACATTTTGCATTAAGTAAAATATACTTATAAAAATAGTGTAGATTATTATAAATTCTACTCGTAATCACTAAAAATATTTGACATAAAAAATATGTTCTTATTTATGTGTAAGCCCACCCCTCTCTATTTTCTAAAACGTTTAGTAAAAAAACTAAAAACTTAAATCTCCAAAGTATAATGCACATAGGGTACATAATATAAATCTAAATACTTACTTAAAAGAAACAAGTAATCACGAAAAATATATTAGGTACTTATAATAAATTATATTAAAAGCCTTATGTTTGCCACTGTTCGGCAAAGGCATCCATAGGTAATTTTGTTTGTGTGAGCCGCAAAATTCCTAATCTTAGATTTGATTTTTAATAGACTTAATAGATTCGACCAAACAAGTTATAAAAGTGCGAAGCTGGGATTCGTTCAAACAGCTCCTCTGAGCATTCCCCGTTAAAAATCTAAAAGACGCTAAGCGCGCCAATATTTCGGCGCACGCTCAACGGTTCTAGATCCCTGGTAACTTTGGGTGCGTCGACAATTCTAACAGCTCTGCGTTGTAGGGAGTCCAGAGGTTGCAGTTGGTAGGTACTTCGGTGCACCATTCCAGATGTGAGAACAATACTCCGAGTATTTGTTTGTTTACAATCACAATCTGAGTTTTTTTCTATGAATTGTCATATACTCGTATTTGACATTGATTTTCCTATAATTACCTAACCAAACAAAATAAACCAACGCCATATCTTTTGTCTCCTTTTAACTTATCACTAAACTAATGTGAAGATAATGATAAAAAATATTCTGAGGTCTACATTACTTGGCCGGTTTAAAAAAACAATCGTTACATTCATTCAATCATTCTCTTAGCTAGGCGATGCCCAAGTTACGACGTAGTTATGAGAAGACTGTTAGTGCAAACAATTTTTTTGGCTAGGCTGTTCCTATGCTTAGGTGTATCATAACTAGGACAAGCCTAACTTGTGTTTAGTGCAAACGGGCGTTAGTCTTATACTAAGAGTAAAATCACTACTTACTCTAGAGTGATGTTTGCGTTCTACCAAGTCTTATACAAAGTATAGCCAGCCTATCTGAGAGTAAATCACTATACCGCCAAAATTGACGGAGTAAACTAGTTATCGGAGAGTATTTTAATGGCGGCCGCCACATTTGCCAGCTGTTTCGCAAGTCAAGCATCCATCTGTGCATTCTAATTGCATCCAGTACATTTTTGTGAGTTAGAAATTTATTTTAATAGAAATTATTTTTCAGTGTTTTTCGTTTGATTTGTAATAATAGAGCGCTTATAACTATGATAGAAGATTCCGACAGCGATGTCGAAGAATACATAGGTACCGAGGCGTTCGCGATGGATTCGGGAAAAGAATAAACACTTCGATAAAATTATAATGGCCATGACTTTGCCGTGATGTATCGATTGTCCAAAGAAGCTACTTTAACCATCTTCTTTTGGAATATAGGTCATCATACCGGTATGTACCTACCTACCTTTTTTTTTACCCTACCCTACCCAAGAGAGTTTGGGCCGTCAAGGTAGCAGGTAGCCAGTTATAATGCGGCACAATTGAGTAGCCATACAATTTCACACTGCACTCTTAACAACAACTGAATTTTGATTCTAGTAGGCTTACATATTGGTTCATTCATTCATTCCTATACCTTTAGATAACAATACCCAGTATTGTCTACTCTTCGTTTTGGTTGGTAAAACGCTAATGAAGTTATCGGAGAGTAAATCGAAAGAGTAAGATAATACCATGTATTATCTTACTGGTATAAGGCGGCAATTGGTCGAATCTACCCTTAATAAAGTACAATATTTAAATTAAAAATATGCATGGACAGACTTAATCAAGTACAATATTCAAATTAAAAATATGCATGGATACTACATTATAATTCCGAGGGATCACTGTACCAGAAACACGATTAAAACAATATTTTCTTGATAGAAAAAAAAACAAGGTAAGTAACCTACTTCAGTTTTATGCCTAGATTCGATTGATTATTAAAATGGTGCATATAATTGGGTAAAAAAAATTGATAAATAAAATCAATACAAGAAAGCCGAGGGTTTACTGTAGGGGTTTTGTAAAGTTATATATATATATTTTACGAGATATTCAGTAAAACCGCTTTTTAGAACGTCACGAGTAGTTTTTTTTGTATGAAGATTTCCGCCTGGGGTTTGCGCAGTCCTGCAGTTATGCATCTGTATTTTCTTCAGAGTAGATTATATTACGAGTAGACTATTTAATATGAGTTGTTTTAAGCACCCAACCAACACCAGAATCGTTTTATTTAATATGAGTTGTTTTAAGCACCCAACCAACACCAGAATCGTTTTTGTTTATACGGGTTTTATGTTGTAAGTGTTTCTTGTGTTGTAATAAATGAGATTTTATGGCGAATCTTTTATAACAAATGTCACATCTAAATGGCTTTAGAAGCTTCTCTCCAGTGTGTATCATCTGATGTCTCCATAGATTACTCTTTGCTTTAAATGACTTACTACATGTATTACATGCGTATGGTTTCTCTCCAGTGTGGATATACATGTGAGAAACGAGAGAATTTTTTGTAGTGACTGCTTTAGCACATACTTTACATTTAAATGGCTTCTGTCCAGTGTGGATCATCTGATGTCTCCGTAGACTACAGCGTTGTTTAAATGACATACCACATGTATTACATGCGTATGGTTTCTCTCCAGTGTGCACTCTCATATGATCTGTTAGGTATTTTTTTGCTATGAATGCTTTATCACATTTATCACAGCCAAATGGCTTTTCTCCGGTGTGGATTTTCGTATGTATTTGCAGTGAACCTGTTCGAGAGAATCGTTTATCACAAAATTTACACTTGTATGGTTTTTCTCCGGTATGGATCCTCATATGTTGTGTCAGTGCTCTTTTGAAACCGAATGCTTTATCACAACTTTTACAATTGTATGGTTTTATTCCGTTGTGGAGGTTAATCTTGTGATATTTTAGACCTGCTTTGGATGAGAATGTTTTATTACAAATGCCACATCCATATGGTTTTTCTCGAATGTGGATTCTCAAATGGGTTTTTATAGAATTTTTGAGAGCGAATGCTTTATTACAAAAATCGCAGACGTAAGGCCTTTCTCCAGTGTGGGTTCTCTTATGTTCTTTTAGAGTATTTGAATGGGTGAATACTTTGTTACAAATGTCACAGCCATAAGATGGCTTTTTTCCGGACTGGGTGCTCATTCTATGCTTTGTTAGAGTGTTTTTGCAAGTATTGTGATATTTTCTCACGTGGATTCCAATGTGCTTTATAAGAGTATGTTTGTTAGTGAATGCCCTATCGCATGTGTCACAGATAAATAGCTTACTTTCTAATGGAACTATTTCATGTTGTTGTGTTAGTTTTGTGGTGTTAAATAAATTGTTGCTGTCCAATATAAGTGTCCGTTCAGTGAGGGTTTGCAAGTGATTCATCAGCTCATTTTCTGTAGTACATTTTTTGCCACACACGGCACAAACAAACTGAACATCAGTGTTATTCACGTTATCTGTTAAATTGTTCTCATTAGTTAGAGGTAGCTCTTCCTCAAAACTATTATTTGTATAAACATCTTCATCAACTTCCTCAGTTTTAACCAATTCTTCCTTGACAGGTAAGTCAATGGTTGAGATGATATGATTCAGTGACACAAACGGTATTGTGGTTGCTGTCAGGTTGTACGCAGGTTCAAGGTTCAGCTTGGCAATTGTATCGGATGTTACCTGCAGAACAAATTAGAGCCTTTGAGTTTTAAGTTTTGCTTCACTGAAATCATTATTTGTAAATAATCAATCGGCATCAACATTTTGTACAGTCCTGGACAAAGGTCCTGGACAAAGGTCCTGGTCCTGGACCTAGTACCTACTATGCTCAATATATTATGTATGTTTATGCACAATACACCCCACAGGCGTTTCCCACCTAGCAGTAGAGATCATCAAATAAAGTCAAGCCGTGTATTTTGCCTGATTCTTCTAGGTTTGGTTGAGTTATCCCTGTGATTTCAATTAAATTCAAACGCGGGCCAAGTACCAGCAATCCGAGGATGCACATATTGCCTAATCGCGTCGTGCGCACTTGGAACCAGCTACCAGACTCAGTTATCAGTGCCCCCTCAGTGAATTCTTTCAAAAATAGACTTGACAAACATTTAAAGTGCACTGATAAAGACTAAGATATACACTATAGGCCAGCTAACTATAGGCCGATTTCTATATTGCCCGCGTTAAGTAAAATCTTTGAAAAACTTATTCTTACTCAATTATTGTCACACTTTAACCTCCATAGACTACTTCATAGTCATCAATTTGGTTTTACCAAGGGTCGATCAACAGCTGATGCTGGTACCATGCTTTTGGAACACATATTTCAAGCATGGGAAAACTCGCAAGACGCGATCGGAATATTCTGCGACCTATCCAAAACATTCGACTGCGTGAGTCATGATACTCTAATTTTGAAGTTAAAACATTATGGCATCCAAAATCAGGCAATTAACCTTGTAAATTCTTACTTATCCAATAGAGTACAAAAAGTTGACGTTGGCGGTGAAAGGTCTTCAGGATCGTCTATTGACATGGGAGTGCCCCAGGGTTCAATACTAGGCCCTTTTCTATTTTTAGTATACATTAACGATCTCCCTTTTTATGTAAAAGACATATGTGACATAGTTTTATTTGCTGACGATACGTCTTTAATTTTCAAAGTTGATAGGTCAAAAGCTAATTACGATGATGTAAATGAATCACTATCGCGAGTTCTTGATTGGTTCACTGTAAATAATCTGTTGCTTAGTGCTAAAAAAACTAAATGTATTAAATTTACTTTGCCCAATGTAAAACATTACCCAACTAATATTAAAGTAAATGGTGAGACACTCAATCTTGTAAACTCTACTGTTTTCTTAGGACTTAATATTGATGGAAGTTTGCAGTGGGGACCACAAATTGAGGCACTTGCGGGTAGACTTAGTTCCGCTGCATATGCAGTTCGTACGATAAGGCAGCTTACTGATGAAGCTACAGCTAGGCTAGTTTATTTTGGCTACTTCCATAGTGTTATGTCATATGGCATAATACTGTGGGGGAAAGCAGCAGACATCCAAGCAATATTTGTTTTGCAAAAACGGGCAATACGTGCCATTTATAAAATAAAGCCACGTGACTCCTTGAGGGAGCGTTTTAAGGAAATTAACATTCTCACGGTAATTCAAAGATTCAAAGATATTTATTTGCAGAAAACATGTGTAAAAAAGATGACAAAAGTATAATAATGAAACAACATGCTTGACCGGTTACGGTATGCAAATTAGGTAGAGAGATGGCATGCGTATAATATAAACATGCAAAAATTTAACAATTAATTATAATTTATCATTTAAAAATTCGTCAAGACTATAATACGTGTATTTAACATTTTTTTAAGTTTTAATTTAAACATTTGTAAATTCATATCTCTATATAGTCTAGGTAATTTATTATAGATTTTGGTAGCAACACCAACAATACTTTTCTGCATTAGTGCTGTTTTTACAGGTTGTGTTCTTAACCTAGTATTATCCCGCCTGTTTCGACTAACAAAATCAGAAAGCCGGGGGAACAGATGGGGATTGTTTTTTACAAATAGAGCTACTTCTAATATGTAGAGGGACGGAAGTGTCAGAATTTTGTGCTTTGAAAATAATGGTCTACAGCTATCAGTGATTTTTATTAAATACATGGCTCTTACACATCTTTTTTGCAGCCTAAAAATAATATCTTTATTGGTAGAGTTGCCCCAAAATATTAATCCATATCGTAGGACAGGCTCTACCATACCGTAATATGCAGTCAATAAGGAATCTGTATTAACTGTTGATGACAGTTTATGCAGGGCAAATGCTAGACTACTAACACGCTTACTTAGACCTTCCAAATGTGTTTTCCAATTGAGTTTTTTATCAATGATTAGTCCTAAGAATCGTGCAGTATCCACTTGATTAATTATATTATTATTAAATTTTATATTCATGTCAGATGGGTTTAGGGATCTTTGGTCAAAATGCATAATCATAGTCTTACTTAAATTAATTAGTAATATCGCAATACATCTACGAAACCTTATTATATACACATAAACACTTAGATAGGTTTATGAAAAAAAGTGACGTGCATTGTTTTAACATGAGAAATAAAAATAAACTGAATATTCCCAAATTTACATTAAAAAAAGTAAGTGGGTCTTTTATGGGGAATTCTGTTCGGTTCTATAATAAACTTCCAGAAAATGCTTCTAAACTTTCGATTCAAAGATTTAAATCCTACATAAAGAATAATTTAATTAAGAAAGCGTATTACACACTACATGACTATGTTAATGATAAAGCCGCGTGGCCTGATGTCGCTCTGCCCCTCGACACCTAATTTGTCAATTTGCAATGTCTGTACCTACATATAATTTATTATTGATGTGTTATTTATGAGTATATTAAGCGTAGAGTGTGCTGCCTTATGAACTTTTGCTGATTTTCTCTATCATCTTACTTTTGACTGCCTACCTAAGTAAGGCTTTTAAGTCGATTTTCCTTTTTTCTTTGAATCAGGTTCCACTTGTTCTCGAGGCACCACACAGGCGCTCCACACCTAGTAGTAAGAAGGATCATCAAAAGAAAAACAGACCGTGTTTGTTGCCTGATTCTTCTAGGTCTGGTTGCGTTGGAACAGGAGTAAATGTAAATTTATTTTTAAGACGATTCAAAATGATCCTTGTGATTTCAATGAATAAAATACTTTTTGACTTTGACTTTATAAGATTTGACGACCTCTGTGGCGCGGCAGGCGAAGCGTGGCCTGCGACGCAGGAGGTTGCGGGTTCGATTCCCGCCTCGGAACAAATATTTGTGCGATCGCAAATATTTGTTCAGGGTGTTCTGGTATGTCATGGTATTTTCTATGTATAATAAAAAATATCTATTTATGTAGTATATTGTATTAAGTATTATCAGTTATCTAGTACCCATAACACAAGCTCTGCTTAGCTTGGGGCTAGATAATGTTGTGTGATCTATCCAGCATTATTTATTTATTTATTTATTTATATACTTTAAGATATTTTAGTAGTAGTAGAGGTTTTTTGTGATAGAGTTCGTCCGGGGAAGTACTAACTAATTCTAATACTACTACCTAATACCTATTTCTGCCGCAAAGCAGTAGTGCTCGCATTGCTGTGTTCCGGTTTGAAGGGTAGGGGTGCCGGTGAAATTACAGGCACATGAGACTATCTTTATGTCTCAGGGTGGCGGGCGCAGGGCAATGCCACATAGGGTGCGTCCTAGGTGGACGTGACCTATGAGGTAATACACTGTTCATAGGCAGAGGTTACCGCTTAACATCAGGTGGGCCATCTGCTTGTTCCGTCATTCAGTAGTATAAAAAAAGCTGCCTGTGTATTATACATAAATAAAATGAATAAAATACTTTGACCATAGCGGGATGACAGTGCGTCTTATCACACCCACTTATAACTCTGACCTACTGTGACCTCTGTGGCGCGGCGGGCGAAGGTTGGCCTGCGACGCAGGAGTTTGCGGGTTCGATTCCCTCCTCGGAACAAATATTTGTGCGACCGCAGATATTTTTTCAAGGTGTTCTAGGTATTTTATATGTATAATAAAAAATATCTATCTATGTATTATATTGTGTTAAGTATATCAGTTATCTAGTACCCATAACACAAGCTCTACTTAGCTTGGGGCTAGATAATGTTGTGTGAACTGTCCAGCATTATTTATTTATTTTTATTTTATTTAACCAGATACCTACTATACCTACCTATTGACTTAGGTACAAATACAAACTTACACTCAGTAAATGAGCTCCAGAATTTATTGAAACTATAGATAAATACCTCAACAACTCCCTCGTAAAGTAGATTACTGAGGATCCTATTTGATTTTTGAGACATGTCACTAAATGTACGGCATCTTTGTAACTGCGAGTAACAAATGTAGCAGATCATTTCTGGTCTTCTGTCTCCCGGTCGGAGCTGAAACAAAAAAGTATAAAAGGTGTAAGTAAAAAATATACAAGTTTTAGGTGTAGGCACAGAAAGTGTAGGTCAAACATTGCAATTTGGAATTTTTCCAAGTGTGGATGGCCAAATCACAAAGTGGCGGCGCGCCACTGGACAGAGAGACCGCAGAACAAACCGTAATTTCACGCACGCACACATTGACGTTACGTTAACAGGCATACGTCTACATATAGAGAATGTACGCAAAGATTGTAGGTACTCGTATCAGTTTTCATATGCTCTTTTTATACTAAGGTATCAAGCATGCCCGCATTACTTACTGTGTAACACAGACATGTTGTGACTGACTTATATGGCACCATATTCTAAGGAAGCTCGACGGATAGACTAAGAGTTTTTGGAGCACAAAAGCGCTGCATTAGGACAATCTGTGGTTTACGAAAAAGGGACTCATAAAGAACATTTTGAAAAGTTAGGTATCTTATTATTTCCTGCATTATACATTGGTGAGGTTTTGTGTGTTTGATAAAAGCATTTTTTTTTATACTATTTGAATGACAGAACAAGCAGATGGCCCACCTGATGTTAAGCAGTAACCTCTGCCTATGAACAGTGCATTACCTCATAGGTCACGTCCACCTAGGACGCACCCTATGTGGCATTGCACTACACCCTGAGACAAAGATGAAAAGTCTCATGTGCCTGTCATTTCACCGGCACCCTTACCCTTCAAACCGGAACACAGCAACGAGAGCACTACTGCTTTGCGGCAGAAATAGAATATGGTGGTAGTACTTCCCCGGACTCCAAACTTTTCCGAACTCTTTCACAAAAAATAAATAATAGTTTTAAAAAAAAAAAAAAACTGATTGATTGTTCGATCTTCTACTACTGTATATAAACTCTTTGAAATTGAAAATTATTTTCTATTTTTTAGTTCGGTTAGCTATAAAAGCGAGTTTTTTTTAGTATTATTATTTATTTTTCATTTTTTTAGTTTGATTTATCAATTAGTTATTTGTTGTCATGTGGTATTGAAATTTCTCACAAATCATTTCGCAATCTCATCATTTACTACAGAGGATCTATTAAAGAATTTATTAATCCTGGCGGTCCTAATAAGGATAACGGGAAACTGTTATCAAATTATTGCATTGTCATCAGTCCTTGATACGTATGCAAAGTTTCAAATTAATCAGACTTGTGGAAATTGGTGAAAATTATGCTTAAAGATTCCGTTACATACATACATACAACCCAAGCTAATAAAAGCGTGTTAAAAAGCTCTACTACTACTAAACCTGAGCTAGTTAAAGAGTTTGCAGCTGGAAGCCGTCTGAAGGGTAGATTGCGCAATGTCTCGTGATGATCACAGTTACTATGCTTAAGTGTTTTATGCATGGTGCCCACAATCTTCAACAATATACTATAGTCTGTTTTGAACATTAGCAAAATTAAATGTATTTAAACGGAAACATAACTTAATTTATCAAAAAAGGTTGTTATACCGAAGAAGAGTTTATGTGTATCATCATAATTTCTGGAAAGTGCACTGTGACATGCATCTATCCATACTTGATTGGAGTTTTTTTGACTTGTTGATTATCTATCTTCAGTAAGAAAGTACACCTGTGTCATTTGATTAGGTACATTTGCAAATAGTGCATGCTCTACTACGTATACATATTTCTTGATCTGAGTAGGTACCATCTTACTTAATATACAGTGGTGGCCATATAATTAAGAACGCTGATATAAAGGGAAGATTTTTTCCAACTAAGATGCAAAACTAATTGTATGCATTTGTTTTTATTTCTCTCGGTATCGTAAAACATTTCCATATTACCACTGTATTCATTGATACACATGATTGGCTAAAAATCAATAGGCAAACTTTTTACACTACTTTTAAACAAAGTATTCCTTATTACTGGCTGGTCACGTAATTAAGAACGCTAAGTAGTTTATACCTTTATTCAAATTTAAATAGGGAACACTCAGTCGATTTGTTACTGTTTGCATAATTTTGGCGCCATTACGTGCTGTAAAAGATTAAAGGTGATTGCTTCTTTAGAAAAAACAATGGGAAAAAATAAAAGTTGTGATAAATCTACAAGGGAAGTAATAATAAAACTTCGCCGGAAGAATTGGTCTTATAAAAAGATAGCCGACCATCTGCAATGTTCAAAAATGATGGCTTTCCACGCTGTAAAGCATTTTGCTACGTATCAAACTACTTCGAATGTTCCACGTGTACCTAAACAGAGAAAAACAACTCCTCGAGATGACCGAAACATCGTTCGTATGGCAAAACAAAATCCTTTTAAAGGGTCCAATGAGCTTAGAAAAGAATATTTTGGTGAAAACAACCCTTCAGCAATCTCAGCACGCACTATTCGAAGACGTTTGGTAGAAGAAAAATTGCACGGTAGGATAGCAAGAAAGGTACCCATGTTAAAACTTTGCCACAGGCAAGCCCGGCTTGCATTTGCGAGAAAGTATGAAAACTGGACTGTGCAACAGTGGAAAAATTTACTTTTTTCTGACGAGACGAAAATAAACAGAGTATGTTCTGATGGAAAACGATATGTACGACGTCCCCCGAATACAGCATTCGACCCAAAGTACACGAAAGTTACATTAAAGCACGGTGGTAGAAATGTGAAAATTTGGGGTTGCTTTTCTGGACATGGTGTAGGACCTGTAAAGTTGATAGAAGGTAACATGGATCAGTTCCAATACAAAAATATACTGGAAGAAACAATGTTACCATACGCTGAAGACGTTCTACCGGTTATTTGGACATTCCAGCATGACAATGATCCAAAGCACACTGCACGCACCGTAAAGGAATTTCTTACAGCGCAATTAGTTTCTGTCTTAGACTGGCCTGCTAACAGTCCAGATCTAAACCCAATAGAGAATCTGTGGTTTGAAGTAAAGAAAAAGGTTTCAAATACAAAGTGTGGAAATTTAAGAGAGCTGTATGACGTTTTTTTAGAAGAATGGAACTCTTTTTCTCTTGCGAAATGTCAAAAATTAATAGAGTTAATGCCTCGCCGGTGTAAAGCTGTAATTAAAAGCCGTGGATATGCTATTAACTATTAATTTTAGTTAAATATTTATTAAATTTATTTTTATGTTTCCTGTGCTACATAATATTGTGATTTTTTAAATCTAAGTGTCATACAAAACAATTCCCGAGCAGTTAAATAAATCGTTCTTAATTATTTGTCCAGTTTCAGTACTATTTGAATGTGTTACTTTGATAAAATCAATAAAATGTGCAAAAAATAGTTAGCGATTTCATACTTTATTCTTAAGTCAGGTTGCTCTATTAATGTGACTATTATATAACATAACTAGTTGCTTCTCAGAAGGTACACATCTCTGTGTATGATACGATTTAAATAAAAAACTTCTAGAACTTCAAATCGTTCTTAATTATATGACCACAACTGTATATACCTACTTACTACATAAATGTCTATACGCAGAAAAGCAGAGTCTAGCGAACTTCACCATACCTAACCTACCATCTAAATAATACATACATACATACATAGACACACACACAGGGGGCAATGAGAACAATTTTTTTTTTTCGAGTCTGTCATGTAACTTTTTCTTATCTATCAATTAATGGTTTGCTGCGGGCCCTAACGAGCCACGCTCGCCTTCGGCTTGGTCGCAGCTCACGCGATGATCACTGTTCTCTAGTGTTTTAAATCCATAACAGATAATTTATTCAGACATCGTATCTCAAAAACGGTAACTCGTATGGAAAAAATGCATTTAACAATAATTGATGCCTAAGAAAAAGGCTACATGATAGGCTAAAAAACAATAAAAAATTGAAGTATTTTTTCCTCAATGCCCACTTATCTACACCCCTACCCCAAAAGGGTTGGCAGAGCCTCAAATAGGTCTCTTTTGTAATTTCAGTTTGTGCTGCCTTTTGTCATAGTTTCATCATCACCATGGACCACGAACTAGAACACAGGCAATCACTGGGTCTAAGTACCTACTGCTTATTATATTCTGTGTTAGGTTAGGTCTAGGTTTTAGGTACGGATAAGTAGTATCCAAGTAGACCTTGGATTAGAGAAGCAGCACGAGCGAGAAGAAATAATTAATGATTGGCGTAAATGAGGACAATAATGAGCATAGGTGGCAAAGAATATCTTTTTAGTGGCTTCTATCTTACCTCACTACTTGAAAGTTTTTCGTAAATATCTTGTAGTTTAGATTTATAAATGCAAATCATTCTATTATTGCTGGCAAGGCAAACTCTACACACATAAGCAGACATTGTGGGCTCTTTCTAAAATTCCAATTTTTTAACTGTATTTTGAATAGGTTATTTTAGGAACCAAACGTAATACGATACGAAATCATAAACACAAACACACAAAGTACTCTGTGACAAACACAATACGTTAAATTAAATATGAAAAAGTAATACTACGTTACGTGTTTAGCTCGGAAGAAGAACTTACTATTTTACCTCCATGGTGTGTAGCATGGATGTGCTTTAGTTCTTCTGAGGTGTGTAGTGCATGGACTTAGTATACAAAAGGACTGAGCGCTCGCAGCTGAAAGACGAGCCGAGCAAGATATGTACTATAGAGACAGTGTGTCTCTTTCTAATACGGTGACCATAAAAAAAAACATGTCCAGGAAACTTTTTCCAGAGACACTTATGTAACTAGCTAAAAGGGTTATCGAACCTTGTTACTGATTACTTAGCGAGTGTTCAGTATGAATTTGGCTCCATAAAGTAACGTCAATTAAATAAGTACGTCAATATTAAGTATATCAGTTATCTAGTACCCATAACACAAGCTCTGCTTAGCTTGGGGCTAGATAATGTTGTGTGAACTGTCCAGCATTATTTATTTATTTATTTATTTATTTAATTAGTTTTTTTATTATTTTAGTTATACCTATTTATAGGTGTTTATACTGTTGATTGTTGGTACTTGGTGGAACCTATCGAATGCCTACATTATGAACAAAAAATCCATTGTACTTATCACATGTACTAATTCACAGATTTATGTTTATTCCTTTGATACCTACATCTACATTTGATCCATAAAAGCGAAACCAGTCAGGAAGTTATCAAATAATAAATCTATACATTTAGTAGATTTTGATTTAGATTAGATTTGAAATGAAAATGAAATGAAATGAAAAACAATTATTTGGCACAAACAAAAAAAACAAACAGAACAAACAGAATACTAGGAAACAGTAGGACAAAAAACAGAAAAATAAATAAAAAATAACAACCAAAAACATACAAAAACAGATACACAAACATAATTTAGACACTTAAGTTATAAATAAAATAAAATCAAAAATTAAAAAAAAAAAGAATGAAAAACAATGTTTATTAGTTGAAAATAAATAAATAAATGTCCCACGCATCCAATCTGTCCGAAACAAATTAACAAATAAAACAAAAAGTTGCGCCAAAATGGCATCAGCTCAGCATAATGCGGAGTAGGCAGATTATCCTACCTACTCAGCGCTGATTTTCAGCTGATGCCAAGCAGTGACGTCACCTACGCCAGAACCTCGCACCGCACTCGGAGTATAACGATGTGGCATTATATTAAAAAAAACAAGAAAATATATCCAAAAAACATGAAAATATATACATAAATACTAAATACTGGATACTTCTAACAATAACAACAATAACAAAAACTCAGTTAAATAATACAAAAAAAGAAAAAATTAAAAGATATATAAAACAATATATCAAGCCAGTGAATAATTATTAGGAGTGAAAAAAGTGAAATCAACAAATAACAAAATAAAAAGTAAAGTGTCTACTTATTCTTACCTTCATTATCGTACCCTCAAAATAGTTAACTAAATATAAGGAATTTAGTAGAGAATAGGCATCATATTATAGATGCGTCACTAATGAAGCCCTCTCGCTTCCTTTGTTCATCGAGTAGAAAACGCTTGAGTTTTGTTCTAAAACCATTTTAGACCAGGGTAGATAATTTTTGAAACCAAAAAAAATTGCAGTAGGATGAAACCCATTAGAAAAGGAGGGGAATATGATCAAAATGAAAGGAAAAATAAATTACGGTCGATCCGAGTTCGGGAAGTGGGAGGGGGTGAGTTTTTAAGGGTAAAAATGGTTTATCTTGATTTCCGGCAAGTAAAAAATGGTTTATCTTGATTTCCGGCAAAACTACAAGTCCTATGGAAAAAAGTTAAATCGCAAAGTTGTAGGCAATAAAAAGATCTACAACTTTTGTATTTGCAGATTTTTCACATAACCTCAAAATTTAGGTGAAAAATTCAAAAAACCAAGTTTTTGGTTTTTTATTTATAACTTTTTCAAAAAAAAAAAACTACGAAATTTGGTGAAAACTTACCTTATTATGTCCCAAATACACTGTAATTTATTTGATTAAAAATATTTATTTTTTCGCTTCATTTTAACTTAATATCAAAAAAGCACCCTAATTTTCAATCGAAAATTCTGACGTCAAAATATCAGATTTTTTCAAAAAGTTTGGGGGCTTTTTGTTTGTTGAAATATCTACTTTCTGATGGTGTAAAAAAAAATATACATTACTATAGGAAATATTCTTAGAAAATGCAAAAAATTGAAAAAACCTCAAATTCGTTTTTTTTTTTAATCATTATGTACAATTTTGAGGTATTTATTAAAATTTACACTTTAATTACTCAAAAAACGTAAGATTTCATGTTTTATTGATAAACGAAAAAATTACAAATTAAAATATACTTCTATAATTTACAAACAAATAAGTTAATAAAGTTAATATTTAATAAGACATCTACAATATTTTGAAAAAGTTGTAGAATCTTCTTTAAATAATATTTGGAGATGCCTATTTATTGCTGTTTTAAGATAATTTATATACCTGAGTGACCTTCGGTGAATTTAAGCCCATTGTAAGTTATTTCATTGAGAAGTGGGGACGAACCTAGGAGGGTCTGGGCCTTACTACATACCTGCTATTTCGTAGCAGCTGTAAAAACCGTTAGCCAGTATTCGAGATACAGAGTAGGCCCCTAGGCTACGTTTCACGTATTTCGTGTTTATAACCTATTTAAAGGTACTTAAGTAGTGAGAGTGACTAATCATTGGTGCTCGCGATGTCGTAGTGTCATGTATATATTTTGATCTATATGACACTACGCCCCGTTAAATAGCTCGTTCTCTATGGAATGGCTATTTATCGGTACCCTTGCAACGTACTCGCAAAATGATTTTAAATTAAAGCAAAATAATAAAACAAAACAACAAACTTTTGTTACAATCATATTTTACAAAAAGTAGGTGACAATTTTAACCTATTCAAGTCCGGTGAAAATAACAAAATTAAAACGCATAATGGTGCGTTGCCAGCACGGAATGGATTTATTTGCTTTCGAGGTAATAAATTGTAGAGAACAAAAATTACATTATTTCAGATGAATATGCAAATAATCCGAAATAAATAATCAAACATGGCTAAATAAAATAGTTTTATTTAATTTCTGGCGCAAGCCAATCTTACTGCCTAAATTCCTCAACAATGGTCATGGTCACCCTTGCTATCATAAAGCTATCATTTCAAGTGTTAGATATGACAAACTGCTTCTATTCTAACTATCTCTCTTGGCTCGGTTTTCGTCTACCAATGACGGTAATCTAAATTGACTCCTAACCTAATATAATTTTTTAGAGCGCTCTGAGGGCTGAGTCGCAGTTTTGCACACGATGACACCAATCGTCCGTCGTACTTACACTACGCTTACACCATACACCGGTGTGTGTGGGACATAAGTGAGTCTTAGTGGTTCAACACCGTCGTATACCACCCATCGTAGGGACACGATCGTATAACACCGGAAGACGCCAAAATTGGCTATGATATGTTGTCGAAATGAATTTAAAACTGATAAAAAGGTATTTGTCTATGGAATTTGATTGTTGAATGTGTCAGTTGTCACTGTAAAGATGTCAAAGTCAAATTGTATTTTGATTTTTGAAGTTGAAGTTGAAGTCGGTTTTCGCCATTATGAAGAAGAAGAAGGTGTAGTAAAAAAAAAAAAAAAAAAAAAAAACAAAGGTGGTCAAATTCAAGTATTTTCATTAATTTCCAAACAAAGAAAGTATTCAAAGATTTAAAAGTAACAAACCTCTTCGTGCAAACATGGATGCAGCTCCGCAGCACTAATAAACACAATTAACGCTGGGCACGGACCACGGGCTGCATACAGTCAAGAGCTGCCCTACCGGCTGGCTTGGCTTACCTACTACAACTGATACGTCGCCTGCTCAACTTTCAAAGAATAAACCTTCGCACCATCGTGGGGACACTCATAGGACACAGTCTCAACGCCTCTTCAACATCGGAGCCACATACAGCCCACTCTGCAGAGGGTGTCTGACCGAAGAAGAATGGGCTGCCCACTTAATCCTGGAATGTGTGGAAATAGCAGCTCAACGTAAACAAATCCTCAACAGCCCGAGAAGCCTGCGAAGACCCCAGTAAACTACTGTGCTTGTGGAGTGATTGATGATCCTTGTGATTTCAATGAATAAAATACTTTTGACTTACTTTGGTGGTAATTTCAATGACTGAATTTTTCGTATTGGGCAGGAGCGCATAACTTTATAGTATCACTTATGATTTCCCCCCTAGTTTAGGCCATTGGGAGAAGTGTTGTTTTTTAAGAATATTTTTGGTAAACACATTCATATAAGGCCTGAAATCAAAAATCATCTAGATCTAACATAAAAATAAGAGCAAGCAAGCACGTTCTGAACCCTATATAACCGAACCACCCAGTGTCATTTCGCGGGCTTGTTACGATATATGCGTGGAATCATTGTTTAACATTACCTACATTGTTGGCAAGAAATCTCCTATGTCATAGTGAATAAAGGCACTTTTCTGTTGAATTTGTTTTGTTAAGTAGTAAAGTCATGGTAGCAGCGACCTAACTGACAAGTCCAAGAAATTAGATCTTGTTTATTTACACAGGGTAACAGGATAGGTAAGTTGCCTATATTATTTCACTATGATCATAATCGCAGATACCTTAAACCTTACATTAACCTTACTGAGATCATTAACTTTTTTCATCCGGTTCCTAAGAATAAGAATATTTTATTAGCTCGAATACAGGTAACTTATTTCTAAGAGGTGTTACAATACACTTATAACACCTCTTTCGCAGCTTGCTTTTAAACATAAGAAAATAAATAAATAAATAATGCTGGACAGTTCACACAACATTATCTAGCCCCAAGCTAAGCAGAGCTTGTGTTATGGGTACTAGATAACTGATATACTTAATGGCAAATCCATGAATTTGGTAATTTATTATAGACCCGTATGGCATTTACATTTATTATATATATATATCTCTTATAAGTCTGCAGTTTACGTTTGGGTAAAATAAATGTATAGTTTGTATAGTATAAATAGATTTCTAGGCTCAACATTTTTTACAACTAGGTAGGTATATCTGATTGCTATGAAGCAATCAGATAAAGTATTCTGGGTGTTGTTTCACAAGAATACACAATTCTCTTATGTACAGGTACATGCAAGCCAAGGGTAAGATAATTGTAGTTCTATATTCTCTTGATTTAGTTATGTATCTACCTATCAGCAATGAAACCACGTTTTGGACAACCAGAGGTTTATTTTTATGCAAAGAATTTAGAATTGTTATGATATCCTATAATAGTTGTATCCGTAGGGTTTGATGACTGATGTGAGGCTTACGGCCACCTTTTCTCCGGAGTCCTTCGTGATTTTCTGAAACAAGAAATACATACCTAAGTTATAAACATTGGTAAAGTAATATTTTCTGGGAATGATTTTGAACCGTAATCAAGGCAACAAGGGCCACAAAATGCAAAATGGCGGCCTAGTTGCAGAGAATAGTCTGCTCTACAAGTGCAACAAGGGCCACTGTACCTTCTCTATCCACATAGCCGGGGTACATATTTGTACCTAAGTAGGTAGAGAAAATAGAAAATAGAAAATTATTTCTTTCTGTAACAGCTTTTCACTTTTTTGAAATATGGTTGGAACCTTCTTGTAAGTAACAAACTACTTGTGTTAGAAGGTCCCGCTCTTCCACAGCATAGGTATGGTTACAGATTAGTAAGTAGGTACAATGCTATACCTACTACTAGAAACTAAAAGATACTACTATACAATTTTAACACATTACTACCTACCATAATTGCATAGAAACATGAATGTTAGATAAAAAACTAAACTCAACTAATTAGCATTGTGAATATATAAAAGTACAGTGCAACTGGATAAACTAATTATTATCTAAATAAAATAATCAGAGTACGTAAAAGGTAATACAAATTATTAATAATTATTATGTAGGTAGGCTATCTTTTTCACTGCTACTGTATATATTGTTTTAATATTATATTAAATATTGTGTTTATAGTATTGTGTTTTTTTTATTTTAAGGTATTATGTGTATGAGCAAATATAGATGTTTTTATGATGTGCAAGTTGTATGTGCTGTGATGTGCATAAGAGTGAGAGGTAGTTCATAGAGGGGTAGGATCTAAGGAGCTTCCAGACTAATAGGTACTATATTTGATTTGTATTAAATAATAAAAGACTTAAATTGGAAAACACCAGAAAAATATACGAAGTAGGAGTGATATAATATAGTCAATAATAATACTATTAGGACATAAAGTGCAGAAATGCTTCAGTCTCATCATAGTTTTTTGTCTGTATCTTAACACTTTTTTACAGTCATGGTACTTCATGGGGTATATATTTAGTGTTTTTCATACTGTCTACTGGCAAATGTAGTTTTGGTGCCAACAACTTTAGCGACCTTGCCTTGCCTTCTGCGATTTTCAATACTAGCATCATAGGTTAGCATTTTTTGAGCATTAAGTACCTAATTAGGTAATTTGTATCATCAAAGAAGAATTTTTCACCACGCTAGGTCTTTGAAACGAACCAGAGACAGGGGTAAAGAAAGAAACCACTATCTACAAGCAAAATACGGACTAGAGCAGGTAAATCGTAGAGCGTACCTCTATACTCTGTCTACGAGGTAAATTATTGACAAAAGTAATATAGGTAAGTACTCACTTTTACTTCAAGGCTCACACGCTGCGAAGGCCTTTGGTCGGTCGGTACGCTGTCGCAGCTCCTTTCGACAGTCGGTATTCCTAAATTCGGTCTCCAGGAGATCTTCGACAGGATCAAAGGATGCCCGAAGACTGTCTCGCATTTCCCGTAGCTCACTAGCCCGTTCTTCTTCATCAACATCCATGCAATAAAATATGTCGCAGACATCCTCAATAACAAAGAACCCCACAAAAGTCCACAATTACACAGAAAAATTAACACTACCGTGTAGCGCTCACCTCTCACCGCCAAAAACACAAGTGTTGAGCGTAACGCTCATCGTCGCCGTCGTGTCATCGTATTCCAAGCGTGAAGCTGTCAAATTTGGCACTCGGACTCAGAAATAAATGAAAAACCGTTAAAAACGGTACGTAAGTGTGTACGATACGACGGCCGTGGCTCGGCTTATACGATCGGTGTTTGGTGTAACGACGATGATCGTAAGCATGGCAGCTGGGACTCAGAATATAAGTTCTCAAAGTGTACGCTAGGGGCGCTTATCATATTCCCATACAAAAATGCGTGTTACACTACACCATACACCCGTGTCAAATGGTTGGTAAAAAGCCAGACTCAGCACACAGTCCTTTTGTATGCTGAGTCCATGGTGTAGTGTGTAATATGCATGGACTTTTGTATACAAGTCCTTTCAATTATTTTTTTTTATGATTGGCTTGGAGTGATTCGTTTACTAAGTCCATGGTATTATGTTTGTGCTTCACTTTTTTCTTAGTTTATGGCATCTGTGGCTGGCTGTCACAATTCTGCCAACGTAACTGCGTTTTAATATATGGTTTTATGGTTATATCGTATATATTTACCATGAAGTTATAGGTAAATCTGGAGGCCACACTCTGTACTTTATGTCGAAGCACAGTACATTGACCTTATGGTCAACGAAACGTCAGCAGGAGAGCAATTAATTACGTAGCGAATATAGTTGTACGTTTTCTAAAATGATATCATAGACACTCGCCTTTTCCCAGAAAGGGTAGCGTTGGACTCCTGTGATGCTATCTCAGAAATCTAAATTCGCCCTTTGTTTAACTTTAAATTAAAAATTTGATTGTTATGGCAAAGAATTTCTTAATGGGTAATTTAATTTGGCGAATAATTATTAAAACCTATAAGTAATTTGTAAAATAATATTTAACTGATCTAGCAACCGATATAATTTAACGATCAATAGATATTTTTCAATTGTCCCATCTTTGTGGAAATCGGCATCCCGAAACTACGGCAACATCGAATGCGTCATTATGGCAAATTTAACATAATGTATAATTTTGTCGACTCGGAAGTTTATAATCAGATTAGAACGTTACTCGTTATCAAAACACGAAAAATGGTTCAAAAATGTGTAGTGCTAAATTGTGGAATTAAATGCTATCCTGGATGTAACTTGATATTTCACAGGTGAGTAGTAAATTATCATAATATATGAATACTTTCTTAATTACAAAAATTTAGTTCTTTATATAGAAGTCTTTGTTTTTTCCAGCATCTAGTAATGACTGGTCCATAAACAAGTACACACGTGATTTCCATTTCCAACATATAATTCAAAAGGTTTCTAGTAGTAATTTTTAAGAATTTAACAAAATATGCATTGTAAAAAGAAACCAACTATAGTGACCATGATGCATAGTAAACTTTGTATCTTTCTAGTTTTGATCAGCAGTCTGATTTCCGACCAGCTAGCAGGTTTATGATCTAATGCCATTAGGCTAAAAGGCACTTAAGCGTCTCTTTCTGATCTTCTTTCTCGCTTACTACCTAGGTATATAGTTTTTGTTATATTGTACTCAGTTATATAAATTTATTTTATTCCTATTTTTAGCTTTCCTAAGGATCCAACAAGGAGAAGACAATAGCTATCCAGAGTCAAATAAAAAAAACAATTTTAAGAAATAGTAAAAATATGCAGTACAGATCCACCAACTTATCTGTAGAACGAAATGTATGTAGGGCTATCCAGACTCAAATAAAAACAACAATTTTATGAAACAGCAGAAATATGCAGTACAGATCCACTAACTTATCTGTAGAATGAAATGTATGTAGTTTTCTATCATCTACATACATTTAATTCTGCAGATAAGTTTGGTGGATCTCTAATCAATTTATTTACAGAAATAACAACTAATACCCACAGATTATATAATTATATTACCTACATTGTTTTAATTACTATCTGAAAAATGACAACCACTTCTACTAGAGTGGAAGAAGAGGAATGTGATAGGGAATTAATTGCTGGCAGGATACTATGATTACTAATTATTTCCATTCAAACGTCTCTCAGTTTATAATATTATCTTCTTATAAAAGAATATATATTGTTAGGGTTTCACCTATACCTATCGTTTTTGAACTTGTCTCTTTTACTTTGCAGTTGTGTGGACACCCTACTAGAAAGAGAGGAGGGGGACCTAAGTGGAGCGAGATAGAATTCAGTCGATTTGCTTCATATAGGTCTAGAGAGTGTGACCTCCAGACTACCCAAATTCAAGCTTCTTGATACTTACAAACTAGTGTGGCCGGCAGTCAAACATGAAAACTTCCGAAATCGAGCCTATAAAAATAAGTATTCTATTTTTTTTCTCTAATGTTGAAATAAAGCCTTGGTAAATTAGGTACATACCTTTTTGAAGCGTTTCAAGTCATATAGCAATCATTTCTATCGCTTAACATTTTTGAATGTAACCCAACATTTCAGTTCGAGCTTGCATTGCACCTTCGCGTAGAATCAGAGAACGCGTGGAGAGGTGTTCATTTGTTTACTTGTTACCTTGTAGTTGTAACCATTATAACTTTTGAAACTATTATGGTTATGCACATAGGTACTTTCACTAGAAACTGGATATTTACCATGATTTCCGAGTTTTGATTGTTTGAAAAGTAACTTGTTTGAAAACTCAAAAATCATCGTTAATATCCCGTTTCTAGTGAAAAGTATGTAACACACTGGTAACACATAATGTTGTGATGCTGTGCGGGTGGAATGAATCGTCAAATTCCTAAGTGTTGAATTTGAATGAAAGCAATTGAGAATCATTTACCGAACATAACATAAATGGGGAAGACAACTGTAAATTAGTTCCATGTACAGGGCGCCAAATGCTTGTTACCTGCGAACTATCAATAGGTACCTACACACTACCTACTTACTACGAACCTACACGTTACCACGTTACCACGTTACGTTGTTACCTTGTTACTACGTCGCGCGGTACATTCATATTTTCTGAACCCTGAAATATGAATTAATTATGGCCCTAATTAGGCCATATTGGATAAATACAACAGCTGCCTATAGCTTAATTACAGCTAGCTGCGCCCCCGGCTTTGTTCTCGCGGTAGATTCATATTTTCTGAACCCTGAAGATATCGAAATAGAACATACACGAAAATTGTATTTTAATTTAAATGTAAATACATTTACATTAAAATTACACGAAAATGTTCTATTTCGATATCTTCAGGGTTCAGAAAATATGAATGTACCGCGAGAACAAAGCCGGGGGCGCAGCTAGCTGTAATTAAGCTATAGGCAGCTGTTGTATTTATCCAATATGGCCTAATTAATTGTGTTAGTTATTTTAACGTAGGTATGCTTATATAGTAGTGCTTCTAAATGCTTTTAGTACTTAGTAGTAGAGATTTTTTGCGAAAGAGTTCTTCCGGGGAAGTACTACATCCATACCTATTTCTGCCGCAAAGCAGTAGTGCTCATGCTGTGTTTCGGTTTGAAGGGTACTGGTGAAATTACAGGCACATGAGACTTTTCATCTTTATGTCTCAGGGTGGCGGGCGCAGTGCAATGCCACATAGGGTGCGTCCTAAGTGAACACGACCTATGAGGAAATGCATTGTTAAAGGCAGAGGTTATCGTTTAAGGCGCTATAGGTTCAACGAACATTTTTGCTTGAGGCGAAGAAGGCGAGCGCACGCTCTGATACCGTGTTTTTATGTATAAAAAAATTATCTAAAAATGTCGTTCAAAGTTTTGTTTAATTTTGTTGATGAATTCACTAACTCAATTAATAACTAACATGTAACCAAATGTTTCAAAAATTAAAACGTGAGAGAAGTGAGTGAAAAATAGCATTTAAATTTTAAAAAGGAGGTATCTTTGTTATTTTTTTTTATCGAGTGAAGTAATTCAAATATTGTATTGAATTATTGATTTCACTAGATAAAAAGCTCAAGAATATCATATATTTTTTCTTCATAGAAAACTATGAAAATTCTTATCAAAAACTTTAAAATTCTAGAGACATTTGAGAACCTATCGCGCCTTAACATCGGGGAGCCATCTGCTTGTTCCGTCATTCATGTATTTAAAAAAAAAGAAGATTATCTAATGTGGAGTAAGTATAAGTAAGTATAAGTATAAAGTTTATTTAGCTCTTCACAAAAGGTTTCATTGTCATCAAGTAACATAGCTCGTGCATAATATTACATTGTAGGTATAAGCGTGATGAACCAAGAAAACCTGTTTTGCGAGAGCCTGGTGCCTGAGATAGGTTTTAGAAAAAACCTGTATTTACAGGTCACCAGTGCCCCACTCCGCGGATTATACAAGGAACGTCATTACAAATTTCAAGAAGCAGACATGTTTGGTTATGGAATTATAAATTAAATAAAACTAATCTTAATTTAGATAAAACTACATATTATGGACAAATTACTATCTGCGAGAAAAACAAAAACGTTGCATTTGACTTGTATGATGGTCATGTTTGGTTTATGAGAGAGTGAGCTAGTATATTTGACATTGGAAGTGTGCAGTGTGAAAGGTGTAACGCCCCCCCTAATCACCTAATCTATATACCGCGCGCACTCACCGACTTCCTACTTTACTCTGTATAATTTACGATAACTTTAATCTTACCTACTTCTTTAAACACTATAAATTTGGCCGTGTGATCGTCTAGGAATGTCCCTACGTTGTGTATTGTAATAACTCAAATTCCTTTTTTGTTAATATTGTCGAGTCTTAACGTATCCTAACTACATAAAATATTCTACCTTTTTTATCGATATCCTCGTAATAGTTGCTACTAATTCTAATAGAAAAGATACCTACTTAAATTTTATTTTACTTCCGTACACTTCGGAACAATTAATTAAAAGATTACTCCAGGGATTTATTTCTTCTATAGTTTGTTATTCCTTTGTTAAAAGAATAAACTGCAATTAAAGTTCCTAGTAATGTTTTGAACTTCCTGATTTTGCAATATCCGAAGTTTATTAATTTGGACACCAAGTCTTCAATACAGTCACGTTTTTCTTGTGATATATCAAGATAATTATTGCGTGACAGATTTGCATTTGTAATAGATCCATTAGGGAAATGACAAGAAATTACTTGCATAAATTATTTGCTTCTTAGATGGGATTTTTAAGTTATTTCTTTAACTGATTGGAAGGATGAACCAAATTTAATAAGGTTCACATCCAGAGATAAGCGACTTTTTGGAGAACAGCCCCGTCCGCGCTGCCCTCGGTGGTTTTCTTCCATTGCTTTTGGTCAAACCTCCCTCGCTTGGACATAGGTAAATACCTAATATTGTCCGGGAATTTTATCCAAATGATATTCTAATTCAAATCAATTCTTTTTACTTTAATACTAGAGATTTCAGAGGGTCACGAACCTATTTCCGTCGGAGTAAGTTTGTTAGTCATTTTCAAACATTCCAGGGAATTTACATTTAATCAATAATGCAAAATCAACCATATTCATCCTTCGCCTTAGGTTAACTTTGGGATTTATCTAGGCTTCCTAAAGCCTAGAAAAATCCCTACTTGATTCATACCCCTACTTACAATTAATTCTAAAAAATTCTCTGTAGAATAGATAGAATTCCTAGTTGGATTATCCAGGTAGGAATAATCAATTGTGAAAACTCTTGACTATATTTAAATGAATTTTTCCTTCCGCGAATGATAATTCTCAATTACAAGATTCTCCTTTTTATCTAGTATTTTAATACGTTTGATAAATATTTTGCCCGTTCCTTTATGAAAGAATAATAGTAAACTAAATTAAATCACCGGTTAAATTTTTGAAAATGCCAATTTGTAAGATTGGTCTACATACGCACTAATACAATGCCTACATAAGTGTGCCTAATTACCTGGCTAAATTGGGTGTGTGTGATTCAAACTTTGAGAAAAACGTTCTCATTTTGTTTTAAATGTGCAAGTTAATTGTGTATGTCTTCTGACGAAGTGCAAGGTCAGAATACCTAGATTGAACTATTAAGGATAGGAAATCTGTCGCTGTGTAACCTAAAGCGACAGACGGAGCCTAGAGGTCAGGAATAAGGTTTATGGGAGGGATGAGACTCACTTGACTATCGGGCTCAATAGTCACTCTTTCGAGGGTGAAAGGTGTCCTGACCAGTGAGAATTTGAACCTGAAAACATTAAAACAGAAGAGGATCTATTGACTACGACAGTCCACAAATCTCTTCCTTTGACGTTCACTTTGTCACAAGACTAAACACTTCTTCCCCATTGACTTTGAATATTTAAGAACACTTGAAAAACATCACCAAAAGGAAACTAGTTAATTTCTTTTATTTTGGACGGCTTTTCAAATTAATTTTATATTTCACAAAAATTTAAACTTTCACTAAATTATATTCAATTTCACTTATTATGGACTATTCTACTATCTAGAATCAATCCTAATATTCCAAAGTATAAATTTCTAGCTTTTAAACGAGTTTTAAAATCACTTCGTACTTATTTAACACAATTTCATATTTTTACCCCAGCGCTCTAGCGCAAACGTGTTATTACTTCCAAAATCACTCAGTACTCACCTCGCTTTTGGCCGTTACTTCTCTATTTAAAGTCGCCATCCAAGATAAAACATTCCATTTAATTTTGAATCTTATTCATACGGTTCTTAAACAGGAATTGGTGTGTTCCTTCAAAATATTCTGAAAAATGTTTGTTTATTTTTCGTGTAAGTAAACATTCACACAGACCAATTCTCTGAAAAACGACAGAACAAACCCTCTATTGTTTTCGACCTCATTATTCAAGTATCGCTCGATTTATTTGATAAAAAATATATAATAATTTTATTTGAGCATTTGTGAGATATTAATGAAACCAGTAAGGGTGGTTCGTTACAAAGGGTGTAAAAGAACGGGTTATTCAATAAAGATAACGTGCTTGAAAGTATGATTGGAAGAGAGTATGTTGGAGTGAGCAGTACAAATTAGGGTTTTGGCTATGAAAATGAGGTAGTAGTAGAACGTAGGTAACCAATTGTCTTTTAGAAGGGCTTAACAAGTTTTCCGTTTCTTCATAGCTTAAAGTTTTAAGCCATTTACATACTGCCTTCTTGCAGTTTGATTTATGTAGTGGGTAAAAATGTAGACAATGGTTAAATTTATTGTACAAGTACAAGTTGCTTTCCGAGGAAGCAAAAAAAGTTATAAAAGTTAACTTAGTTATTATAAGTTACTTAAGTAGGTAGTGTGTACCTAAGGAGATATCTAAAACGTCCTAAATAAGTAACTAAAATTTTGTAGGTAAAAAAAAAGTAACTACAATTTTTTAGGTAAAAAAGTAACTAAAATGTTGTAGGTTTGTTCCCTACATACGTCTACTGCGGTTGGTAAAAAGGTAAAACACATACCTTTGAGCTCAAAAGGTCTGTGAGTGGTGCTTATGTACTATGCGGAGGCAAAGTCGCGAAGAACAAAGATGCGAGAGCAGCCTTTATTGCCGCGGAAACACTCTCGCTAAGCACGATGTAGAGCTACGAATGAGTTAGACAGTTTGGATTCAATCTGCCATTTTTTAAAGAAACTTCGTCATTTTTATTTTATTACGTTTAGTGTGTTTTTCGAGTTATTTCGTTTAATTTTAGTGGAATTTTAACCGGTGTAACTTGGATAAATGGCACATGTGTGAAAAACTGCTTCCATGAAGCTGGGTATCCTTAATAAGGTAAAGCGTTACTTCACTACAGGACAGCTTTTAAGTCTGTACAAAGCACATGTCCGGGCTGGTATGGAGTACTGCTGCCACGTTTGGGATGGCTCGGCCAAACACCAGCTTGCTGCCTTGGACTCAATCGAACGCAGAGCTTTCAGGCTTATTGGTGAGCAACATATGGCGGAGACTAAGATCCAGAGTCTCGAGCACCGCCGTAAGGTAGCGTGCCTTTCGATCTTCTATAGGTTACATTTCGGGGAATGCTCCCAGGAACTTCATGATCTGATCCCACCTTTTCATCATAGGACGAGCAGGCGCACGGCTCGGTACCACCCTTACCTCATTAGTATACCCTCTATTCGTACTAAACGTTTCAGTTCTACCTTTATAATGAGAACTGCTAAGGAGTGGAATACACTACCGTCGTCTGTCTTTACTGAAAACTGTAATCTGGGTCTCTTCAAGGCTAGAGTGAATAGGTGCCTTCTAGACCTTTGTGCTCCATCTTCGGCCGCATCGTCACTTACCAACAGGTGAGATCGTTGTCAAAAAAAGGTCTATCATTGTTAAAAAAAAAAAATGTGTCATATAGTGAAATTTAAGTGTATTGCGTGTCTTTTCGAAATGGTGGATTTTTCCCTGTAAAAACTCAGTTTTTCTGCCACTATTTAAACTGGGTTATGACTTGATGGAGACTCTTGACGACTTGATTATAAAAATATATTAATTTTGTATCACTTGACATTAGCTAAATTGTTGCAAATAATGCACAGAAGCCAGTACCTAAGCCACAGATAAAAGAATACTATACTAGTACAGATACCTCATGCCATACAACAAAACGTGACCGCCATAACTCGGGCTATTCTGCGGGCTATTTTGGTTGCCTTACCTGGGCGCTAGATGCCGCTAGCAGGGAAATGATAGCTAGAGCCACCTCGCTCCAGCAACTGTAATTACCGCGTAAAACGCGCACACACTCAATAGATGGCGTTTGTGAAAAAAACGTAGACACGTACACAGGGTGATTGGAAGATGAGTGCAAAGCTGTAAGGGAAAACTAGTCTTTTCAAGATATAAAACATCAGCCTCGAGTTTGGACTAAAGATCGACCGCAGCAAAACGAAAGTGATGATTGTTGACCGTATCAATAACAACTTGCCGGAAGTCAAGCAAATCGCAAACTGTGATGTGGTTCAATCATACATTTACCTCGGATCATTGATCACAAACAATGGTGGATGCGTTGACGAAATCAACCATATGCACTATTGCGATTTCTAGGTCCGCCATGGATAAACTGAGGAAGATATGGAAAAATCGTAGCATAACGAAATCTACTAAGATCCGTCTCGTTAGAGCATTGGTGTTTCCCATATTCCTTTATGCTGCAGAAACATGGACTCTTAGGGAGAGCGAGAAAAAGAGCATATATGCTCTTGAGATGTGGTGCTGGAGAAGAATGCTTGGGGTTTCGTGGACTGAGTTTCGTACCAATCAGTCCATACTCCAAGAACTCGGCATCATGAAGCGACTATCAGCTAAAAAAAAACAAAGATTTAGAGAATCAGGTTTTTGACACTTACCTAGTTAAAAAAACGGATGGTGCTTTTTTGTTCAAACCTTTTTGAATACATGCTTGGTATTCATACTCTTTTATTTGAAGTAAAATTTACGCGGATATATTACAAATTAATAAAATTGGGACCTAAAAACCAGATTGAGGGAGAAAATTTAAAATTTTAGGCATTCTTATAAAACAACATTTTAATTAAATTTATTAATTTATTGGTGCTCAAAATGATTGCCACGATTCCCAACAACACAAGCAAGGGCCCGTCGTCTCACTTCGGTTGCAGTTACTTTCAACATCATCTCCAGCTTCATCGTTTCAAACGCTGAATTAATTCTTTCTTTTCATGTACCTATTCAAAAAAGTTTGAACAAAAAAGCACCATTTGTTTTTTTTAACTAAGTTTCCATAAACCTGATTCTTTAAATCTTTAATTTTTTTTGTGAACTAAAGTGTCTGTACTGAAAATATCTGATGACACCGATGCTTAGACCATGTATTCTTAGATTGCTTACACATTACTTAAATTACAAAATAAAATAAAAGAAACAATAATCAATAAAACTGACAATTATTAGCAATTAACTGAAAACTCTGGGTATTACGAAAAAAAAAACGGTAAAAAAGAAATTGCGCGAGAGATACTTTCAAAGTGGTAAAAAGTGTGTGTCCCCCCCCGTAACTTCTAAAATAAGAGAATGATAAAACTAAAAAAAATATATGATGTACATTACCATATAAATTTTCACTCAAAATTGGTTTGAACGAGATCTAGTAAGTAGTTTTTTTTTAATACGTCATTAATCGTAATCCATCCAAGAACTTTTATATTATGTTACTTGCTGCTACGGAACCCTTCATGGGCGAGTCCGACACGCACTTGGGCGCTTTTATTTTTTAACGTAGATAGACCTTCATTTGATCGCGATTTCACCTGTTTGTAAGTGAAGATGCAGATTGCGCCAACCACAGGCAGAAAACATCATACAAAAAAAAACGCCTCACGCCTCACAAAAAAGCAGTTTTTATTGAATATCTCGTAAAATATAAATACTTTTACAAAACCCCTACAATAAACCCTTGGCTTTGTTGTATTGATTTTATTTATCTAGGTAATTTTATACCCAATAATATGCTCCATTAGATATAAAAAACAATCGAATCTACCCAAAAGTTAGAGGTAACTTTGGGTTTTTTTCAGCAAAATATTGTAAGATCGTTTTCTGGTACAGTGATCCCTTGGAATTATAATGTAGTATCCATTCATATTTATAATTTGAATATTGTACTCCTTAGCATTAGAAAGGTGGAGCCGAAACGCGTTAGTACGAATAGAGGATATACTAACGAGGTAAGGATGGTAAAAAAAATACCCACTAATGGTCCACATTTGCATGAATGCATTAGAAGGTTCTATTGGTAACTTTTAAACACAGCTTTCGCGCCTAGCGAAGGAAATACGTTGACTTAGCAATAACCCTGTATTTATTTGTTAAATGATTTCTTCCTCTAGCCATTTTTATATCTACGGAGCTTCTCGTACGTCATCAAGGGCACGCACGCGCGCCGCGGTCGATCCCAGCTCGCTACAGGTGATGGCCCGGCAGTCGTATCGGCGCCGCCTGCCCTATAACACTTTGCCGCTCTTGTTAATCAAAAATAAACCTTAAAATATCATAATCATGAGAGAACGACGCGAAAATTAATCATACAAACCTCATAAAAGTTTGGGGATAACGCCTTTGTGAAATAATATAGCAAAGTTGTTTGTGCTTTACGCGTAAGAACTCAACAGGCGAGCGTATTGTTAACCTTATTGTAAATAATATAGCAAAGTTGTTTGTGCTTTACCCGTAAGAACTCAACAGGCGAGCGTATTGTTAACCTTATTGTAAATAATATATTAAAGTTGTTTGTGCTTTACGCGTAAGAACTCAACAGGCGAGCGTATTGTTAACCTTATTGTAAATATGAGGCTGTTATTGTAATCGTCTCAAGTCTACTCTGTTGTTAATTATTCTCAAGTGTTGTCTGTTCTGTCGAATTTATATTTCGTAATGTTTATATTGTTGTATGATTGAGTAGAAGATGTTTTTCTTCATCTTGGGGTACCTACTACATAAATTTAATTGGGATTAATAGGGAGTGAATGGTGAGTTTGAATTATGTTAGTTTTTTTTACGCAGGTAAATTATAAAACTAAGCTACGATCTACGTTACAAGGTAACGTGCTGGACTGTCAGAATAATAAAAAAAGGATCAAGAATAGGATAATTACGACTCCTCTTGCTTCTTGTTTCAACGCATAAGCGTTCAACCCATTTAGATATTAATATCGGTGCAACCTATTTTATAAAGGGGAAAAAAACATGCTTGAGGTGATGCTAAAAAAAGATTGATAAATTCTATCTTTAGATAGTAGTCTTTGGAGAAATGTTATTCCAACCAACACAACAGAGATAGATCCGACGCCCGCCCTTTGTAGTTCCTCCTGCCACTGATTTTCATAGTGAACTACCCTTTTTTAGTCACGACAGATATGCATTTTCATGAGCTTGATTTTGAAGAAGGTTCTCTATAAAGATCCAAGCATGTTTGAGAAAATACTGTGATCTCTGTATGTGGGGGTTTTATTGAAAGCATTTCCATCATTTACCACCCGATGGTCCGATATCAATGTGACGGCCATGGGAAGACGATGGTTAGAGGCACTGACTGATAACGGTGAATAATGTAGAAAATACAACGTTGAAAAATATAATACTGAGTTGTTGAATCTAAAAAAGTTAGGTACCTACTGGCTATACATATAATGCCACAAAAAAAAAGATTTATTTTTTAATTGAACTAGGGCTTAATTTCATCTGTTTTTGTTGTAAATACGTCAATACAACAAACACAACAAATATAAAATACGTTCCTGGTACTATAACATACCTATAGACATTAGGAACTGCACGTCCCAAATGGTGCAAGCGTAACCGCGGGCCTCTCATTGCAGTTTATGAATATGCCATATACCTTTAACAAAAGAAGTTAATTTTCAATTTTTGTCTTGCGAGAGAAAATTAACGTTTTTTAATAAGTTTAGTTAATAAGTTTAGTTTTAATAAATCAAAAACCCATAACTTTTATAAACTGTGGCTGCTAGCTTATTTAAGGAATGTGTTATTAATGGAAGAAAGCGTTAGCAGAGTCAGTCGTGGAAAGCAATGGCGGCGATGAGCTCACCACTTGTCACGTCTATTTCCCACGACGGCGCAACCCACGTGAAAAGGGGCCATTTAGAGGCTCTACCGACTCTTTCGGGGAAAAGGCATGTGTCTATTTATGTATGTAATTGTATGTATATAAATGGTAGCAGTATTCAACTGAGTACCTAACACTAGTACTTACTGCGATCACCAATCCCAGGCGTGATGGTTATGGCAAACCTCCGCAAAGGAAGGAATCCTCGTCCGGAAGTGAGCGCCTACTGGCTGGATGTTGTTAATTATGAATCTTCTTTTAGCCTGTGCTATAATGATGCTGTCCCCGAAGATCAATCGCTCCATCCGAGTGAACGACGGCCAGCTGATCGCACTGTCCGAGCGAGCGCAGCATGACCACTCACAGGTATGTTTGTTATAACATCGAAACGTGATCAGAACTATATTTTGTCTATTTTTTATTACGAGAATTGGGCGTCAGAACTCTGACTTTAATCTTCCGAGCTACGACCTAGCTACAACATGCTACGTAGTAGCTTCGTTCTTTGATGTTCTATCCAGCGAAATCTGCTAAATAAGGACAAATCCGTACTCCTGCATTCATTATATTACTGATAAGAAATAATAAAGGTTGATTACGCTTCAATCAGCGGTTCCAAGCTACGCATTAGCTACGACACTCTACGGCGTAGCAGCTACGGTCAATGTTTGCATCCGCCATCGGCTACGCTCGCGTCGTATCTGGATAAAAAGTAACCCACATGTTATTCCCGATTAAGCTGAATGTACAGCCAAATTTCGTCACTTTCTAACTCATTAAAGTTCAAGTAAGTTAGAAAGTGTTAAGAATAGCGCTCGCGGAAAGAAAAGTAAGTGTAAATCACAAATCACAAATCACACCTATTTCTGCCGCAAAGCAGTAGTGCTCGCATTGCTGTGTTCCGGTTTGAAGGGTAAGGGTGCCGGTGAAATTACAGGCACATGAGACTTTACATCTTTGTCTCATGGTGGCGGGCGCAGTGTAATGCCACATAGGGCGCGTCGTCCTAGGTGGACGTGACCTATGAGGTAATGCACTGTTCATAGGCAGAGGTTACCGCTTAACATCAGGTGGGCCATCAGCTTGTTCCGTCATTCAAGTAGCATAAAAAAAAAAAAAAAAAAAAAAACAATTATTTACTACGTGAAAAACCGTCGTATCACAGAATCATACATTCATATTGAAGATAATAGTTATTTGTTATATAAGAGTGCAAAGTTGCTTTTTAACCGCGTGCTCAATTTTGATTTACTTTGGTCGAAGAATTTTGGTGACCGAGCAAGTGAAGGATTCTAAAAATGAATCACGAGCGCCGCGAGTGATTTAAAAGTTAGGATCCTGAGCGTTAGCGAGGGAATCAAAAGAGCACGAGGTGAAAAATCTTTGCACTCGAGTGCAACACGTAACTTTTCATCCCACCTCAGCGAGAAGGTTCCAAGTCTGAGTTTTTAACAAATTAAAAAAGATTGTATGCTAAATTCAGCACCATGGAGGAATGATGTTTAATGATGTTTTTAATTCACGTGCAGACGATGTTCTAAATTCAATTTTACATTATCCTCTAGCGGATAAAAACTGCTTTTGCACTCAGATATCAAAGAGCAAAAATACTCTTTCCTAGATGGGGGGATGAAAAAGTCTGTGCCGACATTTAGGTGAAAGAAAAAGTACAACATTATGAGTCGTTTAGAAGTTGAATCAAATTTACAGTCGAAAACAGTTGCACTTTGTTATATTTTTTCACATGGTTTTTATACATTTTCACATACTCGTATATACAATATTTTGTATTAACAAGCATTCCCGGTATAAAATCTAATATTAGTGAACACAGCATGCAAAGTGTGGACACTTACTAGTATTTTTAGAGATTTTTTGTGAAAGAGTTCGTCCTGGGAAGTACTACCACCATACCTATTTCTGCCGCAAAGCAGTAGTGCTCACATTGCTGTGTTCCGGTTTGAAGGATATGGTTGCCAGTTAAATTACAGGCACATGGGACTTTTCATCTTTATGTCTCAGGGTGGCGGGCTCAGTGCAATGCCACATAGGGCGCGTCTTAGGTGGACGTGACCTATGTGAGAACGCATTGTTCATAGGCAGAGGGTACCGCTTAACATAAGGTGGGCCATCAGCATGAAAAATCTGCGTACGGTGATTCCAAAAGTTATATAAAAAAAAAAAAAAAACATCTGAATCGCTTCAGCGGTTACGGCGTGGTTCACGGCCGGGTTCGTTGGTATTGCCAGTTGAATAATATTTGTATTACAGGCTGGCTATCTACACAAACGGAGCTCGGATAACACTAAATGGCAATTACGATGGTTCGTCTTGTATCAGGTACGTTTATAATGAACATACACAATGTCTATGGCATTATAATATACTTCGCCAGGTATTTTATTCTGAGAAACTACAAGTGAGAAAAACCAGCCAACGTCATTCACCAATGAGATTAGGCCGTTTGTCCACCACCGCCGTCACCATCACGTCACCGAGAACGAGATGAAGGAGCCGAAGTAGCGATACATAATATTTACTATAGCCGCGTGTCCATCACCGCCGCGTCGTCACGGTGACGGACGTGCGGTGGACACGCGGCTATAGTACATGTATATATCGTTACTTCGGCGCCGTCATCCCGTTCTCGGTGACGTGACGGTGACGGCGGTGGTGGACAACATTGTGTCTGTCCCTCTCTAGCACGTGTAATTTGACATGATTGTGAAAGTGGCAGGGATAATGCCTAGCAATCTCGGCCCTAGTGTAATAAAAATGATCCTTGAGATTTTAACGAAAATAAAATACTTTTAACTTCAAGTCATAAGGTTCACGGAATAAATGACCCTCATCATTATTGGGGACTTCTGGGTATGGCAGTTGATCTTGCTTTTGGTTTTACTCAACTTTCCTTGACAGAACATGCTGTTCTACTACGAGTCTGAGAACAACACTCGTCCTACCGGTGTGTTGCTGTTGGAAGGGTCCTACTGCGAGCGACTCAGCAAGGCGCCTAATATGGAGAGAAACCCATCGGTGAGTATCTGAGACCCTGTCTTAATCATCTTGAGGACCTCTGTGGTGCGACGGGCGAGTAGCTGGCTGAAATGCGAGAGTTTTCGGGTTTGTTTCTCGCTGGGGGGCAAATGTTTGTATGAACTGCAAGTATTTGTCTTTTGCATTGATCTCTAAAGTATCAGAACAATGATTTTCTCATTTTGGTTTCAAGTTTTATGAGCATGTTATGAACAGGGATGAAACGCATGTAACTAAGAGAGTTATAAATATGAATGTTAGTGGATGGAAGGGAAGAGGAAGACTTAATAAAAGATGGATGGATTACGTGAGAGATGACATGAATGAGAAAGGAGTGAATGACGAGGTGACTGCTGACACCTCTGACAGAGAGGATGAAAAAGGCGTACCTTCTGCGCCCACCCCAAATAAATTGGGAAAAGGGCAAGACAATGATGATGGATGATAATAATTCTTAGTTTATTTGGTTGGAAATACCTATGTATTTATTGATATGCATAATTTAATATCCAAGTAACTTAGCTTTACGTTTATGCATACTTCCTATTATTTATTTTATTACTTATGTAATTATATTATATATTCATATTATACATTATTATAATTTTTATAATATTATATTATATTAAAAGATAAACGGCAAATTACCACTGTTATTCGCTGGTCCACCGTCGAACGCGGTCGCGGGCGGTGCTCATGATGAAGAGGCTTCTGAACTCAGTCTCGAAACGTCAGCAAAGTGACGAATAATAGTGGTAATTTGCCGTTTATCGTTTAATATGATTCTCAACCACGATAGTTTCAAATCTATAATATTATATTATGTTAATTACATATCTTGTATTGATATATCTACTTAAAGGACTTTTTTCTTCTCCTTATTACGTTTTTTGTGCACCACCTACATAAATGTATCCACAATACACAAAGGTTAGCTGGTAGAGAATGCTTCTTAGCATTAAGTTCGCCTGTGTAGGTACATTGTTTGTTTTGTGCAATAAAGAATATTCTATTGTATTCTATGGTTGCCTAGAAGTTTTGTTAGAATCGCCGACTGTACCTAATGCAGTAGAAGATCACTGAAATACCTTTTCAGTGTTTTCCTTTCTATTAAGTAAATTCAACAACACAACCTGTCTCGTTGTCCTATCTATCAATAATGAAACCTTCACGTAGCCTTGAACTCAGTCTAGGTAGTCAATCGATAATGTTAGATCTAAGTGCACTGCTTGTTAGTACTAGAGATGACAATGCGATTGATTAGTACAATACACGTAAATATTGGCGCGATATACAGGCAGGACCAAAGCAGCTTTTCAAATTTGAAATCGGTGATTTCTTTTTCTTTATTTAGTGTCTTTTGAACATAACGTTCATGTCAGCCTATATTTACAACTTCAAATAAATTTCTAAAGCTATAATATAGCATAATATAGCAAAAGGAAATGAAAAAAAATTACAAGGAAATAAACTTACTTAAATAACAATCTAATAAAACTAATCAACCTTATGCACTAACCTATAAATAAATTAAGCTTCATTTGAATTTTTGATAAGATAAAATACTCTGAAACACTCCAATGTCGACCATGTTAATACCTTTTTCTATGAATACTTTCTGCTGTTCAACTTGGTTCCGGATACATTCCATTAAGACATGGTACACGTCTTCTGGCTTCTCGCTCTCTTCGCAATTAGGTGATGAAACTTTTCTCATTAAATATGCAAATTTCCGTAATGGCATGTGTCCGGAACAAAGTATGTGCCATCACAATGTTTACGAGCTGAATTTGTACACGAAGCTCTCTGTGGCCGAGGCGAAATAAATTAGGTCCTGCAAAAAGTAGTAGATACCCTGCTTCGGCGGTACCTTCCTGGCAGGACCAAAGATCAAATAGTAGAATAAACAAAATAAAAGCACGTCCAATGCACCCATCGGTTCAACACACCAGTGGTATGAGGGGGAATCCCTCGATACCCGTAGACCCACTAGTGGGACGAGGGAGAATTTCAGTTTACCGGTGTATCCACCCATAGCTCATAGTGTTACATTAGAAACACATACGTAGGTACACACGCGAAAATCGTAGGTCTTACTTGTAGAGTTTCTAATTTATAATGTTACGCTATATGAGCTAAGAGCTGCCGATGGGTACAACGGTAAATATAAATTACTTCGTACTAGTGGGTCAACGGGTCTCGAAGGATTCCCTTCATACCATTGGTGGGTTGAGCCGTAGGGTGCATAGGTAGTACCTGGCAAAATCACGTCAAATCAGGATTTGTTTCACAGTGAATTTACCTTTGTAACCTACGAAGTACATACGAAACTACGAATTAAATAAACTTTGATAGGTTCTCTAATCTATTGTTTGCATATCCAAGCATGTTTCAGAAAGTGTATATTTTTTGCAGGCCTGGTTTCGCCTTCTAGCCTCTATTAAGTACGAGAGTATCGTAAACAGATTTAACATTAATGCATTAGTGCTTGCTACTCTCTAATACAGCTTCTAAATGTAGGTATTTTAGAAACATAAAATGTTACAAATTACCGCGTTCCTAGGCCTTATTAGCGACTTGCTTCAGAAATAAGAGCCTCCCTTGAGAAATCAGCGGTCTTGTTTCATGGAAATGTAGACTGCAAGTCTTTTAATAAAGTTTCTGCGTCAGATCTTTCCTTCCTGTGAAAATACGTGCTGCCGATTGATAGGTAATCAGTTATTTCTGCTCTTTGCAATGTTTTACGAAATACTCACATACATACATAAACTCACGCCTGTTATGCCGGAGCGGTATAGGCAGAGACCACGGATTTCCACTTGCTACGATCCTGAGACACCTCTTTTGCTTCATTCACTCTTATCATATTCTTCATACATGCTCGTCGGTTAAGGGTACTTTTGACCTGGCCTTTTTCCAGAACGTCTCCCATCTGTTCTGAATACGTTCGCGAGGTCTTCCCCTTCCCACTGTCCCATTCACACTCGTCATATGTACCAACGTACCCGTTTCGTCAAATACGAATAAAACCGGTCAAAAGATTATGATAGGTTGAATTATCATAAAATTTGATCTTCCTCAGTCAGTAGTGTAACGGACAGGTCTATTTTGGTTAAAAGAAAATGTTTTGCACACAGTTCTGCTTCACGATAACGTATCGTCGGGAGAGTCAGCGGCAGTACGAGCTGCGGGCAGCTTCAGAAGTGGACTGCGTTCATTGGGTCGACGCCGTCCGGGAGGCAAGGTATGTACCGCCATTTATTAGGATATGGAATAAACCAGGCTGGACATGTCTGTCGCATGCCTGATGAGCTGTGGGCCAGAATAACCACTATGTGGAGCCCTGACACAGCGAGAAGGCGTCGCGGCAGATCACGCAGGAGATGGCGCGATAAAATTGTCACTTTTAACACAGATTGGCAAACAATAGCACAGGATCGTAGTGACTGGAGGATATGGGGGGAGGCATTTGCCCAACAATGGGATGATTCAGGCCAACAGCAACAGTAACAGAATAAACCAGAAGGTGCGTACGATGCTATACGGGGTGCTGTGTCGCTAAAACACAATGCCTCCCCCGCGCCTATCATACTTCCCACCCACGTAATGTTGCTAGATCGGAAACGGTTTACCAATATTTCGGGTAATTTTTACATGTGGGAACGACACATGACGGCATAATTATAACAAAATCTTTCTAGTTCGACACGACTAGTCCCACGGCCGACCACAGACAGTGTGAAACTAGTCTCATTGAGACTAGTTTACGTGTTGACAGTTTTTACGCGTGACACGGGTTCTGGTTTATTCTATATTCTAAGCGTTATTTATTATCTTACCGAACGCGAGTTCATTCGTGCGAAAGTTCCCGAAGAACCAAGCTATTCATGAAAACCCCATTTGATTCTATTCATAGGTTTTTGGGGAGAAAACTAACAACGTTAAAAGAAAACATAGTTTTTAGTACTTAGTAATGATAATCTCACAGTAATATTGAGTTGAAGTGTTCATCTTTCTAATGACACGACAGCAGCTAATACAAATGTTTTTACGAAATATTATATTTCGCTATTATATTATATAATAATATATATAAATAAATATTCGCACGGCTAGTTCATTTCCAAGATTTTGTATAGTTCACTATGACACAATTAGGCATTTTTCTCCTGACGTGCTATCGCGAAGACGGCCGAGAGCGAACTGATTTGAGGCTTGCTAATAGGTACATTGCACCTATATCGGACAGGCAAAGTGACCCGTAAAGTAGGAACAAATTAGTGTAGGTCTGTGCAGGTGATGATGCCAGATGAACATGTACTCACTATGGTACTGCAGATGGTATTTTGAAAGGTAAAACTAGAGTATAATAAATAATGTGGTAATGCAGTGTGCTCTCGAGAGGAGCTGTTTTTTTATTTTATTTAAAAAAAAAAAAAGTACCTAATTGTGTTTGGGTTAAATGTAGGTAGTTTAGTTTTAGATTATTAATTGATTTTAATTGACTTTTGTCTTTTTATTGTTATTTATTTTGAGTAAGTAACTGTGTTTTGATATATTACTAAGGTGGGGTTAAGTGTTTATAGCTTACCTAATTCACCACTGTTAGCTAGCTAATCCTATGTAGGAGCAATAGGTCTGAGGTAGGTAGGTACATGCCAACCTTCTTAAACGAGTAAATACCGCAAGCGAGTACTTCACAGTGAGTAGGTAGTGAGTAAAAACGAATGTCCATTCTGAGATATGTCACCTTGTGCAATTATTATAGTGAGATTTCAGTGTCCGCAGCGTGTTCCTCGCAAACTGATATTTCAACAAATCAGTTTCGCATTTCAAAACTATTTTAATTTGCTTTTAGGACGATAACACTTATTTGTTGGTAAAAATCAGGACTTTTTGTAAGATTCGTTGGTATAAGATTTGTCCTGGCTGCTAGCTTGTGTCCTGGCTTTTAGCTTATCTAAGGAATGTGGTATTTATTACTGGAAGATAGTAACACAGCAGAGCAGCAGAGCAGCAGAGTCAGTCGTGGGAAGTAATGGCGGCGATGAGCTCACCACTTGTCACGTCTATATTCCACGATGAGATAAGATAAGATAAGTTTATTTCACTGAGATGGTGCAACCCACTGTGAAAAGAGGCCTATTTGAGGCTCTGCCTACCCTTTCGGGGAAAAAGGCGTCGTGTAGGTATGTATGTTTGTATGTAAATTAGAAACCAAATATCAATCTCACCATAGCTCTTATGTTTACAATTCGAAAAGGACTGGAGAAAAAGTAAGGCGTGATTTCATTGCTCAGTACCACAGATAAAATAATACGCTCAGTACCGATGAAAAAGTCTCGCCAATATCCGATAGAATTTCATTATTTTTCCATCACCTCTGCGCTTCATGAAATTATTATTGGCTTTTTATATCCTTATCCTTATTTAAATTCCATACATGATTCTCTTATCCACTATATTGAATACGGAACCTAAAGTAGGTAGACAATGGTTTATATAGTTACAATTAGATCAATAACTTTAATTACTAACCTAACGCTAACTCGCTATAAAAGTTAATTAAAGAAAAATTTAAACTCCTGTCTATTAAAGACTTTATTATTAAAGGCAGAGGGTACCGCTTAACATCAGGTGGGCCATCTGCTTCCTTTATTCATGCAGTTAAAGAGTTTACCATTAAAGGCAGAGGGTACCGCTTAACATCAGGTGGGCCATCTGCTTCCTTCATTCATGCAGTTAAAACATTCATATTTTGTTGTACAACTTGGAATGACTGTTCAAGCAGATGGCCCACCAGATGTTAAGCGGTACCCTCTGCCTATGAACAGTGCATTACCTCACAGGTCACGTCCGCCTAGGACGTGAGACGTGACTGATAACAGCAATGCGGGCAGTATGCTTTGCGGCAGAAGTAGGTATGGTAGTACGTCCCCGGACGAACTCTTTCACAAAACAGCGACCTCTGTGGCGCGGCGGGCGAAGGTTGGCCTGCAACGCAGGAGATTGCAGGTTCGATTCCCGCCTCGGAACAAATAGCAGATATTTGTTCAAGGTGTTCTAGGTATTTTTTGGTATATATAATTAAAAATATCTATCTATGTATTATATAATATTAAGTATATCAGTTAACTAGAACCATAAATAAAAAATCCAAAAAAATGCAGGACATTTCACACAACATTATCTAGCCCCAAGCTAAGCAGAGCTTGTGTTATGGGTCCAAATATGTCCAGCATTATTTATTTATTTATTTTTATTTATGGGTACCAGATAACTGTTATACATAATACAATATAATAATACATAGATAGATATTTTGTGTGACCCATAACACAAGCTCTGCTTAGCTTGGGGCTAGATAATGGTGTGTGAGTGAACTGTCCAGCTTTATTTATTTATTTATTTATTTATTTACTACTACTACTACTACTGCAAGTAGGACTTGCACCCTGGGGCTATTTGTCCTACAATGACGAAGTATAGTGTTTTTGTGGCGCTCTTTCCCACAAACTTCATTTATCCGTTATAGGGGTAAAAAAAGTTGAAATTCCTCAATTTCAGACATTTTCCTTTTTGTTGGAAAAAAGGAAGTTTGGAATTTTTGTTCGATAGCCTCCTAGCATTCCATATTTCAGAATTGTGAGGGTACTGAACTAACTAACTAGAGGTCTTTCATTTACACGATTTCCATACGGAATTAAACATTAATTTCCATATGCATAATTTCTTAATGCATTGAGTAAGGAGCTTGATTTTTCTACATTCCACATTTCAACACAATTTTTTACTGTAAGGTTATTTAATGCTTGTTTCTAAGGAGTTATATCATTCTTTGTTTCTGTGTGTGTGTGTGTGTGTGTGTGTGTGTGTGTGTGTGTGTGTGGTTGTGTGTGTGCGTGTGTGGCTGTGTGTGTCTCTTTTTATCTGCACCTATCTGCGTTCATTGCATGAATGTAGTAGGTTCATTGTCCTAAATAAATGTTTTTTTCTTTCTTTCTACGATACTTTAAGCTCACAAACCTATTGGGTATTCTCAAGTTATATCTTTAGCAGTTTCTTAGAAAACGGATCTTGACAGATGGACAACAAAGTGATCCTATAAGGGTCCCCTAAAAAGGGTAGCAAAAATTAAAAAAAAATTGTGTGGGACTTAAAAATAACAGTCCCTTGAAGATCTTGGTATTGATAGATACGTTTGTGTCGAAAATGGGACAGCAATACAACTAAATTAGACCTAGGTACTCTAATTTGAGCAACAAGATAAATAACTTAGTACCAACATTATCAACAAAAACACCCTTTGTAGAAACAGTATTTGTTATCTGTGCGTAGAAACAACGTTTCTAAATTATGCGTCTATTTTAGATTGGTACAGCGAAAAACAAAGGCGCAACTTTTGAGGGTAATAAAATTTCACGCGGTATAAAAAGCTTACACGGAAATACGTAGGTATTCAAGCGGTAGGGCAGGCAAGCGCGAAAGTGCTCTGCAGCTTATTATAAATGCAAAAGTTTTACCGTGCTATACTATAACATTCAAATTCTCTTTGTTATAGTTACACAGTGTTTTGTCTTTTTCATTAACTGGCAGTTTCAAATTCGATCGAATGAGACAAAACACTGTGTAATGATTTCAAGCATGATCTGTGCTTATTGATAGCACGGTTATTGTTAAACAACCGGCGTCACACTGTTATTGTTTGCTCAATTTGCTTAGGTAACTAAACACAATATGGTAATCTATACTAACATAATTAAATTGATGTGTATGTCTGTGATTTCAAAATAAATGAACTGCTATATTGTCTTATATGTATACGATGCCAGAACATAAATTACCGTTTTTGGAATTGTTGTCTGTCTGCCTGAAAGTTAGTCTCGAATAGGCTCCAAACCGGATTTCAATGAAAATTTTAGAGGTTAAAACAAGTGTTTTAACAATTGAATTCATTTTGTTACCTTGCAGGGTTCAGAAGGTATGAATGTACAGCGCATACGAAGCCGCGGGCACAGTAATAATAAAAATAGTATTAATTTTACCAAATGTAATACTTGAACACATTTGTACGAGTACGCTTGTGAAGCAAGAATATTTAGTTTTTCACTATAACCTTGTAGGTACTATTATTTATTCTGTGCTATAACCATAAGGGCTTCTCTGTAACGTACTATATTTTGAATTAACTGATTAAATTTCATAGTACGCCACGACGAACGATTTTGAGCCACCATCTCCAACCTTTAAAATATCATTGGTCCATTACTCTTTATGATTAGTCATAGTTCGTTTTTTAGTGGAATAGAACCAAGAAAGTTTTATAAAAAATATTAAACCCACAACTGTTTTCAGTGTTATAAACTGAGTGCTAAAACTAATTTTAATGAGAAATATGTTTATTTTAGCGCCCACTGACGAGTTAATACCATAACACCTATCTATATCGCCAATGAATTACGAACCTTATACCGAAAACCGTATCTAATTCGATCAAACCGTTTTGGAGATAAATTTGATAACATTTATTTGCGCACAGAATGAAAACACATAAAAACACACACACACACACAAACAATCTCTCACCCTAAATGCAAGCAGATTGGAATAAGGAGACGAATTTGGCGATATATATGGGACATTCGTTTGCACACATAAACACAAAAACAACCTCCCTGAACGCGTATCCTTCTTCGTTCGGTCGAGGGTAAAAATCAAAGAATTTCAGTAATTTTCTTCATACCTGTACAGTGATACCGGTAACCCGGGCATGGTGACATCCACACACGCAATCCTAACATTAACCCATCTCTACACGAATGAATCGTGCGTACGGATTTTAAAATAATTGCCCGAATGATAAATGATTGCGTTGGTTTACCATCGGTGTGCTATTGACTTTTACTTCTGTGTTGGACTATAAGATGTAATACGTAACACTAATGTGCTTCTGTTTAGGACTCTAATTAAACCAATTTGGACCTACGGCATTTAGTTTTTGGGGTCTGCAAGCCTTAGTAACACCCAACCGAAACCAGAATCATTATTAGGGTTTTTCTTGTGTTTATTAGAATCATTATTGTGTTTTTTCTTATGTTTTACTAAACAATATTTTCTGGATGTATTCTATCAAATATCACAGCTAAATGGCTTAAGAAGATTTTCTCCAGTGTTTAATGTGAGAAACGAGAGAACTCTTTTGAGAAAATGCGTTAGTTTATACTTTGTTTATTTATCTAGAAAATTATAACATCTCATAGGCCAAAATCATAGAAAATTAAGTTTAGATATTCTGTGCCAAAACATTGTGCTTTGCTACGGCATAGGCCGCGTTCTACATCACGTAGGAACTCTACGAAGAACAACTATTGTAATGATACTTATTTCACTAGTAATCTTATAATTTAAAAAAAAATAAGTTGCCATATAACTAAGTATTTTTCTTAGAATTAGATACGTTTTATACAAAACACCGAACATAATAGGGCTTCGTATAGGCTACTTTGAAGATCCACTAGAAATCAATACAATACTAGCATAATAGTAATAACACCATTCTATCTGCAGAAAGTGGATGAGGCCTTAGACACGTTTAACCACGAACTTACTCTTTGGAAAGTTGACTTTATCCAACTTTGCCTCCGAATCGAATAAATCTTAATAAAGAGGAAATTCTCCTGAACGAAAGGAAGAATTCTTCCCGAACATACATTTTCCGTTATGGATCCAAGTAATATCCCTAAAGGCTCTATAAACTCCCATATTCCCGTCACAAAAGCTTTATAAAAGGTCCTGTACGGGGGTAGTTCCCTATTCAGTGAAACGATCCCGCCGCCATTCTGCTCCCTGCCATCGGCTTCGTGTAGGCACGCAGTATTCATGGCTACAGTATTACACTCACTGATGTCCGTATCTTAGTGTGTTGAAAAGATTCCGTTTTTTTTATACTGCTTGAATGACGGAACAAGCAGATGGCCCACTTGATGTTAAGCGGTAACCTCTGCCTATGAACAGTGCTTTACCTCATAGGTCACGTCCACCTTGGACGCGCTCTATGTGGCATTGCACTGCGCCCGCCACCCTGAGACATAAAGATAAAGAGTCTCATGTGATAATGCACATTGTAGAGGATATGGAGTGACCCTAAGTCTCATGTGATAATGCACATTGTAGAGGATATGGAGTGACCCTGAAAACACGAGAATGATGAATCAATATAATATTTGTAAGCCTTCATGATCAAACAAAGATCCAAAAAGTTTTTTTTTCGTTTTTTAGAAGAACTGTAATTAATTTTTTTTTACTTTTAGTTCTTTAATTTTTAACCCCCGACGAAAAACGAAGGGGTGTTATGAGTTTGATTTAGTTTTTTTCTTTTGTTTGAAATGTGTATTTGTCGGGAGTGTTCTTAGCTTTGTTTGATCAAAATTGTTCAGCCGTTCCGCGTTGGGTTTTAATTTAATTTTAACAAAATTAATTACTTGTTAATGCAGAACCTAATGTTTTCAAAATCAAACCCCTAACATCACTTTTAAGAACTCATACGGTTTCAGAGACACCCTGAAAAACGAACTTGTTCTATTTATATTCTCATTTCTGTCACAACCTTTTGACCTATTTTGCTCATATTCAAAATTCTTGTTTTGCCAAATATCATCAAAATCGGCCGGTAAATGGCATAACTTCCTCCCTTTTTGGGGGAAGCACGCCTCCAATCAGAAATCGGCGAAAACTGTTTATGAAAATATAAACATGTTATACCAAGTTTCGTCAATCGGTTGTAAAATAAAATTCGACCTGTAGAGGAGTACCAACAAACTGACAGAGGAAAGCAAATGGAAATTAAAGCAGAGACGCTTCGCTCGCTCGGTCAACGTTAGGCAAGTGGCGCCAAAACTGATTTGACGAGAACTTGGACACCTAACACAAGCACACACGCAAACACACATACACACATAAGCCACAATTTTTAATTGAAACCATTTATTTCGGCACACGAAAGATTTACCTTAAGTACTGGTGTACAAGGACATAAGTATCACAAAGATATACTTACGCTACGCAACGCTCACGCAGGTGGGTACGAGGTCTTTAAACAGCATTGGGTGGGTAGACTGCTCTCTGGTCGCCATGGCAACGAGATTAGGCGCTGACCCTGACCCAACAGCGTCAGTACAACACTGTGCTTCGACGGGTATCTATATTTTTTATTTATTGTTATGAAATTAATTATGTATTTGAAATGGGTTCGAAACTTACCTTATAAATAAAATATTTAAATATGTTAAATATATTTTGCATATCAGCAAATAAACTATGACTTCATAGGTGTTATTTTTAGGGTTTGGAGAACACATTTCGAGGTTCTTTTTACATCACTTCACCGTACATTCACACTTCACATCTCTCTCACTTCATCGCACAGAGTGTCACATAATAATAGAAAAAAACAAAAGATAAGTCAGCAGATTAGTTAGAAACATTTTTTTTTTTTTTTTATTTTTTTTTATTTATTCACAAACATTTCCTTTATATAACTAAAACGTCTATAAAACCTTAGAGGCTTGTCTAAGAAGCAAAAAAGATTCGTCATACTTAAACTAGACATACAATTACATCCTTAATTACATAGGTATACATAAACACAAGCATATCAACGAATCATATGTACTCAATTCAAGGCAACAACTAAATAATAAAACAGCGAGAGTGACGGATAACAATAAACACACACAACAATAGACACACGCAAACGTGCTTTCCGGCCGGGCCGTCCGATGGCTCACTCACTCGTTCGCTCAAAAACCTCAAAAAATTATCATTGTTTTGTTTTGTTGTGTGTTTTGTTTTCATATATTTTTTGTTTATCTACGCTTTCTTTTATATTCTGTCTATTCTGTGAATTTGTAAGTGTTGTAATTTTTTATTTTTTTTTTCTCCGGTCATAAAATTTAAAACTCAAAACTACCTATGAACTAGATAGATAACTATGGCGTGGTATGTTCAGCCTAGAATAAACCCCTCCCTTTCCTCCCGTGGATCTCTTACAAGCTGACTAAGGGATTACACCAGGGGTTGGGTAGCAATATCCTCCTGAGTACTAACACCAATACTGCGATCACCGATCCGCTTGCAAAACGTTCTTCCGGCAAACCTCCCAATATGGTAAATTGGGGGGGCATTCTATAGGCGAGGCTTATGTGCAGCAGAGGGCTTGAGGACTTCTACAGCCTGCTGATGATTATAATGATAATAACCATGATCTAAATAAAACAAGAAAAAAAAATTGTAACAAAAACAACAGCGGTAGGAACTTAAACTTATAGGTAGTTCATTTATACAACCAATAAGTTATAGCCATATTTGTATGCAATTGTATCTGATTACAAAATAGTATAAAAGCATCAATTCACCTAAATATCCTATCATTGCATCCTATCCTTCATTCCTAAATATCTTTCAAACCAATTTACCAATTTAGGTTACTGGAATTATGGACCCAGACATACCCGAAATTAAACCCTCTTCCACTTGAATAATCATAGACCCATGGACTAAAGGACCGACACACAGTATCTGAGCTGATTACGAATGTTTCTCGCCAATGTTTTTTCAAAGCATACAAACAATTAATTCATGAATTTGTCACTCAAATATTTCCACACTAAGAACGAGACCGGATTGTCTACCAAATATTATGTATGAACATCGGCCGGTAAATGGCGCCGCAGCGAACTTCATCATTTTCATTCGTTATTTGGGTGAAATAACCTTACAATCAAAAATCGCCAACGACAAACAAAAAAGAGCGAGTCTTACAGTAGTTGCATAGGTACGGAGGCCTGCAATAGGCCTGCAATGCTCTAAGCATATTATGATGGGTAAAATCTCTATTTTATTTCCTAGTATTTTTTTGAGTTATTTTGTGTAATTTTGGTGGCATTTTAACCAATAACCAATGTAGCTCGTCTTTATAGCATAAATTCTAGTAAAATGAAAAGGAAGTGCATTGCGTGACTTTTGAAATTGGTGGAAATTGACTAGAGTTTTTTGTAACACGGCCACCGTTTTACTAAAACGTGACTTGACTGCTTGACGGAATTTATTTTGGTCGAAGCTTGACTGTGACTTTGACGACTTGGAAGGATTGTACGTTGCCTTCGATAAAGGATAATTTATCGAAGTACGTTGCAAATTATAATTAAAATACATTAATAAATTATACTTGAAAATCGCAAATGCACAAGCCGTGCGACGTCAATTATAAAGAAAGAAAAAAAAAGAACATACGCGAACGAAGTCACGGTCTTTCAGCTGTTTTTCTTTTAAGCCCTACTAGTTTCTGATCTAGGCCACGGGATTAGTGCCACCACCCTGACCTGCGGTCTTATAGTGTAATAGACTGAAGTTCGATTTCGAAGTCCATTTTGCTATTCTTTGCACTGCGTGTGCACGTTGCACTCTGTTCTTGAAAAAAAGCTTAAACATGTAGCGAAATGAACACCAAAATGGTAACCATCATCGACAGACAATAGCTGTGCTGGCCGGCAGAATAACTAGACCTATAAGATGCAATTGCCTTGAAACTGTTAATGTATTTGCGAGTACATAATAGCTATTTAAGAGACGAAATAATCTAATGTGTGTCTAGGCACAGATAAAATAATACTATACTGTCTAGACAAGACATTTCCTATAAATGTATAAACATTTATCTATGCATTTGTGGCGCACTTTGGTCGTCCGGTTTCAGTAAATCAGAATTTCTTGTCAAAAAATACTTATTTTGCTGAAAAAAGTTTTATATGTCCTTCCACATCATACACACTGTAACTTTGTCTAATTTCATCAAGATCGGATAAACCGTTTTGTCGTGAAAAGGTAACAAATAAGCAGAGAGAGACACATCATAACTAACATGACATATCACTCAACATTCACATGCATAGTCCTGACCCCACACTATAGGATTCACTGTGTCGTGGGTATCAGGAACTATGAGTACCATGATACCATAACACCCAGACCCGGAGCAAATATTTGCATATTTTACAAACATTTGTCCCGCAGCGGGAATCGAACCCGCAACCTTTCGCATCTCAGCCGGCTACTCGCCCGATGCGCTACAGAGGTCGCCAAAATATTATGGTCTGTGACTGTTTTTTTTACCATTCCCAATGGCTATCGTCGGCACCTTATTTTTACCTGACTGCTTAGAAGGTGGGTTAAGTTATTAATTAAAATTTCTTATTAGGGGGGTGGTTTCTTCCCACTGTGGGGTGTCAAACGGCGATCTTGAGAGCAGCCTTATATCAACCGTACTTCTGTATAGTAAACCTCAAAGTACCTCATGAAATATTACTACCAAGGACGTGGGGTGGTGCGTGGCCTTGGCCTGAATTATCCAGATAGGGACGCACCGGGAACAAACCCGGATTCGCATTCGTTTGAGGCACGAGCGCGGGCGGTACTCTGAGAACAAAGCTGGTACTTATAAGTATTCGTTTGATACTTCGATACGTACATACACACGCCTTTTTCCTCGAAAGGGTAGGCAGAGCCTCATTGGGCCTCTTTTCATAGTGGGTTGCACACGTGTTTTAGATTAAGTTATAAATAAAGTGTTTTACATCAGTTGTGGTCATATAATTAAGAACGATTTGAAGTTCTAGAAGTTTTTTATTTAAATCGTATCATACACAGAGATGTGTAACTTCTGAGAAGCAACTAGTTATGTTATATAATAGTCACATTAATAGAGCAACCTGACTTAAGAATAAAGTATGAAATCACTAACTATTTCTTGCACATTTTATTGATTTTATCAAAGTAACACATTCAAATAGTACTGAAACTGGACAAATAATTAAGAACGATTTATTTAACTGCTCGGGAATTGTTTTGTATGACACTTAGATTTAAAAAATCACAATATTATGTAGCACAGAAAACATAAAAAGAAATTTAATAAATATTTAACTAAAATTAATAGTTAATAGCATATCCACGGCTTTTAATTACAGCTTTACACCGGCGAGGCATTGACTCTATTAATTTTTGACATTTCGCAAGAGAAATAGAGTTCCATTCTTCTGAAAAAACGTCATACAGCTCTCTTAAATTTCCACACTTTGTATTTGAAACCTTTTTCTTTACTTCAAACCACAGATTCTCTATTGGGTTTAGATCTGGACTGTTAGCAGGCCAGTCTAAGACAGAAACTACTTGCGCTGTAAGAAATTCCTTTACGGTGCGTGCAGTGTGCTTTGGATCATTGTCATGCTGGAATGTCCAAATGACCGGTAGAACGTCTTCAGCGTATGGTAACATTGTTTCTTCCAGTATATTTTTGTATTGGAACTGATCCATGTTACCTTCTATCAACTTTACAGGTCCTACACCATGTCCTGAAAAGCAACCCCAAATTTTCACATTTCCACCACCGTGCTTTAATGTAACTTTCGTGTACTTTGGGTCGAATTGTGTATTCGGGGGACGTCGTACATATCGTTTTCCATCAGAACATACTCTGTTTATTTTCGTCTCGTCAGAAAAAAGTTCATTTTTCCACTGTTGCACAGTCAAGTTTTCATACTTTCTTGCAAATGCAAGCCGGGCTTGCCTGTGGCAAAGTTTTAACATGGGTACCTTTCTTGCTATCCTACCGTGCAATTTTTCTTCTACCAAACGTCTTCGAATAGTGCGTGCTGAGATTGCTGAAGGGTTGTTTTCACCAAAATATTCTTTTCTAAGCTCATTGGACCCTTTAAAAGGATTTTGTTTTGCCATACGAACGATGTTTCGGTCATCTCGAGGAGTTGTTTTTCTCTGTTTAGGTACACGTGGAACATTCGAAGTAGTTTGATACGTAGCAAAATGCTTTACAGCGTGGAAAACCATCGTTTTTGAACATTGCAGATGGTCGGCTATCTTTTTATAAGACCAATTCTTCCGGCGAAGTTTTATTATTACTTCCCTTGTAGATTTATCACAACTTTTATTTTTTCCCATTGTTTTTTCTAAAGAAGCAATCACCTTTAATCTTTTACAGCACGTAATGGCGCCAAAATTATACAAACAGTAACAAATCGACTGAGTGTTCTCTATTTAAATTTGAATAAAGGTATAAACTACTTAGCGTTCTTAATTACGTGACCAGCCAGTAATAAGGAATACTTTGTTTAAAAGTAGTGTAAAAAGTTTGCCTATTGATTTTTAGCCAATCATGTGTATCAATGAATACAGTGGTAATATGGAAATGTTTTACGATACCGAGAGAAATAAAAACAAATGCATACAATTAGTTTTGCATCTTAGTTGGAAAAAATATTCCCTTTATATCAGCGTTCTTAATTATATGGCCACCACTGTATATGTTAGTCTCTAAGGTATTATGTTTCTATGGGCTTATTGTTTAGGTTTAGTGCAATTCTCAATAAGCCTGAAATAAAGATTTTGAATTTGAATTTGTATATTGTCTCAGGGTGGAGGGCACAATGCAATGCCACGTAGGGCGCGTCCCAAATGAACGTGACCTGCGAGGCAAATAGGCAATGCATTTTTATAGGCAGAGGTTACCGCATCAAGTGGGTCTGCTACCTCCAAAATACGTCAAACAAAAAAAAAAACAGGTATATGTCAGCTCATACGCGACTGGAGTTAACTTAGTTGCGCGAATATGTTGCGCGGAGCTGTCAATACACTATCAGTCAGTCTTTAATTATTATTTTTACAGATACAAAAATTCAATCATAGTATTTAACATCCTTTCCACAAAAGCCCTAAGACTTATATTATCTTCATCATAGAGTCATGCGAGTGTTCCTCCCCGCTTCTCCGCAAAATATCAAACGGTTTTGGTAGTATAGCTTTTTTTGTGAAAGAGTTCGTCCGGGGAAGTTACCTCCATGACTGACTCCATACTTATTTCTGCCGTAAAGCAGTAGTGGTATGGGTGCCGGTTAAATTACAGGCACACTTTTCATCTCTATGTCTCAGGATGGCGGGCGCAGTGCAATGTCACATAGGGTGCGTCTTAGGTGGACGTGACCTCAGGTGGGCCATAAGATCGTTCCGTCAATCACGCGGTAAAAAAAAAGGAAAAAAAAAGTAATTACTGGCATACGGGCTATACGAGCAGAACCTCTTTACACTTGCTGGCAACTTGCAGGACTGTAACTGGTATGCTTTGTCCGAGGTACAGTGTGTATCACGAGCCTATTGAATTTTGTGGTTCAACCGAGAGTCGACTTAACGAAACCGTTCAAAAGTCCATTTTGTAAGTTACAGGTCAGGTACAAAGCCGATTACAACTTTATATTGTTACTCTGAACCCTTTTAGGTAATGCTCCTTTATATTCAAACTTTTTTATACTTATACAGTATGTCCCACGGCCATGCTACAATTGAGGACAGGACTATAAATATTAAAAAAAAAGCATGAGCACACTGATTTTTGTACTCTCCGGTACAGAGACCTGCAATGCTCTACCTAATAAATAAATTTTACCATACTTTAGTAACATAGAGAAAAAAAATATGTTAAGTAATTATAGATATTTGATTTGATTTCATTTGAAGTTAGGAAGTTTTAGATAAAGAAGACTTTCCTTTATATTTTAAAGTGAGTATTATTGCATTCGAGTAGTTCCTGTTTGTCCCCGAATCTGTCCCCATTCGGGGACAGACAGGAATTGTCAATTCCTTCAAGGATATTAAAAAGGTCGTTGGAGCAAGAACAGTTAAATTAAAAAAATATTTTTTGTACTTAATTCTGCATTTTTATAATACTGATCGAAAGGGTTAACTACAAGGATTCCTTCTCAAAAACATAGTATCTCAAATAAAAGGAACAATATGAAATTGTGAAATAAGACACGTTTCTTTTCATGAGAGCCTGACACGATAGGACCTTAATTCACTTCATAATTGAACTTTGTAATTCTGATAATAGCAGGGTGAGGCTCCTAGCTCCAAAAACATTACATTACCTACGTATTCCCTGAAGTTTAGGTAGTGGTATTATTCACACGGCTCGCTTATGAGATGCCTCATCGTTTATTTACTAGAGGAGCCAGGGAAATTACAGTGTTGTGTGTTACGAAGATGCTGTTTTTAAGAATCGAGAATGGTATTTTCATACGAAACTATTAACTCACTCCGGTCTAAATCCTACATCCTTGGTTCAAAGTTCGGGCTGGGTAATTCAAGCCGCCTGCTCTGCTTGTCTGAGATTTCTCATCGTTTATTTAGTAAAGGAGCCGGTGAAATTACTTACAGTACAAGCAGGTGGATACATGAATAAAACAATTGCAGATTTTCTCTATTTTCCTCTCTTTCTCGCTTCACGGATCTATATTTTCGTGCAAATGTACATTACGAGATTAATTCGTAGCTTTCTCGTTTAGAGAAATTTTGCTTCCATAACGCGTCGGGCAAAACTGGATGTTACATAACAAAATTCGTTAAATTAAATTGAACTTAATATATTTTTCTATATAAATTTAGCGCTATTTTCATAAGCCAATTAGACGCCCCCAAATATCCACCAAAGTGCAGAAACATGTAAATGCAAAATCTGATTTTAGGGAACCCGAATATATGATTTGCGTTGAGTGCCGCGCCGTTGATTCAGAAGGCTCAATGTGAGTACCAATTTGCTTGAGGACTTTTTGAAAACAACACGAATAAAAGCGACATAAAATATTTTTGTGGTAATTGAACCATCTTTGCATAATAGACAAAATTATGATATACAAGCAGCGCCCCGCGATTTCACCCGCGTAAGTCTCGATCCTGTGGGAATATCGGGATAAAAATGTGCCTATGTATTATTCCAGGAGTCCAGTTATCTCCATACCAAATATCATCCAAATCCATCCAGTAGTTTTTACGTGAAATTGTAACAAAGATACCAACGGAACCAGACGGGATTCAAACCCGCGACAGTCTCCTTGCACCTGTACATCAAGTAACGTCAATATATACGAGTACCAATATACATAGGTACATCCGGTCAGATAGTAAATTTTTCGATTTATTCCCACTAGTCCTTTTTGGCAGTTCCTTTAAAAGGAACTTTTTTAGTCCCAGTTAGTTCAGTTGTTGCAAAGGCTTCGCTCGCTCGGTCAATTACTTCCCCGCTGTTCTGTCATGAACCTGTCAAAGTTAGCTCAAACAGGGTGAAGAGTAAGGGCCGTGTCGTTAGTAAAATGATTAAATGGACACTTGATGGATGACGCACAAACTTTTTGGGAATACTTAATTTGCGAGCGTACAGGAACGCGTAATAAATTGTAGATGACAGACTTGTGTTAGCCAGGGTTTCAAATGTATTATATCAAGGATTTAATAAAATAGTGGTGTCATATTATAGTGGAGATGTGGTGGACGTAGTAGACGCAGGTAGGACCGTCTAAGGACGCCAAATATACATCAGGAACATAACCATAAACTGCTTAAGAAGTCCATCCAACAAAATGAAGCTGATATTCCTATATTGCTAAAAAAAACCTAACACAGGTAAGTTTTTTTTAAATCACTTTTCAATCCTTATTTATGGTGGCTGCTCTCGGCTGTGGCCACTATAAAAAAAATCTATACATTTGTACTCTATAGCACTGTCTGGGTCGAGAACTTCGAACAAGAATACAACTGATCGAAGGTCAAGAATGATACCACATACACATCAAAATCCATCCAGCCGTTTGGGTTCAATGCGGTAATTAATATTTGTTTGCCACATAGGTACAAAGTTACGCGTGAAACAAATTCCCGGCTAACCTGTCAATCAGCCGATATAGCGCTCTCTCTAATGATTGGACCACGTCTCAGCTGCCTGAAAACATCACTCGATTTATCTGTTCAGGAATACCTTTTGTCAACAGTTTCAATAAAGTCCTGCTGCAGAAGGAAGAGCTAGAACAGAAGCAGTTACACCTCCTCCAAGTTGTGGAGAGTGAGAGGACCTCGCGCTGGCAGTACGCTCAGCAATGTGATGAGCTGAGCAACGAAGTCAAGAAGCTTCGGACTGAGGTTGGTGAAGAAGACAGGTCGAGGTTTTATTGGATATGACATTTTATTGTATTAAAACGTTGATTTTAGTTCGTTCATCATGTCACTGGTTCTGCCCAGGTCGATGACGTTGTGGTGTGGTGCCCCTGAAGAGGGCCGAAGCTGGATGGATCCAATGCACCTCGCTCCTTAAAGGCTCCTTTCATGCATATATTACGTATTTTAATTTTTTTTGTTCTAGGGTATTTCCTTTTCCTTCACCATGTGTTTGAGTTACAAAATTACTTCAATGCCTTTGCGAAGGAGTGGTGGGAAATTATTTAACGTAGATAAAGTTTTGGGTGTACCTATTTGTCCAGCTGTGATCCTCAGTGAACCTTCAAATATAGATAAAAACATTGATGAATTTTAAAACTCTGCTATAAAGTAACCATTATATATCTGTTGCATAAAATTTCAAGTAAAATAACTTCTAAACTTTGTTTCTTGTAAATCTTTTGATGTTAGATTTAAGATACATTTCTTGCTTACAATTTAGAGCGTTTCGGTAACAAATTTACATATAAAACACTTTTCAGCTGTGTATGTACAAGAAGGAGCACGAGCCGCCTCACAGAGCCGCATCTATCACCAGCTCATCTCCTGGCGACTCTCCCGAGATCGACCCGACTGAGCTGAGGAAGATCAAGAAAGTACAGGTCAGTCCGTGATTCTTGCATCTATGATTATCAGAGTTCCTCTGCTGGATATAATCCTATACATTATTGTCAAACGTCCTTGAACCACATATCTCCACCGTCTTTCCTTTACAATTTCATAGGTCCATTGTACGATTACCGGTTCGCGATCGCTTCTCGAGAACCTTTTTCTTCCATCCAATCCTCCAATATTATCTTCTATTTGAATTATAATATTTTGTGTCGTTCCTTAGAGTTTCTTCCGAGGCTGGTTGTGCCGACGAAGGTGGAAGCAGATCGTGGATCAGTACATTAAGAGTCCACACGCTGAGAGCATGAGGAAGAGGAACAGGTGAGAACTTTCAAGTCCAAGAAACTTCATCATCAGCTGGCCTCCCTCATGTCACGAGGAAAGTACGACGACGTATCTTACACAGCATCCACCATCAGTTGTATCTTTCTTATAAAAAAGCTCTGCTAGGTACTACTAAACTCCAAGTGTGGGACTATTAAAATCTTATTTCCTTTTTGCAGTCTTGTCTTCAAAATGGTAGAGGCTGAGGAAGAGTATTTGGAGCAAATGGAGATATTGGTGAGTTACATTTATGTTTTACAAAATGGTAGAGGCTGAGGAAGAGTATTTGGAGCAAATGGAGATATTGGTGAGTTACATTTATGTTTTACAAAATGGTAGAGGCTGAGGAAGAGTATTTGGAGCAAATGGAGATATTGGTGAGTTACATTTATGTTTTACAAAATGGTAGAGGCTGAGGAAGAGTATTTGGAGCAAATGGAGATATTGGTGAGTTACATTTATGTTTTACAAAATGGTAGAGGCTGAGGAAGAGTATTTGGAGCAAATGGAGATATTGGTGAGTTACATTTATGTTTTACAAAATGGTAGAGGCTGAGGAAGAGTATTTGGAGCAAATGGAGATATTGGTGAGTTACATTTATGTTTTACAAAATGGTAGAGGCTGAGGAAGAGTATTTGGAGCAAATGGAGATATTGGTGAGTTACATTTATGTTTTACAAAATGGTAGAGGCTGAGGAAGAGTATTTGGAGCAAATGAAGATATTGGTGAGTTACATTTATGTTTTACAAAATGGTAGAGGCTGAGGAAGAGTATTTGGAGCAAATGGAGATATTGGTGAGTTACATTTATGTTTTACAAAATGGTAGAGGCTGAGGAAGAGTATTTGGAGCAAATGGAGATATTGGTGAGTTACATTTATGTTTTACAAAATGGTAGAGGCTGAGGAAGAGTATTTGGAGCAAATGGAGATATTGGTGAGTTACATTTATGTTTTACAAAATGGTAGAGGCTGAGGAAGAGTATTTGGAGCAAATGGAGATATTGGTGAGTTACATTTATGTTTTACAAAATGGTAGAGGCTGAGGAAGAGTATTTGGAGCAAATGGAGATATTGGTGAGTTACATTTATGTTTTACAAAATGGTAGAGGCTGAGGAAGAGTATTTGGAGCAAATGGAGATATTGGTGAGTTACATTTATGTTTTACAAATCTTCAGGTTCAGCTCTGAGCTGACATGGTAAAGGTTTCTGGTTAATATTTCTTATTTGCTTTTTTCAAAAGGAACCTCTGAACAATTTTCTCACTTTGACCCCTATTTGTTTGAAAGGTGACCTGCTTCTTACGGCCGTTCAAGATGGCCGCCAGCTCCAAGAAGCCGCCCTGCACTCACGAGGATGTCAACTCCATATTCTTGAATAGCGAGACCGTGCTCTTCCTGCATCAGATCTTCTTCAAAGGTCTGACTTCGCGGATGGAGTCATGGCCCACTCTCGTGCTAGGTGAGTTACTTAGCTTATATTATGTTTTAGGTAATTACTACATAATGTATATGTACTTACGTGTATTTTTTATGTATATTCCTACATATATTAGGTATTGGTATATTAATACAGTTAGGTCTAGTATGTTTATATATAGGTATTTATATAACGTACGTTTTTACTTGTTACAATTCAATTTTATTTATTTGAGACATTGCCCATATTTTGTTAGTCGCGCTTATGATAATGTTAGTAGAGAGAGACACATTTACAATAAAAAAAATTAAATAAAAACATTTTTCGCAAACCCAACATGCAGGCGCATCCAGCGGTTTGCTATAGGACAGTCCCACCTGTCCGACAACGCGTTCACGATGCTGTTCGGGCTTCCACGGACCCTTCCCCTCATTGACGCACACCTCTTGCGCATGATGCTATGGAAGCCATCAACTCTGCTTTCCGCAAACATGCCAGAGGCGCTGCAGAAACGAGGCCGCCCTACCAGCACCCTGAACGCGTTGTTGTACTGAACGTGTAAGGCATTGTATGCTGTCTGCGTATAATTGGTCCAGAGGCTGCAAGTGTAAAAGGACTGGCAACACGCTCTAAAGAGCGTTACCTTCACCTGTTCAGTACACATTGCAAACCTCCGGGCCAGCATATTAACGCGAACACACAATGCCCTACGCTCTCTTTCCAGGTCGAGATCATCCCTCAGGTTATCAGTGAGCCAATGACCCAGGTACTTAAAACGCGTGGTGATGTTTAGAGTCTTGCCGTTAATGGTCACAGGTGGTATGTGAGAATATGTTTTACTTCCCGACTTGAACAGCATCAACTCACACTTTTTATCATTGTATCGGAGTCCATGGGTCACCGCATAAGATTCATAAATACCAACGTTACAACGCCGTGTTTTGATTTTGTTTTAGGCTTTCCATCCAAAGGTTGTCGAGAAGTGATAGGTGTAAGCGATAAGACCGCCCATTGATTTCTTTTTTTATTCCTTTGTTCCTGTTTTTTTTTATTTGGTGTGTAATATCAGGTTTTCTTTCTATCTATCTATCAATCGAATCGGAAGGGGAAACATTCATTAATTGCGATTCAACCTAGAATCGCAATCATGGCCGTCACGTTACGGTTGCTAATGGATGTAATATATTTGACAAAGCAAGTTAAAATAAAGTTGCAGAGATGCATACATTTTCAAGACTCCGACCGGTGGTCGTGTTGCTCTAAGTTTCAAGAAAATCCGTAATCTGATATTGTCTACTGTTGTAAACTTTTATTTGGTCGGAACCAGAACCAGCCGATTCCCATTTGTAATTTTATCTTTTCATTTAATCTTTACTATCTATGCTAATATTATAAACAGGTAAAGTTTGTTTGTGGTTTTGTGTGTAGGCTAATCTCCGGATCTACTGATCCGATTCCAAAAAATATTTCACTACCAGTAAGATACATTATTCCTGAGTGCTAGGCTATGTTTTATTAGCTCCTGTCCTTGCTCGCGTCATATGTGTAGTTCCACCCACCTCCGTAACGGTTGAGCGGATTTTGATGATATTTTGCGTTGGATGCTGGGAGAGCAAGACTGCTCTTATTCTCAAACCCCGCAAAGCTCCGGTTAAGGCTGTGGTACCTGCCAACGGCCTTGACGATCTGGGCGGAGTCAGATATTTTCCCCGCACCAGCCACATTTCCTCGTAACATACTCGTATTTACGCGCGCAGAGCTCGGCCCACGCTCACTCAACGCAGCCGGCTGCGTCGTGCCGCGTCGCGATTTTTAGGGTTCCGTAGTCAAAGACAAGGAACCTTTATGGATTCGTCATGTCTGTCTGTCTGTCTGTCTGTCTGTCTGTCTGTCCGTGTATGTCACAGCCTTTTTTTCCGAAACTATAAGAGCTATACTGTTGAAACTTGGTAGTTAGATGTATTCTGTGAACCGCATTAAGATTTTTACACAATTATTTTTGGGGTTCCCCATACTTAGAACTGAAACTCAAAAATTTTTTTTTCATCAAACCTATACGTGTGGTGTTATCTATGGATAGGTCTTCAAAAATGATGGTTGAGGTTTCTAATATATTTTTTTTCTAAACTGAATAGTTTGCGCGAGAGACACTTCCAAAGTGGTAAAAAGTGTCCCCCCCCCCCGTAACTTCTAAAATAAGAGAATGATAAAACTAAAAAAAATATATGATGTACATTACCATATAAACTTTCACTCAAAATTGGTTTAAACGGGATCTAGTAAGTAGTTTTTTTTTAATACGTCATTAATCGTAATCCATCCAAGAACTTTTATATTATGTTACTTGCTGCTACGGAACCCTTCATGGGCGAATCCGAAACGCACTTGGCCGCTTTTTATTTTAGGGGAGTAGCGCTGGTTTCCCCACCTATGTACTAAGTTGCCTACAAAAATACACTTATTATACTACTCGATATTATGTTAATATTTTGGAGTCGTTCCGTTACATGCTCACTCAGTAACAGTACAGATTACAAACTTGATGTTAATACAGTAATTACTTGAGAATGTCATAGACAAGAAACACTATTGGTAAAACTTTTCTCGGAAGCTTTATTTTTTGAGATAGCCAAGCTTTAGGAAAAAAAAAAGTTGTCGTTAAAGAAAATGTTAAGCGTTAATTTTTATACTATTCAGTAGGTAATCACATTGCTTAGATTAATATAAGAGAATTTATATGCTGTGGTGTGTCCGGCCTAAGAATAGACCCCTCCGTCTCCTCCCGTTGATGTCGTAAAAGCCGACTAAGGGATTACCCGGACTTGTTGATAAGATTCGTTGGTATAAGATTTGTCCTGGCTGGTAGCTTATTATGGAATGTGTTATTTATTACTGGAAGAAAACGTTAGCTGAGTCAGTCATGGGAAGCAATGGCGGCGATGAGCTCACCACTTGTCATGTCTATATTCCAGGATGGTGCAACCCACTGTGAAAAGAGGCCCATTGAGGCTCTGCCTACCCCTTCGGGGAAAAAGGCGTGTGTCTATGTATTTATGTATGTATAATTATTTTTCTCCGGCCATTTGGTATTTTTAACCCCCGACGCAAAAACGACGGGGTGTTATAAGTTTGACGTGTCTGTGTGTGTGTGTGTGTCTATGTCTGTCGCCTCGTAGATCCCGAACGGATGAACCGATTTCGTTTTTTTTTTATTGAAAGGTGAATTTCTCGTGATTGTTCTTGTGAGCTATGTTTGATTAAAATCAGTTCAGCCGTTTCATTGCATTGAGGCATTTTTAAATTTTAACAAAATTTATTACTTATAACATTTCTCCTAAAACAGTTGCTTAGTAAAAACTTGCATACAGGAGACCTATTCGACATGCTGCTGCCCATGCTGACGATATACCAAGAGTACGTCCGGAATCACCACTATTCACTCCAAGTGCTGACAGAGTGCAAGCAGTCGCAGCCGTTTGCACAGCTCTTGGCGAGACTGGAGTCCAAGACTGCCTGCCAGGGACGGTCGCTGGAGACGTTCCTCACGTATCCTATGCATCAGGTAACTAGTTTAGAAGATAGCCACAATCGCGTACAAACCGTTTCTCCAGCTCTTTCGTCATGCGGACAGAAAAGGCCTGGATCTCTTAATGCTTCTTTATTCCCTGTAACATATAACTTCATGGGTATCTTCAAACGAAGAGTGTAAAGCATCTTCTAGGCGAGCGTGCTTAAATAGGCCTCATCGTCGCTTCCCATCAGGTGAGAAGTAGCCAAACGCCAAACTATTTTAGTTTTTTTTAAATGCCTGTTGATTATGAATGTCATGATGCGTATAATTCTTTTCAGGGCATTCTATCTAGGAAGAAGCTACGGTCTTTTCTTAGAATAGGAAAGACCTGACTTTCAACATACTGCTGGGTGTGCTGACGATATGCTAAGAGCACATACAGCACCTATTTTTTTTTTTTTTGGAGTTTATTCCTGAAGAATCGTTTTTCATATAAGGTTTCGGTACGCAAATAGATGGGGAGTAAAATCGTAAAACAGAGCGTTAACTAAAATAAAGACCCCTATGCGCAACATATTCGCGCATCTTATACTGAACTGGACTGGAGTAAACTCCAGTCATGCGTCCTAGCCATGTGTCCTTGGACACACATCATTTTATTTTGATAGGAAAACAAACAGTGCTTACTTAAAACGACTAACTTAGTTTAGAAGATAGCCACAATCGCGTGCAAACCGTTTCTCGAGCTTGACGAGTCTTTTCCGGCTTTTGTAGAAGAGAAAATTCAAAATTTTATGAGAACTTCCGACCGATTGCTCAAAATTAACGCCCATATGGCTTTTACAATTATAAAGTTTTGCCTTTTTGTGCCAAAATTTACATATGCTTTAAGATGTTGTCCACTGTGGAAACACAGTGAGCTGGTGGAAGGCTTGGACAACATAATAAAGAACACGTTATCGTCGGTTTTGAATATCGATTTAGATGACAGAGCTTGGTCGCAAGCCTCCTTGCCTGTTAAATTAGGAGGCTTAGGTATTCGTAAAATTTCAAGTGTATCCCTACCAGCGTTCTTGTCTTCCGTCTATAGCACTTGTTCTTTGGTTAATAAAATTCTATCACCTTCTCTTGTGGCTCTTTCTGGCAACACACTCAAAATTTCATACTTAGACGAGGCTCGAAATGCTTGGCATAGTGCTTGCCCCAATACTACTCCCCCCAAATCTCTTTCGTCTCAACGGCAATGGGACGGGCCTCTGTGCGAGCTGACGCGGAATTGTCTGTTACAAACGTGCTCAAGCTCCACAGATCGTGCTCGTCTCCTGGCCGTTTCCAAATGGGAGTCAGGGTTTTGGTTGCAAGCACTTCCATCACAAAATACTGGTACTTTAATGGATCCAGTTTCTTTCCGTATTGCAACTTCTTTACGGTTGGGTGTAGGGTGCTGTGCCCCTCATCACTGCCAGTGCGGTACTGCTGTTGATCAGCTTGGTCACCACGGATTATCGTGCACCAGGGCTGCCGGTAGGATTTCCCGCCACGCTAGCCTTAATGATATCATTCGCCGGGCCCTTACCAGCGTTAACATTCCAGCCATTCTAGAACCGAATGGTCTGTTTCGTGACGATGGTAAGCGGCCTGACGGCATGACTCTTGTTCCGTGGGAGAAGGGTAGGCCTTTGGTGTGGGACGCTACATGCGTTGATACCCTTGCGCCATCTCATCTGTCCGGGACATCAGTTAGGGCCGGTGCGGCGGCAGATTCCGCTGAGGACCTCAAAAGGCGCAAATATGCAAGTCTCGACAGAGCTTACTTATTTGAGCCTTTCGGGGTCGAGACTCTGGGTCCGTGGGGTTCCGGGGCCCATCGCGTTTTCAAAATTCTTTCAGGGCATCTGGTCGAAGCGACGCGTGACAGCTGGCTCTTATCTGGCTCAACGCATTAGTATTGCCATTCAGCGTGGCAATGCAGCCAGCATCTTAGGGACGCTTCCGTCTGGTAGTGATTTGGATCAGTTGAGCTACCTTTAGATCGCTTGTAGCGGTCTTTAGGTAGCACAACTGTTTCATATGTATTTTGTACATACCTTGTATTATTATTTCTGTAAATAAATGTATTAAATTGTAAACGAATAACTTCTAAATATTCTACAACTGACCATTGAGATGTTTTCACATTTCACTCTCAAGTGCTGACGAAAATGCTGATGATATACTAAGAGTAGGTAGTGGAATCGTCACTTCTTCCTGCAAGTGCTGACATAACGTAGATTGCAAGCCTAGTAGTATAGTGTTGCCATCTGTCAAAAGTTACCTGAAAGTGTTCAAAAAGTAACCTTTTACTTTTACGATGGATGGCGCTTAATAGTTCGAGTTTGGTATAGTTTAATAAATTTAGTTTGACTACAACTACATTATGTGTGAATCGGATTGAGTAAGCGAAATGCTTACTCTTTGGCGCTGTTGTATAAGTGCTAGAGAGAAAGGAGTGCTTATAAAAGCACCAAAAGCCAAAGCTTATAAAACCTATATAAGTTACGTCGCCGAGTCATTACGAAGCTCCACGGTAGCTAAAATGACAACATTGTAAATAAATAAGAGCGTCCCGTTCCACATTATTATTCAACAGATTTTGAGGAAGATTAATTGATTCAATAAGTTACTACGACCTACGTTCCTTCTATAAGTTAAGTCACGACCTTTTGAGTCGTGTAACCTGGAAATTACCTGACGGAGGGAAAAGTAACTTTGTGGAAACCTTAAGTGTCGCGCCTGTGGGCCTAGCCTACTTCTAGTAAACGAGGCCCTCAGGCACGACACTTACCACATCACTTATGTAAATGTTTTAGATTCCACGTTACATCATCACACTGCACGAGCTCCTCGCGCACACGCCGCACGACCACGTGGAGCGGCGCAGCCTGCAGCACGCGCGGGCGCAGCTCGAGGAGCTCTCCAGACAAATGCATGACGAGGTAAGTCAAGGGTTCGAGGAGCTCTCCAGACAAATGCATGACGAGGTAACTGAAGGGTTCGAGGAGCTCTCCAGATAAATGCATGACGAGGTAAGTGAAGGGTTCGAGGAGCTCTCCAGACAAATGCATGACGAGGTAACTGAAAGGTTCGAGGAGCTCTCCAGATAAATGCATGACGAGGTAAGTAAAGGGTTCAAGGAGCTCTCCAGACAAATGCATGACGCGGTAACTGAAGGGTTCGAGGAGCTCTCCAGACAAATGCATGATGAGGTAAGTGAAGGGTTCGAGGAGCTCTCCAGACAAATGCATGACGAGGTAACTGAAGGGTTCGAGGAGCTCTCCAGATAAATGCATGACGAGGTCAGTGAAGTGTTCGGGTAGAGGGGGGTACGATAACCCTGCTATGTCCCACTACCAAAAGATGAGATGATGGTCTAGATGTTTCACTGTCTCGCCCTTTGCCCAGCGGTGGGACACAAAGGGCTAGTAGAAATAGAATATAAAATAATAGAATAGATAAAGGAACAAAGTGCTAAACTATACCCACGCTTGGTCACATTTTTACATAACGCGTAAGGCGCATACAACCGCCAAATTACATCACTTTCCAACACATTAAAGTTCAGATAAGTTAGAAAGTGTCAGAATGGCGCTTGCAGAACGAAAAGAAAGTGAAAATCACGAAAAACTATTATTTGCTAAGTGAAAAACCATTGCATCACAGAATCATACGTTCAACTTGACGATAAAGTCTTTGCCGACATTTAGGTCAAAGAAAAAGTACAAAATTCTAAGTCTTTCAGAAGTTGAATCAAATTTTAGTCGAATTTTAGTTTTAGTTTTGCACTTTGTTATTTTTTTCACATGGTTAATGAACTTGTAGAACATTTTTGTACGTTCACTTTACATTAATTATAAGATTTAATTTATTAACAAAATGGATGACATGTGAATTTTTTAATGTGTCAAATCTGAAAATAAACAATTATCTTATCTTATCTTATCTTATTTTTACAGATACGGTCAATGAATTGCATATATTTTTTCAGCACATGACATTGACCCCTCTATGTGGAGAAAGCCTCCAAATAAGACCAATTAGCTGCTGTATTCCAGAGATACCCCTTTCTGCTGTTCAATTCTTATTATTTGTGTGTGCAGGTCAGCGAGACAGAAAACTTGCGGAAGAACTTAGCTGTAGAGCGCATGATCATAGAGGGATGTGATATCCTGTTGGACGTGAACCAAATCTTCATACGACAAGGTGAATATCACGCAGAGATCAATAAGTATTTAAGGTGCTATAGCTAAAATAATCATTCCTGAATCATGAAAACGTGTTTTGATAGTTTCACCATAAGATACTTCTCAACAACATCTGTATAACTTTTGAAACTATCATGGTTATGCACATACTTTTCACTAGATATCGGGAACAATAAAAACAAAAACAAAAAATGGTAAGTATCCCGTTTCTAGTGAAACCTAATGAAACGTATAAACATCTGTATAGTCACGCTTAAGGAATATAACAGAATATATTTACTCTCTGGCTAGGATCGTACGATCCCTGGCAAGAGGATCAGTTCCTTTCACAGTTTTCATAGTCCAAATTTTAAAATCTTAATGTTATCTTATGGTATAAATTCAAATCACATAAATGACATGAGGATTCACCTTAGGAAGATATATTATTGGCCTTTTTATAGCATAAGTTATGAAAAATCTAAACTGTATTCGCTGTTGATCTTCTAATAAATAAGTAAATAAATAATAATAACTACCTGTTAGTTTTTATCTCGGTCAACAAGTAATCATTGCCATTCAGCGTGGCACATTTCTAACCGCTGTTTTTTTTATGAAACTATTAGGCAAACTAGAGTGCGGCCCACCTGATGTAAAGTGGTCACCGTCGCTTATAGACACCGGCAACACCGGGGGTATTGTCGATGCACTGCCTACCCTGAAGGAATTTATGAGCATTTTTCTCGAAGCGACACATAAATAAATAAAATTATCTAGCCCCAAGCTAGGTAGACCTTGAGTTATGGGTACTAGATAACTGATCTAAATATATAAAAGAGGAGTCCACACACTCACTCACTCACTCACTGAACACTCATCACGAAATCTCGGAAACTACTGGGCCGAGAGGTCTGAAATTTGGCACAAGCACTCATTGAGGGGTGTAGGCGCGCACTAAGAAACGATTCTTGAAAATTCGAACCCTAAGGGGTTGAAAAAGGGTGTTAAATTCTGTATGAAAGTCCCATGTTTTTAAAGTTAGAGACGTGAATTATTGCATATTTTACATTGAAATTCAAACATGGAAGCAGTTCAAAATTGAAATTGAATCTTTCGTCAAGGCGTTATTGCATATTTTACATCAAAATTAGAATTTGGATGTCCACGTACCTTCTATGTTTGAAAAGTTCCTTGCGGTTCAACTTCGTCGTCATGACAGTTTTGTTATACCAATTTCTAGATGGCCAGTATGTTTCATCTACCAACGAAGTTTTTTGAAAAAGTTCAATAGCTTCAAGAAACGTAGTTAAGCTCAAAATCGAGCAGCAGGCTATGGAGAGAGCTGTGCTTGGAGATTCCGTACATGTACCTGAATCCGAAACGAAGAGATCCTTAGAAGAATCGGGACCACTGACAAGCTCTCAAAATTAGCAAGTTGAAGTGGCAATGGGCAGATCATATAGCTCGCAGAACATTATTTATTCTTTGGCAGAAGCAAACAATCGTTGAGGAATTATTGTTCTCGACTGGCAAACTCGAACCGGACGAGTAGAAAGCCTCCTCGATGGGCCGACGACATGTTAAAAGTAGCAGGAAGTCATTGCATGGTGGTGGCTTAGGACGTTCATTGTGGTATTATATAGGGGTGGCCTATTGCCAGCAGTGGACTTATACCTACAGGCTGATATTTGTACCAGCAACTATTTACAGAATGCATAGTACGAGTAGGTAGGTAAAAAATAAATAAATAAATAAAAAGCCTTTTTATTTCCTTAAAAAAAGATAAACAAAGTTACAATTAAAAATATTAAATATTATTTCCTGTTGTATCATAAAAAATATATATTTAATCCTTAGTTAAGGCCCCTTTCGGGTATAGGCCTCCTCCAAATCTTTCCAAAGATCCCTATCCTGCGCTCTACCTATCCAGTTTTTGCCGGCTGCCTTTTTTATATCATCGACCCAACGTTGTTGTGGGCGTCCTCTGGCTCTCTTTCCCGTCAGCCCCGACCACGTCGTTACTCGATGTGTCCACGTAGGTAGGTAGGTACTACCTAATCTACGCGCGGACGAAGTCGCGAGCTGGTCAGCTAGTATACTTATATAATACATTACATAGATATATATTTTTATTATACATAGAAAATACCAAGAACACCCTGAACAAGTAACTGCAGATCGTACAAATATTTGTTTCGAACCGGCAACCTCCTGCGTCGCAGGTGAACCGTCGCCCACCGCGCCAAAGATGTCTTCATTTCACATGGTTACTTCATGTTTCACGGTTACATGTCGTAAGCAAGCGGGAAAGCCTCAGATTGAAGCTCATTCCATAGTGTGTAGGTAAGGGGAAGAAACGATCTCGAGAAACGAGTCATACCAGAAACCCAGGCCTGTTCTTCGACGTTGTTCTTTGTGTTTGTTATAGTTCGACGGGACTTGACCTGATATACCAACTAATATAACGATTGCAGGCACGATCTCCCAAGTGGTGGGCAAGGGGCGGCGCGCCTCGCTGCAGGCTCGCCAAGCCTTCCTGTTTTCCAACTACCTGCTGCTGACGACGCGCGCCACCGGTGGCAGACTGCACCTGCCGCCGGCCGGCAAGCTGCCGCTGCACGACGCGCTGCTAGTCGAGGACCCTTCCAACCATGATGATGACGGCAAGTGACAGTCCATACCAGCTCGCCTGTTCTCGACGCGCGCCACCGGTGGCAGACTGCACCTGCTGCTGGCCGGCAAGCTGCCGCTGCACGACGCGCTGCTAGTCGAGGACCCTTCCAACCATGATGATGACGGCAAGTGACAGTCCATACCAGCTCGCCTGTTCTCGACGCACGCCACCGGTGGCAGACTGCACCTGCTGCTGGCCGGCAAGCTGCCGCTGCACGACGCGCTGCTAGTCGAGGACCCTTCCAACCATGACGATGACGGCAAGTGACAGTCCATACCAGCTCGCCTGTTCTCGACGCGCGCCACCGGTGGCAGACTGCACCTGCTGCTGGCCGGCAAGCTGCCGCTGCACGACACGCTGCTAGTCGAGGACCCTTCCAACCATGATGATGACGGCAAGTGACAGTCCATACCAGCTCGCCTGTTCTCGACGCACGCCACCGGTGGCAGAGTGCACCTGCTGCTGGCCGGCAAGCTGCCGCTGCACGACGCGCTGCTAGTCGAGGACCCTTCCAACCATGACGATGACGGCAAGTGACAGTCCATACCAGCTCGCCTGTTCTCGACGCGCGCCACCGGTGGCAGACTGCACCTGCTGCTGGCCGGCAAGCTGCCGCTGCACGACGCGCTGCTAGTCGAGGACCCTTCCAACCATGATGATGACCGCAAGTGACAGTCCATACCAGCTCGCCTGTTCTCGACGCGCGCCACCGGTGGCAGACTGCACCTGCTGCTGGCCGGCAAGCTGCCGCTGCACGACGCGCTGCTAGTCATGAACCCTTCCAACCATGATGATGACGGCAAGTGACAGTCCATACCAGCTCGCCTGTTCTCGACGCGCGCCACCGGTGGTAGACTGCACCTGCTACTGGCCGGCAAGCTGCCGCTGCACGACGCGCTGCTAGTCGAGGACCCTTCCAACCATGATGATGACGGCAAGTGACAGTTCATACCAGCTCGCAGATCCTACAACCCCTGGGGAACAAAGCTTGAATCATATTATAGGACGTGTGTCTGTCTGTCGCGACTTGTGCACAGTCGTGACGGATGCCCTCGGACGCCGCATTGGATTAGATACCTCATCATCATTGTCTTGCCCTTTTCCCAATTTATTTGGAGTCGGCGCAGTACGTCTTTTTGTTCCACTCTCCCCTGTCAGCCGTCACCTCATTCACTGCCTTCTCATTTAAATCATCTCTCACGCAATCCATCCATCTTTTTTTAGGTGTTCCTTTTCATTTCCATCTACTAACATTCATATTCATAACTCTCTTAGTTACATGCGTTTCATCCCTCCTCATAACATGCCCATACCAAGCTAAACGATTTCCTTTCAACTTTTCTGTCACTGGTGCAATTTTAAAACTTCCTCTTATTATTATATACTCATTCCTTATTTTGTCCATTCTTGTTACTCCACACATCCATCTCAACATTCTCATCTCTGCTGCATGCAATCTTCTTTCATCCTTCTTCTTCTAGGCCCAGCATTCTGATCCATACATAACGACAGCTCTTATTACGGATTTATAAATGTTACCCTTCAACTTGAGTGGCATCCATGGGTCACATGTTGTTACATGGATTAGATACCCAAGTCTTTTTTAATGAAACAAATAAGCAAACAAGCATATAGCCCACCTGATGTAAAATGGTCACTGTCGCTTATAGACACCGGAAACATCAGGGGTATTGTCGATGTACTGACTACCCTGAAGGAATTTATGAAATTTTTTCTTGAAGCATCACTTGTCGTAACCAAGCTGGAAAATCTCAGACGGAAGCTCAATCCATAGTTTTTAGGTATGGGGAAGAAATGATCTTGAAAAATTAAACGTATCCTATATTCTATAGTTTTTTTTATTGATATTATTTTATTGATACCTTATATTTATTTTTTATTTTTCTGAGTTCGTGGTACTTTACCTCGTTACCGCTATGATAAGCTATAATGTATTTAGCTTGAAAAACTTATCTCCCTATTTCTTTAACGAATTTTTGACGTAGCAGTCGTAGCGCTTGTAGCAACGCACCGTAGCTAGTGTGTAGCACTGTGCTACGAATCGATGACGGAGTCACTGCTGATAGATACTTGGGAACGAGCTGTGAACGCAAACTACGCCATGGTCAATTCGTCTACGTGCCCTGTGTTCAATGTTTCAGATTCCACCTCGGTATGTTCCTCACCCGGCGGCGACATGTACCAGGGAAAGGACTTCAAGATTCTCGTGGAAGTGAAAGGCGAGCAGATATGTGCACATTTGGGTAAGTCCCAGCAACAGACTTCAAGATTTTCGCCAGCTTCTTGAACTATAGCGAAATAGTACATGAGAACGCATCACAGATTCGGGGCGAAGTTACGGGCTCAAGTACTGTTAGTTCGATTTTTTTTGACCGCGTATACACGCCGTCCCAAGACTATGCGACATGAAGGGAAAGTACCTTAAATACTGTAGGTAGGATATTTTGCGAAAATGAGTCTTTATTTAATTTTTAAAAGTTAGTAATACTGCATTCAAAGATTTTCAAAAAAAATACTTGCTTCGTCTGGGAATCGAACCGACTTAAATGTGAAAAAAAATATCCCGTATTTTTATGTTGCCAATCAAAAGAATGGACAAAATATATAATTCCTTTTGAGCAACATAGTATCTTGAAATAAAGGAATAACGTAAAATTAATCATTTTAATTTTAATTTTTCATTTAAGTTTGTTCAATTCCCAGACGAAGCAAGTTTTCTTTTAGAAAATATTTGAATGCAGTATGACTAAGTTTTAAAAATAAAATAAAGTCTCAAAACATATCCTATATTCAGCAAAATATCCTATCTATAATATTTAAGGTACTTTCCCTTCATGTCGTATAGTCTTGGTACGCCCTGTATGAGTATATAGTCCGGTACTAAGGAATGTGTTATTACTGGAAGATAGTGTTAGCAGAGTCATTCGTGAGAAGCAATGGTGGCGATGAACTTACCACTTTTCACGTCAATATTCCTACGATGGTGCAAAGAGGCCCATTGAGATTCTGCCTACCGTTTTGGGGGAAAAGGCGTGTGTATGTGTGTAATCTGATGTTGTTTTTCCAGTGTGCGCAACAACCGAAGAGAAGGCGTCGTGGACGAGCGAGGTGGCGCAGTGCATGGAGTCGGCGGCGCTGTGCGCGTTGCTGCGCGCGTGCGGCGCGTGCGGCGCGAGCGCCAGCCTGCCCGCGTGCCGCTCCGACCGCGCGCTCTTCACGGACGACGTCGACATCCGCTTCAGCAGGACGCTCAACTCCTGCAAGGTGCCGCAGATACGCTCCGCCACGCCGCAACGCCTACTGCAACGCCTTACCGGTAACAATACTAACAAATTGCATTACAAACTGTGGCCCATGTCTTAGAACACTAACAAATATCTAGTTACTATACTAGATATTTGTTATTCTTTTATCTGTGCAAATATTATAAATACCAAAATGAGATGAGATGGGTAAAAGAACGAAGCTAAGTAGTAGAGCTGTTTTGTGAAAGAATTCGTCCGGGGAAGTACTAACACCGCCACCATAACTATTTCTGCCGCAAAGCTCTTATGTGACAATACAACATTGTATTGTGACAGCGAGCTGATATGATGATAGAGACGGAAGGTGAACAACGGAGCTCCTCGATGGATAATAGTATAGACTGGCCGTGTTTAGGCTCATTGTAAACAGCACACGTTTCCGATCACAAATATTATAAAATACTAGCTACGAGGTCAGTTTTTTTTCTAAAATAATAATAATAATTATTTATTTGATAGATCTACGGTTCCTATCAGTGGATTTCCTGAACACATTCCTGCTGACGTACCGCGTGTTCACGGACGGAGTGACCGTGCTGGAGGCACTGAAGCAAGTGTTCTACGAGCAGTCGCAGCAGGAGATGGAGCTCGCTCCTCCACCGGACACTGCCAACAGGAAGACTAGTGCGGCCAGTTCTGTTTCTGGTAACTCTCAGTCAAAAATATTCACCATCATACATATTTTAGCATTCGTGACTATAGTTTCAGTGTTAAGATGGTTGCTTTCACTTGTGGCGCGAAATTAAATTTATTTCGTGTTTTTGCTCATCACACCTTATCAACACTTCTTCAGATAGCAAAATCTAATTTGCCGGTAATTAAATTAAATTATATTTAATAAAAAATATATTTAAAAAAAAAAAAAATTACCTTATATGAAGACAAACACAAGTTTTAATTCATAGTAGGTATACTAGGTATCACATAAATATCATTAGTTTAGCTACGATTGTGCTTCATTGGTTTTTACAGTGTTTTTTTGTTTCAGGCACATTCATAGCCAAACTAATGATATTTATGTAATACTATAGATTAAAACTTGTGTGTTAGGTTATATAATTACCCGAAAATTTGTTTTCGCTATCTGAAGAAGTGTTGATAAGCTGTAATGAGCAAAAAACACAAAAAAATGATAATTTCGCGCCACAATCGAAAGCATATCACCTTATACATAACATAACATAGCACCAAACAGTTACATACATAGTCCTGATCCCACACTAGGATTCCCTGTGTCGTTGATATCCATAACACCCAGTCCGGAACAAATATTAACTTATAAAACCCAACTTTTTAGTCTGGAATCAATTTTTTTTATTGTTTTTCAGTTTATTGAATAATTTCTGATGGTTTTTTTTAGTTTGATTTTATCACGAGTGCTGAATCCGAGACCGGAATGGCTTTTATTTCGGTCAACGAGTAAGGATTGTCATTCAGCGTGGCAATGCAGCCAGCATTCTGGATACGCCGCCGTCGTGTGACAGCTTGGTATTTTAACCCCTGATTAAAAAGAGGGGTGTTATTCATATAACATAAGTTTTCAATACTGATAATTGTATCTTTACTATCTTAGTAATTTATTGTTATGCAATTCCACTGAGTGTAGATTATTCCAATGCAGGCTACGGGAGCGAATACAGCGAGAGAGATTGGCAGGCGCGGTTTTGGAGGGCTTCTAGAAGGAGTAAGTTCAGCATCACTATCACCACCGCAATCATTATTGTCATCATCGTTACTAAGCACAGCTCCAACCAACTTGTCTGATGTTTCAGGCGAGGAAGAAGATAAGCTTTCTCCGTATTTAATGGCGCCGTCGCGTCGTCTGTCGTCGGTTAGCAAAGTGAGTGACGTTGTAAGTCTTTTGCTCTATTTGTATTTATTTATTAATATTTGCAGTTTACACAAGAAGCCCCTGCATCATTCATATTCTCATCATTCATACAAGCAGTTGACGCAGCGGGAAGAACCCGCAACTTCTCACATCTCAGCCGGCTACTCGCCCGCCGCGCCTGAGGAAGTAGACAACATTTTGTGTATATTATAAGATAAGGACATTGATGGCAAGGATGATGATGCGTTATAAATAAATTTTTGATTTAAATCAAGTATTTTATTCAATTATGATTTATGATGTTTCTAAACATGCTTACCAAAGCCGGAGGAAGATAACAGCCACTTGACGATTCCTAAAATAATGGCGACGTCATCGAGCAATGAGACTTTGAAAGGTGAGTTCAGGTTTGAAACAAATTAATTTTAGTATATTGATTTAGATATCTTTGTAAACTATAATCGTTCACTGCTGGATATAGATATCTTCTATAGAATGCCACTACGAACGGCCTTGAGCAGCCACCATCCGACTTCCTGCGATATTTATAATGTCAAGGTCCATTGAGAGTTGAACCGTTTTACATTGCGTCTTCAGATTGTGGTCACTACTCGATAACCTGCATTCTCCAGCAGTTGTCGGGACACTATTAAAACAATATTAATAATTGTAAATAGCAGTATAAACCACTTGATATTTCCCTTTTTTGCTAAAGGAACATCACCATCCTCCCCTGGTGCAATCAGCTCCGTAACCCTAGTTGGGAGTCCAAAAAAGTTCAATCCACTGGATCCCCCAAAAGCCGAAAATAAGTCACCAACAAAGGACAATGACAAGGCTGCTAAAACCTTAATGAAAGACGAAAGCATAGAACTAGTAGATCAAAGTGATGAGGACATAAAATATAAGGAAGAAGAACCGGAGAAAATAAAATTTAAAGAAGAAAAGTTTAAGATGTCACAGAGGTTTTCTGAGGTAAGGATGTGTTTTGAAAATTATACTCCCGTAGAATGTGTAACGTTGCATCATTTGTTGCCGAGAATTCATCTATAGAAAATATTTATTTGTATCATTTGCAGAGTTTATTTTTGCGCTAAACATCTAATTTAGATTCTGTTTGCTCTAAAATATGTTTAAAAAAGATATTTAATGAAAGTTTTTGATAAATTAATAAACTTTTCTCATATAAATATATCAAAATAGTTTTTTTACCTGTTTTCAACATCTGCACATCCTAGACCATATAATTGCACAACCAACCCCAAATTACAATCAATAATACCAAAAGGTTGTTTCTAAAATTGCAAAATATTGTCAATAGAACTCTAAGAACAGTCTCAACAGCCTGAAACGACTATTCCACCAGCGCGTGCGCACCATGTCTGAGAGTCCTCGGCGCAGCCTGCAGCCGCCCGGGCCGAGCGGGGATGCGCGGCGGCGCTCGGACAGTGCCAAGGACGCGCCGGCCAGCGCTAATGAGCCCAGAAGGGCCTCGGATTCCACAGCCAGGTTTACATCCAGGAGATCTGTCAGGTAAGAGCCCTTCCCATTTCAAATTTGGGTGATATTATGACAATCTATTTTTTAAATTGCTTTCCTTTTTGTCTGAGGGGTACAAATCTTGCAACTAGCATCAGCATCAGCGTTTGCATCTTTTAACCAGTTCCACCCAACCGATTAAGCTAAAAGTTTGCGTACCTCTCAAGTTCCGATGACAATTCAATATTATGACAGTGAACTGATCTAATTATGGAGACGGAAGGTGGAAAACGATTAATAGAAACCAGTTTGCCAATGTTTGGGCTCAACTTGATCAGTTCACGGTTCCTATCATTAATTTAGTATAAGCTTGGTTTGAAAAAGATTGTTTAACAAATATCTTATTTTTGCTATTATTCAAGTGTTCATCGCGAAGACATCACCAGCAAAATAAATGCTCAAACTATATGTAGTCCTAAAATACAGCAGTGCGACAACATTATGTGTTCATTTGAAAAATATTTCGTTCTAATTACCCCTGAAGTAACGGAGCGGGTATATGCTTTTATGGTGAGAGGTTCTGTGGTGTGCGCAGAAATTCATTGGATGGAGGTAGCACAAGACTGTTCCTGAACTCGCTGATGATGTTGGTTAATAAGGTAAGGCACCGCCAAGATGTTACTGGTGCACGAAGTGATCCAATTGCATCAAAGGGGGTTTCGCCTTTGGGATATTTTTTTCAATGAAGTCCTTTATATATTGATCCACTTATGATCTGAAGGGACTACAAAATGTTGTTAAATTGACAGTGAGAGGCGTTACACCAACTCTTCGATCAACAGCGAGCGTCGTCGGCACTGGGGTGGCAGCTCTGAGCCACGGTCATCCGTCACTTCGCAAGTCTCTCAAGTAGCACAGGTGATTTTTAGTTAGTCTTAAAATACTTTTGGTCCTTCAATCCAGATGACATGCTGCATGCTAGAGATTACACCAGGGGTGCGCAGCAGCATCTACCTGAGTACAATACTGTGATCACCTATGCGCCTGCCAAGCGTGGTGATTACGGAAAATATCTATGGAGGATGCCTCATCCAGCAGTGGACGTCAAAAAGGCTGCTGATATGATATCATTATGAAGCCAGACAATAGTTAAATTTAAATATTCTTAGGCAGTTGCAATACTTCAGAAAATATGCGATGAAACATGTCTTCATTTGATTTGAGCCTTTTGGGGTCAAGACTCTGGGTCCGTGGAAGAGTACCGAGCCTTTCACGTTTTCAAAATTGTTTCAGGGTGACTGATTGAAGCAACGCGTGACAAGAGAGCTGGCTCTTATCTGGCTATAAACGCATTGGTATTGCGATTCCGCGTAGCAATGCAGCCAGCATCTTAGGGACGCTTTTGTCTGGTAGTGACTTGGATCAGTTGATCATTTTTAGATCGTATGCAATGGTTTTTGGAGAGCTTAACTATTGTTTTTTGTACCTTACCTTACCTATTTTTTTTCTGGACGTGTCACACAACATTGTCTAGCCCCAAGCTAAGCAGAGCTACTTGTTAATTAATGTTTTTAATTTACCTACTTGTATCATGTATCTTTCTGTAAATACAGGTATTTTTAAGATTATACTTTAACTTTCAGAATTATCGCCGCGAAACGGGTCAACCTAAGGCTGGAGTGGTTATAACATCCTTCAGACAATCTCATCGCAGGTAAGAAGAGTTTCTTCATATATTGGTCCATCTCTTTGTAACGTTTTAACTTGTTATCAATTTATCATCGATGAAAAATATGTTTTATGGCACAATATTGGGTTGATACTCTCAATGTTGGCATGAACACTTTTTCTTAGGATCATTCGAAATTTTCAATTGGTGTAGCTTTGCACGAAGTCTATCAATCTCAAATATTTTCAATGTCAATGTATTTTTACAAATTCTTTTAGCATTATTATTGGTTTTGTAACCTGATGTTTCTGTTAATGTATTAACAAAGATTAATTCAACAGCTTTGGCAAAGACCTGTTGTGGTGAGTGGTCCGCGGAGGTAACATTGACTAGAGGACTGAGTTTGTAGCGAAGTAGTCGAAATTTTTGTCCCCTTTTCAATAATTTTTGTACTTTATTGGCGAGTAGATGCTCCTTCACATGACACCACAGCAAAACACAATCAAACTTCTCCACTCACGACAAATTATGGAGGTGGTAGATTTTGAAGACGGAAAATAAGTTAATTTATATTCGATGACTTTTTAGTTGTTGTAGGTATGTGTAGAGTCGCAAAATGTTTTACGTTTTTGGATTTCTTCAGTTTATCGTCATAAGCAAGCTGGTGTACAAGCACTGGGAAATTACTAGTGCACTCACGATGGTTTGGATTTCTACAATCATCTCTGTCTCAATTTATCTCAGCTTCATATACTTGCTCTTTCACTTCTACATTGTAATCAACTTCAACAATAGCCTCTACCGATCAATGGAACACACAGTAGTTTATGTTTTTTAAATTTACTAATAAATATTTCGTAAAGTGTCTTAGATATAGAGTTCCAAAGTTAGCTTAGATTGATCTAGCGATTAATGTAACAGTTGCACGGTATAAATTAATAAAAAAGGTAATATCAAAAAATTCAATGTTTTGAATCAAAATTAAAAATAATGTACTTTAGATTTTAACTGCATGCTTTCAGATTCATTACTTCTTATTTACTTACAATATTTAACTTTTTCTGCTTGTTTCCTATTCACTTTTCTGCATGGTGTATATCTAGTTTTCCACACTTACTTTTACGTCTTTTTCTTAGTCATAAATCGTATCAATCTACTCTTTAACTGCTACCTTTAAGAACATATCTCCATCAATCAATACCTCTCTGCCTTCGAATATATTCTCATTGAATTAGAAGCCCTTGCCTTCAACTTCTGTACGTTAAATAGTCCCATCTGAAAGAAGTATAGTACAACTATTACCATGTTTACTTATATTTTGACGTGTATATAGGAGCAGTACATCGACTGCCGCTGCTGCGTTTGCAGTGGCCACTTCAGCGTCATCAAACCCGCGATCCCCTCCCACCACCTCACCGCCGGCCACTCGTCGAGATTCCGTTATTTCCACTGCGGCTACTATGAGAGTGCTCAATGTTTTAAGGTTAGACTTAGCTTCTTATCTTTTACAGAAACAATCATATTACCTACATCTTTAAACAATGTAGTGTTAGTCATTTGAAACTGTTTTTATTATAATTTTACCATAGTTACAATGCGTTAACATAAAAACTTCCTATAGAGGTTAAGATTAATAAGTATTTTGTTGAAAAATATATATGTAAATAAAAGTTTTTATAAAATTTGTTGTCGGAACCATCTGCATCAAAATGCGTCTGAACACGGCATGGATATTATCCGTAGAATAGTTCCATTGTCCACCTTCCGTCTCCATCATTAGATTAGGTCGCTGTCACCATAATAATTTATTGTCATCGGAATTTAACAGGTATGCAAAATACTACTGATTTCATACCATATTATGCATTTGTTTTTACAAATCTAGTCCAGACTCAAATAATTGTATCAGTCATCAATAACTCTTACGCCTCTGTGTCTTCAGACACTGGATCTGCAAACACTCGTACGACTTCTGGTCGGACGAGCGTCTGCGCGGCCTGACCATGGACTTCCTCAAGGAGATCGAAGGGAGTCCTGGTTTGTTGCCGGCGGAGCACAAGGCCGCTTCGCAACTACTGAGATTGCTGGAACGAGCACCAGACAGGACCGTGGATCTGAAAGTCCTCTTCGCTCCACCTCCGGTAAGTTGACACTCTTATGAAAAGTGATATGGCTACCATTGAAAGGAGTTGGTACCTACCTTTTTTTTATGTAATGGCTCGACAAACTGGCTTACGGCCCGCCTAATGGTAAGCGATTACCGTCGCCTATTGACATCTACAACACCAGAGGTATTGCCAATGCGTAGCCTGCCCTGAAGGAGTCTATATTAGGGTTCCGTAAAAAAAATTACGGAACCCTTATGGATTCGTCATGTCTGTCTGTCTGTCCGAGTATATCACAGCCAACCGCAAAAACATTTTCAAACAAAAATAGAAAAAAAACAATAAATTGTTGGGGTTCCCCATACTTAGAACTGAAACTCAAAAAACTTTTTTTCATCATACCCATACGTGGATAGGTCTTTAAAAATGATATTGAGGTTTCTAATATTTTTTTTTTCTAAACTCAATAGTTTGCGCGAGGGAAACTTCCAAAGTGGTAAAAAGTGTGTCCCCCCCCCCCCCCCCCCCGTAACTTCTAAAATAAGAGAAAATAAATCTAAAAAAAATATATGATGTACATTACCATGTAAACTTTCACTCAAAATTGGTTTGAACGAGATCTAGTAAGTAGTTTTTTTTGAATACGTCATAAATCGTAATCCATCCAAGAACTTTTATATTATGTTACTTGCTGCTACGGAACCCTTCATGGGCGAGTCCTGCTCGCACTTGGCCGCTTTTTTTTTTTTAATGCGGCTCATGTTGTTGTTTAGCGGAAACACCTCAGGAGGGAGCCCACTTCACAATTTGCACGTATGGGGGAGAAAAAATCTCGTAAAGCGAGCTGTACGAGATACCCACGTGTCTACCTTACAGTTACACGTAAATAATCACACTAAATGCGAAAGTTTTGATGTTTGTATGTTGTTACCCAATCACTCCGAAACGGCTAAACTGATTTCGGTGATATTCGGTACACAGATACATTATAACCAGGATTGAAATATAGGACAGTTTTTATCCGGGTAAATAATCCCTGGAAGTGTGAAATGCAGTGCAACCGCTATCCAGTATTCATCATCGCATATAGCAGGCAAGCAGCAGGCTGAAGGAGTAATAACTCACTGCTTGGTGTCAGCTGAAAATCAGCGCTGAATAATCTACTTACTCCGTATTATGCTGAGCTGTATGCACGCTGTATGCAATTTTGGCGTGACTTTTTTAGGGTTCCGTAGCCAAATGGCAAAAAACGGAAACCTTATGGATTCGTCTTGTCTGTCTGTCTGTCCGACCGTATGTCACAGCCACTTTTTTCCGAAACTATAAGACCTATGTCTTATAGTTTTGGAAAAAAGTGAAGAACTTGGTAAGTAGATGTATGTCAACCGCATTAAGATTTTCACACAAAAATAGAAAATAAACAATACATTTTGGGGGTTCCCCATACTTAGAACTGAAAATTCAAAATTAATTTCATTAATAATAACGCAGATGGCACCACGGTAATTTATTTAATAATAATTAAATAAATCATAAAAATAAATGATTTATTCATGACCTAAAGTCATGTCAGTAAGCCTAGGTCATGAATAAATCATTTATTTTTCATCTATACTAATATTATAAACATGAAAACGTTGTTTCATTGTTTGTAATAGATAAAATCAAAAAAAAATTGAACCTATTTTACAAAATATTTCACCTATAGAAACCTAAATTATCAGCGTGTATTATAGGGTGGGGTAAGGATGTGCTTAGCAGATTTTGATGGTATTTGGTGTGTGGATAGATGATTAATCATACTAATTCAGGTCAGACTGGCATTGCTTGTTCTAAGAGCAGCTACCAGTATGTATAGTATTTTTAGGATTCCGCCCCGAAAAGTCCAAACGGAGCTCTATCCGTCCGTCCGTCCGTCTGTCACAAGGGTCTAGCGGCTAAACCGTTGCAGCTACAGTCTTCATATTTGCACTATTTGACCCAAAGCCAAATAAATAACCAAAAATTCTTTTGTAATTTTTTGTGAGGCTCCCAAACAAGTAAAGGGGGTGTGAAAACTGTTTTACCCCAGCTTGTAGGGTATAATTTTTTAGAGCCTATTAAGTAGAGTAGTCATAGAAACTAGTTTATTTTAAATATAATCATAATATGTAAGTATGTATTTTACCAACAAACAATATTAAATAATAAAATATTTCGAGTTTTTTTTTATTTTTCTATGTTGATAGTAAATTTTGCGAACTAAACTTATACAATTTATAACTTTACAATTGGTATGGAACCCTAAATATGCGAGGTCCAATGGAGGTGGTGATCACTTTTATAAATATTTAATACCTAAACACCACTAGTCTAAGATTATTAGTTACATTTATAATTTTAACTGTGTTTATTTTCAGGTGCCTACAAACGAAAGCGTTGAGACGCTCTCGGCTTTAGAAATAGCTGAGCAGATGACCTATCTAGATTATCAGATCTTCAGGTCTATCAATAGCGAGTAAGTAACTAACGCAGTGAACAGGGTGGGAATAGTGTACCTCTGTACGGTTCCACAGGGTCCAAACTGAGCCCTATTGCTCTCACTCATCCGTCCGTCCGTCTGTCACAAGGCTCTAGCGGCTAAGCCGTTGAAGCTAGTCTTCATATTTGCAATGTTTATGTATCTTACTGACCCAAAGCCAAACTTCTTCTTAACTTCCTTTTTTTTGTTAGTACGGCTCTCGTACTTGTCAAAAAGGGCGTGAAAAAATAAAAACTGTCCTACCCCATCAGGTGTGGTATAGTTTTGTAGAGCGGCGTCATGAGCTCACCACTTGTCACGTCTATTTCCCACGTTGGTGCAACCAACCTACCTTTTCGGGGGAAAAGGCGTGTGTCTATGTATGTATGTATTATGGTATTATGTAGTGTAAGACAATTTTTATTTTCAAAAAGTAATGGAAAACAGTCATGAGAGGCCGTCTTTATTGTATCGAAGGAGGCCGTCAAAGACAATCAGCTTTTTTTTTCATAACTTTTACACCAAATTTATTTTTTAATTTTCATTTGACCTAGTACTCGTAACTAGAAAATTTGTAAATATGCTGTTGTATGTAGGTACATAACATAATAATATAATGTGGGTAGACCGGAATAAAGCAGTTGTTTCTAACTACACGAACAGAGCGTTTCATTATCTTCCTATCAAATACTACATGGTGTCAGGTGTGGAAATTGTGGTGAAAAACTGTTCAAGGACAGAGGTTTTCGTGTGGAAAACATGTCAGTGAAGTCGGAAGCAACTCAGGCGGAGTCGAGAGGCATTTACACGGCGCTTCAACAGCCGGCCGTTATGAGCGATGAAGGCAACATGGCTACCAATTGGCGAGAATGGAAGTTGGCGTTCGATTATTATCTGATCGCGGCGGGAAAAGAGGATGCAAAATCCAACGAAAAGTGTGCATTATTCCTCCATGTCATTGGAAAAGGCGGTCGAGAAATTTTAGAGGAGTTGGAGTTAGACGATGAAGAAAAAACGGATTACGAGAAATTAGTGTCTAAATTCGCTCTGCACTGCGACCCCACTCGCAACATAAATTACGAGAGACATATGTTTTTCGAAGCGTACCAACGTGACGACAGTTTTGATAAGTATTTGAGCGCCCTCAAGTACAAGAGTAAATCGTGCGAGTTTGGTCAATTACGCAGCAGTCTCATCCTAACTCAAATCATCAGAGGTCTCAGAGATTCAGGCATGCGGGAGCGATTGTTGGCAAAAACAAAGTTGAATTTGGAAGAGGCAGTGACGTGGTGTCGGGCAGCGGAAAGCGCCAGCAAGCAGTCGGAGGCATGCGGGGGAGCGCGCACCACCGCCGTAGCCAGCAGCGCCACGGGGGCCGAGCTGTCGCTCGAGGCGGTGCGCGCGGGCACCGGCGCCGCTCAGCGTCCGTGGCGTCGCGGTGCTGCCACCGCTCGCCAGACGCAGGCATTGCAGCAACATTATCGTGGCCTTGATAGTGCGGTTACCTCGTGTGCTAATTGTGGTCGTAAGCACGGTGCTAGTGATAAGTGCACGGCACGTAGCGCGAAGTGTTTTAGGTGTGATCGTTTAGGTCATTTCGCACGATTGTGTCGCGCAAAATTCGTCGGGGAAGTCGATGACGAGGACGAGCTCGAGGACAGCGCCGAGATACGTGAGTCGTTACTGTGTAGCTTGTCTATCGATGAAGTTGGTGGAGACTGCGAGTCATGGTTTCAAGATGTGTGGATAGACAATGCTAAAATTAATTTTAAGCTAGATAGCGGCGCAGAGGCTTCTGTCATGTCATTGCGCGCATTTAGAGAGGCAGGTTTTGATGAAGGAATTTTGAGAAAAAATAAATGTGTCTTAAGAGAAGTCAGTAAAACTAAATTACCTGTAGTTGGATATTTCGAGCCTATTTTGAGCTACAATAAAGTTCAAAGTCGGCAGAAAATGTATGTATTGAATCTAAATTGTACTAACTTGCTCGGAATTAGGGCTTGTCGTGAGCTTAAACTTATTGTACGCAACGAGAAAATAGGTGAAGTATCTGAAATGAAAATAGATGATTCTATCTTTGAGGGATTAGGTTGTTTACCGACTATTTATAAAATTCAAATTGACAAGACTGTGCCTCCAGTAGTGAATGCATCGAGAAAGGTACCGATAAAATTATTACCTAGATTAAAGCAAGAATTAGATAATATGGAAAAGCTTGGTGTCATTGTAAAAGAGGACTCTCCGACCGACTGGGTTTCTAATATAGTGATAGTTGAGAAACCGGATAAGCTGCGGATTTGTTTAGATCCGTATCACTTAAATAAAGCAGTGCGCCGTTGTCACGCAACAACTTCCAACGCTAGAAGAGATCACGAGCAATTTAACTGGGGCAAAAATATTTTCTAAATTAGATGCAAAAAATGGATTTTGGATGTTGAGGCTCGATGAGGAGAGCTCAAGGCTATGCACTTTTTCGACGCCTTTCGGTAGATTCCGATGGAATAGGATGCCTTTCGGAATTAACTGCGCTCCAGAAATATTCCATCATGAAATGTATAAAATATTTTCCATGACGGGTGTAGAAATATTTGCGGATGACATTTTGGTCTGGGGCCGTAATAAAGTTGAACATGATGGGCGTCTCAAGGAGGTATTAAAGCGGGCTATGGAATACGGCGTAAAATTTAACCAGAAAAAATGTGTTTTCCGGGCTACAGAAGTAAATTTTTTAGGCCATACTTTAAATAGTTCAGGAATAAGTCCGATGCCGAGTCGTATTCGTGCCATCATTAATATTTCGAAGCCTAAGGACAGAAAGGAACTCGAGCGATTTTTAGGTATGACTAATTATTTAGCAAGATTTATAGAGGGTTATTCTACGGTAGCAGCACCGTTACGAGCGTTATTAAAGAAAGACATGGTGTTTGAATGGTTACGAGTGCATGATGTAGCGTTCGAGCAATTAAAAAGGGCGATAAGTGAGGCCCCTGTATTGCGTTATTACTCTCCGGACGAGCCGGTGACGGTGTCAGTGGACGCTAGCTCATACGGGCTCGGGGCGTGCCTGCTGCAGGGCGGCCGGCCGGTGGCGTACGCCGCGCGCACGCTCACACCTACTGAGAGGCGGTGGGCACAAATCGAAAAAGAAATGCTCGCTATTTACTTTGGGTGTGTGAGATTTCATCAATATATTTATGGACATAACGAGATTATCGTGGAGAGTGACCATAAGCCCCTAGAAACTATATTTCGAAAAGCTCTTAACGAAACTCCACCGAGATTGCAGCGTATGCTATTAAAGTTACAGGCCTATTGTTTGAATGTGATCTACAAGCCGGGTAGATTTATGCATATAGCAGACGCGTTATCGCGAGCGGCCGTCGAGCGCGGCTCGGGCGCAGATGTGTGCGAGGGTGACGTCACCGTGCATGTGAACGCTATGTATGAGAGTGTGGACGCGACGAGTGAACGCTTGGACCAAATCAAGGCAGAGACAAGTAAGGATATTGTTTTGTCTTCAGTAATAGAGTATTACTATCAAGGATGGCCAAATGAAAACAATCAGGTAACGTCAATTGCTAGACCCTATTGGACATTTAGGCACGAGTTACACGCTATTAATGGGATCTTATTCCGTAACGATAGGGTAGTAATTCCGGGTACGATGCGTAAGGAAATGTTAAAACGTATACATGAGGGACATCTCGGAATTGAAAAGTGTAAGAAACGCGCACGCGACGCGATATGGTGGCCGGGCATGGGGGCTGAGATCGAGCAGTGCGTGCAGCGCTGCGAGCCCTGTCAGCGACACCGCGCCGCGCCGCCGCGCGAGCCGCTGGCGCCGCACGCCGTGCCGCGCCTGCCGTGGGAGGTCCTCGCGGCGGACCTATTTGAGCTGGACAAGCTCCACTACCTACTTGTAGTCGACTACTATTCAAAGTACGTGGAGGTTGTATATATACCTAACCTGAGAAGTGACACGGTTATTGCTAAAATGAAAGGTATGTTTTCTCGTTTTGGTATTCCAAAAAAATTAGTAACGGATAACGGAACGCAATTTACATCGGCAGAATTTATAGAGTTTTCTAAAAAATGGGAGTTTAACCACGTGACCAGTTCCCCTCTGTACCCGCGATCAAACGGGCTAGCTGAACGAAATGTACAAACAATTAAACGCTTATTAAAAAAAGCCACCGAAGATAAGACGGAGTGGCAACTGGCATTGCTCAACTTTAGAAATACACCTGTTACTGGTGAAGAGTATTCTCCTGCGCAGTTGTTAATGGGCAGGTCACTTAATACTAGGCTACCGGTCGCTCCTCAAACTTTAATACCTAAACTTATAAAGCCGGAACAAGTTCGCGAAGTAAGACAAGGAAAACTAAATAAAATGAAACAGCACTATGACAAAGGGACAAGACCTTTAGCCCCTTTGGTCCCGGGCGAACAGGTCCGTATGAAAGGATGTAAGGTGTGGAATAAGGCGCACGTACTGAAACAAGCTGAGACAGACCGCTCCTACTGGGTGAAAATGGAAAACGGTGGTACTTACCGTCGTAATAGAGCTCATTTATTAAAATCAAAAGTTAAAACTGCATCACCTAACCGCGGCTTTACAAATCGTTACAACGACTTACCAAAAGAGGTTGGTTGTAAAGAAACCCCTTCGGTGGGTGAGTCTCTCTCTGTCTCTCAGCCAGGAGCCTCACTTTCAGCAGGAGAGGATAGAATAAGTGGGTCCTCGGTGGCGGCTGCGTCCGCACCTTGTAAAGTGACTCGTAGTGGTAGGGTCGTTAACCCTCCGAACAGATATATTGAAAATAGCTGAGCATACTGTTAATGTTAACTTTAATTTATTTATTGATTAGTTTTATTTAGGTCTAGTAATTCGCCACATACCTATGATGTATCTATCAACATTGTGTGTACCTACTTACTTATGTTTATATATATATATTACTTAATTATCTAATTTATGGGAAGAGAGATGTTGTATGTAGGTACATAACATAATAATATAATGTGGGTAGACCGGAATAAAGCAGTTGTTTCTAACTACACGAACAGAGCGTTTCATTATCTTCCTATCAAATACTACATATGCTACTTAGTATGTATATTTTACTAACAAATAAAAATATTTTGGAAAACTTGAAAGATTCCATCATTTTCTCGTACTTAATAGGTACCTACATTATACAGACTATATTATCACGATGGTGCAACTGTGAAAAGAGGCCTTCTGAGGCTCTGCTTACCCTTTCGGGGAAAAAGGCGTGTATGTATGTATTAAGTACCTGAATGCGTGAGTTACGACGCGCACTTGGCGTTTTTTTATATCCGTTCATGTTTTATGTAGGGCAGGTAGGAGAATTTCAAAGCTGAATTGAGAAATACCAGTTATTTATATAGGTACCATATAGCAAATACGATTATAATGTTATTTTTAATTTGTTTTAGAGATATAACTTTTGAAACTATCATGGTTATGTGCATAATTTTCACTAGAAACGGGATATTTACCATGATTTTTGAGTTTTATATGTTTCCGATGTTTTGTTCTGTTTTAGAGAGTTTTTGGGTCAGGCATGGACCAAAGCGGATAAAGCAGAAAGAGCACCACATATCTTGATGATGACGGGGCATTTCAACCACATCTCTAATCTTGTGGTCTCTGAAATATTGAAGAAATTTAGCTTAGCAGGTAAGATTTAGTTTAGCAGGTAAGATTTAGTTTAACAGGTAGGATTTAGTTTAGCAGATAAGATTTTGATATTTAAAACAACCACGGTCTAGGTCTTTTAAATAAACTTTACTGTGAAACACAACAAACGTAGATTCTTGTATGCTCAGTAGCGAAGAAGCAACAAATCAATGATATGACTTCAATGAATAAAACATGAATAAAAAAACTTTATTGCACACCTTATGAACTATTATATATTAACACAGAATTTTAAAAACTAAATGTACAATGGGTGAGGTCTTATCGCTAAAAGCGATCTGTTCCAGACTACCTTAGAACGAAGCGAAACCTTTTGGAAGTTTGGTTTGGGTGTACCTATATTTATGTATAGGTACACATGTAATGTATACAAATAAATATATATTCTTTCTTTCTTCTTTCTAATGTGTGTTCGTGTGTGTTTTGTTAATGTAAAACATAAATAAAATGTGTATACAGCATGAGCATTACACAGATTAAATTTGTACCGAATACTTAACATCATCGACGTAAATAAAATGAATGGACGGGCCTTAGAGAACGATAGTTTTGAAGCTTCTAAACAGACCTAGCTAGTATACTTCGCTTCAGTCAGTCTTTGTCACGGCAACGAGTGACAGCTATGCTGAAAAATACCAAAATTAGATACCTTGGTAATACAATGCCTTGCTGTGCTTTTCTGCAAGTGCAAACAACACAAGAAATACAAATAAAGCATCAAGCATCGCATTTAATTCGTAAGTAAAGGTTTTGTGATATAATTTTCATCAATTGATAAAAAACTTATAAATCGTCGTGTGGTAGGAAAACTACATAACTAACACATTTTCCGAAATCGACTTTATTGCATAGTTATGATGGCCCATACATGTCGATGGACACGTCTTGCTCTAGAGGACGAGCGACAAGGAGGACTACGCCCCAGGACATTATCTCAATGTTCCCCACTCTGAATGAAAGTTAACAGACACAAGTTTATACTCGTAGATAGTTTTAATTTTAGTCGACATACCTTTTTCTTTTTGATACTTAGAATTATTGTGTTCCACAATTTTTTTTCATTTTGTTGATTTTATAAGCATGAGTCGTATGATAAGTTTGTTATGTCACTTACTTTGAATTTATAAGTCTGCTAAAATAATGTAGGTGATTCAGTAGTTTTCTAATATTTAGTCTTGATAAAAAGAAATGATTATAAGTTGGTTTTATTTTAAAATATATTTTAATTTTATATAAATCTATACCCATGGATAGGATTGTCATATTCAAATAAGTAAATAATAGATCATTTCAATTATTCAAAACTTTGGCGAGGGAAAAATACATAGTCGTTTTTTTATTTTTTTCTCTTAATCAAAAGAACTAAAATGTATTATCATTAAATTCGAAAATAGATACAGTACCAATCTATAACATATCAAAACACGGACTGAAAAATTAGTTACGATAAAAAAGTTATTGCCATTTTTGACGCAATAAAACAGTAAATCGCGTTTTTCTCGTGATGTTGGTTTTGTTGTTGTTATTACTTATTTAGTTTTCCAACTACAGCGACGAAATATTTGACAAGACTTCACGCATGACGGATGGTCCGGTACAGACTGCAAAAAAATCTGATGCCTAAGGGGTATCGTATTGATTTAGAATTGTAATTTGCATTATTTACGTCAAAACATTGCTAAGCACGTCGCTTTAGGTAATTGCATATAATATGTAATGGCATGTTAATTAACCTTATAGCTTTCCAAAAAAAATCTAAGGTAAACAAAAATGGATAGAAGTCATAAGACGAGCAAGAACAGACGACTTTTGGAAGTGGAATACATTTTCCCGTATTTGCTCTGATCATTTTCTACACAATGAATTCTATACGCCAAAAAACGGTTAGTAGTAGTAGAGCTTTTTTGTGAAAGAGTTCGTCCGGGGAAGTACTACCACCATACCTGTTTCTGCCGCAAAGCAGTAGTGCTCGCATTGCTGTGTTCCGGTTTGAAGGGTAAGGGTGCCGATGAAATTACGGCCACATGGGACTTTTCATCTTTATGTTTCAGGGTGGCGGGCGCAGTGGAATGCCACATAGGGCGCGTCCTAGGTGGACGTGACCTGAGGTAATGCACTGTTCATAGGCAGAGGGTACCACTTAACATCAGGTGGGCCATCTTCTTGATCTGTCATTCCAAGTAGTATAAAAAAACTCATTGTGCAAAATTCTTAAAACTGCACTCTGCAGTTTCTTAAGTACTGGAATTTTTATACATTTATGTTTCCGTACGATTTTTATGATATTTTCTTAGTTTATTGAGTGATGAAAAATATATTTTTCACAAATTGATTGAGCTGAAGACCTTAGGTGGACTTGCTTTTCTATTATTGTGTATGTTTGAGAGCTGAAAAATAGATACGTAACTACATAAAACAAAAGGGAACCATGTATTTTTGTAAAAGTTTCATTCAATAATTGCATTTTTTTCGGCGATTTTTTGTACTATAAACCTACTGAAATAACTTTAGAAAACACATTGCATCTGTTAAAGTATTAAAAAAATACAGTTTTTAAGAAGTTCAATAATTTAATTTCACCTAGTTTATTTAAAAGACCGCCAGGAGTGGCGCTATAGAGAAGAGGCCTTTACTCAGCAGTGGCTGGATAGATAGATAGATAGATAGATAGTTTATTTGTTGACCGTACCCTAAATCCGAATTGTCTTATTTTTCACGGACGTATTGTATGGGTAAGGCCAGTCCATTTATTTTACTTTGGTCGAAGCTTAACATACAGTTTTTTGTAATGGTATATTTGGGATAGTGGAGTATATATATATGTGCTACAGTACTATTAATTAATTAATGAGCTCCGAAAATGTATTACTCGCTTTTTAGAAAGAAATAAGACTTAACACCACTTACTTTAGGTACTATTGTCATGCTGTAGTTTCGTTGACGATATAGAGGCACCGACTGCGACCACGCTCGAAGGTCTTGAGACCCCTGATATATTTTGTGAAGCGTAATATTGTTTTGTAAACAGGTCGAGTAGCAGCTATAGAGAAGTGGGCAGCAGTGGCCGACATAGCTCGATGTCTGCATAACTTTAATGGAGTATTACAAGTGTGTGCAGCGCTCTCAAACACTTCTGTGTATCGCCTGAAGAAGACGTGGGATAAAGTGTCTAAGACGGTTAGTTCATCAACATCGTCATAGTGACCTATGATGCCGAGACGTGGACACTCACGGTAGGGCTTATCCAACAGTTCAAGGTTGCACAGCGAGCTATGGAACGGGCTAAGCTCGGAGTTTCTCTCAAAGATAAAATCCAAAATTATCCGACGGACAACTAAACATAGCCATTGACATAGCCGTCATTGAACGGTTGTCGGTTCTTCGCCATTTATGACCAGCCTATTACCACTTCAGCTTGCTAATCCAGTGGGATTAGCAAACCTAATTAGGATCCGAAGAACCGACAACAGTTGGGGTAAGCCCCAGTTGGGGTGAGTGTCGACCGGAGTCTTGAGTGGAGACCGCGTCTTGGCAAACGTAGCGTGGGGCTCCCTCTGGCTAGGTGGAGCGATGACCTACGAAAGGCGGCGGGCAGAAAAAGGATGAGAAGAGCCGAACACCGGGCTCGGTGGCGCGTATTAGGAGAGGCATGTCCAGCAGTGGACTAGTGTGGGCTGATGATGATGATCATCTTCAGTCTACGTACACTGCCGGACATAAGCCGGGCCGCCTCCATCCACCGAATTCCTGCTACCTCTATAATGTCTTTGGCTCATTCAGAGTTGGGCCTTCCTCTACCGCGTCGTTTGGTTGCCATTCGAAAACCTTTGTTCATCAACGGTCATCAGTTCTATATGGCCTGCCCATTGCCACTTCTACAGTGTAATTTTACTGCCTAGGATGTGACGAACCATGCCTAGAAAGAGTCCCAAAGTTTGATGCCTAAAATCTCCTACATATATCTTAAGAAGTCTAAATAATATTCGTTAGAAGTTTTTACTTTAACTTCTTGTGTTCCGTGGCAGCCAAAGCCTTTAGTCCTTATCGATTGCTACGTTATTTTTCGTTGGAACCCTACGAACGCAAAAATTAGATCACACTTACATCCGTCGTTCAGAATAGTTAATATGTTTGTTCCCGTAATGTCATCTACATAAATAGTATTAACGTTTCTTTTCTTGAATCTTAACTTCAAGTCATGTTTTTAACCTTGTCATTTAACCTTGCAATATAGGGAGACCATAATACGCTTAGTTTATTAACATTTCATAAATAACCATTATACGTAACATCTATGGTTTTCTTATAAAAAATCAAACATCTGTGCGACATAAAAATGTGCTAATAGGTACTTACATTCATTCAATGTCAGAGAAGAAATAAATATGAAACTCATTCTCATTTTCAGAGTAAACAAACTATAGATAAACTGCAGACCCTGATATCATCAGAATGTCGGTTCAGGGTTTTGAGGGAATCACTTCATAGGTAAGTTACACACATACATAGACACACGCCTTTTTCCCAAAAGGATAGGCAAGCCTCAGTGGGCCTCTTTTCCATATGGCTTGCTCATCGTGGGAATATAGACATGACAAGTGGTGAGCTCATCGCTACCATTGCTTCCCAAGTAATTAAATCAGATTAAGGATGTTTTTTTCCTTATGTTTTTAACAATGACCTTAATTTTTGTTCGCGATCTCACCTGTTGGTTAGTGCAGATGCGGCCGGCGATGGAGCACAAACATACATAACAGAGCACACATGTTAATTTATGTGGTTATGTATGTATGTATATGTATTCACTTTTTCCTTAAAGATACCCACATATGATATATGTTTGGTACTAATTTGGTCTTATATTTTCAGATGCGACCCTCCCTGTATTCCTTACCTAGGAATGTATTTGTCGGACCTATCGTTTATAGATGAAGGAACATCAAACTACACACCAGATGGTCTTCTGAATTTCTCTAAGATGAGAATGGTAAGAGAAGACGTTTACATACAGGATGTGGCGAGATTATGAGACTCTCAGGGTAAATGCCTTCTCTGTTGTAGTTAGAGAAGTTTGTACTTAGGTAACACGTTGGTACGGATACAAAGCCCACTGCATAGAAAATGTATGCGAAACGTTTGTTTTTAATTTTCTCAAAATCATACGATTTAATTTGGTTGGTTACTTTTAGTAAATTATTACTGATGAGAGATTGAGTCGATTGAGCCCAACTAGTTATTTTTGTGAAATTTAATTTATTAGGCTGACTTTACAAAAACTACTAACAAAAAAATCTGTTTTTTTTCCAAAATTCATCTTTTGTTTTTTAAGAACAATCTTCTCTAACTAAAACAGAAAAGGTACTTACCATGAGAGTCCCATTATGTTGCCACACCTGTATATAGGTACACATTAGGTATAGGGTATCTTAAAATCTCAGATTTGAGAGGCATGATATGAGAATTATACAAACAGTTTTTAATCAATTTCTTCCAGATTGCACACGTGATCCGAGAAATTAGGAATTTCCAACAAACCCCGTACAAGATCGATCACATAACCAAGGTGAGTCGTTGTTCCTTTATATTGAAACGACGAACACTATAATGATAGCACTGGAATATAAAGTCTTATGCGCTAAATTCACATACAATACAAATAGGAATATTCTAAGAGCAGTTTGTCAGCATGCCCTTATAATGAAATGGCAAATGACACAGACTGATAGATAAGATACTTTTGATTCAGAAATAAGTACGATTTGCTAAAAAGCTACTTTTGGTTGGAGAGGAGCAAAACCGGAAAGATTGGGTAAATAATAATGTTATAATAGCACTGTCCCTGTTACACAAAATGTTAAAACACACATGTTTAAGTGAGACATAGACAATGCTTAGTACGTACTAGCACGTGGTAGTTAGTAATGCCCATATTTATCTCGCCTTGAGTGTCAGCAGTGAGAATGTTATAGGCTAGTACCGGTAGAGCGCTTGAGGCCCTATGTAGGTATGCAAATTTGTACGGGTCTGGATATTAGTGTATATGTATAAAGTTTAATGTAGTTTGATGAGATAATATTACAAATAGGAGCAAACTTTCCTTGCATACAAATGGGGCTCAAGCGCCCTAATGGTTCATGTTACAATTTTGGAGTTGTTGCGTTACACGCTCACTCAATAACGATAAAGGTTACAAACTTGATATTAACACAGTTTAACGCTAAGTCCGAGGGTTAGTGGAGTTCCACAGTCACAAACGCAGACGTTAGGTTAAAATAAATAAAGTTTAATCATTCACACACACAATTAGCAGACAAAACACAACATAGGTAGGATGATACAGTCAGTTACACAGGATGTTTAAAATAGCGTCGATCGGATCGCGGAGCGAAATAACATGAACGCGAGCGCATTGCATTTATGCTCTGGGCCGACTCCTTCGATTGATTCCTCAAAGTTGATCGTACCTGCCGCTGTCATTGGCGCTTCAATCGCTGCACATCGGATCACGCATGTGCAAACAGACGCGCTCTGATTGGTTGAGCGCGTCGGGCCGCGCGTTGCCATGGAAACGAAATAGGGTTCATTGCGTTAAATATGAAACCCATACAAAGCTATCCCAAATACGAGTGTTCCATACCTTCGCGCTACAATCTCCCCCGATAGCCCTACTGAGCGCCCTCGCTGTTGGGCTAGCATTCGGTTATGAATCGGCGCGGCCTACCTCGCTTTCTCTTCTCCCTGACCGGAGGCTGGATTGGACCGATGAAAGGTGTGAGGTGCGAAACGTGATATTTGCCTACCCGTTCCACAGTCTTCGTGCTTTCTAATATAAATGTCGTGGGGCTAATGATCATATATCATATCTTGTATGGGCTGTCGCGGCGTGGAATAAATTTCGCGGACTAGCCCTGGCCTACATAATTCATCCTCGGTGTTTCGAATAGGGGCCCGAAATGGTCCACAGAACGCACTTCGAATCGTCTAGATGCGGCGGATGTTTGTAACAATCCTGCCGATTTTCTGTTATCAGCTTTGTACCGTTGGCACGGGACGCAGCCCTTGATGTAGTTTGTCACGAAAGTGCGCATGCCAGGCCAGTAGTAACGTGCGCGGATGCGACTCACCGTCCGTTCCACGCTTAAGTGGCCGGCTGTAGGCGCGTCGTGAAGGTCCACCATAACCTTGCTGCGCTCATGCTCAGGTACCACTAGGCGTGCGTCCCCGCCGTCGTCGGTCTCTAAGCTGTACCTGTATAAAATCCCGTCGGATATTGTATACCCACGGTCTGACCACGGTCTCCCCCTGGAGGGTTCGTCGGCTTCCAGGTCGTTGATGATCTTACATACCTCGGGGTCAGCTCGTTGGTTGTCGCGGATATCTCTACTGCTTCTCTTCGGCATGTCGACGACTGGAGGACCCACGTCACCATCAGTGTCCTGCGAGCCTACAGGCCTCGACAGTGTGCCTGCCACTACGTTCGAACGTCCGGGGGTAAATTCGATAACAATGTTGAATTCATGCAACATTAGAGCCCACCGGGCTAATCGACCGCTCGGGGACCTTTGGCTCATCAGCCAGCGTAGGGACTGATGGTCCGTCCTAACTTTAATCTCAGCTCCCTTTATATAGCTGCGGAACTTACCTACTGCCCATACGACCGCTAGAGCTTCGCGCTCCGTCGTCGAGTAGTTCCGTTCAGCGCTAGTGAGAAGCCGGCTCGCGTACTCTATCGGACTTTCATCAGGGCCCTCCCCCTGCATGAGGACTGCACCTAGACCATAACCACTGCTATTTGTGCAGAGGACGAACGGCTTCGTCTCATCTGCTTCACGCAGGACAGGGGCTGTTACCAGGAGGGACTTGATATGTTCAAATGCCCTCTGTTGTTCGGCGTCCCACTTCCAAGAGCTTGTTTTCTTCAGGAGGCTTGTGAGGGGCCATGCAGTTTCTGCGTAGTTAGGGATAAAACGCCGAAACCAGTTAGAAGTTTTTAAGAAACACTTCAAGTGTTTGACATTCTGTGGAATAGCCATACCTTCAATCGCCGCAGTTTTATCGGGGTCCACCTGGATACCTCCCGGTACGATGACATGGCCTGAGAACTTACCAGGGTCGCGTGTAAAATGGCTCCTTGAGGCCTCATTCCTGTTCTGCGACATCCTATAAGGTGGAGACGCAATGTCTGTACATACCTTGATATGGTACATAGCGAACTCCGTGGCGGGTCCATTATCAGTGAGCTGCGCGGATCTACGGTCAATAAACTCGTCGAGTGTTCGCCTCTTCTCGTAAGAGAGCTTGGATCCGTCATCTTCACGCAAAGAAAGACTTACAGATTCGGCGCGCACCAATTCCGCAGCGGACGAACTCAACGGACGCTCGCGGACAAAATCATGTAGTCGTTCGGGTTCGTTCGCAAACGTCCACCTACTGTGGGCAACGTCCACCACCATGCCGGCTCGTGACAAGAACTCGACGCCTAGGAGCGTCCTAGTCTCGTCGCCGGGTAGCACCAAAAAGTCAGCTGATACCTCGCGTCCCTCCAAGGTCACTGGTACTTCAGCCTTTAATAACTTTCTCTCTACTCTTGAACCGTCAGCCAGGCGTATACCACATTCAATCTCGCGGAATTCCACGCCGGAATCTAACATTATTTTATATAAACTAGGACTGGCAATACAATGAGTGGCACCGGTATCAATTATCGCCACACCGCTACGACCCATAACATTAATATTTACTAATGGATGCGAAGCACTTTTGTACGTGACTGCACTACATGCGTGCGCTACTAAAGTTTCGATCTCAGAATTATTTCCGATGTCGGACGTTTCCTCGACATCGTACCTACATCTCGACAACTTGCTATCTACAACCGCAACATTAAAATCGGTCGTCTTCTTGCTATCCCCGTTGCACACATCACACTTCGATCGGACCACGCCCACTTTCCCACAACCGTAACACCGAATTTCTCTACGCGAATCACCATTATTATTATTATTATTATTCGAAATAGGTATACTAGACTCGGCTTTCTCGCGGTTGCGGCATTCCTCAGTGGAGTGCCCGAACATTCTACAAAAATTACAGCGGGTTCTCCTAGGGCGGGGCTCACTCGTATTTGGGGTAGAATTCGCGGGTAAATTTCCCTTTCGACCTACGGCAGGGGCCAACTTTGGGTAATCAATCGAACTCACCTGAGGGTTGGTCGTTACCTCCTTGGACTCTCTTACGGCATCCTCCGCGATCCGTGCGTCGCACAATAACTTATCTAAACTTATGATACACTCGCGGGACACTCTCTTTTTAACTCTACGATGTAACAAGCCGTAACACATGTCGATCTGAGCACTCTCCGGTAACACATACGGTAACTTCGCTAGCAATGCCCTAATGCGACACAGAAACACTTCTGCACGTTCATCGTCTCGTTGTTCAGCGGCGAAAATCTGTCTGAAGATTTTATGCGCCGGTTGGGTCACGCCGTATGTCGCACGAAGCCGGGCGAGGGCGTCGGGCCAAGATATGACCGACGCTTTGACGCCTCTCCACCATATCGCCGCCTCTCCTTCTAGCAGCATCGGTAGTCCTCGGAGTGCGTGGTCATCGCTGACGGCTGCGCACTCCTTGAAGATTTCTACAGAGTCTAGAAACGCTTCCAGCACTTCGCCGTCGTGTGAGGACCCGCTGAATCGCACCGTGCATTTGCTGAAGTTCCCACAGGCGGTTCCGGCGGGCGCAGGGGCTCCGCTGGTGATGCTCGTTCGTGGTGCGGATGCAGGCACATGTGTCGATGGTGCAGGTGCGCTCGGACTGGACGTGCTGAAGTTGCTGGTGAAGAGCGCGCTGATCAGATTCCGGTTGGCTTCTGCATGCGCGCGCGTGATGGTCTCCATCAACGTGGAGAGAAACTGCTCCGAGGGGGCTTGGAACGCTGCCGACTGCGTTGGCTGTGAGCCGCAAGTAATGGGTTCGTCAGCATTGCTGACCCCGCTGACGCTGCCGTTGTCCCCTTTCGGTGTGATATCACCCTCCTCATGTTCTGCCGCTTCTTGTTCTTGCTGCCGGCTCGCTTCCTTTCTTGTCACCGGCGGCATTATCGCGTCACTCGCGAAGCACGCCGTTTGTTGGAAGGAAATGTCCGGGTCACTAAGTTGTATGTTCTCGAGCCAGCTCGAGCCACGGCGTCGAGCACGTGATTCGGCCACTTAGTTGGAGCGCCAATTTAACGCTAAGTCCGAGGGTTAGTGGAGTTCCACAGTCACAAACGCAGACGTTAGGTTAAAAGAAATAAAGTTTAATCATTCACACACACAATTAGCAGACAAAACACAACATAGGTAGGATGATACAGTCAGTTACACAGGATATTTATATAGCGTCGATCGGATCGCGGAGCGAAATAACATGAACGCGTGCGCATTGCATTTATGCTCTGGGCCGACTCCTTCGATTGATTCCTCAAAGTTGATCGTACCTGCCGCTGTCATTGGCGCTTCAATCGCTGCACATCGGATCACGCATGTGCAAACAGACGCGCTCTGATTGGTTGAGCGCGTCGGGCCGCGCGTTGCCATGGAAACGAAATATGGTTCATTGCGTTAAATATGAAACCCATACAAAGCTATCCCAAATACGAGTGTTCCATACCTTCACGCTACAACAGTAATTACTTGCTGATGTAATCTAACTAAATCAAGAATTGGTAAACCTTTTCTCGAGAGATTATTTTTTTTAAATTGGCCCTTCTAAAACCCTTTTTAAGTCCCTCCTTCGATTACAGAATATATTAAGCGTTAATATGTATACTATTCAGTATGTAATCACATTACTTATAATTCATAATATAATACATAATGATATACCTTTGTATTACCACGATCTCACCTGTTTGTAAGTGACGATGTGGCCGAAGATGGAGCACAAAGGTCTAGAAGGCACCTACTCACTTTCACATTTTCTTTACGTTTTCCTGCTAGACTCCGCCCATTTGATGATTTAACATATCGCCTTAACCGATAATTCGTTGCAGGTATGCGACTTCCTGCTCGACCGGGGTCTGATCATCGCCGAGGAGCGGCAGTACACCCTCTCGCTGGAGATCGAGCCGCGCGCCGCCCGCGGGTCCGGCGCAGGCCTGCCGCCGCCCTCGCCGGGCTCCTAGCGGCGGCGCCGCGCGTCCCGCGCCGCACTCGACCCGCTGCGGAACTAAGGACGCGCGATATAACTCAACAAACCTTCAACTATTTGTTACGCTAAAACGCTTCTGTGCTAAAGACGCTGTTTACTTTTAAGATTTATTTCTGCTAAGGAACCAATGCGATTCAGAATACGACTGTGGACGGTTTGTTACGCTGAAGACGCTTTTCTCCCAAGCTTTTTATTTTTAAAAAGTCCTCATTATTTGCTATGGAAAAGTGTAAAGTGAAGAAGACGCCAGTTTTTTACATTAACGCTGTTTTCTGTGCTATTGACGCATACTAGCATATTACGCGTACTGTATGCTGTTTTAACATGGAGTTTTATTTGACGACAGTATTGGTGCGATTTAATTGCGCAGTCACCGTATACTTTCTGCTATTCATATTATAAAGGAGTTTTATGAGTAGCAAAGTGAAAAAAAAAGAAGGAAAATTTGACTGGCCTAAAAACACTTTCGTGCGACCTGTGTGGCGTGGCGAGCGAGTAGCTAAGATGCGAGAGGTTGCGGGTCCGGTTCCCGCTTTGGACAAATGGTATGATCTACAAATATTTGTTCCTGGCTGAGTGTAGTGTGGTCATGGTAGTGGTACCATGGTACGCTTAGTTCCTGATACCCACGACACAGGGGATTAATGGGACGGGTGTATGCTAGATCATGTTATGTTATTATTAGAACCTCACGAGACAAAGACAATAGGTACCTATACACTAAAATTGAACGTATGAAGTACCTATTATAAACAGATTATTCCTGAATCCTGGAACAAGAGGCAATGCCTCTCTTAATCTACAATAGTTAATCAAGAGATTTTTATTGTTGACTTTACAATAATATTTACTGTTTCCTTATAATTATGATGTTAATACAAAAATATCATTGAAAATTAAAAACAAAAAAAAACATTTCTCAAAGTTATTCTTTACTTTTTTGTCGTATTGCTTAACGTGAAGTGAATCCCAAATTGCATTTTAAAAACCACTTTTATTTCGTAAATATAGAGAATTACATTCTGAAAAAAAAAACTTAGTGGGTCAGTACAGGATTTATCTAAAACTTAATGGAACCAAAGACACGATTCAAATTATAAGGCTTGATTGATAAAATCTTTCTACAACTTTCTGCTTTTTTTATGAATATTATTTTTATTTGAACAATTTTTACTTATAAAAATCTTCATTTACGGAAAGAATACAACTAATACAAGTAAATACAAGTGGGTGTGTACACATGAAACAGCTGTGCTACCTGAAGACCGCTGCTAACGGTATCTGAAGGTAGCTCAATGACAATATTTACTAATGCGATATGAAAAAACACAAATTATTGCTGGTGAAGTATATTACCGTATTTTTTTTTGTTAGAAACTTGTAAGCGAATGAAAAATACAATAAAAAGCTGAAATCAGGCGCTGTGCCTTCGTCGGAACCGCCACGTAGAAGTTCAAACCGAATTGGTCATTATATGTACGTTGTTATGATCGATATTTCTTTGAAAACGCATAAATTAAACCCTAGTATTAAGAACTCACTAAACACCCTCCTATAAATTCATAGGTACACATTTGCCGAAGATTCTTTGTTGGATTTCGTTCCTAAATCATAAATTACATAAATTACTACCTACTTAGCTAAATGACACCTAGAACTTTGGTAACTTATGTATATCAAAAAGTACAAAATACAATGTGTAGGTATCTAATGTTTATAGACATGAAATCTATTCTAGCTAAGCTAAAATAAAATGTCGTTAGATAAGTAATTACTGTTAAGATATATCAGACCATTTAGGAGACAAAATATATAGCTAAAGCTAATGCCAAACCATCGCGATCAGCCCACGTCCGCGGTGGCGTGCACGGTGGCGATCCATTGTCTTACCATTGATCGCCACCGTGCACGCTACTGAGGACGCGGGCTGATCGTGTTGGTTTGGCCTTAGCTTTACAACATTTTATCATAAATTAATATAGCTAGTGTATTTTAGCCTTGTTATTGATATTTCTTCCAACATATTACGAAAACTAAAGTTTTTTCAGCTCAAAGTGTTTTCCAAATTATATTGTGAATTTTGACGCACACGAGTCGCTTTATAAAGCATACAAATAAATAAAATCATACCTTCTCAGGTATTCTATTTTTGTAATCTATTGTCAATTAGATTTAAAAAACATATCACTTGAACTATCTGCACATTCTCAAGACAATCTTAAAAACATACATCATAAAAGAGCTTTTGTAAATAATTCTAAATGACTAAAGTATAATAAGGATTGTATAGTATATTATTATTCTATCTGTGTAAGCAATGATCTTATGCTCGATATTAATTTCTACACAATTCTGTTGCAACATTTTCTAAACTCAAGTAAATTAGATATCACTAAAATAATATCCGTCCTTTTTTCATAGACTGAAATGAAAAGGATGTCGATATATTTAATTTAATTTAGAAAATGATTCAACTGAATTGTGTCGATGACTAGGTATGTTGAAAAGCAAATATGTTCTATGTATGAAATGATGCTACCTAACTCAGGAGTGCTAACATTTTTGGCCTTGAAATGTTGCTGATCCGAGTAGGTAAGTTATAAGATGTAGCTCAACCTAGAATAATCTCCTTGATTTATAAGAAAAAAGTTAATTGACTCCGGTCTTTCTCACCAAATCAAAGTTTCCAATCAACTATCTAAGTGAACAATGACTTAGCGAGAAAGGCCCGTAATGTGACAAAACGTTTTACAGAGTGACTTTCACAAAACAGTATGAAAGTGGTTGTTAAAATGTTACCTATGGTTGTAATTGTCGTTTCGACTGCTTTTACACGATCGTCTTTAATATTTTCCCTGTTGTTCTATCGTGCTTGTTACTTAAATTAAGATTTTGTAAGGTGGGGTGCCTCGAGGCAGTGCGCTCGGCCCCTTGTTATTCAACATCTTTATACAATGACTTGTTAATAATTGTTAGGAGACACAAGATTTGTCAGTTTGACGGTATTAAGTAAGATATTGTTGTAAGTCTAAGATTTATTGTCATATCCTAGAGTGATGTCTGATGTAACCTTACGTGATTTCAAGTGAGAATATTCGCCTATTATAACTTTTCTACATCCTTTTCTATGGTATTTAATGTTAGTGTTATCTTAGATATGAAGATCTTTGTTAACTTTCGAGTACGCTAGCATATTTCGGAAGTTAATTAGCAAAATAGGTTAAGTTATACCTATTAAAAATTATTCAGAATAATTTATAACGTTGAAAAAAACACAAATATTTGCATTATTGTTATTATTGTATTTATGAACAAGGATCTAAGTGATATGAAATATTTCCGTACATTAATGGAAATTTACTTTGATTTTATTAATATTTTAACTTATGAAAAATTCAATAATATTGAACTTATTACTTATTTTTTTTTCAAATATGTTTAACTGATAGTGTAATAAAAAAACCTACCTTTAACAACTTTAAAAGGCTGTCACATATCTATTTTGAACTTTTTAGCTTACGTAGACTAAGGTGCAAGGATGTAAACATTAATAAGTGCATCTGTTAATAATGTAAATTTCAAACTGCATCCTCTTCCTTTGGTTTATTAATATTGTTACTGTTAGCTTGAATCATCCCATTATTGGGCAAAGGCCTCCCCCCTCCTCCTCCTACGAAGCTCTTAAAATTAAATTAAAAAAATTAGAATCTATACATATTTACCTTTAGATAAACTACATGAAGGTTTGAGAAAAGTGAGTTATAAAACAATGGAACTGATTTAGTAACGTGTTTAATCACAGCTATGGTTGATAAGTACGTATAAAATGAATCTATGCTTCGATTTTAACATCTCTTATGAATTTATCCGATATTATGAACTTTATAAATACGTAACATTTTCAAAACTACCTCTTGTAACATAATATTCTAATATTGTAGATAGGAACCTCTTGAATATGCTGTTTACTGTTGAATGTCGTAATTTTAAATCACGAATTGGTATAATATTATTTATACAATTTAGTCGTACATACTTCCTCATACATTATCGTATAAGGAAAACGAAGACTCATATGAATTCTACCGATGGTCATTTTAATCATTTGAATTCTACCGATGGTTATTTTAATCATTTGAATTCTACCGTCGGTCATTTTAATCATTTGAATTCTACCGATGGTAAATTTTATCATTTGAATTCTACCGATGGTCATTTATATCATTTGAACACTACCGTCGGTCATTTTTAACATTTGAATTCTACCGATGGTCATTTTTATCATTTGAACTCTACCGATGGTAATTTTTATCATTTGAACTCTACCGTCGGTCATTTTTGTCATTTGAATTCTACCGATGGTCATTTTTATCATTTGAACACTACCGTCGGTCATTTTTATCATTTGAATACTACCGATGGTAATTTTTATCATTTGAACTCTACCGTCGGTCATTTTTTCATTTAAATTGTTGTTTGCTCCTTAGTATTCACATTTTAGTGCCATTTTGTCGACCATTTCCCATGGATGTCCAGGCCTAGGATGTTATGTTAATTTTGATATAATTTGTCATATCAAGGACAAATAAACAAGGATAACTGAAGTACTTAGCTTTTAATATTTTAATGGTTGTCCCAACCATAATATGATTCCTATAAAAGCTAGGATCAGCTAACTCCCTGAGACATATGATTAGGAACAGTCCAGCTATATATATATATTTTTTAGTTTAGTATTTGATAGGTAAGAACGTTTTAATAATATAAATATTGTTAATATTAATAATATCAAAGTATTATTGTCGGTTACCAAATTGAACTGTAGTTTTAATCTAATGTTATTATCTCTTAGGTTACACAAAATTTTGACTTAAATATCATATTTTTCTTTATGAAGATTGTATTAAGGTATTATTTTATTTTTATAGGTGTCAAACACAATTCTTATTATCAGTATACAAACACAAACAAGTTATAATACTTACCTAATAAACTCTCTTTGTGCTTAATTTAAAAAATCTAATTTTATAGGTACGTATGTAAAAAAATTGTGACTGCCCATCAAAGTGTGGAGTGATCTATCTATGTGTTCCACGGGTAAAAGACGCTATAAGCTGACATACTAAAGCTAAGGCCAAACCAACGCGTTCAGCCCGCGTCCTCAGTGGCGTGCACCGTGGCGATCAATTGTAAGACAATGGATCGCCACCGCGCACGCCACCGCGGACGCGGGCTGAACGCGTTGGTTTGGCCTTAGCTTTACTTGATGTAATGATTATGTCGCAGCCAACTGGTTCAATTCAGCCGTCTTTCATTGCACACCGCCATTAAAACTTAAAAAACCCCACATAAAAAACCTACATAAAAATCATTTTTTATGTTACCTACATAAAAAATCCTGGGACCTTGGGAAAATAGATATAATATTATTATCGTGAGATTGAAAATAATTCAAAGACATGGCTAGCCGTTCAATTAAATGGCTGGGATGGGCTAGCTGTCTAATAAAACGGCTGATCAGTTGGCTGCGACTATTAAACAAACACAAACGATTTATTACATTTTCCTTAAAATATAGTTAAGTAAATAATATTTTTTATCAGCAAGTTCGGAACTGTTGTTTAACCTACATGGTAATTGTAATACAATAGTGCCGGGCTTTGGAAATCAATATTAAGAAATATTTTCAAAACCGCGAATTACGGCGTGGTGCACATACCATATATATCAAGATAGACACCGCAAGTGAACCTAATTGCAAATTTATATGCAATGTACCTATTAGCAAACCTCAAATCAGTTCGCTCTCGGCCATCTTTGTCGATAGCACGTCGGATGTTGATATAAAATTGCCTAATGGGGAGCCACAGGCAAAACTAATCTCATATGGCGCCACCATCGCTGGTGCTATTTTTGTACTAAAATTATCCATTGATATTTGACACTTTTGACAGTTTTTTTTTTACATTGATAGACCTTTGTTTGGATATGAAACAACACCATAGCATGATGGAGCAGATGGCCCACCTGATGTTAAGCGGTAACCTCTGCCTATGAACAGTGCAATACCCCATAGGTCACGTCCACCTAGGACGCGCCCTATGTGGCATTGCACTGCGCCCGCCACTCTGAGACATAAAGATGAAAAGTCTCATGTGCCTGTAATTTCACCGGCACCCCTTACCCTTCAAACCGGAACACAGCAATGCAAGCACTACTGCTTTGCGGCACAAATAGGTACAGTGGTAGTACTTCCCCGGACGAACTCTTACACAAAAAAGCTCTACTACTACTTAGTTACAATTATGTTGTTATGGAAGGATAACATTGAATCAGTTTATAAACACACTATCACACTTCATTGCAGAGAGATGAAACAAACCAAACGTAATATTTACTGATCCTATAAATTAATGTGCCTACTACCCAGACTTGTTTGTAAGATTCGTTGGTAAGGTTTGTCCTGGAAGAAAGCGTTAGCAGAGTCAGTCGTGGGAAGCAATGGCGGTGACGAGCTCACCACTTGTCACGTCTATTTCCCATGATGGTGCAACTCACAGTGAAAAGAGGCCTATTTGAGGTGCTGCCTACCCTTTCGGGGAAAAAGGCGTGTGTCTATGTAAGTATGTAGGTACCTGTGTATTCCAGGTGGATTGACCTTGGCAGGAAGTACAGCAGAAAGGAGCGTGCGTTTTTTGTTTATCTCCTTTGACGATATACGGATATACTTACCCTTCAAACTGGAACACAGCAATGCGAGCACTACTGCTTTGCGGCAGAAATAGGTATGGTGGTAGTACTTCCCCGGACGAACTCTTACACAAAAAAGCCCTACAACTACAAAAAATTCATCCAAAATTTCAAGGTATCATACAAATTTACGTGTTTGCGGTGTCTATCTTGATATGTGGTCTGTGGCGTGGTGCCTCGGCAATATCCCTTTGAGCAAATGGCAAAGTGTTAATGAATAGAGAGAGCTGTGTTAAATACTTATAGGTATCTACTACATAGTTACTTTGTTTAAATAATTATTATAGCAAAGCTATTTTCTCAAAGTTATAAATAAATAAGTATTTCTATCTATTTATACATATATGTAAGTAATATTATTTTCACACGCACCTGCTCGATAATGTCCAATTACATATCATGCAACCTCAAGGTAAAGTAAAGCATTAATTACCTAGAGGTAAAGGTGTATGAAACTCCCCAAGGGGGTAAAATGATTTGAATTTGGAACGTCAAATTCGTGTGGATATTCGTGGAAAACTAAGTAAAAAATGCCTATGACATTGTAAAGAGGTTTGTTCATAATGGAACTGGCCACCATAAGTAGAACTCAATTTCAAAGAATGAGAAACAATAGAATTTGTTTTCAGTGAATTTGAATTGTCTCGCAGGTGTGAAAAGTAGTGTATGCTCGTCTGGGATAAAGCCTGTCTTCGTCTTGGCACAGATAAAATTATACTATGGTCATGGGCAGCTTGAACTCCCCGCTTCACTCAGGACTCTACTAACTCTAGTCCCTAGTTACGCTCTGGGTTCAATATGCCGCCCGCGTCTGCTTTATCCCCTCAGTGCATAATCTACTACTGTGCATCATTGTCGAGCATGTCAGGGATCTACCTCACATGGCAAGCAAAAAACAGTCAAGTGCGAGTCAACCTTCGCGTTTATGTTCTGGCTGATACTTGACGTATTTCAATATATTTTATCCGAGTATTTTATTTATATCTCTACCTAAAACCTGGTACCTAATGGCTTCAAACCACTTCAAATACCATAGTAATTGGGATTTCAGCTAACTCTACTAATAATTCATACGTGATTGTTGTTTTCCTCTGAATAAAGTTGTTACAACTATTTCAATGCATGTTTTATTGAATACACAACATATTTTGTTTGGAGCTGGTGAACGTATCTACATCTACACTAATATTATAATGAGGAAACATTTGTATTTTTGTGTGTGTGTATGTTTGAAATGAATAAATTCAAAACCTACTGTGCCGATTTCAAAATTCTTTCACCATTAGAAAGCTACATTCACCCTGAGTGTCATAGGCTACCAGGGGGAGGGTAGGGGGGGGCTGTTTTTTCATCCTGAAACTACCAGTGCGAAGCCGGGACGAGTCGCTAGTATAATATAAATACGTATGTTTGGATGTTCCCGTAACGGCTGAATGAATTTAAAAACTTATTCCATAAAACTTGTAAGTACTATTATTTATTCTGTGATACAACTTGCAATGACGGAACAAGTAGATGGCCTACCTGAAGGCGATATGTTAAAATAAGCGATATAATAAAATACTGAACGGGCGCAGTCCAAACAGAAAACAATAGCTGCAAGAAAGACACAGCGCTATTGCTCACTTGAACCCGGGAAGAATGAGGTACAGATTTCTTCAGCTCGGAAGTAACTGACTTACCTAAGCGACAAATGTTAAAACTTACTTTTGCTTATAAAGTAGCAAATAAATTAAAACTTGTATTAATCTAGGTACCTAAGTGATTACCTTCTGAATAGTATAAAAAATTACGCTTAATAATTTCTCTTACGGGGTTTAGGAGGGCCAGTTTAAAAAAATAAGACTGTCGAGAAAAGTTTCAGCAATGGGGAGACACACTGCTTATTTATCTCGCTAGGTGGCGCATTATCGCTGGTGTTGTTTCATAGCCAAACAAAGGCCTAAGAATGTTAAAAAAAAAGACAAAACTGTCAAATATCAATGGATAATTTTAGTAAATAAACATTAAATAATAGTCTGGTATAAAACATGCCTCTGTGTAGTGCATTTCAGTGTAAAAATAAAGGTACACACCGTTTCCCTTCTGACGAGAAAAAGACAAGACCACTAAATGACAAGCACCAGCGATGGTGGCGCCATCTGGGATTAGTTTTTCCTGTGGTTCCCCATTGTGTCTCTTGTCTATGATTTATTTAGATTACCTACATCTATGATTATTTAGACAAGGCCTCCAAAATTTTAACATAATAATATCGTCTTAAGCGGTACCTTCTGCTTAAGAACAGTGCATTATCTCATAGGTCACCTAGGACGCAGTCTTTGCGGCATTACACTGCGTTCGCCACTCTGAGACATGAAGATGAAAAGTGTCATGTGCTTGTAATTTCACCGATGTTCTTTTATACCAGTATAAACAGTGGAGTTATTTCGTTTGTTAGTTTTTTTTTTCCTTACAAATATAAGGAAAACCAACAGCTAAAATAAATTTCCTTCATAACTAACAATAACAACAGAGAGTTAATTACAGGTTTCCACTAACCCAGATTAATTATTATTATTATTATAGATTGCACGCAGCAGAGATGAGAATGTTGAGATGGATGTGTGGAGTAACAAGAATGGATAAAATAAGAAATGGTATATAAGAAGTTTGAAAATTGCACCAGTGACAGCAAAGTTGAAAGGAAATCGTTTAGCTTGGTATGGTCATGTTATGAGGAGAGATGAAACACATGTAACTAAGAAAGTTATGAATATTAATGTAAGTGGATGCCCTTCTTAACCGTGGTCCGGTTGTGTAGTCCGGCCAGCCGGACTGTGGAAAATTTATTTTTTCTGTGATACGGTTAACCGCACCAAGGAAAGAAATAACATTTCAGCTGTCCGGTCAACCGGACCATAGAAAATCTTAACCACTTGTAATAAATGCAGAATGTAATCTTTTTGCTCGACTGTCACTTGTAGTGAAGTATGTATAATTATTCAAAGATAAAACACGAAACATTCATATTTTTTTTAATTTATTAATCCAGGATTTACATTTATCTTATAGTTAGTTATAAGCTATACACTATATGGTATTCTGAAACCAATTTAAATCCACATTTTGTATACAGTTCGTTTAAAAAGCAGGTAGGTACGCATGCAAGGTCAACAAAAAACAAAAACGGCAGGAAAGCCGGATAAGGAATATCAGTTACATAGGTAAAGTGCATGATGCCAGAACATACATCATGCAACAATGACATATCCTGCATAATTCTTCAGCCACGTAGTGACATCAGTTCGTGCTCACGGTGTTATGCACCACAGCTGCTCTGAATTGAATTTTTACGGAAGTTTAAGTGTTTTACAAACTTCCTTTGTATCGATTCTATAGAATCACACCACCATGCTACAGCCACGCCAGCCGCTTTCTTGACCACGCTATAGCGTGGTCATAAGTGACATACTGTGGGTTCCAGACGGAGCTGCAATATTCCAGCACACTACGTATGTAAGCATAATAAAGTACTTTTAAGCAAGCAATGTTTGTAAAAGGCTTTGTTACTATCAGAATATGATCTCGAAGTACACCTAAGTCTCAGACGCATTGCGTTTTATCAATTGAGTAGTTGCTAAGCTTATAATCATAATATATAGGGTTGCTACTTCGCGTAAAACAAATATGCATGCATTTACTCACGTTAACGCCAATTCGGTTATTCAGATAATAAACGGTAAGCCTATCTAAGTCCTCCTGCAGTCGCATGCATTCATTAACTGATGTCCTCCTGCAGTCGCATGCAATCATCAACTGATCGAACGTTATAGTAGACTTTTTTATCGTCAGCGAATAATGAAAAAATCGCATGCCTGAAGCAGGAACCAATGTCATACAAGTAAGCCAGGTAAAGAAGAGGTCCAAGCAAAGATCCTTGTGGGACACCCGAAGGTATAGATATGAAGTCAGATCTTGCTCCACCTATAACAACTGCCTGCATTCTATTGCTGATATAAGATTTGATTATGTTATAAATAATTGTGTAATTCTGATTCTCGGAAACGATTTCTACACTAGTCCGTGATTTTCCTGAAAAAATATTTTAAAAATGGCTTCCACTTTTTTTTAAATGTTTTATACTTATTTTTATTTGTGATGACAGTAAACCTCAGATATCGGTTTTTAAAGTAATCGAAACAGTAACAAAAAAAAGCATTTACATCCACAGCACGAACCATTGCATTGAAATAAAATAAAAAATATGGAAAAATTAAAAATTCTGTTTAGTCCCTTACATTCTAAGGACATTTTAAAAGTAAAGTCACAAAAACTTTTTCTTCCAAACCTATCTTAAAAATTTGGTCATTAAATCAGCTATTTATCATGTAAATTTGATTGAGATTCTTTTACGGGATCATTCATGATATTCAATTTAAACAGTTGAATACGAAATTCTGGTTTTTAAGATTAAGTGAAATCTTAAATAAAACTAAATAATAACTTTCAGCATTGCATGTATTCAGTGAATCATCACAGTAAATTTTGGAAATGGTGACCTTCTTGCTCCATACATAATCAGCATCGTCTAAAAAAATTATCTTTAAAGCGTAGAAAAGCGATTCTGTTGCTTTTGAATTGTTGCTTCTGCCTGGGTCAACCTTTTTCGCAATTTTTCCACATTTCGGCACTCTCGAGAGTAAACAATCTCTTTATAATATCCCCAAACAAAAAAGTCAATGGGGTTTAAGTAGAGTGATCGTGGGGGCCATGCGATATGCCCGCCTCGGCCAATCCATTTATCACCAAGTATCGCATTTTGTTAGTAGTAGTAGAGCTTTTTTGTGAAATACTTCGTCCGGGAAAGTACTACCACTATACCTATTTCTGCCGCAAAGCAGTAGTGCTTGCATTGCTGTGTTCCGGTTTGAAGGGTATGTGTGCGTGCCGGTGAAGTTAAAGTCACATGAGACTTTTCATCTTTATGTCTCAGGGTGGCGGGCGCAGTGCAATGTCACATAGGGCGCGTCCTAGGAGGGCATGACCCTATGTGATAATGCACTGTTCATAGGAAGATAGTACCGCTTATCATCAGGTGGACCATCTGCTTGTTCAGTCATTCTTAGTAGTATTATAAAAAACCTGTCATTAAGATATTGTCTAACTTTTGACGCAAAGTGACATGGCGCGCCGTCGTTTTAAAAAGTCATGTTTCGGCGTGTTAGTAAAATGATGTCTGTGGATTATCCATTTAAATCTTCTCTTAAAAAGTTCAAGTATGACTCGCCATTTAGGCAATCTGGCAGTTGGAATGGGCCCACCATCTGTCGCAGGTTTCTGCCTCGTATGTAGGAAATATTGTCCTTGAACAACAAAGATGGGTTGTTTTTCTATTGCTTATGTGCAATACAATCTTCAGACTGTCACATTTCTTTTTAATTCCGACATGCAGAACATTTTCTTAAATTGAACTAACTTTTATTAAATTGAGTGTTTTTATGATCCTGTGCAAGAATCTGGAACAAGGTTACATGAGTAATAGCTGTCACATCAGCCATGTTTTTAAGATAGGTTTGGATTAAAAAAATTATGTGATTTTTTTTTAAACGTTCATTGAAAGTAAGAGTTTAGGCAAAAAAAAAATATATCTTCATATTATTATTTTTATTTTAATGCAATAGTAGGTGCTATTGATGTGAATGCTATCAGACAAGGTAGCCCTAGTATTTAGCTTATTTACAACAACAAAAACAGGCCTCTACCTCAACGAATCGAGTCCCAATGGCCAAAAAAGTGTAAGAGCTCCGATTGTCTTAAAAACACATAACTCGAAAACTACTAAACATCGCGAAATGGGGGTGATTCGTGTATCTCTGGGGGTAACCTTTCTTTGGACTTCGGCTTGACACTACTTTTTGGGACACAGTGTATATATTATTACTTTGTTGATTATTTTATACCAACAATTTTATGAAATAAATAGATGTTCCATAATAACATATTTTTTTGCTGACGTTACTTTCACTCGTTTTAGGTGTAGTTATATCTAGGTGGGATAAATACGGACTCTAAAAATGAAATGAATATTAATTGTATGAATCCGGAATAATTATTATTACTTTCAGCTCGTGGGATGATTTTCTGGGATCAATACGGATGCACCCCGCGGTCGGGGGACAGTGTTAGCAGTGTAGCGCCACAGTATATATATTAGTTTCTTAGCACCGCACTGAACTTACATATATAATACTTAAAAAATGCATGTTCCGTATATAAATTCCAGTATTAAATGGCTGGCGAATGTAGTACTAATCAAATGAATAAGTTTAAGTGAAATTCCAGAATTGCCTGAAATTTCCCCGAAGTAGGGCGACAATAAAATATGGAAAAAGTGACTTGCGTGTGAGGTACCCAGGTGCAAACCTGGTAATTCATTTGGCCCATTTTTCTGGTAATTCTGTCAATTTGCACCGACTACTTCGATTTCCCCCGAGCCGCAATACTGAAAAAAAGATTTTTTTAGAAATGTTTTTTTTTCGTATGTTCCGTAAGTCAGATTAATAAAATACTTGGTGCAAATGGAGATCATAACGGTCTTAAGTGTATGCCAAATTGCACCGACTACATCTATTTTCCCCATTAAGTTACGGGTATTATAAGGTTTTCACCCTATTTCACCCTGTTCCGGGGGGGTGAATTTGCTGAAAGTTATATTAGAGGTGATTTTCAAGCCAAACAAAACCATTAGAAAAGGTTTTGTGACTACATCTAATTACTTCCACACTTTTGCTAAAAATCACCTAATTTGCCTGTACTATAACCTTGCTTCTAAAGTTAACAAATAGTATAAGCAGAACAAACAGATAAATTGACGTTTTGAGCAAAAAATTGGTATCTTCACTCAACCAACCACTTCCTGCAATTATTTACAAGAAAGTAGCTAGCAATAAAGTAAACAATTAAAAATAATATAAAAAACAGATTTGTACATAAAAGTTGGTACTTTAAAAAGTAATATATATACATATATATATCCGATTCCCTGTTCTTATGTTAAACTTAATAGTGTGTATGTTTGTGTGGGTGTTGTGTGTGTGGTTGCGTGGGTGTTTGTGTGTATGACTGTGTGTGTGAATTGGTTATATACCTACTTGTGTTGGTACATACCTCGTCAAACATACCTATTATATTTTACATGTTTTCCTGTTTAAGCAGGAAATAACACATGTGAAACAATATCTATATATATGTATGAGCGTGTATTAATGTAATTTAATCAATCTATAGTGTTTCATGTATAAGAAAACTATAAAATAAGTACAGAGTGTAAAAATGTATAATATATGTTTGTTCCTTCGTTTACAAAGTCTTCTTTGTCACTCTATGGCCTCATGAATGATTCTATGGCGTCGTAACTCATTGTTTTGAGGTATTCTGGAATTGAAATTTCTACAATTGAAGGCTAATTTAGTACGCAGCTCACAATGTTTGCTTATTCTATTATATACAGTACCTATATTAATGATTAATGATAAAGCCGCATGGCCTGATGTCGCTCTGCCCTTCGACAGCTAATATGACAATTGCAATGTCTGCACCTACATATTATTATTATAAGTAGGTACTTACCTCTATCAAGCGTAGCGTCTGCCTGTCGTATGAACTTTTGCTGGTCTTTACTTCTTAGTTTTGACTGCCTACATAACTTTTTTTAATACTACTTTAGATGACGGAACATGCAGATGGCCCACCTGATGTTAAGTGGTACCCTCTGCCTATGAATAGTGCATTACCTCACGTTCACCATGTACGCGCCCTATGTAGCAATGCACTGCGCCCGTCACCCTGAGACATAAAGATTGAAGTCCCATGTGCCTGTAATTTCACCGGCACCCAATACCCTTCAAACCGGAACCACAGATAAAATAATACTATACGCCGGAACACAGTAATGCGAGCACTACTGATTTGCGGCAGAAATAGGTATGGTGGTAGTACTTCCCCGGACGAACTCTTTCACAAAAAAGCTCTATAATTACTAACAGAAGTTGGTTTTCTCAAGGCATTTCTTGAATGAAATACTTCGAAATTAAAAAAGTCGTAGAACTCAAATTATTCGCCATGATGTGTAGAATACCCCCTCCCCGCGCTTATAGGGGTATTATGTTACACCCTGTATATGACTGTTGGGTGTTATGTTATGCTATATTATACATACATACATACAAACGCCGCATCCTGAAATTAGACTCTGATACCCAGTGTGATACCTCACTAGTGACATGCCTTAATCAGCTTCATTTCCGTCTCCATATTACAGGCGATAGTATACAACATAGATAGTCACTCGGTAGGTTGTTAGGTTTTAAAATATTTTAGAGCACATTCGGCTAATAAAAAACTGGGGACACGAGAAAACTATAAGTATTCATATAAATACTGAAATTATAATACCACGCCTAGCAGTAGGACGACGAGAAATAAGACAGCTTCGTGGACCTAGGTACTGATACATAAAAAAGTAGGTCCATGAGTTTTTACAAGTTTTTTAAAATCTTTCAAGCTTAATTATAACCACTTCTTGACATACGATTGACTTGAAATTTTGTGTACTTGTCAAGTTTAGATGGCAATACAATGTTATGGTGACAGCGTGCTGATCTGATGATGGAGACGGAACATAGACAACGGAACTCCTCGGTGATCAATAGTAGCAGGCCGTGTCACGGTTCTGCTTACTAATTTCATCATCATCAGTAACAAAAGTGTCAATGGATCAATCCCATTCTTGGGTATAGTTTATATTATAACTCTAGGTCAATGTTCTTCTTCTTCATCGTGTCGTTGGTTCCCAAAGATCATTAAATTGTTTTAGACCAAAATTAAGCCACGTTGATAGCATTTTCAGTGGCTTCGCACAGGTCATTTAGGGTGCAGGTGTTGGTGCACAGTGGACAGGACAGCAAGTGAGGCATTGTCTGAGGAGTGAACCCACAGTCACATTGTGCCTCGTCGGAATACCCCCATTTAACTAGTTATACCTGCAGCGGCCCACCTGACTCCGGAGTCGGTTCAGAGATTTCCAGGTGGACCATGGCAGTTCATGACCCGAAGGGAGCTTCTCTAAATGTACAACGTGGTCGGCAAGGGGAGATGTTATGTCAATGTTAAATTACTTTAAGCCTGCCTTACGGCTAGATTGTAATGTTAATGTACATTTATTATTTACACTAAGAAAAAAAAACCCTCGTATCATACAAAAAGTACATAATTATTTCAACAATAAACTTATTTTAATTTTAATTGAATGACCTGAAAAAACTTATCAATCGCGTTCACAGTTCACTTTATCTGACGTACACTAGGTAGGTTTATAGATAACGTTGTATGCGCAATTTATCAGGCAGCGGTCGGTTACTAGTTACCGTTTATTTACACTAACAATTTTGTTTAAATTATCTAAGATATACGATAACACGACATGCTTCTGTCGTCAAGTGAAGAGGTAAATAATTTACAGTTCTCGTTTTTAGACCATCTTTCTATTTTAGGCAGTAACTGGTTAATTGGTTAGTAACCGGTTACATAAATGCAGGTACTTCAATTACCACCACGGACTTCAGGATTGCACAATGGCTACATACACATTGTCTTCATACGGTAAATCCATTGGAATATTATATTATAATATTATTGTGTGTGAATAGACCTCTCCATCTCCTCCCGTGGATTTCGTAAAAGCCGACTAAGGGATTACCCGGACTTGTTTGTAAAATTCGTTGGTATAAGATTTGTACAGCCTGTACAAATCTTATACCATAAGCTAGCTTATTTAAGGAAATGTGTTATTACTGGACGAAAGCGTTAGCAGAGTCAGAAGTGGGAAGCAATGGCGGCGATGAGCTCACCACTTGTCACGTCTATTTCCCACGATGGTGCAACCCACCGTGAAAAGAGGCCCATTTGAGGCTCTGCCTCTGAAAAAGGCTTGTGTGTATGTATGTATATATTCCTTATTATTTATTTTAAAGCCAATATATAAATATGCAATTATTCACATTAATATTTAAAAATAAATACTGGTCTGTGGTTATAAAACAGGAAAATAACACGTTTAATTCGTTCAAGCAACAATCATCTTTACCCCTAAACGTCTTTAAATCAATCGTTCCATTATCTTTGTTCTTAGCAACATCATCATTGGCATTCTAGCTACCTATATATACGTACACTGCTACAAATAGGTCCTTATTTAATTCTGATGGCCTTTAGATATTTTAAATCCACACTGAAAGTTGACCGAATCGAGAATAAATTGTAAATTGACTGAGAATTTGTATTCTTCTCCCTTATAATAATACTCTGCTTTCCTTTCACACCATAGAAAAGAGTAGGATAGTGTTATATAGGTATCTTTAGAAAGAGTGAAGAGAGACGCGTTTTTTTCTAAAATGTAGCCAAAACTCTCGGCGTTCAAGTTTCGGTCACATTTAGATAAAACCACATTTCCGCTTTGCATTGTCAGTAGTGACCGTTTGTGATAATTATGACATAGATACTAGGATAGGATCATGGTCCGTACTTAATTTATTTACTTTGATTGTTTTTATTACGAGAATTGTACTTCTAATTCCTATGGTCCCTATAGTTTTTGGCAAAACTTCATTCACGTGCGATATACAAGTTTGAGATGCAATCTCCTGTGTGGAATCAGTGAACGTGTGTTCACGAATATATCTAAGGATATCAAATCAAAATAATCACTTCATGCCAAGCAACAATCATCTTTATGCACTCACAAATAACGTTCACAAATCAACTGGTCCATTCTCTCCATTCTCAGTCTTCTCCGCCTCCTCAGCCTCCTTCAGAAGCGGAGCGGTGCCGCATATCCGTATGTCCTTGGTGTAGGCTATCACTCCTATACACACCCCGGAGACCACCAGCCAGGCTCCGCCCATGTAGAACGTCAAGCTCCAAGAGCCAGTCAGGTCATACAGCGCTCCTGAAAAACCAATCTCTTATTTTTTTAACAAATCAAAGGAGGTGGGCAACTGCTGACTCAAGTCAAAAATAAATGAACCAAAGCTACTTCATGGAAGTAATTAGTACGGTTCTAAATGTTGTTTTTTGTCCAATTTTTCTAAAGAACTTGTATATTTTTAGAAGTTGGGAAGCAAAAGCGATATTTCTCAATAATTAGATAAATCATCACTTTGCATTTGCGTGAAACAAAACGCAACAAGCTTCATTACTTTCCCACTACTTCTACGCAAGAAATAAAATTAGCTTTTTCATTATCTTAACATATACTATCAATAACCAAAAGTATCTAAACTGTCCGTTAAGTTAGTCAAAAAAGTTGGGTCAAACAATGTTTGGGGAGTTGCCCATGTTCTTTGGTCCATCTATCTTATTTCCTAGACTCTTCTTTGAATGACGGATTATGCAGATGATCCACCCGATGTTATTAGCTTCTAATAATCTTTGCATACAAAAGTGTCTTGAGATTATTTTCTACATCTGACATTCTTTCTCTAAACTCCTGAATTGCAAGTAGAAATGACGTTTTGGAATAGTGAACATGAGAAGCAAAAAAAGAAATTTAAAGTAGCTTGAAGACGGCCGTAGCACCATAAAAAAACTAAAAATTGAGAGTGGTAATTGCGAATGTCAAACGTTAAGATGAGAGAGCCTACCTTTGAAACCTAATTGCAGAGATGTTAACTATTAAAGCACGATTCACGCTAATATATTTTATCATCATCAGACGAAATACATCAGACAATAGTTAGAATACCTTATCTTGAGCTGATTTGAAAGAAGGCAAATAACAAAAAGAAAATAAAAATTCGCAAAAAAACTGGCGTATCCAACCTGAACAAGATGGTGTAGATGATAAGACTAAGGTAAGCTCACCTCCAATAGGCGGTCCAATCAAATGTCCCAACCCCTGACTCAGAAGAATCAGGCCATACGCGACCGTGAACCGATCTATGGGCATCAGCTCCATCAGGATCGCCGGAGTGTACGAGTAGGAGCTGGCTAAGGACAGGCCGAAGACAGCCGATACACAGGCCAGGCCCCAGTAGCTGGTGATGACGAGAGGGAACGCCGCGATGGACAGGCCACAGATGATCATACAGACTGCGTAGGTCTTGGTCACGTTGATCCAAGGCTGGTCGCCGGCCCAGCCGAGTGCAACCTGGACAATTAGACATAGAATAAAAGATTAGCATTTTTAATGGTTGATCACTAATGGTCTAGTGGGAGGGACCCCGACTTTCGATGCTAAGGTCGTAGGTCCGAACCCCGGTCTTGCACCAATAGATTGTTCTACTCGAAAAATTATTTACATTTATTAACAGAAATAATAGTACAACTAATACAAGTAGGTATGTACAAAAAAAACATATGAAACAGTTGAGCTACCTGAAGACCGCTGCTAACGATCTAAATGTAGCTCAACTGATCCAAATCACTGCCAGACGGAAGCGTCCTTAAGATGATGGCTGCATTGCCACGTTGAATGACAATACTAATGCGTTGAGCCAGATAAGAGCCAGATATCGAGTCACGTTGTCAAAAAATGTATGTGCGCAATATTATGTACCTACTCTCAAACGGTGAAGGAAACATCGTGAGGAAACCGGCTTGAACTAGAACCAAAACTTTTAAAGACATGTGACATGGGCATGAAAGGAGCCTCTGCGTGTCGCACTGTGATTCCTTTCACCACACTGGTTATTTCACCATTGGTCACCAGGCCCTTGTCATGGCACCATACCTCAAGCGATCATTGACCTCACACATATTTTTCTTAACTACTTGAATTACGGAAGAAACATGTGGCCCACCTGATGTTAAGCGGTAACATCTGCCTTTAAAAAATCATTACCTCATAGGTCACGTCCACCTATGACGCACCCTATGTGGCATTGCACTGCGCCCGCCACCCTGAGACATAAAGATGTAAAGTCTCATGTGTCTGTAATTTCACCGGAAACCATACCCTTGAAGGGACCGAAACACAGCAATTAATTAATTTTGTAAAAATTAAAAAAAACCCTCTACGCTATGAAACGGCTGAACCGATTTTGATCAAACATAGCTAAGAATACTCCCGGCTAATTCACCTTTCAAACAAGAAAAAAAAAGGTTAATCCGTTCGAAAGCTACGATGCCACACACAGACACGTCAAACTTATAACACCCCTTCGTTTTTGCGTCTGGGGTTAAAAATGCGAGCACTAATGCTTTGCGGCAGAAATAAGTATGGAGGTAGTACTTCTCCGGACGAAAATGGTGACCAAGAGACCACACCAAGTAATCACCAAGTCGAAGGTGGTGAGATACGACTGGTTGAATGGTCAACGAAACGTCGCGTCAGCGGAGAAATAGTAAAGTAGGTACGCGTCATAGTTAGTATTTTAAAATATCAAACCAACCAAATCCCTTTTATTTCATTAGCTAGAGCAATTTTAGATACAGATTTGATATTTAAATGTGCTCTCATTTCAAAATAAGAGCGTAGGTGTCCTTTAACTAGTATACCAATCAGTGGACCCCACTCCCATTTATCACTTGCTCAAACGGTGGAGGAAATCCTTTTGGCACTCCATCCTTGCAAACATAAGTATCAATAACTAGCACCCACCCGCGGCTTCGCTTACGTGATACCAGAGTAAAAAGTAGCCTTATTTGTTAATCCAGGTCAAAAACTATTTGTCTTGCTTTCACCGAAATCCGTTTAGCAGTAATAGCGTGATTCAGTAACAAACACACCTTCTTGCACAGTATGTTATGTTCATAAATTACCCTGTTAAAATGTATATTCCCTAACGCCCTATTACATCCCCACTCCTCTTAAAATTATATAGACATTCCCCAGTGGTGTGGTTCAAGTCAATTCTACTCTCAACAAGTGAAAGTGAACTGCCCTGTCCTTAAACCACCAGCCATGCAAGTTCCAGGTCCGTTTAGCAGTTTAGCTTGAAGATTTCACATGTGAACATAGTTTTGGCTGCTAAGGTGTGCAGATTTCCTTCACCGGTATATTTACCAATCTATCTGTGCTAGTCATTATCAGCTAAGAACGATCTGGCAAACACCATCTTTCATACATAAAACCACATTGAAATCATGCACCCGTTCTGGAGCTACGATGCCACAGATACACAGATACGTTAAACTTAAATCACCCCTCTGCTTGCGACGGGATTTAAAAATAAAGAAGATTACGTACAATTCCAATGCTGCTGGATACTCCAATGATGGAAATCATCATCGGCTCTCCCTCTATCCCTTCTTCTGTCATGTACGACTTGAGGAAGAAGTAGGGCACGATGAACCAGATTGAGAAAATCAGAGAAGAGAGGTTGTACATTAGGAAATGGAACTCGCTGAACATCTTGATGTCGAAGGAGGATTTTATATTCTGCCACATGCGGTTGTGCCATTTCTGTAAAAAAAATAACGACGTGAAAATCATCACCAGCGCAGTTCCACTGCTGGACACAGACCGGAGACGAACGGTTTCGAGCGGTTACAATGTCATCGATATAAAGAGTTCTACATGCACATAACAATTATAACTTTGTCCTAATTAGGATACTGAAAGATAAAATGGGTTGGAACTGTTGTATAGAACCGGTTTCATGAGGCAACAAAAGTCAGAAGTCAATTCTCGTAATTATTTCAAAACCACACTGGAAGTTACTCGAGTCTGAATTGTGAATTGACTGAAAAAGGCTATTCTGCTATAATAACACGTATTTATTCTACTTTCGATTCACGATTATCATAGATTAAGAGTAGTATTAGTGTTATATAAATTGGAAAGAGTGAACAGAGACTTCACTTTATTGTGCTGATATTCTAGCCAAAAGTCTCGGGAAATCTATGAAGCGACAAGTTTCAGTCACATTATGATATAATCACATTTCGGTGTTGAATCGTCATTCGAGGAGAATACCATTTGTAACATTTGTAACATTTATGAAATTGCCTAGATCGGAAGATGATCCGAACTATATTTCAAAAGGAGGAGGATCTCAATTCGTCGGAATCTTTCCCGATTACTCGAACACGCCTGGACTGATTTGGAAAATTATTTTATTGTTTGAAAGGGTACTTCCTAGGTGGTCCTATTGTAATCAGGTCAGGATCAAATCTGATCTATATATCCTGAATGAGGTAAAGCGCTACTTCACACAAGGATAGCTTCTAAGTCTGTACAAAGCACAAGTCCGGGCTGGTATGGAGTACTGCTGCCACGTTTGGGATGGGTCGGCCAAACACCAGCTTGCTGCCTTGGACTCGAGCGAATGCAGAGCTTTCAGGCTTTTAGGAAAGCAACATATGGCGGAGACTATAAGATCCAGAGTCTCGAGCACCGCCGTTAGGTCGCTTGTCTTTCGATCTTCTATAGGTTACATTTCGGGGAATGCTCCCAGGAACTTCATGATCTAATCCCGCCATCTCCTTTTCATCATAGGACGAGCAGGCGCACGGCTCGGTACCACCCTTACCTCATTAGTATACCCTCCATTCGTGCAAGTCCTACCTTTATAATGCGAAAAAACTGCTGAGTGGAATACACTACCGTCGTCTGTCTTTCCTGAAAACTATAATCTGGGTCTCTTCAAGGCTAGAGTGAATAGGTGCCTTCTAGACCTTTATGCTCCATCTTCGGCCACATCGTCACTTACCAACAGGTGAGATCGTGGTCAAACAAAGGTACCCTGTTAAAAAAAAACTCCTGGAGAAATCTAGGGAACAATTCACAAAAAAAAGATTTTTTTGAAGCTTTGAAGTCAGTTTTTTTTTTAGTAATATATACTTGTATTTTATTACGAGAATTGCGCTGCGTTTAGCTTATTTATAGCATTTACGTAAAATTGCCATGCCAATTAAAATTAGATTAGAGTAATGCCTGATGTCATCAACGGACACGTTTATATGCTACTCTATAGCACCACCTCTGTGACGACCTCTGTGGCGTGGCGGGCGAGGGTTCGCCTGCAACGCAAGAGGTTGCGGGTTCGATTCCCGCCTCGGGACAAATATTTGTACGATCTGCATATATTTGCAAAGCGTGTTCTGGGTATTTTCTATGTATAATAAAAAAATATCCATTTATGTTATGTATTTAAGTATATCAGTTATCTAGTACCCATAACACAAGCTCTGCTTAGCTTGGGGCTAGATAATGTTGTGTGAACTGTCCTGCATTAATTATTTGATTTATTTTTTATTTATGAACATTGACGCATTTTAGCTTTGTCTGATTAAACAGCCACCTATAAGGACTCCTAAGGAAGCCTTAGCCCTTTGATAGCGCCCTGATGGAGATTGTGTCAATAGACATAATGCACACCTTCTACAACACTCACCGTCTCATCATCTGACAAAGAGTCCAGTGAATCCATGGAGTTCCTATACATATCCGGCAGTGAAGATGCCTTCAGTCTATAACGCGGTATACTCATCATGGCACCTCTATGCATCATTGTGTTCCTGTATAGTGGCATATCCCTCAGGTAGTGATGGTCTGTGGTCGTGATTGTTGAAATCTGACGCAGCCAGCCTGGTGCCGGTGCTGGTGTCACCGGGTTGGGTTTATCTTGAGACATGTTTTGATTCAGCTTGTTCGAAGGTGTCTCGTTTGTGTCAATCTTACTATCACCAGCTTCTTTGTTATCTTTACCGTCGCCATCTTTATTGTGTTTACGTTCGTTTTTTTCTGATTCAGAAGTCTTGGGTTTCTTGGCTCTGATTTCGATAGGAAGGATAGCAGGTTCAATGGCGGCGTCAGCAGGTGGTGTGTCGACATTCAGATTCGCTTCAGATCGACGTCTAGTTACTAAGTCTGGATAGTTTTGCAGGATTATGTGGTAGAGCCGTTTGTTCTCCATCAATTTCTCGATCACTTCTTGCGGTACCTAAAACGTATTTTCATGTTATCTCCTCGATGTCCAGTGCAATATGCAAATTACAAAAGTACCTGATCATCATCATCATCAGCCTATAGATATCCACTGCTGGATATAGGCCTCACCCATAGAATGCCAAGATGAACAGTCTTGTGCTGCTTCCTCCACAGATTTTCTGCGACCTATGTCATGTCTTTGGTCCGTCGAAAGGGGGCCTTACTTTTTTGCGTCGTTCTGTGGTACAAGAACTATAAAAGTACTAACTACTTGACTAGGTAATATAATATGAAATTATGGATATGAATACCTAAAACATATTACGTAACTTACCTACTGTATGTGTCTATGACATATTTGACCAACAGTTCTCGGATCACATCTTCGAAATCACTTTTATATTTTCTACCAATCTCAGTCGCCACTTTTTTTGTGTTATGCATCTAGAACCTGTGTGACCTAGAACCTTGCGCCATTAGAACAGTTGAGACTGTACTACCAATATCGTAAACATACCTTATCATTCCGTTGTATAAAAGTGGGCAGGTGAATAGCAGAATGCATGCGCTTGTACGTTTGTTCAGCATTCATCTCAGTATTAGCTTCCAGCTCTTCAGCTTCTTTTATACTGGACGCTAGCGTCGCCAGAATGTATTCAGGACTTTTCCCACTTTCCAGTAAAGACTTCAGTTCCTCTGCACCTAGATATGTAGAATCTCCGCCGATAGAGCGTGATGATACGGATCCAGATCTAGAAGAGCCTTTTGATCTACCTCTCGATAAGCTTCTGTCTCTTTTCTGTTTTATATCCAGCCACTCAGGATTCCTCATCAAGGCGCCACAAACGCACATGTTTAGTAAAGTGCCAGCCAGGATTATAATAGTGTTCCTCCAATCGTAGATCGTTAACAACCAGTGAGTCAGCGGCGAGTACATCAACGTCCCGAAACCGATACCGCATGAAGCCAATGATACCGCAAGATTCCTCCTCTTGTCGAACCAGAAAGCCACAGAGACAACTGCGGTTACATACAGAATCCCCATGGCTAAGCCGCTCAGAAATCCGAAAGTCAAACATAGAACTGCTATGGAATTACTCAAAGAAGCCAGTAGGAACCCAATCGTAGAAAGTACGCCTGCTATCATAGTCATTACTCTGCAGCCGTATCTGTCGACCAGAGCGCTCATGATAGGTCCAGCTAGCAAAGGCGTTGCTATAAAGAGACTCCCGATCATTGACGTTTCCGACTGCGATGCTTTGAAGTAATTGGCGAACTCTTCATGAAGCAAGCCGAAAGAGAATGCAAGCCCATCAGCGCAGGCTGATACTAAAAACGCTGCCACTACGACCACCCACCCCCATCCACCATCGGGTATCGGCGGGAGTTTCCTATGTTTGATTTCATCTTCGGAACAAATGCTGTCATTGTCATCCAAACCTTCGAACTTGACTCTTTCTATTGGTGTTTCAGGTCTTTCGTCTTTTTCATAGTGTGCGACAATTTCATTTTCTGATTTGAGCGAATTGATTGTGTTTCTATCTACGTATTTGCTTTCATTTTGCTTGCTTGGTGTGATGTCGTAACTCCTTGTCTCGACCATGGTTATATTTTGATCTTATATCATACCGTGAAAACGATCTTGCCTGCAAATAAGAGATAAGGCATTTTAGGAGTAGCTATAACCTAACATAACAGAACATAACATAACACCCAACATTCACATACATATATAGTCCTGATCCCACACTAGGATTCCCTGTGTCGTGGTATCAGAAACTACGAGTACCATGGTACCACAATACCCAGACCCGGAACAAATATTTGCAGATCATGCAAACATTTATCCTGCAGCGGGAATCGAACCCGCAACCTCTCGTATCTCAGCCGGCTACACAGGTCGTCACATATAGGTAGTCCAAGGTTTTTAACAGCTTTTACGACCTGGGGATTACCTACCCAGAAGCCCATTCTCGTAATAAAAAATAGTCAAATTAAAGTTCGGATCATGTTACGATCTGGTGTCGATGTCACAAACGTCAAAAATGGTATTCTGCTCACCTGACAATACAACGCGGAATGTGATTATATCGAAATGTGACTGTAACTTGAATGTTTCAAAGTTCTGAGAATTCTCTCTTTTCACTCTTTACTATTATTATATAGCACTATCCTACTCTAATATATGGTCGCCATGAATCGAAAGTAGATTAAATTGTTGTTATGAGGGAGCAGAATTCCAATTTTTAGTCAATTTACAATACAGTATCGATTCGGTCAACTTGCAGTGTGCCTTTACAATAAGAGAATTGGGCTTCAGGCCTCCACTCCACGAGCGACCCGGTCCGTATACCACTACGAAGGCCCATGTGGATTGGTATACACCATGTAGGTATTTGAAATAACGCAAAACGTGAGTCAGTCACTCAAAACGTATGTAATGACGTCTATTACCAACCGACCAACCAGGCTGTCCACCTGCAGAAAGAGCTAACTTCCGTCTCTATCTAACTCAGTAAAGTTCAGGTAAGTTAGAAAGTGACAGAACTGTGCTCGAGCTACGAAAAGTGAACGAAAATCACTGAAAACGGTATTTAAACAAATATTTGCTACGTAATCGAAAATATAAATCGACCATGGCCTCTACAATAATAGTATTTGTAACTCTATCAATGTACGCTGATAGGTGTTACAGATATTTACGTTATAAGCGCATTGTAGAGCGCTTGTTCACGATGTTTTTTTTATCGATATCGTGTTTCGGGCTAGACCATGCTCTTGGAAATATAATGAAGATTAACATATATATTTTGTCTTAAACTGTGTAGATTTTGCTGAAAATACGTTTAAAAAAGCCTATTTGACTCTGGACAGCGTCTTAATAAACATATACAAAATACAAAGAGGTATTTTATTATACAATTTTTTTTTATAATGATCAATGCAATATTTTATGATATCTGATTTATTAATTAGTCTATGAACGTACCTAACACGCGCGCTACGCGCAAGGTGAAGGTTAATGATTTTCGCGCGCATTTCTATTTCTAATATGCTTGGTGTGTGTGTGACTGTGTATTATGTAGGTAGCCATTGTTCTGTGGGGGCGCAGTAGGCACGTGCGAATCATATACCTATATAATTTATACATACATACATACACACGGCTTTGTACTCGAAGGGGTAGGCATAGCTTCAATGGGCCTTTTTTTAACCCCCGACGCAAAAACGACGGGGTGTTATAAGTTTGACGTGTCTGTGTGTCTGTCTGTCGCTCCCGAACGGATGAACCGATTTAGTTTTTTTTTTGTTTGATAGGTGAATTTGTCGGGAGTGTTCTTAGCTGTGTTTGATCAAAGTTGGTTCAGCGGTTTCATTGCAATGAGGGTTTTTTAAATTTTTACAAAATTAATTACATGTCACAATATAATTTATACAACATTTTACAATATTTTTTGAAAATATGTATTCCGATATTTATCAGGTTTTGCGTTAATTTCCTCGTGGCGCGGTGGGTGAAGGTTCGCCTGCGACGCAGGAAAATGCGGGTTCGATTCCCGCCTCGGAACAAATATTTGTACGATCTGCAGATAAACGTGGACAACATATACCAATTGTTCAGGGTGTTCTGGGTATTTTATATGTATACTAAAAAGAAAAATTATGTAATGTATTGTATTATTAAGTATATCAGTTATCTAGTACTGTTATAGTATCAGTTACCTCTACTTAGCTTGGGGCTAGGTAATGTTCTGTGAAATGTCCAGCATTATTTATAATTTAATTAACTATAATTAACATGTTCTAAAAAAAAAAAACATTCCTTCATTCAGAATGATTGAAACATAAAATTGCTGCAAGAACGGAAGTAAACTATGTAAGTAGCGTGTTTTATAACTGAATTGAAGTCTCTAATGTAATGAGCAAATTCAATTTCAGTTAGTACCTCGTCATTATTTATTCTGCGCAAGTCGTAACGGAGCAATGCAAATACTTCACACGACGTGACGTCATTCATCTCCAAATTCGGAAATGAAATTGTCAAACAGGCCCCTTATATTCGCTATGACCAAACGTGACATAACGCGGCCACGTTACGATATCTGCGTAGAATCATCGTTTAGAACACGTCATGACGTCACACGTTATTGTCAAGGAATGTCCTATTGTCACAGCGAATAAGGGTCAGGGCGTAAAAAATATCAATTATGTTTCTTTAGTTTCATCGGTAAGTACTTGATGGAAACTAGAATTATGATTAGCACAACTTTTGTCTAACTAATCGACGTCGATTATCATTTTGCTGTTCATTGCGCTGCGTGGTTAAGTGTTTTTTCAAGAGCAGTAATATTTAAAACACGCAGCGCAATGAATAGCAAACTGGACTTCGAGATCGAACATTAATTTTATCGGGTACGTATCAAAATTTATTATTTCAAGTTACATACGTTTAGAATTCATAAGTTCAAAACACATAAATTTAAAGAACGGTTTTAAATAATAATTTAATTTGATATAAGTTTAGTATAACGAAGTTTGAAATACGTAAGTTTGAAATACATTATGTCTACAACACATAACAGCTATAATTAATAATGGTTACATAGAGTAATAGTCAAATACTTAAAATTCAATGGTTAAAAAGCATTCAGCCCATCGCAGATGTAGCTATAATATAAAACACATCCCTCTATATCATAAGTGACAAAGTTACGATGTTTGTATGTTTGTTACTCAATCATGGCTGAACGGATTCCGATGAAATTTAGTATACAAATAGATTATGACCTGGATTGAGCTTATAAGCTTCTTTTCTATCCTGGTACAACGCGAGCGAAGCCGCAGGCGGCCACTATTATTAATATCAATCATAGCTAGTCATATACGATATATTTTCAATACTATCTTTTAATGACCGCACACACAGCTATGATATACATATATCTATGACGTCACCAAACTATACCTACTGTGATTTACATTATGGTATAGCAAGACATATTACCACAATAGGGATATTGAATTTATTTGAATACGTAAAAACGTATTATACATTGATTTGTAATTTTTTATTTTTTTATGTAATGGCGCGACAAACTGGCTTAAGGCCCACGGCCCACCTGATGGTAAGCGGTTACCGTCGCCTATTGACATCTGTAACACCAGAGGTATTGCCAACGCGTTGCCTGCCGTGAAGGACTCTTTTTACATTTTTTTTGAAGCGGCTCATGTTGTAGTTTAGCGGAAACACCTCAGGAAGGAGCCCATTCCACAATTTGCACGTATGTACGAGATACCCACGTGTCGATGATGTGTGGATGAGCTCCCTTGCGTTGTCGAGATGTGCGAAGATAGAATCTGGAAGCGGGTATAAGATTAAACAGCTCCTCAGAGCATTCCCGATTGTAAAGCCGATAGAACACACAGAGCGAGCCGATGTCTCGGCGCCGGCTCAGCGGCTCTAGTGAACTGAAGAGCTTGGGGACGTTGACGATTCTAACGGCTCTTCTCTGTAGGGAGTCAAAGTGAAGCAGCTGATACTTAGGAGCCCGTGCCATAGATGAGAACAGTATTCCATGTGCGGCCGAACTTGTTCTTTGTAAAGAAGTAAGCGCTGAGTTGGCGTGAAATACTGTTTTGCACGGTTAAGCACACCAAGTTTTTTAGAAGTTAGAGCTGCCTTCACTTCTAATTGACTCCCATATTGCACCTCGTTACAAATTTCGACTCCCAAAATCCCAATGCTCGCAGAAGTGGAAAGAGGAATGCCCTGAAACTGCGGCGCGATGTTAAAAGGAGCTTTTTTTGCGGTAAATGCACACACTTGTGTCTTAGTGGGATTGAAAGTAACCAGATTTTGGATACCCCAATCTGAAACTAACTCTAAGGAGCTTTCCACTTCAGACACAATGATTGACCTAGTCTCATCCACTTCGGCACAAGAGGCGTTTGCGCGGCCAGAGTAGAAGGTATCACCGGTGCTGTCATGATTGTAACGAGCTTACTTCATTAGGTTTTACGTATTAGAAGTTATGACTTAGGTACCTTACTATTATTAATTTAAAATGATCATGTTTTCTGTTTGTTTTAATTAATTTCAATTTATTACATTATTTTATATTATTATTTTTGACCTGTAACTATAATCAGTTATTAATAAAGAAACTATGAACTATGAACTATGAACTATCCGCATAACAATGGAGACCGCTAATTTGTAGCATATCATTGATGTACATAATGAAAAGCGTGGGTACACTGACCCTTGGGGTACGCCAGCGTTGATGGGCATGGAATCAGCAGGATCCATCAACTACGGATTGAATGCTCCGGCCGGATAGAAAACTGGCAACCCAATTGCATAAGCCCTCGGGAAGGCCATATGATGGAAGCTTCGATAAAAGAGCCCAATGCCAAACCCGATCGAACGCCTTTGCTTTGCTATGTATTTTTATTTCAGGCATTTCGACCATTATAAATAAAAAAAGTTTGTATTTATTTATTTTATCTGTTTGGTTTTTAAAATTTATGTATTTTGAGTTTATATATTTTGATACGTACCCTAACTGTATATACGTTTAAAATACCGAAAATCAAAATACCTTAGGGTTCAAATAAATAATTCAATATCCCTATTGAAATACCTAAAAAGTGTCAATTAGATGGCCCCAGCTACAAATTTGAAGTTCGGCATGCATATTTGTTTGAGATTATGGTTTTAGGCATTTCGACCGTTTATTAATATAATAATAATATAATAATATATAATAATCGATAAAATTTATTTATTTTCACCATTAGGTTTTTTAAATTTATGGATTTTGAACGTATGTATTCTAAACGTATGTACTATTTTGAATTTATGCATTTTGATATGTACCCATTTTATCACTTTCATTTTTTCACCTAGGTACTAGAAAATTCGTAAATATTCTACTTATTATGTATATTTTACCCGCATGTAATAATATTTTAGAAAACTTTAAACATTTGAGTATTTTCTCGTGCATTTAGGACGGAACCCTGGATGCGCGGGGTCCAACGCGCACTTTGCTGGTTTTTAGGGTTCCGTACCCAAATGGTAAAACAGGACCCTATTACTAAGGCTCCGCTGTCTGTCTGTCTATCTGTCTGCCCGTCTTTCACCAGGCTGTAACTCATGAACCTTGATAGTTAGACAGTTGAAATTTTCACAGATGATGTATTTCTGTTGCCGCTATAACAGAATATACAAATACTAAAAAACAGAATAAAATAAATATTTAAGGGGGCTCCCATACAAAAAAACGACGACGTTTTTTTGCCGTTTTTATAGATAATCTTACGGAACCCTAAGTGCGCGAGTTCGACGCGCACTTGGCCAGTTTTATTTAATTTGTCGTTTCCACGCACTAATTTAAGTTCGTACATATTTCATTACAGTGGGTTGGTTCTTTTCTTTGGCCAGTCACGCGCCTGAATTAGGTGAGGTCACTCAGATAGAATGACAACGTAACCATTTATTAGTTACAAGCAGCGCCCCACGGTTTCACCGTGTAAGTCTCGATCCCGTGGGAATATCGGGATAAAAATGTGCCTATGTGTTATTCCGGGAGTTCAGTTATTTCCATTCCAAATTTCATGCAAATCCGTCCAGCCGTTTCAGCGTGAAGAAGTAACAAACACACTCACACACACACACACACACAAACTTTCGCATTTATAATATTAGTATGATAGGATAGGATAGGATTTTTATGGTATCAGTTTTTACTCGGTCACTGACTACTCCGCTTGCCTACTCCATACAATGTATATATATTGATATATCTGTATGTATTATTTTATTATGTAAGTGTATATGGTATGTATGTATTTATAGTACATTTTACTTCATATCGATAGTTAATAGGTTTTTTGTATCTCTTGTTTTGTACTTATAGTAGGTAGTTTAAAAATATCCCCGGCAATTCTTTCGAACTTTAATTTTCTCTCCATCCAAAGGTTGTCTGGAAGAAATCGCTTCTAACCGATAAGGCCGCCCATTGTACTTATAATTACGTAGTTAAGTTTATTTCTTTTTTTGTTATATATATTAAGGTGTAAGTACTATAAAGTATTTTCTATTCTATTATATTCTACAAAACAAAGCTTGAGGCTCATAACATTTATTAAATTCAAGACAATTACATTTCTCTAGACAAGACCCTATTAATAATATAGACCTGTGGTTTGTCAGTTTTCTGTTAAATCGTGTATCTAGAATCAAAGTAGCATGGGTTATAAGATTTCTATACAAGTCTTTTAGTTAATATTAAGTATTTTGAAACCATATAATTTTATAAGAGACTGACAAACATAGAAGCAAACTTGTTCGAAAGAGGGCTCAACGACCTTAGCGGTACACTCTTAATTTTTGACACTCAGGCGAAGAAATTCTCCAGTAGAAACAAGTCAGCAACAAGTAGTCACGAATCAATTAAAAACAAAAACTTGGATCACTTCACATACCTATACAAAACACGTTCCTGCCATATATGACTGTTAAACATCAGAAAACTGACACACTCATACTCATAATCACTTATTGTTTATTTTTGGCTTCTAGATAGAGTAAGTATTCTATGGAAAGAGTAAACAATATCCGATAGATGTAGGTTAGCACAAACGTGGTGCCTGGCATGACTCGCCGACAGAACTGCCTGCCTTGCCTGTATGTAATTTATGACGTGTATGTATGTATGTATGTGTGGTGTGTCTGACTGTGACGATGGTGTGGCATGGTGATTCATCCATTTCAACGACATAAAGGCCAGACGCAACCTTATTAACCTTGGTATGTTCTCCTGTAATACAAAATATCTATGTAGGTAATGTATTGTATTAAGTATATCAGTTATCTAGTACCCATAACACAAGCTCTGCTTGACTTGGGGCTAGATAATGTTGTGTGAATTGTCCAGCATTATTTATTTATTTTATTTATTGAATATTTATCTTAGATAATTGATTTTTATATGGTCGAAAATCAGAATGTCTGACATACATCATTCGGTAGAGTAGGTAGGTATAATCTATCTACTTAATCTTCTATCTTCTGTGTATTACTACTTAAGTATAGACAGCATTTTTTTCTAGTATATAGCTGTCTCTCTGTCTGGGTCTTTGAAAAGTCATGACGCCGAATGCTTGACTAAACTTGGTTTATTTATATCATAGAATGTTAATTATATGGTATAAATAAACCAAGTTTAAGTATGTTCTATAGGTAGGTACTTTATGTTATAAAGAATATTTATTATCCCGAAAAACTAAAGGGTTCCTGCAGGATAGGCGATGTTGTACTAATCCGATTCCAAAAAATACTTCGCTTCATTATCGACGTGTGCTAATACTGCGAGGTGGCATCCGTTTATTTCGACTCAACACGTGGTCAACGGTTTATCGGAGCCCCGATTTTGATGGTAGTTATTTGGAATGTGAATGGATGCTGAGTCAAGGTCCGGAGAGGGGAGAAAGGGAGGTTTTTTGTTCCGACACCACACGTGCGAAGCAATTGGCAAAATGCTAGCTTTTCTTTTAGCAGCTTAAATAACGTAAGAATAGTTAGTTTTTATTTTTTTTATTTCATAACTTAAGGATACATTACATAGAGCTTATATAGGTACTTAAGGTTAAAACAACTATTGAGAATTAGGGTAGGCAACTATGAGGTTTAGGAACCTATCCCCGTGCTAGTTTAGAACTGTGTTACGGCGAGGTAAAAAGCAACTATGAGGTTTAGGAACCTATCCCCGTGCTAGTTTAAAACTGTGTTACGGCGAGGTAAAAAGCAACTATGAGGTTTAGGAACCTATCCCCGTGCTAGTTTAAAACTGTGTTACGGCGAGGTAAAAAGCAACTATGAGGTTTAGGAACCTATCCCCGTGCTAGTTTAAAACTGTGTTACGGCGAGGTAAAAAGCAACTATGAGGTTTAGGAACCTATCCCCGTGCTAGTTTAAAACTGTGTTACGGCGAGGTAAAAAGCAACTATGAGGTTTAGGAACCTATCCCCGTGCTAGTTTAAAACTGTGTTACGGCGAGGTAAAAAGCAACTATGAGGTTTAGGAACCTATCCCCGTGCTAGTTTAAAACTGTGTTACGGCGAGGTAAAAAGCAACTATGAGGTTTAGGAACCTATCCCCGTGCTAGTTTAAAACTGTATTACGGCGAGGTAAAAAGCAACTATGAGGTTTAGGAACCTATCCCCGTGCTAGATTAAAACTGTGTTACGGCGAGGTAAAAAGCAACTATGAGGTTTAGGAACCTATCCCCGTGCTAGTTTAAAACTGTGTTACGGCGAGGTAAAAAGCAACTATGAGGTTTAGGAACCTATCCCCGTGCTAGTTTAAAACTGTGTTACGGCGAGGTAAAAAGCAACTATGAGGTTTAGGAACCTATCCCCGTGCTAGATTAAAACTGTGTTACGGCGAGGTAAAAAGCAACTATGAGGTTTAGGAACCTATCCCCGTGCTAGTTTAAAACTGTGTTACGGCGAGGTAAAAAGCAACTATGAGGTTTAGGAACCTATCCCCGTGCTAGTTTAAAACTGTGTTACGGCGAGGTAAAAAGCAATACGCATACGAATAAGTTGACGACCTCTGTGGCGCGGCGGGCGTAGGTTGGCCTGCGACGCAGGAGGTTGCGGGTTCGATCCCGCCTCGAAACAAATATTTGTGCGATCGCAGATATTTGTTCAGGGTGTTCTGAGTATTTTCTATGTATAATAAAAAATATCTATTTATGTAATGTATTGTATTAAGTATATCAGTTATCTAGTACCCATAACACAAGCTCTGCTTATTAGCTTGGGGCTAGATAAAGTTGTGGGAACTGTCAAAAAAAAACGAGATGTTAATAAGGCCATGTTGCTTATTACGGAGGTGAGATGTCAGATGTTACACATCATATGCGACTACTCTAACGCTAGCACGTTTTTTTTGTAGCTACTTTATGTAATTAAGTAGGGCGTGCAGTTACAGATTGGATTATCTGTAGTAGTTTAGTAGTAGTAGAGCTTTTTGTGAAAGAGTTCATCCGGGGAAGTACCACCCATACCTATTTTTACCACAAAGCAGTAGTGCTCGCATTGCTGTGTTCCGGTTTGAAGGGTATGGTTGTCAGTGAAATTACAGGCACATGAGCCTTTTCATCTTTATGTCTCACTCAGGGTGACGGGCGCAGTGCAATGCCACATAGGGTGCGCCCTAGGCGGATGTGACCTATGAGGTAATGCACTGTTCATAGGCAGAGGTTACTGCTTAACATCAGGTGGGCCATCGGTTTGTTCCGTCAATAAAGTAGTATTAAAAAAAAAAAAAAAAAAAAAAAAAAGTCATTCCGAATAGTATAAAAAAATCTCTTCATCAGTATTTAATAGCTTCGTTTATGATATGTAGAGATTTGTGCAAACAATAGGTCCGCTATGTTATCCTAAGTGATCTCTACCAAATTAGCGAGCTAAATCTTTTAATCAATTCTATCAACGGTAGCATGAAGCTATTTACAATTTTCTCCATTTTATAGTGGTTATGGAGATATATTAAAATACCGAATGGCAAGAAAGAAAACAATAGCTGCAAGAAAGTGACAGCGCTTATTGCTCACATGAACCCGGGAAGAGATGAGATATAGATTTCTTCAGCTCTGAAGTAACTGATAAGCGACAAATGATAAAACATCGTTTTGCTTCTAAAGTAGCAAATATAAAACATAAATTATTGAACGGGCGAAGCGAGTTCTCTGAGTCAACTTGGAAGAATCGGCGTTTGTATGTATGTATGTATATTTGTCCGAGCATAACTTACGAACCGTTAATCCGATCTTCATGAAATTTGATTGGGGGGTAGATAGTATTGGTACAATTTGTTGGTAAGGTTATGAGCTATATCGGTCGGGGGGTTGTTGAGATATTGGGGTCCAAGAGGGGTTAAAAAAAAAAAGGGAGAATATCAGATCAAGTGGAGTGTCGTAAGAAAGCCCCGACATTTCTTCGACATTTTAGAACAGTTTATTTTTATTTTTAATTAATGTTGTTTTTAGATATTAGGTTAAATCGAAAATGTAAAAAAACAAAACCTTCCACTACTTCCACTAATACTACACCCGCTACTACGCTGAAATTTGGTATGTTTGTAGCTTTTATGACACAAACACAGGGAAAAGTCTAAAATTAAAAAAAAATACTTGTTCTTTATAAAACAATAACCAGTGTAACATTCAATTGTTGATCCCCCGTTTCTAGGAATTTAAACGACGTTGTTACATGTAGGTCTTACTTTTAAAATAACACGTACCTACGTACGTACCTATATTTTTTCGAAAGAAATAAGGTAAGTAACCTGTACCTAACTCTCGTGTATTCGCGAGGTCTCAGTTCGGGCGAACCACTAGTTATTTCTCACAAAAGACATAATAGGAATCAAACTGGAATATATATCAACTGCAAAGTTATGCTTAAATAGTGCTTATTATAATCTGTGGATGACGCCGCAGTTCATAATATATATTTACGTTATATTATTATCAATGGCTGTTTGTGTTCTTAAAAAGTAAAAATTAATTAAAATAGTGGCGTTAAAAAAATCGCTAACGCAATAAAAATATTACTTTTTACTTTTTAAAGGCTACTTTTTATCCTGGCAAATCTCGAGTGAAGCCCCTAGTAATAAATAAAGGACTAAACTAACAATATGACTCTGGCTTTGAAAGTTACTAAATTAAAATAATAGGTCAAACATGACTCCACCGATCTCACCGGTGATGCTCACTCATACTTATGTAGGTAGAGACAGTAGGTAAAGCTTAATAATACTTGTACTATTCTTTATTCTGTGTTATTAGTAAGAAAGAAAGAAATACGAATATTTATTACGCATTTAGAAAAAAATACATTAAAATTTTTAAAAAAATAGAGCAATATGGGCCACCAGCACTACTCTAGTAGGTATACCTACTTAGTAGGGGAATGCTTAGACGAGCTTTTCGTTCTTAGCCCCGCATCGAGATTTTACGATCGCTCTTCCCGGCCTTGTGACAAAGCTCATCCACGTATATATAATAGTAGATTGTATCATAAGGGAGCAACATAATATTTTTACGGCGAGGGCGCTTTTTTGAATCCAGAGCGAAGTGAGGGATTCTAGAGTAGAATCCCGAGCGTAGCGAGGGATTCTTTAGTAGAATCCTGAACGTAGCGAGGGATTCAAAGTACGTCGCCCGAGCCAAAAATATATGTTGCGCCCGTGTGATACACTCTGCTTTTCATCACCCACTATGAGAAAATAAAAGGCGCCTCATATGTTATTGTAATATTATTATTTAATAAAACTAATGGTTGTTTTTTTGTGTTTTTTTTGTTGTGTTTGTGTTTTTGTGTTTTTTTTGGGTGTTTTTTTGTGTTTTGTGTTTTGTGCTTTTTTGTGTTTTTTTTGTGTTTTGTGTTTTTTGTGTGTATTGTGCTTTTTTGTGTTTTTTTTGTGTTTTGTGTTTTTTTTTGTGTTTTTTTTTTTGTTTTTTGTGTTTTTTTTGTATTGTGTTTTTTGAGTTGTGTTTTTTGTGTGTTTTATGTTATTTGTGTTTTTTTTGTGTTTTTTTTGTGTTTTGTGTTTTTTGTGTTTTGTATTTTTTGTTTTTTTTTTGTGTTTTTGTGTTTTTTTTGTGTTTTGTGTTTTTTGTGTGTTTTGTGTTTTTTTTTGTGTTTTTGTGTTTTGTGTTTTTTTGTGTTTTTTTTGTGTTTTTTTTTTGGGTTTTGGGCCGTCGTACCAGCCAGTATTTATTCAAACAATATTTGCGTTCGAATTATTTGCCGCTGGTTCCAAATTCAATAAGTGCGCCGCAATTATCTTTGCCGCGCACTTTTTGAATTAGGAACTTAATAAGTGCGCCGGAAAACTCATTACTGCCCGCTAAAAGTTTCTCATAGAAAACACCACCGTTGGGTGCACTTAAAGGCGAACCCAGTCGTCCTTTTCGAATAGATGGGATGAAAAGGTACTTTGTGATCCACACATCATACCTACAAACTATGGAATGAGCTTCCATCTGAGGTTTTCCCGCTTCAAGAAAAATCTTCATAAATTCCTTCGGGTAAGCAACGCATCGACAATAGTCCCGGTGTTGCCGGTGTTTATAAGCAACGGTGATCACTTTACATCAGCTGGGCTGTAAACTAGATAGCATGTATAAAAAAAAAGAACGCGGACAATACATTTCTTCGGAACGCTAGAAGATAATATAGGTCGCGCAACAAGTAATGAGCGCTGACCTTCAATCGAAGAAGTCATTTTTTGGGTCTGTACAGGGAATGCGCTAATGTAAACATCTCATTACTCGTTGTGCGACCAATAGGTACATTAAGGCGAGCGAAGCCAGTGCTCTACTATCCGCAGCGTATGCAATTTTGTGGGACACTACGAAAACTATCACACCTATAAGTACATTTAAATCCATAATATATCGATGTTTAAATCCATGCCTAGGAACATAGATAAAATCTTGCAAGCCCTTACAAAGCTGTGCTTTTTGCTAGTTAGGATCACTTTGATGCTGATCGTCGGGAATGTTTTTCCCCATTTTCTTAAATACAGATAAAATTGGCACAGATAAAATAATACTATACTAGTAGTAACGGCTTGAGGTAAGGGCTCCTGCCTTCAGTATAGATTGGTAGAGCCTGGCGTCCTTTGCTATGACGTATTTATTTAGGTGAGTATTAAATTTTAGACAGCTGAAGCGGTGGGTCATCTGCTTGTTCCGTCATTTCATATTGTAGAAAAAAACGATGTAGGTACTATGTAGGTACCTACTATTGTAATAAATAAAATGCACTTTAGTGGGAACTAGGCACAACATAACAACACCCAACAGTCACACACATAGTCCTGATCCCACACTACGATTCCCTGTGTCGTGGGTATCAGAAAGTACGAGTAAGTAGGGGAGCGTGGGGTTGTGGGAGCGGTCGGGAAATGGGAGCTAGTGTTGCCATTTTTATTTTTACGAACCTACCAAATGTGGCCTCATGTCCCACCGAAAACCACTAAAACCATCGGTCTCACAAACCACCAGAAAACCACTAAACGTTGGCGGAACACCATAGACAAAAAAAAAACATAAAACAAATCAAACTTTACCCAGTTCCTATAAAAATAAAGTCCATAATCAAAATTGTTTAAGAAATTGATTAACTAATCAAGGGAATTCCCTAAAACCACCTCCTTAGTTCTGTTGTGCTGCCTACACAACAAAAAAATGTACCCTTATTCAATCATTTATTTATATATTCATATATAACTGAGTATTTTTGTTAAAATTGTACTAGTGGTTGTTGTAGTGCCTTACCACTAACTGAAGCAATCAAAAACACTAGAAAAATCCACTAGCCACTAAATCCAATATTTAGTCGCTAAAAGGGTAGTCTAAACCACCAGAACTAGTGTAAATTCCACTGAGTTGGCAACACTGGGAGCTATGGTGATTGAACGACATGTAGGCATATTTGTGGTATTGTAAACACTCGGCCGCTTCCGCCAACCTTCGAGAAACTTCGCCTGACCGGTACGAGCCGTTAGTGCCATGCGTTCAGTCACGAGGGACGGATGTGTTTTTCGCTCCACGCTTATAAAAAACTGCGGATTGCCAGCGCCAAGGAAAGCATGAAGATTTATTCTTATTTTATTATCTTTATATTCATTACATCCGTAGATTAATCCGCTAACTAGTACAATCTGTTAAATTGCGATTTAAACGAGAGTTAATTTCTTTATATTATAAGTTTTCAAAATGGTAGTAGGCGGGAAAGGATGATTTCTCTTGATTTAATTTAAAAAGTTTTTTTTATTTGTATTACCTTGAATAGTTCGTAGTAACTAACTAAGATCATATTTAAACTATGTTTAGTTTAACTTTTGCGGAAGACTAAATATTATGGCTCCCATTTCCCATATGACTGTGAAATGGGCTCCCATTACCCGCACGTGTCGGGTAGGTAACGGGAGCGACTGACTTTTTTTGTAAAATCGTTGGACTGCAGTTAATTCTAACTATGATTAAAACATACCGAAATAATTGTTCTAAGAGTTCCTAATTCAAAATTATCAGATGATTAATAAATGTGTTTTTATGAAAGTTTTCCCTTATTAGTCTCCCATTACACCGCGCTCCTCTACCAAAACACCCAGACCCGGAACAAATATTTGCAGATCATACAAACATTTTGTCCCGTAGCGGGAATCGAACGCGCAATCTTTTGCATCTCAGCCGGCTACTCTTCCGAAGCGCTACAGAGGTCGACCAAAGTGACAAAAGTGGTTAACCCCGAACTGAGACCTGTGGCACATTTACATCTGGCATTCGGGGTGAGAAAGTGCCACCTCACAATTTCCTTCATAACTCCTTTATTAATTGGAATGGCACAATGACACCTAGCTGAAGTCGAAAAGGATGAAATATGGGTCCATACAAAAATGAAACCATGAATGATGGCATGAAAAAAAATCGCGAAAAAAATTGTAGAAATTTTGTAATAGAATTCCACCAATTCTGAAAATCGAAACAAGCCCAATTTTGAAATACGAGAAATTGATTGGGTTTTTATACGATCTGGCTCCGATCAGTTTTTTGTAATGCCGTGGCATTATAAACGCTGAAACGAGACAAAAATCGTAATTGTAGTAGGATTCTAGCTGACTACTATAGCAACACTAATATTTTGACCGTGACACATTTTCACCTGCGAAGTTTCACCATTTTGTTAGAAATCCCGTGATTTAGTCAAAACTAAACATTCTCTTTATGAGTTAGGTATATTCATTCACTTAACAATAAATAATACAATAAGCCTAACATACCTTTATTGCGACAACTTTTGTAGATATATCTGACCAACTAAAAGTTTACACCCAATCTCTAATTCAAAGAGCCGCGCCGAAAACTTCCATCCCACCCACAGAATGACACGAAATATTGCCAGGTGACTGTTTTGCGAAACGGACTAAAATTGTAAAATTTATCTTAGAATTGGTAAGTAATATGAAAAAAAGGCTAAGGTGAAAGTTAAACAATAAATCGATAAAAATCTTGGTCATGACCCCCATTGCACATTGTCACTTGACCTGTCACATAGTCACCCCGAACTACGGTAGGTATTATTACTGAGGTGGAGAAAAAGCTGGTGTGTTTTGATCACAGAACACCACTCATACTCTCTAGCGAGGGGTTTTGGTACCTACTGGCCGGGAATATATATTTCATTTATTTATTCAATCAACAGGGATCATTGGGTTGGTAAAATACATTGTCTATCTACACTATGGTTAGTTAGAATAATTACAATTGAATACTACAAACTAACTAACATTGAAAAATATGACATCATCATCTGGACTTATCAAATCATTTAATTATTTAAACAACAACACAGGTTAAATTTAATAAAAACAAATTACAAAAAATTAAAAATGTCTATACTTACATGACATGTCACAAAATTATTAAAATTAAAATTTAAAATTAAATGTCATATCTAAGTCACCTCGTGGACTCTTCCCGCATTTTCGAAAAGAGACGTTGTCTACTTTTATTTTATTTTACTAAAACATGACTCGACTGTGACTTTGACGACTTGGAAGGAGTGTAACGTTGCAATATATATTATAAAATACAGATACTTGAAAATGGCAAATGCACAAGCCGTGCGGCGCCAATTATAAAGAAAAAAAAAAGTAGGTATTCCATTTTTTTTCTATAATGTTGAAATAAAGCTTTGGTAAATTTGGTATATACCTTTTTGAAGCGTTTCAAGACATTTAGCAATCATTTCTCTAGCTTAACATTTTTGAATGTAACCCAACATTTCAGATCGAGCTTGCACCTTTGCGTAAAATCAGAGAACGCGTGGAGAGGTGTCCATTTGTTTACTTAAAGTTATTGTCATTAGTGAGGGCATGCATCATAGTGCAGTGGTACCTACATGTATACGCAGTCAAACCTATTTGCGAATATGCTCAGAATACCATTGGAGCTGGCCCGGACCCTGCGCACCAGAGATGTTCCCCGCTTGCGCATGATGCTGTAGAAACAGTCCACGCGACCCTCAGCAAACATCCCCGAAGCGCTACAGAACCGAGGCAGCTCCATTAGCACTCTGAACGCATTATTGTACTGCACACGTGGCGCTGTACTGTCTTCGCGTATGATTCACCCACAGGCTGCATGTGTAAAAACTCGAACAGTAAGCCTTAAAAAGCGTTGTTTTTATCTCTTTAGAGCAGCGTGCGAACCGGCGCGCGGGCTATCATGTTCGCTCTTACAGACAGCGCCCTCCGTTCCCTCTCAATGTCAACATCGTCCTTCAAGTCAGAGGTCAGAAAATGTCCCGGGTATTTAACTTCACTGACTCTTTTTACAGGTGCTCCATATAATTTTATGGGTGGTATAGAGGACACTGGACAACTTCCTTTGGCTTGAATATGAGCATCAGCACCAGTGATGCCGTTTTATATTTCGAGAAAATGCTGAAACTTGGTTCAGATAATGCTAAAAAAATGCTTAATAACTTTTAAAAATGCTAAATAAAAAGCGAAAACCCAAATTTTACACTCAACAAGCTAACTGTACCTTCAGTTTCATCAGCGTGGGCACAATCTTCCAGGATTACATTAGCCTCGTTCGTAATACGTTCAGCCGTTTCAGCGTAGCATACATAAATATACACAATCTGTCACTTTATAATGTTAGTAGGAAAGGCAGGTTTTTTTAAAACTAATTTACATACATACATACATAGACACACGCCTTTTTGCCCGAAGGGGGGTAGGCAGAGCCTCAATGGGCCTCTTTTCACAGTGGGTTGCACCATCGTGGAATAGACGTGACAAGTGGTGAGCTCATCGCCGCCATTGCTTTCCACGACTGACTCGGCTAACTTGGTTTAGGTGTCTTTTCCATTTTAAACCCCCTACATCAATGTAGTAGGTTACCCCTGGACATGATACATCCGTTATAATTCCTAAAATCCAAGGTTTATGGCCCTTTCGGTAGTCTCTAACCATAACTTTCTGTCCTAATTCTAATGTTGGTGTATTTCTGCTACCTTTATAATACTTTTTTGCTTTTTCTTGCATTTCATATGCTTTATCCGCTATTGGTGGCGGCCTAAGTAATGTGAATCGATTTCTAAGCTCTCTACCCAGCATTAACCGGGCCGGTGTTACACCGGTAGTACTATGGGGTAAATTTCTGTAATCAAACAAAAATAGGTTAACGGCTGAACTGAGTGGATTACCGCTTTCCTTTATTTTAGTTACATGTGCTTTAAAAGTTTCCACAAATCGCTCAATTGCCCCATTCGTTGCTGCGTGGTACGGCGGCGAAAAAGTATGTTTTATATTTGTTAGTTGACAAAAATTCGCAAATTCTGTGCTAGTGAAGGTCGGCCCGTTATCTGTTACCAAGTGGACTGGAAAACCAAAGCTGGAAAATAATTTCTTGAAAATTTCGATTGTACGAGTTGCCCCAATAGTGGTCATTTCAAAAGCCTCAGGCCACTTTGAATAGCTGTCTACAATCACCAAGAACATTTTATTATTATATGGCCCTAAAAAATCTGCATGAAGTCTGTACCATGTGGACGGCGGTACAGGCCATGGGTTAAGTTTTGATTTTGGTGGATTTTTATTATTTTTGAGACAGATAACACATTTTTTTGGAACATTTTCTATTTCTGAATCTAACCCTGGCCACCAAAAATATGATCGTGCTACTTGCTTCATGCGCACCATGCCAAAATGACTTTTGTGTAGCTCTGAGAGAATTGATTCACGTAATACCATAGGAATTACAATTCTATAACCCCAAAATAAACATCCTCTGTCGGTGCTGATTTCATCCCTTCTGTTGTAAAAAATTTGAAGTTCCTTATCAATTAATTTCTTAACTGGCCAACCATCTAGAACATGTCTAATAGTTTTTGATAAAATCAAATCTTTTTTTGTTTCACTTTGAATAGTTTTCCAGTCCAACTTATGTAGTTTTGAATCGTTTATATGGTAGGTGTTACTTACATCCGCACTTAAACAAATAGAATGTAACTGCATATTTTCTGTTGTTTCATTGATTAATGCCCGAGATAAGAAATCAGCTGGGTTAGATGTGGTGCTGATGTGCCTAATTTTATAGTTAAATGCTGACAGAAAAATCGCATAATGTTGTAGCCTTTTGGCTGCCATTTTTGGAATACCTTTGGTGGGTCCAAATATTCTAACTAACGCAGCATTGTCTGTTTCTAGCTCAAAATATCGTCCATAAGTATAGTTATAAAATTTGGTCACTCCAAAGATAATTGCCATGGCTTCTTTATCAATTGTGGAATACTTGATTTCTACAGAGTTTAATTTTTTACTTGCGTATGCAATCGGTCTGACAGTACCATCATAATCTCGGTTTGATAATACAACCCCTAGGGCAGTTTGTGATGAGTCACATGACAAAATTAATGGTAAGTTTGGGTCAAAGTGTCTTAAATTGTTAACTGAAGACAATTTCACCACTATATGATATTATTAAGAAGAATAAATTTGAATGGACCCCAGATTGTAACAAAGCTTTTGACTTAATCAAACAGGAGTTATGGTATTACTTAAATATTCTTAACTAATTTGATTACATAATTTTAGTCTTCTACTGACTGATCACATGTACGAATTTGGTTTAGGTGTCTTTTCCATTTTAAACCCCCTACATCAATGTAGTAGGTTACCCCTGGAATTATAACGGATGTATCATGTCCAGGGGTAACCTACTACATTGATGTAGGGGGTTTAAAATGGAAAAGACACCTAAACCAAATTCGTACATGTGATCAGTCAGTAGAAGACTAAAATTATGTAATCAAATTAGTTAAGAATATTTAAGTAATACCATAACTCCTGTTTGATTAAGTCAAAAGCTTTGTTACAATCTGGGGTCCATTCAAATTTATTCTTCTTAATAATATCATATAGTGGTGCTATCGTACTAGCCATGTTTTTTAGGAACCGATTGTAATAATTAATTTTTCCCAAGAAGGACCTTAATAATGTCATACTTGTAGGGGCTTTAGTATTTAACAATGGTTCAACATTCGATTTTACAATGCTAATATCATTTTTAGTGACTCTAAAACCAAACACATCTATACTTTTCTTGAAGAATTTACACTTTTCAATTTTTAATTTAAATTGACATTCTTGTAGTTTTGATAGGACCTTACACAGGGTGTTCAGCATGTCATTAACATCATTTCCTGCCATATAAATATTGTCAATGAATACGGTTGTGTTTGGTATGTTAGCCAGCTTTTTACACATTAACCGCTGGAAGGAACCTGGACCTGTGCTCACACCATACGGTAAGTATTGATAACGGTATGTACCTACTTCCGTTACTATAGTTGTGAGCTCCTGAGACTCAGGGCTTAAAGGTGCCTGCAAGTATGCCTCTTTTAAATCAAGCTCGCAGAAGTATTCTCCATTTTTGAGTGTGTTGAAAATTTCATCGATGTGGGGTAATGGAAAATGGTCAATCTCCAAATGAGGATTCAAGGTAACCTTGTAATCACCGCACAGCCTTACAGATCCATCCGCTTTCAAAACAGGAACCACTGGAGTACCCCACTGATTGTATTCCACCGGTGTTATCCTACCATTCTGTAGTAAACGTGAAATTTCAAGCTTTACCTTGTCTTTCAATGCGAATGGTACCCGTCGTGGTGTAAGGCATTTGGGCTTTGCATCCGGTTTTAACTGTAGCGTGATAGCTTCACCTTTGAAATTACCCCACCCCGGGCTGAATACTTCTGCGAACTTCTCTTTGATTAGATTTTCTGCTTCTGAAACATTTTTTATATCACATGAGTAAGATTCTGAATGTTTAGTCATAGAATTAGTTTCTATAAATGTTGGAGGCCACAGGTTAAATGCTTTTAACCAGTCACGGCCTATTATTCGTGGTACATCATCATGGGCCACAAAAACATCCAACTTTCTCACTAGGTTTTTATATTTTACTGTTAGGTTTTCCAACATGCCAACTGGCTTTGAGATGGTTTGGTCAAAGTTTTTAAATCTAACATTGGAATCCTTAATTTCAGACTGGTTAAATAGACTGACTTTGTCTTTTAACGGAATTACTGTTACCTCCGAACCAGTATCTAACTGAAAATCTAAATATGTTCCTGCAACCTTTATAGCAATATAATGCGGAGGTATCTTACTTACATTAACAGAGTATGTCTCATACTCATTGAATAATTGCTCCACTGAAGTTTCAACGTCATCCTCTGTGTCTGACTTGATTTTTTGATCACTTTCCTCGAGTGAGTATACTCTTCGAGGATTCTTCGAACAAACTTTAAAAAGGTGTCCTTGTTGCCCGCACTCCGAACAGAACTTCTTGATCAATCTGCATTCAGACTTTATATGACCATTGTTACCACAGCAAAAGCATCTTACTTCTTTGTCTTTTACTTGTTGGTTCTTCTTTGATTTCAATTTATTAAATTTATTCTGCTTTTGCTTTGAATTTTGCTCATAATGAAACATCTCTGATACCTCCGTTTCCTTTTTACTGGTAGTATGCACTAAGGCTGTTTCCACTGTCCGTGCCAGCATCACCGTTTGGTCTAAACTCAGATCAGAATTACTTTTTAACAATTCAAACTTTATCAATCTTGAATGCACTCCGTCAATAAACTTTTCTTTTATCTGGTCGTTCATGTCTTTGAAATTGCACACTCCAGCTAATTTTTTTAATGCCAATAAATATTCTTCAACGCTTTCTGTTGGCAATTGATTTCGACTGCGAAATGTGGCTCTATCTAGAATTGATGACTGCTTCTTCATATATTTTTTACTTAATGTTGTACATAATTCATCATATGACTGATCTATTGGTTTCGAAGGCGCACACAAACACGTCAATGTCTCGAAAACTTTTGGTGTAATTTTTGTGAGCAGCAATGGTACCTTTTTTGTATCAGGAACTTCATTTAACGTAATGATGCATCGTAGTTGTTGTTCAAACGATTCCCAACATTCACCATTGAATGCCTGTAGATCATAATTATTTGACATGTTTGTCTTTGTTTGTTGAGACGAATTGGCTGAGGCGGCGGCGTCTGCTTTCAATTGTTCTTTCCAGTGGGTGCTGAAAATCTTCCGTAATTCATCAACTGTTTCGTTTCGAGTAGTAAATCCGTACTCTGATAGCTGCTCTTCCAATTGGGATTTGTTTAATTTGTAAATCCAAGAAGACATTTATTTATTTTCCGTGACGTGACAGTTGAGTTGTATATTGAAGTAAGAAAAAAAATGGTTGCCGTTGAACCGTGGATGGGACGCGGCCGGCGCGCGGAGGCACACGATTTGTTAGCACACAACTTTAAAAAAATCGGTCGCGTTTTGAGAAATCGATCCTTTGGAGCTCGTCGCCAAACTGTTGTGTACCGGAATAAATATTCTATTAAATTAAAGATTGTAATTTATAACAGCACTTTATTATATTTTTGCATGGCCGTTCCCCGTGAGTGAGAGAGCGAGACAGCGAGAGAGCGAGCAGTACAGAGCCTGTAACGTTCCGATATCACAGCTTTCTTCCAGTAATAACACATTCCATAATAAGCTAGCAGCCAGGACAAATCTTATACCAGCGAATCTTATCAGCAAGTCCGGGTAATCCATTAGTCGGCTTTTACGACATCCACGGGAGGAGACGGAGGGGTCTATTCTTAGGCCGGACACACTAATTTACTCCTCAGAATCAAACAATTTTGTAAATGTAAATTATCATCGTCATGCTCGTCTGGTTGTGGTCTCTACATTTGGAACACAAAATATTGTCACTGGTCACCTTCAGAACTTCTTTTCTGAAGAAAAGGTCCATAAAATGCCAAAAACATGCAATATGCTAATTGCAATTTTTCCATGCTAAATGATCAAGAAATATGATAGATTTAGCACTAAAAATGCCAAAACGGCAACACTGTCAGCAGCACACTTTTTTAATGGCTTCTAAGGAATACTCCAAATAATACGTCAATGTCACGATTGATGGAAGATGTCAAACTGACTCTGCCTCTGTCGGTCCAATCAGTCAGTCAAGTCAAGCAAGCAAACTTTGTGTCAAACAAACCAAAACCCACCCAAGCTGCGTTTACTTTACGCGAAAATAAACTAAAAATACAAGGAAAATGGCTGAAAAGCCGCCCGAGGAGGGCTACATATCAGTGGTAGACGAAGAGCCAGAGATATTTGAACTTCTGAAATGGGATAACTCACACACGCAGAAGCAGCAGGAGATACAGCCCGTGGAGAAAGCTCCAAGTCCAGACAAAAGAGTTTGCAAACCGCAAGAATCCGATCCTTTCGATTTGAGTGAACCTTCTTTTATCGAGACTTACCGGCTGACGAAGGATTTGGCGCGAAACCTTTGTGAAGAGTTGAAACCGGTGATGCCCACTTCGACCAAATCTATCGAGTTTTCTGTGGAAAGTAAAGTAAGTTACCTATGTGTTTGTATTATACATTCCATATTCAACAATATGGGATGGAGGCCATTGATTAGCCTGACAAAACCAAAACCTTTATTTGAATTTTTGGCTTGTAGTGTTGTACAAATACTCGAAACTGCAGGATAAATAACAATTATCTGCTATCTATAAAAAAAGATATAGGCAGGTAAGTACCTAATATCATCAAAATAACAGTTGTGCGACTGACCGAGTCACTGACTCAGTGACTGATCAGTGCACAGCCTAAACCATAAATCCTAGAGATCTGAAATTTACAAGGATATTTTTTATTAATTATTTTTTACTTAAGTATATCAGTTATCTAGTACCCATAACACAAGCTTTGCTTAGCTTGGGGCTAGATAATGTTGTGTGAACAGCCCAGCATTATTTATTATTTATTTATATTTACTTCCAGGTGTTAGCAACCCTATCATTCTACGCAACAGGCAAGTTCCAGAAGACCATTGGTGGTAAAACCGACCCAAACCTAACACAGTACTTTGTGTCTGTGGCTGTGATGCAAGTCACTGAGGCCATGAACCATCCGAGCATCGTGAAGAAGTACATCCATTTCCCACATCTTAGGGAGGAGAGGGAGATTGTCAAGGCTAAGTTAGTACTTTCACCATAGGTCACTAGGCCTTTCCAGTGCCACTATTCCTCAAGCTGGTCTTTGACCTAGCACAGGGTGCAAGGAAGAACCGGTAATACATAGTTGACCGAGTGAGTGAAGCGTCACGGCTTCAAGTTAAATTTGCATTCCTCTGTCAGTTTGTTGGTACTCATTTACAGGTTGTATTTTACAACCGATCTGGACGAAACTTTGTATACAGGTTTTAAAACTCGTCGGTGATTTTTGATTGGTATTTATTTTGGTATTTCTCCCAAGAACAACAATGCAAGAAAACAAAAAACATGAAGCAATTTTTCAGTTTGATAAAAGCTTGGTATGTAGTTGCATTAGGGGATGTTGTTAGTATCATATCAGGCATTCATTTGTCTGATGGGTCTGCTTAGCTATGACCTATGACGTGACCTATGAGTTAATGCACTGTTCATAGGCAGAGGGTACCACTTAAAATCAGGTGGGCCATCTGCTTGTTCGGTCCACTAAAGTGGTACAAAAAAAAAGTGCGGTCCGCTTAAATGTACGTACCTAAACAAAGCCAGGTGCTCCCAGTGTTCCAATGGTGAATAAATGATATAACTTTTGAAACGATCATTGCTATGCACATTCTTTTCACTGAAGTGTTCTCCCGTGAATGAATGAATGTATGAATGAAAATACTTAATTACACACCTTACAAACTACTTAAAATAAACACACAACAATTAAATAAAAACTAAATGTACAATGGGCGGTCTTATCGCTAAGAAGCGATCTCGATCGCCCGTGATCATGGCGCATGCAACTGTGCCGAAATATCGGGAACAATCAAAATTTAAAAATCATGGTATATATCCTGATCCTAGTGAAAAGTATAATAAATGATTATGATTATGACTATGGCTGCTGGACATAGGCCTCCACAGAATGCCACGACGAACGCTCTGCCTGCACCTAGCGACTTTAAAATGTCGTCGGTCCATGGAGAAGGACCGTCGCGCTTCCAAATAATGCGTCGCTCGGTTCGTGGTCGCTATGTGATACCTTTTATCCCAGTTGTTGTTAACAAAACTACTTACAACTTATAAAGAACCATATCCTCATCAACCTCTGTGGCGCGGCGGGCGAAGGTTCGTCTGCGACGCAGGAGGTTGCGGGTTCGATTCCCGCCTCGGAACAAATATTTGTTCAGGGTGTTCTGGGTATGTTCTGTGTACCTATAATACAAAATATCTATGTAATGTATTGTATAAAGGACAAAAATCTCCATTCCTCTGTTACTTGGCATTAGCCAGTAATAGATGAATGGAAATAAGTATAAATAAACCCACCAGAATATTAAGTATATCAGTTATCTAGTATCCATAACACAAGCTCTGCTTAGATTGGGGCTAGATAATGTTGGAACTGTCTAGCATTATTTATTGTTATTTGATTTTATATAGCATATAAAGAACTTATAGCGCCCATGTATCTTTAACTTTATTTACTGGGCATTGAGTAGGTATTAAAACAATTAATATTGTATGTTTCAGGTTCTACATGAAGTACGGTATACCCAATGTGATAGGGTGTGTGGAGTGCACGCACGTGCCTATAGCCAGGCCGGAGGAAAACGCCAAGATACACTTCAACAAGTCATACCATTCCAAGAAAGTGCAAATTGTAAGTATTTTTTAACTCACTAATAGCACAGAGTAATATTAGTATTATGTACGTATACGTACAGAACGGCCAATCTCCGCCCCTCGCGATCCGCTTCCCCGCAGCCCGCCCCGCAGATCTGTGGTTGAATATTGTCGCCGTGTGCCAAGTACGCGCGCACTTGGTGCAAAAGCAAAAAAATTATAATGATTTTTACATGTTTCCAGCTGATGAAAACAGGTACAAATTTATACTAACTACTCTTTAATGATAACAATAAAATAAACAAATAAATAATAAAATAAAAAAAGTAAGTAATAATGTAAACAAACCTTGGATCACTGAAACCTAAAAAGGTTTTTTTCTAACATTGATAAAATTATAATAATCACATAGTCTTGTAGTTCTTAGATTGAGCTAGTTTGTTTTATTTCGTGCTGTTACGCCACCCGGAGATTATAGGTTTTAAAAAAAAAGGCGTTTTAAGGTGAATACGTTTATTCACCGAACAAAATGATAAGGAACTTAAAATATGATAAACTTAATGAAATTCGGTAAAGACAAGTGTCGCGCTCGGATGTTGGTACTGAACTGAAATGCAGGTGGGCTGGTTCTCGTGGGAATCGAGGAACAGCTTATAATGCATTTTCGTAAGGTAGAAATTAAAGTGATTATTAGACAAAATTATCAGCAGAGCTACTATCATCTAGGGGTTATAACAACCCCCCCGATAAGATGAAACTTACACGGTTTAAGAAAATCGTGAAGTTTCAGGAAGAACGAAGACGTGGAAGCGGAATAGCGTCGTCATTATTATCGCCGTTATCGTTTTGATTATCAGGAGTCGAGGGAATAGTAAAAACGTGTTTACCGAATTTCTTTCTTAAAAGATACAAACATATAAGAAACATTAAAATAAGGGTACAAATCGTTACGATAGGATAACTAGAATTATATTCCAATAGATCCTCTGGCTCATCTAATATTTTATCAATTTTAGGGATGAGTTCATTTGACATTAAATCGAAGTTATTTAATTTTTCTAGATTTATATTTGTCAGTTTAACAGGAGCAATATTGGAATATCTTGACAAAAATATTTTAGTATTACAGCAAGAATTGTTTATTAGATTAAAATCTGATTTCACTTCATTCACATAAATTTCAGTTACAGTGGAACTAATCATTTCTGTATTCTTACAAACAGCTATGCAGTTGTTAGGCAGGTTTAATATGCCAGTACCAATGATATTATTTTCCGTGGTAACAGCACCACATTCTACAGTTAACTTTGTAATTTCAGATTGAACGAAAATATAGCGATTGTTTTCTAATTTTTGCCAAATATCAAGATCGCCATGTATAATTCTTGGTATGCATGATTCTGGTAATTTATTATTTAATACTTTCAGCATGAGGCTCACTTCACAAATGGAGTTGCTAGCCGTAGAGTATTCATTTTGTTTTTTACAAATGTACAAATTGTTTGGTATGATATTACATGAGCTAAGAGAGTCGATTAACACATAGGTAAACCTGTCTTTGCTTACGCAAATATATTTATTAGAAGGAATCAATAGCGTAAATAGCTTAGTGTTTTCAACGGAATGTGGAACAGGCACAGGAATGCTTTTATAAAGGTTATACATTTTATGATGTAAAAGTGGAATTTTCGTAACGAAAACAATTTTGTTATCTTTATAGTAAACACTTAATCTACTTATGTCTAGGATTACATGAATATTATCTAAATCTAAAGTAACAGGAATCTCCTGAGATTGAGATAGATGCCGAACATTTTCTACAAGCTCAGTAAATAGCTGTTTTGGGGTAAGTACCGATGAATGTAAAACATGACTTTTTGCAAACATTATTGCATTTTGTAAGTCTTCAGTTTTAAAGGAAAGTGTGAACAAGCTAGATGATAAAATATTACATATTTGGTTTATTTTTGACATGAATAATGTTCTATCAGTTAATACACTTAGGTTTTGATATCGCATAGAAATAGCTTCGACAGCGTCATTTAAACGAGCTTCATTTATCGAGACTGATGTTATTGTTTCATTATAGTTTTCTAAAGCAGTTTTAGTTAGTAATATATTATCTTTTAATAAAGATGCCACATTTTTATTCCTAGTATAAAGGGTTTGAACGGCACTGTCATATTTTAATGCATCATTTTCATCCATTGTGCCAAAAACCTGTTTCAAAATACTACCTCCACCAGCTATCCAAGCAGAGCGGGTTGACCTCAAGGGTACTAAGTGAGATATAGCTGCATAATCTTTTATTAAGTCATTCAATCGTGACGTAAGAGGTTCAAGGATGTTATGACACTCCGCGTCATCGATATTATTCAATTGTTGGCATAAAAATCTAGTTGTTCCTAGAACACTGTTGATGTTATCTATGTGTGGTTTTATGTATGATATATCGACGGGAGCAAGAACGTGTAGGTAATCATTGTAGAATTTTATACGACCTATGGGGTCAAAGTACATGCCTGGGCTCTCGGTCACCGGCTCGATAAGCGTTTTCTGAGCACTACTATTCAGTGCGCCGATTCTGTAATAAGAATATAATATACTAGTTATATGTACTCTAACATAATAATCTATAGTAATGTATTTAGAAATATATTTTTCTTAAATTCTACGTAAACTATAATTAGGGCACTTCTGCCAGTTTAACCGACGGTTGATTAAAACTTATAGAGTGTTTGAAAGGGCCTTTCCATATTAGGGATAAGGCTTTTCTTAGCCTTAAATGATTTTTAATGAAAACAAAGCCTCCTACTCTGTATTTCTTTGCTTCCGATTTTTGATCGTAGTACTATGTATGTTTGTATTGCAGGCTAACATAGCTGTATAGACGTGCAAGTTATCTACATTGGAGCGCGATTTGTTTTTCTAAGCGCTTTATTAGTTTGACAGGGTAAGCACTTTTTGACGTATGCTTCTACGTCACTGCGCATGTTTTTCCAATAGAATTTTTCTTTAATTATTTTGAGCATGCGAGTTTTTCCGAGATGACCGGCTTTTGGATTAACGTGATTTTCTTGCAGTATTTTCTGGATCTCCGTGAGTGAAGGATATATTATAGAATTTTTGTATACATGAATGTTTATACCCGTATTTTTAAACAAATACATAAGCATATTATATATTTTCATGAGTTGATGGATATCAAAAGGGTTTTTGAAGTCTGTTATTGCAATATCTGTGACAGTGTATTTTGCGAGGATAAGCTCGTTTCTGAGATGCTTTACGCTTTTGTAGATATCCTCATAGTCCGATTTGTCAAAATGGTGGACCTTGACAAATAGAAAGTGGTATTTTTTGTTGTCATGACTGAATGATATAGATGAGTTCAAAGTCCGTTCTTTATGAATAATGTCCGAGGTGTCAGTTATGTTGTCGAGAACATTTTGTATGACAGGGTTTGATTCATCGAGGTCAATAGATGTAGGTATGACTATAGTTTTATGCGTAGTCTTAAGTATGTCCATGTTATGTTCTTGTATGGTAACATTTGATGAAAAGTTTGGTTCATTAATAGTTTTCAGAAATTTAGAATAGGAGTCATCAATTTTTAAGCTATCTAAGGGGTTAGGATTTTGTGTCACTGAAGAGTTTTCAGTATTAGGGTGAACTAATATTGTTTCAGGTACTACGGGGATCTGTAGTGCACTGGGAACATGGACTGTGTCGTTTTTGACCGACATTTGTCCCGCACGACACGTTGACGGGACATCTACTCGTTTAAATCATTTTCAATGAGCTCCTCAGAGTCATCATCAGGAAGTTCTTCCGGAAGTTCATTTTCTTCATCAACGTGATTTACACGAAGGGCACCGGAAGGGAACCTTGGGTCTTGATTAGCCGGGGAAAACGGCTGAGATGTGTTGCCGTGTTTGCGATTGTTTTGTTCGCGAATCTCACATTTTTCCAAAACGTGTCCACTCTTTTTACAATAACGGCAAAAAGGGGACGGTTTAGCGTTATTGGATGTTTGTGCAGTAGAATGGGTATTCGCCTTTGGATTGGTTGATTTTACATGTTTGTATAGGATTTGTTGTATTTTTTCTTCCGAAACAGCGAGGTTAATAGCTTGATTGAGACTTGAGGGATCTTTGCATCTCACAATGTTTGATATACGCGGAAGTAAACCTATAGTAAAGGTATGGAGGGCAAGGTCTTCCATACCGGCAATACGACCAATCAGTTCTGATTTCTTGTATTTTGAATTATTTATCTCGGTCATTAATTGTGAGAGACAACTCTCCAGTCTTAACGCAAATTGGTTGACAGTTTCAGCATTTCCTTGTTTACACTCTTGTAAGTCACTTAGAAGGTGAGCAGTGTGCTTCCTCTCTCCAAATTGATTTTTCAAAAATTCTTTTAAACTTGTCCAACTATCAAATTCCTTAATAGAGCACGCGATTTCGGCTTTTCCTTCTAATTGACTCAGGATGTATTTGAAAAGAAATTCTTCTTGATCGTCAGAAGCCAAGGATATGGCATTGTTGCAATTATTTATGAAAGCGTTTAGCTTTTCTCTCGACCCATCGAAAGGTTTTACGAATTTTGTCAAAAAACTTAAGCTTAAGGCTTGATCTGCTGCAGGTTTTGCCATTTTATCGGAAAATAAAGCAAAAGCAACCTATTAATTGTACACGTGAAGATAAGCCTTAATTCTTACTCGATAGTAGGTAACTTTACACCAAGTAGGTCAGGGGCACGGATGATAACGATACAATTAAATGCTAGGTTGCAAATATGCAAATGAGAAGTTAAAATAGAATCGAATTAGATTAGTTACAATGTTGTTTAAATTATTATGTAATTAAAATTAAATTGTCCGAGTTCATAAGATTAAACACTGCACTGATTTTTCACAATAATTCTATTTTTGGAAATGTTTGGATTTAGGGGTCACGATTATGTGAACGGGAAAGGGTTCACGAATTAGGGATGAAGAATTAAAAGTATGATCGCGATTATGGGAACACGAATTAGGGGTTCACGAGTTAGGGATCACAACTTAAAGGTAGGTTTAGGAATTACGATTATGTGAACACGAATTGGGGTTCACGAATAAGGGATGAAGAATTAAAAGAAGGATCACGATTATGGGAACACGAATTAGGGGTTCACGAATTAGGGATCACAACTTAAAGGTAGGATTTAGAGATCACGATTATGCGAACACGAATTAGGGGTTCACGAATTAGGGGTTCACGAATTAGGGATCATGGAAAAGTAGGATCACGATTATGGGAACACGAATTAGGGGTTCACGAATTAGGGATCACAACTTTGAAGAAAGGTCTAGGGATCACGATTATGCGAACACGAATTGGGGGTTCACGAATTAGGGATCACTATTCACTTTCTTTGCTTTTACTAGCAGGCACTGTAAACACTTACAGGATAGGCAGGATACTCAGGATCAGATACATCGCGTATCTCCGAAGTAGACTCGATGTAGCTCAGACGACGACACCAGGGCACCCTCCAAGAGGTGCGGAGACTCGAAAGCCTCCGATGTCACGCAGCTGCCAGGGCTCGGCCAATGCCAAGCCAAGTGGATGATGGATGGAATGAGTTCAGCACCGGATTCCCGAACCAGGGAATATAGGATTGAAGACGCTTCACTTTCAGGTTTTTTTTTTCACTAAGTTATCTTTTTAGGATAGAGGCGATCCCGAGACGATTACGGAAGTTTCCCGGGATCCCACCGCTGCCACCAGAATGTTACGCCACCCGGAGATTATAGGTTTTTAAAAAAAAGGCGTTTTAAGGTGAATACGTTTATTCACCGAACAAAATGATAAGGAACTTAAAATATGATAAACTTAATGAAATTCGGTAATGACAAGTGTCGCGCTCGGATGTTGGTACTGAACTGAAATGCAGGTGGGCTGGTTCTCGTGGGAATCGAGGAACAGCTTATAATGCATTTTCGTAAGGTAGAAATTAAAGTGATTATTAGACAAAATTATCAGCAGAGCTACTATCATCTAGGGGTTATAACAGTGCGTTGACGCTAGTCGCTAGTAAGGGCTCTTTCTCGCACAATATAACTTGCACAAACATTTGGCGCGTATACGAACGTAACCTATTTAAATGTTGGAGTACATAGTAGGTAAAGGGTACAAGGTTATAGTAGGGTGTGCTATTGGTTAGGTACATACATCATCATAAGCCTGAATACAGAAATCCACCGCCTTCCTTGGCCTTTATTACGTTGGAACTTTACTGTGTCTGGATTGGTTTGACTTTGACTTTGGTCATGCCGCTAAACTTGACCAATCCAGACGTAGTAGTTGGTTTGAACGTTCAATGTTTGAGCTTTGGTAAATACATTCAGAATTAGCGTCATTGGGGCCCTGCTTTTCTACATCTACAACACCCTCAGGGACACTAGAACAGTGGATAAGTTCCTGGAGTCCTGATTTTGTCTTGGCTTCATTTGTGGCTGAGCAGTGTGTCACAAGCTCCACTTTCTTTTCATATTTTGTTAAAGCCAAAGGGGCATTTTAAGGCTATGGTGGTTTAGCCAGTGACTAAGATCAGGCGGGGGTTGGCCTGGAAAAAGGGCCTAAAGAACAGGATTCAGTACACCTTGCAAAGGTGATAATCTCTCCAAATATTTCGTTCTAGAACATGTCAGTTTTCTCACAATTTGTTTAACGCATGACACATTCGCCTGACTACCGACACATCTTTTTTTACGCAATACTTCAAGGTTAAAAAAGTATAGTATTATTTTATCTGTGTGTGTAAGATAACCTTTGTACTACATTATTATGTGTAGTAAAGAATTTTCTATCTATCTCTGACCTTGGGATCGGAAGTCGAGGTTCGACTAGATTATCATTGATTCTCCATTGCCTATTGCTATCTTGCTGTTCTTGTCGCTAACTCTAATTCTTGTGCGTTGTTCCAGGTGTGCGATAGCGACATGATGATAACGAGCGTGTTCGCGTCGCCAGGCGGGTCCAACTCGCACGACACCATACTGGTGAAGCACGGCGTGAGGGTGGACCTCGTCAGCCTCTGCCAGACTGGAGAACAGTGCTGGCTCATTGGTGAGTAGATAGCGACATGATGATAACGAGCATGTTCGCGTCGCCAGGCGGGTCCAACTCGCACGACACCATACTGGTGAAGCACGGCGTGAGGGTGGACCTCGTCAGCCTCTGCCAGACTGGAGAACAGTGCTGGCTCATTGGTGAGTCGATAGCGACATGATGATAACGAGCGTGTTCGCGTCGCCAGGCGAGTCCAACTCGCACGACACCATACTGGTGAAGCACGGCGTGAGGGTGGACCTCGTCAGCCGTTGTCAGACTGGAGAACAGTGCTGGCTCATTGGTGAGTCGATAGCGACATGATGATAACGAGCTTTATCGCGTCGCCAGGCGGGTCCAACTCGCACGACACCATACTGGTGAAGCACGGCGTGAGGGTGGACCTCGTCAGCCTCTGCCAGACTGGAGAACAGTGCTGGCTCGTTATTCAGATATTACGTCAATGTCGTTGTTTTTTATTCAATGTATCATTTGCATTTTCCAGGTGGACCGCACTACACCCAAATGCCGTACATAATGACGCCAATCCCCAAAATCACTAAGAAGTCTCCTGTTTCACCAGAAAAGAACTATTCCACAATGCACTTACAAACGCATACCGCCGTCATCGACACCATCAAACACCTCAAAAGCCGATGGAAGGTCCTTCAAGCAAACTGCAATAAACAATTTGAACCGCCTGCCGTTGCCATGATTATCGTCGCGTGCTGTGTACTACATAATATATGCAACAAACGAGGGCTCCCTATCGTTCCAATGACGCAGACAGAGGAGAGACTAGAGGCTATGAAGCAGAAGGTAGCTAACGGACCCGTTCCAAGAAAACAAACTGTTAACCCCGACGGTGACCAGGCCCGGTTACGACTAGTCGAACGGCTATGGAACGAGAGGAGATTGACACCGGATAACTCAGCACCGAAGAAACGAGCTAAGGCTAAGGAACGGGTAATGGAGACACATCAAGCTCCACAGCCTCAGCCTATCATCCAGCACCAACAGCATCAAAGTCAGCCCATCTGTCTGCCACATCAAATGCATCAGCATCATGAGGACTTGAGTAAACGACCCCGGCTGATGACGCTCAATACACCGACGTATGGACTCAATGTACCGACCGCGACCGTCTGGGGTCACTACCCCCACCCACAGCATTGATTTCTGCCTCCCCCATAGACTTTAGAGGAATTTATCATAATCACCACGCTTGGCAGGCAGATTGGTGATCGCAGTATTGGTGGTAAGTTCTCAGATGGATGTTGCTGCCCATCCCCTGGTGTAATACCTTAGTCGCCATTAACGACATCCACGGGAGGTGTTGGAGAAATCCTATTTTTAGGTCAAGACCACCATGTTCTGGGTTCTGTTATTTGTTCTGGGAAATGACCAGGGGAATCGCGCAAAAAAGGAATATTTTCAAAAATGAAAAAACTTCAAAAAGTTCCACATTAACTTTGTGGTATTGTGTCAAAACTCTTTGTGCCCTATCGAAAGATATTTTCGAAGTCTGAGAGACAAAATTTTACAATGCCTTACTAAATGTTAGGATAAGAACAACCACTATGTAACAAATATGGTGTTAGCCATCTATGTTTAACAAGCAATACACTATTGTGAGTACGAGTCTTAATTAGGTAATATACAGCATGTATCATAATATCCCTATAAGCGCGGGGAGGGGGTATTCTACACATTATGGCGAATAACTTTAGTTCTACGACTTTTTAAAATTCGAAGTTTTTCATTAAAAGAAATACCGCGTTAAAATCCAAAAATTCGGAGGAATTTTAAAAATAAAGAATAATGATTTATTTTTTTAGCACACATATACATAATATAGAAAACAAATAAAAAATAACAGAATGTAAAAATAAAATAAATATAACACACAAAATACTCATAGGGTTTTAAACTTAAACATAAAACAAGACCCTACGTGTAGGAATGGGTAACAATGAATCTTTCCCTACGTGTGCGGCTAAACAGGTCCAGCCTCAGCTTAATGTCGATACTGACCAAGGAAGATATCGACGAAATGTACCCAACACAACATGAGGCAGCCCTACGTAAGGTACTTTATTGTACCGTAACATCCTCATGTTGTGTAAGGTACATTTCTGCAGGATTTTCATGAGGAATTTCATGTAGTTATTTGTTATGTGTATATCCCCTCCCCGCTTATAGAGATATTATGATACACCCTGTATATTACCTAAAGTTGTAAAATTTATAAGTATTAATGAACTTCTAATAGTGAGAAAGACCCTCAAATAAGTTTTAACGAATGCATGAATCTCTTGTGACAAGCTTACATTACCGACCTGTGGTACAACTGCTAAACTCAACTGGTTGGACCATGTTTTTTTTTACCGGTAGAGCAACTGGTTGTACCTCGATAAAGTAATATTACCTGGCCAACAGATAGTTACTATGAGAACCACAGATCGTTATATATGGCAGAATTAGGATCAACAGTTGAAACACGGCCAATATGTATTCTCCTTGGTTCAACCAGTTGAACTTAGTAGTTGCACCACGGTTCATACTTTTTATTTTATATCTTGTAAAATATTATTGCAGCTATATTTGTGAGAATTTCTATGCTTCGTCTTTTGGACATTTCTTTGCTATAAACATAAGTAAACTTTTTATATGTTTTCTATTGTGTGGATAGACTGTGCGGAAAGAAAATAGGTGCTGGATGTGAGGGCGCTGCAGTGCAGTGCGCCGATTTTATTTTCCTAGCAACACTGTCCCGTCATTATAGCTCAACTACAAGATCTCTTACTTGTGATTGAATAAAATATATATCTTAAATGGCTGGATTTGGTTGGCATGTGAAAATCTAATTTAAAATACTGTTGGTTCGTTTTTTTCGCGCTTATTCACTTTACGCACAGAATATCAAAAATGATCAAATGGGCAGTTAAATAAAAGTACACAGTAAAATTAAATACCAGTTTTGATAAGGTTTTGAGAAATGAAAATCATTGTAAATAGAACTGATATATTTTAAGATAAGATCAACTGAGTATAATAATATACTTATATTCTTAAATATAGACTTAAAACAATCATAATTTGCATTTATTCTAATATTTACACTGCCAACATAATGCAATACATACATATTGCGATTGGACCATCGCACGACCATTTTCATCGTGCAACGGGATAGCATTGTTTGCTCGTACGATCGTTAGCCAATTAAAACGACGACTCAGGGCCATTGCAGTGCCACGTAGGGCGCGACCTAGCTGTATGTGACCTTTGAGGCAAAATAATTTCGGCGCCTAGATAGTGCGTTTTGTATGGGAATGTGGATTTTCGTAAAAATCTAAATTGGTTATTATGACTAAAAATTTTGCAAGTTTAAAGAATAATCATATAACAAACACTAAAAAGTTGTTGAAAGCTTCGTAAATAAAATTTATATGTTTGTTCTATGCAACGGAACCCTCAGTTAGAATTATGCTCACTTTCACTAGACAATGCTTTTATACTTTGTTAGCGAAAACTACTAACGCTAACAAATTCAAATTCTGACAGTTTTTCATAGAAATCTGTAAATTTCGTTGAGTACCATACATAGAATTAGACGGTGAAAATTGTTCCGGAACGTGTATGGTTCTTAGAGCACATAGTCTAAGAGCTGGATAGTCTAAGAGCTGGTGAAGTTGTGTGCGACCTGGTTGGCGAGCATGGAGGCGACGGCCATGTTGGCGCAGCTGGCGGTCACGCGGTCGCCCTCTGCCTCCACCGTCACCGACACCAGCACCAGCTCTTGAGAGGACATCAATCTACCCGCAAACCTGAACAAAATAAACTATTAATTTCGTTGCCACACACAAATTTACACACATCGCATTTACAAACATCACATTCACACACATCACAATCACGTTCACATACATCACTATCACATTGACACACATCAAGTTCACACATATCCCGTTAAAACACAGACACACGCATCGCAAACACACATTTCATTCACACACACCGCATTCACACACATCCCATTCACTCACATACATCGCATTCAGTCACACTCATCGCATTCACACACACACACACACACACAGACACATTGCGTTCACACTGTAACAAAAAAAATGGAAGGCCTATACAACAACGTTATAACAATACGTTCGATATTCTGAAATGATAAAATAAAGAAATAAGGATCCGAGGATGCACATATTGCCTAATCGCGTCGTGCGCTCTTGGAACCGGCGACGAGACTCAGTGATCAGTGCTCTCCTCTTGACCAGTGGATTCTTTCAAAAATAGACTTTACAAACATTTAAAGTCCACTGATAAGGACTAATATATACACGCATCAGCTCCGAGAGCTGTCTGTGTATTATAAATAAATAAATAAAATAAGTAATAATTAAGTTTTTTATAATTATTTCGCAGGACGCGGGAAAGCGCCATCTCTGGAAATAGTTAAGTACTGCTATAGGATTGGGCAAAGTAAAAACACATTGATTTCAAACAGCGCCATCTCTGGAGGTTATTTGGACTGCTATACGACAGGGTGCTTAGCGAGCGACATATAAAATTTAAGGTGAATGTTCAAGTTTCCTTGCCCATACAAAATACTTTAGGCCGTTACTCAAACCACAGATTGTCATTTTATAAATTGACTTATTTTTTAGACTTCCTAATGATAATAGTTATCGCGAATGGTCGTTCCAAACAAAAATACCCAATAGGGAGTTTTTAAAACAGGTTTGAAATACGTCAATTTTTACAAATGTGTGAGTTTATTTTGCACTGACATCTATTATCGTAGTGAGATACTTTTAGGCAGCAGAGCACCCAGTTTAATTAAAGATGACAGTGATGGCGCTAAATTGACCTTCAAACACAAGAGTTTTGTGTAAGATAGTAAGTAAACATGATAGAGATGGCGCTAAATAATAAAAGTGATGTATTAGTCGGCAGGTCGTAAAAAGTGGGGTAAAGTGGAAAAAGGTCAAAAGTTAATGAAACTTCAGGATGTTGTTCAGGGATGGTTAATTAAAAAAAACAAGTTTTGGACCTCGAGGACCCTGTGCGAAAAGAGGAGGGGGCAGGAAACTGCACCTTCCGCCGGTTTTTTCTCAATAACTTTTTTCCCTTACATCCTACGGCAAAAGTACTAGTTATTTTTTTGTAGAACGTTAAATTTACTATAATTTTGATTATTCAAACTTGATTGTATGTTGATAAGTTACCTAGATATGGCGCTTCGAAAAAAAATTTTTTTTTAATTTGCTAAAATGTGCCTAAAAATGCTAAATTCCACCTTATTTCTTCTGTTATACCATGGTTATACCCGAATAATGATGGAATGTTATTATAATTATGGTTCCTGGTTACAATCACCTACTTTGGAAACCCCTCCACCCAAACCAGATCTCAAAAGCTGATTTTCTTCTCTGATGAAAACCAAACATTCACATCGTCATGTTGGTATTCATATTATAGTGCAGTCAAGTTAAACATGAAAAAGGGGTCGTGCTTACGAAAGTTCCGGTCACGCTGATTTTTTATATGTTGTTAATACCTAAACCACTATTAAAAAACCATATTTTACAAGTGCTGTGCGAGCGGCTCAAAAAATCATGAAATTTTATATATTTTTTTCAGTTTGTGCTCAATATCTTAGTCAAGGAAGGGTCTGACCGGTGTAGTCAACAGGCATATTTTTAAAGTAGGCTAAGTTTTCTACAATTTGACACTAAGGCGAGATCTATACAGCCATTGGTTCCCAAGATAAAGTTCTTCGAAAATAGGCAATTTTTCTCCTAAGTGTTTTGTTAAGAATTTTTTTCTTATTTTGTGAAATATATTCTAAAATATGCATCCCACGTCAAAAATTATTTTAAATGAAGTTGTAGTAAATTATTGTAGCTTTCATTTGAAACCAAACTGGTACCTTTAGGCCCGGCGGTTCTCTCAAAAACGACGGATAATCAAAACCAGTCATAAAGAAGATGCCACAGGCCACCATGCAGCAAGATAAATAAATAAATAAATAATGCTGGACAGTTCACACAACATTATCTAGCCCCAAGCTAAGCAGAGCTTGTGTTATGGATACTAGATAACTGATATACTTAATACAATATATTACATAGATAGATATTTTTTATTATGCATAGAAAATACCCAGAACACCCTGAACAAATATCTGCGATCGCACAAATATTTGTTCCGATGAACAAAATGAACAAATGTTCCGGGAATCGCACCCGCAACCTCCTGTGTCGCAGGCCAACCTTCGCCCGCCGCGCCACAGAGGTCGTCAATATGCTACCTCCAAGCAATTGCTGAACTGGCGGGAAGTCAACTTGTATCCCACTAATTGGGGGTGGAAGCAGTCTTCTGCAGGGACGCAGTCTTCTCTTCTCAACCCCATCCCCACCACCATGATCACGGCGTCCTCATATGCCTGCTTCACTTCGATGCTAGCATCCACCATTTGTGTCATCAACATCGAAATGAATGCTCTCATATTGTGATCTTTTGCCAGAACTTTTCTTGTGCTATTGTCACCATAGTAGATGAGGAGAACACGACTTTGGTTGGTGCTTGTAATGCAGACTGGCGAGCTCGTTCTGCTGCTTTGGTGCTTTGATAGCCGGCTTTAGTGGGGTATCCATCAAAGACAACAATCACATTGCTACCAAAGTGTCTCTGCACGTAGTTGATGTACTTAGAAAAAAACACACATCGCCATATCTCGATAATCTATTGACATAGAAACATGTTTTATTAGTCCAAATTATAGTAAATTTAACGTTCTACAAAAAAGTAGCTGGTACTTTTGCCGTGGGATGTAAGAGAAAAAAGTTATTGAGAAAAAACCGGAGGAAGGTGCAGTTCCCCCCCCCCCCCCCCCCACTTTTCGCACATGGTCCTCGAGGTCCAAAACTTGGGAAAATGTTAATTAACTATCCCTGAACAACCTCCCAAAGTTTCATTAGCTTTTGACCTTTTTCCATCTGAAACCACCTGCCGACTGGACTATAATATGTGTTATTTATGAGTGTATCAAGCGTAGAGTGTGCCTTATGAACTTTTGCTGATTTTCTCTATCATCTTACTTTTGACTGCCTACCTAAGTAAGGCTTTTAAGTTGATTTTCCTTTTTTTCTTTGAATCAGCTTCCACTTGTTCTCGAGGCTCTACACAGGGGCTCCCCACCTAGTAGTAAGAAGGATCATCAAAAGAAAAACAGACCGTGTTTTTTGCCTGATTCTTCTAGGTCTGGTTGCGTTGGAACAGGAGTAAATGTAAATTTATTTTTTAAGACGATTCAAAATGATCCTTGTGATTTCAATGAATAAAATACTTTTTGACTTTGACTTTGATATGTTGCCGCTCCGTCAGCAAAAGTTTAAAAGCGACGTTGCCAAACCGTTACTAGTGTGAACACACAATACTTTTTATAAGTTGGCCGTAATTTCTATAATAGCGAGCTAGCTCTGATAGGGTTGCCAACTGTACTTATAATAATGTATTCTAATTTATTTTACAACTACTTTCTTTAAACTTTGCAATAGCATTATAGTGCGAGAAAATACTTTATTTCAATTTAGGTAGCCTACCCAAGTTTTAAGTTACTATGTGAGGTGTTAAAAATAAAACAACGAAAGAATACGTGAAAACTTGGCCAGAATCAATGATAGTATGATGCACGATTCTACGAATTTTGAATAGTCTTATATTTCAAAATGAGTGAAAGTACAACATGGATTTAAAACACTAGAGAACAGTGATTACCACGAAAGCTGCGAGCGAGCCGAAGGCGAGCGTGGCTCAGTAGTCAGCAGGGCCCGCAGCGAACCAGAACCAACACCTGAACGCCAATACCCTAGATGATGATGATGATGATGATGACGATGATGTTGTTAATGTTCATCACCACCACCATCATCATCACCATCACCATCATCATCATCATCTAGGGTATACGCGTGCAGGTGATGATGATGATGATGATCATGATGTTTTTAATGTTCATCACCACCGCCTTCATCACCATCACCACCACTAACATCATCATCATCTTCATTTAGAGTATTGGCGTGCAGGTGATGATGATGATGATGGTGATGGTGGTTAATATAATATATCTTCATAATGCTGTAAATATTCATCACCACTGCCATCATCATCACCATCACCACCACCATCATCATCATCATCATCATCATCTACTAGGATATTAGCGTGCAGGTGATGATGATGATGATGGCGGTGGTGATGAACATTAATAACATCATCGTCATCATCATCATCATCATCATCATCTAGGGTATTGGCGTTCAGGTGATGATGATGATGGTGATGGTTGTGATGTTGATGGTTACCACCATCATCACCATCTTCATGATGTTGTTAATATTCATCACCATTGTCATCATCATCACCACCACCATCATCATCATCATCATCATCATCATCTAGGATATTAGCGTGCAGGTGATTATGATGATGATGATGGCGGTGATGGTCACCACCACCATCATCATCACCACCACAACCATCATCATCATCATATTCATCATCATCATCACATGCACGACAATACCTTAGATGATGATGATGATGATGGTGGTGGTGATGATGATGATGATGGCGGTGGTGATGAACATTAACAACATCGTCGTCATTATCATCATCATCTAAGATACTGGCGTGCAGGTATATAGATCATCTAAGAGTACGCTCGGAAATTTGGAGATTGGAGTTGCTCGCGTCCATAGGAAAATACCCTCGCGTCCCTACACGTGATCTCTGGGTGGTGCCAAACGGGTAACAACATTTCTGGTGGTAGGCTTCGGCCGTGGCTTACCACCACCCCATGGACATAGCCAGTCCGTGAAGCGATATTGTCGTGTTTCGGACTGATGTCCAGTGTAGCCATCGTGGAAGTGACGGGTTTGAGCAGCGATGGTATTCGGGGTACCGCACAGTGGGGCGATTTTGAAAAAAGGTGGACATAGGAACAAATTTCGTAATTTCGGTCTGAAAAAATTGCAACTGATAGGAAATTGTATGATGATTAAAATATATTCTATTCAATATGCAAAAAAAGGCACTTCTTCATGGGTTAAAAAAATAGTTTAGAAAAAAATGTATGGAAAGATTTATATTATATTGATTTTCTCAAAAATAAGAAGTTTGTTAAAAAAAAAACAATAATAGCTTAAAGTAGCTACCGTCTTCTACAAATGGGTCATATAGGGTTCTGTTAACCCTGCAGAATTGGCAGTTAAGGGGGTTAAACTCTTGTAAAAAATTGTTTATTTTGATACGAGCATCTGATAGGAAATGTAGTGCTTGTTAAAAGTTATTCTATACAATTTTCCATAAAAATGAGTCTGTGATATTATAAAAACATATTTCTGAAAAAATGCGATGAAATATAAATCAACATATTTTTTCTCGGAATTTTAAAAGGTTTTCATAAGAAACTTACACAACTTACAAAAAAGAAATAATCGTTTTTGACTTGACGCTGTTGCAGCGGTATTTAAATGGGATCAAACTTCTACAGGCGTTCCAGCGTTCTTTTTACATGACGCGTACTATAATGGTAAATTATTTGTAGTAAACTAGGCAGGCACTCATTCAATGCATAGGTATACATCTCTTAAATAAGTAGAAAAGAAAGTAATCTCTTAAAAAGACCGCTGGAACGCCTGAAGAAGCTTGACCGCCAGCGTTCTTTTTACATGACGCGCATTATAAATAGTTGTAAAAAATCTGCTTACGTAATACTTGAATGGCCCCATACGACAATCGCTAACTTTGTAGTTTTTGTCTCTAGTGACTCTAGAGTCTAGATGATATGGTGATTTACTTTTATGAAAGTAATACTCAGTGGAAGTACTGTAACAATGAAAGGTATCTGGTACTTAACCTACAAGGTCAGTCATTAGGCAAAATCGTATCAGTATCGGAAAAATTGGCAAGTTATTTGGAGATAATTATTAAGACTATAGCGATCTTTGTACTTTTTGACTCTAGATTTTATTTTGATTTATTACTATTATGAACGTAATACTCAGTGAAAGTACTGTAGCAATGAAAAATATCTGGTACCTACCTACAAGGTCAGAAATGTCGAGTATCGGAAAAATTGGCAAATTATTTGGAGATAATTACTAAGCCAATAGTTAGACTTAGAAGTTTTTTACACTAGATTTTATTATGATTTATTCATTTTACTTAGATAAGACTGAGCGAATGACAGAAATTGAACCATTTTCCATTAACATTTAACATTAAATCATATATTTGTAAAGTTTGATCCCATTTAAATACCACTGCAACAGCGTTTAGCCAAAAACGAATATTTCGTTGTTGTATAGAACTTAAGTAGTGTAAGTTTCTTATGATTTAAAATTCCGAGAAAAAATATGTTGATTTATATTTCATTGCATTTTTTCAGAAATACATTTTTATAATATCACAGACTCATTTTTATGGAAAATTGTACAGAATAACTTTTAACAAGCACTACATTTCCTATCAGATGCTCGTATCAAAATAAACAATATTTTTTAAGAGTTTAATTCCCCTTAACTGCCAATGCTGCAGGGTTAAACCGTCCAGTTAAACCCTATATGCCCATTTGTAGAAGACGGTAGCTACTTTAAGCTATTATAGGGCTTTTCTTGAACAAACTTCTTATTTCTGAGAAAAACAATATAATATAAATCTTTCCATACATTTTTTCTGAACTATTATTTTAACCTATAAAGGAGTGTCTTTTTTTGAAAATTGAATAGAATATCTTTTAATCACCATATAATTTCCTATCAGTTGCAATTTTTTATAGACAGAAATTACGAAACTTGTTCCTACGTCCACCTTTTTTCAAAATCGCCCAACTGTGTACCGTGATTTGAGCCAATTCACTTCCTATTTGTGTCATCTAATTCACGCGTTGCGCGATACGCGTTACACGCCGAACTTTACTGAGTGCAGATTTCTTACTGCGCAAATCGTGAATATTCACGTGAGGCTTCATGCGGCCCCGAATACCACGGCAGTTCGTGCACTGGATTCAGCATGTGCGTTTTAAAGACCGCAGCAGTGCAAGTGTGCCGGTTGGCTAGGCTTGGAAGGTAGCGGGATCCGAAGCACGGTTCTCCGCTGGTTGACTGCAGGTTGTAGGGGGCCCAACTAGTGAGCTAGCCCGCCGCCTTGCGAAAAATCCCAGAATGCTCCATCGTACCGGTTGGCGACCGGATTAGAGGACCCGATGGCCATTCCTGGAGGGAGGTCTCAGTCTCCAGTCTAGTCTCCCACTGGCGCAGGAGCCTGCTGTTTGTCTCTAGGCTTTCACTGACCAGTGCCTCACTCAACAGCCGTTTTTCCCACAAACCTAATCACTCCAAAAACCAAACCATGAAAAAGTCAACATATAATAAGTTGCGCTCACAGCGGAAGCACTTCCTACACAACCTATCATCTTACCAACGGTTATAACAGTTTTATTTATTTTTGTTTTCAATTCTCTAAGATCTTGTAGTACCTATACCTATACTTAGTAGATTTTTGTTTTTGTCTTCTTGTTTTATGTGTGTGTTGTGCGTGTGGTAAAATAAATAAATTTTCTTTCTTTCTTTCTTTCCTCTCGCTTCAAGCGCACCTCTGAAACATTAGAGGACTGCACTCCAATCTCGATCCGGTCCACCACCACCTAGAGACAGCTAAGCCACACTTATTATTTAATCCTCACGGAGACGCAGATTCAATGAACCCGATTTCTCAGTTTTATGTACTTTGGTGGACACCGGCTCAGATAAAATTATCTATGCTGGTTTATATCATTCTTACTTTGAAGACCACGAGACAACCAGGTTGTTCAACTACATCAGTGAAGCGGCGGATGTGGCCCAGCAACGTTATCCTGATGCCCAACTGGTGATTCTGGGGGACTTTAACGCCCACCACCAACAGTGGCTGTTCCCTTACCAGTTGTCCGACTATGCTGGGAGAGAGGCGTGCAAACTTGCACTCACTTTAATCTCACTCAGCTCGTCAATGCGGCAACCAGAATTCTGGACGTTGAGGACCACACAGCCAACTGCCTGGACCTTCTGCTGACGAACGAGCTGGATCGCCACTCGGTATCAGTGATGCTTCCTTTGGGAACATCAGATCACTGTGTGTCTGTATCTTCATACTCGCCACCCGATCCCTCGCCCAGAGGTAGTAGGCGAGTGTGGTGTTACAAGTCGGCAGATTGGGATGAGATGCGACACTTCTTCGCTTCTTATCCTTGGCGGCAAACTTGCTTTTCTTCATGTGATCCAACGGTCAGTGCTGATGCCGTTACGGAGGTGATAAATAGAGCAATGGAGTATTTTTTTCCATTCTCCGATGCTTCACCTGCAAGCAATGCTCGCCCATGGTTTAGTCCCGCGTGTGCTAGCGCGGAAGCGCAAAAACGTGTTGCATACCTAGCTTGCGTTGACGCAAGAAACAGTTAAACCTCGGATGCACGGATTATGAAGATCCTATAACAAAGCCGCCAAGTCCTGCAAGAAGGTGTTACAGAAGGCTCGCTTCAATCGGATTGGCTATCTGGGGCCTAAGTTTGCCGCATACCCTGCGGGAAGTAAAGCTTTCTGGTCTCTGGCTAAGTCGGTGGAAGCGAACTTCAGCCGCCCTTCACTAAACCCAACTACTGAAACCGGACGGGTCCCAAGCTCACGCTGCGGTTGAGAAAGCAAATTTATTTGCCACTCAATTTGCGGAGGCTTCGCGTCTTGACGCTTCTGGCGAAACTCCACCCAGCCTTCCTCGGTGCGAAGCTTCAATGCAAGAAATTCGCATCCAGCAAAAGGAAGTGCTCAAAACGCTACGTAGTCTCGACGTGAATAAAGCTAGCGGTCCGGATGGTATCTCGGCCGTAGTATTAAAAACCTGTGCACCTGAGTTGTCTTCAATATTGACGCAACTTTTCCGCCTCTCTTTGAATACTGGTGAAGTCCCCAAGTCTTGGAAGCTCGCTAACGTGCAACCTGTGCCCAAGAAAGGCAGTCGTGCTGACCCTTTGAACTACCGCCCTATCTAGGTCACCTCCCTACTATGTAAATGTATGGAGCGTGTACTGAATAGGAAGGTCCTTGCATACCTCGACGGATCGAGGATATTTCGCCGAAATCGGTCTACTGGGGACCTTCTTGTGTATGCCACGCACATTTGGAGAGAGGCCATCGAGATCATGGTGAAGCACTGGCTGTTTCATTAGACGTCTCGAAGGCCTTTGACAGGTTTGGCACGCTAGCCTTATTGACAAGCTTCCTGCTTACGGACTGCCAGTTCAATTCTGCTCCTGCCTCGCAGACTTTCTGAGGGAAAGATCCATTCGAGTAAGTTGTTGACGGGTGCTCGTCGGATCAAATGGTTATAAACGCCGGGGTACCTCAGGGGTCAGTGCTACCTGCCACACTGTTTCTGCTGCATATAAATGATCTGCTAATGCCCGGTATCATTGGGTATGCAGACGACAGCACAGTTGTGGAGAGATACGTTTCCAATGCGCGTGCTAGGCAGAATTAAATTCTGGAGTTAAGAGATGAGATGCTGCAGCGTCTGAATTTTATTCTCAAGGCTGTTTCCGATTGGGGTGATGCCAATCTAGTCAAGTTCAACGCCTCTAAAACGCAGGCTTGTCTCTTCTCCGCGAAAAAAGTCAGTTTCTCCAAGTTCCTGTCTTCCGTGATATACCTGTAGCTATAGGAGATCACCTCGAGCTCTTAGGCGTTTCACTCACGCCTACTCTCAACTTGGCTCCTACATCGAGTCTAAGGCAAAAACTGCCTCCATGAAGCCTTCTAAGTCTGTACAAAGCACAAGTCCGGGCTGGTATGAAGTACTCCTACCACGTTTGGGATGGCTGGCTCGGCCAAACACCAGCTTGCTGCCTTGGACTCGATCGAACGCAGAGCGTTCAGACTTATAGGTGGGCAACATATGGCGGAGACTAGAGTCTCGAGCACCGCCGTAAGGTTGCGTGCCTTTCGATCTTCTATATATAGGTTACATTTTGGGGAATGCTCCCAGGAACTTCATGATCTGATCCCACTATCTCCTTTTCATCATGGACGAGCAGGCGCACGGCTTGGTACCACCGTTACCTCATTAGTATACCCTCTTTTCGTACTAAATTCTACTAATTCTACCTTTATAATGCGAACTGCTAAGGAGTGGAATACACTACCGTCGTCTGTCTTTCCTGAAAACTATAATCTGGGTATCTTCAAGACTAGAGTGAATAGGTTCCTTCTAGACCTTTGTGCTCCATCTTCGGCCACATCGTCACTTACCAACAGGTGAGATCGTGGTCAAACAAAAGTCTATCAAAGTTAAAAAATAAATAAAAAAAATGGCTTTATAGTTCGCAGAACTAACAACCATATTATGTAAATAAAGGTTCTCGAGTGGTACCTACAAACCTGATGAAGGTAGAGGAAGACCCCTCTTTCCATGCACCAAAGATATTATAATCAGCAGAAAGTTGGTAGATGCAGGCTCAAGAGAGTTCGTCGTGGCATTTTAGAGTGGAAACCGTTGTCCAGCAGTGGACTTCTGTAGACTGATGATGATGATGATCAACCGTCTACATTGGCTTGAAGTCAGTAAAATGGTTTTATATTAGACTAGCTGAACAATGTCCGCGCGTAGAATAGGTAGTAGGTACCTACCTAGAGTAGGTACCTATCTATTCGTACTACGCATTCTAAATGGATGGTGGTACAAACATCAGCCTGTAGATCCAAGTCCACCGGCTCACTGACATAGGTCTCTAAATTAGCAAGTTGAAGTGGCAATGGGCTAGACATAAAGCTATATGATCCTGGTTCTTTTACGGATGTTTCGGATTTAGGTACGGGTACAGAATCTTCGAGCAATGAATACAAAAAACGAAGGCAAAATGTATTTAGTTATTGATGATGTTTTTTTACTGTATACCTAATATTTCTAGTGTAAGCAGAAGTTGTAATATAAAACAATTTATAATCTTTTTTTCTTTTTTTTGTTTATTTCTGTAAAACGAAACATTCTTATGCAACATCCTATCTTGCCGGACACGCCACAGAAGGGGTTGCGGAAAGGCGGTAGATGGAGGCTGCTCAAGACCGTTTGTCTTGACATTCTATGGGGAGGTCCATGTCCAGCAGTGGACTTCTGTAGGCTGATGATAATGAAAAAACGTCATGGGTTCACGGGGCAAACTATGATAATTATGGGTACCTACCTACCTACTGCAATGATGAAGGTCAGTTACTTACATTCTTGTACATTTTGGACATTAGAAAAATAAGTTTTATTCTTGTAAACAATAATTTTCCGAGTTTTGCCCTGAAATACCTTTTATCATTCTAAAAATTTTATTCAACGCTATCTATAAACAGATACCTTGTAAGCTATTTATTTAACGCCATCTATCTAACGTCCATGCCAATGCTCTTGGACAATAACAACGCCATCTAGTGAAAACCAAAACAGTGAATATGTATGTGTGCGTGCGTGTAATTACATCAGAAAAGTGAACGATCTTATTTCTAGGTAATTTGAACTTTCAAATGACTGTTTAAAGGAAATTCATACTGCATTAAATTCTTACAACTACAACTTTGCCGCGAACGATAAAATAAAACACGAAAGACGCCCGAATTTAGCACAAAAAATAAAAAAGTAATACAATAAGTTTCCACGCCATCTACCGTGAACCGAGCTTTTAGTAATCAAGACGATTATCCTTAAGTTTTAACAACACACGTCGTATTTACTCACACACATCACAACCACATTGACATATATTATAAAGTTCACACACATCACGTTCCCACACATAGGGTTCATACACATCGCGTTCACACAAATCACATGTAAGGTGGCCGTGAGAACGATAAGGTACCTCAGTAATTCCCCCGTTGAGCTGATGAAAGCCAGGTTAGCGGTTTCGAAGACTCTTTTACAGATCGTCGCTTCATCTTCTATCTTAGGTGTTTTCTTGTCACACTGCAAATAAAAAAAAAACATAATGTACAGTCAACTAATAGTTATATCGCGCAGTGGGCTATGGAGAGAGCTATTCTTGAAATTATCATTATTAGCAACCTTCAGACGTCCCTTTGTAGGACGAAGCCTCCCATAGAATGCAATGGGGGGATTAGCCATAACCACCACGGTTGGCAGGCGGCTTGGTGGTCGCAATATTGATGTTGAGTACTCAGGTGAATGCTGCTACCCATCCCCGGGTGTAATCCCCGGGTGTAATCCCCGAGTCTGCTTTTACGACATCCACGGGAGGAGACGCAGGGTCTATCCATAGGCCTAATTTAGTAGTAGTAGAGCTTTTTTGTTAAAGACTTCGTCGTGGGAAATGCTACCACCATACCTATTTCTGCCGCAACGCAGTAGTGCTCGCACTGCTGTGTTCCGGTTTGAAAGGTATGGTGGCCGCTTATTTGTTGCGCTTAGGTTACTGCTTAACATCAAGTGGGCCGTCTGCTTTTTCCGTCATTCAAAATGTTAAAAAAAAAGTTTGAATTTTTTATAACATTGTTATACCTTTGTTTGACCACGATCTCACCTGTTGGTAAGTGCCGATGTGGCCACCACGAACGTGAACGTGATGTGGTGTTGGAAGATGTTTTCCTTCACCGTTTAAGATCAAAAATCAAGGTGTTTTCAAAAATTAATTGTTTTGTTTGTTTTTACCTCAGTCATTCCTCTGAGCCGTTTCTGTTCAGTGAGCCACCTCGCTTCGCCCATGGAGACGGCTCGCATTAGTTCGCCGATAGGGGGCGTTATTGAGATCGCCGCTTCACCTGTAATAGAAAGGTTATTCTGCTGAAAATCGGCAATATACAAGCCTAATTAGACTAAATCAAAAACATTACTTAACACCAGGGCCTTTATATGCTATGCTTCCTTGCCAATAACTTGTGACGTCCTAATATATTATAAACGAAGATTCCACGAAGATATCGTAACGAGCCCGCGTTATGTTACGTTTGGTCATAGCGAATAAGGGGACAGGACAGCTTCTGCTATATGAACCTCAAGTCCGGGCTGGTATGGAGTACTGCTGCCATGTTTGGGATGGCTCTGCCAAACACCAGCTTGCTGCCTCGGACTCGATTGAACGCAGAGCTTTCAGGCTTATAGGTGAGCAACATATGGCGGAGACTAAGATCCAGAGTCTCGAGCACCGCCGTAAAGTCGCATGCCTTTCGATCTTCTATACTCTATAGGTAACATTTCGGGGAATGCTCCCAGGAACTTTACGATCTGATCCCACCATCTATCTCCTTTTCATAATAGGACGGTTAGACGCACGGCTCGTTACCACCCTTACTTACCTCATTAATATACCCTCTATTCGTACTAAACGTTTCAGTTCTACCTTTATAATGCGAACTGCTAAGGAGTGGAATACACTACCGTCGTCTAGTCTTTCCTGAAAACTATAATCTGGGTATCTTCAAGGCTAGAGTGAATAGGTACCTTTGTTCATCTTCGGCCACATCGTCAATTACCAACAGGTGAGGTTGTGGCCAAACAAAGGTCCATCAAAGTTAGAAGTTTTCAGTTAACTTTAGTTTTTGTGGAAGCTTATTATATAAATTACACCAGGCTTATGGATGGGCAGCAGCATCCACCTGGGTACTCAACACCAATGCCATCACAATCCGCCTGCCAAGCATGGTGAATATGGAAAATTGCATTGTTTAGGGCCTCATCCATCAGTGGACGGCTAAACGCTGTTGATGGTGTTACCGATGGAGCTGGTCACGACGCCCTCTAGCGGCTGGATGCTGTCCGCGAAGTCTATCCCGAGGGACACGACGGTAGACTCTCCCGGCTGCAGCATAGGGATGGGTTGGAAGCCGCGCATCTCTTGTGAACTGGACGGTTTCTGGGAAATAACCACACATCCATCTATATACAGGCTGTGGCAAGATAATGGGACTCTCAGGGTAAGTAGTAGTAGAGCTTTTTTGTGAAAGAGTTCGTCCGGCGAAGTACTACCACCATAACTATTTCTGCCGCAAAGCAGTAGTGCTCGCATTGCCGTGTTCCTGTTTGTTATGGCTGCCGATGAAATTACAGGCACATGAGACTTTTCATCTTTACGTCTCAGGGTGGCGGGCGCAGTGCAATGCTTAAAATCAGGTGGGACATAAGCTTGATCCGTCACAACAAGTAGTATTAAAAAAAAGTAACTTTTCTGTTGTAGAGACAGGATTGTTCTTAGATACATTACATTAAACATTACAACTAGGTGAAAAAACAAAAACATTAGGTGAATTTTAAACAAACTACATTATTGGATTTTTGTAAAATGGCAGTCTGCCTGTTAATTGATATTTAAAAAAAAAACAAGTTATTTTCAAGCTTCCTGTCCAATTAAAAAAAAAACTAAAATACTTGTTTTAGTTTAGACACGCGTAAGTGGCCCCTAAGTAAGGTGTCGGTTAACTGCTGCGCTGTGATGAGCAATAACACAAAAAAGAAAAAAAAAACACGCACAAAATGGAACATCCACATTAATGACGACCTCTGTAGCGCGTCGGGCGAGTAGCAGGTTGAGACGCAAAAGGTTGCGGGTTCGATTCCCGCTGCGGGACAAATGTTTGTATGATCTGTAAATATTTGTTCCGGTGGGGTTATTGCGCAATTACATTGAACTCCACTTCAGAGTCTCGAGCACCGCCGTAAGGTTGCATGCCTTTCAATCTTCTATAGGTTACATTTCGGGGAATGCTCCCAGGAACTGCACGATCTGATCCCACCATCTCCTTTTCATCATAGGACGAGCAGGCTAACTAGGCTAACTGCTAAGGAGTGGAACACACTGCCGTCGTCTGTCTTTCCTGAAAACTATAATCTGGGTCTCTTCAAGTCAAGAGTGAATAGGTGCCTTCTAGACCTTTGTGCTCCATCTTCGGCCACATCGTCACTTACCAACAGTTGAGATCGTGGTCAAACAAAGGTCTATTAATGTTAAAAAAAAAAAAAAAAAAAAATGACATTTCTTGCCCAGTCTGGACACTTTTCTATCAGTTTCGTATTGGGCCTAATTCGCACGAGAGTTAAAAAAGCGTTGCGTTAAAACCTGACGTTAGCGCTTTTAAAACGTTCTCGTAAGAATAATAATATGAGGTTTCGTATGGTCTATTCTATTTAGCGCACAACGCCCAGCGCTGAAAATACAACACTGGTCGATAAAAAAGCGTCGCTTTATAAGCGCAATTGTAATGTGTGAACATTTACTTGAAATGTGTTATGTTCTATTTTAACGCTTTTTTAACGGACGATTTAAAAACTCTCGTGCGAATTAGGCCTGACTACTTGACTATGAGTTGAGTACTCTGACAGTAGGTTTGAAATTACGCAATAAAGGGGCAGGTCTGGGTGCATGGTCAGTAGCATGGTACTCGTAGTTTCTGATAACCACGATACAGGGAATCCTAGTGTGGGATCAGGACTATGTACAAATACAAAAATACAAAAAATGAATGTGACTTTTAGGTGTTATGTTATGTTAATGACTGGACTAATGGTGATGAACACCTTCGATGATATCTCACCTTACTAATCCTGATATCAGTAATTTCTCTGTTGCTGGTGTTGGTGAATGTGATCTGTATGGCTATCATCTTGCTGGAGTACAGATGAGGAGTGCGCAGCCAGGTCTTGGTGGCCCCGAGGCCTCCCGACGTCACTCGCGAGAGGAGCTCCGAGCGCGGCGCCACGAATGAGGGGCCCACTGGGGTGATGTCATCTTCTACAACGATAAATAGAACATAGTTCAATTCATCATCAGCCCACACTAGTCCACTGCTAGACATAGGCCTCTCCTGATACGCGCCACTGAGCTCATCCACTTTCTGCCCACCGCACCGCATTATCTACGAAAATGACCTATTTAGGAATATAACTGTTAAAATGCGAAAGTGTGTCTGATTTGTCACCCCAATTTTTTTTTCTGGGTCTCATCCCGCCCCTTTTAGGCCTACAGCGCCCACAAGGGGACGTTATCGCCCACTTTGGGAACCCCTGATCTAGTTTAAAGACCTTTATACAATATTTTGGCTAATAAAATGATGTTATCTTATCTTACCGTCCGGGGCCCCGCCAGCGTCAGGGGGCGACAGGAAGCCCCCACACGTGGGCGTCATAGTGGGCAATGTATCGGCGACCTCGTCTAACTCCAATAGCAGTTCCAAGTTGGATTTTTCATTCTTTTTCTCTTCAGATTTTTCTTTTGGTTCCGATTCTTTATTTGATGTCTGTGAAAATAATTTTTGTTAATAAATAAATAAATAATGCTGGACAGTTCACACATTATTATCTAGCCCCAAGCTAAGCAGAGCTTGTGATATGGGTACTAGATAACTGATATACTTAATACAATACATTACATAAATAGTTTTTATTATACTAAGAAAACACCCAGAACACCCTGAACAAATATCGGCAGTTCGTATAAATATTTATTCCGAAGCGGGAATCGAACCCACAACCTCCTGCGTCGCAGGCGCACCTTCGCCCGCCGCGCCACAGAGGTCGTCAAATGTTAATGTTATTCATTAATAATACAAGTTATTTTTAACTTTAACGACCTCCGTGACTCGGCGATCAAATAGTCGGATGTGATGCAAGGTTGCTGGTTCGATTCCCGCTGCGAGACAAATGTTATTGATCTCCATATATGTATTTGTTCCGGGTCTGTCTGTTGTGGTAGCATGGTATAATGCGCGTCATGTAAGAAGAACGCTGGCGGTCATACTTCTTCAGGCGTTCCAGCGTTCTTTTTACATGACGCGTACTATACTCGTAGTTCCTGATACTCACGACACAGCGGGGATGCTAGAGTGGGATCAGGACTAGCTGTGTGAATGTTGGGTGTGACGTTATGTAACAAATAGTTAAGTAACAAGCCCCATAGAATGCAATGGGGGAATACGCATACGGATTGGTGCTTAGTACTGCTGGATGCTGCTGTCCATTCCCTGACGTAATCCCTTAGTCAACTTTTTAAACATCCACGGGAGGAGACGCAGGGGTCTATTCTTAGGCAGGACACATACCACGGTCTACCATAACAACAGTGTCAGGGATAATTAATTACCTTTTTTTTATATACAAGTAATTAATTATGTAAAAATTTAAAAAAACCCTTAACGCAATGAAACGGCTGAACTGATTTTGATTAAACATAGCTAAGAACACACTCGACTAATTCTCCTTTCAAACAAAAATAAACAAAATCAAAATCGATTCATCAATTCGGGAGCTACGATGCCACAGACACACACACACACACACACACACACACACACAGAGAGACAGTTCAAACTTATAACACCCCGTCGTTTTTGCGTCGAGGGTTAAGAACTGACAAACCAACAGACGGCCCGCCTGATGTAATGCAGTCACAGCCGCCTATAGACATCTGCAACACCCGCGGTATTGCAAACACGCTGCCTACCATTATTGATATTCTCTTGAATTTACCCATATTGTAGCCCTGTGAGACATCCAACGGGAGCTCATTCCACGCCCTGCAGGTACGCGGGAGAAACGAGCGCGTGAAACCTACTGTGCGAGACCGCCATCATTGTCTTGCCCTTTTCCCAATTTATTTGTGGTCGGCGAAGTACGTCTTTTTCTTCCACTCTCCCCTGTCAGCCGTCACCTCATAATTTACTCCCTTCTCATTCATATCATCTCTCACGCAATCCATCCATCTTTTCTTAGGTCTTCCTCTTCCTTTCATAATAATTAATTAATAATTCCTTAGTAACTCTCTTAGTTACATGTGTTTCACCCCTCCTCATAACATGCCCATACCAAGCTAAACGATTTCCTTTCAACTTTTCTGTCACTGGTGCAATTTTCAAACTTCCTCTACTCTGCGAGACCTCCGCGTGCACAATGTGCGGGTGCGCTCGCTGACGATGGTGGGATGTGCGGTTATATACCTTTTTGTAATTCTTCCGTGGCTCAACAGTTTTGGGTGTGTCGTCTCCGCTGGAGTCTGCGGACTCGGTGCCGCTCCCTGAGCCCGACGAGGACTCGCTGTCCGACTCACTCTCCGACGTTCCCGAGTTCGAAGACCTGTGCAGGTGATGCTTTATTCAGCAGGTACAATTTAATTTATTTGATGTATAACTAGTTTCCGCCGGCGACTTCACTCGCGTTTTACCAGCAAAACTGTTCAATAAACCGACAAAATCTAAAACTATAAATATTATAATTTTTGACGGATCAATTTTTAGAGTAAGCGTACCTACATAATATAGTGGTTATTTTTTAGGGTTCCGTAACCAAAAATTACGGAACCCTTATAGATTCGTCATGTCTGTCTGTCTGTCTGTCTGTCCGTCTATGTCACAGCCACTTTTTGCCGAAACTATAAGAGCTAGGCTGTTGAAACTTGGTAAGTAGATGTATTCTGTGAACCGCATTAAGAAATTCACAAAAAAATAGAAAAAAACAGTAATTTTTTGGGGTTCCCCATACTTAGAACTAAAACTCAAATTTTTTTTTACATCAAGCCCATACGTGTGGATTATCTATGGATAGGTCTTCAAAAATGATATTGAGGTTTCTAATATCATTTTATGGCCATGTCAGAGGCCATAGGGCGGCTTGACAAACTCCGACTCCAGAGGCCAGCACTACCTCATACGAAACGAAACTAAACGAATATCATTGTTTTCTAAACAGAATAGTTTGCACGAGAGACACTTCCAAAGTGGTAAAAAGTGTCCCCCCCCCCCCCCCATAACTTCTAAAATAAGAGAATGATAAAACTAAAAAAAAAAAAAATGTACATTACCATGTTTTATTTTTGGGTTTCCCCATACCACAGATAAAAGAATACTATACTAGTACTCATACTTAGAACTGAAACTCACAAAAAAAAAAAACAAACCCATACGTGTGGGGTATCTATGGATAGGTCTTCAAAAATGATATTGAGGTTTCTAATATAATTTTTTTCTAAACTGAATAGTTTGCGCGAGAGACACTTCCAAAGTGGTAAAAAGTGTGCACCCCCCCCCCCCCATTACTTCTAAAATAAAACTAAAAAAAATATGATGTGCAATACCATGTAAACTTCCAACGAAAATTGGTTTGAACGAGATCTAGTAAGTAGTTTTTTTTAATACGTCATAAATCGTAATCCTTCCAAGAACTTTTATATTATGTTACTTCCTGCTACGGAACCCTTCATGGCGAGTCCGACTCGCACTTGGCCGCTTTTTGTATTTTGTATTATTAATATTACTGTATAATATTATATTGATATTTGTGTATTTCATTAATAATCTTGTAATCAATCATGTGTAATTATTACACATGATTTGATTATTTATTGTATATCACCTGTAATTTACATACCTAAAATGGTAAAACAGAATGGTACTGTTAACCCTATTTAAAGCAAATAAATGATTTGATTTGATTTGTAAAAAGTAACATATAGCTCAATCTTGGTTATAATCTATCTTTGTACCAAATTTAATCGAAATCGGTTCACCTGTTTCGGCGTGATTGAGTAACAAACATACGAACATCATAGCATCGTAACTTTGACATTTATGGTATTAGTGTGTTGGCATCCAATCAACAGAAAATCCGCTAAGTAGTAAAAAAAACGTTTAAATACCCGTAGTTGTTGGTTTCCTTAGCTGGGTTCTCCGGTTTCTTCTCCGACTCATTAACGCTTTCATCTCTGCACAAACAAAATTATCTCAAGTTAGAATGCGTGTCAAAATTATCTTAAGTTAGCCGGTGTATCAAAATTATCTCAAGTTAGAATGCGTGTCAAAATTATCTTAAGTTAGCGGGTGTATCAAAATTATCTCAAGTTAGAACGCGTGTCAAAATTATCTTAAGTTAGCCAGTGTGTCAAAATTATCTCAAGTTAAAAGGCGAGTCAAAATTATCTTAAGTTAGAATGCGTATCAAAATTATCTCAAGTTAGAATGCGTGTCAAAATTATCTTAAGTTAGCCAGTGTGTCAAAATTATCTCAAGTTAAAAGGCGTGTCAAAATTATCTTAAGTTAGCCGGTGTATCAAAATTATCTCAAGCTAGAATGCGTGTCAAAATTATCTTAAGTTAGCCGGTGTATCAAAGTTATCTCATGTTAGAATGCGTGTCAAAATTATCTTAAATTAGCCGGTGTATTAAAATTATCTCAAGTTAGAACGCGTGTCAAAATTATCTTAAGTTAGCCAGTGTGTCAAAATTATCTCAAGTTAGAATGCGTGTCAAAATTATCTTAAATTAGCCAGTGTGTCAAAGTTATCTCATGTTAGAATGCGTGTCAAAATTATCTTAAATTAGCCGGTGTATTAAAATTATCTCAAGTTAGAATGCGTGTCAAAATTATCTTAAGTTAGCCAGTGTGTCAAAATTATCTCAAGTTAAAAGGCGTGTCAAAATTATCTTAAGTTAGCCGGTGTATCAAAATTATCTCAAGCTAGAATGCGTGTCAAAATTATCTTAAGTTAGCCGGTGTATCAAAGTTATCTCATGTTAGAATGCGTGTCAAAATTATCTTAAATTAGCCGGTGTATTAAAATTATCTCAAGTTAGAACGCGTGTCAAAATTATCTCAAGTTAGAATGCGTGTCAAAATTATCTTAAATTAGCCAGTGTGTCAAAGTTATCTCATGTTAGAATGCGTGTCAAAATTATCTTAAATTAGCCGGTGTATTAAAATTATCTCAAGTTAGAATGCGTGTCAAAATTATCTTAAGTTAGCCAGTGTGTCAAAATTATCTCAAGTTAGCCAGTGTATCAAAATTATCTCAAGTTTAGAATGCGTATCAAAATTATCTTAAGTTAGCCAGTGCATTAAAATTATCTCATGTTAGAAGGCGTGTCAAAATTATCTTAAGTTAGCCAGTGTGTCAAAATTATCTCAAGTTAGAATGCGTGTCAAAATTATCTTAAATTAGCCGGTGTATCAAAATTATCTCAAGTTAGAACGCGTGTCAAAATTATCTTAAGTTAGCCAGTGTGTCAAAATTATCTCAAGTTAGAATGCGTATCAAAGTTATCTTAAGTTAGCCAGTGTGTCAAAATTATCTCAAGTTAAAAGGCGTGTCAAAATTATCTTAAGTTAGCCGGTGTATCAAAATTATCTGAAGTTAGAATGCGTGTCAAAATTATCTGAAGTTAGAATGCGTGTCAAAATTATCTTAAGTTAGCCGGTGTATCAAAATTATCTCAAGTTAGAATGCGTGTCAAAATTATCTTAAGTTAGCTGGTGTATCAAAATTATAAATTGCCCATGTGACCAAATTATGTCAAGTTGACTAATAAATAAATAAATAAATAATGCTGGACAGTTCACACAACATTATCTAGCCCCAAGCCAAGCAGAGCTTGTGTTGTGGGTACTAGATAACTGATATACTTAATACAATACATAACATAGATCGATATTTTATATTATACATAGAAAATATAATAGAATATAATATTATTTATTGCACAAAACAAACAATGTACACAGGCGAACTTAATGCTAAGAAGCATTCTCTACTAGCTAACCTTAAAATACCCAGAACACCCTGAACAAATATCTGCAGATCGCACAAATATCTGCAGATTGCACAAATATTTATTCGGAGGCGAGAATCGAACCAGCAACCTCCTGGGTCGCAGGCGAAGCTTCGCCCGCCGTGTCACAGAGGTCGCCAATGCGTCAATAATATCTCAAATGAATCAAAATTAGGTCACAAAAGGAATACTAACTATTATTATAGTATTATCTGTGCCATAATGCAAAAAGTCTGCAAGTTCTAAATACAACGTTCCTCAGATATACCTAGCAGGATATTATAACGGATCTAAAGGAGATCTACGGATATACTGTACGGGATTATGGTCGTGAGCCTTTGAATGCAAGTCAGTTTTTTTTATACTACTTGTAATGACGGATCAAGCAGACGACCCACACCGCTTAACATCACGTGGGTCGTCTGTAGTGCTGCGGTACCCTCTGCCTATGAACAGTGCATTTATCACATAGGTCACGTCCACCAAGTACGCGCTCTATGTGGTATTGCACTGTGCCCGTCACCCTGACACATAAAGATGAAAAGTCTCATGTGCCCGTAATTTCACCGGCACCCATAACCTTCAAATCGGAACACAGCAATGCGAGCACTACTGCTTTGCGGCAGAAATAGGTATGGTGGATGTCATATTGTGTACTTACTCATCAGACGACTCCTCGGAGCTGGAGTCGGCCGGAGATGACTCAGACCCTGAGCCACTGCTCTCCGGTTCCGAGTAGAAGTTTTTGTTTTTCTGTGAATATAAAACGAATTAAATATAGTATATATAGTATGTATTTTGGAAATGTGCAGTATTCTCTGAAGTAACCTCGCTTAAATTGCCTCGGTCCCTTTTTCACCCCCGACGTAAAAACGAAGGGGTGTTATAAGTTTGACGTCTCTCTCTGTGTGTGTGTGTGTGTGTGTGTGTGTGTGTGTGTGTGTCTGTCCCATCGTAGCTCCCGAACGGATAAACCGATTTAGTTTTTTTTGTTTTTGTTTTTAAGGTGTATTTGTCGGGAGTGTTCTTAGCTTTGTTTGATCAAAATCGGTTCAGCCGTTTTTCGTTGGGGTTTTTTTAATTTTTACAAAATTAATTACTTGTTTACAAGTTGTCCGTAGGGGACAAATCTTGCAACTGAATTTTACCCAAGCGATTGAGCTGAAATTTTGAAGTTTGTCATATTCCGGTGACAATACAATATTATGGTGACAGCGATCTGATCTTATGATGGAGATGGAAGCTAGATAATGGCACTCCTAGATAAGTAGTCTGGTAGTGTATGGGCTCATTTTGATCAGCTCACGGTTCCAATCACTAATTTCAGAAAATCTTGTTTTTTTAAAAAAACATTCATATTACACACGCCTTTTCCCCGAACGAGTAGGCAGATCCCCAAAAGGCCTCTTTTAACAGTGGGTTGCCAGCATCGTGGGAATATAGACGTGACAAGTGGTGAGCTCATCGCCGCCATTGCTTCCCAAGACTGACTCAACTAACGCTTTCTTCCAGTAATAACACATTCCATAATAAGCTAGCAGCCAGGACAAATCTTATACAAACAAATCTTACTAACAAATCCGGGTAATCCCTTAGTCGGCATTTGGGACATCTATGGGAGGAGACGGAGGGGTATATTCTTATGCCGGACACACCACATTTAAATGTACTTATAGTCTATAATGGCGGTAATTTTTTGAGTTTGTTACCTTAGTGGTGTGTTTGTGGGTGAGGGCGGGCGTGGGCAGTGCCTCGGCGGCGTCCCAGAGCGCAGCGTCGCGCGCGGCGGGCAGCGGGGCCGGCAGCGCCCGGTACCCGGCGGCCACCGCGCCCACGTACTGGGACAGTTCGTTACCTTAGTGGTGTGTTTGTGGGTGAGGGCGGGCGTGGGCGGCGCCTCGGCGGCGTCCCGGAGCGCGGCGTCGCACGCGGCGGGCGGCGGGGCCGGCAGCGCGCGGTACCCGGCGGCCGCCGCGCCCACGTACTGGGACAGTTCGTTACCTTAGTGGTGTGATTGTGGGTGAGGGCGGGCGCGGGCGGCGACTCGGTGACGTCCCGGAGCGCGGCGTCGCGCGCGGCGGGCGGCAGGGCCGGCAGCGCGCGGTACCCGGCGGCCGCCGCGCCCACGTACTGGGACAGTTCGTTACCTTAGTGGTGTGATTGTGGGTGAGGCCGGGCGTGGGCGGCGCCTCGGCGGCGTCCCTGAGCGCGGCGTCGCGCGCGGCAGGCGGCGGGGCCGGCAGCGCGCGGTACCCGGCGGCCGCCGCGCCCACGTACTGGGACAGCGTGCCCAGCGTCCATTGCTGACGATCTGAACGACAACTCATTTGAGGTATATACACCACTATTCCAAATACACCATGAAAAAAAAACTGGATGTTAAAGGATTTGTCACACTGGAAGCGTTCTGCGGTCTGCGGTCAGGTTAAAGCGAACGCAGCCCGCATCATGTATGAACAACATGGCGGTCTCAATATATTTTGTATGGAATGCGATATGACCGTGCGAGCCCAAGCAAATACTGGTGCGACGGAGCGGTCGACCGACAACGTTGTTCATACATGATGCGGGCTGCGTTCGCTTTGAACAGACCGCAGACCGCAGAACGCATCCAGTGTTACAAATCCTTAAGTATTCGGTACAAATTCAATCTGTGTAATTTGTTTTTTTCGAGTGGAATTAACGTCACAGAAAGACAATATCCGAATAAATGTATCGACATAATACTCGTGCTTGAGTTTGTACGGTGACGCGTGATAGAAAGTGAAGGAAGAATTGAAGGAAAGTTGTACAAATATATCACTAAGGAGCTTACATGATATACGAATGAACGCTACAATGCGTCGATTCATTGTAAAGCATTTGTTTTCGTCACTTTTAGCAAAGAATACAGCTAACAGTATTTATATTTAACACTAGTTTTATATACAACTTGGAATGACGGATCAAGCAGATGGCTCACCTGATGTTAAGCGGTAGGTACCCTCTGCCTATGAACAGTGCATTACCTCATAGTTCAAGTCCACCTAGGACGCACCCTATGTGGCATTGCACTGCGCCCGCGACCCTGAGACATCTAGTGTAATCAGTGGATTAGTTTATTTATCATGAAGTTTTATGAGATAATATCGAAAATAGGAGCAAATTTATGTCACGGGCACAATCGCCCTGGCATACACTTTTGAACTAACCTTTGAAACTGCTTTCGATGGTAGGTTTCGGCTTGTCCGGCCTGAATATCTCCGCCGCGTGTGTCGCGAGCTGGCTCGTAGCAGGCGGGTCTACGAATCGGCGTAGCATCCTGGCGCGGTCGCGCACGTCGTAGCTAGCGTCGTAGCGTGCTAGGGCAAGCACGTAGCGACAAACTGGGGTAGTGTCCGGTTGGGTGATGGACAGCTTCACCGCTAGGGACAGTAGCTGAAGTTTTACTAGTTCATCCTGAAATTAATGTTTTTTTTTATACAACTTTTGCAGACGAAACAAGTAGATGGCCCACCTGATGTATCGGGTACGGGGTAAGGGTAGGTACGGTACCCTCTGCCTATGAACAGTGCATTACCCCATAGGTCTCGTCTACCTAGGACGCACCCTATGTGGCATTGCACTGCGCCCGCCAACCTGAGACATAAAGATGAAAAGTCTCATGTGCCTGTAATTTCACCGGCACCGGCCTTACCTTTCAAACCGGTACACAGCAATGCGAGCACTAATGCTTTGCGGCAGAAATAGGTATGGTGGTAGTACTTCCCCGGAAGAATTCTTTCACAAAAAAGCTCTACTACTAACTAATGTTTTTTTTTTTTTTTTTTTTTTTTTAACATTGATAGACCTTTGTTTGACCACGATCTCACCTGTACGTACGTTACGTAATGTACGTTTAAGGAGGTGATTTAGATCAAAAAAATGTATTTACGGAAATAATAATACAACTAATACAAGTAAATACAAGTAGGTATATACAAATGAAACATTTGTGCTACCCGAAGACCGCTGCTAACGATCTAAAGGTAGCTCAACTGATCCAAATCATTACAAGAGGGAAGCGTCCCTAAGATGCTAGCTACATTGCCACGCTGAATGGCAATACTAATGCGTCGAGCCAGTGTGGGCTCACACCCCCAACCCCAAAAGGCTCAAATAAGTAAGCTCTGTCGAGACTTGCTTATACTATTGCATTACTTATTGCATATACTAGACTTGCATTTAGATAATACTTTGCAATACAAAGAGTCCGTGTAGTCCGTTTTTTTGTTACAAATGTCCCGTACGAAACAATTCACATCACAATATCACGTCATAATGTCAATATTTTCACAAAAAATATTGTCTCTGAAAAATATCCCATTCGCTAAATGTCCCTTCTGCAAAATGTTCATAATGTAACCTCTACTCATTACGATATCAATACCTGTTAGGTCACGTCCAGTTAGGACGCGGTCTGTGGCATTGCACTACGCCCGTAACCCGAGACAATGTTATAATTTATCATGTCTATAATTTCACCGTCAGAGCGGAACACAGCAATGCGAGCACGCCTGCTTATTTAACAAGTAATTGAAATTGTAAAAATTAAAAAAATACCTTCAACGCAATGAAACGGCTCAACCGATTTTGATCAAACATAGCTAAGAACACTCCCGACAAATTAGCCTTTCCAACAAAAAAAAAAAAAACCGTACATGCGTTCGGGAGCTACGATGCCACAGAGAGACACACACACACACACACACACACACAGAGACACGTCAAACTTATAACACCACGTCGTTTTTGCGTCGGGGGTTAAAAATAAATAAATAATGCTGGACAGTTCAAACAACATTATCTAGCCCCAAGCTAACCAGAGCTAGTGTTATGGGTCCTAGATAACTGATATACTTAATACAATACTGTAATATTACATAGATAGATATTTTTATTATACATAGAAAATACCCAGAACACCCTTAACAAATATCAGCAGATCGTACAAATATTTGTTACGATGCGGGAATCAAACCCGCAACTTCCTGCGTCGCATGCGAACCTTCGCCCGCCGCGCCACAGAGGTCGTCGATTATGTGCTGATATAGATAACTGGTTCATAACTGGTTCATACCTGGTCGGGGAATGTGGTAGCTAAATGCGCCAAGATGGCGGCGGCGCGGGGATGCTCTGCGCCGTGCTCTGCCACCAGCCAGACCGCGGCCGCGCGGGCAGCCGGCGCCAGCCTGCAGCAACATGACCCTCGTTAGTTCATACATCATCAGATCGGAAGACGCTGGATAGGGCTCCCCCAGTGTGCGTCCACACTGATGCGGGTCTCTGCGGGCGCGTGCGGGTGTGGCCACAGTGACACGCGAGCTGTTGAAGTATTTCAGGTGTTCTAAACGCGCCAACGCCGAGCGACAAGACCAAATTGATTTGATATCCCCGCCACCCGCGCTTTGAGACGCTTGCCTACTAGGCCCGTAGTGTGTCCACAACGCGCGGATGGGAACGTTTGAAAACTACGCGCGCTCTATCGCTCATGCCCGTCGCGCTAGGCGCCCGCCTTAGCCACTACACTATGGACGCAAACGGCGGATGCATATATTTGATATTTCGCGCCCGTCGTCGCAACGGCGCTAGGCCCGCACAGTGGACGCGCACATAATAGAATGACACGACGAACGGTCTTGAGCCGCCTCCATCCTATTACTTGCAACCATTCATCTACTGCAAATTAATTAACAAATATTTAAGCAGCCCTTAATTTGAGTTTGGACTCAAATTATCTAAAGTTTTGAAATTTATTTCATAGAAAATATATATAATAACCTACATTTCAAGTTATCTTTCAAGTACGTACCAAGTTTCATCAAGATTGGACCAACGGTTCCAAAGTTATATACACACATACACACACACACACACACACACACACACACACACACACACACACACACACACACACACACACACACACACACACACACATACATACATACAAAAGCTGCATTCTGCAAAAAGACTCCGAAATATAATAATACAATATAGAAGGTTAGGTTAGGGTAACAATGCCTAGATGATGAAACAGCAGGGAAGGGCTGTTTGTTCTTTGACTTAGGGTTAATCCAGATTCAAATGTGGGAATAAACGGCGAAAATGTAGTTTGCTCTCTCTACCTTCTGGGCGTAGCCGGCGACACCCCTGCCGAGCTATGCTCGGAAGACAGATTATGGCCAGGAAGGAAGTGACATCTCTCTCTCTTGCCGCGAAGACATGAGTTTTCTCACGTTTTCATGGTGTAAGAGAGAAATGTCGCTGGGCTCACGTGGTGGTCGGAGTGAGGGCTCCGGCCACCCTCCTACGAGCCGTTGATTGGTGGCAGCACAGAGTGGACCCTGTGCTGCCACCAAATGGGAGGGAGTGTTTGTGGTTGGCTTTTTGGCCAATCATGGTATGGGCCTTGTTGGGCGTCGCGCGAAATGGGCATCGGTACGTTCCGTAGATCCCGGAGCCCAGAGGATGGCCACCGTGGTGGTTTTAGTGGGTCCACGAGTCCGTGAACCTCACATAACCGTATTGCACCGTCAAGGCAATACGGGATCTGGTAGCAGATTTCCACCTCGTCAAAAAATAAGTTTTTTGTGATAAATATATTTATCAATAAAAGCTTTTATAAAATTTGTGATCGTAACCGTGTGCTGATAAAAATGAGCCTAAACACGGCCAATCTACTATGACTCATCGAGGAGTTCCGTTGTCCACCTTCCGTCTCCATCATAGAAATACAGAAATACAGAAATACAATTTATTTGTAAAACCAATTTACATGTCATATTGTATTATCATCGGAACTTGACAGGTATGCCAAATTTCAGCTCAATCGGTTGAGGATAACTGCTTCAAAATTCAGTTGCAAGATTTCACCCGGACAAACATATTCCACCCGGACATACATTGCAAGTTAAAACAAAGCTTGTAAAAAAAAGGTTATAACGTTACCTGTCGGTCCTCAGAAGCTTGGCGGCCCTGGCGACGGCCGCCTTGGCAGAGGCCGCGCCACCCCCCACCACTCGCTTCACCACCACTACTGCCTCGCACACTACCCACTCTGCAATCACAATTATAACCTACGATTGGGTAAGTCCAGCATACGATTTTCAAAAATGAAATAAACATAAGCTACAGATTAAACTACACGCAACAAGTGCTCGTACTGAGTTCGGGGCGGTCGGTCAAGGGTGTGTCTTTGCGTGTATCGGTGCCGGGCACCGAACACCGCTCAGTCTTGTTCATACCATCACGCGCTCATGCAACGCTAGACAATGCCTCATTGCGCTATAGCTAATTGTTAAGATTCCACAAAAACAGTTAGTCAAGTGAATGGTAACGTTTCCTTTCATTGGTAAGTAATTTATTTTCAATTTGGAGTGATGTTGTCGTTTCCTCTAAAATAATTGAAAACATAATGTATTTAAGGTAAGTTTAAGGTAGGTAGTACACATTATAAACAGAAACTATTAACTAATATTATACTTAACAAAAAATAATACCATCTAACAAACAATGAATGTTGGCAAAGTATTAATTTGCAAGTGCGCTAGCTACACCCTAGGTGCCCTAGGAACACCTGTGTTGTGAGTAGCTACCAGGCCTGGGGTAATTTTCTATGGAGCTTGTGCATTCTCCTTTAGTAACACATGTCTTACCATACTATTCACTAGAAACGGGATATTTACCATGATTCTTGAGTTTTATTTGTTCCCGATATTTCGGCACAGTTGCATGCGCCATGAACAATATCGGGAACAAATAAAACTCAAGAATCATGGGAAATATCCCGTTTCTAGTGAAAAGTATTTACATAACCATGATAGTTTCAAAAGCCATGTCTTACCATCTTTACTGGACAGTAAATGCAGTAATCCGTTGAGACACGTCTCTGTCTCCGTCTGTATCGCGACCGCCAGCCTGCCGATCGCCTGTATCGTGTGCGCGGCGAACACCTTGTCGTTGGAGGTCACGTACGTCTGGAACTCGCGCAGCACGACGGCCGCGCTGGCCTCCGTGGCCAGATTGGTCAGGATCTCAAGTTTGAGGAGCTTGATGTGAGTCGGGTCAGAGTTTCGCACGAAGAACGATTTCAGGAAAGGTTCGAACAGCGACTGCAAAATGTGTAAATAAGATTAAAGCCAGGTTCATATTGCTGTACGAATTTATGGGATGGTATGATCGGCTCAAAGCGTCGTAGCTCCACCTACAGGAGAAACTTTGTCAAAATTTCACCAATCCATTTAAAATCGTTAAGCTATGTTCATATTATATTAAAAGATAAACGGCTAATAGTAGTAGTAGTACGATAGTTTCAATTCTATGTTCATATTGTTGTGTCGGGGACTCGGGGTGTGTCGTGGCGCGCCAGAACGCAATTGTGTTGTGGCGCGTGAACCTACTAATGTGAATCTAGTCATCACACTAATATTATAAAGGCGAAAGTTTGTGTGTGTGTGTGTAGTGTGTTTGTTACTTCTTCACGCTGAAACGGCTAGACGGATTTGCATGAAATTTGGAATGGAGATAACTGGACTCCCGGAATAACACATAGGCACAGTTTTATCCTGATATTCCCACGGGATTGAGACTTACGCGGGTGAAACCGCGGGGCGCTGCTAGTAGGTAATAAACCGATTGCGTTCTGACGCGCCACGACACACCCCGAGTCCCCGACACAACAATATGAACATAGCTTAACGATTTTAAATGGATTGGTGAAATTTTGACAAAGTTTCTCCTGTAGGTGGAGCTACGACGCTTTGAGCCGATCATACCAACCCATAAATTCGTCTAGACGAGGAGTCGGCCAATGGCGCAGAAGTCTAACGCATCTCCGTATAAACGAAACGTTCGCGAGTTCGAATCCCGCTTGGTTGGTAATTTTTAAATGTGAGTTTTTAAAAGTGAAGTAGACTTTTTAAATCTGTGACCAATCGCTAGACAATGCTCTTCCGTATATCATTAATTCTCTATTAAAAGCTAAGTTCTCTATTAAGGCTAGTATATCGCAGCATCCTCAAACCAGTGTGTATTGATGGGGTACAAAATATATGGAGCACATCCAGCAAATCCAACCGCGCAATCATCCAACGTGCTCAAAATCCTCCCACGAAATGACGACCTCCGTGGCGCTGCGGGCAAAGGTTAGCCTTCGACGCAGGAGGTTGCGGGTTCGATTCCCGCCTCAGAACAAATATTTGTGCGATCTGCAGATATTTGTTCAGGGTGTTCTGGGTATTTTCTATTTATAGTATTATATATTTTATATTTTTTCTATTTTTCTTTTTATATAACAAAAAATATCTATTTAAGTAATGTATTGTATGAAGTATATCAGTTACCTAGTACCCAGAACACAAGCTCTGCTTAACTTGGGGCTAGATAATGTTGTGTGAACTGTCCAGCATAATTTATTTATTTATTATGTTTTAAATAAAATCTTACGTGCCCTAGTAAATGCACCATGGTTCACAACCAACAATGAAATCCACTAGTACCTAGAAGTCCCTACAGTGGACCTAAACTCCGAGGAAACAGTTATTTGGACCGCCTAAAAACACTCTAATCCGCTGGCAAGAGCGTTAGTTGAAAACCCAAGCGACACAAAGAGGTTGAAGAGAAGCCATATCTTGGACAACCTTTTTTTTAAATAGGCAAACTAGCATACGGCCCACCTGATGTGAAGTGGTCACCGTCGCTTATAGACACCGGCAACACCCAAGGTATTGTCGATGCGCTGCCTACCCTGAAGGCATTTATGATCATTTTTCTTGAAGCGACACATGTCGTAACCAAGCGGGAAAACCTCAGATGGAAGCTCATTCCATAGTTTGTAGGTATGGGGAAGAAATGATCTCGAGAAACGAGTCGTTCGAGAAACCCAGGGATCTATGATGTGCGGATGAGCCTTGTCACGGTATCGGGAAGAGCGATGGTAAAATCTCGATGCCGGGATGAGATCGAAAAGCTCTTCGGAACATTCCCCGTTGTAGAGGCGGTAGAACACGCAAAGATATCCGATGGCTCTGCGTTGGCTAAGCGGTTCTAGAGTATCTGAGAGTTTTGGGTCACCGATGATTCTAATGGCTCTTCTCTGTAGGGAATCAAAACGAAGCAGCTGGTACTTGGGTGCCCCATGCCATAGATGGGAACAGTATTCTACGTGCGGCCTAACTTGTGCTTTGTAAAGCAATAGCCGTTGATTCGGCGTAAAATACTGTTTAGCACGGTTTAGCACACCAAGCTTTTTGGAAGTCAGTGCAGCTTTTGCTTCGAGATGACTCCCATATTGGACCTCATTAGATATCTCGACCCCGAGAATCCCAATACTTGCTGAGATGGATAAAGGAATGTCTTGGAATCGCGGCGACACATCAAACGGGGCCTTCTTAGACGAGAACGCACAAACCTGTGTCTTCGTAGGGTTAAAGGTGACTAAGTTCCGGTCACCCCAATCGGAAACTTGCTCTAAGGAGTTCTCAACTTCGGACACAAGTTTTCGCCTGTTCTCATCAACCTCAGAACGAGAGGCATTAGCACGGCCAGAATAAAAGGTGTCACCCGTGCTATCATCTGCATAACAATGAAGACCGCTAATTTGCAGCATGTCATTGATGTGCATAATGAATAGCGTGGGGGAAAGCACTGATCCTTGCGGAACACCAGCATTGATAGACTTCGGATCTGAACATGATCCATCAACAACAGCCTTGATGCTCCGCCCGGATAAAAAGCTGGCAACCCATTTGCATAGCCCATCTGGAAGGCCATAAGATGGTAACTTTGTAAGAAGTGCCCCATGCCAAACCCGATCAAAAGCCTTAGCGATATCGAGGCTAACTGCCAGGGCTTCCCCACTACTCTCAACGGCTTCAGCCCAACGGTGAGTGAGATAGACCAGAAGGTCACCAGCCGATCGCCCATGGCGGAAGCCGTATTGATGATAGCTGATCAGCTGGTGCTCCTCCAGGTATCCCAGAAGCCGAGTGTTTATCACTCGCTCCATCACCTTACAGAGTAGAGAGGTTATCGCAATGGGCCTGTTGTTGGACGGGTTGGTTCGATCGCCTTTTTTGGGGACAGGGTGAACTTGGGCCATTTTCCACGAAGTCGGCACGATACCAGAGGCGTAAGACAGATCAAAAAGGTGCGATAGAACGGAGCATAGCTCAGGAGCACACCTTTTCAGTACTACAGCCGGAATGCCATCTGGCCCTCTCGACTTTCTCCCATCAAGGGACGAGAGTTCCTTCCGTACCACTTTATGAAAAAAATGTACTTCCGGCATGGAGCTCGTACACTGGGGTATTGATGGAGGTGTGGCACCCCCATCATGGAGAGTCGAGTTGGAGGCAAAGAGAGATCCCAGAAGGTCGGCTTTCTCCTTTGCACTATTAGCCATAGAGCCGTCCGGCTGCAGTAGGGGTGGCAGAGAAGACTGGCAAAAGTTACCCTCAGCAGCTTTGGCGAGAGACCAAAATGCCCTGCTTCCAGAAGGATACTCTGCCAGTTGGTCCCCTATTCTGCTTACGTGTTGCTTCTTCGCTGTTGCCATAATTTTTTTGCTGAGTCTGGAGGCAGCATTATACTTTTTCTTCAAAACGGAAGCATTTGGGTCCTTGCACTCACGCGCCTTGGTCCAGATCCTGAATGCTGCAAGTTTGCTAGCAGCAGAATCGGCGCAAGACCTGTTGAACCAAGGTTGACTCGGACCGCCAACGCGTACCACAGAGTTAGGAATAAAACATTCCATTCCCTGAAGTATAACGTCGGCCACGGAGTCAGCACAAGTGTTAGGATCGTCCGTTGAAAAACATAACTGCCCCCATTGGTACGATGCGTAGAATTCACGCAATCCGTCCCAATCGGCTGACCGGAAGTGCCATACCTTTCGCTTCCCAGGAAGAGTGTCAACACCGGGGCGAACAATTGGCACAGATGTTGATACGAGGCAATGATCGGAGGAACCAAGAGGAGCCTTTACCATTACCTGATATTGGTCCGGATGAGTGGTCAGAACGAGATCCAGCAAAGACGGTTCATGACCTGCAATATCAGGTATCCGAGTTGGACTGGAGACCAACTGAGTGAGGCCATGTGTAAGTGCAAGGTCTTGGACAGTTCTCCCAGCATGATCAGTGCGTTGGGAACCCAACCAATCAACGTGGTGAACGTTAAAGTCCCCAAGAATGACCAACTCTGCTTTGGGGTACTGCCCAAGAGCCCACTCGACACCGTCAGCTATATGTTGAAACAGACTTGTAGTTTCCGCATCCCCTTTGCGAGGCCGATAGAGACAAGCGTAAATGCGAGATTGACCACCGTAATCCACACGCGCCCAGAGACACGACTGATCTTTTGCTTCAAGGCCGTTTAGACGACGACAACAAACATCCCCACGAACGTAAAGGCAGACTCCAGCTTTCGGTAGAAAGATTTCTTCGAGTTTGTAGCCTGGATAGTGAAGATACGAAGTATCGGCCGGACAGGATATCTGAGTCTCCGTTAGAAAAAGCAGGGCAGGCTTCTCTGTCTCAAGGTGGTGGTGGACAGTATTTAAGTTAGAGTGAATCCCGCGGATGTTACAGAAGTCTACTCTAAGAGTGGATTGTGAAGCCGCTGAAAAAAACTTACTTCTTTTATTTTGTATTGCCATTGATATGTTTAAAAAAGGGATGAGGGAGGGAGTGAACAGCATTCCATCCATACCAAGTGACAAAGATAGCCAACAAAAAGAGCTCAGATTCACCGAGTTATGGACGGCTGGCGCGATGCACGGAAGGGCCCCCGATCCCACCAGAAAGAAACTGCCGAGTTCCACTCCGGTCTCCTAATCCGGCACGACAGCCACTAACAGGCTTTTTTCGCGGGTTGGCGGGACAGTCTCCCAGAGCGGAGTATTAGTAGTGATCTCTGGGTTCGGGTCCCCTACTAACCCACGGGCGGCCAGCGGGCAGCCGTTTCATCGGGTCTCCCTGAACATCGCGACAACCCCCCACCTCGATGCAAAAGAGGCTCTTAGCAGTATGGCTGACGGCCCCAATGATGACAAGAATGCTTTTCACTAGGGGAGGGGGGAGGGACTGGTTCACTTGCAATTGTACTGGAACACGCCGCATACTAATTAATTAGTACAAGCATTTGGCAGCACGCTCTAGCAAGAGGGTGGCAGCAAGCCAGGCAGCCTACTATAATGAGGGAAGAAGGACTGATGAGTCCAGATCCCAAACGCCAAGAAACTATCCACTCATTCGCCTATAGTCCACCAACTGATCGCGGATAACATATAAACAACAACAAAAAAACTCAGTTATTGAACAGAAATTAGTTTGTTACCCTTTTATTAACTGTGAGAGATGCGATAGAGTTGAGCACCACACTCTGCACTTCCAGCGGAGCTCTCAGCAGACGGATCATGGCTTTAGCTACCGGCGGCAACTCTTGGGCTGAAATTACATACAAAATAATATGTGTTTAAACATACATACATGTGTTTTAACTTTTACATTAGTAACTAGTGGAATGCAAGCCGCATAGTCACCGATAGTTGACGACCTCTGTGGCGCGGCGGGCTAAGGTTCGCCTGGACGCAGGAGGTTGCGGGTTCGAATCCCGCCTCGGAACAAATATTTGTACGATTTGCAGTTATATGTTTAGGGTGTTCTGGGTATTTTCTATGCATAATAAAAATATCTATCTATGTAATGTAATGTATTGTAATAAGTATATTATGAGTTTTCTAGTACCCATAACACACGCTCTGCTTAGCTTGGGGCTAGATAATGTTGTGCGAACTGTCCAGCATTATTTATTGTTACTATTTATTTATTATTTGTTTGTAAGATTTGTCCTGACTGGCTAGCTTACTTAAAGAACGTGCATGCAGTAACTGGCGGAAGAAGAAAGTGTTAGCAGAGTCAGTCTTGACAAGCAATGGCGGCGATGAGCTCACCACTTATCACGTCTATTTCCCACGATGGTGCAACCCACAGTGAAAAGAAGCCCATTTGAGGACCTGCCTCCACTTCTATGTATAAATATTAAATAAATAAATAATGCTGAACAGTTCACACAACATTATCTAGCCCCAAGCTAAGTAGAGCTTGTGTTATGGGTACTAGACAACTGATATACTTAATACAATATATTACATAGTTTTTTTTTAAATTATATATAGAAAATACCCAGAACACCCTGAACAAATATCTGCAGATCGCACAAATATTTGTTCCGAGGCGGGAATCGAACCTACAACCTTCTGCGTCGCAGGCAAACGTTCGCCCGCCGCGCCACAGAGGTCGTCAATTTTTTTTTTGTACAAACGGAGGACTTAATGCTAAGCAGCATTTTCTGCCAGTCATCCATGAGGATGATACAAAAAAGGTTGGCGTGCTAAAACTAATTACAAAAGAAAGCTTATAATATAGCTTAGAAACTAATTTGCCTTAAAATAAATACAAACATATACAAACAACATACTTATAATTTAAATGAAAAGATAATCATTCCAAACAAAAAATATATATATTAATAGATAGATAAACAAAATAAATAAAGTATACTATATATATATATATATATCATGTATAATATGTGTTCGATATACATCGATCACCTAGATTATAATATAATAGCAGCCATCAGCAATCTTACCAAAGTGGGTCACTCGTGTACTTGTGTCCACTAGGCCAGTGCAGCAACGCATTCAGCCAGTGTACCTACAGCCGCCAGGCGCATAACACTCATTCATCATCATTACTAGTCATAGTTTACGTATAAGGGATTACAACCTTTTACCAACAAACTTGGCTTTTATATCAACTACCCAGGATTAACTAGCGGTTAATTCCTACATGGTCCTTCGAGCAACCGTTCGAGGATTCATAGCGCGATCGTGAAAAGTCGTACCGTGAGCTTCGGACGTACCAGCAACCTGTGGATAGCAGCGATCTGAGCTTTACCAACGAGCTGACGAGAGCTAGCATCCGCACCTGACGGGGGGAGCTACCCAGTCAGAGCAGCAGCAGCAGTGAGCGTACCGCTCGCGACCCAGCAGCAGTGAGCGTACCGCTCGCGACCCAGCAGCAGTGAGCGTACCGCTCGCGACCCAGCAGCAGTGAGCGTACCGCTCGCGACCCAGCAGCAGTGAGCGTACCGCTCGCGACCCAGCAGCAGTGAGCGTACCGCTCGCGACCCAGCAGCAGTGAGCGTACCGCTCGCGACCCAGCAGCAGTGAGCGTACCGCTCGCGACCCAGCAGCAACAGTGAGCGTACCGCTCGCGACCAGCACGGATAGCAGCAGCGGCCTGCGAGGGACGAGCAGCCCTGCGACGAACCAGCAGCAGCAGTCGCACGGAGTGAGCCGCCCCCGCCCCGCATCATCAACAGAAACAGCCGTAGGAGAAGCGGCTTTCAAGTAAGAGCGTTCCTTTTTCGTTCTAACTTCACTGACGATATGGAGGCTCTTTACGTAAAGCAAACAGAATTAGCGGAGAAGATTCGGAGAGTCCTTGTTAATTTTAACAAGGATGGTGACGAGCGTAAGACGATCGAATACGGTAAAAGGCGAATAGACGCCCTAGATACATATTGGAGAGAGTATGAATTGAACCACGAAAAGCTTTCGCCCATCGGAGCTCGGAGTCATAAGTACTATACCGATTCTGAGTTTGAGCGAACTAACAAGTCATATTTAGCAGCGAGAACGGCTATAGATAGGTATTTCTTAGATCTAGAGCAGGAAGTAGGTGACTCTGAATCTGGCGAGAGCCAGCCAGAAGCAGGCCTTTCCGGCGGCAGAAGTCAGAGGCCGCAGACCCCGGCACCCGCACCTCCGACCCGTGAACGCCGGGAAAATGAGGTAGGTACCCGTAGCCAGACAGATGTTATGCTTCATAGACAGTTAATTAATTTTAAAGCCTTTACAAAAACAGTAGACAGTATCGACGTAGACTCATTTCAAGAAAGATGGGAATTCGAAGACGCCCTGCGAGCTTTACAAACTCGTTGGACGGTGGTGGATAACTGTCATTGGGAGATAATGTTAGAGTTAGGCGAGGACGAAGCGTACGAGTTCAACTATAACAAGCATGAACGTACCTACAATGGCCTGAGAAAAGCTTTAAGCTCGAGGATGTGGTCAACATCGTATCGCGATAAAACCACACCTCAGATGGAGATTCCCGTTTTCTCAGGCAGTTTCCAGCAGTGGGTGTCGTTTAAGGATCTGTTCGATGAAGCTATCCACAAGAATCCATCGCTGTCAAACGCTCAGAAAATGCAGTTTCTTAAGAGCAAAGTTAAGGGGGAAGCTGAGCGTTTGATACAACATCTTCCGATATGTGCGAGCAACTACGTAACCTGTTGGGATATTTTAAACCACAGGTTTAATAACCGGCGACACATCTTTACGTCGTACGTAAACACTTTCTATAACCTGAGCAATATACAGCAGCAGTCGGCCGCAGCTATCAAGCGGCTGCACGACGTCACATTAGAGAGTCTCCACGGTATTAGGAACCTTGGTGTTGAAACTAAGTCGTGGGACCCTCTTCTTGTGTATATATTGTCTCAAAAGCTAGATAATGAATCCTTTACCGATTATATAGAATCCTAGAAGAATTCGCGGGAGCTACCGGTTCTTCAAGACTTTATGGACTTCCTAGAGTAAAAATTTACCACCTTAGAGTCATCACGTCGACGTCAAGATGTAACGCCTAAAAGCTCATCATCACAGCAGCATACATTAAATTTTCACAACCGCAACAACAAGCCTTTTTTTAACAATAATAAAAGTAGAGCGCACGAAATTGCGAAATCATTACATGCGTCAGCGTCAGCAGTTAATTGTCCTCAATGTAATTCGGATCATAGGTTAATTTATTGCAAAACATTTTTAGATTTAGCTAACGAACAAAAAATTGAGTTTTTAAATAAATTTAATTTTTGCCTTAACTGCATTTTTGATCACGAAGGCGCAAAATGCCACTCGTCGAAAAGATGTTACAAATGCAATGGTAATCATCATACAATTTTGCATGATTATTTCGTAACTCAGTCTAAATCTAGTTCATCAACTAATAATAAAAAGCATAGTAGAGAGCAACAGCAGCATGGCAACTACAACGTTCAGTCATCAGAGAAAGATGAATCTTGCCAAATTTTATTAGCTACTGCTCTGGTCAAAGTTACCGCAGCAGATGGCAGCAAACATATAATGCGAGCACTGATTGACCAGGGCTCAAAGGTCTCGGTTATAACCGAGAGAGCAGCACAGCAGTTAGGTTTAAAGCGCGAGCAATGCAGAGGGGTTATTTTCGGGGTAGGAGAGCGAGAGAGTAACTGCAAGGGAAAACTTAAAATTACGTGCCAATCTACTCATACCGATTTTCAGTTTACTACGGATGCTTTAATAATGAGCAGCTTGATCAAAAATCTGCCTAATAAGACATTTGCAAAACCATCTTGGAAATATCTAGCACACATCGAACTAGCGGACCCCGATTATAATGTCGGTCGCCCGGTTGACCTCCTTCTGGGAGCAGAGGTTTACTCAAACATCCTAAAGGAGGGGCTCATCCGTGGCCAAGCACAATCGGAACCCGTAGCGCAGTACACTCAGCTAGGATGGCTTCTATGCGGCAGTATAAAAACTTCCTCACATTGCAATGTTATCCTTAACAGCAACAGTTTTGGAAAATTGAAGATATTGAAGAGCAAAATGAGATGTCCGTAGAGGACCAAGCCTGCTTAGATTACTATAACGCCACCACTAAACGCTTTGAAAGCGAGCGTTATCAAGTTAGATTACCAATGAAACCGGAAATAAAGGAGAAATTGGGATCATCTAAGGAAATGGCTATAGCACAATTTAGGAACTTAGAATGTAAGTTAGGTAGGCAAGAAAATTTAGCAAAGCAATATAAACAGTTTATTACTGAATATGAGCAGCTAAATAATATGAAGTTAGCGACTTCAAGCAGCCAGCAGAGGGAGGAACTCGAATGTTTCCTGCCTCTTCGTGCGGTGATAAGACAAGGCTCGAGCACTACAAAGCTACGAGTGGTCTTTAATGCATCCGCTAAAACTTCATCGGATTATAGCCTCAACGACCTGATGGACAAGGGTCCGAACCGACAGCAGGACCTACCAGAGATAATTCTCAAGTGGAGGCAATATCGTTATGCATACACAGCAGATATTGAAAAAGCAGATATTGAGCTGTGTAGGGCAGAATTACTAACTAGACTTATAGCAAAAATCGTCAAAATCATGAACAACTTCAAAGTCGTAGTTTATGGTTGGAGCGATTCCCAAGTAACGCTTAGCTGGATTCAAGGCTCCCCAGAGCGTTGGAAGCCTTTTGTAGCAAACAGGGTGAGAAAGATCACCACGCCAGATGGTTGGCATTATGTTAACACCAAAGAGAATCCAGCTGACGCAGCAAGTAGAGGTCTGACGTCATCGCAACTGAAAAAACATGAGTTGTGGTGGAAAGGCCCTACATTCTTATCATCACTTAATTTCAAACCTAAACAGCAAAGCTTGAATTTTTGTACGAACGAAGAAGTTAAAAAGCATGTGAATTTAGTTAGCAATATCTCCGAAAACAGCAGCATCGTCGAAGATTTGCTTAACCGTCACAGTTCATTTAATAAAATTACTCGAATTTTAGCGTGGATACTACAGGCATTAACTCCGATTGTTAGTAAACAAAACCGGCCGAGCTATCTCACGTTACACGAGCTTAGAGCAGCGAAATGGATTGTTATAAAGCAAATACAGTTTAATATAGATATAGAAAACCTATTACGTCACAGCAAGGTCATACCTGACAGCAAATTAGCAAACTTAAACCCATACATGGATGAAAACGGGCTCATGAGAGTAAAAGGAAGACTCAGCAAAGCTAACATCAGCGCAGAAATGAGATTTCCAATTATCATTCCGTACAGCAGCAGATTAACGGAACTTCTCATCCAACAAGCTCACGAGCTCATCTTCCACGGTGGTCCTCGGCTTACAATGGCCGTTATTAGACAAAGGTATTGGATAGTCAAGGGCAACCGAGCAGTCATAAAACAGCTACTTATGTGTGTTACCAACAGAAAACAAGAGCCTAATAAATCACAGCAGACTATGGGCGAATATCCTGATTTTAGAACAAACCCAGCACCAACGTTAGTGTATAGCACTGTGTGCACTGCGCCAGCACATTTTCGAGCCATCTACGTGGGCCTGACAGTTATTGAGACAGCCAATGACGGCAGGAACCGATGGCACCTAACCAACAAGATTTTCCAAGACCTATGGAAAAGATGGAAAGCAGAATATCTCAGTCAGTTATCTGTCCGCAGTAAGTGGCTTAAATCAAAGAAAAACATTGAAGTCGGCGAAATGGTGACCATCCACGATGACAACTACTCTTCGGGCAGGTTTCCGGTTGGGAGAGTGATAGAAGTGCACAAAGGAAATGATGGGTTTGTTAGGGTGGTGTCTTTAAAAACTAAAAACGGCATTATAAAGCGCCCTATAATAAAACCATCCATCTTACCAATAGAACAAAGCAAACTACAACAAGATGAGGTGAGCAAGCAAAACGTAGCACATTTATCAAAACATAGCCATCAAGTAGGTAGAAATCAACGTCCTAATTTTATTAAAGTTGCATTAGCATGGATGTTTTTTATGAGTGTTATTGGCTTGAACGTGTCAGCCAATGTAACCCAATTTACTAGCAATCAGTCCTTATACTACGATCCGGTAGGAAAAATGCAATTAATCCGTGACCAGTGGAAAATCGTATGCTATTATGACATGCGACCTTACTGGCAAGGAGATAAAGCAGTGAATTCGTTCACAAAATATTTAGAGCAAACATGTGATAAGGTCAAGGAGGCGAGCCATTGTAACATGATTCTATTACAAGTGAAACATGATTACAGCGAGCTACAGTACTACAATCAGCTGTTGCTCAATCAGCATTTTGGCTAGCGGTCGAGAACCCGACGCGGCCTTATCAACGCAGTAGGCTCTATAGCAAACACACTGTTTGGAGTACTCGACCAAAGCTTTGCAGACAAATATCAGCAAGATATTGAACTCGTAAACAGCAACGAGAAGCACTTGCTGAAGCTCTGGAAGAACCAAACATCTGTGGTAGAAGCAGAGTACAACGTCCTTAAGCGAACGGAGCAAGCAATCGAATCCCAGCATAAACTATTAAACAGACATTTGAATTTCATATCTCAATCGACCAAGCAGCTACAGAAAAAGTATGAAAGCATGTCTATTCTACAAGAGTTTACTTTAGCAGCAATGGCAACCACTAACATGGTGCAAAATTTGAGGCGTATCCAAGATACAATCCTGGACACGTTAACAGATATTTATCACGGCAAGATAAACCTCCATCTGTTAACACCAAAGCAGCTTAGTGAAGAACTGCAAGTAGTTTCAAGCCAAATATCTAAAGAACTAACATTACCTATTGACAATATACAGACAAATTTATACAAAATATATCAGTTATTAAAAATAAAAGCAAGAATGACCAAAGACTACGTCATATTCGAAATCAGCTTACCTTTGATCAGTAGAGACAGCTTCCAACTGTACCACTTGATACCAGTTCCTCTTCAAATCAGCAGCGACATGATTAGTATCAATCTAGTAACAGATTACATAGCAACTAATCTGATGAGGGACTCCTATCTACCGGTTACAAGCATTGACTTTCTAAGTTGTGAATACCAAGACGAAGCATACATCTGTCAGCCACAGGTTCCTATCCAGCATCTAAGTCTTGAAGAAAGGTTTTGTCAAACAGATAGGAATAACACATGTAAGATAAAGAGAGAAAGTTGTCAAAATAAATGGGTACAGTTACACGACCCATCATTTTATTTATATTTCGCTTGCAATACTTACTCACTTACTATCGTATGTGACCGTGAAACACGAGTCCGTCAAATCAGCAAGGCCGGGCTCATTCATTTATCAAAACAATGCACAGCTAAAGGTCGTGACGTAACTCTCCATTCGTATCCACAACAAAGTACGCTCAATCTCAAATCTGATTTAGCACTTATCAACATAGCTCCAATACACCACCACACCTTCAACTTTACCTTACCGTTCACCGAAACAACTGAAGATCGCAATCTGAATACCTCGCTACAGCAGCTCGGCGAACAAATCAGCGCGATGAAAGAAGCAGCGCAACAGGAGGTGACACTAACAACGCATGATATTCACCAGTATGTAATCTCATACAGTGTACTAGCAGCAGGCGTCGCAGCATTCCTCGCATTCCTGTGGAGACGAGCCATCCGCGCGTCTACCGCGCACGCTGCGGAGCCAGCGCCGGCACTAGACCGTGCGTCTGCGCCTCCGCCGGCCCCCGTTCCTCTCCTGCCAAGGGAGACGCCCTCCAGCAGAGCAAGTGGTGCTTGTTCGCGTAATCAGTCCGTGCCCGAGCTAGGGCATGGCAGCAGTGGGACCGTGCGGTGGTCCAGTTTACGTGATAAAGACACAATTACTGCACTCAGCAGCAGTGAGCAATCAAAACAATCAGTGTTTACTATAGAATAGGGATAACATAGTTTTGTAATCGTCATCAACAATCTCTTAGATTACCCAACATTAAAGAAGTTGTACTAACATTCACCTAGCTTAAGCAAAGATTGATCACCGATGTAAAACTAACACTACATTTGTAGCGCCTCATCTCATCCTCATCTCGGACCTCGCCCTTGGGAGTATGTTCGATATACATCGATCACCTAGATTATAATATAATAGCAGCCATCAGCAATCTTACCAAAGTGGGTCACTCGTGTACTTGTGTCCACTAGGCCAGTGCAGCAACGCATTCAGCCAGTGTACCTACAGCCGCCAGGCGCATAACACTCATTCATCATCATTACTAGTCATAGTTTACGTATAAGGGATTACAACCTTTTACCAACAAACTTGGCTTTTATATCAACTACCCAGGATTAACTAGCGGTTAATTCCTACAATATGTATCAAAGATATGCAAAAATGTGAAACTAAGAAAGTAGGTAGTCCTAAGTAGGTAGGTAATTAAAGTCAAGTATTCAGTTGAGGTCGTCATTGTTAAAGGCAGGGGTTTCCGCTTAACTTCAGGTGGGTCATTTGCTTGTGCCGTTATACAATCTTCATACAGATTTAGCTCCTTTCCAACCAAAGGCTGTCTGGAAGGTACCTATCGATGTATTATCTCCATGTATTTATTATCGCCGTGTAAAATTATTGCATTGACTGCAGTGACGTCACTCCGAGTGCGCGGCGCGCTGTCGCTGTCGCTCTCGTAGCACGGCTGGTCCCCTCGCTGTCCGCTACACACTCGAGTCGTTACCTGGTGCGCAGTGGTAGTATAGCTGTGCGACTGCAGTGACGACGCCCGCGTTGCGCGACTGCAGGAGCGGCTTGGCGGCGCGCAGCAACAGGCGCAGGTCCGGGTCGACGGTCGGCGAGCTGCGAGTGCGCGGCGCGCTGTCGCTGTCACTCTCGTAGAACGGCTTGTCCGTCTCGCTGTCCGTTGAGTACTCCTGAAACGTTATATTCCATTTTTCTTTAGTCGGGGAGGGAGTTTGTAGCTATAAACGACAAATCAGCCACGACTGGTTTGCGATCGCAGTTAGCTTCGAGCAGTACTCCTCATTCTGAGGTCCGCCCGAAGGAAGGCTAACAGGCTCCTGCGGCCTTCTGCTAGACTCGCCATGTCACAAATCTAATTGGAAATTGTATGGTTTTATAGAAATGTCTGTATCACCAGACATCCCACCTGATATCCAGCAGCCTCAACCTGGAACTGCTTATTCGGTTTTCCCCTACACAGTTGTCATATAGATGTTCTTGAATATGTCACTATCTGCCAATTGTGACCCTACAGATAGCTGAATCAATCCTACGGAAAATTGGTGTGTGCCAGCTCCGATTGGAGTTCAGTCCAGTTCAGAAAACTGAATAGCTTCACTCGCTCGATTTTACTCCTTATCTATTTGCACCGTAGGCCTTATATGAAAATCGATTACTAAGGAGGAAACTACCAGAAATATTCTTGGGTTACTGGTTTCTTAGAATAGGACCTCATCTCCTCCCGCGGATGTAGTAACAGCCGACTTAAGTTGACCGTAAATGCACGGCTTTGTATGGGTTGCGTCTATCGGTCACGGTGTAATCCGGCTGATATAAGGATCGCAATATAAGATATAATATAAGATCATCAGGTCATAATCAGGTGTTTAGTGCTACTTTAATGTAGCTTTATTGTGAAAGATTCGTCCGGGGAAGTACTACCTCCATACCTATTTCTGCCGCAAAAAGTGGTGCTCGCATTCCTATGTTCCGGTTTGAAGGGTGCCGGTGAAATTACAAGCACATGAGACTTTATGTCTCAAGGTGGCGGGCGCAGTGCAATGCCGCATAGGCTGCGTCCTAGGTGGACGTGACCTGTGTAGTAATGCGTTGTTAAAGGAAGAGGTTACCGCTTAACATCAGGTGGGCCATATGCTAGTACCGTCATTCACGTAGTAACAAAAAAAAGTCAATGTTAAGTTAGTTATAATGTGAAGTGGGCTGCAGCATCCACCTGAGGACCTATCGTCACTGCGATCATCGAACCACCTGCCAGCAGTGTTCGTCTGATGATGATGATGATGTACCTACAAAACGCACCTCATTGTTGGGATCCGGGAAGCATGACCTGGCGTACACGGTCAGCTCGGTCAGCACGCCAACTGACCCCATTCATCCACGTCGGCCAGAAACTCGTCTGATGATGATGATGTACCTACAAAACGCACCTCATTGTTGGGATCCGGGAAGCAGGACCTGGCATACACGGTCAGCACGGTCAGCACGCCAGCTGACCCCATTCATCCACATCGGCCAGCAACTCGTCTGATGATGATGATGTACCTACAAAACGTACCTCATTGTTGGGATCCGGGAAACAGGACCTGGCATACACGGTCAGCACGGTCAGCAACGCCAGTTGACCCCATTCATCCACGTCGGCCAGCAATGAACACAGTTTTCTGACAAGAAAAAACATAAACGAAATAACATACTAAATCAAGTACAATATTCAAATTATAAATATGCATGGTTACTACAGTATAATTCCAAGAGATCACTTTACCAGAAACACGATAGGACAATATTATCTAGGTAGAAAAAAAAACCCAAAGTTACCTCCAATTTTTGGCTAGATTCGATTGTTTATTAAAATGGTGCATATTGTTGGGTTCAAAATTAGATCAATGAAATCAATACAACAAAGCCGAGGGTTTACTGTAGGGGTGTTGTAAAACCATCTATATTTTAAGAGATATTCAATAAAAACTCCTTTTTCGTGCGTCGTTTTTTTTATATGAAGATTTCTACCTGGGGTTGGCGCAACCTTAATGAATTAATCTGATACCATAAGAATAACTAATAATTGGTTACGTTACGTAAAACACGAATATGATGACAGACATTCTCTGTATGGCGCTGTTCCACCAAAAAAGAGCTTAATCAACATAAGTGTTTTTTACGCTCCACTTCAGCCACTTCAAGTAATGCAACAAATGCAAGTGATCTTCGTCTCGACCTATGGACGTTAAAAAAAGCCCCTCCACCTGGCTATATAACACCTGCAGGGGAATTACCCCCAGTGAGTCGCGGGCAGATCACGGCAAAGATGATGGATGGGCGACTCATCACTAAATCGTTAATTAAGGCCTAATGAATGGACGGATAATAAAACTAATACCACTACAAGAATCCTCTTGAATTTTTTTATTGGTTTCTTTATAAGCAACTATTTTATAAAAACTTACCGTTTTGTTGAAAAAACATTAAAATAAACATTTCCTCACTGTGGCTAAATTATCAGCGACAACTGACCACTAACTTTGAGATCACAATAAACATCTTCACAAAGCACTTTCTAATAGTTTATTGGCAATAACACATGGTCTATATCCTAAAAAAACATTATTATTGCAGTCATTTACACTCAAATAACCAGAAAACACACAATTTTCTTTATTTCATAAAAACTGATGCCCGCGGCAACAAAATGGCGGCCGATGTCGATCGAATTTTATTTGTTTACTAACTTAACTTTAATCGTAAAAAGTGGTTATTGCCTCTTTGTCAGTCTACCACCATGCCTCTATGGAATAGTGTTGCAATATCTAGCATCCGGTTCCTAAATAATGATTGATAGACAATATAATAAACCCTCTATGGACTGTGTCGGCCGACACAAGTAGGATTCCAAGGTATACGGAAAATTGTGTGCCGGCCAACACATGTGCACGCCAAGCGGTTAACAGACTGCGCACTCAAGTCGGCCGCTGCAGGTGCAATCTCAGCAAGTCGGGTATGTATGATTGCAGCCTCCGCGACGCAATGCGATTGTGGTGCCCAGTCCCAAAACATGCTACACGCCTTTGTATGCCCATCCTGCCCTGTCTCCTGCACGATGGAGGATTTAACGACCTGCTCCGACTATGCCGTAGGTGTGGCACCCAATTGGTCAAATTGGCTTTGAATGAGTCACCGACACGAAAGAAGAAGATGGTTACGTTGTCACTCTATCTGAGTGGCCTCACCTAATTCAGGCGCGTGACTGGCCAAAGAACCAAGCTAAGTTCTAAGGTAATGCCAAGTTTCAATATAATGATCGTGTAACTTTTAAAGTGCATCTTACCTGTAGCTTCTGTGTATGAGACTCATCCGATCCGGACACACCTCTGTGAACGCCATGGCCGCAGAGCCAACTACAAGCGGCGCTTTATCCGATAGTAACTTGTCTATTATTGACACTAGCTCTTCCTTTTGCTCTGGGTCCAAACTGGAAAACGAATTGACACTATTTATATCGAAACTACGAGCCGTGGGTGTCCAGCCTAAGAACAGTACTCTCCGTCTCCTCCAGTGGATGTCGTAAAAGCCGACTAAGGGATTACACAGCGGATGGGCAGCAGCATCCATCTGATCACTCTACATCAATACTGCAATCACCAATCCGTCTGCCAAGCGGATGGCAAATTCATGCAAGATTATTTGCCATAATTTCATTGTGGCGCTTCAACCCTTTTTGCTGATTTCCTTCACGGGCAGTTGACTAGGCTGCTTTAAAAACCTCAGTTTTATCCGTCAATCGCTTCTTGATTATAAACCACATTTGAAGGACCGGCGGTGTGAAACGGCAGTGTATCGAACACATTTGTTCGAATTTTCAAAGGTGCCATATTTTGGCGTTGAAAGTGTATGAAGATGGACTTAACTTGACACGGATAAAACTAGACAGAATTTACCCTCTTTATATGTTTTTTTTCACTTTCGGATACTATTTGAACGCTGACCCGGAGTCAATTTACTTTGAGGTCTTTCAAAGCATCCTAATCAACTGGCTGTGAAGATATTAGAACCAAATCAGCAAAAAGGGCTAAAGCTCTTAGAATGGAATTGAATTAATGGAATTAAAGTTATTAGAATGTCTTTGTTTGAAAGACTAATTTTGTATGCCTTTTCTATAAGTTTAGTCTCTTCCTTTGCTGTATTCAATTGAATTGATCATAGAGTTCCTCAGTTTTAATGAACCATGGTGCATTTGACATAGATTTGAGTATTGAAATTTGGAGTTGTTGAATGGTGTTTATGTTTGTGTTAGACGCACTGCCCTACAGTTGTATTCTATACGCTTTATCGCTTTATAGATCAGGAGCTTATGTACTAGGCTCAATTTCGTTGTCCTCCAAAAACTTTTTATGACCGAAGTATTAAATAAAAAAACTACATTTTTGTGCACGACGCCTTTGCGAGCGAGATGACGAGTGGGTTACCCCCTGCGTTGGAAAGGGAGCCTAAATCGTCGTCATCGGACAAAGAACGTGTGAAGTATATGTTACCTGTAAAGTTTGGGTATGGCGTGTGCGGCCGTCTTCCTCACGTACGGACTCATGTCACTGGAGGAGTCTCGGATAGCCAGCATCACGATGGGCACGATCATGTTGACTCGGATAGACGACAGCACGCGGAGTGCACTGGCACGGATTAACTGGTTTGGGTCCTGGAATGCATTATTCCAAAATATAAATCTATACTTTTACACGTCACGTCCCACGTTTACACTTTTTGTCTTTCACGTCTGTTCGCCTGGAATCAACTCTGAGAAGCTCTAATTGGTTTTTTCAATGTTACAATCCTTCCAAGTCATCAGATAGAGCTTAGATACATTTTGTTCATGAAAAATTCTGAAACTTGAATGACGGAATAAGCAGAACGCCGACTCTTTTCGCCGTTTTCGAAAAGAGTCGTCATCTACTTTTATTTTCTTTCTTTTCTTAGTGTGTTTTTGAGTTATTATGTGTTGTTTTGGTGGCATTTTAACCAATGTAGCTCGTTTAAGGAGCACAAGTGTAGTGAGATGAAATGGAAGTTAATTGCACGACTTTTCAAATTGGTGGAAACTGTCTACCAACATTTTAGTAAAACGGCCACCAGATGGCCCACCTTATGTTAAGCGGTAATCTCTGCCTTTAACAATACATTAGCACATAGGTCACGTCCACGTAGGACGCACCGGCCTATGCGACACTGCGCCCGCCACCCTGAGTTATTCTGTGCCCTGAGACACAAAGAGAATGAGAAGTGTTTAAAAAACAGTTTTATTATCCACCTGTTATGTTACTTTCCTGTCTGTCTGTGGGCAAATATGGCGATCGAATTTTCACCCACTTCCTTATGTCCGATTGAACTGTAATTTAGCATACCTGTCAAGTTCCAATGACATACAAAATTATGGTGACAGCGAGCTTATCTGATGACGCAGACGGAAGGTTGGCATCGGCACTCCTCGATGAGTAATAAATAGTAGTCTGGTAATGTTTAGGCTCATTTTGATCAGCTCACGGTTACAATCACTTAATGAAAAAAACTAACTGTTTTTTTTAAATAAATAACTTATTAATTTACTTACATGCATGCATACATACAAAGAGACACACGCCTTTTTCCTCGGAGGGGTAGGCAGAGCCTCGATGGGCCGCTTTTCACAGTGGATTTTGCACCATCGTGGAATATAGACGTGACAATTGGTGAGCTCATCGCCGCCATTGCTTCCCACGACTGACTCAACTAACGCTTTCTTCCAGTAATACACACTCCATAATAAGCTAACAGCCAAGACAAATCTTATAACAATGAATCTTACTAACAAGTCCGGGTAATCCTTTAATCGGCTTTTATGACATCCATGGGAGGAGACGGAGGGGGTCTATTCTTAGGCCGGAAACACCACGGCTCGTAGTATTGATATAACTCGTGTCAATTCGTTTTGCAGTTTGGACCCAGAGAAAGAAAGAAAGGAAGAGAACAAAGTTATTATAAAGCCAAATCATACCTTAAGAGCTCTTTGAAAAGTACTAATAGATAGAAGAGCTAGGTCCTGTTGCTCCTCGGCATAGCGCACCAGATAAACGTACACCAGCTTCTTTACTTCGATGTTTTTCGACACCACATTCTTCACCACGGCTGGAAACCTACAAAAGGAAAATAAAGCATTTATTACGGTTAGACAGTCCGACTATATTTATTCTGCAGACCGACAAGGAACCCTTATAATTTCGACATATCCTTCGGTCCATAGTCAGCTCTGTTTTTCTCTATAGGTCTAAGTCTCTATAGTACTGACTATCATGCGAAATTTTGCACAGTAGGTATTACAAATTCGTAAGAAAATAATGTATTTAAAATTTTCTTCAATTGCATTATAATTAGATAGAAACGTATTTATGAGCACACGTTTGGCATTCGCCTATAGCCGCGTCTCCAGCAACCGCACGCGCTCGCGCGGCAGCCTCGCGAGCCAAATGCTCGGTCTGTGTGGATGAGCCTCGGGGCCGTTCGGGCGCACGTTGGCTCGGCCGAACGTGCCTCGGGGTCGAGGCACGTGGTTTTTTTTTTATACTGCTTGGATGACGGAACAAGCAAGAGGCCCACCTGGATGTTAAGCGGTAACCTCTGCCTATGAACAGTGCATTACCTCATAGGTCACGTCCACCTAGGACGCACCCTATGTGGCATTGCACTGCGCCCGCCACCCTGAGACATAAAGATGAAAAGTCTCATGTGCCTGTAATTTCACCGGCACCCTTACCCTTCAAACCGGAACACAGCAATGCGAGCACTATACTGATTTGCGGCAGAAATAGGTATGGTGGTAGTACTTCCCCGGACGAACTCTAAAGCTCTACTACTACTGCTGTAATACCTACAGCTGTCGGTAAATGCGACATGCTCAAAGGTGCCTCTGTGTGCGCTGTTCGTTCGGTGTGGACGGTGGGGGTTTTGGCTCGCAAGGCTATTCAAGATACTGTCTATTTTGGATGCTCGAGGGCTTCTGATGGCTCGGCCTGCCTCGCGAAGCTCGCCTCAGTGTCTCCGAGGCTGCCGCGCGAGCCTGTGCGCCCGGTGGAGACGCGGCTTATCATTCGTTCGGATATCACGTCAACAAGAACATTACGTTTCGTTCCACGCATATGCACTAATTTCCCCCAAACATAGCTACGAACCATTATAGCAAACACAATCTTTCATTAAGAAAAACCGCATCAAAATCAGAGCACCCTTTCCAGACCTGCGTGGTTATAAAGAAATTACATACAGACAGACAGACACTATGCCCTCAAACATATAACATTCCTCTTTTCAGACGGGGGTTAAAAACTGTAACAAAAAGTATGAAATGTAGGCATCAATGTTATCTATATACAGGGCGTCCCACGGATGTGCCACATGGAGGGAGAGTACCTTGAATATTGTAGATAGCACATTTTACTGAAAGAAGACATTATTTTAATTTAAAAAACAATTTAAACTGCATTCATAGATATTTAAATAATTACATGGTTGAACCGGGAATCGAACCCGTTACACGAGAAAAACAATCAACCCGTAGCTTTATCATACCGATCGAAAGGCTTCATCATAAGGATTATTTTTTGCTAAATAACATAGTGTCAGAAATAAAAGGAAGAACATGAAATTTAACATTTTTATTACAAAATTAATCAATTTATCAAATGCTCAAAATGAGTCCTTTCCTGTTGAATACAAAGTCACACTCTTTTCATTATTTCACTCCCTGTCGATTTTTTGTGGTGGATATTTAGAATAATACGTTTAACTTCTGCTTGTAGCTCGTGGACACTTTCATACTGGTTCTTGTAAACTAAATTTTTTACATAACCCCATATAGAAAATTCTAACGGTGTTAGATCTGGGGATCTCGGCGGCCATCTTATTTGTCCATATGTCCCGATCCAGGGATGAAAGTGTTCATTGAGACAGTCCCTTGTCCCTCGTCTGACCAGATAATATTATTTAGAAAATACTGATCCTCTAGGATGAGCCTCTCGATTTCATGGCAGAAAATAAGTCGTCTTTCAGCATCACCAGGCAGTAATTTTTGTACTAATCGCCCTTCCATTTAACTTTTGAATTTGTATTTTTTCAGTACACGGTGTATTTTGCTTTTCGAAATTCCGATTACTTCTTCACTTTCCCTCACTGAACTTTTAGGATTTGCCTCAAAGTATATCAAAATGTCTTGTTCATCGTCAGTATTTATCATTTGGTGTCGCGGTTGTGGTAAGCGATGATCGAAATGTCCAAAATTTTGCAGAATATCCACCAACCGTTTCATAATAAATCGAGATGGTATATTACTATCAGGATATCTTTCGCGGTGCCATTGTAAGGCTAACGTTATGTTTTTGTGGTTCAAAAAGTATGCTTCCATTAAATCAAAATTATTTTGATACGCCATGGTTATGTAAAAAATTCACAATACAATGCAAAAATCCTTCAATGAAAATCACAGATACAAAAGAATAAAAGTTTGAAAATGGAACACATTTTTAATTATTTCTTTATAATCAGCCAGCCGCATTGCGATGGACAAAATAATTTACGCGTCTTTCGGCTCAGGATACGGCTCTATTTGTTGCATACAACAAGGTACTTACCTGCTAATTACGTATCTCTTTATCATTTTATCATGAACTTAAATTATTAATAGGGAAATGATGCGTACTTCTCTAGTGGGTACATTTATTAGTAATAAGTACTTATGACAATATCAGTTGTATGTCCTTACGGCAATGTCAGCTTTTCATTTTTCTGAACAAAATTTCACAGCAAATGTTAAAATTCTTGGTCTTTCTTTTACTTGTGACACTATGTTATTTAGCAAAAAATCATCCTTATGATGAAGCCTTTCGATCGGTATGATAAAGCTACAGGTTGATTATTTTTCTCGTGTAACAGGTTCGATTCCCGGTTCAACCATGTAATTATTTAAATATCTATGAATGCAGTTTAAATTGTTTTTTAAATTCAAATAATGTCTTGTTTCAGTAAAATGTTCCATCTACAATATTCAAGGTACTTTCCCTCCATGTGGCATATCCGTGGGACGCCCTGTATAGTATAAAACAAAGTCTTGTTAGTTACACCACTTATAACTCAAGATCGGCTGGACCGATGTTAGTTATTTCTTTTTTGGTGGATTCTTCTCCGCTCCGAATAGCAGAATAAGTAAAAAAAACGGGGGGGGGGGGGGGGGGGGGGGTTCACCGGGGGCTACCCGTGCGAAGCCGGGGCGAGTCGCTAGTTTTAATAAAAAGTTGATTGGTACTAGGATTCCCTGTGTCGTAGATATCAGAAACTATGAGTACCATAACACCCAGACCCGGAACAAATATTTGCAGATCAAACAACCATTTGTCCCGCAGCGGAAATCGAAGCCGCAACCTTTCACATCTCAGCCGGCTACTCTGAGCCGGTTATTCTGTGCCTACATTATAATACTTACAAATCGGAGGCATCTCTTCCCTTAGCTATCATCCCAATGATCCTCTTCATAGCCTCCAGCTTCAACGAGTCTTTGGAGCCATCCAGCATCAGCTTGAGGTCCTCATTTCTGAAATTGACAAATTAATTCATAAATAGTTGAATCCAGAGATCGCTCTAACAAACTGACTGCAATCTGAGAATCTCCTCCGGCAGATGAGTACCTGTCTGGGAACAAGTGTGGGATCAATTCCCACTGCGCAACAAATACCTGTATGCCGTACATATATTAGTTCCATCGGTGTGTTGTGGCACCATGGTACTCGTAGTTCCTGATACCCACGACACAGGGACTCCTAGTGTGGGATCAAGACTATGTATGGGAGTGTAGGATATTATTATTATGTTATTTTTGTGCAGTTCCTGATTGGTGAAACACAATATAAACCTTAGAACATATGGGCACAGAATAAATATTAGTACAGGTACAGAAGACTCACTTAGCGAAAAAAATTATATAAATAGCGACTCTTGCTGGGACGCAACAAAGCGCAATTCAGCTCGCATTAGCGCTCAATGCCTATCGCGATATTCACCTAAACATTTGCTCTCTCTTCTAACGCGTAACTCTGTCGCTGTCTGGCGCTGAGTGATGCGCATCGAAAGGGTTGTCGACATATCAAATAAAAAATTAAATAAACCTTCCGTTATATAGGTAGGTAGTCAACATTGTAGCACAGATTATGTATTAGTTACTTCGTAATGCGCAAGACAGCTAAAAGAGGCCGAACATAGGGTCGGAGCTTGATGTCTCAGGGTGGCGGGCGCAGTGCAATGCCACATAGGGCGCGTCCTAGATGGACGTGACCTATGTGGTAATGCACTGTTCATAGGCAGAGGTTACCGCTTAACATCAGGTGGGCCATCGGCTTGTTCCGTCATTCAAGTAGTATAACAAAAAAAGATCGAAAGCAGGTAGGTATTTTTAACCCCCGACGGAAAAACGACGGGGTGTTATAAGTTTGAGGTGTATCAGTGTGTGTGTGTGTGTGTGTGTGTGTGTGTTTGTGTGTGTGTGTTTGTGTGTGTGTGTTTGTGTGTGTGTGTGTTTGTGTGTGTGTGTGTGTGTGTGTGTGTGTGTATGTGTCTGTGTGTGTGTCTGTCTGTGGCATCGTAGCTCCCGAATGGATGAATCGTTTTTTTTTTTGTTAGAAAGGTGAATTTGTCGGGAGATATCAAAATCGGTTCAGAAGTTTCATTGCGTTGAGGGTTTTTATTAATTTTTACAAAATTAATTACTTGTAGGTAAATTAAATCGTTACAAAGTTATATGGATATTATAACGATGAGATATTAAGTTGGTAGGTAAGTATAGTTTTTCTCTGCTTATGAAGTTAACAAGCTACGATTTAATTTAAAAACATCAGTAGGTTTACCAAAACCATCGATGACCAAAACATATTATTATTATGAACTGAACTCGCTCTAAATAACCTAACCTACATAAAGTACCTTGCGAGTACCTATTTTCATTTTGAAATAGGTACATATTATGTACCTACGAATTACGTAAGTACCACATGTTATTGTCAATATTGTTATTATGTAGAAATAAAGACTTATTTATGTTTTTTTATTTTTATAAGAACTAAGAATGACGGAACAAGCAGGTAGCCCACTTGATGATAAGCGGTAAACTCTGCCTATGAACAGTGCATTATCACATAGGTCACGTCCACCTAGGACGCGCCTTATGTGGCATTGCACTGCACCCGCCACCCTGAGACATAAAGATGAAAAGTCTATGTGCCTGTAATTTCAATGTAATATAAATAATTTACATGTAACAGTATATTTTTGGAACCTACAAGTCCGGATGAAGTTCTTAAAATTATTAAATCATTAAAAAATAAAAAGTCTGTTGGTTTTGACAATATCTCTACAGAATTACTGAAATCTGTTGGTCAGTATGTTGCGGAACCATTAGCTTATATAATAAACTTATCACTTGAACAAGGTATTTTTCCAGATAGACTTAAAATATCGATCATAAAACCATTGCATAAGAAAGGTTCTAAACAATGTAAGGACAATTATAGACCCATTTCTTTAGTGCCTATACTGTCCAAAGTTTTTGAACTAATAATGTATAACCGGTTGCTAAAGTTCTTAGACAAGCATAATATTTTAGTTGATGAACAACATGGCTTTAGGAAGGGAAGGTCCACGAGTTTAGCTACGTTTAAACTCGTAAAAATAGTTTCAGAAAGTTTAAACAAAAGAATAACGACATCAGCCTTATTCTTGGACCTCAGCAAAGCGTTTGATTTCGTAGATCATCGGATTCTTCTTGCTAAACTGCATAAATATGGAATAAGAGGTCCTGCAGAAAATTGGTTTGAATCTTATTTGAGTAACAGGAAACAGTTTACTCGAGTGACGAAGCTTAATGATAGAACTTTAATGAATTTTGATTCTGATGTAAGGGTCAACCCTAGGGGCGTGCCACAAGGAAGTATATTGGGGCCACTTTTGTTCCTAATTTACATAAATGATCTCCCACAAGCCGTTAACCATGAATGCGTTTTATTTGCTGATGACACCACAGTCATAATAAAATGTGATGATGTGAATAGTTATGAAGTTAAGATAAATGAAGCGTTAAGTGATATTGTCGGTTGGCTGGATATAAACAATCTTAAAATAAACGTTAGTAAAACAAAGATACTAAATTTTAAAACGTTTAACAGGAAACATTTGTCTTTAAATGTTTCAACTAACAATGAAGTTGTGGAACAGGTCATGAATACAACATTTTTAGGAATTATTATTGATGAGCATCTCACATGGAAGTTTCATATTGATTATATTTGTGCTAAACTTAACAGATTTGTGTTTGCACTGAGAAAACTAAAAAATTGTTCGTCAAGGCAAACAGCCTTGCTTGTTTATCATGCCTATGTGTGTTCAATAATTCGTTACGGCATCGTTGTTTGGGGTAATTCTTCAGAAATAGCAAGAGTCTTCGTGGCTCAAAAAAAGTGTATTCGTGCTGTATTTGGCATGAAATGGACTGACTCTTGTAAACCTATATTTAAGGAACAAAAACTCTTGACAGTCCCGTGCCTTTATATTTATGAGGTTGCTAAATTTATAAAAAATAATGACTCGACCTTTGAAAAACACTGTAATTTAAATAGAAGGCTAGTAACTAACATAAATCTTAAAATGCCAGTGCCTAAGCTTGAAACCTTTAGGAAAAATTACGTATATATGGCACCTCTTATTTTCAACTCCCTTCCAAAACCGATTGTCGATCTACCGTACAAAAATTTTTGTGTGGAGTTGGAAAAGTGGCTGTTCACGGAAAGCTTTTACTTAATATCCGACATTCTGAAAAAGGGTTCGTGTCGTTTTTACAATTATAAAACATGAATGTGACATAAATGTAATAAATAATTGATTAATTTGATAGTACCTATTGACATAATTATATTGTTTTCATTTTTAAATTTGTATACCTATTAAATATTTGCACGCTAGCAGTAACTAGTAAAAATATGTGAAACTAAATATCTATTAAGAACATTGTAATTACCATATTTTTAAGCGAATAAATGAATAACTAACTAACTAACTAACTAATTAAATAGCAAAAAAAAACTACATATTTCTAAGATTTTTTCGTACTGAAACACTGACTTCCGCATATCTTCTAGTGAAGCAATTTTCGCCGTTAAATTGGCGACGCTATTTGCGCCCATTATATTTACGACACGGCGTTGTTTGTGCGTGAGAATTTACGAAAGGTTTTATTATTTTACCTGGCTAACAATTTTAATATACAAATTTAAATATAATTTTCACTAGAAACGGGATATTTACCATGATTTTTGAGTTTTGAGTTTTATTATGTACATAACCATGATAGTTTCAAAAGTTAAATTTAAATATGTAAGTAAATTACCGATTTATGACGCCTCAAGGTTGGGTATGTCGTAAGTCCCGACCGCCGCTCAAAAATAGACGTTCAGTTTCACTGACCTAAAAGTATTAGACCTAGAACGTAATTAACTTCCAGAAGTAAGAAAGGACTAGGCAGCTATCCTTAAGGCTTATTTACTAGCAGCTAGGTGCTGATTAGAATATTTTGTGGGTAATTAAATTTTGGTCCCGACAGCCGCCAGTGATTTGCGAGATGAAAAATAAAAATGCACATAGCATGTTTTTAGGCATATTTAAGTCCATCTTAGCACTATTTAAATATTTATTACGAATTTGATAAGAATATTGATGTTTTTGAGAAAAAATAAGTAAATTATACTGTCGGCGTTTTTTAATACCTTGAATTTATAGATCTTGTCTATAACAAGTCTAATAAGTATGTTTTATCTTCTGATCTCTTGTCTTGTTGTGATTCATTGCTTAACTAAGTTGCTCGTGTAATAAAACCATTATTTATTTCGTATAAATATCATGATAATCGTACTCGTCCCGTCCGCCACGAACACTAGTCCCATACGCCATACTTTTTAAAAAACTATTTTTAAACAGTTTCTTGTTTTATACAAGTAATTATTTGTCGAGTTCTTTAGAACAACTATCTAGACAACTGTAAAAAAAATAACAGGGCTATAGGAAGACTAGAGGGGCTGAACTTTGCAGTTGTGTGAACAAATCTGGAAAGGATGGGTGCGTGCCTGTCCCGTATGCCGCGCTTTTTAAGGAGGGATTTAATAATGATAAAATGCCAAAATGTAAAAAATTTACTGGATGATGTCCATAGAGAAGTATTTAGCTACGTTTCTGTATATTTATATTTCGCAAAAAGAGTATAATTAAAGAGCTACAGATAGACATATTCCGAAAAATGGAGTTAAACTGTCCCGACCGCCACCATGGAATGACCCATATGCAACCCAAAGTGCTCATATATGTGACGACCACTGTGGCGCGGCGGGCGAAGGTTCGCCTGGGACACAGGAGGTTGCGGGTTCGATTCCCGCCTCGGAACAAATATTTGTACGATCTGCAGATATTTGTTCAGGGTGTTCTGGGTATTTTCAATATATCATAAAAAAAAACTATCTATGTTATGTATTGTATTAAGTATATCAGTTATCTAGTACCCATAACACAAGCTCTGCTTAGCTTGGGGCTAGATAATGTTGTGTGAACGGTCCAGCATTATTTATTATTTACTTAATAGTTTATCACCTTACCTTATAAGTTAAATGATAATGATAATCTTTATTTCCCTTTTGACACTATACTTGAACTTAGGTACGTCATTAAACAATTTATGTAAGTAATCATATCTGTAATATGATACAAAATTAAATTAAATGCATTTAATATCACAAAATCTAGATTTTCAAGGTGCCCAATATTTAAACAGTAATTTTGTCTAAATACTTGTAAACCCGCCTTAGCCTGTTGAGTTACTTCTAATTCGAGCTTTATTTACTACACTGTTTAGTTATAGATAAAATACTTTGACTTTGACTTTTATAATCATAATTGTATACTTAATAGATAAATCTTGTTTAAAAAAAAAAGCACCATGAGGCCTAGGAAATATTTGGTAAATTTGGGTACAACATCATTTTCATGAGCTTTAACAATTAGAGCACAAGTCTGGTTATATATGAATGAGCTTTATTTAATATTGAAAAATATTGATCTAATCTATCTGCATGCAAAATTACCTACAGTGCAACATGGGCTTCTAGATCAATGATTATGTACAAGAATTGTTAATTTGTTGTGAAGATTTTTTTCCATGCTGTTGACCTTTTAATGCAGTCCAGCTGGTCCAAGCTGATTATCCACCCATTTTATGTACTTACATTTTATGCATCCACTTACTTTTTGTAATCTGGTTGGAAGAAAGCACCAGATGCAGGGTCGCTCGCTGGATACTCCACTTCACCGACCACTGCTTTTTCATTGTTGTATGACACTATACTAGCCATTTTATTAGTTTTTACTATAAAACTCTTTCACGAGATTGCATTGAATAATATATCCCACGAAACTGATTAAAGGACAAATCACTGCCGAATCGAAAACGAAATCAAAACATTTTCCGATTCCATTCCAAAACCTCCAATAAAATCCAAAAAAACTTGTTGAGTGACGTTGAAAATAGTTGAAATGTAAATATGTCACTGTCAGTTTTGTCAACGGCGTGTCGCTTTATGGTCGCTTTAGTATATTTGTTTCTCTATGGTCGCTTTGTAGTCCGGGAGCCGACTGCAAGCAACCCTAGCCATAGCTTATTTTACTATGCACGGAGAGCCGGCCGACACTGCTGTAGATAATAGGTTTATTCACTCATGCAGTGAGCAGTCTGCCGTGGCATAGCTTGTAGCTTGGCAGGTTTTGCGTAGTAGGGAAATAAGTGGGTCACATTTCTGATCACCACCGCAGACGGTACAGAGGCCGCAATGCTCTAAGCCGTGGACGCGCCTTAAACGCGTTTGTTTGAGGGTTGTGCAAAGCTTTTTCTCTATGCAAAGGGCTCTAAGTCCATGGCACAGAACAGCTCTACCTATATACATGTCCATGGACTGCGCCCTTATTACTTTCCTCTATGGGCTGCGCTGGCCGCTAATACCAAGCCCATCGAGCAACACGGAATGGAGACGCCATCAAAGGCATTCCCCGCTGTAGTTCCCCTCTAAATTTAATGCCCTCGAGGGCATACAGCTTATAAAAAACTAGCTGTCGCCGATCGCTCTGTCAGATTGAATCGACTCGCGTGGGAGATAGTGCTCTAAGAAAAATGCCGAATTGTTAAGTTTTATGCTGTAAAAAAATGATTGGATCATCAAATTTACAAAAAGATAGTGTTTCCTTTCACATGTACCTGAATTCCAATTAAATTATTATAACTTATTGCATAAAAAATTGACCAAGTAAAATTAAGCCGCATAAAAACAAAAGTGACCATCTCAGATTTTGTAATTTTTGAGTTCGTGTTCGGGTAAAATAATAAAACTGAACGGTTTAACAAAACAAACCGTGAATATTTTATTCAATAACACTGGTTCACGCTTCACTGCGACTGCACTTCAGTACACTGGTCATTCATTACTCTAAAATCACTGCCAAGTTACGTGATTTATTCGCAATGAAAGCCAATTCCCTTACGACTGCCCTGCTCGCTCTTCAATCGAGCTCCACTTAATCGTGTGACACAGGGGCGACATAAAAGTGACCAAAAGCGTAGATATAAATGTGTATAATACATCAATGTGCATTTCAGGATTTATTCTGCTGACGTAAACATGTTATAACGTGTAATGTCAGTAAGCCAAGATGTGGATGATTACTTAATATCCTTGATTACTAAATACTATTCATTAAACACGTTCGACATCATGTGACATGTGGAATAACGTGTATTTGTATTTGATGGCTATGTAACCACTAAATAACCGGTAACTACTAACTACTACTACTTCGTGTCACGGGCTATTTCTTGGTTGACTGACCAGCTTGAGATATAGTGTCCCTGTAAGGGGCCTAGTGACCAATGGTGAAAGAACCAGTATGGTAAAAGGATTAATTGTGCCTCGCAGAGGTTTATGATGATATGTCAACGTAAATGTCATGTGCAACTATATTTAAAGAAATATAATTAAATCACACTACTATTAACAACAAGTGTAACATGAAAAAGTTTGTACATTTGGGAACTTTGATTACAAGAGATGGCAAGCATGAAGATGATATTCAAATGAGAGTAAATTCTGGAAACCAGGTGAACTTAACGCCTTATTATCAGCCGGAACGTATTCAAAAAGGCACGACTGGATGTGCATAGAAGAGTGTTAGTGCCAAAACTAATATATGGTGGTAGCGAAAGTTGCTAAGGCAGAATAAACATGAAAGTACAATAAATGCACTGAAGATGAGAGGGTTGAGAAGTATGTATGGTGGACTTTGAGAGATAGAATAAGAAACTGTATGTAAAATGAAAGAGCACGTGTATAATGACAAGGATTGAGAAAGATATGCTTGGATGGTTTGGGTTATTGGTTAAAGGATGAATGATAGTAGATTGACGAAACTAGTTCATAAGATGAGCATGAATGGGACAGTTGGAAGGGGGAGACCTCGGTGAAGGTATTCAGACTAGACCAGGGTCGATCTGGAGCATGGCCAGGCCAAGAGCGCCCTTAACCAATGAGCATATATGAAGAATGTGATGTGAGTGAATCAAGCAAAACAGGTATGCCAGGATCGTAGCAAGTGGAAATACATGGTCTCTGCCTACTTCTCTGGGAAAGAGGCGTGAGTTTACGTATGTGTGTTTGTATGTTATATTATAAATGCAAAATTTTCTAAGGGTTGGTTGAAATTTAAGAACGGCGATAGCTGGACCACTGGAATAGTTTTAAATTTTATTTAGATGTTCCCACAGGATCAAGTCTTATGCGAGTGAAACCGCGGGTTGCTTCTAGTTTATAGTAAGAATAAAACTGCGTGGTTAATTTGATTAAAATCGGCTATATTGATCATACTTAAATAACTTTACTCTTTTCAGTTAAAAGTAAATAAAGATGCTTTAAAAAAATCGTTGATCGCCAATTGTTAGGTTACTGTACAATCTTCGCACATTGTGTTTGCCTATAATGAGGGGTTTTCACGGCCATATCAAATCATCTATGAACCCTTGAAAATAGATGTCGCTGCTGTGTACTTAACTGTATAAATAAAGTGACATGTAAAAGTCAACAACGTAGTGATATATTTTTGTGGTATTTTGTTACTATCACACAAAATAACAGACGATGCATTTGTTAATTTTGACAACCACAGTTGAGTCAGGGCCATCAATTGACCCAAATCAAACTACATTTTTTTTATTCGAAAATGAAAGTCCCTTATTGATTTCTCCTGTAGCTAAAGATAGGTATATAAATAAATAAATAAAAAAATAATAATGCTGGACAGTTTACACAACATTATCTAGCCCCAAGCTAAGCAGAGCTTGTGTTATGGGTACTAGATAACTGATATACTTAATACAATATAATAGATACATAGATAGATATTTTTTATTATACATAGAAAATACCCAGAACACCCTGAACAAATATCTGCATATTGCACAAATATTTGTTCCGAGGCGGGAATCGAACCCGCAACCTCCGGCGTCGCAGGCGAACGTTCGCCCGCCCCGCCACAGAGGTCGTCTGTATATAGTTTGTACCTCATATATACATGTGTAGACTGTTGGTAACCATAATAAAAAATAATTAAATAAGCAACTGCTAACAATAACAATAACGTTAGCTGAGTCAGTCGTGGGAAGCAATGGCAGGGATGAGCTCACTATTTGTCACGTCTATCTCCCACGATGGTGCAACCCACTGTGAAAAGAGGCCCATTAAGGCTCTGCCTACCCCTTCGGGGAAAGAGGCGTGTGTCTATGTATGTATGTATGTAACAATAACAGCCTCAATGCACACTGAAATAGCTTTGTGCTCATTCAACAGTTTTTTTTTATTTCTCAATATTTCCTGAAAGTAAGTTGCCCGTGTTTTCTTATATACTACTAAATTAGTGATGTGCCTCAATAATAAAGTAGATTTTTTATCGATAAAATAAATGCTCGTTTATTATGTTTTACAAACTATTGAAATTTGATTTATATTATTCGGGAGACGCCATAGCCTAACCTAACCTAACTTTCTAACCGTTAATCCAATCACCATGAAGGTATTGGTATGTAACAAGGTAGGTAACTGTTATGATTTTAATTTGAAATTATTCATTTTATGCCATAAATTGACGCCCTCTGTGGCGCGGTGGACGAAGGTTCGCCTGTAACGCAGGAGGTTGCGGGTTTGATTCCCACCTCAGAACAAATATTTGTACGATCTGCAGATATTTGTTCAGGGTGTGCTGGATATTTTCTATGTTAATACAAAAGAAATATATATGTGATGTACTGTATTAGGGATATCAGTTATCTAGTCCATAACACAAGCTCTGCTTGGCTTGGGGCTAGATAATAATGTGTAAACTGTGTCCAACATCAAAAAATAAAATAAAAATAAATATATATTATTCAGAACTGGTGAAAACCAAGGTGAAAAGAAGCCCATTTAAGGCTCTGTCTACCCTTTCGGGGAAAAAGGCGTGTGTCTATGTATGTATGTATGTAAATATATATATATATATATATATAATGAAATTCACTTATGTACAATGTGAAAGAAAGCACCATCTTTTCGTAAATTCGATGTTCCAGACCTTGATTTACAGCAGAAAATGTAACGATTCGGCATTTTAGTATTTGTAGCACTGTCACACTTTTTACTCTATGCGTCACACGATCGATTCAGTCTGACAGAGCAATCGGCCCATCATGATACAATTTTATTACTAGCAAAACATGCTTGGTGAGGGCTAGCAAGCTTCTTTTCCTTGATTTTTTAGTTTTAAACACAGACATGAATTTAAATTACTATGTGATATTACAAATCTAGAAGTGTGATAGATTTCGTAAAAAGTTGCATGCCTACCTAGGTTGTGGGATACGTGATCACGATAAATTAACAAAAGCATTTCCCAGTTTGAACTCGTTTACTCCTTTTCAAGAAAAGTCGTGTCATGAGTGTCCGTCCTGTGTCGTGAGATTTTCCTATTCAAATCCTATTGGATTGACAAAAGAATGAAAAAAAATATATAGCTAGGTATAATTTTTTCAACGCGATATTCTGTTCACTATATATAGCGCTAAGTATTACTTTATCTACCATCGTTTAGCATCAACATAACTTAACACACCCAACACATACCTACATAGTTCTGATCCTACACTAGGATCCCATGTGTCGTGGGATAATCATGCCTGAAATAAAAAAAAAACGATTTATAAAAATGACTAATCTAGTTTTTTGGCACTTAGGATCATGATTTTTGGTTTTTGACAATAAAAGTGAATGACAGATATATATAATACATTGTATATTTCGCGGCCAGAACCGTCATGGATTATGTAGGTTAGTAGGAAGACGGGAGCTAAGTAAAGCGTTTTTTCCTTTTCTTTCCTTTCGTCTCTTTTGACTTGCCAGCCCATAGTTTTATGAAATTATTGTAAGCTTTGAACAAAATTCTAATTCAATTTTCCCAAGAACTAATCATCTCATAAGTTGTTGTAAAGTAAGGTTGTACCTGGGATACTCAAAATTTTCTTGATTTTTCTCTATACTCTAAGTTTCCGCATTTACCCCCTCTCTTTCCAGCCTACTACTACCTTTTACTAATCTAAAATATCATAGTTATCCACAAAATGATCTCTATGCTATCCTCGAAAAGTGGGGCAGTTCCGCAACTCCCCCTTCACAGAGAGCGTTCACCCCTCCCCTCATCCCTAGCCGCCCTTAAATCCTTTAAATGACCCTTGGTGGTAGGCAAAGTAAGTTCTTACCAAAAAGTTATCGATACTATTCATCTATCGACTTGAGTGCTGGAAGTCCCTAGAACGGATGTTACTGTCAATTTTGTGACATAACATGATGTTTGTACACAGAAAGCATCTATGTGTGTATAAAGATTTTTGATGTGTTGCTGTTTATAGATGTGTGCGTTTATAGCGATAGAACGACTGGTTACAAAAGTGTGCATTAAAGTGTGAGTGAGTGCGTGAAGCCCCCCCCAAATATTTCTGAATAAATATGTATCGGTTGACAGCTCTATGGCGTCTCCCCTCCGGTACGGAGGCCTGCGTTGCTCGATGACCAAGCCATCTTGTAGACAAAAGATTTAAAAACTATTAGTAGGTCATTGTAAGCATAGAGAAATTTGTTATAGGTACATAGAAAAGTCTACAAAAAAAAATGACATAAAGTGTGTAGTTATTGCCAAAAACTTATTGGCGAAATTGTGGTCTATTCCGCAAGGGCCACTTCAAAGACTACAATATGTTACGTTCAAGAACTGAACTGAACTTGGGACTATAATAACTGATAACATTGTATTCAGATAGTACCTACCTACTAACTTAAATAAAAGCTTTTATTGTTCTTTTACTGGCGTACGGTCTACCACAATCTACCGCGATGTCTGCGCCTACCAGTGATAGTAACGCAGAAGATGCTGTACCGGAGGACTTGGAAGAAGCTGGAATGCTGGAGGCCGATGTCGGCGCTAGATTGTTAGTTATTTTGCCACGCCCACTTGTCTTTTACCAAGCTCTAGAATATGTTAAATTAAAATGCCATGTAATTACCTATATTTTACAAAATTCTAAACTAGCGCCCCACACCGTCTTCCCACGGCGCCTCCTACACTGCGTCCTCCGGTTTGTGGTCGCCACTCGAAAACCTTTATTCCCCAACGGTTATCAGTTCAAAAGCTATAGATAAATAATTCTGGACAGTTCACACATTATATAGCCCCAAACTAAGCAGAGCTTGTGCTATGGGAAGGTACCTAATACTAGATAACTGATATACCTAATGCAATAGGTAGGTACATTACAATGATAGATTACTTTTTATTATTCATAGAAAATTCCCAGAACACACTGAACAAATATCTGCAGATCCTTCAAATACTTGTCCCAAAGTGGGAATCGAACCCGCAACCTCCTGCGTCGCAGGCGAACCTTCGCCCGCTGCGCCACAGAGGACGTCAGCTATGTGGTTTGCTTATTTCAACTTGTAAATTCCGAGAGCTATTTCGGTAAACTTGGTTCTTTTAAACATTTCCTGATTTTGGATTACCTACTTATATCACGTAGCGTTGAACTCCATAGTCCGCTGGGCAACTTTGCGCTTTTGTACGAACCTAATAGTTAGCGACCACGTCGCAGTGCCATCACTGTCATCACTGGCAATACGCACTTGAGGCTCTGATGCGCCTTGCGGTATCTGTGACGTGAAGATATGGCGTAGTTTCCCGAACGCTGTCCATCAGAGTTGGATTAATCGGCCAACCTGTGTCGAAGTTGGACCTACATAACGTTTAACCCATAGACATATACATGAACGTTTAACCCATAGACATAGACATGATCAACCAACTTCAATGATATCGTTCCCACCGTGTAGGTATAACGTGTGATATAGGTATCTAAGGTTCTGAACCTGCAGAGGAATTAACCCCTGGTCACCAACTACCCTGGCCAGTGTGGAAGACCGTTAACAGACTGCGCACTCAAGTCGGCCGCTTCAGGTGTACCTAATCTCAGCAAGTGCGGTATGATCAGTCCTTCTCCATGGTCAAACTACCTATTTGCAGCCTCCGCAACGCATTGCAACTGTGGTGCTCAGTCCCAAACCATGCCACTAGCTCTTGCATGCTCATCCTGCCCTGACTCCTGTACGATGGAAGATTTAATAACCTGCTCCGACAATGCCGTGGATGTGGCAACCTATTGGTCAAAATGGCATCGACACGAAAGAAGAAGAAGACGAGAATAGGCTTGGCTTGGCTCTTAATAAATAGGGTGCCTGATGATAACGGTAGTACTACCATTTGAATATTTATGTAAAAGCTCCACTAATTATGTTTCCTCCTCAGCGATCAGCAGCTGTCCGGGATAGACCCACAGCTGAAGATCGAGATGGACCCGTTTGCGCACCGCGACCTGCGCCCCGAGATGATGTTCATTCGCGAGGAGCTGCGGCAGGCCAAGTTGCAGACCCTGGCTGTGAGTAGAGATGATGTTCATTCGCGAGGAGCTGCGACAGGCCAAGTTGCAGACCCTGGCTGTTAGAAGAGATGACGTTCATTCGCGAGGAGCTGCGGCAGGCCAAGTTGCAGACCCTGGCTGTGAGTAGAGATGATGTTCATTCGCGAGGAGCTGCGGCAGGCCAAGTTGCAGACCCTGGCTGTGAGTAGAGATGATGTTCATTCGCGAGGAGCTGCGACAGGCCAAGTTGCAGACCCTGGCTGTTAGAAGAGATGACGTTCATTCGCGAGGAGCTGCGGCAGGCCAAGTTGCAGACCCTGGCTGTGAGTAGAGATGATGTTCATTCGCGAGGAGCTGCGGCAGGCCAAGTTGCAGACCCTGGCTGTGAGTAGAGATGATGTTCCTTCGTAAGGAGCTGCGGCAGGCCAAGTTGCAGACCCTGGCTGTGAGTAGAGATGATGTTCATTCGCGAGGAGCTGCGGCAGGCCGAGTTGCAGACCCTGGCTGTGAGTAGAGATGATGTTCATTCGCGAGGAGCTTCGGCAGGCCAAGTTGCAGATCCTGGCTGGGAGTAGAGATGATGTTCATTCGCGAGGAGCTGCGGCAGGCCGAGTTGCAGACCCTGGCTGTGAGTAGAGATGATGTTCATTCGCGAGGAGCTTCGGCAGGCCAAGTTGCAGATCCTGGCTGGGAGTAGAGATGATGTTCATTTGCGAGGAGCTGCGGCAGGCCAAGTTGCAGACCCTGGCTGTGAGTAGAGAATGATGTTCATTCGCGAGGAGTTTCGGCAGGCCAAGTTGCAGATCCTGACTGGGAGTAGAGATGATGTTCATTCGCGAGGAGCTGCGGCAGGCCAAGTTGCCTTTCCCTGGCTGTGAGTAGGTATATCTCAACTTTGTCAACTTTACCGACTTCACCTCGGCTCTGTCTTGACTCTGTCTCGGCTCTCTTGTATTTGCGATTTGGTAGGTACCTAAAAGACTACCAAGGGCCCATTTCTCAAAACTTACAAGCTACAAATTACGAGTGTTGAAAAGGTCCTCCTCCTCACGTCTTGTTCCTAAATGCTGATAGTCGCGACCCCCTCCATATATCACTTTCTGCCGGACGATGTTGCGCCAATGAGATCTGTTGCCAGCGAGTTGCACGGCTTCGTGGAGTTTTGAATCGAGAGTGGTGTGGATCTGGTCTTGACTAACGTAACGGGCTACCGCCTCGTGGCCTCTTTCCTCGATTTTGCCAGTGATGATGAGCTTGATAAGGTAACGTCGTTATTTTTTTTTTTTCCAGGGAAATACCTACAAACTCGTAGCTTTTAACTTGTATGTTTTGAGAAATCGGGCCCATGTAGCTTGTTCAGGTGTAGTGTCTAGTCTAAGGATGGAGGTGGCTCAAACCGTTCGTCATGGCAGTCTTGGGGAAGGCCTATGTCCAGTAATGGAATTCTGCAGGCTGATGATGATGATGACGACGAGACAATAAAGTACAGTTTTACCCAAAATATAAGTCCATCCATTTTCATTTGACTGATAGACAGACACACTGGCAGACTGATATCCGACGGTAGCCGAACGTATAGTATTGCTCTGACCCGCTGTATAGCTCTGTCCCGCTCATATCTAAAAGTCAACCGGCCGCGATTTTGCCGTGAAATCGATTAACCAATAGCAGCGCAAGATTATAGCGCGCGATTGCTATTGGTAGAAAGAAGGTTCCCGCGCTATAGAAATTGGTCTACAGCGCAGGTACATCGGGGCGACTTATATTTTGGGTAAAACTGTAGATACCTACTCTTTCCAGGTGCGCAGAACAGCACTCAAGAAGCTGCTCCTCAAAGACTTCATGGAGGAGGACTGTGAGCTGAGGAACCTCGGACTTGCATACGCTCCAACAGACCCGTGAAGCAATATTTATCGTTTTTGGTGATTAAATACCTACCTACTGAATTGTACCTTTGAACTTATTGGAATGACGGATCAAGCAGATGGCCCACCTGATGTTAAGCGGTACCCTCTGCCTAATGAACAACGTTTGCTGTGGTGTGTCTTGCCTAAGAATAGACCCCTCCGTCTCCTCCCGTGGATGTTGTAAAAGCCGACTAAGGGATTACCCGGACTTATAGGTAAGATTCGTTGGTATAAGATTTGTCCCGATTGCTAGCTTATTATTGGAAGAAAGCGTCAGCTGAGTCAGTCGTGGGAAGCAATGGCGGCGATGAGCTCACCACTTGTCGCGTCTATATTCCACGATGGTACAACAACCCACTGTGAAAAGAGGCCCATTGAGGCTCTGCCTACCCCTTCGGGGAAAGAGGCGTGTGCCTACGTATGTATGTATGTACAATGTCAAATATTACGTTTATTACCCGTGGTACTAATTATTTATTGTGTGGTACTACCAATATACCTAGTAGGTACCAGTCAGATGCCCATCAGATCCGTTTTGATAAATGTACGTATGAATGATGGAATGATACATCCATCATTCCGTGAATTTATTCACTTCGCCGCTTTAGTGATGGATGGATAAATTCATCATCATCATCATCCACAGCCTGATTTCACCCACTGCTGAGTATAGGCCTCTCTTTGCCTGTGCCATTCCTTACGGTCCCATGCCAGTCTCATCCAGGTTCGGCCCGCGACGCATGCGATATCGTCTGCCCATCTAGCTGCTGTAAATACCTAAGTCCGGGATAAATTACCACGCGAAAATACCTAGGCAACTTTTGTGCCAACACTCCAATGACCTAGTCACTGTAATGTGGGGGTATACCTATGTGTGTCGTGTCATACTTAGACTACATAGTACACACATACATACATACCTACCTATAACACAGGTTCTGCGAACAGTAGGTAGACCACGCGAGCACAAACTTGTATAATAGGTAGGTAGGTACTATGCATCATGTCGTTCCATAATGATCAAACAAAGAACCCAAAAAGGCCAAAAAATCGTCTTACCTGTTCTGTTCAGTAGTTCTGTCGGCAGAACTACGGGGAGTTTTTCCCATCAGCTCTGTGACTTATAAGACTATGCTTCACAACATAAAAACTTTCTTATTCAGAAAAACTAAAAATAAATTCTATGAAACCAAAATATATATAAAGTACCTACAATAATATTATAGTAGGCCGTCAATCTCAGGGATCTCTTAGCAATAAACTGCTTGTCTACTAGGGAACCATAAAGCCTGGACCTACGGAATAGAGCGTTGGGGTGTAGCTAGCAACTCCAATATAGAAATCCTCCAAAGGTTTCAAAACATTGCCCTTAGAACTGTCTCAAGTGCACAGTGGTTTAGAGGAACACTGAAATAACATGAAATACTTACCTGGAAATGCCAACCGTCACGGAGTAGTAAGTTAGCAAGTACTGCTTATAACACAACGAAAGACCCGAAAACATCTGATTATGGCTAAACAGCCGATTGCAGAAAAATATACGAAAAAGCGGCCAAGTGCGAGTCGGACTCGCCCATGAAGGGTTCCGTAGCAGCAAGTAACATAATATAAAAGTTCTTGGATGGATTACGATTTAACGGATAAAAAAAAACTACTTACTAGATCTCGTTCAAACCAATTTTCAGTGGAAATTTACATCATATTTTTTTTTAGTTTTATGATTCTCTTATCTTAGAAGTTAGGGGGGGGGGGGGGGGGGGGGACACACATTTTACCACTTTGGAAGTGTCTCTCGCGCAAACTATTCAGTTTAGAAAAAAAAAATTGAAACCTCAATATCATTTTTGAAGACCTATCCATAGAATAACCCACACTTATGGGTTCGATGTTTTTTTATTGAGGTTTCAGTTCTAAGTATGGGGAACCCCAAAAACTTGGACACTTTGGAAGTGTCTCTCGCGCAAACTATTCTGTTTAGAAAACAATGATATTTGTTTAGTTTCGTTTCGTATGAGCAGGCTGGTTAATTCCATACATTTTAGAATTAGTTCACACAAAATATCGATAGATGGCAGTACTGGTATCGCTAGGAATATTGAACACATTAATTAGATTATTTTTTCACTTTTTTTGACGGCATTGCGTAAATAGTACCTCTAGAAGACTTTTTATGTGATTTTAACTAATAAAATAACAAAAATCGTTATAAAATAGTTTTTTTTTTCAATGTTTTTACTGACATCTAGCAATTTCTAACCGAAACATTTTGATTGGGTTCTAAGGTTCTAAGTTTGGTCAAGAAACACATAGATGGCGTTGAAATAAAACCAAATAAAACATATAAAAAAAGAATAAAATTATACGATAATATTTCGATAGTTACTCCACAGAGTAGTAAGAATACTAACGTGTTACTCTATGATATGATGTGATGAAATACGCTTGATTTCTCAAGTATCATCTAGTGCCCTGTAAAGAAGGCAAGAGAGAAGCGCCATCTAGTACGCTGTTAAGAAAACAAGTAAGAATGCATATTAGTACGTTAGTACGAAGCGCGCGCCACGGGCGCTGCTCTTGCGCGATTTATCGTGGCAACGATCGTAGTACTAAGATTGTCTCTCTGTTGTACGTTAGTATTATTCCTTACTCTGTGGTATGAGGTAGTGCTGGCCTCTGGAGTCGGAGTTTGTCAAGCCGCCCTAGGGCCTCTGACATGGCCATAAAATGATATTAGAAACCTCAATATCATTTTTGAAGACCTATCCATAGATAATCCACACCTATGGGCTTGATGTAAAAAAAAATTTTAAGTTTTAGTTCTAAGTATGGGGAACCCCAAAAAATTACTGTTTTTTTCTATTTTTTTGTGAATTTCTTAATGCGGTTCACAGAATACATCTACTTACCAAGTTTCAACAGCCTAGTTCTTATAGTTTCGGAAAAAAGTGGCTGTGACATACACGGACTGACAGACAGACAGACAGACAGACAGACAGACATGACGAATCTATAAGGGTTCCGTAATTTTTGGTTACGGAACCCTAAAAAATGGAGCCAAAAGACTTGAATTACGATGATCAAAAAATTGTATGAAATTGTAGATCCCGTACCTATATTTAGATTGGTACAGATCGGTTGTATAATACGACCTGCAGAGGACCAGCAGCAACCTGACAGAGGAAAGCAAATTGAACTTGCAGCAGAGATGCTTCGCTTGCCTTTCGTACAGGTGTAGAATGTAAACGACTTTGAAAGACGACGAGTTAGAAAGAGGTCTACATGAAGTAGACGAGTTAGGATAATAATTTTTGGCGATATTCCGTTACATACCTACCTAAGTATATAGGTATTTTGAGCCGGTACAACAAGATCTACGTTGGCTACCATGGTGACTATCCAATCCGTAAACATAATTCAGTGTATATAAGCATGGTCTGTTTGCCGAGAACTAATTTCCAAGAAATTACAACCAAGATAAATAAAGCCTTTACTAGACAAATCACACGGGACAGGCATGAGACAGACATGTGATGTATGAGGGTTTAATCAATAAAGTAGGTAAGAAAAGTGCTGGTCAATAAAGTGATGCAGAATTTTTCCGCTATTTTTGAAAAGAGACGTCTTTATTTATTTAATTTTATTTCCTAGTGTTTTTCGAGTTATTTTATGTAATTTTGATGGCGAGTGTAGAGAAAGAAAATGGAAGTGTACTGCGTGATTTTTAAAATTGGTGGAAATCGTCGACCAAAGTTTTAGTCACACTGTCACCGTTTTACTAAAACATGACTTGTAACATAAGTACTTGGAAGGAGTGTAACGTTGCAAATTAATACATTAAATACTTGAACATGCCAAATGCACAAGCCGTAGGTACAACGCCGCAATTTAATTTAAAAAAAATCCTGAATTTTATAATAGTACAGACAGTATCTGTCAATGTCATACTTTATGGGCATGCCGACCTAATTTTAATAGTGATGGGGTGATGGCCGATGAACCATCAGATATAAACTATCGATATTTTACCATTCTCCTCAGTACGAAATGCGGACGCCTTGTATACGCTACGTGTTTTTCATTATTTTGTTTTTGTAACTATTGTGTTTTGTTAGTTTCTTGTTGGCATAATGGCAATAGTCCAGTCAAGTTAAACATGAAAAGTGGGTCATACTTGCAAAATTTCGGGTCACGCTGATTTTTTATATGTTGTTAGGACCTTAACCAATATTAAAAAAGCGGCCAAGTGCGAGTCGGACTCGCCCATGAAGGGTTCCGTAGCAGCAAATAACATAAGATAAAAGTTCTGAACTTTGATCGATGTTTTAATAATAGTGTATTTAAAAAAAAACTACTTGCTAGATCTCGTTCAAACCAATTTTCGTTGGAAGTTTACATGGTAATGTACATCATATTTTTTATTTTAGAAGTTACCGGGGGAGGGGGGGGGACACACACACACACACACACACACACATTTTTACACTTTGGAAGTGTCTCTCGCGCAAACTATTCAGTTTAGAAAAAAATTATATTAGAAACCTCAATATCATTTTTAATGACCTATCCATAGATACCCCCACACGTACGGGTTTGATGTTTTATTTTGTAGTTTCAGTTCTAAGTATGGGGGAACCCCTTTTTTTTTGTTGTGTTTTTGTATTTTTGTGTGAAAATCTTAATGCGGTTCACAGAATACATCTACTTACCAAGTTTCAACAGCATAGCTTTTATAGTTTCGGATTAAAGTGGCTGTAACATAGACGGACAGACAGACAGACAGACAGACAGATAGACAGACAGACAGACAGACATGACGAATCTATAAGGGTTCCTTGTCTTTTTGACTTCGGAACCCTAAAAAATATTATTTTTGTACTTACCTATGTTTTTTTGGTCATGGGACCGTTCGCTTCGTTACTTTACTATTCCCCCCTTTCCAACCCCATGATCAATCCACACACCAAATACAATAAAATCTGCTAAAGCAGTTACCCCCCCCCCCCTATATAGGTAGGGGACCTAGCCAGAAACAACAATGAATACAAAAGAACTTACAGCATTGCGGCCTCCGTACCTGTGTTGCTCGATGCAAAAGAACAACTAGCTAACTAGAACCCGTAGTATAGCTTTTTGTGAAAGAGTTCGTCCGGGGAAGTACTACCACCATACCTATTTCTGCCGCAAAGCAGTAGTGCTCGCATTGCTGAGTTCCGGTTTGAAGGGTATGATTGCCGGTGAAATTACAGGCACATGAGACTTTTCATCTTAAGTCTCAGGGTGGCGGGCGCGGTGCAATGCCACATAGGGTGCGCCTAGGTTGACGACCTATGTGATAATGCACTGTTCATAGGCAGAGGGTACCGCTTAACATCAAGTAGGTGGGCAATCAGCTGGATCCGTCATTCCAAATAGTATGAAAAAAAAACAACTTAAAAGTACCTACCAGCATGTCTTTTTTCAATGGGCAATTTTGCATGTTGCTTTTTCTAAGTCTGTACCCAGCTTTATAAGCTAAAGGCAAAGGAAATTAGTCAATTTGCGCAACATTCTGTTTGAGTTAGGCTTTAGGCTAGGCGGCAACAGTTTGGCAGAATCTCGCGGTTTGATCAACTTGAAGTAAATTGTCCATCTCTGAAACGTATTAAGCAAGAAGATATAGCTCACCTATCTTGCAAATATCTACCTATATTTTGAGAGCTAGGTCGTGTTTTGTAATTTTCTCTTACGTAGGTACCATAGAGCTAACCTATACTATGTATATAATGTATACGTAGGTATTTAGGATGCCTACATGTTAGAAGCTTCAATAGTAGGGTGGGTGTGGCACGAATGAGCCACCTAAATTTTGAGGACAAATTATTTCGCTCCTATTCGTTTAAAACCTATGTTTTATACGTCAAATTGTTGGTAATTTATTTGACTTTACGATTGCATTTAAGATTTTTATTATAGTGAACATTGGTTTTTAGAAAAAAGTTTTTGAAAAAAAAATGGAAAATGGCTCACTGTGTACATCCCGGGGTACACAATGAACATAGGGGATGGTATTCAATAAACCAGAGGGTACTCAGTGAATCACGTGTGTTAAAATTGATGTTAGGATTAATAGCCGGAGCTGGGAATAATGGAACAACAAAAAAAAACTACTTCATTGTGCTTAAACTTTATTTTTATTAAAAAATCTGAGGTAGGGACATAATTTTCGAATCTTCTAAAAGAAAACAAAAATACTCTTCCGAAATAAAATAAACAAAACTTACTTCTACATTATTAAACTAATCAACGTCACACAACCAAGTAATTATTTATCAGACTTTTCAAGTAGGTATTATTAAGTTCTCATCTTATTTTTAACGTGCAGGTCTATAGCTCGTTTCATATCTTCTTTAGAAGTTGACCCTTTTTTTCTCAATTCCTTCAATTCAAACCCTTTGAATTTCGTCCCATTCTGAAATTTATAAAAAAAACACTATTTCAAATCAATAATTTTATTAATCGTCATTTCTATTAATCGTCATCTTAACTCAAGCCAAAATTACACAATGAACCATGATTCACTGTGTACACAGACAAAATGGCTCACTGTGTGCCACACCTGTTCCACAAACTTGTAGGTTATATAGCTTCCAACAAGAAGCACCGAATCAATTGTGAATAATACTCAAAAAATGCAATTTAAAAGTTAAAAACAATAATCATATTCATTACTTAGCATGTATCTTACAATTAAAGTAGGAAGAAAAGTTAACTCACCGTTTTTTTTTACTTTTTGGCCCTTGGAAATTGAAAATGCTCCGCACGCGCGCGTGTTCAACAGCAGCTCGCCGGCGACTGGGGAGGGGTACTTGAAGCGGGGGCTACGTGTATTCTTGCGAGTTGCACGAACTGGCAAGGCCTCGTTTTCAAGTTACCATGGGTGGGTCATTGTGTGCACATGGCTCATTGTTGGCATCCCTACCCTACCTATGTTAGTGCATACGTACCTACCTATAGCTAGTAGGTATTCAATTAATTGACAGTAAAACATTAGAATTAAGATCACAGTTATTTTATCGAAGTAAGAAGGTACATTGGATAATCAAGGTATGTCCCGTCTGATGATGCGAAACCGATCACGTCCCATCTGATCACATGATGAGACTCATCATAGTTTTGTATCAATGTTTTTACTGTCCCCTTTTCATCACCTCAACGTGTGATAAACAAGTTAATTTTATAAAACAAAACCCACGACTGTTTTTACTATTCCAACCCTAGTTTTCCTACAAAATGCATTAAAACGCATTTTAACGAGTGAAAAATGTGAGTTGCAGCGCTCCATGGCAAGTTAGGGCGCATACAACAGCCAAATTCCGTCCCTTTCTAACTCATTATAGTTCAGGTAAGTTAGAAAGTGTCTCACAGCGCTAGCAAAACGAAAAGTACTTAAGTGAAAATCACGAAAAACAATTATTTGCCTAGTGAAAAACCGTCGCGTCACAAAATCACACGTTCAACATGAAGATACAGTCTTTGCCGAAATTTAGGTGATAGAAGTAAGTAGGTACAATTTTTTTTAAGTCGTTTAGAAGTTGAATCAGTCGAAAACAGCTGCGCTTTGTTAGTTTTTTTCACTGGTTGACATCGAGCACGGTACGGAGGCCTGCAATGCTCTAAGCTGGTTGATAAACAGGTAAACCGTACATTTTGTACGGTTCACTTTACAGATAAAAGGTCCATGAATGACATACATTTTTTTCAGCACACCACATTGACTCCTCTATTAGGAGAAGGCCTCCAAATAAGACCAATCAGCATACGCCATAACGCCATAACACCTATTTAAGAACTATTGTCGCCAATCTTCGACCAAAGTAAAATGAAATTGTCGCCATAAATTATTTACAGAAAATCGTACCTACATAAATCGGTCAGTTTTGGAGATAAATTGGAACACTCATTTGCAAACACAACCTCTCACCCTAAACGCATATACCTTCTCCGTTCCATCGTGGGTAAAAAGAGTTTTAATTAAAAAGTTCTCATACGCGTATGGGAGGTCGTGAAAGGCCGGCTTTTATTAGTGTGTTGTGTCACAGAATAAATAATAGTACAAGTTGTGTACACATTTTGCCGTTGACTCGGGATGACATAGATGTATAATGTTGGTAGCAATGGTGGATCATATTAGCTTCAGAACAATAACTAATGTTCCGAGATATTAGCACATGTTGAAGTACATCCTCGTACATTTCATTGTTTATACTCGTGGTACTACCACATCAGTCTTCGGACATTCAATAATTAATGCAGGAATATTAATTGCTTTATCTAATCGTATTGATTTTAATGATTGGGTATTTGTTGGATAATAAATTATGGAAGATGAAATTATATTTTTGCGAAACCTGCCCATGGTCAACCTAATAGGTACTTACCTAATTTGAATCCACAATGCTCATACACTCAAAATCTGGAAAAAATCTGCGCTGTTTTTATAATCATCATTTATTTATTTAATTTATTTTGTTCGTAAAACAAACAGTACCTATATTATCTCATAAATAACAATAATTAAAAACTAATTACCATTAACCTGTTTTCGCATATCATCATCATCATCATCATTGCCAGCTCAAATAATAGCCCACTGCCGGGTATAAGCCTCCTCCCTCAAACGCCACTCCAAACGGTTCTGTGCGATTCGCATCCAGGTACAAGTCAATTCCCTCTACGGCCTCTATATCATCCGCCCACCTGGCTGATAGTCTGCCACGGCCTCTCTAAGGCTGTTTTTATAAACTTTTTAAATTATTTAGCTGCCGCAACTTGCTTCTCTTTATTTTTATGAACGCTTATTTACTTTATTTATTTCTCCAGACCTACAGAGGTACTCAATCAAAAATATTAAAAACAAATATGCACGTCCGAAATAGTTAACAAGAAATATATTTTGAGGCTGTACTATGCAGTAGCTACATAAATACAGATCCACCATCTTAGAATGAAATGTATGTAGTTTTCTATCATCTACATACATTTCATTCTACAGATAAGTTGGCGGATCTGTTGGTAGTATGCGGCCAACTTTTTCAGAAAAAAGCTCTAGTTACTACGAACAGTTTTACGTATTATAGCCCGGCAGTCCATTACATTACATTAGAAGGTACCTATAACGACGAGGTAAAGATGGTACCGAGCCGTGCGTCTGCTCGTCGTATGATGAAAAGGAGATGACTTCTTCTTTGACAGGTACCTATACAGCTATACATTTTGCGGGGGATGCCGCTGGCTACATTATTTCGTTAAATCGTTAGGCTGCGTTTCCAACTGAGATGAGCGAGGGATGTGTCTGTTAAGAACCAATAGTATCACTTCATTTACTTAGCCACGCTCAGTGCAGCTCTGGTGGAAACGGTTTAGCAGAGCGAGGTTTGTATACGGATGTGCACGAGGAATGTGTGTGAGTTATTTCTGCGAGAAATGTCATCTGAATAAAAAACAGCTACACATCCTCGCACCGCTCATCTGCGCACCGTTTCACAGCGTCGCACGCATCCTCGCAACGCTCAGCTGCCTAGCACATCTCTGGTGGAAACACTCACATCGTTCCACAGCCTCGCTACGCATCCTCGCACCGCTCATCTGCGCACCGTTTCACAGCGTCGCACGCATCCTCGCACCGCTCATCTACCTCGCACATCTCTGGTGGAAACACTCACATCGTTCCACAGCCTCGCTACGCATCCTCGCACCGCTCATCTACCTCGCACATCTTTTTGTTTTGTTTTTATACTACTTGAATGACGGAACAAGCAGATGGCCCACCTGATGTTAAGCGATAACCTCTGCCTATGAACAGTGCATTACCTCATAAGTCACGTCCACCTAGGACGCGCCATATGTGGCATTGCAAGTCTCATGTGCCTGTAATTTCAGCGGCACCTACCCTTCAAACCGGAACACAGCAATGCGAGCACTACTGCTTTCCGGCAGAAATAGGTATGGTGGTAGTACTTCCCCGGACGAACTCTTTCACAAAAAAGCTCTACTACTACTAAAACAGTGGAAACACTGCCTTAGGGCGGCAGCCCGTCCCAATCTGTCAACTAATTAGTATACTGGGGGACCAACGTCACAAAATTATATTTAGGCGAACGTAGGTAAAACACGCCTTGACTAGGGATGCTACCTGTCTGTTTATATCTGGACAAATCCGGCTAAAAACCCGAAGATCATTTTGTGAAAGAAGCTCTACGTTCAGGGTACAATCTGCGGGTTGTTAGGATCGTTTTCGAAGTACTTTTTAAAAGCTTTTATATTTTGTTAACTTGCAATGTACTTACGTGTGTTCGTTAAATCTTGCAACTGAATTTTGAAACGGTTAAGCTCGTTCGAGTGAGCTGAAATTATGCATACCTGTCATGTTCCGATGACAATACACATGATATTATGAATTATGCGTAGAGCGAGAACAAGGTATAGAGAGACCAACAGATTTAACCAAATGGGACACCAATAACACATGACAAGTGTTGTAAGCCCTTACTGAAATTCTCCGCAAGAACACCGTAGTTTTTTTTTCTTCATTTTGTACGGAAATTTTTGTTGTACCTACGTCTCATGTTTTGGCATATGTTCTAATAAAACAAAGCACTTCAAACTACTTTTCGCAACGTTAAACATCACAAACACAAACTATTTGATTAAACACCGTTTGTCAACAACCTTTTGTACAACAACAAAAAAACAACAACAACAATCGATGCATTGGGTCCAAACAGAAGAAACACATAGGTACATACGTAGAACGAGATAAAAAGTAATATGTTTGTCTCGCTTGCTCTCACATAGGTCGTGATTAGTGCGTCCCTCTCACATAGTTATTATTAATTTACTGTTCGGTCTATACCTCTATACTCTGTCTACGGTATTATGGATGATGGAGACTGAAAGTGGACAACGGAACTCCTCGATAGGTAACAGTAGACTAGCCTTGTTTGAGCACTTATCATCGTCTGAAGTCATCATTGGTAACACGCACTGTTAAACTAAACCACAAAGTATGAAAAAATCAAAGAGTTAATAAAAAAAAATGTTTTTGAAAATAGTTCATTCCATAATTTAGTTTCTTTAAACACGCAGGGCAATCAATTTGTGCTACTGACTGTAGGTACCAGACCATATATCAAGATGGACACCGCAAACACGTACATTTGTATGAAAACAAGCGTGCTGTTTTATTTTGTACCTACTATACTACAAAATATCTCCATTCGCGCGGCTAAGCTGATTTCGAAGAATTTTTACATTTAACTAATATAAGGTGCAATCAGGCATTTTAGTATTTAATTAACATCCGACGTGCTATCGCGAAGACGACCGAGAGTGAATTTATTTGAGATTTGATAATAGGTGCATTGCACCTACTTCGGACAGGCAATGTGACACGCTAAGTAGGAGCACTTTCGCTATCTAATGTAATTATAGGACTGTGGTAGGGAATAATGCAACTCAAAGCTTACCTAGCAATTCTTTGATGAGTCTCATAACTAAATAATACATTTTGAGACTTTTTACAAGCAATGGTGGGATTTGACACAGATAATACCTACTTATTTTACATGAATTGTACGAAAGATTTAAAGTGCAACAGCAAAAGTTTCCGGCTTTTAAAGAGTTTCAGTCCCCGCCCTGCAGTGACTAAACGAAACGAGAAAACCAGGAAACAGAACCTTTTAATTTCTGATTAGCTAAGCTTGAAAATAATTATGTTTTATTATATCGTAACTTAGTTACCTAAGTAATAATTATCGTAATTTAAACTTTTATTTTGATTCTTAACTAGTCAGTCATTCATCATCGTCTCTCTACCAAATACAGCAGCTGCTTGGACTTTTTTTTTCTCCTCATAGAGGAGTCAATGTATGTGCTGAAAACAATGTAAGTGTGTCATTCATTGAACTTTAACTTTTAAGTGAACGTACAAAAATGTTCTACCTGTTCATTAACCATTAAAAAAATAACAAAGTGCAGCAGTTTTTGACTGGAAAGATTCAACTACTAAAAGAAAAAAAGCGGCCAAGTGCGAGTCGCCTATGAAGGGTTCCGTAGCAGCAAGTAACATAATATAAAAGTTCTTGGATGGATTACGATTTATGACGTATTAAAAAAAAACTACTTACTAGATCTCGTTCAAACCAATTTTCAGTGGAAGTTTACATGGTAATGTACATCATATATTTTTTTTAGTTTTATCATTCTCTTATTTTAGAAGTTACGGGGGGGGGGGGGGGGGACACTTTTTACCACTTTGGAAGTGTCCCTCGCGCAAACTATTCAGTTGATTTTTTTTTTTTATTAGAAACCTCAATATCATTTTTGAAGACCTATCCATAGATACCCCACACGTATGGGTATGATGAAAAAAAGACGGTATGGTGGGTATGGTGACGTATTTCTTTTTTTGTGGTGTACAATAAAGTGTTATCTATCTATCTATCTATCTATCTATGGGTTTGATGTTTCTTTTTTTTTTTGAGTTTCTGTTCTAAGTATTGGGAACCCCAAAAATAAAAAAAAACTACTTACTAGATCTCGTTCAAACCAATTTTGAGTGAAAGTTTACATGGTAATGTACATCATATATTTTTATTAGTTTTATCATTCTCTTATTTTAGAAGTTACGGGGGGGGGGGGCACACTTTTTACCACTTTGGAAGTGTCTCTCGCGCAAACTATTCAGTTTAGAAAAAAATACTATTTAAAAATATACTACTTTTATTGACGTAACAAGCAGTTGGCCCACCTGATGATAAGCGGTACCCTCTGCCTATGAACAGTGCATTATCACATAGGTCACGTTCACCTAGGGCGCGCCCTATGTGGCATTGCACGGCGACCTCCACCCTGAGACATAAAGATGAAAAGTCTCATTTGCCTGTAATTTCACCGGCAACCATACCCTTCAAACCGGAACACAGCAATGCGAGCACTACTGCTTTGCGGCAGAAATAGGTATGGTGGTAGTACATCCCTGGACGAACTCTTTCACAAAAAAAAGCTCTACTACTACTAAAAATAATGATGAATCAATAAGTCAGTCAGTCAGGTTAAGCTCTTATTATATTGTATAGAAGAAAGATATATAGATATGGTTACCTACCATATCATAAAAATAAAAAACTAATTGATAGAAACGTAAGATTCGTTGGGATAATAATTTTCTTGGCGTAAATACTGGAGGAAATCCTCAGGCGACTTAGTCGTGGGAAGCAATGGCGGCGATGAGCTTACCCCTGCTTTTCATGAATATACCACGATGGTGGGTTATGAAATTAATGGCAAAAAGAGGCCTCTTGAGGCTTTGCCTACCCTTTCGGGGAAAAAGGCAAGTGTCTAAAACTTGGTTTTTGTGCAAATGGGCTCAAACGCCTTATCGGTACACTCCTCTTGTAAATCTTTCAGGTTGTAATCAGAACAAACGCCTCTAAGCTGACTTAAATGTCACTTAGTCCAAAATAATCCTTAAGAGTTGACTAGAACACCAACATTCAATTTTATAAATTCTCTGACTGTTATTCTGATAACTATTTCTACAATTAATTTGCGCCAGAAGTTGATTATCGAATTAATTAAACTTTCATTTATATACAAACTAGTTTCTAACCGCCGTTTCGCTCGCGTTTTAACACAATATAACTAGTGGTTCGCCCCGAACTGAGACCTCGCGAATACACGCGATTTAGGTAGGTTATTATACCTTACTTCTTTTGAAAAAATATCTATGTTATGTATATCCTCATAAAATGAACGTAGTTATCACGGTACTTCATATCCAAGCTTCAAAACGCATCGATAGCGCGATCTAACTTTCAAACATAATTAGCATTGCCATCTAGTTGTGGATTTCCACCGAAGATTACGTTTTTCATCGCAAAAAATTGGTATTACTATGACAATCCTCAATTTACGACTTCTCCCTGTAGTTTTGCACAAGATATACAAATACCTTTCTAACCGTATTGACTGCCAGTTCAATTCTGCACCTGGCTTGCAGACTTTCTGAGGGAAAGATCCATTCGAGTAGTAATTGATGGCTGCTCGTCGGATCAATTGGCTATAAACGCCGGGGTGCCTCAGGGGTCTGTGCTATCTGCCACACTGTTTCTGCTGCACATTAATGATCTGCTGCTGCCCGGTATCATTGGATATGCAGACGACAGCACAGTTGAGGAGTTATATGTTTCCACTGCCCGAGCTAGGCATATTGAAATTCAGGAGCTAAGAGATGAGATGCTTCAGCGTCTGAATTTAACTCTCAAGGCTGTATCCGACTCGGGCGATGCCAATCTAGTCAAGTTCAACGCATCTAAAACGCAGGCTTGTCTCTTCTCGGCGAAAAAAATACAGTTTCTCCAAGTTCCTGTATTCCGAGATGTACCTGTAGCTATAGGGTATAACCTCGAGCTCTTGGGTGTTTCACTTACGCCTACTCTCAACTTTGGCTCCTACATCGAGTCTAAGGCAAAAACAGCTGCCATGAAGCTAGGCATCCTGAATAAGGTAAAGCGTTACTTCACGCCAGGACAGCTTCTGAGTCTATAGAAAGCTCAAGTCCGTGCTTGTATGGAGTAGGTACTGCTGCCATGTTTGGGATGGCTCTGCCAAACACCAGCTTGCTGCCTTGGACTCGATTGAACGCAGAGCTTTCAGGCTTATTGATGAGCAACATATGGCGGAGACTAAGATCCAGAGTTAGGAACACCGCCGTAAAGTCACATGCCTTTCGATTTTCTATAGGTTACATTTCGGGGAATGCTCCCAGGAACTTCATGATCTGATCCCACCATCTCCTTTTCATCATAGGACGAGCAGACGCACGGCTCGGTATCATCCTTACCTCATTAGTATACCCTCTATTCGTACTAAACGATTCAGTTCTACCTTTTTAATGCGAACTGCTAAGGAGTGGAATACCCTACCATCGTCTGTCTTTCCTGAAAACTATAATCTCGGTCTCTTCAAGGCTAGACCTTTGTGCTTCATCTTCGGCCACATCGTCACTTACCAACAGTTGAGATCGTGGTCAAACAGAGGTATATCATAGTTAAAAAAAAAACGATTTCTGAAAACATTTACTGAGATGAAATAGTTAAGTGGTTTGAAAAGTTAGACCTACAACGTCGTTCAAATTCCTAGAAACGGGAGGTCAAAATTTTTGGTTATTATTTTTTAGGGTACAAGTTTCGAAATTCTTCAATTTTAGACTTTTCCCAGTATTTGCGTCAGAAAATCTACAAACGTACTAGATTTCAGCGTTGTAGGATTAGTGGAAGTACCCTAGAGGTTTTTATTTTTAAATCTTTTGATTTTCCCTAATATCTTAAAATCTACATAAGTTAATAAATTATAAAAATAGTTTTGAAATTTCGAAGCGAGGGGCTTTCATATGATACCCCATTTGATCTGATGTTCTCATTTTTATTTATTTTACCCCCTCTTTTACCCCAATATCTCAACAAACCCCATCGAAATTCTTCAATTTTAGACTTTTCTCAGTATTTGTGTCATAACAGCTACAAACATACCAAATTTCAGCGATGTAGGATTAGTGAAAGTACCCTAGGTTATGATTTTTTAAATTTTTTGATTTACCCTATTATCTCAAAATCTACATGAGTTAAAAAAATTATTAAAAAAAGTTTTGAAATTTCGAAGCGAGGGGCTTTCATATGGTACCCCATTTGATCTGATGTTCTCACTTTTATTTTTTTTACCCCCTCTTGTACCCCAATATCTCAACAACCCCCATGGAAATTCTTCAATTTTAGACTTTTTTCAGTATTTGTGTCATAACAGCTACAAACATACCAAATTTCAGCGATGTAGGATTAGTGGAAGTACCCCAGAGGTTTTGTTTTTTTTACATTTTTGATTTACCCTAATATCTCAGAAACTACATAAGCTAAAAAATTTTATAAATAGTTTTGAAATATAGAAGCAAAGAGCTTTCATATGACACCCCATTTGATCTGGTATTGTCACTTTTTTTTTTACCCCCTCTTGCACCCCTGTATCTCAACAACCCCCCAACCGATATAGCTCATAACCTTACCAACAAATTGTACCAATACTATCTACCCCCTATTCAAATTTAATTACGATCGTTTTAACGGTTCGCAAGTTATGCTCGGACAAACATACATACATACATACAACAACCGCCGATTCTTCCAAGTTGCCTCAGAGAACTCGCTTCGCTCGTTCAATAATAATAATAATGCTGGACAGTTCACACAACATTATCTAGCCCCAAGCTAAGCAGAGCTTGTGTTATGAGTACTAGACAACTGATATACTTAATACAATATATTACATGGATAGATATATTTTATTGTATATAGAAAATACCCAGAACACCCTGAACAAATATCTGCAGATCGCACAAATATTTGTTCCGAGGCGGGAATCGAATCCGCAACCTCCTGCGTCGCAGGCGAATGTTCGCCTGCCGCGCCACAGAGGTCGTCAATACGAGGTTGGAATATAAATTCGATCAATCCAGCATAATCTACCTGTTTACCAAATGTAATCGAAATCGGTTTAACCGTTTTGGCGTGACTGAGTAACAAACACACGTAAAGCCTGCCAGAGATCGCTGTTTTTTTAACTTCGTGAATGACGGAACTATCAGATGGCCCACCTGATGTTAAGCGGTAACCTCTGCCTTTAACAATGCATTACCTCATAGGTCACGTCCACCTTGGTCGCACCCTATGTGGCATTGCACTGCGCCTGCCACCTTGAGATATAAAGATGAAATGACTCACGTGCCTGTAATAACACCGGCACCTTCAAACCGGAGCACAGCAATGCGAACACTACTAGGCTTCTTTGCGGCAGAAATGGGTGACAAAACATCCCCGGACAAACTCTTTAAAAAAAAACTCTACGGTTCTCTCGATGAATCTCTAGCGATAAGGCCAACCGTATTGCCGTAAGTCACCGAATAAATAATAAAGTCCATAATTGTAATTTTTTTGTGTGTGTGGTGATCAATAAAACAGTTGTCTATCTATTCTAACTATCTTCGCTCACCGGTAGCCAGAAAAAAACTAGCCCATGTGTAAATCCGCCGTAATCTGTCTTTGAACCAAATCTCATTGAAATCGGTTCTGCTTGATTGTGATCGAGTTACAAACACAGAAACTTTCACATTTATAGTATTAGTAGGTTTTGACATTAACGTTAGACTGATTGAAGATAGTTTCAAACTAAAATTAAACTGAACTAAAATATTATTCCTATAGATTTACTCGATAAATCAACATTCGGAAAGGTCGGCGCTCATTCACGTTAAGGTGGGGTGTATAACGCAAAATTACCAATCTTCGATTTGTTTTTTAACTGACTAAATCAAAAACAATATTCAAATTATAAATATGCATGGATACTTCATTATTATACAAAGGGATCACTGTACCAGAAATACGATAGGACAATATTTTCTCGATAGAAAAAAAATCCCAAAGTTATCTCTAACCTTGCTCTAGATTCGATTGTTTATTTTAAAAAAAATATTATTTGGTAAAAAATTCGATAATAAATAAAATCAATACAACAAAGCCGAGGGCTTACTGTATGGGTTTGGTAAAATTTTGGGTGCATCCGTATTGATGCCAGAAATTCATCCCACGAGCTAAAAGTAATAATACTTATTCCGGATTCATACCATTCATATTAGTTTCCTTTTTAGAGTCCGTATTTATCCCACCTTGAAGTACCTACATCTAAAAGGAGTGGAAGTAATGTCAGCAAAAAAAAGAAGTTACTATGGAACAACAATTTATTTCACAATATACTTTACGAGATATTTAATAAAAACTGCTTTTTCGTGCGGCTCGATGCGTTTTTTTTAATGAAGATTTCTGCCTGGTGTTGGCGCGATCTTATCTGAATTTATTGGGTGATGGAATTGGACTGTATTGTGACAGACACTAATGAATTACTGGCTCTGGGATGTATCTTCTCCCATTACGATACGTACAGGCGATTCAAGTATCCTGCAAGTCTCGGAGACTAGTCGCCGCCAAGTACGAGTATCTCACATACATTTGAATGCAGGCTCGCACACTAGTCTGCATTCAAATATATCTGAGATACTTGGCAGTGACTAATCTCCGAGACTTGCAGGATACGTTTAGGATACTTGAATCGCCTGTGCGTATCGTAATGGGAGAATGGCCTTAGAATTGTTTCTAAAGCTGAATTGTTCTAGAATTGTTTCTAAGCTTCTAAAGCATTTATGATAGGCTAGTATCCGCCAGCGGCTTTACTCGCGTTTTACCTGGATAAAAAGTAGCTTATAGCTTAATCCAGGTCATAATCTATGTGTTTATCAAACACCAAAATTGGTCCAGCCGTTTCAGCGTGATTGAGTAACAAACATCCAAACATAACTAACTTTGGCATTTGAAATTAAAATGAGAAACATTTATTTGGCACGCAAATATGAAAATCGGATAATTACCACTAATGCGGATAATAGTGTGTCGGCCGTCACGGGTGCACCAAGCGGTTAATTAATTACTATTAATTACTAATTATATTATACAAGAACGGGTGAACCGATTTGGCTGAAAATTGGTGGGGAGGTAGCTTAGAACCAGGAGATTGACATAGGGGGTAGGAGGGGGGGGGGGGGGGGGGGTTACCGGGGGCTACCCGTGAGAAGCTGGTGCGAGTGGCTAGTATATATATATATATATATAAAACAAAGTCGTGTTAGTTACACCACTTATAACTCAAGAACGGGTGAACCGATTTGGCTGAAAATTGGTGGGGGAGGTAGCTTAGAACCAGGAGATTGACATAGGGGGGGAGGAGAAAGTGGGGGGGGTCACTAGGGGCTACCCGTGCGAAGTCGGGCGAGTCGCTAGTTTTATATAATATCATAGTATTTTCCATCATGATTCTGAACTTACAATCACGACTTTTTCACACTCTACATTAAATCTTACCATTCATTATTGTTATCTTATAAATATATGCTAGCAATGTAGAGATACGCTTACCGCTCGACCGTTGTATCATTGGTTTCTTCTTGGTTAAGTGCTACTTTTTATGGTGGTATAACTCGGGCGGATACTAGTTCAAAATATTCAAGTTATGAAGTTTGTACTAATTGGTTCCTTCTGATAGCTTCCAGGAAAACAATAAATCAGGGAAATGACCTCTAATTAACTAAGATTCAACAAATCAACAAGATGTTGCAATCTAAATGCGTGTACCTATGTACAGGTACATCGCAAGATTCGTAAGGCGCAGCTTAGGAAGGCGCTCCACTCCTGCCGCTCTTGATACAAACTATGTTTGCTCCGAGTTTAGATACTATTTACCTATTCAAATCCTGTGGACATGATCTAAGACCCTTATACGGTTAGTCAATCTAAAAACACATAAAACTTAAATTACGCCAGCTCAAATATTTGTATATTATAAACATTGTTTTTTTTTTTTTACATATTTGGAAAACAAACAGCACTTATATAAGATAATGGAATACATATTATAGAAACATATTGGCCTAGAACAGTTTTCACTTATGGATACAAAATAAAAGTAAAGTTTTCCTAATTAGATGTAAACGAAATACCTAATGATAAATAAGTTCAAACACACATATATATGTATATATATAAATAGTAAATAACTAAACCATATCAAAACATACATTATTGAAATAAGTACAATTGTTACTACTAGTCAAGTTAGATAACAGCCAATTATTTTATTTTATATTTAGTATTGACAATGCCTCTTTACAGCAGCCCCTGACACCCATAGCTTTAAATTATAATGTTTTAAAACTGATAATTGTTGTGTTAGTTTAACTATAGCATCCCTATGCTTGTCTGTTTATTTATGGCTCTCTTGAATTTGTGTGTAACTAACTATAAAATTTTACATAACCAAGTGTTCTCTTACGTTCCTACGGTGAATAAATGAGTATGAGTATGAGTTAAACAAATCAATTTCTGCCTTGCCTTGAAAAGAAAAACACGATAATATATAGGGATAAATACATTTAAAAGTAAATACAAACACATAATAAGTAACTAACTAACCAATTACTAAACCATATCAACCCAGAAGTTAATGAAAGAAGTTTGAAAATACAAATTTCTTAAAAAGGTCTTTTAAAAATCATAACATCAAAGATCCGTCTCTATCTAACTCAGTTAAGTTCAGGTAAGTTATAAAGTGACAGAACAGCGCTCGAGCAATGAAATGTGAACGAAAATCACGAAAAACGGTATTTAAACAAATATTAGCCATGCACGTAATCGAAAATATAAAATCTACTATGCCCTCTAAACTAATATTATTTGTTACTCTTATTAATTTTAACAATGTACGTTGATAGAATAGAGATATTTACGTTACAAGCGCATTGTCGAGGTAAGATCACTATTTTTTTTATCGAGAATTTTTATCGAAATCATGTTTTAGGGCTCGATCATGCTCTTGGAGATATGGTGAAGATTAACATAATATATATATATTTTGTTGTCTTAAACTGTGTAGTGTTTGCGAAAAACACGTTTAAAAAAGCCTATTTGTCTCTTGACAGCCTCTTAACGGGAAAGAGCGGTGTAGCGGTACAGTTCTCTTGAAGGCAGCAGGAAGTCGGTGGATGGAGGTGGCCTAAAGACCATTCATCGAGGCATTCTATGACGGTGGCTGATGTCCAGCAGTGGACTCGTACTATGGTCTAAACACAAGTTTCTGGCAAGAGCTTATACCTAATGCACATTTATTTAACTTCATCCAGATAATTCCAAGTGCCTAGGAAGGAATTAACTGATCGCCCCTCTGCCGCTTTTACTTGGCACAAGCATGTTCAAAATGATCCTTGTGTTCACGGAATAAGGAATATTTTTGAGTGGGTGTTCAGTTTTAGATTGATTTATCTCTACCTAAACATTCATTTTATTAGTCTTCAATGATGTCGAATGAGTCTGCCATCAGGAACAACCCATCTATTCTAATAAAGTGTTATCGCGTAATGCGAGTGCTATGTCTTTTATTCCTCTTTAGTCCGTCGTAAAGCTGGGACCGCCGCGCCGCGCCGTAAAGACTAATGGGCTTTGAATTCGCGTGACTGAGCAGAGCACACAAGGCACAGGGCGACAGAAATCCTTATTGATGCATCGCGATCTGGCGCTCTGGGGAGCAACCGCGCTAATTTACCACAACAACACAACATCCAAAACCGTTACGTTATGCACATTCTGTAACCACAGAATAAATGGGTTGGGTTTAGAATCGTTTGGCAGGAGGAGGAGGGTGGGAGTAGGGGGAAAGGAAGGGGAGGGGTACCCCTTTGCCCCTGGTACCAGTCCCATAACAAGGTAACTTATAGTTTTCGAGAAAAAAAATAAAGAAATTTTTGAGGTTAAGTATGAAATTTTTGAATTGGAAGTGTCAGATGTTACGGGAGTCATCGCCAACTTGCAGGGAGGGTGCAGGAAATTCCAGCCTCGGCCCCCTTGTCCAGGAAACTAGTGCTTTTAAAGAAAAATAATAAAGAAAATTTTACAAAATCGGAACGTAAAATAATAATATTAATGATTTAATTTATGAGTAGGTACCTCTATCTGTAGAGAAGGGATGTTGAAAGAAATAAGAGAGATCCTTTTGAGGAATTAATTAATGTTATAAATTATGGATTTTTTATTGTTGACTGACTGTGTGACTCGACACAGAGCACCCCGACAATAGTTGGTTAGGTCCGAAAAGAGTGGCAGACCCGATACGGAGCACCCCGACTCCACGTGGTACTGTGCGTCACGCCCCTAGAGTGTATATAAAAACGCGGAGCCAGTAGCTCGCGTGGGAGATCTTGAGTGGAGCAAGCCCGCGAGGCCGAGCGGAGTGAAGGGGGGAGCTGGCGAGCGAAGCGAGCCGGTGACCTCCGTAGCGTAGCAA